>CM023105.1:42500402-43900188 GCA_013103745.1 Gardenia jasminoides
GTTCTGTCAAAACTTAAAACTCCCAGTTCTACTTTTTCAAATTATTGATCTTTATTCAGGTTGCATATCACCTTGTTACTTCACAGCCTGCAAATAGCCCAGACTTGTTATTAATTGTATACAAACATTCTACATGGGTTCTATTCTAGGTTCCTTCTTGTAGTGCATCCAAATTTTGACCTGTTATCTTAACTCCACTGCATTACCTCCTTCTTTTCTGTGTACTGTGACTCATGCGATTTGGTTATTTGTTCCTGTAGCAATATGCTGAAAACTTATCTGATCTATTTACTTTTACTTGTAGACCTGTGCAGGTGCTGTGGTGCTGACTGACATTGTTTTCTGGTTCGTACTCTTCCCAAAAGATCACAGACTAAATTTTGTAAGTACAAGGCCCCGCCAAAGAAAAATATAACAATTAATAGAAAATTTCTGAATAAGTTCTGTCATTTCTAAGATGTTTGGTTATGCTGTTGTTGCCATGAAATGGTAGGCACAATAAATAATAACTTTCTAGGTCCTCATACACACTATTGCTTCCTGGTTTAGTGGGCACTGCTACAATTCTTAGTCGAAGCATATGCATCAGTGGTTGACGAAGCATACTTCAACCGCCAACTAAAATTTCCTCTACTATCCTGCACATGTCAACAAAATCTTCCAAGAGAAGGCAAGCACATAAGCACATAAAGCATCTTTTTTGACTAACTGAAGGGAGAGGTCTGCTAACTGGACCTCATTCCTGGCTGCATTATCCAATCATGAGATTTAGAAATCTAGCTCAAATAATAGATAGATAATCAATCAATCTGATTATATGCTGTCATATTATGGTTCATGCTTTTACTTAGATATATGCATAATTATGAATCATGATGATGTAATACATAACTACATCTGCCATGACATGGCACAGGCTTAGTTCACTTTGAATTTGAATTGCAAAATAAAGATGTGTTTTTAACTGCAGATTAAAATTTGTATGCATTCTGTCAATGCTGTTGCCCTCCTTGGTGACGTGACTTTTAATAGCCTGGTAATCACACTTCTTCCCGCCCTTTTTTTCCTCCATCCAAGTTGCTTGGTTTCTATCTCATTCTAGAATTACTGAAAACGGTTGTTCGGCTTCAGCATTTTCCTTTCTTCCGAGTGGCATATTTTATTTTATGGACATCGATGTTTGTCATTTTCCAGTGGATTATCCATGCCTCTGTTTCTATGCAGTAAGTTAATTTCTTTTAATTTCTTCTCCTTCCTTTTCCACCACCTGTTCTTTACGGCTAGAAGCCATGCTGCAAATTTCTTAATATCCTTTATATATGTCAATGTTGCAGGTGGCCATACCCTTTTCTGGATTTGTCTTCTCCATATGCTCCTGCTTGGTATGCAATATCTTTTATTTATTTATTCTTTAGTTGGCAGAGTGGTGTTAAACTAGGACCTTAGTCTCGAAAATGTTGGGTGTTAATTGAATTTAGTGGATATTTCAGGTCATGAACTGCAGCTTATTGTTTCTGATTTTGGACTTGTAGGAACCAAAAAATGTCGATGTGTCCAAGAATGTCACCTAGTGGCCCAAAATTTCTAAATGAAATCCTCACGTTTTATCCCTTTAATTTTGATGCGAGTACAAGTATCTGTTAGGTTCATGCCTTAATTACTGAAATCATGCTGCTCACCTTCTAACTATAGTACTATACTATGTCGCTGAAGGCTCCCATCCTACAACACTCAGAATTGTCGGATATATCCACTGTCCTCCCTTCCTCTTATAACTAAGATCTTGTGGTTATCAGAACCTCGTTGTCTAGGCCTTTGTTTTTTTGGCACTTTTTCTACTAGTTTGTTTCAACTATCTTACCAGTTAACAACGGTTGTGAACTACAGGTATTTGGGTGTTGGACTGCTCACAGTCCCATGTTTCGGCATCTTTGCTCTTATAATTAGGATAAAGGAATGTTGCTTGTCAAGAGCAGTCGCAGAATAATATTGGAACGTGAAGTGGGATAGGATCGAATCTTTCTTCCAGCAAACAGGCCTCTCATTCTTTTGACAGGATATCCACTTTCTTACGAAGAAGCTTGTGGACATATCTACCCAATTTTTTTTAATGGGAAATTATCTCCTATTTATTTTTCAAGCAAATGTAAACTTTGTAACTGTTATACGTTTCAATATATTCCTGGTCCATCATTCGTATTTTAAACTTGCCAATTTGTGAAAAGGTGGTGAAAGCGGATGAAATTGTCTTGAGCTAAAGCAGCTAAAGCTTTCAACTTAAACAATGACGACAAGTCAGGGAATGGGATAAATCTGAGATGGGTTTGATGAATTTTTACCTAGTTTTAAAGGTGAGCATCAGTATAAAAACCCGAATAAGTTAAATGGGACAACAAACAATTCAGCCTTTCTCTTCTTTCCCTTAATTTTCTTTGGCTTGTTATTTAATATAATATCTGCATTTCCCTGGCTCAAAAGTCCTCAGCTAAGCTGTGCATTGGGTGTTGGTTACACTTACATCACCTACTTGTCCGCAGCCAACGCCACTCTTGCTTTTCCATTATTACCTTAATTAATAATAGGGACTTGGATTGCCTTCAGAGTTCCCTTCAAAGGCCAACATTCATCGAAAAAACCATTGACGCATATTCTTCAGTCCAAGCTTCTGTATAATAAAAATCAACGGGAGTACTAAAGAAACTAGCAGCAAAATTGAGTAGTAGTTATATGAACCTTAAAAGTTCTCACCCTAGTTTGATTACCAATTACAGCATCTACTCAACCCAATAATTGAAAGTGTAGTGATCTAGCAAAAGGGACTATTAAAGAAAGGGGAAAAAAAAACGGTGAAACTAAAAGAAACATAACGGATAACTACAAAAACATGCATGCCCAGGTGGTAAATTTTCTACTGAAACTGGGAAGGAAAAAAAAGTTTAAATTTTTTTTTTTTAACAAATTGAAGTTGAAGTACGAGTAGTACTTCTTTTGCCCCCTTAATAATACTTCTCAAGATATTAAAGGTGTTTGGAATCAGACTGACGTGCAAAAGATTGTTCAGCACAGCCCAGACAATCGAATAGAGCCTATGAACAAACATCGTTTAACAGTCTCATCATTTCCCAAACTGCCCAATTATATCGAGGCAACATTAGTATGAAATTAAAAAAATGAAAAAAACAGACACTGTAAAACTGAAATCACAGATTAGCTGCTCAAACAGAGCTGCGAAGCCTGCCTGACAGGGAAAATGCCTGGAAATCCAATCTCCATGAGTTTGGTCTTGTTCCCCAAGACCCGCTCCCCACCCAAGAACGCAGCTGTTGTACCAGGTAAATACGATATCTCTCAGCTCTTAATTCCAGAACAAATATAAAGGGGCAGTTGGTCTAAGTGATGTCAGCCCTACCTGAGTCTTGGCAACTCTAGGGGCCGACCAACCTCGGCCCAGATTTTTTTGAATGAGTCTAGTGTGTGTTTCGGGGCAGATTGCAAATTCCACACCTGGATAGCTGGACAGGATTTGTGCTGGAGCTTTGCTTTGTTGGTGCTGGATTAACACCAGGCGTAAAACAGGTTTGCCAACTAAGACTACTAAAGAGCCTGTAGGTGCAGCCCATGTTGTTAAGTCAACCTGTAAGGCTCCTTCAGTTAACTAGGACAAGTTTGGGCCCAATCGCTCTGCCTAAGATGGCTGCTAACCGCTCAAGAAGTGTTTTGCTGGCTTGTCCAGACCTCCAATGAGATAATAATATTGGATTGTGCATTATTTGCAAAATTTTATTTGCTTGCACTGACAACACATTTTCAACTATCTTTTTATCTTATATATATCACATTCAAAAAGTGTTATAGTAGTGTTTTCTTCCAAAAAATTATCTAAAATAATCTACTATTCAAACACACTCATTATCAATTAATGTAGCCCTTGAATCTTGATTTGAAACTCCATTTTTTTCCTCCTAGCCGGAAAGAGAAGGGGCAGTTGCCATGTATGATCGGAGATGAGCGTGCAAATTGCAAGCTAAAAAGTGTGGCAGTATCCATTGACTTCAACAAACCCAAAAAAAGAAAAACTCTAGGAAGTCTCATCTTGAAAAGTTGGTGTTACTCTGTTTTACTTGATGAGCACTGTAGTCAACGACTACGACGTGCTCATCGAATGAAAAGACAAACTCATGTATGTAGTAGTGCAGTAGTTCTCCAAATGGTCATAGAGGACTTTGGGCAATTTTGTCTTTGTATATTAAGCATTTCCTTCAAAAAAACAAGCCAATGTCAACTATCACAGCACAGGAACGACGAATTAATGCACAAGATGGTGGGAGTATCTTCAAGGCAAGGTTAGAACACAGGAGTACAGGGGCCATGGGTGAACATTATACACCCGTCTTCCATAGCTGCCCTCCTTTTCTTTCTTAGGGAAAACAGAAAGTTGGCCTTCTGTATTGGATGGTTGGGAATTTGGCATGGGAAGTGAGACTGCGAGAGTGATGATGGTGTAGTATGACTGACTACTGATCAAAGAATGCAAGTAGTGGGAGCTGTAGAGCAGCACGCTACAATTGATTGAGCCCAGAGATTTAGAAATTTTATTTTAGCACAACTAAATTGAAAAGAAAGAAAGAAAGAAAGAAATTTAGCCATCTACTCAAGACTTTACCAAGTCAGCATTGGAAAGCGCCTACGCAGGCAAGGTGGAAGACTTCTCGTAATTTAAACAAAGCCAGTAGTATAAAATATCAATTGTTCCAAACAAACATCAACGCAAAAATTTGTAGAAAAAAAAAAAAAAAAAAAAAGCCAAGGATTTCTGTCGTTTCTTCTTCCCCTGGCCCTCTCAATTCAACTATTGGAGTCCGTCGATCATCCCAGCCTGGATTCAGGACACGTGAATCATACATAATCAAGCAGGTTTCAGTTTCACGTGTCACGTTTTCATAGGATTTTATGGCTCCTTATCGCCATATGCACCTCAAGAAGGTTTGTGTCTTCAAGGACAGACAGACGCCTTGAGATGAGAGTTTTCACCAAGTCCAAGCACATCTGTGGTCCTCCGTCTACCGTAACATTTCCACCAACCACCACTGCACGCTAGTCTACTCATACATTTTTTAATTCTTTATTGTCAAATGGTATGTCATTTTGTGTATAATCAACACTTGAGTTGATACTACAACAATAACACTCTATTATGCGAAATATTCGCATACTAGAAAACGACTTCTCTTTGAGTTTCATAGTACATAGCACTTTAGATAAATATCCTTTTCTATAGGCTTGATGTCAAGAGAAACAACAACAATAATAATAATGTATCTTAAAATTTTTATTTTGCAAAAAATTGTATTTTATACAATCTTGATGTGAATGAGAGGTCAATCAAAGTAGCATGCTTTCCTTTAGTTTGCCCGTTGCCCCGTTTTTTTTTTTTTGTTCCATGAGAAGGGGGTGGTGGGGACTGCAAAAAATGCTACTACTCTTTTTTTTTTTTTTTAAAGTTGAAAGTTGCACCATACAGCAAGTCAATTGGGAGGGGTAGACCGGTTAGAGCGGGCGTGCTGTGTTGACGGGGAATACTACTACTGCTGGTTGAGTCAACCCATTACTCTGACTGCCAATTTTCTATAATAACTTCTAACAAGGAGCAAGAGGCTGCTTGCTTAGACTAGACCATGCATTTCCGGTATTTTGTGTTCACCCGCCTACCCATGACCACTGCGTCAATTTCCACCCTTTTTTGTTTTCAAAGAAATAACTGAGAGCCACTTTTGATTTCATCCAGCAGTCCATATTTGAACTGAATACTCTTGCGGTCAAACAAAGCATACGTATTTCAGTGTTTAATGGACCAAAAATCAAGTGTCTTTTTGTCCATAGTGGGCAAGGTTAGAGCACAATATCAATACCCCACTCGCGCAAAGAACTTGTATAATTTTTCCTTTCTCACAAATAAAAATTAACAGCAGCAGTGTCTGATATTGCTCGGATTGAATAGGGACCCTTTATTTCTTTCCCATTTTTCCTACTTTTCTGGAGGTAAAAATTGATCATGCTATGAGCAAAGGTTCGACAGCATGTTACACCGGCACATTTTCACCATTTCCATTCTACAAAGTACATATCAGATTTATGAGTTTGTTTCTTCACACGAGGAAACATTTAACATTCTTAAAGAATGGCTTCGAAATCATTAATGCAAATCAGATCTATTTGGACGCAAACTCCACCTAATTTTTTAGATTCTTAAAATTTCACATTCATTTGGTCCATTTCATTTGGAGTATGCACTTAAGAATCACAAACTCTTTTCACCCCAATTTCAGAAACAACCCAACTAACTGTATATATTCAGATACCCTTGTCCAAAAGCAAAATTAATTTCATTCATTTGGACGGATATGAAACTTCTGTTACTTTTATTTTATTTTATTTTTTTTTTTTAAAAACTACTATCTTTTTAGCGCGACTGGGGGTATCACAAGCTCCTACTCTGTAATTCAATGAACACTATTTTCAGTTTGCCGAACTAAATTGAAGCTCATAATAATATTATGCCATTTTTTTTGGACTTGCACTAGCTCGTAAACATCAAAATTTTTAAGGGAAAAAGAAATGTATAATAAGTAAACATCCACCAGCAAATGCTGCTACTCATATTCCAATTCTTGGACCATTAGGCAATATTTGCATATACGACTTCTTCAACTCCACTTTGCATAAACACATTCCTATTTACGTCCTATCTATCGCTTAGATGGCAGCCTATTTGTCTCATGCTTTAGAGCTATCATGTATTGTGATGCCATCATAGGAATGAATTCTCAAAAAGTGGGTCTTTTAAGAAACTGATTTGTGAAATGTTATGCTTTTAAACGCGAGGATGAAAAACACAATTAATAAATGCAATATATATATTTTTTAAGAAAAAAGTTGCATGCGTAGAATGCATTTTTTTGACCTGTATGGATGTCTGTATTTGTTGAAAAACGCATGCAGATGCGTTTTCTAAAGAAAAATTATGCATTCATTAATTTTTTTTTAAACTTTCACTATTTACGAACTCTTTCAAAAAATTATCATAACTTGGGAATTTCCTCATTACGGTGACTAATTCATTTTTTCCCCCCTCCTATCAGAGTAATTAGTAGCCTAATTAATTAAACTAATTAGTGCGGGTGTAAACTCACACCTTGCCCTTTTAACCTACATATTTACTTATTTGCTATTCTACCAAATTCTGTATTATTGTACTATTTTTCGGGTCGACCACCAATAGAGTATAGATGGAGTATTAATTAATTAGAGCCCAACAAGATTTACCGGCCGGTGGACCACCGGTTCGGTAGGCAGGCCGACTCAGAGGCAGTTGCCTGCGTTTCATATACTGGTCTATGTTCGCTCACTTCCCGCGAAAAACCTACAGCTGCACTTTCCATTTTTTCCAATTAAAAATCAATCACTCTCAAAAATTAAAAAAAAAAAAAAAAATCCCACCTACCTCTTCGGCTCTCCCTGTAACATTCATCTATAAATAGAACCATCAATCTTCCAAGATCCCCGTAGTTTCAACTCTCCCTGGGATAGCAAATAGTACCAAAATTTGCTGAAACTTTCTTAATTTCTCTTTCAACGGTAAAGATTCGGACTTTATTTGAATTGGGATTTATTGAAATGTAATTAGGATTATACTTGTGGTGTTTTTCGACAGCAGATCTGTTCTTTCTTTCGTATCTTGTCTGAAAATTTTGTATTGGGATTCTGGGTTTGGGCATTTTTGGATCCAGGATGCAGAATTTAATGAAATAGTGGTCTTATTTTCCCCTTTTGGTGGAGAATAGGTTGAGAAGAAATGGCACGCAAGAAGATCAGAGAGTATGATTCCAAGAGATTGTTGAAAGAGCACTTCAAGAGGCTCTCTGGTAATGAATTGGCCATTAAATCTGCCCAAGTAAGCACCTTTTTCTTATAGCACGTGAATCTCTGTTGTTTTCTGGGGAGTTGTTGGTTGCCATCTTTAAAAAAAAAAAAAAAAGCGCAATGATTTGCTCACTTTCATGATTATTGCAATGGAACAAAGATATGATTTTTGTGATACTTGCCTTGGAGAAGCTTTCAATTTTTTCCAGGGATTGAAAAGTGGCAAAACAAATGGGACATCTGGCTTATACCGATACACGGTCTAAACTTTAAGTAGCTTCATTCAGCTTTATCTTCCAAAGACTCGAATTAGTTCTGCATTTTGGAATTAGCATTCAGAGCAATCTAATTGGACAGATCATGAGGAAATATGGAGCCTAGTATCATCTTTGCGTTGATATTCGTCACCATATCCATGTACAGATATATAAGATGTTTAATTACAGAAATTGCTTAAATTGTTAATTTGTCAATTAGTTGGTAAGCAAGAGGAATAACTTGGAATACATCAAATTTTCAATTAAGCCCGCCTTCCTTATGAAACCAAACTATCTCAGGCTGAGTCTACTATAGAAAGGAAACACGAATCTGCTCATATCAATGGATATGTTGACACTCTGCTTGTCCTCTTTTTGAGTTCATAGAGGCACTTGGAGACTTCAGGAATGACAACTTTCGTATAAGTTTTTATATCTTTGATGCAATTATATTTTTGCTTTGGGGGGTATACATGCTTCTATGCACAACATCTGATGTCTTCTAAAATTTTTATGTTGGTTATAATATGGATGATTGAGTTGCAAGAAGATCTAAAGCAAAGCACTATATTTCCTCTATGATTCAGGTTACCGAGTCAACTGATTTCAATGAGCTAGTTGAAAAGGAACCTTGGCTCTCCTCAACAAAACTGGTTGTCAAACCAGATATGTTGTTTGGAAAGCGAGGTAAAAGTGGACTAGTTGCTTTGAACCTGGATCTGGATGGAGTTGCTGCTTTTGTGAAAGAGCGCCTTGGCAAAGAGGTATTCTAGATATTCCTTTACATGTATATTGCTCTTTTGCCACTTATCGTCCTTTACTGTCACATAATAGTAACCTCTACCAGCCTATCACTTTATTTCTACCTGGATTCCATATGTTCAACCTTTGTATACCTAATATTAAATTAACAGGTCGAGATGGGTGGTTGCAAAGGACCTATCACGACATTCATTGTTGAGCCATTTGTTCCACATAATGAGGAGTTCTACCTTAATATTGTTTCTGAGAGGCTAGGTTGCAGCATAAGCTTCTCAGAATGTGGAGGAATTGAAATTGAAGAAAACTGGGACAAGGTATGTGAAGTGTGCTTATGTCGTAAGCTATACAAGTGGTGCAAGATCTTTGGTCTTCATGCCCTTCTTTTGAAATTTATAGCACGGTATTGATGCATGATTTCACATATCCAGGTTAAGACCATATTTGTGCCAACAGGGGTGCCGTTCACATCAGAGACATGTGCGCCACTTATTGCCACCCTTCCATTGGAGGTAATCTCTTGACATTATTGGGTCCTTCTTTGTGGATTGTTGATTCAAACCCTTTTTTTCGATGTGTGGAATTTGGCAAATAAAGGTTATATGCTCTTAAGGATGTTTTGTTTTGTACTTTAGCTTTAGATAGAACAATATCACATTCTCTTATCTTCTGTAATCATTATGGGCGATTGTTTTAGATTTGAAAGTTTTGACTGTGAAATTTCCTTATATGTGGCAGATTAAAAGTGTCATTGAGGAGTTCATCCAAGTGATTTACTCCCTGTTTATAGGTGCGCTTCAGATATTTCAGAAAGCAATTGTAATTTCCATGTACCCATGATGATTTGTTGTCTGATTTGATTTGTCAAATGTTCTATGTTGTAGATCTGGACTTCACATTCCTAGAAATGAATCCTTTCACATTGGTTGATGGAAAGCCTTATCCATTGGATATGAGAGGAGAGCTCGATGATACTGCTGCCTTTAAGAACTTCAAGAAGTACTCAAATCCTCTTTGACTGAGCATTCCTCTTTAAGTCTAGCTGTTGAACACTTAAATATCAAGCCATGTTAATATGATTGCTTGATACCAATACCAATTTGAGCGTTTCTGTAATGTGCTAATGTGATTTTCATTTGCAGGTGGGGAAATATTGAGTTCCCACTGCCATTTGGAAGAGTTATGAGTGCTACAGAAAGTTTTATTCATGGGCTAGATGAAAAGGTATGTGTTTTTGCACTAATGATTTGAAAATCAGCCAATTCTCTGGTCTGGTTCTGGTAGTCGATGACACTTCTAATACCATTCAAATGCGATCAGTGAGTCCAATTGAGTCTCTCAATCAGTTGTAATTGTGAAACCCACTTGCTGGTGTTTATTCAGCTAAAACTGGGAAAATGCATATAAACTTTCTTCATCAATTCAACAAGCAATTAAATTCTGGTTTCTTGCAGACGAGTGCATCTTTGAAGTTCACAGTCTTGAATCCAAAGGGACGAATTTGGACCATGGTAGCTGGAGGAGGTGCCAGTGTCATCTATGCCGATACTGTGTGTTTCTCACCCTTGCTACTTCTAGAACTTGTACCTTTTCCACTCCTGATGGTAATCTGAATTCTCATGTCTTCCTTGACTAGGTTGGAGATCTTGGCTATGCCTCTGAGCTTGGTAACTATGCTGAATATAGCGGTGCTCCTAATGAGGAAGAGGTTTTGCAGTATGCTAGAGTTGTAATTGATGTAAGCATAATGTGGTTGCTTCAAGCTGGACATTATCCGTTAGTTATAATTCATTCTTTTTAATAGATCCAAGTGCCATGTTCCTTGTGTTGCAACCATTTAATTAACACTCGTTTACAGTGTGCAACTGCAAACCCTGATGGCCATAAGAGAGCCCTTTTAATAGGTGGTGGAATTGCGAACTTCACAGATGTTGCTGCTACATTTAATGGCATCATTCGAGCTCTGAAGGAGAAGGTTTGGAAATCATTTCCTGTAGTTTTTGTAACATCATTCTGATCTTATCAGCAGAAAGATGCTAATTCGAGCATCCATATAACAGGAATCAAAGCTCAAAGCCGCAAGAATGCAACTTTATGTGAGAAGAGGCGGTCCAAATTACCAGAGGGGTCTTGCAAGGATGAGGGCTCTAGCAGAGGAAATTGGCATCCCAATTGAGGTACAAGTACAAATATGAGAAAGAAGAATTCATAAAAGAACAATCAACAAGCTCGTACGACAACAGAACCTAACAACGTGCTGTAATCTGATTTGAGTTTCATTTCTTGGTGCAGGTTTATGGACCTGAAGCTACCATGACTAACATATGCAAACAGGCAATTGAGTGCATCAGTGCTGCGGCATAGATAGTCAATTCTGATCATTTATCAATTCGATCCAATTGTTCTTCCTTTATTTCCAATCTTTTCTGGTGCAATTGTTGTAATGGTTATGTATGGAACACGAATTGAGTTAAATTGCATTCTCATTTTTGTTATGAATGACGATTTGTAGTGGTCACTAGAGATGAAATTAATTACTGAAAGGGGCAGACTAGAAAAAGAAGGGTTTGCAGTTGTGTTTATTCAGGGTGCTGGCCTGGAAGATAGTTACTCGAGTCTTGAAACCTAGGCCTTGTCTAAATTCTGAATCTTCAGGAAGGAAGTGGATATGGAAATGGAAAGGATGTTTCCGTCAAACACATTTTCTACCCTCTGTCTCACATAGTCGGCACGCAGCAAAGTGCTATGCTGCCGTCTATAAGAAAAAAAACTCTCCATAACCACGCATCCAAATGAGGTCTAACTAAATCCACAACACCTAAGTCATTAAAGTTTCTACACCAATTCTTTAACGTGTTTGCACCAGCACGTTGGGTAGCTTTTGGATTGAAGGTGATTCGATTTTTTTAAAAAAAAAAATTAGAAAGAAAATATTTTGAAGTGCTTTAGTTCGTTTCGAACATTCTATGTCAGCAATCGGTGAAAAAGTTAAATATCAAGAGCACCTTTGAACACGGACGAAACTAAGGGGAAGGGAAGCGCCATGGCCTCCAAGTTTGTGGGATTCATATTTTTCTACTTAAGATTTTGAGAATTACTAAAAAAAAATAACAATAATAAACTTTTATATATTTTAAGCTGTTTTCGTTCTCAAAAATTTTCCTAGAATTTTTGTGAACTCTGAAGCTCATAGCAAATACACCTCGCCCCTTCAAATTAAATTTTCTGGTTCTGTCAATATCTTTGAAAACTACGTTTGTGTTAAATCCCTTCTCAAAAAATTTTCCTAGAATTTTATGTGAACTGCGAAGCTCATAGCATATACACCCCGCCCCTTCAAATTAAATTTTCTGGTTCTGTCAATATCTTTGAAGACTACGTTTGTGTTACATTCCTTCTCAAAACCTTCAAATTAAATTTTCTGGTTCTGTCAATATCTTTGAAGACTACGTTTGTGTTAAGTTCCTTCTCAAAACCTTTGAGCCACATATTTCTTAAAGTAAACAATTTTTTAAGTATTTCTTTGTTAACTTCACTTGATCACATCTTTAAAAAAAAAAAAAAAAACAACTGAAGCAACTAAGAAAAGATCCAAAAAGCCTTACAATGTACGAATCAAGTTTTACTCTTCTACTTCTTTTTGTTTTTATTTTTCTTCTAGAACAACTTGCAATCTTTTCTTGAAACGACATAACCTTGCAAGCTTAACTGACTGTGACACTTAATTGAGTATGATACTGCCTTTTCCAAAATGAACCGTCAAGGCGTCAATATAATGGGGCTTAAGAAGTGGGGTTTTCTTTTTTTCTTTTTTCTCTTTTAATTCTAGTAAAGCATTTCTGGCATAGCTACAGTAGTGAGGAATTGTTTTCTGGGTGGGTTTCAGTGACGAATTTTGATTTCTCTGTCTAAATCCAAAAGTACTTTAGGAAAGAAACAAACATGTACTCAAACTCTTCCCAGTATCAAACATATGGGAGAAAAAGAACCCAAAAGAAGAAAAAAATTCACTAGAAGTCAGTAGTGATCGTCCTCGCGTCAAAGAGATGAGAAAGGCTTGTAAATTCCAGTTTATCCCATCACCACTGATGTATATGTATATGTTCAGGTAATTGACGTCATTTTCTTCTAGCCAGACCAAAACTAATCATGGCAAGCTGTCCCATTATTTGCCTTGGATCTATTTTTATCAAGTTTTTTTGAGGCTTTTTCTCTTGGTCTCACCTGCTCATTTCAAGTCTTCAACTACACGATTGAATGATCACATATATATTTAGTATGTACGCCACAACTAAAGATATTTCTTTGAATAGGAGTTATTACATCACCCGAGCATACCCCATTTACGAAGTGTAGGTGCATCTAATGAATGTTAGATGAGATGTAGGTCTCACCGACAACAACACCCAGCCAAGTTTTCTCCTTCCTTCCCATCAAAGAATGAGATTTCCTCAACTAATTGGACTCAACTGTCCACTAAATCATTATCAAACATGCTCCGCTCAGCCTACGTCAAATGACTAAAATCTTGTCTTCATTCATGAGAAGAGATTAATAAAAGGGGAAAAAAAATGGAAAAAGGGAAAGCTAGTATGCTCTCAGAAAGTTTTGACTATGCACATTTTCTTTGCCTGCTTTTGGAAATGGTGGAATTTTTGGGTGTTCAAACAATAATTGAGCAAATCATTTTGCTGACTCGCACAAGTTGAGCTTAACGTAATATCCAATGATACACGTACCTTACAAGATTGACAATATTTAGACTCTAATTAGAGAAGAATCATTTTTCCATGTATCTCATACATTTACAAAACTTATATCAGGAAAAATACAGAAAAATCCTCGAATGAATAATCCTCTTTGGCCTTGGAAACTAGAATTTGTTTCATTCACTACGCTGAGAATAGGACTCACGAGATTTGAAAGAAAGAAAAAAAGGAGGAAGAATACAGTGAAATAGGATTAAAAACAAATTGCTAAAAGATAAACCACCCCTTCCCTTTTTTTTACTAGTAGTATTATTTATCGAGAGAGGTCAATGCCCTGATGGCTTCAACAGAGTGGTACTGAGAAGTCGGCGTTCAAACTCGATGGCTTGAGTCTTGAAATTTTAGGTTGAAATGTACGCAAGCATCTGCAAAATCCAGCCCCCTTACACCTTATCAAGCCAACATCATATCATATATACAATATACACACACACACACACACACCACTGCATTGGGGGAAAATGACCTTTAAAACAAGAATAAACCACCCCTTTTCTTTTAATTAATTAAAAATGTGACTGATTTCCATTCCGGTCACCGTAGCAAAATGTCCCCAGCACTACTGGCTTCCATCTATTGCACATAATTGGAAATTAACTGATCAACTAACACAATTTTACATAATTTTTCTACATATTATTCCATAAAAAATTTAGTGTGACCTCAGACAAGATTTATTTCGTTTCAAAGCCCAATTTTCTTCTTCTTGGATTGGAAAAGTGACCATATAAACATTTGAAACCTACCCACAACGACGGTAGGGCCCCATATATTCAACATGCACCCAACTAAAAACGTTGCAGTCTACGTTAAAAATATTGGGAATCCCCTACCTGAAACTGTTTTGAATATTGGGGATGTTGTCCAGTTTTCTTTATGTTTGCCATCCAATGACCATAAACATTTGAAACAGTCCGCCAACGCACTAGGGTCCAATATTTAATGTGCATAACAAGAAAAAATGTTGTAGACCGCATTAAAGTATAAAAAAAAAAAAAATTATTTCCCATAATTCCAACCTATAAATAGTACCCCGCCTTAAGCATCACGCCTCGTTAACAATTATCATTTCCTTGCCAGAAAACACAAGCTGCTGCGCTGGCTTGCATGTGAAAAACTGGCAATGCCGATGATATTATTAGAAGAAGAAGAGGGTCCAATCCATGGAGACATGCTAGAGGAGATCCTGTCTCACGTGCCACTCATCGACTTGATCCCGGCGTTGCCCGTGTCAAAGTCATGGAACCAAGCGGTTCACTCCTCCCTCCTCAGCCGCAATCCGCCCAAACCTTGGCTGGTTGTCCACTCCCAAGCCACTCGCCACCCCTACGCCACCGCTACGCGTGCCTACGACCCCCGTTCACGCGTGTGGATTAACATATCTCAGCCCTCCATCAAACACCCCTCCACCCTTCGATCATCCAGCTCCAATTTCCTCTATATGCTGTCCCCTTCGAGACTCTCCTTCTCCTCCGACAAGCTGAATCTTAGGTGGCACCACGTGGGTGCTCCACTGCTGTGGCGTGGGGACCCAATCGTCGCCAAAGTTGGTGACTCGATTGTCGTCGCCGGCGGCACGTGCGACTTCGAGGACGACCCCCTTGCTGTCGAAATATACAGCATCAAGAACCGGAGTTGGCGCACCTGCGATTCGCTGCCGGCGAGGTTGAAGGACACCGCAGCTTCAACGTGGCTTTCCGCAGCTGCCACGTCAGAAAAACTCTTTGTCATGGAGAAGCATTCTGGTGCGACGTACTGGTTTGACTTGGATTCCAGTGACTGGTCCAAACAATGCGATCTCCGTCCAGACCAACGTTGTTTTTACTCGGTCATCGGCTGCGTTGAGGAACGTTTGATTCTCGTGGGTCTGATTGGGGACGTCGAAAATGTTAAGAAGGTGAAAGTATGGGAGGTGGGATGGGATTCTAAGTGCGAGTCCTTTGATCGATGCATGGAAATAGGAGAGATGCCTGGTGTTCTAGTGGAGAAGCTTGAAAGTGAAACTTTCGGAATTTCTTCAGTAAATATGTGTTTAGCTGGGAGTTTTGTGTATATATACAATCCGGAGAAGGTGGAGGAGGTGGTGGCGTGTGAGCTTATCAAGGGCGGAGGATGCAATTGGGGAAGCGTGCACAACGCCGTGGCTGGTGGCAGGTGCGGGATGGAGAGGGTGGTTTTTACGTGTGCAGACGTTAAGGTGGAGGAGTTGCAGCAAGCTGTGAGGGCGGAGAGTCGGAGGTTCGAGGTAATTAACGTTTGACTTTGAGGCAATAATTTGTTTGGCGGGTGGAATCGACAAGAGATGTACTTCATTTGTGCTGTAGTAGTCCTCGCTGGAGTGGACCGTGGACGTAGGATTCTTTTTCTGTTTTCCCTTTTTTATTTTCTTTTTAATGTTGATAAATTTGTAGCGCTCAGATAATATTGATATTATATAAATATACACACACACACTACTTCGGTTGTGCTACTATGTTTACTGCTAAAATTCGTACTATTTAAAATGGCTACTCCAATTATCTTAAATTTGTCGGCACGAGGCATTGGCTTCATGCATTGTGGGGGGGGGGTATTCCGGTGGATATTAGTGGGATTGGAGATGGAGACATTTAAGGTTTGAGGATGAGTGAAAGTTTTCGCCAAAGAACATGTTGGTCCTAAATTAAACTACTGATGACCGATGTCCCAACAAAGAAGCCGATCGAACTGCGTTCCTTGTATAGGCTTGCATTTGTCTTGCTAGAAGGGTTGCCCCACGCAATTGATGTCCCAAACAAGTTTGACTTAAATACAATGAATGGGATTGATTGTAGGACGCACCTTTAATGAATACTAGCAAAATTCGTTGTTTCCTTTTAATTATTATTGTCTTGATGCTTAAGTTTATTATCTTAATGGCTACCTGTAGAGGGTACCATTTAGGGTAGGGTGTCATAATACATACATATTTGAAGCCTGTGTTCTTGGGTTAACTTTAAATGACGGAAGCACAGACATAAACCAGATACCAATACATGGTGTACATGTGCTGGAAACTGGACAGGATCAAAGCTTGCGTATTGGATGCTGGTTTGAGATTCCGTTTTGAGTTTTACAAACCCTTTGTATGTGTAGTTCTTGCTGTACATCCATTCAATGGAAAACTCAAAAATTGTACAAGGAAAAGATTAAAGAAGAGAGTGCTTACCTCTCCTTTTGTATGTGAAAATGTTTAAAATGGAAAGTTCTTTCCATCCAAAATACATTTCTACCAAGAATGATAGGAAAAAAAAAAATTTACAGCCCATTTTGAGTATAAGTCTTTGAAATTTTTTAGAAAAATACAAGGACAAAAAATTCATTAAGAAATGTATCAAGAAAATTTTCAAAGTCTAGTACATAAATCAGAATAGAATGTTCATTCAGTTTTCAAGATTTTGTTTATAGGACATAAGATATTTTAATACTTTTTTGTTTTGCTTGGTCTGTAATGGTATTTGTCTTTTTACATGAAATTTTTGCATTTTTTTACTTTCAGAATAAATGAGAATTGATAACAGAATTATTCATTTATAATACTTGAATTTGTTCTAACATTTAGATTTTTATGTTAAAGTCTTACAATCCTCTAGCAAATATAATTAGCAATGTAAAATATAATTACATAAATTTAAAAATTATAACTTATTTTTAATAAAATTCTTGCAAAATTGTTCAAAAATCAAAGAGGTAAATATCTCAAAGCATTTGTTTCTTAGTAAAAAAGAAAATTTTAATTTTAAATACAAGAAATATTTATTATGAAAAATTATATTTAGATACTAATTGAACTTATGAATAGTTTAATATATCTACCTATAAGATAAAAGGAATAATACAAGTATTGAGACACTAATATTTTAATGGAGGAACTTAACTTCTCTTCTCCTTTGCTTTAGTTCCATTTTATTTATGGGCCAAAATAGTTTTTGTCAAGTTTTCTAGAAATGGTCATCTATGACCGGAGGTTTATGTAATCCTAAGAGGCCAAAACGTATTAACCCATTGTCATTGTTATTTGCTAATGTGGATCCTTTATGTGTTGTCTTCTCTACCTATACAATAAAAAGATAGTGCAAACACTCTAGCAATCTATCTTTGTGACAATAGCCCATCTCCGTTTTGAAGAAGTTGTGTGTTTTTCCTTTTTCACTTTTCCACGACCATATTAATGGTAGGTTTAATGATTTTCCATCTTTTTCTATGTAAATTGTATGAACCTGCCCTTGCTTTTAACACCAAAATATTAAATTCATTTGGGCTATTTAGTTGGGTAATGTGATATCTTAGGCAAATTATTTCTTGAATCTAAAATACCAAATAAAATCAAGAGGACTAAGATCATAACAAACTTTAAGTTTTAATGTTCATGCATAATCATATTTGAAAAAATTCCACAAAATAATATCTTTACTTTCTCACCTTTTTAGTTGTTATTTTTTACATATAGTAGGGTACAAAAATCTCTTATCATTCAAATCAAATAATTTGGGGCTTATTTCATGGATAAAATATTTCATCATAGCAAACTTCAATTAATTTCTATCTTATTATTATGATTATTTTTTGCCTCTACATGTCTATTCATTATGTACCAAAAGATTTACAATGTATTTTATCTAAATTTCTTGGACATTCTAGGATGAAGGTAGAAAGAGTTTTAGGAATTAAGATTTCACCATTACCAATTGAAATGGAATGAATAAAGATTTTGTGGGTCGAAGCATTAGTTACGGGGTCACAAAGAATTTCCAGCCCAGTAAATCCAGACGCTATTAGAGTTGTCACCCTGGTCTAGTCAAATCCCAATGTTTCGAAACAGTCGATTTGCTACACTTTTCAAGGCCGAGGCTTAAGGCCCCATGCGTCCACCACAGAAGCCCACAACAATTTAATCTCACTACGCCAGTGCAAAGGAAATGTAGCCCAACAGTCAAATACTAATTCAAATAAGGCCTTCTCTTTATCTCAGTCTACCAAAACCTGATGCTTGTGGAATTGCATCTAGGCCTTCAATTTTTAATGAGTAACGATAAATTGCTACGCGTCTGCATAGAAGTTGATAGGGCATGAGGCCTGTTAAGCCTTTGGAGCAGAAACCCTATCCCTGACCCAATTCAGATTTTCTGTCCAAGTTTCGTATCCAATTTAAAATATGTTGTTTTACTTTTTATAAAATTGTTGATTTTATTAAGTTGGATAGAGGATCCGAAGTGCCCTTGATATTTCTTCAAACTTATCTGATGTTCTTAGTCATGCAATGAAATATTTACCAGAAGTTGAATGTCCAATTCTCACTTTTGATTCTTCACGCAGTGATTATTCTTTTCTATTCGAAGTAAACATCAGAGGAGTTGAGGCGAAAGCCACACACAGCCAAAAGCACACCTTAATTCCAAACTAGACAGCTGCGTAGCCTTACATTTCCACTTAAAGGAGACCTTGTTCAAACGGTTGGCAATTTCATGTCAGCCAGCGTGCCAATAGGACCACAAAGAAACTTGGATGTCCAGAGCAGGTGTTGAAAACCAAGAATTCAATTCAGAAGCCAATGGCAGTCTTAGGAATGCGATCTCAAACCCCACCGGAATTGGAAAAATGTTTCGGATTTCTCCTGCGCAAATCATCAGTAGCATTAGCCAATGCCTAGTAAAAACCTTTTCTTCTTTTCTTTCTCTCCCACCCCCCCCCCTCCCTCTTTCCCCCGGCCCAAAAAAAAAATAAAAGGAAGAAAACTTGTTTTGAACAGCCATCTCAAGTCTTGGACATCTTCTGCAGCCGAAACCATCAAAAAAAAGCCAGTTAAGTCCATTCAAACATACAGTAAGAAGCCAGTAAGCTGCGTAGAATGCAGAACTGTTTTGTTTTGTAACAGGATATATTATTGAGTCCATTCAAACATACTAGCGGTGTAAGGTTGAAAGGGCCCACCAGCCCAACAACTTTTGCCTGTGTCAATCTCATTGACCCTACAAGGAATCAAATTACATCACATCCCTAACCAAATGAAGAGCTTCTCCCATCTCCTCACTCTTTTTTTTTTTTTTGTCAGAAAAAAAGGATCTGATCCCACTTCAGACCCCAACCCTTATTTAAATTGCTGGGTTATTCCTCATTTTAGTTACAAGGTTTCGAACCTGGTCTTCAGGTCCCAAGCTTTAAGCTTCTCCCATCTCCTCTCTTATTGGTTAGTAATTTGCGTGTTAAGTAAAAGAAAATGAGTAGTGATATTCTTCATTCTTCTCAGTAATATGAGTCAAAATAATCTTCTTTCCGAAAGAGCAAAATGTTGAAAAATTAGATAACCAAAAGTCTCCACCCTGCCCCCTAAGTAAGTGCCTCCAAAATTAGACCTTGAAACAGATTCTGTATTATTCTGCATGTGGTCTCCAGTTATTTCGTTTTTCTTCGGACAAGGTAAACTTTTCCAAAAAGCTGTCACCCATCTAATCATATGATCTATCCAATGTTTGAATACTTTTTAGTCCAATCAGCAGCATGACACGTCCAGGCAGCCCATAAATCTTTTTGAAAATCCAATTCCCTTTACAGCCACTACCTTTCGCTGGGCCCATAATTTCCTGTTCTCACTACCCTGCTGTATTTTTTCTTGTTGATGCAAGTCTGTACGTCAGATGTGAAGAAAATCTCTTCTCAGAGATATGAATGATTTGTTCCTTGAAACTTGAAATAAATAAAAATGGTCGCTTCACCCAGAATGGGAATCTTTTATTTAGGATACGTTTTGGGACATGTTCGATTGACAGTTGCATAAAGCTTTTCAACAATTAAATTCCTAAGAACGTGTGTTTACTCCATCACCATATTAATCATGCATCTTATGTGTCCTTCTAACCCCTAGTACATGTTTGAGGGGCATTCTCAAATACTACAACATTGCCGAAACATCAACACAAGATTCGAAAGCAATAATAGTATGGGCTATAGGATACATTTCATCCATAGAAAAGAGAAAAAAAAGGAAAAGGGAATGATTATAAAGTCGAAATATTTTCTTCTTTATCTTTATCACTTGTTTCAGTTAGTTCTAATCATATTTTATATCTTTTTCCTTTCAAATAAAGTTCAAGGCATGCTCTAGCCTAAACACACACGCACAGAGAAAAACAACTTTTTAGTGTCATAGAATAATAGCCCACAAATCTAGGTACCCAAAAAGAATTATTCCATAAATAGTCTGGGGGAGCATGTTTCATTTTCACAAGATTACGGGATTCAATTGATATTATGGTTCTTTCATGCTCTTCAGAAAATACCCTTGAAAACTGAAACGGGGAGTTGAATCTCGGGGAGAGGAATTGGAATTCCACTTCGATAAAACTTGGAGGTAAAGACCGTCGTGCGATGATTGTTAGTATAATAATCCAGGCTCATTCGGACATCAGGAACCATATAAAAACTAGAGAATATTCAGCTTTCCCAAAGCGACAAAAATACCCTAGGCCTTGGGGTTCTACGTTTGAAGGCATCCTCCATTAGTATAAACAAAACAAATAATTAAAACCAATTACCCACTCCTATAAAAATATCGTTATTCACAGTTGTTGCTTAAGCCTCGTTCCATCTACCCCTTCCTCCATCCCATATTCTTTTCTGGTTCTCGTCTTCTGGTCTTGTTTGGCTGAGCTAAGCATATCTCTTGAATATTCATCCAGACATTGAACAAATCTCGGTCAATCATTGATTACTTGTATACATTTCTACTTTTTTCGCAATCACTTAGGTTGTGGTAGGGAGAGCAGCATTGTAAATAAACTCCTGTTAGGTCAACTAAAGCCACAGTGACAGTTGAGTGTTTTGGACTAAATTGTATACAAAAAAGTTTGAAGTTTTATCCTTCTTTCATATATTTCTTAAGAATTTATTTGTAATTTTAGGACTCCAAACGAGTCAAGTTAAATCGAATTAAATCTTATCTTAAATGAGTCGGATTCAATTCAAGTTTGACTAGATTCGAGTTCGAGTGCGAACTTTACGATCTTTTCGTGTAAAACTCAAACTCGAGTTTGAGTTTCAACTCAAATTCGAATTCGATCCTACTCAAACTCAAATAAAATAAAAAATATTATTTTTTTTTAAAAATAAATAATAATAATTATTTTTCTTAATAACTAATAAAAATGTTAGGGATATATATGTAATTTACTATTAAAATAAAATTTATAAGTGTATATATATATATATTCAAGCTCGCCTGCAAGCAAACGAGTTAGGTATCTTTTGGATTGAGTTGAGTTTGAATTCGACTTGATAATTGGCTTAAGTTCGGTGTTGACTGAACTCGAGTCGAACTCGAATTTAAGTAAATCACAAGTTGGTCGATTTATTTGCAACCCTACTAATTCAGTTAACGGTAATACCCAATTGATTCAATAAAGGCTGTGTTTTGATAGCCTTTTTTGTTTAAATTATTTTATTGTATTATAAATACATTTTCCAGTTTATTTTATTTTTTTATATTTTTAATAATCTTTTCATTTTACATGCATCACATCATAAAATAGTTAGTGATATGGTATTCTTTTTCAAAAAAATTAAATAATCTATAATCCAAATAGACCTGATTTCTCAAATAATCAAAAAATGTTAATCTAAGATTAATGTTGCACCTAATACCTACCATACGAGCAACCAATATTGTATTTCAACTATTTACACAGAATCTTATTTTTTTGTCCCCTTGGAGCGGGCCAATATCAAGAGGGATTGTAATCATTATACTCACACCTAACCACATAACCCTTAAATTAGCACCACTACTCACAATTAAAGGGGCAGGTTTGAATTGTCAACGAGAAGTGTGGGACGTGTACAAGATGATGAGGGCTTGGCTCGATTTAGAGCCAAGGAGGAGGAGGCATGTGGGCGTGTGTACCTGTGCTGTGACCGGTGGGAGCATTTTCACAGATTCTCAATCTCTCCCCAACACCTACACCTCTCTCTTGCACTACGTCTCACGGAACCCAACAAAGAATATGGAATATGTAACAAAGTGTACAGCGACTGGTGCTTGCCACTGTTTGCCGTTTTAATTTCACTGCAGACCCATTTTAGAGCTGCTCTTCTTAAGTTGGAGTTGCGAGTAATCCTTTTTGTTTAGCCTATATCCATAGGACTTTAGTACACTACTTAATTAGTACTACTAACTTAGGTAATTAATAATTAGTCCTTATTTGGATTGAAGTTTTTCATAAAAAAATTTTACCTCTTTTCTGTGACTACATTTCTCAAACACCTTTTATCTCAAATACATCAAATCTTTACATATAATTTTTTTTATAAAAAAATTTAGAAAATGATAATTCAGATAAAACCTAAAAATTTTGTTGCTAGCCTAACCTTAAAAAAAAAAAAAAAAGAAAAGAAGATTTGTTGGTAGTCTAACCAATAAAATAATCTACTGTACCAACTCCCACAATAGGCTTTAGCCTACTATTGTCATCATCATAAATCCTGCATTCTGTGGATGGACCAAACAAAAACCGAAAGAACAGGAATTAGATGGAAAGTTTTGGGGAGACCATTCGATTGAACAGCTCCTGCAGTGGAGTATCATCATCAGTTCATTGAATTGATACCTGCCATGCTAGAAAACCTACGTATGTCTATGCTCCCTCCCAAGTGAATTGAAGTTCTAAAAGTGCAACAAAACAAGAGTTTTTTCCCTTCATTTCTCAATATATATCTATCGATCTTTTCTTTGGAGGGCATGGAGGAGACGCAAGTTTCATCAGCCGAAAACTCCATGCACAGGAAATCAATTAATTACGTTAGTTTGTACTTCTCTGTTCAGTGTGTTTGTTGATGAAGTGTCAAAGTAGTAACTTAGCTTGCAAATGATTTGGGCCAAACTGACCAACAAGAAGCAGTTAAGTAGGAATATATAAAAACCAAAGAGCATCTCGCCTGGCCTCCACCAAAACTACAGGAGGGTTTCTGACTGAGCTCATTAGAATAAACCAACCACGGAAATTGCCATTCTCCTTTGAGTAAACATTCATTCAATATTTTATTCTTAAAGAAGAAAAGATAAGCACATGCAATTATATATTGTTCTTCTTAAAATATTAAAAATGGATACCCCCTCTTGATTTTGCTAACTCTTTCATTTCTGGTTTTATATCCTAAAACATTTTGGATACTTTCTCAATTTTTTTTTTCAGAGCTTATCATTACATCTCATACATATTCCTCGGTATGAAATATGCATCTTTCGTATTTTTATAGCTTCAAATATGTAGTGTTAGAAAAAGCAAAAGGAGTTAAGTGGCTCGCGTCGACCAGTGAAAATTTGCTATCCTAATGAAGTTTTTTTCCCCCAAAATATGCAAAATTTTAATTCGTTAGAGAAAAGGAACTAATTAAACTGGAAAAAAAATTCACATTCTGAGCAGATACTTCATCTATAGTATGTTATTCTTTGCTTCTCTTGGTGATATTTATTCACATTTAAGTGCCATCAGGATTATCACAATTGGCTTCTTTTTAATTTTTCATTTATTTGGAGAAAATTTCTACTGTGCTTGATGTAATTTACACACACTGGTTCATAGACTGGTGGCACGGTGGGACCATGACTGCAGAAACTTTAACAGAACAAAATCATTTTCTAATATTCAAAAACAATAAAGAAATCCAAAAGCCAACAAAGACGCAGACAAGCCAAGCACGTGACCTGCCAAATACTTACCTGCAAAAATTTTGCTTGCTTTTGCTGGCTAGCTTGCTTTTAAGACATCCCATTGTTCTTTCTGATCAATCCTACACATCCTTTCAGTCCAATCACTGATTAAAAAGCAAAATATTTTGCTTCCCAATAAAAATTTTATTTTTTTCTTTACCAAAAAAATTTTAGGCCCTTTTAATAATATGTTTCTTAAAAATGTTAACAGTGTCCACATCTATATGTGTGAAAGTCTAGGCTTTTGGCCTTATGTTTTGGCCTTTTTGGGTTGTTTGTATCTTTCTGTATGAAACATCCAACCATGACAAAATTAAAAAATAGATTGAGATTCTGATGTAATATATAGATTGAGGATAATGATTGTGGTGAAGGAAGAACCAGAGAGGGAAGGGAGTTGAGGGGAGGAAGCTAAGTAGGACTCCAGTAAAAACCAGCATTAGCCCACATGGAATTTGTGGGGATCAGCTACATAAACATCAAAATCACACCCCAGCATTCCCAGATCTCAAGGCTTTAGGAATTCCAGGCTTAATCCCTGTTTGTTTCTCGAGAAAATTCTCTCTGTTTTTTTCTCCCTGCTGGTTTTATAAGTTTAAATGGTGCTCATTTAGCACTACAATTGTGCAAGTCTGCTATTTTCGTCAGTAGAATCACGAGTTTCTGAAGTCTGTTGTGAATTCTTGAAAGAGCATTTCCCGAGGTTCTTTTTGAGGTTAAGCCAAAAGGGGGCAGTTCTTTTTATGGTGAATAATGTGGGGTGTGCTTTGTAATTGGGTACTGGCTCTGCTGACTGGTTTCTGGTGGAAGTTTTTGACATCAGGCAATGCTGAGTGAGGCAATGAATGTATGAATGAACGGAGACACATGAAAATGGGTGGTTCTGTTCTGGTGGGCTGTGGTGGTTTCTTTAAGCAAGTAATAGTTTTGCAGAGAAGGTAAAGTTGTTGAAGCTAGTTTTTTGAATATGGAAATGAAGTGGTCTGTTTTGGAGAAAGTGGTATTGCTGGTGTTCATTTTAGTGCATAGTTCTTCTGCCTCTCTTTCTCCTACTGGTATAAACTATGAAGGTGAGTTTCAGCTACATAATTATCATGAATTCTTTTTCCTGTTAGAATCGTAATCACAAAAAAAAAAAAAAAAAACTTTTGCCATGCTTTTGATCATGTATGTTTTGCCTTTTCTATGTCTCCGCATGGTAGCAAACTAAAGTGCAAGTTGTTTATCTTTTCAAGTCTCTAATGACAATCTTCCATTCGTTGCTTCAAAATCAAAATCTTTAAAGTGTTTTACTCTGTCTCCTGCCCCCTCTCCTTCTTCTCTTGGTTGTGAAAGGAAGAAAGAACAGAAATATGCCTAGTTGTCTACTAGTTTATTACATTTTTCAATATTTGCAGTTGTTGCATTGATGGCTATAAAGAGTGACCTGAAAGACCCATATAATGTATTGGAAAGTTGGGATATGAATGCTGTGGATCCTTGTAGTTGGAGGATGGTTACCTGCTCTCCTGATGGTTCTGTCTCTGCCCTGTAAGTATGTTTTGGGAGTCTTCTCACCTTATTGCCAACTAAGATGTGAGCCCGTTGTTGATGGTACATTTTTCATTACCAGAGGATTGCCCAGTCAGAGCTTGAATGGGACTTTGTCATCTGCAATAGGAAATCTCTCTAACCTGGAATCCGTGTAAGTTACTGTCTTGATTTCGATGTTCTTCGTTGTAATTGGCACTATATCTTGACAATTGGAAGGTTATTTTTGGCTAAAATCTGTGGCATCTGAAGATTCCAAACTCTTGGTGTAGATACATAATGACCAAAGAATAAGTAGCACTTGGTTGGCAGAAACTGATGGTTTTGCATGCTTATATAGGTTGCTGCAGAACAATGCAATTTATGGTCCTATCCCTAGTGCAGTCGGGAAGCTGGTCAAGCTTCAAACACTTGATCTATCCAATAACAATTTTGATGGTGAAATACCAAGTTCTTTGGGCGACTTGGAGAATTTGAATTACTTGTGAGTTTAAGACGCTTTTGCTAGAATTTCAATTTCTGAGTCTTTAGAGCTCAAGTTGTAGGTGAAGTTATTTCCTGACTCTGTTTCTGCTGCATTATTGAGCAAATCAGGCGGCTAAACAATAATAGCCTTTCTGGACTAATTCCAGAGACTCTCTCTAAACTTGACGGCCTCACTCTTCTGTATGTCATATTCCTTTTGCTATTTTTTCTTTTCCATCTTACTTTTTGTTGTGGAGGTAGCTAATACTCATTTTCCACTTGTTCCCAAAATGTTTTAACCATATAACTGAAATTGGTTGCAGGGACCTTTCTTTCAATAATCTGAGTGGTTCTTTGCCTAAGGTATCAGCAAGAACCTTCAAGTGAGTTGATTTTTTGTCAAGTCTTTATTTGTCATTTTACAGTACGTAGTCAGTTGTCTAACCATTTGTTTCTGGTGCTCAGAATCGTTGGAAATCCTTTGATCTGTGGGCAGAGCTCTGAATATAACTGTTCTTTTATCTATCCAGAACCATTGTCCTTTCCTCCAAATAGTGTTACAGGTCTGCGTTATGTCCCTGCTAATCCTCTAGATCCTCCTCTGCCTCCTGCACCCCATTGAAACATAAAAGAAAGAGATCATTTTCCAAGGCTCTAACTTTTCCTTTTTCTTTCTAGGTCAATCTGGATCAAAAAGCCACCATATGGCAATTGCTTTTGGTGTGAGTTTTGGTGCTGCATTTTTAGTCATAATAGTCATTGGGCTGCTTGTTTGGCGGCGGTATCGCCATAATCAGCAGATTTTCTTTGACGTTAATGGTTAGTTTAACCTTAGACCAT
The DNA here is from genome assembly GCA_013103745.1 of Gardenia jasminoides. NCBI lineage: Eukaryota > Viridiplantae > Streptophyta > Magnoliopsida > Gentianales > Rubiaceae > Gardenia > Gardenia jasminoides. The sequence continues at coordinate 42,527,663 of CM023105.1, forward strand.
ACTCAAGTGCTTTCTATGTTCTGACACATTATGTATTGGCACCTTCATAACGCATGGATATACGAGATTCATAATTTTTGTTTTTCATTTTTGGTGTTTAGTCTACATTGAAACCCATGCGGATTGTAAATTTTACATTTTGAGGCAGAGTATGTTCCCTGATTAATTATTAATATCTCTCAGAAAGCATTGGTGTATTTAGCACCTTTATAGACTAAGTACTAGTGTGGATTACTTTATTAAAGGAATTTAGCACCCCATTGATACTCTGGTGAATTTATGCGTCCAACCTCAGTGATTACTCACAGTAAAAGTATCCATTAGGAAGTAAATAATGTAGCATATCATTCCTCTTTGTGTTGTTTTAATTCAGCACCCTAGAAAAATTCCTTATCCTTGAACTCATCTCCAATCTGCATTCTGATTTTGACCTGTTAATTACCATGGCAGATCAATATGATCCAGAGGTTTGTTTAGGTCACCTGAGGAGGTATACTTTCAAAGAACTTTGGGCTGCTACAGACCATTTTTCCTCGAAGAATATATTGGGCCGTGGAGGATTTGGGATTGTCTACAAAGGCCGCTTAACTGATGGCAGTGTGGTTGCTGTCAAAAGATTAAAGGACTACAATGCTCTTGGGGGTGAAATACAATTTCAGACAGAAGTTGAGACGATCAGTTTGGCTGTCCACCGGAATCTTCTCCGTCTTTCGGGTTTCTGTTCAACTGAAAATGAACGGCTTCTTGTTTATCCATACATGCCAAATGGGAGTGTAGCATCTAGATTAAAAGGTTAGCTACATCTTTTTTTTTTTAACTATGCGGGTTGTACTGTAAAGCCGTTCACAAATTTCCCAGCCATATAACTAATGGATTTTACTTGGTGGATTTCATTTCTGATGTCATGCCATCTTAAGCACTTCAACTACCTTACATAACAGATGATTGAGTGATGCACCCGTAAATAAGCCAGTTACTTCCCCAAAGTATCTAAAGGGAAAGCTGTTAGTGCAATGGTTTTTACTCAATTCAACTGATTAATATTGCATGGTTCATTGGCTCCTGTAATTGGGAAATGGCCAGATTATCAAATGATTGGTCCTTTGAGTGATATATTTGCCAAGAGTTTGGCTTTCCAGCCGTTATACTGATACTGCATCATCATCTTTGCAGATCATGTCCATGGTAGGCCTGTTCTAGACTGGTCCAGGCGGAAAAAGATTGCTCTAGGTACAGCAAGAGGGCTTGTATATTTGCATGAGCAGTGTGACCCCAAGATTATTCATCGAGACGTCAAAGCTGCCAATATTCTGTTGGATGAAGACTTTGAGGCTGTTGTTGGAGATTTTGGGTTGGCAAAGCTCTTGGATCACCGGGAATCTCATGTAACCACTGCTGTCCGTGGCACTGTTGGTCATATTGCTCCTGAGTATCTGTCTACTGGCCAGTCATCAGAAAAGACTGATGTTTTGGGTTTGGGATCTTACTTCTTGAGTTAATAACAGGCCAGAAGGCATTGGATTTTGGGCGGGGAGCCAAGCAGAAAGGCATAATGCTTGATTGGGTAGTCTTTCTTTCTCTTCCAAGCTTGCATTGCACAAACTGCTTTTCTAAGAGTCCTCAAATCTTGAAGGGTTAAGTGAGTGCACATCAATCTGATTTGTGGTGTATAAGTAAAAATATGATTGTCTCGCAGATGTACCACTAGACAGTTGAAGAGATGATACTTGTTCCGAGACCTACATAGGCTTTTGAGTACTTTGGTCCTTGTAGGTTTTGTTCCCTAGCAGAGGCATTATTTAATTGAAACAATGGACGAGTAGATTGTTTATGCAGTAATGGCTGTCCCACCATGCTGTTTTCAGTTCGAGTCCTTCACTTGTTTCTTCTGATTACTTGTAGTTTCTTCAGGTGATAATTACTTCTTCTGTCTGATACGGCACTGTTGCATTTCAGGTTAAGAAACTGCATCAAGAGGCAAAGCTGGAGCTAATGGTGGATAAAGACCTGAAAACCAACTATGACAGTATCGAGTTAGAAGAAATGGTGCAAGTTGCACTTTTATGCACTGTGTTTAATCCTTCCAACAGGCCTAAAATGTCTGAAGTGTTGAGGATGTTGGAAGGTGATGGCTTAGCTGAAAAGTGGGAGGCATCACAAACAATTGAAACTCCAAGATTCAGAACGTTTGAACATATACCACAAAGGTATTCAGACTATATAGAAGAATCCTCACTCGTGGTCGAAGCAATGGAGCTTTCTGGTCCCAGATGACATTTGTTTCTCATTCTTCCATTTGCACGTTGTGTGTCTCTGTAACTTGGGAGTGAAATGCCGAGTATATGACAGGTGTTGATAGCTGTTGGATGCGTATATTCATCTGTAAAAAGAAAGGCAAGCCTTGTATAATTCATTAAGTAGCGTCCAGAATACGAGTAACGAGTTGGGGTTGTAGAGCATTTGAAGAGATTTTGTTGCCTTTTGTAATTAATCTTGGAATTGAAGAGTTGAGAATGAAATCTGATTCATGAAACAGTCAACAAGGCCACGAAGAGCATGAAGCACCACTAATTAAAGTCCTTAAATTGATAGAAATTAGTTGTCACACATCCTTCTACTATGTGGTAGTATATGTATACTACGAACTCTGACACCTACACGAGCAATAAACTTCCGATTCAGAAGAATCAGAACCCATGGCTTTTGGGGTACCATTGTGGATTAGGTTTATTTGTTTGTCATGAAAACTTCTGGAAAAAAGAAGAATCAGAACCAGTTCCGTATCCCTTGTACCCTTTGGGCAGCGGGAAGGATTGCAAGATTTGGGGCGGAGTGCAAACTGCAAGGGGTCAGTGATCATCCCACTCTCACTTGAGAAGTGGTCAAGTGATTTAGGTTTTAGTACTGATAAGATATGGGCTGACGACTCGAGGTGCTGCCTAAAGTTACAAGGGCTTTTGAACGTTCATAAGAAAACATCTTGGACCTTGCTGTGTTATGGGTCCTTTCCAGATGGTACAAATGCCCAGCAGCCAGCCCAGCTCAGCTCACCGTTGGAGTTTCACCTAGGAAGCTAAGGGGAATGACATTAGCATCAACCAACTTCCCAAAAGCATCTACATGGTGTCTCATTGCACCCTTACAGATTGCCATTGTCTCTGGCTCTCTGTGCCACTCAATTTTTGATGTGTCAAGCTGTCATTGGCTAAAATATGATCCAAAATCACGTGTTCAACTAAAGAAACACCACCGTAGTGTTTTGCTCGATTTTCTTTTTAATACGTGTACGATAGTATTGGTGCTGCCAGTGCGTCCACACCATTTTGCTCCAAGCCTCCCTTAGAAAGTTTAAAAAAAAAAAAAAGCAAAGCACTAAAGTGAGATTTTCTGAAAACTGAGGGGCTATTCTGGACAACAGTACGCTATAACGCAGAGCATAGCATCATCCAGTGGGCCTTCAAAGTTTGTTGCAGCGCGTGACATCGCCGGCCACGTGTCACGATCACATCCGTCGGCAGGGCGGTGGATGTCTGGCCGAGAAACAAGAGCACGTGCTACAGAAGCAATCCTAAAGTTGCTCAGATTTTCAGGGTACTAACTGCCACGTTCCCTATCGTCCGATTTGGCGCCAAATGACACCGCTTTTGATGCGGTGGTAATTTGACTAGCCTCAGTGATCTGACAAAACTGCCCTTTCTCCAATCACTTCTGGTTAAAGGTGAGAATCCCCCAAAGTCCCACCGAAAACGTACATGACATATATAATAGTATCAATCTTATTATCACATATATCCTACATACAGTGCATGAGATTATAAACAGGGAAATATTGCACCATCACATCCTCAAGATATAATAAGATTTACTAAAAGAAATTAAGTGCATCAAAGGGGAATGAAGGTTGATTGATGTACAAATTTGATTAACTTTATCATTTGATCTAGCTTAAAATTTTTCATAAAATTATGATTAAAATTTATTAACAAATTTATGATTTTCATCTCCTTTTGATATACCAACAGCTTGAAATTCAGAAGTTGATGATGATCATTGCAGCACTTTTATTTTTTGTATTAGATGACCATTACCCCCAAATCTGACTTTAGATCTGTCTTAGTGAACATGATTTTGTCACATATCATTCCTTTTCTTTTCTTTTTTTTGTTTAAACTACGCTTCTGATTAAGGGATGAGGACAAAATTAGAAGATAGAAACCACATTTAATTGATCTCCAAGATGATAAAGATTAAATTATCTTCTTCATTTTTTCCCCAGTCCCTTCCTAGTCTTTTATTAAAATTGAATTTTATGAATTTGAGACTCATTTTAGTCCCTTTTCTCTTTTGATTATATACATGTTAGCAAAGCACTACTCTAGAATATCTGTCAAGGCCTCAAGGGTAGGACAAAAATTTCACAGCTCTAATTGTCCACATTTTTCTCAGTCCAAGTTGCGGTGGAAACCTTTAACAAACAGTCAATTAATCACTTTTCATACCCCTGCATTTCCTCTTTCTTTTTGGCAATCGCTGCAAATTTGGTATCGAGTCCACCAGTTTCAGGGGGATTACCTCTGCATCTTGTCTCATCCCTGTTTCAATGCTTTCTTGTTTTTTGCCTTTCTCGAAACCGCACGACAATTTCATCTTTCACTCCTTTGTAATTTACGAACACTTCCAATTTTCTGTACCCACATTTGATTTATCATAGTTCTAAGGACTTGTACTAAGACAAACGGCCACGTTATTGCCTAATTCATCGTTTGATGTGTTAGTTACATTCTAACAAAAGGGGTTTTCGTGGGATGGTTGATTTTTAAGAATCAAGACTATATATATCTGATGATCAACAATGGACTGGAAAAAGATTGCATTTTCGGATCAGTTTCCTTTCTGGTCAACATCTCCGAGAAGAAGAAAGGTAGTTTCTGGCTTCGGTTTAGGATTAGTGGCTTCATTATTTGTACTGAGTGTTGTATCTTTTAATGTCTCCTCATTTCTGGCTCCTTTAATAAAGTCTGTTTTGAAAGGGTTCAATACTTTTGCATCCCGTAATTACGATACTACTAGTTCTATTCTTTCTTGGCCTGTCTATTTCTCAAGGACAGCTTCTTCTCCTTGTAATGGTACCATAACTAATAATGTGGAATATTTTATGGTCCCGAATGGAACTCATGATAGAAATGTGTCTGAAAGTAGGAGTTTTGTTTATTCTGGTGGGAAAGGAGAGATTTTGGAAAATTTCCATGTTGGAAATTTGTCTGAGAAGGTGAAAAATGGAAACTGGAGTGTTGAAGTTGGAGGAGGAAAGGATCAAGATGAGTCCCTTGTGATAAATGGATCACTTGTTGATAAAAATGGAAACTTCACTAATCTGGGTAACTTTTCCAACAATGTGGGAAATCAAAATGTTACTGCTGCAAGACCAAACACCAAAGAGCAAACTTCTTATCAGAATGCCGTTTCTGTAGAGCGTCCAAAAAGTGGGGGAGACGAGGTTCCTAAAGGTAGTATTCTTGGTAATCTGACGGTTAATAGATACGGTGTTACAGAAACTGCCAAAGAAGAGAAGTCTTCAGAGGCAAATGACAGAGGAATATCGTCCAGGGAAAGTAATGGCACTAAAGGGATAATGAATTCTAACAGTTTGAATCGGAATTGTAACATCTTTGATGGTAGATGGGTGAGAGATGACGCAATGCCATACTACCCTCCTGGTTCTTGCCCGTACATTGATAGGGATTTCGATTGTTACCTTAACAAGAGGCCGGATGATAACTTTTTGAAGTGGAAATGGCAGCCATACAACTGTGACATCCCGAGGTAAATTTCACAAAACGATTCTCTACAACATTGTTAAGTCATTTTCAACTGATTCTAAGTTAATTGGGAAAAAAAAAAAAAAAAAAAAGAGCAGTTTGTACTTGCGGAAGTTGAAAAGTTGATTCTGAACTATTTCCTTTTTTTATTTTTTTGTGCAAATGAAAACTTTATTGATAAGAAAACTATTTCTTAGATGGACGAATAACAAGTTTGAAGTGAAACAGCCAAGTCAAGAATCTGTTGTAATTGCAAAAATGTGTTAATGGAAGTGGTATAAAGGTAGGGTCTTTCAATGGAAACATTACAGAAAAATATGCAGAAGTTCACTGCTTGTAGATGCAGGCCACCCATTAGAATGATGGAAGAAAAACAGTTGCCTATGGCTAAGTATCAGAAATGCTTGTGATGGATATCATAAATCTGTTTCTCTCTCTCTCTCTCTCTCTCTCTCTCGTTTGGTGTTTCTGTTCGCCTTGCGATTGGTTACATTTAGCACTGCATCTGCATGTTTGAGAATCCATATATTTTCGGCCTTGAGGTGCTTTGCATACCACTATGCTGTTCATGTATACTACTTCCTTTCTGGATTTGAAATTGGAGCTGAATGATTAACAGCTTCTGTAGTGGGCTGAGGGCTGAGGATAGTCATTTTGCTCGGATTGCATATCTAGGTTGCACCATATATATTATTTCAAAATGTGTGACATTCCCTGCTTCCTAATTCTTTATTGTTGCCTGTACTGTCATCTCAGTTTGAACGCCACTGACTTTCTGGAGAGACTGCGAGGGCAGAAATTGATTTTTGTTGGGGATTCATTGAACAGAAACATGTGGGAATCTCTTGTTTGCATCCTTCACCATAGTGTCCCAGACAAGAAAAGAGTTTATGAGATATCTGGGAAAACAGAATTTAAAAAGAAAGGTTTCTATGCATTCAGATTTGACGTAAGCTTTCTAACTTATAGGTGATTAAACAAGGCTTTTTTTCTTTGTATCTGAGTTTTGGTTCCTTCTCTTTTTTCCAGGATTATAATTGCTCAGTGGATTTTGTTAGTTCTCCTTTTCTTGTTAGAGAATCAACATTCAATGGTAAAAATGGTTCCTTTGAGACATTGAGATTGGATTTGATGGACAGAACAACCTCAATGTATTATGATGCTGATGTTCTGGTTTTTAACACGGCTCACTGGTGGACTCATGAGAAGACCTCTAAAGGGTGAGTAAATCTATCCCTCTCCTCCCACACCAGAAATTCCTGTCCATTTATTATCTTCTTTAATGCTCAATTCATCTAGACTTTTTTGCAAGTTTCTTTCATTAAAAAACCCAGAGAACTAACATTTCTGGAATCTTTAATAGATAAGCGACCTGACAAGTCATGGCAAGGAGATTTGGAAGGAATTTAGAAATTTTGACTCTGGAAATGCATAGTCGGCATCAAAATCTCATAATATTTTTTATTCTTCCCCACATCTACAAACTTCCCCTGGAACATGAAAGCAAAAGGAAGGAAAGAGAAATTCAACTTATTTATGCTGATTACAATCTGATCCTCTTAGCTGAATTTATGCATCTTGTTGTTCTTTAGGGAAGACTATTATCAAGAAGGTAATCATGTGCATAGAAGACTGAAGGTCCTAGAAGCATATAAGAGGGCTCTTCACACGTGGGCTAGGTGGGTGGATAAGAACATAGATAAGACAAGAAGTCAGGTTGTATTCAGAGGATACTCAGTAATGCATTTCAGGTACGAATGTTTATTATCTTGTCTGCCTTCATAAACTCGTCATATTTGGACTTAATACTTGTTTCAGCTATTTATAGGACTAAAAACTCTCACTCTTAATTATCAAACTGCAATGTAAATTGCTTTCTATTGGGCATCAGAACTCCAACGAAATGAGGTTTCATGCTCCCTGCAGCTCGGACTAAATGGGTGCATTGCTAAAACTCAAAATGATCTAATACAAAATTTTCAGTATTACCTGCACAATAGTGATTAAGAGCTAACTGATAGACTTGGGAGTCCTCAGCGGTGGAAAAATCCATTTGTCTATGGTTGAATAAGCATTTTTAGAATCTGATACAAAAATTATCTGATAATTGGACCTCTGGCAGACATTTGGATGCCAACGGTTAGTTTCTCATATATTCATATGACTGTTAATTCTCAGATTTTTTAATTTGAATTTTTATGGATTCCCAAGCCTTTTTGGGCCTCCAGATTACTATAACTAAACTTTTATGTGAATTCCCAAAGGATGACATGAAAGTGATAAGCACTAATAAAATTTGAAGCATGATGATGTTGTTAAAGCTTGAATCAAAATTTTCAGATTCGCTGTTGTGAAAATCATATTCGCAATGTTCTATTGAACTGGAAACATGAGATTATTATTGCCACTATATTTTGGTGGAATCCTTGTTGTTTATTATTTCAAGCTATTATTATCTTATATTTCATTAGTCCTTGCGTGCATACTTGCCTGTCCTTTAGTGCATGTTAATATGTTTAAACCTATCTTGTGATTGTCCATTAAAATTTGGCAGTTCTTCCCCTTGTTGGTCTTTATTTTGAACACGTCATGTGCAAGGTCCAGGTTTGGTCATTAATTGATTTATGGAATAGTGGACTAGGAGAATTCTTACAATTGCAGCACGTGGTTCTTGAGTAACCAGGAAATTTGAGTTTTAACATATCCTCTCACGGCTTTTTTGGTAACTTTTCCTTATTGGCTTATTGTTGTGGTTGCATGCAGTGGAGGGCAATGGAACTCAGGAGGGCAGTGTCATAAAGAAACTGAACCAATATTGAAGGAAACTTATTTAGCAAAATACCCTTCAAAAATGAGAACTCTGGACCATGTGCTTCATAAAATGCGGACTCCTGTGGCGTATCTGAACATAAGCAGGCTCACGGACTTTAGGAAAGATGGCCATCCTTCAATTTACAGAAAAGAGTACAAGACGTTGGAAGAACGAATTGCTGGTGAGCTTAATCAAGATTGCAGTCATTGGTGCTTGCCTGGAGTACCAGACACGTGGAATGAGTTACTATATGCTTCTCTCTTGAAGACTGGCAGAGGATCTTGGAGAAACTGAATCATAAGTTTTGACGAGTAGGTGTCGTGTTAACTGATATTCCAAACTTAATGTTTCCGTAATGCATGGCATAAATTGCATGTCCCTAAGGCGACTAGTTTTCAGATTTGAAATTCACCTGGACAGTGTTTTACATGATACCCGGATTGCGAGGTCAGACAATGACAATTCGTACTCGTCAAATTTGTACTGTTAACACGAATCATACTCCTGTAATGTATCGAAGCAAAATGAAGGCGTTGCTGATTTGTAGCATTTATTTGTATTTTTTCCTTTCTTTGACAAGTTCAGAACTTTTGCCGGGAAATGATCATAAAGGGTTGAACTCTGTCTGATTACGAGTGTGAAGGGATCTGATGCACGGTCCAATGAGCTGCTAAGTTTCTCTGGCTGACTCCAGCCCAAGGATTTGATGTTTTTGCAACAAGTTTGTTCAAGTTCCCAGCAAAATGCTGCCATAAAGTAATTAAAATTCAGGAGTGTCATTTGATGTGAGAATTCCTGTTATGAATGGTGGGATAGCAGGAGGTGAAGAAGAGAGCTTTCCTCATAAACAGTGCTGAACTCCTCTTGTAAGCAAGTCAAGAAAGACACACACACACACACACAAAAGATAGTTCTTTTATTGAATGATAGAAGGTCTACAATAACATCAGTACAAAATTAAAGCTGTAAGTAAAAGCCATGAAAGACTCTAACCGAGTCCATTGCCGTTATGTGACTTGCCGGTTTGCCATGCATTTAGCCCAAACATTTGCCGCACTCTCTCCTTGCACCACAAGGAGTCTAGCGGAGATGAAAATGGCCAAATGCAGGCAAACTTTCTGAATTTGGAGGAGGCATCAACTCCTCTCTCCAGTTGCCATGCCTTTTCAAGATCCATGGAGTCCTGTATACCCATGTACTGGGTTAACTGTCAGCTTTGAGCTGACAGTAGCGTCTCTGTCCCATACCTTTGTGGCTCTTGCAAAGCTAGTGGAGAGTGTGGAGGCTGCATGGTGGGCTTTTATATACAAGATGATAGAGGAGATGGGATGTCAAGACCATTTCAACATGCTATTATTACATCATTTTCCACAATCAACTTAACTTTTTCCTTTAAACTTCACCACTGAAGTTGCTTACTGATCTCCATTATTTGTTCTTTTCTTCTATGATATGTCAACTCTACCCTTTACCTACTTATCCGTGGTAAAGCAAGAACATCTTCATTTCATGTATCTATACTCGGGCTAAATTATGTAGTGTTAATCCATTAAAATGTTGAAAATTGGTAGGCATTGGGGCATTGGGGTCTATGTATATGAAAAAAAAGCTACAAAAGTGTTTATGGCTGCTTTCTCTCTTGTGCATATACTTTTCAAGTCTTGGGAGCACTTTTCCCTCAAAAAAAAAAATAATAAAAATAAAAATTTTCATTTTTGGTGTCTGTCTCGACGATTCCACTAACTCATACTCATCTGCAACTTTCTTCCGACTCCTGTATCAACTAATTTTCCACTAATCAAAGATCACGTGTCAGGTTTTCCATCCTAAAAGCTCCTTTCCAAAAGGATTTTTGGCTGGTGCATACCTGATTCATTTCAAGTCTAATGGACACGCCCACTGCTTCACTTATTATTAAACTAGCACAAAGCTTGTCTTTCCTACCTAAGGAAATCATATATAAGAGTATTTGGCATTGTAAGTAAGTTCATGTTTTATTTTCCTCCTCAAGTTCATATGCACTTCTTGTAGATAACATGCTACTCACTCCACAAATTTTCTGGAATTTTTTGAGCCTTTGTACTATTCTCCTTTTTAAAAAAAAAAAAAAAAAACTGGGAAAGGATTAATTCAAAAACAAGAAATGGAAATTTGAATCCAAAACATTTAATTTTTGGGATGCCTTAATCTTAACTACCTCATCAGCAATTCCTATGATTGAACATGTATAGCAGTATTAATTTCTATAACAAGTTGTGACTGGTGAAAGAGGGTATTTTATATGTTCAATTTGTAGGAATAACAATTAAATCCATTTCGCTCTTTCGAGTTTGCATTTTACTCTTTGAGATTGCATTCCTTTCTCTCTTGGGATATCAAATCTCCAATAGATCATAAGCAATAGACAATGACCTCCTCCTCAGATATGCACCTACCAATATTAATAATGGTGTCAAGACTATCCACTCATGCATTTGGTTGCCTGTGGCTTTAATGCAAACAAACAAACTACATCCAGCTTTATGTCATTTGAGCGAATCTCAGTTGGCCAATTTGCTTATTTCTTATTTGATACATCCAATTAATGCTGAATTGACTTTTCAGTTAATAATTAATTCAAAGATATTTCTGTTGAAATGACAATGCTGCTTTAAATGAGTTGGGCAAAGATGGTAGGATATCTTTTTTACATTTTTCCTTTTATGTGGGGAGGGAGAGATGAGGTCGGAAGAAAGTGGGACTACTGTATTTCTGAATTTATTTCAACTGAATGTCTGTTATATCATTTTTTTTTTCTCTTGATTTGTCGAAAAGGAAGACCAATTAAATAAGGAATGTATCATGTATATGTATCCTAAGAATATAAATGCCTGAATCAGCTTAGGAACGGTGAATTGCAGTCCCTCACTGGCACTTTTAGTGTGTGGGTTTTTTCATAGTTTGTTAGCAATTTTCAATTGATTGATTGGTGCCGTAGGAGTTTCGTATGGCTGGAATGGTCTTTGAATTCAGTTTTGCTCTTCAGTGAATGATTAATCAGGAATGGTTAGCTTGATTTTCTTGTGTTATGACATTAGTTGCTGAAATTCATGTTCGAACTTCTAACCATTTGGTGCTGTAAATGCGGTTGTGCATGGCTTCATCTCCTGCGTTTAATCAATTTTTACCTCTTCGTCAGACCACCAACAGCATTGGTATAAAATGGTTACTCGGTCAATCATATTGCGATGTGTTCATTTTGGCTAGACCAGAAAGCTTTTTTGTTATTGGTTAGCTCTTCTGTTATTTATTCTTCTCTTTGTTCGTATATAGACCATTGTCAGCCTATTGCTTTTATTTGGTTCTGTTCCTATATGAACCAATTTTTACCTATTTTTTCCTTCCAAATTGCAGTCCCTGCTTGGTTGCATGAAATTGTTTTTTCTTTTGCTGCTACTTTTGCATTAATGTGCGTGGTGTATTAATTATGTGGTTGCTGGTCAATAGTATGTTCTTAGTGTTGACCATTATTGTTGTTGTGCAGACAGAGTTGCTAATGCTAAGTTACGTATTAGTTCGTGTGGTAAGTAGTAAGCATCCAGTATTGAGTGATAATATGATTTGGATTTGACGTTACTTGCATAGTTTTTTTTTTTTGGCAAATTGCTTGCTACTGGTGTTATTTTTGTTCCTTGTCAAATGAGCTCCTGTTATTTATATATGGTGGATGGAATAACTGTCCAATTGATATGAGTTGGTTATTTATTTGGTGATAAGGTTTAGTCTTAATGGCACTAATTAGTGTCACTGACATTAATTTATTATTAAATCTAGTTATAGAGCTTCTGTCATTCACATATATATTGTGGGTGGAATGACTGTCTAGTTGATGTTAGATAGTTATTTTTTTTTTGGGTCATAAGTTAGGCTTAATGCTATTATCTTATGTTTTGTACTCTCAACTTGGTCATAGGATTTATTAGTTATCTGTTGATAAAACTGGTCAAAGTTGATATTACTGAGTTAATGATTAATTAGGGCATATATTATTGACTATTTAGGTATTATTCGATAAGTATAATTCACACAGAAGGATCACAGATCTCAAAAAAGGACTGGCAAAAGAAATCTACCGTCTTCAAGTGAGGAAGTTTACTCATCCTCTAGCAAGCAATATCGTAATAAAGTGATAGAATCATCATCATCTTAGGGCATATTTCACCAACAGTAGCTGAGTCCAAAAGTTGAAGAAGAATCAGTCGGCTCAGTAATGCAAACCCAGGTTGAGTCTGTACCAGGTACCACCTCCTCTTTCAACCCTTTTACTTCCTCCCCACCTGACTTGACTGCACTACTCCAGCAACAGCAGAAAGCGCTGAGGTAGGAGCAACCAAACGTGCAAAGTTCGAAGAATAAATCAACTTTCAACCAAAATTATATGATAATGTACATAGTAGTATCTTTTATGCATCCAATCTGTGTGGTATAGACTCCGTCATCCTTTTGTCAGTGTCCAAAATACATTTGCATGTAATAGCTCACAGTACAATCCTTTCTATCGAAGGCTAACTAGCTGTTGTTAGCGTTTTATGGCCCTCTTACAATATACTTTGTCAAGGACATCTGCGAAGCTTTTGATGGCGTACTTAAAATATTTTGTGAAGGGCATATGTAAATAATATGTTTGTTTGCGCATGAATGTAAATACATGCAACTTTTGAATCTACGTAGATATAATTTTCACAAACCCTCTCAAAACTCAGTTCAACAATAAAATCTGAGCATTCTCTCGTGAGATTAGTATGTATGTATGTATGTATGTGTGTGTGTGTGCATGTGTGTGTGTATAATATAGAGGCAAATATAACTTTAATAGTTAGAGTTATTTAATTAATTTTCCATTGACTTGTAAGTTTGACAATTATCTCCTCCTGTCCGCAAAGGGAATCTGCAGATTGACTGCTAAGGCAGCTAATTGTTCTGTGCCTCGTCAGTAATGTAATAATCGCCTTCAGATTTTAGCTCCTTCTGCTAGTCTCAAAACAGTTTCATGGGGAGACTTATTGCCCCCTTGAATTGATTTACTTGGGATGACATGATGTAAGTATGTGATCTCTCTCCCGTAACTGCTCTAAAGCTTGGGGAAAAAAAAAAACCAGTTCCTACGTTTAATTAGTTGAACTTGAAAAACAGTTGATATGGCGCTTGAATTTATGAAAAGCTCAGGGTATAGTACTACCTTAAAATTCTTTCTGCTTTTCCATCCTAAATTAGAATTATAAGCCCCAAAAATGAAACCTACACTTTCGGGCTACAGCCTACAGCAAACAAGCTCGAAATGAATTCTTCCTACTCACCACGATTTGTGAAGCTTATGTTCGAAAAGCTGGCTTTGAATCAACACCCTTGGAATGTGGACGGCTTTAATTTTTTCAAGTATTGCCTTTCTGCATATCTTCTAACTTAAAGCACGTAATTTTCTTTTTTCATTTTCCATTTTTTTCTTTCCTTTCTCTCGCAGCTGCATTTATTTGCCCAACAGCGTCAATAAATGGTGTCCAAGTCTCAAGCATTTCAGTCACATTTTGTGCACCGTCTTTAAATACAAAGTCGTGATATTAAATTGTGTTAATTTTATTTTATATATATGTATATGTATATATGTCTATGTATGTATGTATTAGATTTTAAATTTAAATTTATATTAATTGTCATGCATCCCACAGCTGTATACATTATTGTCAATGTACAAAAGATTAAATTTTTATTAAATTTCTGTAAATTTTTTTGCCTTTGAATGTTGTCAAGCCCGGATTGGTGTCGGGATTGGGCTTTTCTTCTCCGTGATCTGTCAGCCAATTGCCATGATATGAGCGTAAATCGTCTTTTCCTTTTGTCAACAACTGGGCCAGCTCCAGACTTCACCCGTTTTGAGCAACCTGCACCTATAGCAATACGAGGACCATTTGATAACAGAGCTGGCATGGGTTTTTACCAGCAACATGGACCTGAAATTTTTTAGGCCGTCCGGGAAATTGCCATGGGGATTCTACAAAGACTCAGTTTTTTTTTTTTTCCCCAATTTCCAAGAATGTTATTATAGTGATTTGCATGTAGCAAGAGATCATTAGCACTTGTAGATGTGTCTCTTAAAATATTGAACTACTGATATTTTTGAAAACTGGTGCCACATGAGTTTCAGTTACAAGTTTTTAGCAAACTATTCTATGATATGAAGTTTTTATGGACAGTGCCGCATGTCCAAATTAATGAGTTCATAAATTAGTGTCATGTTGATGAAAGGCACTCTAATATATTCAAAGCAGCTATCTTTTGTTATATTTTTGGGATTTTCTTTAGTATTTTTTTAGTATTTTTTTTACACCGATATTCGTTAAGATAGTAACTAAGAGAGCAATTATCTTGTTTCAGGGTGCCATTGACAAATTATATGCCTGCAGCATCTCTCAAAAACAAGCGTTAAGTCGGCAAAATCAAAAGGATAAGTATTAGTGCATAATTCGCGACTCTAATACTACTATTTCTTTTTCTGCCTTTGCTTAGCTGGCCGGCATGTCGAGTTCACTACACCCACGAATGTGTAAAACATTTTTTAAAAAATTGTTCTTGCAGAATTATATATATATATATATCTCTTTTACCCCTAAGTTATTTCTGTTTTTAGGAACGTCTACAAATAGAGCACGTTAATGCAAAAAGAACGAATAATAAGATGGATTAAAGCTGTATATGAGATGGCTTTACACGTAAGTATCTCAGGTTGGAATTGGAAGCGGAACGCACTCCAGAATCGAGAAAACAAAGGGTGGGTTTAACCTTCCTTGGATGTTTTGTCGGCCAATTGACATTATGAATATGTTATTATTTCTGTAGAAGAAAAATTGGGTTTAAAATGTGTTTATGGAATAGATTATACATTTTCTATGTCTATGCATATGTGTGACTGTGTGTGTTTTTTGCCCGGCATCAGTTACGTGGCGTAATTAGCCTAAGGTAGGGCAATATAACAAGTAAAATCATCCACTGAGAACATAGAAGAAGAACATTAATTAGATGTTGTCGGGGTGTCTTTTAATCCTGATAAGATGTTCTCATTTCTTGCACTTTGATAGAGCAACTTTTCAGCGCAACGCTGGTTAAAGATGATCGTCCTGTCCTCTGCATGAGAAGCCAATTACTAAAGTAGTTAACGCTGGTCAAATTATTTCTTCTCAAGCTTTCCATCTTCTTCAGCCTCCACCCGGAATGGTATCACTTTGATATGGTTGATAATGGTCAAAACCCTCTCTCTCTCTCTCTCTCTCTTTCAAGCCATTACCAGTTGCCACGTTAGGTTTTGACTTGTAAGTAGCAGTATTTAGGATGACAATTACTGCTACTTTTGCAATGATATCATTAATTAATTAAGGTGGTGGCTTAGAAACATATTTGTGGTTTGACTAATCAGAAATTAAAAATGCATTATCTTGAGTAACGACGATCACTTACTGAACTGCACCTTCTGGAACTAAGTGAGCAAGCTCTACTTTTATCATTAAATAATAATATACGACGAGAATGGATAGTTTTGTTCTCCATGCATGACTAGCTAGAAGATAAGCATCTGGTGCTTATGAAATAGGCGTAAAGAAACAAGGACCGCCAAAGTGGCGGTGTCAGGATTTTGATTTGGAATTATATATGTGGAAGGGCACAATATAATAACTCAAGGAATTAATCTTAGGATCTAAAATTTATGCATTTGAGAAGATGGTGCAATAGTTCGCCAAAGTATGAAAATGTAGCATCTTTACATATATAAATCAATTTCTTTTCTGTAACCTTTTTATTCTTTTTCCCCTCCGCCTCTTGTTCTTACGAATGGATAGGTAGTTATGATGTTAGTCTTCTAACAGCTCAGCTGAAACTTAAGTGACGAATCGGAAAGAGCAATCCAAGACATGCATATATAATTCGATCACGGGCTGAAAACTTTCCGGGGTGGCAAATTATTCCCCTTCACGGACTTCCTCGTACCCCTCCCTCTGCCGGGAGCATTTATAGAGTCTTTGTAAAATGAACAAACATTAGCACACAAAGAACCGCCTCCTCCCGCTCCTGCCTTTTCACGACAGACTTGTTTGTATTGCTCTTATTTGTCAAAAAAAATTTTCTTCTATCATCGACACAAATTCCAATTCATTTTTATCTCACATCCATCACATCAAAAAAGTGCTACAGATATCCTTTTCAATAAATTATCCCAAAAAATCTACTATAATGCAGGAAGAATTAAGCATTGATTGATTGTATTCGGGGATGGGAGTGTCGTGCAAATCGGATTTGCATGAATGCTTATATAAAATAAAAAAAATTTTCTTTTTTTGGTACAGAAATCAAATGGCAGCTAGGCAGCAACTTCAAAATTAACCGAATAGGAAGATCACATGCACGTTAGCATTCTGACAATGATGAACAAAATTTGCAAGAAAATGGTAAAAAAAAAAAAAAAGGGAGGAAAATTGGCATCAACGATTTTCGATCGTAGTTTTCTTTGCCTTTATCATTAAGCATTTTCTACCCAAAATCCAGGCACTTGTGAATTGAGACAGTTACAGCAGATGACTGTTTAGCAAATTTCGTTCGACGGTCTGGTTGGAAGGATTGTGTGGCTATCAATACTACCAAGTGATGGGAAATTTTTGAATTAGAACAAGTGCTAAAAACGTAGTATTAATTAGACCGGAAAAAGAGTGATGCACCGTGGCACGAAGGGGCAATGCAGCTAAGATTCCATATGACAAGTGCTGCTTTTCGATCTTCATATGTGTGCAATGGAAATATATACAGGCTTAAACTTTCATTCCCGACAAAGGGCTCTCTTCCGCATATTAAAATCTATAAAAGGACCAGAGAGACATTAAGTCCAGCAACCTGATTCTCAAAAACTTTGCTTTCAGATTATACTAAAAGGGACCCTGTAAAATTTGAGCTGTCGATAAATATTGCTCCAGAGGCGTTTACAATCTGGATTAATCATCGGTACGGTGTGGCTGTAGCATCACATACTAGAAACGATTCAGGTACTGTTATAGTACGATATATTTGAAAAAATTTTGCATTTTGTGGCAGTTCAGGAAGAGTTTATCCTTTGTATCTAGCTTTTTCTTTCTGGCTTGACGATAGGCTGAAATAGGTGCTGCATACTGTAAAAAATTAGAAACACTCGATCACTTCTTTAAATTCCTCGTTTTCTCCTGCATGTGAAACACCAAGGCCTGGATACTTATTAGGATCGTGGATCTTTCACACGTATGCATGATTAAAATATGAGTAAAATTTCTACGAAAGAAAACCACCAATGGTAAAATTTCCTCCTCTTTACTAACATCATCGTTGTACTTGACCTCCACTTACTAACATGATATACTTAAGAACAGTACCATTGGTGGTTTTCTACATGTGTTTCATAATTGAAGAGATATTATTCATATTTTAGCCATGAAAGAAAACCAAAGAATGGTAAAATTTCCTCCACTTACGAACATGATATGCTTGACCTCCACTTGCTAACACTATATCATGATATACTTCAGAATAGTGCCATTGGCGGCTGTCTTCCTTTGTTTCATAATAGAAATGTTACTCATACTTTAGTCATGAATACGTGTGAATATATTTTCTGTGTGGGATATACTTCAATATTAGTGGTTTGGTATATGCATTCCAGTCGTACTTTCATCCTCAGTGCACCATCCTTAAGAAGGTTAATCCTCCTGGAAGTAAAAAAAAAAAAAAAAGAAAGGTTCATGTAATTTAGCTGTCTATCACTGCAGTAGTTTGAGAAAAATCTATACATACAAAGCCATTAAGAAGAGCACAGATCCGGTTCTTGTGCGATTGTAGAAAAATCGAACCGTGCTATTATACGAGAACGGTCTGAAACGGGACTAACAGGGCTTGGCTTTATCTCAGCAAATCCAGTTCAAAATCAACTGGACGGCCGAGATTAAGCAGGGCCTCCAGGCCACTTCTCCCGTCTAATAAGCACGCTTCTTGACAATCGAATAAAATATTTGACCAAAAAATTCACTCAAAGGCAGTAGGAAAGTAAGAGGCCCAAAAGTGAAACGGTGAAAGTGATTCTCGCCGGGGGTTCACGCAGTTTGGATTCCTTCTGGTGTACTTGAAGGAAAGATAAATCGGGCGGCGCGATTTTGTCCAAGGAAGAAATCCAACGGTGTGGAACGAAAACTGGAATGGTTGTGCTTTTAGGTGGTGGCAGGATAGGGGGAAGGGTCCCATATTCTCAGCTTTAACTGTAATAAACATATCAAATCAATCAATCAAGGTGTCAATCAAATGGTCCTACCTGCCTTGCTTATTATGTCCGTCCTTCCTTCCTTCCTTCCACCAAAACTTGTTTCAACACTCTTATCTCCCTTCCCAACGGTGTACTGCTCTCTACTCACACCAGAGGCCTCTTTCTCTTTGTTTGAGAAATTTAGCTCCACATTGACTTTCCCTAGCCAACAAAAAACAAAACAACGATTAGAAACAAACCCCCAATTGACGCGCGATCTTGTTAAACAAATTTATGTCAGTAATGCGTATTCAGAATTTGGAATGTTTGAATTGACAATTATTTGAAATTTCTTTTTACAATAACATTTAATACTTTTTAAAATGTGAACTATATAATATTAAAAAAATATTAAATAATAATAATAATAATGATGATGATGATGCTCTTAGAATTCTCTTCTTCGCCGTTAGATTAGGGTTTTAATCCTATTAGATGATAGAAAAGACGTAAGGAGGGATGGGAGGGTAATTATAATAATAAGCATAAAGGTCAATCAAACTTAAGTCTCCTTAAGGTATGTATCATTTCTTACCTTATCCCCTAATCCAATTTCTCATTTTATTTTCAAGAAAACATCATAAGATGAACCTATAACCTGATCAATGATTGTTAATTGCAATTTTGCGACAAATAGCATCGTACAGAAGATCAAAATTAGTTTTTGATGCTTTTTTAAGTTTCATCTATAAATCTAATTACAAACTTTATAAAGCCTTCTGTTGAAATGAACTTTTCTGTGAGGGATAGTGGAAAATAGAAGAAAGAAGAAAGAGAAACCGAAATAAATGAGGGGAAATAGGGGAAGGAAGAACAGATTAATGAAAAGTTAAAATAATGAAAGGGTAATTTTATCCTACAGGAAATTAAGCAAAATAATGAAAGAGTAATTTCATGCTATAGGAAATTAAGTAATAAAAATTAATGGCTAGTGAGTAAAATGAGAAATGGAATACACATTGAGGGGATCAATAACCACATATTCACTCACCCACTCTCTCTCTCCCTCTCTCTCTATCTCTATATATATGTGTGTGTATACATATATATACATATATAGTTTTTTTATTAGATGTATTTGAAATTATGCGAAGTGCTTTTAGGGTTTTTTTTTTTATTTTTTTTGTATTACTGTAACAATAATGCGTTCGAAAATTACCTCAATCAAAACGGAGCCTTAGATATTAAAAAGATGTCGAGCAATTATTTAGATAAAAAATATAATGATTATACATCATCGAACAACATACCAATTCGCAAAAGGCCTTCTGTCGGACCAGAGGATAATGGATTACCAGAAGGCTCAGCTCACACCCAAAATAAAAAATAAAAAAATAGGTCAACAGCTAAAAGAATAATGTCGGCCACCTTAAAATGATTAAAAACTACAACTCGCCATATTTCAATCCTTCTCCAGGGAGGGACGGGGTAGAACATTGCTAGAAACCTGTAGCCTTTGTTACTTTAAAGACAGCACCAGAAGGTTAGACAACTGTCATCTTTTTATTCTTTCCATCGGGGCTAATCTTTCTTTACTTCAGTTTAACAGCTCTCAATTCGTATAATTTTGTAAAAAGAAAATTATGCGTTATCACACATGACATATTAGTATAAATCAGTTCTAACTTCAGAAGTTTGTTGAAGAATATTCAGAGGCTGAAGCCTTAGAAGTCCTCTTGTAAGTCCAATGTTACCCAGTATCAATCCAACTGTGTAAAATTGCTTTAGGTGATTAGTTCATTGCTAATGTTACTATGCTCCCAGAGTAGATGTCATGTATTGTACTATCAATATTAGGTCAATTTAGTTTCTTGATTAGAGGATCTCTGTTGCCCACAAACAGTAGTGGCAGAACCAAAACCTAAAGTCAGGTGAACAACCAGGTCCATATATATAGTTGGGCAATATAAGCGTTAGATTGAGAACAAACTTCTATTACTTATATTTGGGGTTGACCAATGGTTCAAAACAACTATTTTGGCGGTATCAGCAATTACAAAATACGAAAATATATACAAAGTATTGTATTAGTAATTAATAGTTTATAAAGCGACTAGTTTTAAGATTTTTGATGTGGCCAATAAATTTGTCAAACTACCCAAATATAATCTAATGAAATTCTCCTATACATGTTTCCTTGAAATGCAAAATTAGGATTAGCACTTTCACTCATTTTATTAGTTAGTTAATTAACTAATCTTAGTGTTTTACTAAGTTATATGTATAATTAGCGAAGCATTAAATTGTAGTGTATTTAATACTCAAATAAATTATACAATTACAAATCATCCAACAGTGAATTGATAAATCGACTAAATAAAAAAGTAACAGTACAGAATAATTCAAGCTTAGCAAAGAAATAAATAATTTAAGAAATATTTTGTAATCTAGAAATATTCTAAGTGTATTCTTTTTTTTTTTCTTTCCCCGTAATTGGCTCTTCTTTCTCTTAAACACATTAAATATAATTGACCATCCTTTTTATATTACTCTAAATATAATATGGTATCATGTATTATCTTCTTTCCTAATTTTTGAATTTTGCTTCACTTATTTGTTATTATACCTAGGGTTTTGATTAATTTAAATTTTAATTGATAGCTTCCATTATTCTGTTTGAGGATATAACATTCTTGTAGTTGGAGGGGATGCAAAGTATTAAATTATAACTAGATTAAAGTATAATTGATGATAGTTATAAAATATAAAAAAAATTTAAAAATTTGAGGGGGAGACAATTGCCCACCCTCATGTGCATATTTTTGAAGTCTGCCCGTGTAGCTGGGATTTCATATGGTGATGAAACGAGATAGTCATTAACTTTTTATTTTAGTGAATTGTCTAACTCTTTCCAAGATGCCAACAAGTGCCATTCTTTTGGTCGAGGTGTCTTAGGCAATGCATTACAACGAGCATCCTTTCTTTGTTTCTGTCCCGTCTTTTACTTTTTCAGAATCATATAATCAAACAATAATATAGTTAAATTATGCGGTTAACTCGTATCACCTTCACAACTTATTCTTCAACATGTGTTGCGTGCTAGGAAATTTGATTCCTCATGTCTTAGGAGACATGGTTAGAGAACAACTATTTGTTTTAGAGTTCAGAGTAGGTCTTGTTTGAGTTGTCATTTATTCCTTAAAATTTTTTTATTTTTTGTGAACACATTTTTAATCATATTTTTATATAATATATATCAAATTATTATAATATATTTTTATATTAAAACCCTAAAAAAAAAGTAATCCAAATGGGTTCTTAGTAGGTCAACTTGACACGTAATTGAGAAATATAGGGCTTAAGCATTGCTAAAAGTGCACCATTAATAAATCAGTCGTTCAACTTTTAATCTAATATATATATATATATGGACCGGAACATTTTTCACTACTGAGTGATGGAAAACAGAGGAAAGCATGTTGAGCAGCTTACCACCTACCAGTCGACTGTAATTATGTGAGCTAATCATAGGAAAACTTTTTAGCCATTTTATACTCCATTC
Organism: Gardenia jasminoides; assembly: GCA_013103745.1. Lineage (NCBI taxonomy): Eukaryota > Viridiplantae > Streptophyta > Magnoliopsida > Gentianales > Rubiaceae > Gardenia > Gardenia jasminoides. The sequence goes on from CM023105.1 coordinate 42,550,138, forward strand.
ACATCTTTTCTGGACTGTGTTTGGTAGGAAGTTATTTGGAAATTTTGCATGCACAAATAGGGCAAGTCTCGATTTCTCCATCCGTTCACACTTTTTGCCTGTTTTGGTACCAAGGTGTTGTGAATGAAAAGAAAACAGATTATTGTTTGCATTGAAGGTTATTGGAAATTTTTTTTTTGATATTATTTACCATAACACTTGTTTAATGTGATGTATACGAGAAAAAAGGGCAGTTAATAAACATGTTTTATGTATAAAAACAAAAATAAAGAAAAAAAGGTCTTTCACTTGTTGTTTATCATTAAAGTAAAAATGTGAAATAAGATCCCAATTACAAGGTAATGTCATAACAGACAACAGTAGTGTTCCTTGAGGTTTGTTGTAATTGTTAGATTTTGAGAAAAAACTAGTTGAAATATTTGTTTCACATATTTTTTTAACTATATTTTTACTTTGCATATATCATATCGTTACAAAATATTTTTTCTATAAAAACACTCAAAAATTCCAATCCAAATGCGCTCTACATTTCTTGTGGAATATTTAATTTTGATCGACATCCGGATCTAGTTTCGGTTTTGGCTGTTTAAACCCCAAGAAGATTTAATAGCAACGGATTTTTAATTGCTAATTTCACCCAAACGAATTTTCAAAGAAAGAAGCGACATACAGCTTATACGTGCACTAAGCCTTGTCGTTTTAAAAATTCTCAGATATAGAACTATCCTTTTCCCAAATGCGCGTCATTGCTTTGCCATAAGAGGAATAAGTTGTTGACTTGGCGTGGACCGACTTCTTGTGTCCAAAACTTTTATCTGTTCCTTTTTTCATTATTACCACTCTAAGAAAACTTAATAGCACTTCATCCCTTCTTTTACCTTTAAAAAAGAGGCTTTTTTTAGGAGCATCAATATTATTATTTACTTATCATTTTATGCCATTAAGTTAACCACTCAACATTTACTATAATAATGCAAACAAACAAACAAAAAGAAGAAGAAGAATAAAAAGAATCTGAATTTACTATTACTGGGACATAAAAGATTTTTTTTTCTAAAACTTGATACTTGTGATTATTTATGTATTGAAAATATCTTATAGGCCTTGTTTGGATTGCAATTTTTTATCGAAAAGTTTTAACGTTTTTCATGATCACCTTTTAAAACACCTTTTAACTCACATACATCACATCACTATAGCATATTTTTTCATAAAAAATTTAGAAAATTGTAATCCAGACCTATCATTCTTGGAACTCATGCTGACAAAGATAAACATATAATAACCATTTATTTTATAAATGTGTTTGTAAAATAAAAAATAATCAGAAATACGTTTTTTCCCATAGACAAAACGAAAAGTATTTTACCTGTTTCGTCCTACATTCTAGCATGTGGAAAAAAAAATCATAAAAAAGAGAAAAAGAATAGTAGTAGAAGACAAAGGGGGGCCTCACCCGGATTGAACGTCACCATTCACAACTTGAAAGTTGAACCTCAGCCTGAGCTTCGGCATCTCCTTCCGTCTCTGGTTTGTTCGCCAAAAACATTTACCCAAAAAAAAATAAAAATAAAATAAAATACCACACACACACAAAAACACAAACGCACGCACCAACAACAAGAACAACAACGACAACATTCCCACTCCATACATCCATACATCCATCTGTGTCTGCTGCTTCCCCTCCCATTATTCTGAACCTCATCAATTCATCCAATCAAACTCCCTCAATATTAATCTCTTGAGACCCAAGTTAATACTACTCCTAATACTACTAATACATGTACTAACACATGAATTGAGTGTTTTTCCTCTTTTTTTCTCATTCTTTTGAAGAGGTTATACACTAAGAGAGAAATCTGTCTCTTTAGCTCACTCGTAGTATAACTGTACAAGATTATACTTGACTTGTTATTCTTGAGCTGGGTTTTAACTGCAATTGTTGATTTTTCTTAAAAAAAATAAAGAAAAAAGAAAGGTTCAAAAGACTTTTTATATTACACTCCTACTTGCTAGTTATGGATGAAATGTACGGCCTCCACTCTACTGGTCATGACTATGCAGACAAGGCCTTGATGTCACCCGAGAATTTGATGATGGCTGCCGATTATAGTTACCAGAGCTTTATATCTCCGTCGAACGATCATCACCGGATTCATATATACGGATCAGATGATCATGTAGCTGCAGCAGCAGCTGCGAGTCGGTTTCAGTGTTCAGCTAGTATTTCGGAAGCTGCTTCGATCACTCCTGAAGATATCCGAAGAGGCAGCAGCAGACATGGTGGTGGTGGTGAAGATGATATTCATGCTGCTGAGGATACTTGCAGCGTAATCAAGGCCAAAATCGCTTCCCATCCTTCTTATCCAAAACTTCTTGATGCTTATATTGATTGCCAGAAGGTTTTTGTTCTTCAGTGCTGCACTTCTTAAGTGCTAGTAGTTTTATTTTGCCTTTGCTTTCCATTTAATGTTCTGAGCTTCCTGAGATATATAACTATGATCATGTATTATCAACCAACTGCTATGGTTATGGTGCTAAAAATAAGGGAGGGGTCATTTCTTTGGGAGGCTTGACCTAAATCACTGAACTTTACTTGATGGTTTTACTTTATCGGGCTTTTTGGCCGAGGAAGAGTAGGAAAACTACTTGGTTACCTCAATGGAAAGATGTATATAGCATCTATAGACTTGTCAGTTCTTGATTGTGAATCCATTTGTTCCTTGTGATTCTTGAAGCATGCTAGAATGTTGGTCGTCTTATGTTCTGGGGTTTGTTTTTCGTTTTTTCAATTACTATGGCTGCTTCAAGATTAACTAATGCTGAGCTACGTGTGATATGATTATTTATGTGCTGGACGGACCTTTGTAGGTGGGAGCTCCGCCGGAAATAGCGGGTTTCTTGGATGAGATCAGGCGAGAAAACGGGGGCTTTTGTAAAGGGGACGCGATTTCCACGTGCTTAGGAGCCGATCCTGAGCTCGACGAGTTCATGGTCCGTCTGTTTGTCTCTTTATCACCTTTATGGTTTATATACTTTATTCACACGGGCACCTGGATCATCTTCTTCTTCTCCGATTCTTTCACTCTCAATTTATGTTTGACTTCATATTCAACTACTTATACTGCTGTTTAGGTGTCTGACTTTTCACTGTGTATATTTATGTAGATGTGGTTTGAATTCTTGACTTTGTTACTGTGGTTTATTTATGTAGGAAACTTACTATGACATACTGGTGAAATACAAATCTGATCTTTCAAGACCTTTCAACGAAGCTACTACCTTCCTGAACAAGATTGAAATGCAGCTCGGCAACCTTTGTAAAGGTATGTATATATTCTGATCTCAGTGTCTTCTTTTTCACTGCCTCCCCTCTGTCTCTCTTCTTCTCGTGATTGTTAGTATATCCCAGCCTGTTTACTTTTGTATCTTGTGGCAAAACTTGAGCAAAGAATGTAGCAGCATTCAGTTTTGCTGGAATTCTTTGAATGCCTGAATTTCGTTAGCTTAGCTGTTCTGGTTAGAAAGAGAAGTAGTCTTCTTCCTTGTATTCCTTAACAAATCTAGTACATCTACTGTGGTGGATGCAAAACGCTGATGTCGGTGAGAACATATGATCAGAAGTGGGATCTAGAGCAATTACCGGGACTAGGAATAGCTTTGAAAGAATGAACTAAACCCCCATAATTGATCAAGAACTGTTTCTCCTCTTTGTTTTGTTTTGTTGGCCCTTGCCAAGTACGAAAATCTGGACCTTTTGCGCATTTCTTTGCCTTCTATTTATTAATGATATATTTATTTGTGGATGGTTTGTTAAGCTATCTTGATTGTCTGGTCCTTTTGTTTGTTGAGTAGTTAGAACCTTAATAGCAAATGGTGTTATGGGTCATTAGATTTTTTTTTTTCATCCTTACTTTTTTGGTGTAAGAGATGACTCAAGCTTGGAAACAAGCGTTCTTCTAGGAGATTTTGATTTTGACCCTTCAGAATTTCAGATGACATGATAAATAGTAAATTTTCCAATGATCGTCCAACCAAACCCCACTCTCACTCCTGCTCTTTTGCAAAAGTAATAAATAATTTCTTTGAAAATCTTTGATGATTAAAAATAAATTTAAAAATGATAAAGTTATATCATTTTAGGTATAATGTTTGGAGCAATAATGGACTATCTTTTGTAGTTAGGAAGAAGTGTTCTGTGAAATAATTATACTTCAGCTTGATCACATTTCCATAAAGGTTGAATGGCTTCCTTCCAACTTTGAAACCCCAAATTGCTCATAGGAATACTAATTTTTACCTCTTGTTTCAGCAACCTCCTCTTCATGCATATTAAGTGATGTAAAGTGAAAGTAGTTTGCTAAACACTGTTTTTTGAAATTCTCATTGCCTCTACCTGATTACTGCTTAATCCAGCCAATAACTTCACATAGTGCCAGCTTCTCGATGTGGCGTAGAAATTACATAGATATACATAGGCAATCTACACCAATTCCTGCCTATGAGATATGATGTTGACGGGCGTAATTGGGCCTGAACCAAATTAAATCAGCGAGAAGAACCCGGGGAATCATTCACAATCTTACTTGGCAGTGGAAATAATTAGCTTACTTGTTCCAATACTAAAGCGTACTCAATCTCCTATCTCTACTTTTATTGTTCTCCAGTTTTTCCTTCCTAAACATCATGTGGTTCATTCATTAGTCAAGGAATATTTATGGTCATCAGTTCCTTGGTTTGAGTATCTAATTGAATCATGATTATTCTTTGCATGTTACTATTTTCAGGTTAAAATCTAATAAGCTTTTCTCCTGTATGGCCCCAAACAATGCGTGTGTTTCGATGAGTTGTCTTAGCTAATGTTTCTTTCCCAAAATGGAAAGATTTTGTTGTCGTGGGTAGTGTGTGAGCATCTGAACCTTCTCTCTCTTTCTCTTCATTCCATGAAGTCATGCGAAATTTCTAAAATATATTCTTTTCCATGAAATAGTGGATTTTATTTAGTACTGGACTCTAGTTGCTTCTGCATTTTGGAAATTGATAAATCCTGTGGTGACTTGGAGTGCTGTATTACTTTCCTAAAAAATATTAGTTACCTGGAGATTGATCCTCATGCACTACCTTTCTTCTGTTATTTGCCCAAGCAGGACTATTGATCCTTGTGGTCTGTAATGATGTCAGGTTACTTTGCAGAATATCAAGTTCCAATAATAGATATCTTTGGCTGAGCATGTATAGAAGATAAGATCAAACGTGGGAACTGTCAACTAAAGTCAGTAGGTGTGTTGTTAAGCCAAGTGTTGTTTGAGACCAAGTTGTTTGAATTCGTGATAATTATTTAGAGAAGGTTATATAGCCTGTGAGACACACAGCTCAGTTGATCCTTATTCGCATTTCAAGGTAGTAGTGGTTGCATTAGTAGTTATGCGTGCATACAGCTTCCAGAGCTTACCTGACAGCATAGCTTCCATGGGCCTTTGTGTGAAGAGATTTTCTACCTGCCTATCTCACGTACCTGAGCTCTCTTTAGGCAATAAGTGTTTGCTAATTGGACCAATTAGCATGTGTTAAAAGTAATTAATCTGGCAAAATCTTACCCTCAACTAATCCAAAAACCTATGCATCAGGTGTAAAGCTAGGGCTTTTTTTTTCCATCTTTTGGCAGAAGCAAGTGGATATCATGGCATGTATTTATTATACCTTTGGAACCACCATTGACGTGAATTCTGATGAATAAAGTAGTGATGTCTAAGTAGAAAAGCTGCAGTTTAAGGTATGGGTTTATTGATGGATGCTAACAAGTATTCTTTTAGTTTTGAAAGTACAAAATAACTTTTCGGTGATGCTAAATCATTTGTGGCTGGCCTGGTCTGTGCTCTTTGTTTTCTTGGCTGATGCTCCAGTTGTTAATTGTTGTTCAGCAACCCCTTTTATCTGCTAAGATACAATTAGATGCTAAGGAGGCGTCAACTTTGTGTTACATTGGCACATTCTCACGTGCTTGGATTATTTAAATTTTAGATATGCTTACTTGCCCTGATGCTGTTTCAAAAGCATCCTTTATCACCTTATGTCCAGTTAATAGCGCCCAAATTTGCTTAGTGTCTTTCTTTTTTCCCCATTCTTGTGTTCTTTTTTCCCTTTTTTTGAGGTTATTTTCTCATTTTATGCTTTGAGAATTGAGATAGATACAGCAAGGAAGTTGATGTCAGTGTTGTTGGTTGTAAAGATTAAATGCACCGAAAAAACCTTTGGAATGGGAACCAGGAATTAATGACAGTGGTCTCTGGTATTCTTCAATCAATTTTGTGTTTCTTTAAACATTTAAAGAAAAGGATTTTGAGAGAATAATTGCACGGAAGAAAGTTTTGTCCAAGCTTCTCCCCCCCCCCCTTTTTTGTGTCTGAATGATCAGTTTTGAATCTGCTTGCACCTGCAGGAAAACATTTTTCTGTATACGAACATTTCTCCTGGTTCCTTGCATAGACTTGTGCTTACAGGTCTATGATAATTAAGCCCCAAGGTTGAGCTTGGGCTCTTCAACCAAAATGCCTCTCGTTTTGATTGTGTAAAATATCAACAACGAGGCTGGTCAAACTCCAGGTTCGTAATGTTTGGTTGTACATCATATAGCATAGGGTCATTTTGTTGACTGGATTGCTTTTAGGGCACCGTCGACACTGGTTGCTGATGCCTATCATCGTACAAGCAATATGAGCATAGTTGCAACACCCAAACTATGACGTGTGACGAGCCTTGCCACTTCTGGGTTTTTCGTCATGATTTAGCATCGAGTGAAAGATGAGTCCGCAGTAGATTAGAAAAAAAAAAAAAAAAACAAGTTTACTTTTTCAGTGAATAACCTATCAACTCTTGGCGAGGTTTGACAGCATTATATGGATTAAGTTGAGCGGTAATATTTGCATCAAGAATTGAAACATTAGTCTTCATAAGATGTGCTGAAAGAATTTTATGCATCGAGGCTTGTAGATGATTATACTACAAAGCAGTAGTAGTAGTAGCAGCAGCAGTAGTTTTCACTTTTGGCCTATCATTGCATTAAAAGATGGATTTCGGGCTACAAAGGTCAATTGCAACTGGATCGTTGGTGCTTAGCTTCGCTTCAGTGAATGATGATGATGTTTGTTTTCTACGAGGGTGGGGTTTGGACTTTGGATGATGAGGGTTGTGGTGGGGAAGTATGGCTGTGGCCCTTGTGGGGTAAGGGAAGCTTTAATGGAAAGCCCCGGATAGGGCGGGTGGTCGAGGTTCACATGGACTCCCGTAGTTCGCGCTGAGAACCAGCTTTTGAAGCATTCTTCTAAGACACATAAAACACACGCACACACACACTTGGCAGGGCGCACTGAGAGTAAGGGATATGGGCTACGGGCTACGGAGTCGGGGGAGGGAGGAAGAAAGAAGAAAGAGAGAGGGGGGGGGGGGGGGGGGGGGCTCTCTTTCCTTCTTTCTCTCTTCTTTTTCTCCGTTTGTTTCTTTCTTCCTTTCCTGTGCCTGGCGATATATGCATGCAGGGGTGTAGTGGTGGTCAAATCTGGGCCGCAGGGGGACAATTGTCCAGTCAGTCGTGGTGTCATACTCATGGGTCTTTGTGCCTTCTTCATATTAACAGCTCTCTCCCAGATATGGAACTTTGATCTCAGTCAGTTAATTTGCTTCTGCGACTGACTTGCTTGTGGTTCCCTCAACGCCTTCTTTTTCCTTGGGGATTCGAAGATATTTTTATTAATTTCTCAAATTTTTTTTTATACTTCCTCCATTCTGCTTTTTGAGTCGTTATTCTTTTTCTTAAAAAAAAATAATGTGTATTCTTTTTAACTTGTGTGGGAAGTGAATTTCCTTTGTGCTTGACAAGACTGCCATTACACAAAATAAGCATTTTTTACTGAATATTATCCTAAAGTTTTCTTAAAATTATAGTGTAGCACTTTTTTTTTTAAACGTAATATATATGAGAAAAAAAGGTAGTTGAAAATTAAAAACATGATTGAGGAACATGTTTTTGATACAGTAGATTTTTTTTTTTTTCAAAAACTCTTACTCCGATCTATGACTTTTTTATTTTCTCTCTAGTGGGAAGTTTTGTGGCAAACATTTCTGGATTAGGATTTTTTGACTCTAGAATTGCTCAAAACCCTTTAACCATTGCATCGAGATTTGTATTTAAACTGTGGATTAAGACAGGCAAGAGTTTGTACTACATACATGAAGTCTTATCTTCTTGAAAACTTCAAGCATAGGAGTTATTAGCGTATCAATTTTTTAACTCATGGTATATGTGTTAAAAATTCCTCTTTTTTTTAATGGCATTGCCTAAATTTTCTGAGGTTAATCTTGGTTGTTCATTGTGTTCTTTCCGGTTCCTTCTTCTTGGTCTGAGATTAATTGCTCCTTTTTTTTTTTTTTGGGGAACTATATGCAAGCTTGAGACCATATATGCCGGTCAACTTTTTGTTTATTATTATTATTATTATTTGGCGTCTGTCTGCATTTTTCCTTTTTATACTTTTTCTGGGGTCATTTCCCATTTAATCAACTACTAATAAATACTACATGCTCTAGAGGAGAACGTCATTGATATTTTACACGAACCCAGGCTAAATAATATTTTACACAAACCCAGAGGCTATCTTTTTCTATTTTATGAATGCAAGAAACGGAAAAAAAAAATAAAGAATAATGGGAGGCTTAAGATAAATGTGAGGATTTGTACGTTTTTCATTTTTAATCTATGATAGGTTTCAACTAGAGTACTAGTATATAATTTTCCATTAGAGTTAGATAAAGAGAAGGATCCAGTGATTGACTAGGAAAGCAATACAACAATTTGTTCTCGATCGATCAGTGAAGTGTCTTTGTTGAGGTTACCAGGAATAACAAGGTCCCGGAGCCCCCATTCAATGCGTGATGGTTCTTTTCCGTGGAGGGCTTGGCTTTAGATTCACTGAGACACTCCAATAATCATCCATGCTTTCATGGTCGTAATGTCTTATCAAACCCTGCAAAGACTGACTTGGATACGACTTAACAACTGAAGCCAGAAAAGAAAAAGGAAAGAGAGCCAAAAAAGAGGAGGAGAAACCAATGTAGTTGTTATCTCTTGGGATTCATTCAAGTGTGGCTGGAGCAGTAGTAGTATCGTTATTATTATTGTTTTTGAACGAAAACAAAGTACAAAATATATAGCAGTCAAGGAATTTTTAGGCCACCGATAAGATGAGTCTAATCTTCCTTTGGGCGGGGCAAAAGGTGTTTCATGTATAGTAGAAGTATTAAGCATGCACGATAGGAGAAATGTATGGTTTTATAATTTAGAAGCATAACTGATGAGTGTCCGAGGTTGGTTTCTTTTTCTGACTACGTCGAAATCTTCAATTCACCTCCACTTTCATATCATTAAACCGATTTTATAATAATAGCTAAGAGGCAGCGAAGTATGCCAAAAAAGAAAAAAATGGCCAAGTAGTATATGCTTGATGAAATTTGAATTGGAGGCAAGAAATTGGGGGGGTCTCACGGTTGCATTTATGTATATTTTTTGCAAATGACGGGTGTGTGGGCAGATGATGGTGCAGTATCATCGGACGATGAACTGAGTGGTGTGGAGACAGACGTGCCAGATTCCCTGACCAACGCTGAAGACCGAGAGCTGAAGGAAAGGCTATTGCGTAAATATGGAAATCACATAAGCAGCTTAAAATTGGAATTCTCGAAGAAGAAGAAGAAAGGAAAGCTTCCCAAGGAGGCCAGGCAAATCTTGCTTGAATGGTGGAATGTTCACTACAAATGGCCGTACCCGACTGTGAGTGTTCCGCACCTCTTTTTTGGACTATAGCTTGTTAAATTGCAGTCTTTGGAGTTTCTGACTTTTTTTTTTTTTTGGTGGGTTGGAACATCTAGGAAGCTGATAAAATATCGCTGGCTGAATCAACTGGACTTGATCAGAAGCAGATTAACAATTGGTTCATCAACCAGAGGAAGCGGCATTGGAAGCCCTCCGAGAATATGCAGTTAGCTGTTATGGATAGTGTGTCTGGTCAATTTTTTGCTGATGACTGAGGCTTTTCTTTTTGTAATACATTTTCACATTCATGCATGTTTTCTTGGAAATGCTTTGCTCGTGTATATTCATGCGGATGATCTAATTGATGAAACGACACTCGTAGTTCTTTTCCCACGTAAACTCTCACATTTCTCTCCTTATAAACTCTCACACTGACACACTCTCTCTCTTTTCCCCACAAAGAAGAGAAAGAGATGCAGTGACCATAGCATATTATTAGAACTAAAATGAGAATCTGATATATTTTCATTGTGAGTTACTGTGTGATATTTGTAATTTAATTGGAAGTTTGTCCTAATGCACGTTTAACAAATATAGGTTTGTACGGGTAGTCTCAGTTTGTATCAATAGTCAATAATACACTTTTGTAAGTATAATGTTCGGAAAAAATCTCATATGTATACGCTCTTCAAATAACCGTTTTGTTTTGTTTTTTTTTTAATCTTAATTAACTTTAATACGTTTAAGAAAAAATTCGTGCATATAATAATATTTCGTATTATTCGCCTACTGTAAGCCTGCCAAGTTCCGACTCTCACCAGTTCACGATTTAAAGCATCCTTCCTACTTTCCTAATTTTACGTTGAGTGAAAAACATAAAATTGTGTATCAAGATCAAAAGCGCCTGTGTAATGGAATTTCAGACAGGGACCTGGGCCGCGGACTCTCATAGTTAGGCATCGTGGATTGAGAACACTGGTTCTACAAATTTGGGCCAGTAGTCGGGGGCAAATGGTTTCAACTGAACAGTACACTGTGGCTGAAGTTGGGCCCGTGTGGCCCAATAACCCAGCCTGCTTTCAAAATACAGGTGGTACTGGAGCAGGAGCACAGGGATAATGCGATAATGTCAGCAGCATCACTCCACCGGAGTCTTCCCGCACTGCCAGGTCAGCAGTCCCGACCAGTTTTCTGGTCCAAAACCCGTCTGGTCCGATGTTCTAACGAGCGCCAAGTGCTTTTTGATCGCATTGCTCCTGTCTATGACAACGTAAGCCCCCCAGCCTACCTTCAACAAAATTACTCGTTACATTTCTGCATGTTTGTGGCCTTTTGTTTTGATTTTTGTGCTTTTTGATCGCATTGCTCCTGTCTATGACAACGTAAGCCTACCTTCAATAAAATTACTCATTACATTTCTGCAAGTTTGTGGTCTTTTGTTTTGATTTTTGTGCTTGTATATTTTTGTAGCTGAATGACCTGTTGAGCTTTGGTCAGCACCGGATATGGAAAAGAATGGCTATTTCTTGGAGTGGGTGCGACCCCAATTTTCTTGAATTTAGCTGTAGTATTAAGCGCTCTATGGTGTGCTAGCTATCTGTATAATTGGGAATCAAATCCGAGTTAAAAATTGAATTTCTTTTTGGTGGGTGTTTTCGATGCAGAGCAAAAGAGGGAGATAATGTGTTGGATGTATGTTGTGGAAGTGGAGATTTAGCTTTTCTTCTATCTGAGAAAGTTGGACCTACTGGCAAGGTTTGGCATTTCCTTCTTTTCGGGGCAAAATTTTTGAAATCGCCAAGGTTTATATGCTTAATCATAGTTGGGAAAAAACCACATGAGGTGAACTTATTCGCTTATTTATTGTAACATATCTGTCTAATTCCAGTGATTCTTTTCCAACAAATTGTTTTATTCATTTTTTGGGCCTCCCTTAATCCAATATTTTCTTGTATAAGAGGCTTTCTTTGCGCCATTTTTGAGTTGTCTATTTTTCCCCTAAGCAAACATGCATTATTTGATGGAAATGTTTTACAATATTTTTAACACTGTGGCCCTTCCCTCTACGATTGATTTATCTCACTCAAATACATGTTTGCTATTTATCTGTCAGAGTTCGACACTGTCCATGGCATCATAGCATTCATTATCCTCCTAACTTAAATTTGTCCATCGTTACTGTTTTGTTTCGCTTTGGCTTGTTATATTCCATATCCATCATCTTTCATATTTCTCGAGCTTGCAGGTTGTTGGTCTTGATTTCTCAAAGGAGCAGTTATTGATTGCATCTTCTCGACAGCATTCACAATCAAAGACTTGTTATGAAAATATCAAGTGAGCATTGGTAATTTGTACTTTACATATTTAAATCGTAAACTTACAGAAGGAAGGCTTCAATACACAAGTTCTTTGAAGTTTTCCTCCACATCTGCAATTGTGCCTTTTGACTACTTAATAAACTACAAAAGACTGGCTGAGTGTGTCGTCAAGAAATTTGAGTTTATGTTCATAGTCTATCGGCATATGCTGGATTCTTTTCCACTCAGTGAGTTTTGGTGTTGAAAACAAATAATGCATTTTGTAGCATGTCGTAGGTGGATTGAGGGCAACGCACTTGATGTACCATTTCCCGAATCTTCCTTTGATGCTGTTACTATTGGCTATGGATTACGAAATGTGGTAGATAGGCTTAAAGCATTAGAGGAGACATATAGAGTTCTAAAACCAGGGTCCAGAGTATCTGTTCTCGACTTCAACAAGAGCACTAATCCCTTCAGCACCTCCATTCAGGTATGTACTGATTGCATAGGAGTCAATGTAATATAAAACCAGGATGCATTGTACTCTTTTCATTCATCCTTCTCCCTCTAAACTTCCAGATTTAATTCTCTGAATGATCGAGAACATGTATGCTGTAAATGCTGATCTCTCATCTTACAACCCAGTAAAAATTAATCCTGAATTGTAATGCATGAAATCGTGCTTCACTTAAATTGCTATGTCATTAACGTCCTTCTCCAAGTGTCATGGATGGTTCTGCTGAGTATTTTATTTGTGTTCTTGAGATCTCACTCATTTTTTCATCTTAAGAATTGATGCCGTGTCCTTCATGGTAGTGAAGTTGCAGATTCCTAGATATATCCGTACTCATTTTGGCACTGATTGTACCTTTGGGTTCCTATATCCTCAGGAATGGATGATTGATTATGTTGTTGTTCCAGTAGCTGATATTTATGGCCTTGCAGACGAGTACAGATACTTGAAAAGCTCAATAAATGAGTTTTTAACAGGTTTGTCGTCTGCATATACTAGTTTAGACCTTTTTAATAAAGTCTAGGATAACAATATTGATTTCAACTTCATTCTTGTGGAAGTAGTGGTTCGTTTTTCTGCTTTTTGTCAGAAACTTTAGCCTTACAATGAAGTTAAGATGATTCTTTTGCTTTAGTGTTTCGTGATTTCTGTTTGACTAATATGCAGGAAAGGAGTTAGAGAGGCTTGCGTTGAGTGCAGGATTTTCTAGTGCAAAACATTTTGAAATTGGTGGACTCATGGGGAACTTGGTAGCTACACGATAAGGGTACACATTCCGTAATTCCTCTCTTGTTAGTGAGAGGTATACGACTTTTGATTTTTGCATTTTTTTTAGTTGATACAATGCCTCGGAATTGTGGAATTTTTCCCACATGTCTGTCTAGCTCTGATATGTATCTTTTGAATGGGAAATCGCAAATGGCTAATGTATTTGTAGCATTTGCTTGTAATTTTACGGATTTTGCGGGTGTCCTTGACAATGATAAACAATGATAAAAAAAGTCAGACATAATAATAATGTATGTGAAATTGAAAACCAGACGACGATAAATACTAGTTGCGGCATCATTCAAATAAGAATCTGTGTTGGAGCTGGCTTGCATGTCTACGAAATTATAAAGGAATATACAAACAAATGGTAGTGAACCAAGAAGGTTGGACAATAAAAATGGGATAACAATTTAATAGCAGGTTGGACAATACACACTCCAGAAGTTCGCAATGGTCACAAGCACAAAATTTACAAGAAAAGGCGTTTGCTTGACTCGTTCAAACTCTAGTATGTACAAAGAGTATAAGATTTCTAAAATGAAGACGCAAAACCAAAATTCAATAAATGACACATCTTCCCTGCCCTGCACGATGGTATTTCAGATCGACTCTATATGTGCCCTCAACAATGAAACCACTCCATATACTCGTCTTATTCTTCCTTTTTCTATTTTTATTTTTTTTTATATCTGGGTACGTCAGCATGCACTTGTACTTCATAACAGAAGCTCACTGCCAATTGCTCTGAAAACGTGAAAGGGGGAGCTAGTGGATATTCGTCTCCGGCGACAGCAGCTTCAGTAGAGCCATTGATCTCTCATCCGTTAGGCCCAGAGATGAATGCAATGGTGATGCTATAGCTTATTCAACTAGTCCACGGGTTTTAAACCGTTTTCGGATGTCACCTGGGGTAGAACGAACTGTGGGACAAGCTGGCATTTGAAGCAGAATCACCATGTCTGAAGGGGTGATGTGGGTTCTCAAATGTGTCAATAAGTTCCATAGTATTCTCATCTATAAAAGGTGGGTTCGTGGGTGTGGGGAGTAGTTCATCCTTCTTAGCCAGCATCCGCAATGCAGTAGACATGGATGGTCGCAATGACGGGATTTCCTGGGTACAGAGAAGTCCTATATGAACCACTCTGAGTGCCTCAGCTCTAACATTCATGTTAAGATAATTTTGCAACATTAGGTTAGGGTCAAACAACTCCTCCACTTTCCCTTGCAGGAAATGCTTCCAGGCCTGTCTCATTCAAAACATTGGAGTAAGAAAAACGAGGCGAAAACATTTACCTCAGGAGACATGAAGAAGAAGGAAGATACTGGGCAGAAAACAGAATTAGGTAAAACAAACATTGGTTTGGAACTTACAATGGTGACTAAGCTGTCGGAGTACTCTGTAGTTTTACTCCTATTATTCTGCCGTCCAGAGGCAATCTCCAATAAGAGTACACCAAAGCTGTAAACATCTGCCTTCTCTGTCAGCTGGCCATGAGCTAGGTATTCTGGGGCCATATATCCCCTGCAAAATTGTAAATCACTCAGCAAATGATTGCTACTGACTTGGTTATGGGCAAATGGTAAGATCATCTAAAACTCTAAGCCATAAACTGTCATGTAGTAACTTTTGTCTTTTGACACTTACAATGTCCCTGCAATGGCAGTACTTATGTGACTCTTATCTTCTTGGAAAGACCTTGCCAGACCAAAATCAGCTATTTTGGAACGAAGCCTCGAATCCAGCAGAATGTTGCTTGCTTTTATATCTCTATGAATAATTCGACACTCCGTGTTTTCATGGAGGTAGACTAGTCCCTCTGCCGTCCCTATGATTATCTCAAATCTCTTCTCCCAGTTAAGTGCTTTACCTTTATTTGCATCTGTGACAACAGTTAAATTATGTAGTTTGTCATTTGACCCCAGAACAACATTAATGTGATATGGAGAAAATGCTCTGTTATGATCAACAAAGTCGTGCCTTAAGAAGCTCTTGAAGTTAAATTCACTCTCCACTCCCTTGATATATAATCTGTACTTACCAAAAATAAAGCGGTCAAGACTCTTATTTGGAAGGAATTCATATACAAGAAGGCTTTCAGGTCCTGAACAGCTGCATCCCAACAGCCTGACTAAATTCTTGTGCTCAACGCTACTAATAATGTTAACTTCATTGTAGAAATCTGCTGCTCTGTGTTTGTTATTGAAGAAAAGCCTCTTAACAGCAATCTCTCTTCCATCTGGTAAAACCCCCTGTAAAAATGCTGAAACTTATGCATAAACCCAAAATAATACAAATTGTGTTGATCAGACGTTGTATGTATTTGTGGTTGAAGAGAGAATTGTGCTTTAGTCATTTACCTTGTACACAGTTCCAAATCCACCTTGCCCCAGCTTATTGGCTTCATCAAATGAACCAGTGGCTTTCTCAAGAGTGGAGTATTTGAAGTTCAAGCTGCTATCATGAAGAGTTTTCACCAATTTCTCCGCATCGTTTGAACCTTAAAGAGTTGCAAGAGACGTCAAGCATAATCAACTTCCAATCATAGTGAGAGCATATTTTGTGTCGAGTTACATCACTTCTGTTGCTTTTTCTAAACATTATGACATGACGAACTGCTCTACGGTCAATTTAAAATGTTTAGCAGGGGAAAAATTACATGTAAATTCAGTTCTCCTATTTCATTAATTGCAAGCATTAACCAGTGGCTTTCACAATGTCGCATGCCATATGATGACATATGAAGGTAACCTACCTTTTCGCTTCTGCTGTATTATTTTTTTCTTCCAGAAATGGGCTCCAATGATTGCTCCCACAGCCAAAACAATGGCAGAACTCACTGCAGCAACTACAATGACTACAACTGTCCCTGCAAGTATTGCCATTAAGAAATCAAGATCACCCTGAGCAGGAACATCACCGGCATTTGATTCTAAGCACCATATGCATCCATGCTAAAACTTTTCTTCCACCCTCCCCCAAAAAAAAAAAAACAAAGGAGGAAAAAATGGAAATGAAAACTGGATGATAAGATGAAGAAGCAGAATATAAGACCCTAAAAGAGCTCATGTTACCTCTTGATCTTCCACTTCCTGGTATTGGATTGAGAAAATTTATGTCCGAGTACCTCATGAAGCATCCTGTGTTCAGTGCCCTGCCCTCGGACCAAGGCAAGCATCCCAATATGGATTTAGTAGCATTTTCAAGACATGCTCTGCAAGAGTTAGCATTCAGCGTCCTCCAACAGTCAGCCAAAACATAAGCTGACTCATTTGATGTCCCAGACGCCTGCAATGCAACACGTGCATAACCACTATTGTTTGGTGCATCTGTAGCTGCTTGTAACACAGCCCGTCTAGCTGATTCCTGGAATGCTGAGCTCTTTCTTGTTCTATTCCCACAAACAGCATGGTCCTGTGGTCCTGTGAACTCCTGAAAGAAGCTGTAGTTCTCTGCTCTCATGAAGCAGCCATCCAGAAAAATCCTGCCTCCATTGAAAGGAAAGCACTGAGGAAGGACAGTACGGGCTTCAGCATAGCACAATACGCAGTCAAGAAAAGAAAGATCACCATAGCACTGGGCTAGACCATAATTGGTATCAGGTCCTTTGCCTGTAATAGATACTCCAAAACCTCTGGCACGCATTTGATCGCTAATGTTTTCCATTGTGGCAACAAAATTTGGGACAAAAAGCGTTGTGTTGTGCTCAAGTTGGTGACCGCACATAAACTGGACAGTCTGCGCTCTTGGGTCCCCAACTGATGCATCAGGTAATACCATAATCGCCACAAGTATTAACAGAAGAGATGCAATTGTGGGTGTCTGGAATGATCTCATCATATTCGCTCGCAGATATAGTTTTGCTAATGGATCTGTTTACGGAAAAAGAACTGCTCAGGTACTTCATAAGAAAACTGAACTTAAATCAAGATGTTTGTCCATTGTCCACACTCAAGTTAAAAAGGGCAGCACAAGCAATCAATGTCCTCACAAGCAGGATGGAACTTTCATTAATTATCCGGTGCTAAAACTATATAATCAGTGATATCCTAAGCTGCCATTCACAATTCTCTCCCTCTTTTCGGCAGGTAATTCATGAGCCAAGAAAAATTTCCAAAAAGACAACAAACAAGATCAACCATGCTCTAGAACAAGTACGAAAAGGTGTGAAAGCCACAAAGAGCATTTGACTTAATGCAGTCCACCATAAGCACTTGGGTTGTTCAACCAAGTCAAAATCATGTTGCCTTTTTTTTTTTTTGGGGGGGCGGGGGGGTGCCATTTTCACGGAATTAGTCTCTGGTTCACACTAATCTAGCAATTTCTTAAGCATTCACATTTACTCTGAGGCCCAATGTCATCAGACACAGGTTTCCCACCTGGATGTGGTTAAATTAAAAAACCAGGTACCAAATCCTTGCAACCGCAATTAATGCAAAATCATCTATGACTTGCAATAGTAAAACCCAAGACAACAAAATTAGTGATAAGAACCCTTGAAAATGGCTTCTTACACGAAACAAGTATATATATATATATATATAATGGGACCAATTAAAAATTGACCAATGTTGAAATCCAGAAGCTGTGGTCGGCACTTGATGGCAAGAGGGTTACACCTCAACGCCAAAACCAACCCATATTAATTTCAAAAGAAAGGTGAGACCCCCACACCATCTGTGATCCATTGCCAACAGCCAAGTAGGCAGTAGCCGATGCACACATGTGATGTCACAGGAGCCTCACTGTAGCAAACTAGCCAAAAATCTGAGCTTTGAGTTCGCAAAAATCCAAATTCCAACCAGCTTCCTCGTCCTATACAGCAAAGGTTGCTGCAACTTTTCAAGGATGATGTATATTTTACGGGGCAGCATTCTTTCTTCGAATTATCAACTTTTTCGTCTTTAGGTTTCTCTAACGAAGCACATAAGAACCAAAAAGTTTAATAACATGATTTGTATGGATAGGAAATTATTTTTAAAATTTACTTGCTTACATTATCAACACATTTTCCAATCTCCTTTTTATCTAACATACATCACATAAAAAGAGTGCTACAGTATTTTTTTCAAAAAATTATCTCAAATAATCAACTATCCAAAAACAGCGAATCAAAAGGACCAGTATATTTTACGGCAGCATTCTTTCTTCGAATTATCAACTTTTTCGACTTTAGGTTTCTCTAACGAAGCACATAAGAACCAAAAAGTTTAATAACATGATAACATGTATTATGCTGCAAAGCTAATCTATATTAGCCAATTAGGTAATATTAAAGAATCCACATGGATTAGGAATTGAAAAACAAATACAACAATCTTTTCTTTTCATCAGGCATATGCATTAATTTGGAGGCGAAAAAGATAAACAGGAGTTATATATAAAACATCACACACTATTTACAGATCAATTCACTAATTGTACAACTTAATGCACTGAAAAAGTGTCCCTAACATGGTCTGCGCGCCTCTTCTGCATTAATCATAGTCAACGATGCAAACCAGTCTAATAGGCTAATAGCGAAAAACTAAGGGAAAATATAAGGGGCCCGATTTTCCGAACCTGTCATCCAGAAAACATGAAAGAACTAAGAAGTCTCATTCTACACTTCAATTCATCAAATATTTCTAGCATAATCTTGAATATTCCTTATGGCCAAGAGCAGCCAGAATAGATTAGCGTGTCAGTAGTAATTACTTCTGCACAAAATATTTTAGAATAATGAATTATATATATATATATATATATATATCTACAGTTGCATAAAAACACAGAGAGCGATCACAGAATATCAGACGCAGGAACGGAATCCTGAGCTTTTCGATGGAATATTTGGTCAAGTTCACTAGCTTTCTGAATGATTTAGTACATGAAATCCAAACTAAGCTTAAAAGATATTTAAAAAAAAAAAAAGTTTCAAACAATATCATACAAATTCCAGCAACAGTTGGTGGAAATGGATTAATTCATTATCATAGTCTAACCTGTGTTTCTCTACATGGGCTTGCTGGGAATTGGAGTTCTCTGGCGAAGGCAGCAAATTCTGGAGAGAGAGAGAGAGGTGGGAGGTGGGTATGTATAGCAGAGAGCGAAGAAGTCTGGTGTAAAGATCGCACAAGTCAAAGCGAAGAATCTCTGGGATGGCTTTTGGAGTTTTGGGTGAATAGATTTTTTAAAAATGAGGAAGAAAAGAACGACTATCAATCAGAGAGAATGGACAATGGAGGATAACTCGAGAGTCGAAACAGTGAGTTTGAAAGAAGACGCGGGTTGTTTAACTGAAGCTTCCATGAGTCAGTAAGAATTGAACCAATAACATTGCGCGTTGGTGGGCTGTTTTCCAAGTTCGACTGCTGCTTGCGCCAAACTCAACTATGCAATATGTGAATCAAAAGCCACATATTCATTTCATATCCCAAAACATGTATAAGCATTAGACAACTATGTCCACCACTCCAAGGGATACTAGGGAGAAGTAAAACTAACATTCTAAAATGAATTCATTCAGTAAAATTATAGTAAGAGAGTCTTTCAAGTCTGAGCTATTTGTCAAAACTTAAAAAGTATTTTCCTGGTTTGGATACAAGTAAGCTGATACAAGAATAACGAGATTTTGATTTAGTGAATAAATTTTAGATTTCAAGAATTAGAAGTTTTGAATTCGAATCCCTCCTTCTCCTCCTTCTGTGCTTCTCACATCCCATTGTTTCTTTATTTAAAGAATTTATAAAATTAAAAAGAAAAGTAAACTTTGACAAATTTTTCTGCCTTCAATAATGGTTAAGGCCATTCTTTGAAAGAGAAAGAAGCGCTCTAAGTTTGCATTCCATCAATTTTTCTCCTTCTTTTGGAATGCACAGATTAGAAGTGGGGATCAATTTTGACTCCTATCCTATATTCCTATTCCTTTATTTCTGTCATCGTATTGTGTAACAAGCACTACATAACTTGATAGAGGACCATATGTAATTAAACAAGCCATCAATCTTCCTAAAGTAAACGTGTCCAATCTTACCTATCCTTTTTTAATGAAAAAGTGTTGACTAATGAAACGCGTGCTTTCTTTTTCTTTCTTTGTTTTTTTTTTTTTTTTGGTAATCAAAGGTGCATGTAAATAAAATGAAACGCGCGCTATGAAATGCTGATTGACTATCCAATGCAAGTCATAGGTTTCAAACAATCCGAAGCGTCCAGTCTTGGAATCGGAAAAAGCTCGCCTTACCTTGCTACAAATTTTAATCGCAGGTCTTAATAGTAAATTTAATACAATTAAAAACTTCATTTTTACATTTTTTGGTGAAGATTAGATGAACCGTATGTTTTGCCCTTGATCCTCCATCCCGGATAGGGTTGAAATCGAGTCGAGTCGAATCGACTCAAGCCAGCAGAGCTTTAGCTCGATCAAGCTCGATCGAGCCAAGCTCGAGCTCGAGCTCGAATTATTAACGACGAGCTCGATCAAGCTCGATCTCGAGCTCGATTGGGCTCGTCGAGATCGAGTTCGAGAATTCGAAATGCATGGTAATATTTTTAATTAACAAGGTTAAAATGGTAAATTAATAAATATAATATATTAATTTTTAAATTAATTTTCGTCGAGTCAAGTAGCTCAACGAGTACTCAAATAAAGCAATTCCAAAACTCGAACTCGACTCGATTTTAATATCAAGTAACTCGAACTCGACTCGAACTTGATTCCGACCGAACTCGAGTCGAGTTCGAAATCGAGCTACTTGATTTCTCAAGTCAAGTAGTTCGAAAAATTTACACCCCTAATCCCGGAAGCAGCTGGGCTCTATTGAATATTGATCACGTTCCACTTCTCAACAATTGTACCCCTGCCTTCCGCGGCCCCTCAATGCAGGAGTAGATAAGGCATAAGGGCTAGTCCCCTTGAGTCAAGCTGTGGTAGTAGTTGTTGTTGTTGTTTTATTTTTTTTTTTTTTGGGGGTGTCAGACCTTGGGTCAAGTTTAGTTTAATCTGGAAATGACTCGGATCAGATAAAAAAAAAAAAAAAAAAAAAGGTTTTAATCCTTATGTGAAAATCTTCCCAGAAGAGCTCCTTGGACTGGATGGCAACTATTTCTTACTAAATTAATTACTATTCAAAATAAGCATCGCGATAACGACAGTACTAGGCAAGTTATTAGTTAGTACTAATAAGGTTAATGTATATCATGAAATCGTGATTGTATACAAAAAAAAAATGTTAAAAGAGCTGTAATTGTCTATATTTGGGTTCGAGTAAAACGCCCTTCATCTTCATCACAGAAGTTTGATCGGCGACGAGAGAGGCGGGTCAAGTGGGACGAAACGTGGCAGCGGTCACGTTACGAAATTGACAGGAAAAGGAAAGCAGAGGCAAGATCATGATAATACCTTCCACCCGAATTTCCACAGAGGAGAGAACACACAAACTGCTCATTCATCAAATTCAGTCGGCTATATTTATCTGCCACCACCAACCCCGAAAAATGTTAACTATGAGGAGACTGATGCTGTAATTGGTGAAAATATTGCCCAACTTATGAGAAATGGTGAAGAGGGACAATTAGGTGGATAAACATTTCAATTTACTCACTATCTTTTTTTTTTCTTTTTTAATATGCCAAGATTTAACAATTGAAGGTTCTGTTTACATCGTGGATGAGACTGAAGATGAAGAGAATTTTGCAGTTTTTTCTTCTTCTTTTTTTTTTTTCTGGGAAAGACTTTCTACGTTGACTCCGGGCTTTATTATGCTTAAATAATGTAGAGAATCCTCGCTTTAAAGCTATCAGCCGCCTCTTTTTCTTTATTAGAATCTCAATAAGAATTGCTAAACGGAAGTCGATGAAGTAAACTGGAAAATTGTACTAATATTATGGCCACATGAAGATAAAGCATCTAGCTACGATAGGATGAAGAGATATATCCTCGTTTCAGCTTTTCGTGAATATATATTTTTTCGTGCATATTCATAAATCACGTTTTTTTTTACCTCATATATATAACGTGTCACATTCTAAAAAGTTCTAAAATAAATTCTCCTTAAAAATTCTTGAAAAATTGCTATCCAAACGACCTAAGTTTACATTTAAGAAAGACAATGGGAACTATATGCTAGCATTAGCACAGGATCTGTCATCATATCCTGATTCCCAGGGATAGCAGCAGAGTGGTAATGCTACTAAAAGCTCTAAAAATTAGGTCAAAAAGAGATAGTTTCAGGATGAATGATCTAGTTTACACTATGGGTTGATGTTCATAGCCCCTTGAAATCTCTAATTTTAGTAAGTAATTTAACAAAAAAAAAAAAAAAAACTGGCTTCACAATCTATGAATGTTTTTCTTTGATTAGTTGATTACAATTAAATGGACATCTCCTTTTCTTTCTTATTCTTTTTTTTTTTTAATAAAAATCATAGAATACTTTAAATATACTTCATTCATTGAGGTCAAAATATTCGACTACGACTCAAGTAAACTCGTCGCCATGTGGTACTACTAGTCTAGTAAGCGGATCAAAATTTCAAAGTCTTCCAGTTCTGGACTTTTGTGTAATTAACAAGATTCTATGGACACTCGAGAGGACATTATTATATTTTAGGCAGGAGCGGTTGTGGACTTTGATACAAGGATTAGAAAGTAAACATAATGTGAATGATTAAGGTTGGCTCACTGTAGACAGTGTTAATTTCAACGCGGCATTAATCCAAATGATACTACTGTAGACAGTTGTCCTGTCATGTCATGTGCTTAGATGAAAAATACGACTGCATTGTAGGAGTTTTGTGTAGCATTAATTTTAACTTTTTTAAGTCATTAACCTGCTGCTACACCTCCTTTTATCCTCAACACGCTTGTACATGCTTTTGATCTGTCTATGAGTGAATGAGATGCATGTTTCCAGATGGTAATAATACTACTATCATCTGTTCTTAAAATGGATCTGGACCCTCGCAAGTCATAAAATTCCATTCCACTCTATTTTATTCACGCTTCGCTCCAATTCGCATACATCCAGGACAAATTTGCCCAGGATGGAACTTGTGAGGCCCCCGCCCCATCCACTCTCGGAATTGGGTGCAGACAAGTAAGGTGGGCAATGATGCCAATCAAGTACATCCGGGAATGGCATGGCATGGGGCCGACGAGCGTTGAATTCTTTAACCTTGTCCGCTGGGCATTTTAACCGGGACCCATAGAGCTGTACAACTCCCAGGATATAATTAATTATTCATTTATTCGTCACGACACGCGAAGGCAGGGTGCCCTGATTTCTAAGTCAACCAATTCGGCCTCCGGCTTTGGTAAAACGTCAAGAAAAGAGAAAACAGAAGCAAAAGAAAGGATGATGATGTTACAAACAATTCTAGGCATTGAACTTGTGATTTTAACTTTAAAACACCCTGAAGAAAAATTTTGATAATTATTTATTTTGATAATTTATTGCACAGACAGGACGGGGAGAAGGGGTGCATGGATCATGTGATGGAAGGGAAGGGGTTCCCTACCTAAAATCTGAAATCATTCTTGTAGGGTTTTCTTAATGAGGGTTTGATCCTTCAGATTGAGCCATTAATGCGGTGCCGATTGCTGGGGGCATTCCGTTCAAAAATATTGATCAGACCCGTTTGGATAGTGAACTTTTGTGATTTTTGGAATATATTTCTTTCTACGTCTTCTTCCGGTCGCCTCCTCATGTTACATAAATCCTACATCTATCACATATATCATCATGATTGCGCCTGGCAGCCTACTTCATCTGCTGCATTCAATCTCTAAATCATGAAATTAAACATAAAACTTCTGGAGTAGCTTTGCACAGTCATTTACAAGCCAATGCTATCAATTTTGCAATACAATTTACAAATACTAGTAGTAAGTCTTCACTCTTCACCAAGCCTAGCTCCCGGAAAACCTCTGACTGCTTAATATGCCTGTGTGGTGTCATTCAAATGACGTCCTAACGTCCTATCTTGATCAACCAACCCATAATCCTTGCTCAGGTGTATATTAGACTGCCAATGCTGCATTTACTAGGAAATTTAGTTTAACATTTTTTTTTTTTCTGGTTCCATCTTTCTTCACCTGGGCTCAATGAAGCTATCTGTCATGTCATTCCCAGATGACTGTGTACATGAATCAGACTGTAAATAGGGAGTGCCACTACGATTTAAGGGGCTGATATCTGCACTGTTAGAGTTCAGAAATGGCGGCTGGGTTGGCTGAGCAATCTCATGCTGATCGGTCAGCATTTTCACAACAACAGACATGGATGGTCGGAGTTCTGCAGATGCCTGTACACAAAGGAGACCTATTTGGAGCAGTCTAGATGCCTCCTCTTTTATGAAATTACCCTGCACCGATGGTTCCACTGCTTCGCATAATTTTCCTGTTCCGTAGAGTTTCCATACCTGTAGAAACCAAACAAGATGTCAGGCTTATAAGTATGGCAAGAATTTGTCGTACTTGCGGTTGTTACTACCTTTTGTAGGACGGAAAATGAATTCTGAGCGATAGCATTGTTTCTTTTTCCACAAATTACTTCTATGACAAGAACTCCAAAACTATAAACATCTGCTTTCTCAGTCAACTTTCCACGAACTACATACTCCGGAGCCATGTAGCCACTGCAAGTGAGGAGTTCGATACAAAGGTCACTCATCCATGACAATGCGCAATTTGAGTTTATGAGCGACTCAGAAAAACCAGAGCAAAAAGGCAAAGAATCAAAATCAACAAAACAAGGCGCTTTACTCACAGTGTACCAGCAATGGCGGTACTGATATGGGTCTTATCTTCTGGGAATAATCTAGCAAGACCAAAGTCAGCTATTTTTGGAGTGAATGACTCATCTAGAAGAACGTTGCTCAATTTTATATCTCTGTGTATAATCCTCAACTTTGATTCTTCATGAAGAAATGCCAGGCCCTCAGCTGTACCTAATATAATTTTGTACCTATCCTCCCAGCTCAGTGGCTGAACATTCTTAACTAAAAAGCAAACAAATACAGTCAGTCAATACATATTGAGGGCTACAGAGACAAAATAAGATGAACTGGACAGTTATCAGTGGAGTTTAGTGTAGGTTACCAACCAAATATATGATCATGAAGACTCCCATTTGGGACATACTCGTACACAAGGAGGCTCTCCGGCCCTGTGATGCTACAACCTAGCAGCTGCAATAAATTCTTGTGTTGAACGCCACTTATCAGATTGACCTCGTTAAAGAAATGATCTACCCATTGAGTTGTATTGAAGAACAATCTCTTTATGGCGACAGCCTGACCATTTGGCAGAACACCCTGTAGGCAACACAAAAACACATATCAGATAAGGATGTAAAAACATTTGCTTCATAAGGTGCATTATATACTGTTCTACCTCAGAAAAAAAATCCCCAGTATTTCTGTTAAAATTGTTAATCATGCCAAAATTTATCATCGAAGGATAGAGATGTATTAGGAGAGATACTATGAAAAGAAAATTACTTTGTAAACAGAACCAGATCCACCTTGACCCAATTTATTGGCATTGTTAAAATAGTCTGTTGCCCTCTCAAGCGTTTCGTAAGAAAAGTTGAGCTTGGACTTGTTAACTGTCTGCAAAAGAGCACCTAGTTGCTTCTTTTCTGCAACATGAGAGCAGTTTTTGTTAAATCTCGGACTTCTATTAGCCCCAAAAACAAAAGATAAGTAAATTTTAGGACTTCAGTACCTCTTCTCTGTTTCATAACTCTCTTCCTTGCAATGAACGAGATAAATGCTCCTATTAGCAAAAAAGCAATAGCAGAAAATGTTGCAGCAAGAATAATAGCCACTCGGCGAGATCCTCCTATCAAAACCAACGTATATTAGTACTCCAATTTCATGGTCCACAATATGAATTACCTGAAGAAAACTGAGCATGATTATGGTCAATTTCGTAAACAAACTTCCTCTGACAAAGATACAATGTGTAAGCTTCACAAGGTATACATGAAACTCTTCTCCATTTCACTTATGCAGGAAATCATTTCTTACCATCAGCTACTATCATCCAATTCTACTGAAATTACTAACATATAAAACTTGTTAAGCTATAAATTTGAAAACATTGATTTATTAAAGCTCGTAGCGTTCATCTATTGTTTTCATAAAATGTCATTTCACTTGATTAGTACTTTAAACTGCTAATTATCAATCATCCCGCGGTGATTGCTGCAGAAAAAAACGTGGAGATTGAAAGCGGTTCAACTAGAATTTCAAGGTGGACCAGTTAGAGAAAATCTTTACCCAATACAGAGAGGTACTCTGAGATGGTGGAGGTGAAGAGCTCATCTCATTGAATCAATTAAGAGACACGTTTGCAGATATTCAATGTAATTTCTTGTAAAATAAGAAATTAAATTTAAAAAAAAAAGTCACCTCCATTTCCAGAAGGAGCAGTGGTTGAGGAATTATCATAGAACTTCGTCAGTGAGTACCTCAGATAACAACCAGCATTTAACACTCTCCCTTCATCCTTAGGAGGACAAGAACCAATCCTTGAGACAGAATCGTTCAAACATTTTTCACAAGAAGTCCCATTAACAAACTCCCAACACTGAGCCAATCCATAAACTGTCAAATTCCCTCTATTCACGAATCCTTTAAAGAAACCACCATTTTTAGGTGCCCCCACAGTCATATTCCTCACCAGTTGTGCAACGTTAGCTTTAAACAAACTCTGATTCCCACCAAAATCATTCGCCCCGCAAACGGTCTTGTCCTCTGCATCCAAACTCTCATTGAAGAACATATAATCATCATACCTCAAATAGCATCCATCATAGAAAAGCCTACCCCCGCGAGTCAGCTTCTGGAAAGGGAGGCACCTAAGAATCTGTGTCTTGCACTGTGCAAAACAAAGATTACAATCAGTCTGGGACAAATCTTTCATGCACTCACCAAAAGCGTAGACTGTATTATTACCAGCCCCATTGACTACACCTCCATAGCCCTGTCGGGAAACCAGGGGTGAAATTGCATCCATGGCCGCCAGAAAACTTGCTACATAAACTTGGCGATCAGATTGCTGGTGATGTCTTGTTGGTGCACACCAGAGCTGCCTCTGTTGCTCTTGGATCAGACAAAGACCTGATTATGTTGGAGGAGAATATTACTAGCATAGTTAATAGCAATGGAGAAGCCATTGGTGGTTTGAGAAGAAGTTGACAGAAAATATTCCCGACGGGGTGTTTGGGATGAGACAGATTGCGACACGGAAGTAAGTTTTAAGACAAGACTATTCGTCAAGAAACTCAACACCAAGAATTCATGTGGAAACAGGGAAAGAAGCAGGTTGGTTGTTGAAGATTCTTCTGCGTGTATGGAGAAATTGGAGAGAAGTTGTTCTTAAATTTCATTAAATATGGAGCGGATATTTTCACGCGCACCCGAAGGGGGTCGATGCTGTAACCCTGTAACGATCATCAAAATTCCTCTTTTTATACTTAAAATAAATTCAATGTTCTCTCGCATATTTGCTACCATTTGTCCCAGATTCATACCTATGGCAAAAATGAATTTTACCACGAAAGTTCAACTAAAAAAAAATAAAAGGGAAAAAAGATCTTTCTATCGAGGTTTTCTTTTCTAACTAAAACAGATTAAAATCTGAGGGATTACTTTGAAATTTATGTGGTGTTTGTTGAGTATAAAATTGCAGGCCAACTGGGATAAAAGTAGGGACCACTTCTCCCAAGCCGACTTCTAGACAAATTCTCAGAAGTTAACTTTCTCAATCCCACAGGCGGCCCATGACGTGATAACAAGACAGCCGGGTAATATATATCTAGCAGTCCAAACCTAAGCAATAAGCGACTGCAGCAGAGAACTGTATCAGTGGATGACCAGTAACTATCTTTATAGACAATCTATGGTGTTTGAAACCTGTCCAGACTCTTGTTTGTGAATCAAGTCCGAACTCACCCAAACATTTTTTTCTAAAAAAAGGGTAAGGAACAAAAGAGCGGTCCAAGGTGAATACTTAGTACAGATGGTGTTGAAATAAATAGGCATTCAGTGACAATAATGAATGAAGTACACTTACTTTTGCTGTAATTATATCAAATTAGGTGTTTGAACCATTATTATTATTATTTTCTTAATCAACATTTTATCTTGCATGTTCTAAAAGTGAAATTCAAGTAATCCTCTATCCAAACGGGCTCTTTAATTTTTTATATTTTATATACTTTTTGAGTCTGTTTCTCTGAAAGTGAGCTGTGAGATGTGAGTGTCCGACTTTCTGCATCTTTTGGGGTCTGAACTCTGAAGAGGGCAAGAAGGGTTGCTTAAAGAAGAGAACTGAAAAAGATGGAAGCAGAAATGTCGTGGTGGGTTCATTGAAAGTCAACTATACGTGTATGTCACGTGACTACGGTCGACCACAGGTCAGGACCTTGCCGTGGATTCGGTTTTTCTGGTCTTGAGCTGTATGATTTCCTTTTCATAGGTTTATTAGATGTTGCGGGTTAATGGAGCCCGAAATAGGGCCCATCCTTAAGCCACCCTTTTTTTTTCTTAAACAATTGCAATCTACTCTAAATCTAGACTACGGTAGAGGGGAAGTTCAACTGAACTTGTACAAGAACCAAAAACAACTGAACTTGATTAGCAAAGAGCACCAAAAACAGAAAGGTCTTTCTACTCTCTATTACTTAAGCTTGAGGAATTTTTAAGAAGTAATGGATAAATGTATATTCTCCTTTTGTTTTTCCCCAGAGCAATGGCCAAAATTTTTTTTTTTGAATTAAATATACATCACGGTCCCTCTAGTAATTTCCAGAGTCTTGATGACAAGCAGCTGGAGTACTGCACTGAAAACTGGGATCCCATCTTGTTGGCCTACAGCGTGCAAGAAAGAAAACAAATTTTGTAGGATTTTTTGGTGTTGGCAACCCATACAGATTACAAAGCCTGGCTGCTGCAGCCGGTTATGGGCTTCCAGGATGCACAAATAGTCTCCTCCTCCTCCTCCTCCTCCATTTCATCCACAATTCGCCATTTCTGTCCAAGTTCATCACCGTGTGAACGACTGCGTGCTAGTGCTGAAGCTACGCCCGAGAAGGCCATGTATGGGCCCTCTCCTATACTCTGGAACCTAACTAAGTAAACTCTCATGGGCTTTTGCCTTCTGTATACTGTTTTGTCAGCCATCCCAATTGAGAAATGCCCAGTGCCCAAAACCAGCCAACTTTGTGGAACTGGAAGTGAAACTTATCCCCAAAATCAAGCTTGGCTGCTGGGAACATTTGCCATGTGATCGTAGAGTTTTAATTTGACTTTCAAACTTGATTTACTGTTTTCCCTCGAAAAAAAAAAAAAAAAAAGGGGAGGAAGAAAAAGAGAAAAGAAAATAACGAAATGAACAAAGTATGACACAGGGCAGACGCATGATAAATCAGAGGGGTTATATGAATACTCTCCACGATAGAAATCAAGAGCGGTACATGATCTACTTCTGGGGAAAAAAAAAAAAGAGAGAGAGAGGAAGGGACTACCGACTAATGTTGTTGTTTTACCAAACCTACCGATAATTACTATTACATATATGGAAGAATCTCATTGTGTTCTGATGAGGTGGACGCTTTATCAATGAGAGGAGCAATATTCCATTCAAAAAGTACTCGTACCAACACAACCTTTGTTAGTTAATTACGTTATTTAGGGAATAGTGATCAAAAGATCCCTATTAATTCATCAGGTCCGTAGAGTGGATGGCATATACGAGACTCCACTTTTATCCTCACTATCACTCTCCGCATGTCATAAGGTTCTTGAACTTTTTAGCTCTTTATGCCTTTTGCTTTTCTTGTGTTGAGAAAAAGGGAAGAAGGGGCTACCAACGAAGTATGGGTTGCTCCTTTTGTTTTTCTGTACCATGGGAAAGAACGGGGAAAAGGGGTCGGTGCCTCAATCCTTTGGTGAGCTCTTGCATTATAAAACCATACAATTTTATCCATTTGCATATTACTGATATCTTAGTTGGATCCTAGCTTAAATTTTTTGTCACCTCTTCATATAAAGATTTAGGTTTATATATTAGATGCTAATCCATTACAAAATTCATAATTTATCCTATAATAATGCTTTTCAACAATCATTGCGCAATAGAATACTTTTTGAGCTCGAACATGATTTTGAAATAATACTGTAATTTGAAATAGTTATAAGGGCGTTTCTGCAAAATGCAACTATATAAACTTCCACCAACTGCCCTGCTTCTCTGCGTCAAATACGTAGTTGCTAAAGATTCTCCAAGAAACTCTCAGCTCATTCAATCGGCGAGAGGTCAAGAGTGAATTGGTCACAGACATGAAGAGGAACAGAAACTCTTCGGCTTATTTCTTCGTTCTTTCTTTGCTTATTCTCCTCTTTGCATTTTCAACATTGTCCAGCGAAGCAAGGAAAAATCACGGCCAGAAAATGCATCGTGGTCAGCACAAGAAACAGAAAAACCATGAAGGAAATGTTACTCCACCTAAAAGGTCACACATTCCTTCTCATGCTCCTGCTTCACCGCCAATTACTTATCCAACCGAGTCCACCATTTTTGATGTCTTATCCTTTGGTGCTAAGGGCGATGGAATTTGTGATGATTCCAAGGTACTATATTACTCGTCATTATTCAAGCCCAACATGGGTTTTGTTCTACATATTCATGGAAAAAAAAAACTCAATTATAGAAAATTTTTAATTTGTTTCATCGATTTAGAGTTTCAACAAGAAACCTTTTTTGCTTTCGTTCACGGAACAGATTAACTAAGAGAAATGCCCACCAAAAAAAAAAAAAAATTTAAAGAAATCACTCTATGCTTTCACGCCAGCTTCACAAGAAAAACTATTTTTGAAAAGTGCAAAGGAGCTCAATACTATTGATCGGCATTCCATCCGCTGTCCCGGTGAGACAATGATGGGGAGCTTAATCGGAGAGTCGTCGTGTTTTTCGTCTGACTCTTTATTGAATTTAATAAACTTCTATAGGCGGTTGTAGCGGCATGGGAGGCTGCATGTAAGGTCCCTGGAGCTACTGTAGAGTTTCCTTCGGATTCAAGTTTCTTATTAAGCCCATAACACTTCAAGGACCGTGTAAGCCACACCTCACTCTTCAGGTACCGAAACCTAGCTCCCCCCACCACACCGATTCACTGATGAATTGATTCACTAATAAATGCAAAATATATACAATTAGTAGGCCAGGAATACCGGTTGACTAATGTTGGTGGAGTCGAAAACAGATAGATGGCGTGGTTCTGGCTCCTTCGAAAGTATGGTCAGGGCCAAAATCAAGTTTGTTTCAATGGATAAATTTCAAATGGCTTCAGAATTTCAGTATTCAAGGTTCTGGGACTGTTGATGGTCAAGGTTCTAACTGGTGGACTACTTCATCTTCATTTGATTCGATGAAGGTATGGACCAATTCCATAGAATTGCTAGTTACGTAATTTGTAACAGCATTCACTCCCTTGACTTCATTTTGATTGTCACAATTTTGATTATATCCATTTCCAGGACAAGAGGTCCAAAACCCTTCCAGGTATGAAGCCCACGGTACGCAAGATTTACTACAATAAATAATAGGCAATATTCTTTTTCTTTTTCTTTTAAGTAAAATTTCCTCACGCCCTTGTTTTTAATTTCTCTATCTTTTAATGGAGTCTTTTCTTTTTCCCCCCTGGTTGATGAAGGCTTTGAGATTCTATTCAAGCTACAACGTTACGGTTCGTGATATCAAGATTATAAACAGTCCGAACTGCCATTTAAAGTTTGACAACTCCGGAGGAGTGAAGGTCAACAACATCACCATTTCTGCACCAGAAACCAGCTTAAACACTGACGGCATTCACCTGCAAAATTCCCAAGATGTAGAAATTCACCACTCCAACATCGGATGTGGTACTGTTCTATTACTCATATATATTTTCGTTAAAGCTATTTGGAGCCTGTAAGTGTCAGTTGCAGGCCCCAGCAATAGTTAATATATAGTCGTCGAATAGGCCAAAGTAAATTGATCACCTCAGGCCAGCTATTTATTAACATTAATTCACTCCATCGGGACTGTTCTTAAAGAGCAAGTATTTGTTTATGGCGATTGTTTAAGGCAAATTAAACTTTTTTTTTCCCAATGGATAATTGGATTTGAATAGGGGACGATTGTGTTTCAATCCAAACTGGTTGCAGCAATGTTTATGTGCATCATATCAATTGCGGTCCTGGACATGGTATAAGGTAAATTTTTTTTCTTTTATTTTTTTGGGTATTATACTATATATTTTGGAGTTTTAATAGAGAATTAAATAATACCACTGTATGTTCTGAAAAATAACAGCTTAGGAGGACTAGGTAAAGGTGGAACCGTTGCTTGTGTCTCCAACATTAGTGTGGATAGCATTTTCATGAATAACACCCTGTATGGTGCACGGATCAAGACGTGGCAGGTAAGATTGTTCAAATAATCACCGATTACTTTTGTTCTAAACTTCGTTACGATGTATTTTGCGAGATTCCTATTTATTAGCTAGCAACTCAGTGCCAAAGGTCCATCTGAAAAGCAAATATATTTATTTGCAATCTCAACAAATTGTTCAGATTTTGAGGTTTCACTTTATCTTGATATATGCACTTACTTTTAAATTTATGTTCCTGACAGGGTGGTCTTGGAGCAGTGAAGAATGTGTCATTTTCCAACATACAAGTATCTGATGTTAAGGTCCCAATAATGATTGATCAGTACTACTGCGACAAGCATATTTGCAAGAACAAAACAGGAGCAGTGGCAATATCTGGAGTCAAATTTGATCAAATAACAGGAACTTATTCAGCTCAGCCCCTTCATTTAGCCTGCAGCAGTTCGGTCCCATGCAGTAACGTTGACTTAAGTGCCATTAATTTACAGCCATCGCTTGAGTTTCGAGGATTGCCGGATGCCTTGTGCTGGAACTCTTATGGGAAGTCACAAGCACCTCTTGTTCCAACAAGCATTGATGATTGCCTGTTAAAGGGAGGTAGCTTCTTGCAAAAAATATCAGGATCGCACGGGAAAGCTTGTTAGTCACTCACTGTATTTTGTACAATTCACAACATTTGTCTTAGGCCGGTCGCATGCTTGGCTCTGTCAATGCTTCCCCTCCGCAATGTTTTGAAGTGCAGGAAGGTGATGGTACAGATTGATGTTCATGGATCGCATTTTTATGTACCCATTAACAGTTGGATCTTTATTTCATTTGCACCTTTATATCCATAAATGCAATCAAATGTAGCTGAGTTATGGGGCTTCTAGATTTAGTGTTCCATTAACAGAAATAGACGCAATTACTAGGCCCCTGTCCTGAAAATTTTAACTTCCTTTAATATTTCAATGCTTCCATCCAAGACTAAGCCAAATGGTCTCAATGTTATCTCAGTCTCAAAGTTACTGATAAAAGATAAACAAAATTCACCACCAACAACCGTGAAAAAAAAAAAAGAAGTTAATTCTTTATTCTTGTAGAATCAAGAATTCTGTAAGAGTCATCTTCTTTAAATCATCTAATGAAACGGATTTGGAAAACTAAGAGTATGATGCTACTTTATCGTCTTATAGGCCCTAAAAGTTCATTGAATACATAGTGAAAGACATGGCTACCTAATATTACACTACCACCAGACTCGCTGTCTTAGAGTAATTCTCTGCGTAAGTGTGATTTAGTTAGAAAGCTTAAAAGTTTTTGAAGTAAATTTAATGTGGCTTTGACTGGAAAACGAAACGGCAGAAGATGATGGAAGGTAGAATATATGGTAGTGTGTTGATTGTCGTAAAATTAATATTGAAAAGCAATGTTGGAGCGCTAGAGGCTAATCTTAGAGTGAAAGTGTCACTTATCATATATAGCATAATATAGGTCCACGAGTATAGGGTCTCGTCAGCACTTGCATCTTGAGGAAGTTTTATGCATGTGTCTTCAAAATTGTACCTTTTTTGAAGAATCTTCATGAGTTGCTTAAAAGTTCTTGTACATCTGACGAACATTTGTAAAAGTTGTCATATATTCTATGATAGAATATATGAGAGTGAAAACACTTTCCAAGTAGAATCGATGTCACCACCATCAAGTGTGGCTGCGGCTTTCTTTGAGTTAGCTGGCAGAAAGTGTCTGTGTGCGTGTCTATATATATATATATATATATAGGTTTTGGGAGGTGGTGGTGGTGGTGGTGGACTGGCACCGTCCCATAATCTTCTACCCTTTATCGCACGCGCACGATTGAAGGCCAGGAAACCTCAAAGGTTGTTGAGAAAGATTAATGATAGTTTCTGTATATAAGGCTAAAGCTGTTTGCGTCCATTCCTTACGGGGTAAAAGCGGAGTAAATTAATATAGCAGTACTCTTTCCACCTCCAATCATTGTTATAGAATTATCCAACAACCTGTGCCAGCACTTTTTTAACTTAATTAAAAGCGGATTACACTAATAATATCACAAACGGAACATGTAATAGCATAATTTTGCTAGTACAATTTGCCAATTTAGTGTATCATATCTATTGAAATTTTATATGACATGTTGGTTTAATCTGAAAGGACGAATAACTGATAAATTCCTAAAGCTACCACAAATTAGTAAACTAGAGTACTGCAATTTTGTTATTATTATTGTTAACTCAATTAAGTAGAGAATTTAATTTTTTATTAGGCTGTGAACATTTTTTTTTTCCTTTCATCCCTTCTCACACTCTTCTCACCCTCAATTATCAAATCCAAAATTCGATCTCTAAATCTGACAACAGAAAGAAAGGCAGGCTCTAAACAGATTAATTACTACTTTACTTGGAACCAGTAACACCAGGCCAAGTTACTAGTAAATTCCGAAATATATGAAATTTCGAATTAGTACCAACCATGAAATGTGAGAAAATGCAAAAGTATCAGTAGCTTTGTTACTAACATAGCCTAAATCAAGCTGCTACTGAATTGGGCAAAAAATGCTAACTTACATTTAAACGGTTTAATCGTAACCAGCATCGACTGAGTGGTTTAGGTGTCTGGGTTCGAAATTAGCCTTTGGTACTTACTGAAGTCATCCTTTGGGCCCTCTGGTAGAAAGTGGTAGTTCTTCCCACTTTCTACCAAGTTAGAAAGGCATTGGGCCTGGGCAAATTAGAGTTCGCCCTACTTCAAGCCACCCACCAGCCCCTTTTCTCCAGAGCCTGCACAGCCACATTATCAACCAGGAATGCCTGATTTGCTATTTCTTACCTATTTATCTAGTCAGATGTTGTCTGAATATTATTGACAAACTCGCAACTCAGAAGTCACCAGGAAACGCTGAAAATCCACAAGCACATATAGCGAAAGAGTAAACGTATTTTATAGGGGGGCTTGCATCTCATGACGTACAAGGTAGCATTTCTTTGCTTTCTGGACTGTGGAAAACAGCAGGCAGGAGCAATCCAATGTTCCTTGCACGCTTGCTGAATCAGGACTGGAGCATTTTCTCCAGCCTCACTTCGTTTTCTTGGAAGTTTTACTAAAATAAAAGAGGGTTATATATTTGTTCACACACATGGACTTGGAGTCCCCTCAACAGGGGTGGGAGCTGATTCAACCCTTTTACCTCTTTCACTTCTGCAATTATCAGCAAATTTCATGCTTGCTTGGTGAATGCCTTTGATCCTCTCTGTTGAACTCCATTCAGACATGTAGTATTCTTCCTCTGTTGTTCCTTTAGACGACGGACCATGAAGCATTCCTCCCCACTGTGGGAAGTACATCAGCCAAATTGGGAGGGTGCAGCATATAATCATGACTCCCATCAGAGTTATCCCTGTTTCTGTGGAGAATCTTGATCCTCTGAAGAAAATCAGTTGTGTTATGACAGCTCCTACATTTCCACCTCCTCCAGTCATCCCAGATATTATTCCCAGTGACCTGGTACATAAGATGGCAACAAAACGCGTTGGAATACAATAGCTTGTACCACTCATTACAATTAATCATAATTTTTTTTGTGGGGTTCAAACTCAATCTCATAATCAAAGAGTATTTCTTTCTCTAGAATGGGCAAGCCAAGATAAAATCCACGTTTCCAACGTGTTAAGGAGAGCAGCTATGCTAGCATTAGTTGTTAGAGTTTGTCTTTTCAAACTTCACTTACAAAAACTCACACAATCCACTGAATGGGTGTAATCACCATGTGTCAACCAGTGAAAAGGATTTTCTATGTGGCGAAGATGACATGTGGATGCGCATATATCCCCCAAAAGGGAAAAAACAACCCCATTTTGTTCTGAAAAGGATCTTAAAGTTAAAAAGTAGGAGTATTGGCCTTGTGATAGATACTTTCCATCTAATCTGTGACATTGTTTATCTTTTCCTCAAAAAAAAAATCATTCGAAACTACTATTCTTGTTTTGCTTATATGGTTGGAGCAGATAATAACACATTAAAAATATAATCTTGACAATCTTCGTGCAAAGTAGTGACATCTAAAAATGAAGCGAACAGGGGAAATTTCCTTCTTTTTACTTGCGGTTTTTAAGACTCCAAGAGATGCCTGCTCAACGTAGATCGTTCATAATTGAAAATCATGTTGTTAGTTTGACTATGGGGAAAGGTGCACTTTGATTACCTACCCAAGTTTTTTATCAATTAATTTTTATGACTGTGCTGCACTTTGTGACTTCAACTCTTGGAATCTAAATTGAGTGGAGAAAAAGCATCATACCTTCTTGAGACAAATGGAACCACTCCAAAAGTAAGACCACAAGCTGCTTGACAGAAAACGGAGAACACGAGCATTACTGCTACGGATGCACCTAAAGATCCCACCTTCCCCAGCAACACACAAAGCAGACCTCCAATTGTCTGCACTATCCACAGGGTCCATAGCCTGCCCCTCATCCCAAACCTCTTGGCAACTGCATCCGACAGCATTCCCCCACCAGGCCTGGAAAATAGATTGGCCAGTCCGAAACTGGCAGCAATCGTTCCCGCGGTATGGAGATTCACATTGAATCTGTCATAGAAATACTGTGCAATTATGTTATCCACAGTTAATTCAACACCGAAACAGTAGCCATAGGTTAGTGCCAGAATCCACCCTCTGTAATTCGTGACCGCATGATACAGAACCTGGGGGAAATTATCTTTATGCCTTTCCCCTGATTTATGCAATTTTGAGTAATTCCCGTCGGGCATGTCTTGGCCCAAAAAGAAAATCGCATATGCTGATAACATTTGGAAAAGGGCTGGAATAAAGAACGCAATTCTCCACGCCGTGAACTTTGTTGCACCAATATCCCTGATGACTGAAAACACGAGGGGCATGATCAGTTGTGTCGCCCCACCTCCAAGATTCCCCCATCCTCCTGATAGGCCGTTCGCAGTTCCCACAACTCTAGCAGTGAACATGGAGCTCATCCAGAATTGAGTCGAAACAAAAGTGGCCAGAGAAAACCCGGTGAAAAACCGGACAAGGAGGAAAGACACTGGGGAATTGGCGATGGAACTACAGTAAACTGCGGGTGCAGTGAGGAGAATGAGAGATGATGAGGCGAGACGAGGTCCAACTAAGTCACAAGCTGTTCCCATGGCGACTCGAGCGAATATTGCGCCAGAAACTGCAGCAATTCCAGCATTTCCGATGTCTGTGGAGGTTAGATTAAGGTTGTCACGGATGATAGGCAACAGGGGTGGGGCAGCGAAAGTGGAGACAAAACAAGAAAGGAAGGAAATCCAGGAGATGTGAAATGCTCGCATGTGAGGTGCTGCAGCCGAGTATACTCGAAATTCAGTCGCCTTGTGCTCAGAATCCACTGGAAGAGCAAATTTTTGGGTAGAAAGATCATTTGGTTTTTGCTCCACCTCCATTTTTGTGAATTCAAGCTTGGTAATTGAGAATAACTATGGCACTCTTAAGTTTCAAGCAAGAGTTGTGACCTAGCTAGGAGAGAATTTGGTTAACAGAGAAGACAATTAATACGTTGTTGTCGAGGGCCTGTTAATATTGCCGTAGAGGACGCGGAAAGCCCCAAGGAGCCCCGTCTTGTTGGCTTTTATATATAGAACAAGAACTAATGAATAACGTGTGGATATTCCAAAGTGTTCCCGTGAAAAGGGGAAAAAAAAAAGTGAGTCTAAAAATAAGATTAAAAGGATCAAATGTGAAAACTCCTAATATCAAGAGGTGGTCATCTTTTTAGTTTAGTTTGTGTCTATTGTACGGCAGTGCGTTTAGTATAGTAATTATTTATTTCAAAATAGTCTATTTTATGTTACTAATAGGATTCAACATATTTGTTGTGTCACATTAAATGATTCAAGTAGCAATTCAATTCACGGGGAAAAAAAAAATTCTCTAGTGCTTCAATATATATCACGAAAAAATTTTAAATTTATCCGGTGCTAGTATTAATAGTTAGGTTATTTTTTGTAGGACAATCGGTGATCAAAACACTGAGATTTCACTGTGACCTTGATCTCTCACATTGCAGTCACAGTTGAAGAAAATTTTGGAATTTTTTTGGTGCAAAAAACCCCTTAATAGAATTTTTATGCCAAATTTAAAGTGAATTATGGACATGATCAAATCATTCTTTTTCCTTTTTGGCGATTGGCTTCTTCCATTAAGCGGTTAAAACTCATTTCCCTGTTTACCTTTTTGTTGTGGGATAATTTCAGAAGCCCCCTTGAGGTTTCTAACAATTTTACTTGTCTCTCCTAAGGTTTAGGAAATTACATTTACCTCCCTTGGCACAGTAAAGTACTTATAATGCTCTCCACTCAGTAGGCAATTCTCAATTTAAGGCAGTAGATTTACAAAGCCAAAAAAAAAAAATTCTATTTTTGTCTCTTGTCTACTTTTGCTGCTCTCTTTTCTAATTAATGTACTTCTATGCCCTCTTTTATTATCTTTAGTTTTATGGATAATAGCAAATTGAAATTATAAAATCAATAGAGGGAGCAGATTATGTATCAAACTAGAACTAAAGATGATAGAGAAATAAGTAATGAAATTGATGATTGAGATAGAAAGAAGAACCAAAGATGTAGAATTTGTCATATTTGCTTGTTGTCAAGAAAATTTTTTGTAACAAGTCAATAATTGCATAAGATTTCAAATTGTTGGTTATGATTTTATTATGGAGGTAGGATTTATCCTCTACTTTTAATATATTAATAATTGTAAAGTCATAGAAGGGTTGTAATCTAGGCTAGATTTAGCTTGTATTGGAGAGGTATTTGAGCATGGAATTTTAAAATTAGTTACCAATGGTGGGGGTGTGAGTGTTTTCTGTGACAAGCATTGATACTGTCTATGCAATTTGGGATCTTTTGAACGGCTGGATTTGGAGTTCATACTCAGGTGGTTATTAGGGATTAATCTTATTGATTTGTGCGAAGTGTGGGAAAAAGTAATTGAGTATACTATATATTTCTTTCTTAGTTTTGTACAAAAGGACAATTTAGGGTTTTTGACAAAAAAAATCTAGCTTGTTGGACCTATATATTGTTACAAAATAGGGGAAGTATACGTAATTTTTAAAACCTAAGGGGAGCTCTCTGCAATTACTGAAAACCTCAGAGGAGGTTTGATTGATTTTCCAAAACCTTTTGTTATTGAACAAAGGAACAAAGATATTTTCTGATTAATCCCAAATACAGAATAAGTGATGCTCCTCAGATGGGGTAAAACTTCTTTTTCAAACAAGGGCGGTGAGATTGGATGGAAAATTCACAAGCTGTATCATCATTTCTGTCTGACTTTGTGGCACGAAGTCGTCTTTGGATACTGTAAAGAGGAAGCTTCCAAATGGGACTTGGAGAATTGAAGTGGGCTTTTGGGTTGCATTAGAAGGCTTTCAAGGCAATGGGAACTTGTGCAGCACAATCGCCGAGTCTCAATTGCCCCATTGTTCCAGTTGAATTCGGTAGAAAACTGATGCAGTAGAATCGCCGAGTCCCATTGCCCCATTTTCAGCTCGAATTGGGTGAAGTATCCACGAAGCGGCATGTAGATCCAGACTATTACTTTCAGACATGTGGGATGGTGAAAGACTGACAAAAATTTTTAGTTGAATTCAATGCAGTGCCGTATGAATGCTAAGACCAACCCAAAAAATACGATTGGCGGGTAATAATAGTTCCGCAGGAGAGAAAGAGACGTTGCCATGGACAGCGGCAACTAGATTGGTTGCCTGCATTGACTTTAATTTGCAGCGCTTGATACTTTTCCATGTTCGAGGATCCCGGTTGAATATCCCATTGTTGACTTGGAAAAAGATTCCCATTCCTCACGTTGAATATTCAATTTGCTTTTTTAAGTGTTGATGACAGTTGACAACCGTATCCTATCCCAATTCTCTCCCTCGCGTGCATTTTCTTTTTGATTTGTTAGTTTTAAACCATTGGGCTTTTGTTTCTTTTCCAATGAGAAATTTGACATAGCTTATGGAAGATTATAAGTTGTTATATGAACAAGTAAAAAGAAGTCTTACTAAAAAATATTTTGGGAAATGAAATTTTTATTCCATAAATAATTATACTTGTTCACTAATTATATTACAATGAAAAATATATTAGTGAAAAAAAATAAGCACAAATAGTATGAAGCCATTTTGAATTAAATTTTCAAACAAAACATATTTTGAATTTCAAAAGTGACATATTAAATTTTATGGTCATTTTCTAGCTTTCCAAAGTACATACACTTATTACGTTACTCTCTTATCTTATGAGAAATAAAACAAATTTCTTTAAAATATTGTAAGTCCGTTCTTTAAAGTTCATTGCTATCTTCTCGCTGATAATTTGCGATACGTTCAGTAGTGTTCGAAGCTTTTCAATGCATTAGAGATTTGTTGGATTTTGTTGGAGATGACTTCTAATTTACTGGATGACCAGCTGGGGCGTTAGTGGGATATCCCAGCAACCAATGCAGAACTACATGAGAATCAACTAACATTTAGGGGGTGTTTGGCTAATTTCTAAGAATAATGTCAAAAATCAAAATTGTCCGATGTTTTTTTTATTTTGAAATTTTCAGTTTTTTTTTTTTTTTGAGGTTGAATTTTTGAATTTTTAATTTGAAGCCATTTTTATTGTTTTAGAAGAAAAATCATTGAAATTTTTTAAAAAAATTTTTACCATTAATTTTTTTAATTTAGCAACAAAAAAAAATGAAAAAATTTAATTTTGTCATAATTTAATCCTACAAAACAATTTTTTTTTTTTTATTTGTATTTTTTTCACTAATATATTTTTCATTCTACAATATAATTGAACAAGTATAATGGGTATTTATGGAATAAAATTTCATGTCTCTTAAAATATTTTTTTAGTAAGACTTTTTTTACTGGACTAACTTCATTACAACATCTTAACCTGGAGGTTTGTGTAATTTTGTAAAGTGAGGTGAAAAAAGGTTTATGAAATTAATAGTTGCATTAACTATCTAAATTTGTTAATTTAATTTAAAAAATGGTCAATGAAATTAACAAGTAACTGTTTCTTCTTTCCAATATTTTTTTTAAAAAATTTGTCGACATCTTTTTGCATGCTTTTTTGCTTGCAAAAAAAATTACCACCATCCGACAAGTTGAAAAAAATGAAAACAAAATTAAAATCAAGAGAAACCGTGATTTGTCAATTTCATACTTTATATAATTTTCAATTTTGATGATTTCATTTTTTGACATTATTCTTAGAAATTAGCCGGGGTGTTTGGTAAATAGGTTTCAAACCCAACTATAGGTTTCAAACCCAACTATGGGTTTCAAATTCAATTATACCCATTTAAAATGTTTGGTTAGGGTCAATGGGAATAAATTAATGGGAATGATAGGCCTATTTTATAGGTTTTTTGATTAACCACTTGTTATTAGGGAATCATTTAGTTGCCCATCTTATTCTTTTTAAATCATCTTAATTATCCTTTTATTCTCATTAAATGCAAAAATAAGAAAATAAAATGCTATTGTTTCAACAAATGGAAAGAAAAAGAAAAGAAAAAAAAAAGAAGCAATGAAAAAGAAAACTAATAAATTATAAAATCCATTCCACATTAACAAACATACTATAGGTTTTTATCAAAACCCATTATCATTGACCACTCTATGAAACCGATAGTGATACTGATAGTGAAATTCGAACCAAACGACTTCTTAGTCAATGACATCTTTTATAATAAGGGATGGATGAGTTTTAAGAAATAGGGCGAGAATGGGGGTCAAAATTCTGGACTTCTAAAGTCTAGGACGTTGACATAGAAATTAAAAGTACTACTATTAAACAGCTTTGATATATTGTTGGATCATGGGGCCAATTGTAGCTGTTGGAAAACTCTGCATAATGGTCCTGCAATCCGTGAGAAATTGGGTGGGAATCAGTAAAATCTTTACCAAGTATATCTACAATAACTTTGGCATCCATTTCAATATGGAGCTGACCGATATTCAAGGACTTAGCCAGTTGAAGTCCATCTCTTGGAGTCCACAGTTCTGCGAGTGTTAGTGGTCCATCCCAAGTTTCTACTAAATCCACGTATCCACTCTCCCAAATGATATTGCGAATTACCAAACGAAGGTCCATCTGTGTTGATTTTGAAGGCTAATGGGGAGGTTCCCAATCAATGCACTGACCAATCAAAGCATTGTCCAGTGGTGGCACGGCACGTTCCCCCTGCTGGACAAACACAAATTGCAGTTTAAGGCATCACATTTCAAGGAAAAAAAAAAGATTCAAATTTTGTTTCACTAAATAATAAATGTACCCCTACTGAATTAAAGGAAAATGGTCATTTTAGTATTAGAAAATTTTGTTTTTAGTGCAGAAAGTAAATTTACATCTGTATCTATAAGTAATTTGAGAACAATGCTTATTGAAAAATAAATGGCATACATAATTCATGACTTAATGATTGCTGGAGTAAGCCCAATACTTTTTATTATGAAGTTTAATTCACTAGTGAGTTTTTAATATCAACAGTTCGTATTTTAATGAGTTGCAGAGCATAATATGTTACTGAAGTATATTATGTGTTTACTAAATATGTATGTCACAGTTTCCTAGTTATTAATTGTTGTATGAACGCATTATTCTCTGCTTCTATTCATGATAAATTAAAAGAAAAGTTCCTTTGATTTATGGCCCCAACTGAAAGAAAATGCAAGCTCCACCCCT
Organism: Gardenia jasminoides; assembly: GCA_013103745.1. NCBI lineage: Eukaryota > Viridiplantae > Streptophyta > Magnoliopsida > Gentianales > Rubiaceae > Gardenia > Gardenia jasminoides. The sequence goes on from CM023105.1 coordinate 42,593,702, forward strand.
GCCATTGACCAAAGAATAAACCAGAAAAGAAACAGAAAAAATAGAACGAAGAAGAAAATACTGCAAAATAATCGTGTTCTTCGATTAAGGGGTTTTCTTCTGTCTTGTGAATTTACATTTTTCTCCCAAAGAAGCTGAAGCTGTGTTTATTTTATTTGCACTTGTGAGTTAAGGAAATGTAGCAATTGTTATGTTAGTTTTGCAGATTCCATCAGGAATTGTATTTAAGTGGGATGAAATTTATAGTTTAGGGAGAACGTGTCCCATTTGAGAGTTTAAGGATACAAGTGGGAATTGGGATAAAGTTAAAGGGGTGCAAAATGGAATGAACCCTAAACTTTATATCACTTAATTATATGAGTTAACACATTTTTATGATTACATCAAAATTGTATGAGTTTATTGAAAATGTCATAAGAATTACATCACTTGAGCCAAATTGGATACAACTTAACTAGAGAGACTCAAGATCCTAGTTATTCGGTTTAAAAGGAAAACAAAAGTGATTTTTGCACTGTGAGAGACTTTAAATGATTGGCCCACGAAAAAAATATAGGAGAACAAAAAAAAAAAAAAAATTTGGGAGGAGTATCATTACTATTACTTATTACTTATTACTTACTGCTTATATATATATATATATATATATATATATACACACACACACACTATATAAAAAGTATGATGTGATGAGTCTTGGCAATAAAGAGTGTAAGTGTGTAAGCATATTTTGATCTTACTTTTTGTTATACCTAAATTACCCTCATGCCTTTTAATTAGAGTTATTGCATTTCAATCATGACACTAATTAAAAAAAATAAAAAGTTTCAATAAATTAAATCTCAAAAATGTTGGTAATTAAAATTAAAAACTACCCATTTACAGCTACATTCACCAATCATTTTCCGCATCTCCAATTATTTGTATGTGTTAAAATTGTCTCTAATTATTATATTATTATGTTTGATAATTAAAGTAAACTATAATATATACATATATATAGGTTTAGAAGAAAATCACAATTAATAAGAAGAAAAAAGGTTATAAACATTTAATGAGAAAACAAAAGGTTAAATTGATGATTAAGTTCACTACATTGTGTCACATTGATTAAGAAAACTTCAAAAAAATTATCGATAATTATAAAAAAAATAACTGAAAAAGTTTACAACTACTGAAATTGATAAAAAATTATTGTATCAAATCATAATGTTTTAGTATATGTTTTGCTCATTATAAAAAAAATAATAGAAAAGGTTTACAGCTACTGAAATTGATTAAAAATTTGTTGTATTCAAATCAGAATGTTTTAGTATATGTTTTGCTCAAGTTTTATTGTATACACTGGTTTGGAATTGTTCTCTTCTTGACATCACAATACAAAGTAAAATATGCAACAACTTAGTTTAGATATAACAACTATATTCACCAATCATTTTCCTCATCTCCAATTATTGTATTTGTTAAAATTATCTCTAATTATTATATATAACTATAGTTTATTACATTTGTTTAGAAGAAAATCATGATTAATAAGAAGACAAAAGTTTATAAACAGCTAATGAGAAAACAGAAGTTTAAATTAATGATTAAATTCACTATATTATGTCATATTGATTATGAAAATTCCAAAAAAAATTATAAAAAATTATAAAAAACCAAAAAAATTACAACTAATGAAACGGATAAAAATTCATTGTATCTAAAAGAATTATTTTAGTATATATTTTGCTCAAATTTTGTTGTCTGTAATAATTTGATACAACATAGAAAATTTTCTCTTCTTATTGTCACAATCCAAGTAAAATCTACAACAATTTAGTTTAGATATAATAATCTTCCATCTTTAGAGTTTTCTTAATTGTAATATGCACAATAACCTTTTAATTGCTTTGTGTATAATATTATATAATTTTTTATTATATGATTGTGTATAATTATATAATTTTGTTTGTTATATAATATTATACAATTGTGTATAATTTTGTTTGTTATATGCAATTTGTTTGGATAGTGTTTTTTTTTTGTCAAATTACTATTCCAACAACATTAGTTTAAATGTGATAATCTTCCATCTTCATAGTTTTTATAACTATAGAATCACAATAAACTTTTAACTACTTTGTATACAATAAACGTTTTGTACAACTATCAATTAATGTTGTTCATTATGTTGTTTCTTAGTTTATATTTTGCCAACAAACAATCTAAGTTTTATACAAAAATTTAGTATATTAAGGTGTTATATCTTGGAAAAATATATTTACGTACAAAGCACGTGAATTATTGCTAATATAGGAAAAAGTTTGGTGAGTGTATGATGAGAGTCAGATTTTGGGTGGATAGCAGTATGTTGTGCATACTTTTGGGAGTCAATTTATATTTCTTTTGTATGTCGGGGTTTAATTTAAAGTTGCCTTGATTTCCACATACCCTGGCATTTGTTATTGGTTAAAAAAATTGATGGTATATTTTCTACTATTACTGCAGATCTTATGAATAAAATCATCATTTATATAGAAAGGAAAAAAAAAAAAGAAAAGAAAACTATGGGTGATTTAACCAATTACTAACGATGAATTTCCACGTACATCACATGTGTTTGTTGGTTTTAACTATACTAACAAGTATTTCAAATGCCACTCCAACTGAGAGGCTCTGACACGGTTCTCACAGTTAAAGACTTAATCCTTTGGAAACGGGAAATATTAGCGGTATAACACAATTGTAGGTTTGGCTATAGTCTTAACATTAACAATGAAAGCTTTGCTGGCTATAGTAATGGAGAACCATAGGTCATGGGAACCAACACCCGTATACATTTATTTATTCCGCAATATTTCCTGGAAAATGATCCCTTCGTCTTTAGGTCACTCTGTGCTGCGGGGACCTAGCTAGTTCTAGAGCCAAAGAGATCCGACTGTTAGAGCAAGAGAAAGAGGAAAGAAGAGAAGAATTCAAAAGAAAATAGTAAATATACAATATTAACCAGTTAAAGATGGCGAATTACAACTCTTTCTCATTGCTCTTGCTAGCCATTGTCACCCTTCTTCTCGCCAGCCAGAATGCCGACGCACAAATTCCTGTCAACCAATTCTGCAAAACAGCAACTTACAAGATTCTCTGCTCCAGAATGGTGCACGGCGCAACAAATTTGCAGGATGCATCTGACAGAGCCATCAAGGTCGCCGTTCATCTTGCAAATAAAATTCAATCCTTGATTCCTCAAGTTATACAAGCAGCTTCCCAACTCGAGCCAACCATGAAATCCCAAATTGTGGACACATGCAAGGAGAGTTTTGAGAATACCGTCGAAGATCTGAATCTCAGCCTTCAATTGCTCCAACAAGGAGATATGGGCGGAGTCGGCACTCGTCTGAGCGCAGCTTTCGACAGCGACTGCTTGGATGCATTGAAGGAGCAAGGTGTGGCCATCCCATCTTTACTGAGGGTTAAATATTCAAAGTTTGAAAGAGTCATGGACAACGCCCTGGCTGTGGCATTTCAATCTTGATCAGCTGCTATTCGACTGCAAAGGAGAAGGCGTGGTCCCTGCAGTCACGCCTTTTTAAAAGCATAAATCAAGCACGTGAATTTTTTTCTTTTATTGATGTAAAATGTAGAAATGGACGTTGATTGGTTTCATTTGTTTTTTGTTTTCTTCTTATTGATTAAGGGCTGATGTCCGTTCAGAGAAGGTCTTTCCTCTTCTTCATCTTATTTAAGATCCATCACAGCCTAATAATAAGGGTGTATTAATTGTCAGGAACTTCTGTTACTTCATAGTTGATTACCATTTAGTACGTGTCAGCGGGCACCCAAATTAGCCAGCAAATTAAGGAAGATTATGAGAAAGGTGACAAAAATTTTGGAGTCGATTGAAATTCCTTGGCTTTATGTATCAAGCTAGCTAGTGATCCTAAAGGCACCTCGTTAATTTGATTCTATTCTTTGTTCTTTCTTTCTTGTTTCTCTCTATAAATTACATTTCTTTTACAGGAATTAGTCATATAGAGGAACATCGAGGAAGAGATGGCTATCTAAACTAGAATAATCATTTTTTTTTACGGATTGAAGAATGAAGATAGTAATTACCTGACTTGTATTGTGATCTCCACACAGCAAGCATATGTAGTCGATTCAAACATGAAAAAGCAATCATTTCCTATTTATAATGCCATACGGTATCTTATAAATTTTTAAACTAATGAAAACTAGATGATTTATAGCTTTGATAGACATTCATACAAGTGATCACAAAAGTCCATCATGAAGGGAAAAATGGTAAAGTAAAAGTTAATAATGTATGAAATACTCGAATTTTAGATGCTTGCAACTACAAACACTATTGTGCCAGTGGCTAGTATTGATTTGAACTCACACATTTTGAGACTGACATGATGATAGTAGAATATGAACCCAGTAGCTCATTTCTGAAATTTGTAAGGTCTAGAGAGCCATCCCCATAAGCAGAAGAGCATGAAGAATAAATAAAATCAACCGGTATTCTACCAAGTATATTAAACTTTCACACAAATCATAATTTGTTGATAAAAGATCTTAACCGAAGGCAGGATATTGTTAGTTAAGAGAAAAAATGCTGACTTGAATGGATAAAGTCACTTTTTTTTAACTCCATTCCAACCATATATTGGCTTCAGCTTGCTTTGCTCCGTCTTTGACCTTCCCTCGTTGCAAAGTCACACCGATTATTGAAAAACATAAAGAAAGAAAGAAAGAAAGAAAGAAAGGCAAAGCTTTAAAGATTTCAAATTATAGTTGTTTCTTAATTTTATAGTCCATGCGACGTTGAAGTGTGGACATATATTATGCAATTTTATAGCCCAAAAATATAATTAGAAGGCAATATTCTTTATTCCTGCTGTGTCAATAAATAAGCATAAAAAACGGAGGACAACAATATATATTTTCTTGACTCGGTGTATAGGAAATATAAATAAAAGACAATGGGAGTGAAATGATTAGTAAAGACAAATCTCAATTAAGTAATATATTAGTCATAACATTACGAAACTATCGTAAGGAATGAAGAAGGCTCGAAGAAAAATGTGAAAGTTGAGAAATGGACTGTGTGAAGGGGAAATCATTTGAATTTGGAAGGCTTTGGAGTGGTAGAGTTCAAGCGCAAAGAGAAACCTCAGAAGGTGTCAAGGTCCAAGATTTTGTGAACAAAAGATAAGTTCGTAACCAATGCGAAGAACTTGTACTTTTCACATTTTTTCCATCCTATTGATTAAAAAAAATTCGAATATAGTTGACAACTAAGATTCATGGTTATTTACTTTTCTCCCTCAAGTTGACAAGTGTTAATTTGTTAGTCACTTTATTTTTCTCACACTGATTACAGCTCATTCTCCCTTCTTTATTTTCTCGAAGGATATAAGAAAATAAAATTTTCACCGTCATAGTTACGTTCTAATTTAAATTCCTTTAGGAAATAACTAGTGATTGATAAATGATCAACAACATATTTCTGGCTAATCAATTATTATGGCAATAAAAGTGGGTTGGCAATAACCAGCTTCGGAAGTTCTTGGCAGATGAGTAATGACAAGGAATCACAAACTTATTTAGTAAATCATGGAAAGCCAATAATAGAGAAAAATTATCGTCCCTAGGCAGTATAGAAGCCAGATTGGAATGACTATTTTTACGGTGTTCTCCCACACAATAAAAAGCAGTAGCGTCGTTACCTCTTTCTCTACTTTCATTCACCAGTCAAATAGGGCTTGTGAGTAAGGAGGATTCAGGGAGGAAGAAAAAGAAAAAAAGAAACTCCCCAAAAAACAAAACCAAAAAAAAAACCTTTCAAGAAAAACTCCCTAGAAATGGCATTGAATCACATTTCTTTCTCACAGGCGTTCCTGGTCACAACGATCCTCATTTTGGCCAGCAATGGAAAGGCAAAAGCCGGCCCAGACAGCCCCTTTTGCGCTCAAACAAATCCTGGTGAAGAGAGGGCTCTTTGTAACTCGCTGGTGAATGGAGCAAAAACCTGGGATGAAGCACTTTCAAAAGTGATCCATGCAGCCGTTAAAAAAGTGAAGCCTGTCAAGCCATTGATCGATAGCCTCGGCCAAACGCTGCCCCGATCACTTCGTCCAATCTCCAAAGATTCAATCATACAAACATGCAGTGAATCTTACGACAGTATCCTTGATGAGTTCAATGGAGCCTTGAAAAACATAAAGACTGGAGATAAAACAGGAGCTCTCAATTCCCAGCTTTCAGCTGCATTGTCTAGCCTGTCAGATTGCACTGATGGCCTTGGCGAATTTGGAATTGATGGAGGTGATCTTAAGAAATTCCAGGGTATTCTGGAGAAGTATGCGAGCCTTTCTTTGGCTGTTTCATTCACCAAAGCTAAAACCACCTAGAGCTGATTAATTAGAACTGCAATCAGATCCCGTCTTGTAAGTTGTAACGGCTAAAGTTTGGTGGAGGTGTGTGGCTTGGCTCACCGGAGTGATACTACTGTCTATTCCCATCATATTTGTTGTACTTTTGATTTGGTTATTCATGACTACTACTAGGGTGCCTGTATATCTTCATGTAAGAGGAAGTTGAATCTGGGTTCGACAAAGTCACATGTCGATTATCCTGGTATTCTTATTATGAATAACAATAATCATAATTAAATTGCATGCGTTGCAAGACTAATCCCGTGTTAATCAAACGTGAATTTAATTGAGAGGAATGATTCTCGTCCCTTTAGGAGCGTGACCGAGTTAGAACGCTATACATTATGTGGGCAGCTTGTAAGGTAACAGATGAATGGTGAGATTAACTGAAATCGAGTCATGTCAAAGCAAACGGTAGTGCCCTCTTGAACATATATATTTTCAACATATCTATATGTTAGAACTGATTCACAGCCTCCAGGTGGATCAAAATGATTAAGAACAAGCTTTAGCAGTAGTAAGTTATTAGAAGAAGAATTTTACAATGCAAATTAAGTGTCTCGCATCACTAGTTGATGCAGAATAATCAAGCTGTACTCCTGCTAATCATAAATAAAACATTTGCCTTTGTACCCTTCATCTTTTCTGATGTGACACCAATCTAAATCCACATCTTCGTGAAATTTAAAAGCTTTTCCACTCAACCAAACCAGGAGAAAATAGTTCCACTTACAAAATTTGATTTCTTTTTCCTTGATTCCAGTATACGCCCAGGGTCGAACTTAAAGTTCGTGCTTTATTAATTCAATTTAGAATAGCTCGTTATGACACCATTTTATGCATATTTATAATCTACTTCTTGTCTGGACTTTATCTACGGCATCTCCATCGAAGCATCCAGCAAGCAACACAGGCCTGAACATCTTAGCGGCTTTCTGGCCACGGGCATGTCAAATCAATTGATTGGGAATGTAAACGTCTTTCTAATCAGCCGAAACTTTTTGGCGTTTGTGCGTGACTGCCGTGACACTTTGCCGTATCTGAACATTATCCACCACTTTTGACGGACCATACCCATAAAGAAAAGATAGGCATCCGATCACGAGCTTAAACGTGAAGCAAGTATGGGAGAAGAAAGTGAAAATTTTCTCTCTCTCTCTCTTTTTTTTTTTTTTTTTTTTTTTGAGAAATAAAAGAAGTGGTGATCAGGGATTGCTTCATTTGCTGGGCAGGTATTTGCTAAAGTACTACACCGGCAATGGTTAATGAATTTGGTGAGGTAGTAGCAGTCGATATCTTATATACTTACATCGAATATAAATCACTTTAAAATGTGTATCTATAAATCTTGGGCATTGATGACTCTAGATCGTCAACCTTCAAATTTCCTGTTTTCAGGTAATGGAAAACGTAACACTAAAATCACCAGCGTGCCTATAGCATCTTCGAGGTCTTTAGTGAAACTACACTGAGTGTTCCATCAGTAGAATCAGCACTTTAAAAGATAAAAAATAAGACGACTCTGTAAACAAACTATCTCAGGAAAAGTATGAGTATCTCTTGCAAAAGGAAAATATCAGAAAAATTCCATTGAGATATTAAACATGAGAAGTAAACACTTCTCATCTTGATCATGTATAATCTCAAACAAAGATCTACTATTCACAAACTTTATTCTCTTTAACTACCCTTTGTTTTTAACTTGAAATTGACTCAAGATGTTTACCTTTAATTTAACGGGGTATTTCATGAATCCAAAATGTTTCACTTGAGAGCATATATAATTTTAAATGAGATATTTGGATTTCATAATGCTGACGCGAAAAGTAGCTAGCTTCGCAATTAACTGGAATGGCAAATAATTAAGGTAGTAATCACTAATCGGATATGAATAGAAGAATAATTTAATGTTGGGGATTTATTTCCCAATTTAACAGAAAAATTCAGACCAAATGTTCTTTATGTTTTTACTCCTTTTATGAAATATCACCATGAAAATATCCCTCGAAAATCAAACCAGCTTGAGTAAAGCAAATTTGGCTCTTTCTTTCAACCTATAAAATATCAAGAAAATAAAATAAAATATCAACAATCATCATGATTGCCGGCACTCACGGACCCCACTCCCCGCCACCCATATGTTTCCTCTCAGTATCTAAGCTACAGCGCACCTGATCAAAGCCCGCAGCCCCACGTTTTATATCTCGGGTGTCCTCATCATATCCCGACACGTGTCCCCTCACAATCCTTATATTTCTTTGCTTTCCCCTGAGGTTTGGTTAATCTTAAGGTAACCCCTTAGATTAAATGCCAACAACAATTGTTGAAGTACTCGTGCATGCGGAGAGGTATTATTGCCATATTCAAGTTAAAAAAAAAAAAGAAAGAAAAAAAAGAGAGATAGTAATATGGTGGACAAATTACATAAGTTGATAACAAAATCTATATTTTCTTTATTGATTCATTAAAAAAAAGTATTTGAGTTTACTTTCACTATGAACTAGAGATATTTGTGCACTCCATTAAATAAGAAAATTATGAAAAAATTAGTAAATTATCAATGCGCTCTAAGTTGATAAATTTTCCTACTTATCAATGTCCAATGAAACACAAAAATTTAAAATCAAGTTCTTCTCTATAATTTCTACCATATAACTACTTGTTTGATTATTAGTTTTTTCTAATTTAAAAGGAGAATATATCCTTTAATAAGTTACATACAAAGTCAAATTTATTCATTAAACTATTTATTAATTACTGCTAGTGGTCACGGTCTAGCTAATAGAGATATTTGTTTGTTGTTTTGACCACCATCACGATTGTAATACCATTTTTTTTCCTCTTGTCCCTTTAAAAGAAATTGAATAAAGAAAAAGATACTGTCAAAGGGGCCAATTTTGATTAATAAATAAATATGATGGTAAATTGAAATTAAACGAAACCTCCAGGGTGCAAAGTGAAATTACAGGACATTAAAATCTTCCTTCCTTCCCTCTTACGTCGTCCATCTTTCCGTTTTCCAATTTCCAATCTCCTCTGAAAGCTCTCTGGTCTTCGATAGTCACTCTCCACTGTAACACTGACAGTCAAATTACACACACTGCACACACACTCCATTCTTCTCGCCATAGCCATCTTCAACCTCGCATCTCTCTTTCCTCACGTTGCTCAAATTCAGGGTAAAGTTGCTGAATTCTCAACATGTTTTCGTTCTCGTGCCGTCATCTGATGAATTGCAGTGGATTTTAAGCTTGAGTTTTGATTCCTTTTTTATATGGTCAATGAAGTTAAGGACCACTTGGCAAAATACTTTTGCATGGAATCGAGGTTACATATTTGGCAATTCGATTAAGTTTGTAGAAATTCACGCGTTTGCTTCCTAATTCAGTAATCTAGTAGGGATCTTTTCACGTCGTTGCTCATTTCGCCTTTGATTGTACATAGGATTCACTTCATTGATGAATCCTTTTCAATGCTTTTATGCTTCGAAATTTGATAAAGTTGCTTTAATGCTATGTGGATTTCACCTTGAACTTTGTGAAATCGAGGATGTGTTATACTTCTTGGTAGCTGAGTTTTTCTTTTTGCCAAAAAGCAGTTCATTCATACGTATATGCATAGACGATACAGTATTTTTGATATTATTAGCGTTGATTAGGTATAGAGCTATGAGCAAGTCGATAGGGAATAAGGTGCTGCACCAAAGTTTTCTTCCTTGGACTGTTTTAGAGCCTCAGAGCAGAATCAATTCGACTTGCATTGGTAAAAATACCTTATTTTCACCTCAAGCAACTTCTGCGGCACGAAAATCCCCTATATCAACTGAGTTTCACGGCAGCAAATTGACTGTCAAGGAAAAGAAATTATCAATGGGACAACGTGGTCTTTCTAGCTTCCCTCGAGCTGTTTTAGCCACCGATCCTTCTTCTCAGGTGATTTTTTTTCACTTTGAACCTCGTAGTGTTCTTTGCTTAGGAGTTTTTTGCACTAGACTACTTTACCTTTATGTTTATGAGTTAAGGATTGTAGCCTTATAGTCATTTTTAGAACCAGGTGATTGACTATACTCTAGAGTCTGGAAGCCATAGTCTTGAGGGGCTTTGTCATTTTACATACAAGGTTTGCTAGTAGAATAACTAAACATTGTCCTTCTCCATAAGCATGCTAGCATGGAGGTGTGTACATATTGTGTATAGTTGCATTTTTTGCATGCTCTTCTGGTATAGGGATCTAAAGATGTGGACTAGTGCGGTTCAGATAATTCAGTTAATTAACCTCTATGTGATAAGCTGGACCTTTTGAATATCTTTAAGATCAGGTGCACTGAGAATGGTATTTTAGACACTTATTAACTGTTACCTTTCCTTGTTTTCTGACAGATTGTGGAAAAGTTCAACCTTGATGGAAATATTGAATTGCAGGTAGGATGGTGTAGTTGGCATGTATTATATCTGATCTTAAATACATGATACTGCAGTTCTGTTGAGTTTTCCTAAAGTGATATCTTCACCATTTCTTCTTAAATCTTGGATGAGGAAATCATCTTGGTAAAGTGGGTTTTCCGTTTGTCATTGAGCAGGTTGATGTTAAGGCCCCTCATTCAGGGTCCAAACCTGTGGTTGACATTAAAGTGACACATGGTGGTGATAACCTACTTCTGCATTGGGGTGCAGCAAAAGCTAGGAGAGGGTAAGTGTGATAACTATTCTACATATGTGAGGTTTTAGTAACCATTATATATCCTTTTAATACTTCTCTGTGTTGGCCTAATTCACCAGCACATGGGTGCTTCCCAATCGTCATCCAGATGGAACTAAAGTATACAAGAATAGAGCACTTAGAACTCCCTTTGTTAAAGTAAGTTCCAAATACCCGTACAATTCAACCACTGGCATAAACTAACTGGAATATTTATTTAATTTCTTATGCCCGGTTACTCAAATAACTCATTTATGGTTATGCTCCTCAGTCTGGTGATATTGCTTCTGTTAGAATTGAGATTGATGATCCCACAATTCAAGCCATAGAGTTTCTTATTTTCGATGAAGGCCAGAACAAATGGTAATGCAACATTTCATACTAATACTACAGCATCCTTGGCTTACAATGAAAATCAGTATCTATGCTACCTTTTCCTAATTCTCTTCTCCTCTCATTAGGTTTAAGAATAATGGTAAGAACTTTTCAATTGGAGTGCCTGCTGGAGGGCTACGGGTTTCAAATGTATCAGTGCCTGAAGATCTTGTGCAGATTCAGGCATATTTGAGGTGGGAAAGAAAAGGGAAACAGATGTATACTCCTGAGCAAGAGCAGGTTAGGAGTCCTTTCTGTAAACTATTTTGGCATGGAAGTTTCATGTTCTATAACATTGATGGTGTTGAATTGTTATTGGAAATTCTAATTGTTGGGTTCATACTATAGAGTGCCTTTTTTTTTAATATATTTTTTGGTGTGTGTGTGTGTTCTGCCAACTACAAAACAATGCTGTATTTGTTGAGTCGATCAAAGAAGCATTTTTTATGTCTTCTGGTTCAGTGGTAGTTATTTCTTGTTTGGCTTTATAATCTCTTACTTGCTTAAACATTAAATAATTTCTTTGTTCTTAAGTGCTGAGAGAAGAGCAGAAATGTATGATGATGAGGTTTAGTTGTGTTGGTGAATGTAGTTGTTCTCTTTAGGAAATTGTTTCTGTTGTGGTATTAACCGATATGGTAAGAATGATGTCTCTTAGATTTGAAACAGGAAGATATGAGCTTATAAATCACTTGTAGTTGGTTCTATTTATCTTTCACAGGAGGAGTATGAGGCAGCTCGAACTGAGTTACTAGAGGAAATAGCAAGGGGTACTTCTGTCCAGGACCTTCAAGCAAGGTTAACTAAAAGAAATGATGCAAATGAGAGCAAGGATCCACCTGTTCCTGAAAGGAGCAATATCCCTAATGATCTTGTGCAAATACAAGCTTATATAAGATGGGAAAGAGCTGGGAAGCCAAACTATTCTCCAGAACAACAGCTTGTAATTTCTTCACTTTGCTTGTTATGCATTCCCATATACTCACAGATGCATTATCTAGATATTCTCAATCTAATGCTTATACAAGCATATGAACTAAGTCTGCATTGCATTCATGAAATATTCATTTGGTGTCCTATGGAACACTGTTGTCAATATAACTTATGATCTGAGTATTTGTGGTAATAGAAAGAATTTGAAGAAGCAAGAAAAGAGCTTCAACTTGAACTACAGAAAGGTACTTCAGTTAGTGAGATACGAGAGAAGATTGCAAAAGGAGAAATACAAACCAAGGTTGCCAAACAACTGGAGAAAAAGAGTTATTTTACTGTTGAAAGAATTCAGAGAAAGAAGAGGGACATCATACAACTGGTAAATAAGTACCCTTCTCGATCTATAGAAGAGAGGGCCTCTTCAGAACCACAAGCTCTGTCTGCAGTTGAGCCATTTGCTAAGGCAAAGGTAGAAGAGGTAGATGGCTCCATCGTGAACAAGAAATTATATGATTTGTCTGATGGGAAACTTCTGGTGAGAATTTAATTTTGTATATGGTGTTGCCCCGATAAGTAAACTCTTATACTATAATGGCAAAATTTTAATTCCTCGCTTTATTTGAAGGTACTCGTTACAAGGTCCTCCACTAAGATGAAAATTCATTTGGCCTCAGATCTTAAAGAGCCACTTATTCTTCACTGGGCTTTATCCCGGATACCTGGAGAGTGGATTGTAAGATATTCAAAACTATTTTATATAGGATGTGCTGGATATTTTCTGTAGAAAACAGTATGATGGGAAATAGTTTCCCATTGCACCACTTGTCTTACCTTCGCTATAGTATTAATAAAGCTAGATGGATAAATTTTGCAGGCACCTCCTTCAAGTGCATTGCCGCCTGGCTCGTTTCTTTGGATAAAGCCGTTGAAACACAATTTTCAAAAACTTCTTCTGACAACTTAACTTACAAGGTGCACTGTTGGGAACCTCATATGATTTTTTGTGATCTTAAACTTTATATTCTAAATAATTCAGGGGAGAACTAGCATATGAAAAATTTGTAGATAGCAATCTCATATTTTAACTTGAATTCTCAGGTTCAATGCCTTGAAATAGAATTTGAAGATGACAATTATCTGGGAATGCCATTTGTTCTTCTGGCTGATGGGAAATGGATAAAAAACAAAGGATTCGACTTTTACGTTGAATTTGGTGCTGAAACTAAGCAGGTTCAGCTCTCTCTCTCTCTCTCTCTCTCTCTCTCTCTCTCTCATAGGAAGCAACCAAAGGTCCCAATTGTATCCTATGTACATCTTCTTACAATTTTTGCTTTCCTAATTCTATGACTTCCTAGATGTGTTGACAACTGATTAGACTTATTTCCCGAACTAGGCTGCTGGTGATGGCAGGGGCACAGCAAAGGCTTTACTGGACAAAATAGCAGATATGGAAAGTGAGGCTCAGAAGTCTTTTATGCACCGGTAAGGAGTTTAATTTGACGAATTATGCATGCCTCTGCTGTGGCATAACCTCTGTTGAGGTTTCCTAGATTATCAGGACAAAGTTCTTAAAGCAATATCCTAAATACAGTAGATTTCAGCCTCCACGTTTTTTTTTTTCCCTGAACCTTTTGTATGCAAATCTATAATTCTGCGGGAACATGAACAAGAAGTATCCTCGGGTTTTGCTGAGCGAATGACATCCAAGGAGCTTAGTAAGAGCGTTGCATCTGCCTTCAATTGGATGAGTAGTAGTTGACCTGAAACTGCAGGTGCTGATTTTGGTATTGTTGTTGGAGAGAACCTTTGCTAGTAACTTTTTTCTAAAATCTGTACTTTTACTGCTTATTCTTAGTCATTTATGGAGGAGAAGTTTTTCTAAGCTATTATACTAGTGGCGTTTCTTGTATTTTAGATTAGGCTGGAGTGAGATGATGAGTTCTTGCTCAATGAATGGATCTTGATGTGTCTTAGGAGAACCCTGACTGTAGGATGAAAGTTTGCTTGGTCTGCATGTGGTCTCTGCCTTTTGATTTAGATGGATGTTTTATTGTGTTATAAGAAACCCATTTTAATTTATTTTCTAGTTCTATTATTCATTTATTTTGAATCACAGTTTATGAGTGTATTTTCCTCTCTTTCAGATTCAATATTGCTGCAGACTTGATAGAAGAAGCTAGGAATGCTGGTGAATTGGCTTTTGCTGGAATTCTTGTGTGGATGAGATTTATGGCCACTAGACAGTTGATTTGGAATAAGAACTACAATGTAAAGCCCCGGTAATGTAATAAGCTCTAGAAAGTTTGAGTTTTCGATAATTTATTCATGAAAACTGTCTGACAAGTTTGGACTTTTACAAGTTTTGCTCTTGCTTTTACTAAAAATTCTCAATAAAGTTTAATTTCCTCTTTCCTCACACTAATTCCAGCTTCTTTGTGCTCTGATATAGATGTACGTGATTTTTTTTTGTTATCTCTTTGTATTGACTGTCTGAATCTGATTCTATATAGTGAGATAAGCAAGGCTCAGGACAGGCTCACAGACCAACTCCAGAATGTTTACATAGCTCAACCACAATATCGTGATATCTTGCGAATGATAATGTCAAGTGTTGGTCGTGGAGGTGAAGGAGATGTGGGCCAGCGCATAAGGGATGAGATCCTTGTTATTCAGGTGGACATTGGAAACATCAATTTATTCTCTCTTTCTGCTCATTCTTGCCTCTCTTTTCATGTGACTCTCTTGGGAAATCATTATTTGAAATTTCAGAGGAAAAATGATTGTAAGGGCGCAATGATGGAGGAGTGGCATCAGAAACTGCATAATAATACAAGCCCAGATGATGTCGTGATCTGTCAGGTATTTTCTGTGGTTGGATTCTACCTTTACGCCCTTTGTTTACCTACTGATGTGATATATCATTTGTTTACTTACCCTCTTGTAGGCATTGATTGACTATATCAAGAGTGACATGGACATCAGTGTTTACTGGAAGACCCTCAACGAAAATGGTATAACAAAAGAACGCCTCTTGAGTTATGATCGTGCAATCCATTCTGAACCAAATTTTAGGAGAGATCAGAAGGATGGCCTTCTACGTGATCTTGGGAAGTACTTGAGAACATTGAAGGTTGGTACTTCAATTATATAACTCTTTCCATCTTTTATGTGTATAGGTTGCTCCGAAGTTTGAATCTGTGTTCTGGCTAAAAGTAATGATAAGCAATTTTAATTTTGGACTAAGACAAATTGAAAAGTTCGAAATGATTATACAGCTCTCCTAATAGATGAGACTGAAAGAAGTTCCAGATGTTTGGAGTATAATTCATTGAAGCCCAACCACCTATAGAACAACTGTACTGCTGAGTATGGAATTCCTGTATCGATACGTGAAACGGAATCAGAATTAATTATTTAGTCAGAAACTCTGTTCCCTTTTCTTTCTGGTGGTGATGTGGGAAATTGATCTTTTATTCCTGTTATCTCCTTAAATGGGTTTGAGGTTGGAAAACTGCATATGGAAAGATGATGTGACAGTCACTTAATTTACTTCCCTATAGAAGCTGTATCATGTGTGATAACTTAACAACTGTTATTCACTCTTACTTTGCACAGGCAGTGCATTCTGGTGCAGATCTTGAGTCTGCAATTGCGAATTGCATGGGCTATAGAGCAAAGGTAACCAGATTAATATGTTGTGTTACTTGAATGTGGTGTTTCTTGTCATTCGTCCTAAAAGAGCCACTGATTCTCATCAGGGAGAAGGCTTCATGGTTGGAGTGCAGATAAACCCTGTTTCAGGCTTGCCATCAGGATTTCCGGTAGTGTCAAAGAGATATGTTGTTTGAGTGTCCTTGATTATTCCTTTTCAGATTAATGTTTTACATAGATTTCTATTGTCCAATGGTGAATTCTTTTTGCAGGAACTACTACAATTTGTTTTAGAGCATATTGAAGATAAAAATGTTGAAGCTCTACTTGAGGTAGGTAAATTCTTATTGAGAATTTCTAATATTTTATGATTCATGCAATGTTTTTTATGCCCTTTAAGACACTTTTTCAAAAAATATGGTCTTCAGGGTTTGCTTGAGGCTCGTCAGGAGCTTAAGCCATTGCTTTTCAAGCCTAATAACCGCCTTAAGGACCTTATATTTCTGGATCTCGCTCTTGATTCTTCTGTTAGAACAGCTGTAGAAAGGGCTTATGAGGAATTGAATAATGCTAGTCCAGAGGTACTATCTTCGCTTGAATTCCTTTTCCTTCTTTTGGGTCTTAGTTTAATCTGAATTCTATTTTGGGCAAAGAATTGTATCTGGATTCTCTTTTCTTCTATTTAGGTACTAGAGCTTTATACAGCTCATTCTTCCTTTATCTTCCTGTTGTCTCATTTTGCAGAAAGTTATGTATTTCATCTCTCTTGTCCTTGAAAACCTCGTGCTTTCGATTGACAATAATGAAGATCTTGTTTATTGCTTAAAGGTAACATTGCCTCAATGTCTGTAGTTCTTGTTTCCATCTTTTAATGTGTACTATGTATAGAACCTTGATTTTCCTAAATCTTAAGTTCATGAGATCCGGAACACTTGACAAGTCTGGTAGCATTTTAGGTTCATGTCTGAGTGAATTCCTATAAACTTCAAGAGAATGTAAAACTTCTAATTTTTCTGGTTGATCAGTCAAAAAAGTTCAGGCTTTATGTCTAATGATGTTCAATGGCAGGACTCTTAGGTTTATCAGAATTCGCAGGGAAATTTTTGTACAACCTCTGGTTATTAAGTTATAAAAAATCCTTGTTTCCTCTCTGAAAATCTGACAAGCATGTTTTGGAAGCACTAAGGAAACTTGACAATGGGTGTCTGGTTGTGTACCGTGATTGTCGTGACATAATTAAGGTGAGTTGTTTGCTTCCTCACATGTGGTGAGTTATTACTTCTTCCCATGGCATGTGGGGTGACAAGCATCCTCTGTCGTGGCCTAGCGTTCTTTGTGGTTAAGATGAAGCTGACAATAACATTTCTGCGCATCTGTTCGCTTGAACTTTTAATGATCAGTAGTAAGTCACAAGTCGCTCAAGTTCAAGGATAACAGGAAATAGAACACAGGCATAAATAAGCTCTTGCATGAGTGTGCTTTAGTTATTTTATTTTTTATTTTTTTTTTTTTACTATTTATATACTAATTGATATTTCTTGAGTGTGCTTAACATTTGTCAAGGGATGGGATAAAGCACTAGACATGTCAAAAGGTGGAGATCAAAGCTGGGCCTTATTTGCAAAGTCAGTTCTTGACAGAACACGACTTGCACTTGCAAGCAAGGCAGAGTGGTACCATCAGTTATTGCAGCCAACTGCAGAGTATCTTGGGTCACAGCTTGGAGTGGACCAATGGGCTGTATGTTAACTGAATTAAACCTAGAGATGTGATTATTGCTAAACACTTTAAAGAACCTAGCACCTGGTGTCTTATTCTTCTTTTATCATTACTTCATGCAGGTAAATATATTCACTGAAGAAATGATCCGTGCAGGATCTGCTGCTTCATTATCTGCACTCCTTAATCGGCTTGATCCTATTCTTCGAAAAACTGCTCATTTGGGAAGGTTGATCAGATACCCATCACCCTTATAGATTTCAATGTGCAATTATGTTAATGCATCAAATATAATTCATGTATTCTTCAATTTCAGTGCATAAAGATTTATTATACATTTGTTGCATTTCTCATGAGCTTGAGCCTGATTTTGTAACCCAAATCAAAACTTGAGAGCACCTTTTAAAGGACTTGTGTATATTACATTATTGCAATCTCTCAATGAGTATGTTAAGTAATGCAATTTTCATGGCTTGATACAGTTGGCAGGTTATAAGTCCAGTTGAAGCTGTTGGAAATGTTGTTGTTGTGGATGAATTACTCTCTGTCCAGAATAAATCGTATGAAAGAAAGACAATATTGGTGGCAAAATCTGTAAAAGGAGAGGAAGAAATTCCTGATGGTACCGTTGCTGTGTTGACGCCAGACATGCCGGATGTTCTCTCTCATGTTTCTGTTCGAGCAAGAAACAGCAAGGTAGTGCCCTCGTTGAGCCTGAGTTTAATTGTTTTTGGAGAACAGTTGAACCCTAATATGCCCTTGGAAATGTGTCTTTATGTTGATAGGTATGCTTTGCTACATGCTTTGATTCCAGTATACTGGCTGATCTCCAGGCCAAGGAGGGGAGGTTCTTGCACTTGAAACCTACTGCCGCTGATATAATTTATAGGTATGCTCACCAGTCACATACTTCTCTGGGTACATTGGTTGTAAGACGCATAATTAATGTCATTTGGCAGTTGTCAGCGCAGAGCTCCTCTCTTATGGAGTTCACTGGAATTGCATACTCTGTGGAAATGAAACTAACTTTCATTTGTGACATAAATTTTCAGTGAGGTAACAGAAAGTGAGCTGGAAAGTTCAAGTAACTTGAATGATGCAGGCCCTTCACCATCTATTACTTTAGTTAGAAAGCAGTTTGGCGGTAAATATGCAATATCATCTGAAGAATTCACTAGTGAAATGGTGAGGCTTCATACATCAGATTACTTGGTTCTCTTTCCTTTATTTTTGTTTCGCATGATACTTTCAAGATTCCAACATGTACTTCTTAAGTGTATAACTTATACTCTTTCCGCTTTGTCAGGTTGGAGCTAAGTCACGGAATATTGCACACCTCAAAGGAAAAGTACCATCCTGGATTGGGATCCCTACCTCAGTTGCCCTTCCATTTGGAGTTTTTGAGAAAGTTCTGTCAGATCACTTGAACAAGGTATATTTATATTCAGAGTGTCATGCATTTGTATTGTTATCCAATGAAAATCATTTGCCTTCTTTTAATAATAGGGTATGGCTGGTTTGCTGCAGTTTTCTTCTAATCTGACATTGTATTGCTAGACAATTGTAGCTAGTCATGATCTGGGCAGAGAGTGGATTTCTTTCTTGAGATGTGAAGGATAATGAATTGATAGATGAGGCAAACCTACTAGCTTCTGTGTTAGTAAATTAGTTGCTTATTCTTGAGTTTGGTGTAAGGTTGACATTGATGATCTATAAACCAGGCTCTTATTAAATAATCTATTAAATTGTTTACATGCACCCGCTGAACAATAAAATCTGTAATGTTGTGAAGTTGTAGGTCAATTTTAGCTTATTGTAGTACTTACACAGGAAAGCAACTAAATAAATAACCTTTCAAGTAACTTTTGACACTTAAATATTCATTTTCATTTTCTTGTTACTTTATAAGCTTAGATTGGATCTTTATTTTTTGGAGGATGGCACCTCTCTTGCTCTTATTACTCTTTGTAGTTTTTCATTATTTTTGTGGCATTGAATTTTCATTCTAATTGTGGGTGGTACTTGACAGGAAGTGACAGCAAAAGTCAAGGATCTCAAGAGGAAATTACGTGGAGGAGACTTCCATGTCCTTGGTGACATTCGCAGAACAGTTTTGGACCTTGCAGCGCCATCTCAGCTGGTATGCTATATTATTTTTCGTCTTAATTCTCCAACTATTTGACCTTCTGAAAATTGAGATTTAGATGCATATTCTTCTTGATTCTTCTCTTGGAGTTCTCTTCAAAAAAGGGAATATCCTCAATGACACAAGTCTTCTAAGATTCTTGCTCAGCTGATATGACTGGTTTCTTTTTTTCCACCTTTCATATTGGATCCTGAAGGGTGTTTGCTTTCTCAAGTCATTATATATATAATAGGTGATCTAGAGTGAGCAATCCTCAAATCTTGACTGGGCCAGGATTTTGGAGTTGTCATGGTTTTGTCTTCCCTATGAACCTGACCTGAGGAACACAATGTTTACTTTTCAGCATATCACTGGTCTAACTTGAAGTATAGTATCGTTATTGGATTTCAACCTCAGGTGACACCTTTCATGAGTTTTACTTAGGTAAAGGAGCTTAAAGACAAAATGCAGAGTTCTGGCCTTCCTTGGCCTGGTGATGAAGGCCGGCAACAATGGGAACAAGCATGGATGGCTATAAAAAAGGTGGAACTATATGCCTTTCACTGCAAGCTTATCTTTACTGCTTTGTTTTTTGTCTCTTTGAGGTGAAGAATTTTTTGAGTATGCATACAGGCATAGGAGATACAAAACTAGAATTAGCTTCATGTTGTCTTGCATACATAGTGGAAAAGAGCAATTCCTCTTTCTAGATTTATAGCTTGGATTATTTTGGTAATATCAAGGTGGTCTGTAAATAATATTGGCTTAATTGTTTCTGGTATATTAAGAGCATTTAGGGCATGAACATTGTGGTTTCTTATTGCCAGGTTTGGGCTTCAAAGTGGAATGAGAGAGCATACTTCAGCACAAGAAAGGTCAGACTTGACCATGATTATCTTAGCATGGCAGTCCTTGTTCAAGAGATAATAAATGCAGATTACGCATTTGTTATCCATACTACTAATCCATCTTCAGGAGACTCGTCAGAAATATATGCTGAGGTAAACTTCTTGTCAACAGTGTTGTTATATGTCAAAACCAAGGGAATTGTATATCTCAGTACCTTCTGGGCTCAGTTAGTAGAAAAAGATTCTCCTATTTATGGAGTCATGGACAATATTTTAGTACATTACCAGTTAAAACAAAGACTTTAGTGACAATACCTCTAAGATATTCTACTGTAGTGGATGTGAAGCTAGTTATTCAACAGACTGTTAATTGGCGTGTCTTTTAGAAGTACAGTTACATAAGTAATGAATGTTTAACAATTTTGGAACAGGTGGTCAAGGGTCTCGGAGAGACACTTGTAGGAGCTTATCCAGGTCGCGCTTTAAGTTTTATCTGCAAGAAAAGTGGTCTCAACTCTCCTGAGGTGGGTGGCAGAATACTGCAATCTTGATACCTAAAATTTTTGCTCATCTTAAGCCAATGTTTTCTCAAATTTTAACCACGCTTAAGATTGGCAGCTAACAAAATTTACCCTGAATATACACTTGCAAAATTTAAGTAATGCAAAATGTGATTTCTAGAATATGCAGCTTAAACCAATTGAGCTGTCATCTTGTGCATCAGTGTCCTCTGCAATCATCTCACTATACATCATTGTTGCAAGTCTCTTACCTGTCACAGCTGTGGACTGGACTTACCTTTTAAACTGCCATTGTTGATTAACCACCTTACATAAAAGGAAACAGTTAGGAGCGAGCAATTACCTGTTGAATTTGTTTCATCATAGAGTCTCTGGTTTTTCATCTTTTGTTTTATAAAAGGTGGCTGCTACAATTGACTGTCATGTGTCTATGGACACCATTCATGAACTGAGCATTTTCAGGTATTGGGTTACCCCAGCAAACCCATAGGGCTTTTCATAAAGCCATCTATTATCTTCCGATCCGATTCCAATGGTGAAGATCTTGAAGGATACGCTGGCGCTGGTCTTTATGACAGGTAAAGTGATATCCTAACCAAATGATCTTCTCCAGTTGTACTATTATCCAAAAGTGTTTTCTTTCAGTTTCAAGCCCGTTAACTCCTAGCATCATCTGAGATTCTGAATTATGGACGTTGCAGAAATAAACTAGTACCTCCCACTGATCAACACGAATTTATTGTTGCAGTGTTCCAATGGATGAAGAGGAGAAAGTTGTGCTTGATTACTCGTCAGACCCGTTAATCATTGATAGTAACTTCCGCCAATCAATTCTCTCTAATATAGCACGTGCAGGAAATGCGATTGAAGAGTTGTGTGGATCTTCTCAAGACATTGAAGGTGTGGTAAAGGATGGAAAAATATATGTTGTGCAGACAAGGCCGCAGATGTGAGCTTTAGTCTTGGTCTGTCTTATACATCAATATTACCCAAAAATATTTACTTGTTTGCACTAGATATGGCCGTATAAAACAATTCAACAACCACAACCCTCAATACTTATCCAGAAGGGTTGGTGGTCTTGGGGGTCTTATGGGCAAGAGAAGAGGAAGGTGTAGCAGTATTTTATGGGACTGAGGATGAAGTTGATAGATACAGGAGCTGAATGTTGCTATGCAAATTTCTGAATGCCACACCCATTTTTCTAGGACAATTTGATTGATATCCAATTCTATTATTATTTTAATAATGACGAGCCCATCAACAACTGTAATAGATGTGACGATTTAAAAATTCAATATGATTATAACAGAAATTTATTTCCCATACAAGAGGAATAGTAAATAGGTTACTTCAGAAAGAAGGGCATCCTTCAACAGCAAAACGTGATGCATTCAGCCACACTTCATTCAAACGTCTAGAGAGATGAAAAGGGTCATTATATTGTGCAATCGTGAAGATAGCTGTATCTTCCAAGATTTTCGTCTTTCCATTGAAGATTTTGTTTAATGTGACCACGAAAGCCTTAGTTTCGTTATGATGCCTTCATCTTGAGCAAACCCAGAAAAACTTTTTACTGCTAAGCATTGGCTATTCCATCTTTCAATCTGCAAATTAAGTTCAGTTTTGGGCAGTGGTGGCGCAGACACGTATTTGGCTGGCAGATAAAACTTGACATAACAATCAGAGCCATGCGTTCCTGGCACAGTAGTGGTTAGGATAGGAGCGGTAATCACCATTTCAGAAGAGTTGAGGTTGGCACCATGTGTGTATTGATACACCCTGAGATCAAGGTTGCAATCGTAAAAGTTAGTGAGCTATGTTGACAAACAATGGTCAAAGCTGCAATTGGGATTGTCTGAGATAGTTTACAAATTTGTTTGATATTCCGCAAGAATGTTTTTCGTCATGGGGATCAGTCTGCTTTAGACCATGTTCATGGGGTTCCACGGTTTTGTTTCTTCAAGAGAATCAAGATCGTCATGGATTTTGTCTTAAAACTGGGTAGATAACTAAAACTAATTTTTTTTATACTTCCTCCGTTATCTTTTTGTACGTGGAACAAACATATATAGACTAAAGAAATATTCAAATGGCAGTATATAGAAGCTATACGCTGGTGACGACGATGACTTTTCAGAAATGTAGATTACATTGTATCTTATGATCTCATGCAACCATCGTGAAACGGATGGAGATAGATGCATGGAAAGAGACGAAAGAAAAGATGTGGAGACTGAAGAGAAAAATAGTGACCTGTGAAAACCATCTTTTGTGGATTTTTGGAATGAAGTAGCATTTCTAACAACAGCCGACACCCAGAGGGATTCTTTATATAGCCTGATCTCAACATCAGATTCCAAGTGCAGAATCACACGGTATTCTGGAGACTCGATGCTGTTGACATGATTGATCAGTGTGAGTAAGATGATCAGGAATTTTAAAATCATCAACATCCATGTTTTCTCCTCCTCCATTTTGTCGTTGAATCTGTTCCCTAGTTTTTTGCATGTCGCGTTGAGCTATGGCCGGTTTAAATAGATTCAATATTCTTTTGCCTCGACACAGCTGGGGTTTTAATATTTGATAGTCTTTCGTTAATTTTTTACATCACCACACGTCCATTTCTTTTGCCCGGCCCTCCTACGTACTACTGGTTTTCCCTCCTTTGCATTAAAGAACAACAGCTAGGGCGACCACGGTCTCTGGCTCAGATTTTCCAGTGCTATGATCACAATCTCCCACAGAATCCCCAATAAACATAAAATTCTTATGCGTGCAGCACTATGGAGCTTCGTGGCAAGAAAGTCCAAAGCAACTTAATCATATTTGCCCCCCACCAGCAATTTTCTCCCACTTCTACAGATAAAGAAACATTTTCATATAAAAAGCTAGCCTGGACACATTTAGCATAGCCGATTTAATTTTTGCAGTAGATAGCGTAAAATTCTCGTATCTAAACCACTATAATATTTACTCAAAAAATAATGAAAAAATTCAAAAGAAAAGGGAATAGTAGAAAATATTCTCTTCCACGAGACGCAATTAACCGTGTCAAAGATACATTCAGGATTCCAGACTATCTTTTCATGGTTTTGATAATTAAATATGATAAGTCGTACGTCATCTCATATTGCTTCGTAGACTTTGCATTTAGACCCGATTTGGGCTGCAGTACTTTTGGTAAAAAAGCAATTTTGGGACGTTTGGTAAACACCATCTTATAAAATTTGGAGTGGAGCTTTTTATATTAAATGCACTTTTAGCGAAAGCTGAAATTTGGTGCTTCTAGAATAGCTTTCATGTTTTAAAAATAAAATATTAAATTTAATATTTTTATCATATAATATGAACTGAATGAAGAGATAAATACTTTTAAAATTTTTCAAATTACACATTATCCAATGTATAAGTATTTATTGACTATATATTCAAATAATCATTATCATTATCATTATCATTATCATTATCATTATCATTACTATATAAAAAATATGATGGGTCTTGGCAATAAAGAGTGTAAGTGTGTAAGCATATTTTGATCTTACTTTTTGTTATGCCTAAATTACCCTCATGCCTTTTAATTAGAGTTATTGTATGTCTTTTAATTAGAGTTATTGCATTTCAATCATAACACTAATAAAAAAAATAAAAAGTTTCAATCAATTAAATCTCAAAAATGTTGGTAATTAAAACTAAAAACTACCTATTTACAGCTACATTCACCAATCATTTCCCTCACCTCCAATTATTTGTATGTGTTAAAATTGTTTCCAATTATTATATCATTATGTTTGATAATTAAAGTAAGCTATAATATATACATATATATAGGTTTAGAAGAAAATCACACTTAATAAGAAGAAAAAAGGTTATAAACATTTAATAAGAAAACAAAAGGTTAAACTGATGATCAAGTCACTATATTGTGTCACATTGATTAAGAAAACTTCAAAAAAATTATCGATAACTATGAAAAAAAATAACCGAAAAAGTTTACAACTACTGAAATTGATAAAAATTTATTGTATCAAATCAGAACGTTTTAGTATATGTTTTGCTCATTATAAAAAAAATAATAGAAAAGGTTTACAGCTACTGAAATTGATTAAAAATTTGTTATATTCAAATCAGAATGTTTTAGTATATGTTTTGCTTAAGTTTTATTGTATACACTGGTTTGGATTTGTTTTCTTCTTGACATCACAATCCAAGTAAAATATGCAACAACTTAGTTTAGATATAACAGCTATATTCACCAATCATTTCCCTCATCTTCAATTATTATACGTGTTAAAATTATCTTTAATTATTATATATAACTATAGTTTATTACATTTGTTTAGAAGAAAATCATGATTAATAAGAAGACAAAAGATTATAAACAGTTAATGAGAAAATAGAAGTTTAAATTAATGATTAAATTCACCATATTATGTCATATTGATTAAGAAAATTCTCAAAAAAATTATAAAAAATTATAAAAAACCAAAAAAATTACAACTAATGAAACTGATAAAAATTCATTGTATCTAAAAGAATTATTTTAGTATATATTTTGCTCAAATTTTGTTCTATGTACTAATTTGATACAACATAGAAAATTTTCTCTTCGTACTATCACAATCCAAGTAAAATTTACAACTTAGTTTAGATATAATAATCTTCCATCTTTAGAGTTTTCGTAATTGTAATGTGCACAATAACCTTTCATTTGCTTTGTGTATAATATTATATAATTTTTTTATTATATGATTGTGTAAAATTATGTAATTTTGTTTCTTATATAATATTATACAATTGTGTATAATTTTGTTTGTTATATGCACTTGTTTGGATAGTGGTTTTTTTTATCAAACAACTATTCCAACAACATTAGTTTAAATGTGATAATCTTCCATCTTAATAGTTTTTATAGCTATAGAATCACAATAAATTTTTAACTACTTTGTATACAATAAATGTTTTGTACAACTATTAATTAATGTTGTTCATTATGTTGTTTCTTAGTTTATATTATGCCAACAAACAATTGAAGTTTTATACAAAAATTTAGTATATTAAGATGTTATATATTGGGAAAATATATTCACGTGCAAAGCACGTGAATTATTACTAGTATACTTAAAAGCACTCAAACGCTTTCTTATACTATATAAAAAGGAATTGCTGGCTCCTTTTTCTTTCGACTCTTTAGGGGTAAAATAGTTATTTTAGTTATATTTAGTGATGCATGAATTGCAAATAGTACCATTCAATAGTGTTGCAATGCCTATTGAATTTAACTTTATGCCCTTTTCTGCTTCTTGGGTTTAGAATACAAGGCAAAATAATAACCATGTATAATAGTAGAGTAGTTGGATGGCTAATCTTAATTGAATTTTGCATTGAATGATAATCACTCCCTTGCCCCACATTTGAGCGGTTACGCGGTTACTTCACAATGTTTTAACAGAGACTCTTGCTCTTCTTAAGTTACTATGAGCAAACTATTTGGTCACCAACGGTTACAAATTTTTTGTTATTAAAAAAAATAATCAGTTCAGTTTGGCATTTGGATAGCTTTCAATTGGAACTGAGGTGAGCAATTTCTTGTGCTTTTGGTTGACTATTTCTGCAATTTGTAATTCAAGAAATAGTATTTGTTCCAATTTTTGGGTTGGTTAGTTTTCTAATTCAAAGAAAACTAATTAAGTTTCTTGATTTGGATTCAAATGATTTGATAAATATGTTGAAAGTGTCATTGAACTTTTGCTGCAAATTTGCTGAATAAGGTATCTATCAGTACACTTTTATTTGCAATTTTTTAAAGGATGAAAATATGGTATTATGATATTTGGTATTCCCAGAATTTTTGAACTGAATTATGTATTTGTCATAGTAAGTGTGGTTAATACGTATGTATTTCCTAGATGAATTGGGTTATGTAAATTTTTGCTTTCATAGATTACTTACAATTGTATGCTGGAGTATAAAAGATTGTGTTTGCCATTTTGATGGATTTTATTGATGATTGATAGATGTAATTAGTACTTTAAACTCCTTTGGCAAATTGCTCAAAAACAATTTCACGGTGAAAAGGTCAGATAAAAGGATGCTTCTTTATTACCAAGAAAAAAGAGTTGCAACTAGAAAAATATTGTCAACTTACATTAAGAGAAAATAGAGGAACAATGAGCCTAATCTTGGTTACTCAAATAGACAGTTAGATGAAGGTATTAGAAACAATTTTTAAGCAATTTTTGCTAAAATTTGACCGAAAATAGATAGGACAATAAGATTAATATTGTCATATGTATACTTATATGCTGAGATAATGAGCATGGCAATAGAAATTGTCCAATAGAAAAGCCACTAACAATTTGTGAATTTGGTTCCAATCAAGGCTTTTGGATGGATTGACGATAGTTACTGGAAGAGTTGATAAGTTTTTTAATATAGCTAAATTTGATCAATAGAGCAATCATCAGATAATTTCAATGTGTGCTAGGCCTAGAAATTAAAATCTCTTATCCAGCTCTATTGCCAGACTCAATTATACTGTTGATATCTTATTGACAAGCAAAGGAAAAGCTTAAATGGGCTATCAAGTTTTGGAGGAAAATTCAAGTTAGTTCGGCCATTGATTAGCCACGTTGCTTCTGATCAAGCTAATACTACTTATGGTTTCTACTTTGTCTAACTTTGCATCTTCAGAGGATCTTAGTATCACCTACAGTGGATTTTGATCCATGAATGTAAGTTTGGATGGCATAGTTGAAATCACACCAAATGGCTTCTTGAAACTAGCTAACGCCACTAGGAAAGAGGAAAGTCATGGCTTCTTCCCTAATCTTGTCAACTTCAAGAATTTAACTAATTCTTCTAATTCATCTAATCCAGTTTCAAGAATTCAAGAAAGGTCGTGTTGCGCTATCAAGGTGGCTGTTACATGAATGTTATAATTGTTTTGGTTTTATGAAATATTTCAAATTTTAACCTTCACTTTTTTGGCTATTCTTATAGGATATGAGACCTCTTTGTGTCCAGATTATTTTCTATATATTTTTTAATCAACATACATACAGGCACCCCAATCCCGTGCATTGTGTGGGCCACAACCGTTAGTTATTATTAAAAGCTCTAAAGTACTTATAAATAAAACTACTACAACTCCAAATGGTCCTTTACATCAGGTATTTTCCTACAGGTTAACCCCTTACCATTTGAATTGGGTTTTGGAGACAATAATCAATGGGCAAAAACTAGTTCAGAAGGATGTAGCCCAATCACTTGAGCCCATCTTACACTCAAATTGTGGGCCCAGTTACGTGTAAGTGTAGCCCAAGCTAAAACCGTATTGGGCTGTCGCCTGATCGGTATAACTCGGCATTGTGAACCCACGGAGTTTCAAAATAAAACAAAAACACGTTAAACCCTAGTTAATGGGCCTCTGATACGATGAGACATTCCTCTATTTCAATGTCCACGCCCAAATCCGAAATCACTACTACTGACTAAAATTTCCCACCCCAGAGATTTCGCACTAAAATTTTGTCAAAATTTCCAACCTTACACGTCATTGAGAACGAGAATTTTGGGAACCAGCCGACCAAATCTATGGAAGTCTCGATTCTTTGCCTTTTTATCTCTGTGGTAGTCAGTAAATATGTAGTCAATGACTCTTATCCTAATGCCCTTATAAGGACCTTTCGGTGGCTGAATATGTTTCACATTAGGCCTAAGATGATTAATTTTAATAAACCCTTCCCATACTATGGTCTTTGTAGAATATAGGGTTCTGACTTTGCACTATAGTTAGTTCAGCATCAGATAAGTTACAAATAATTTTGCATACACTATCAATATTCACAGCCCTTAATAAGAAGCTGGTAACAATCACTCTCAATTCCTTTTTTTCAAATTTATCTTCGAGAAAGTAAACCTTTAGATTCCGGGTTTGGCAAACGAGGTGCCTAATTAGCTTAGTTCACATTATCAGGAAGGAAAGGGGGCCGGGGGGGGGGGGGAAGGAAGGGTTAGTTCAGATCATGACCAAAAAACAGCAGGCTGGTCCTTCCACCCTTGATGCTTATTGTACTTTGGGATGCAGACTTCACGATATTGCGGAAAAGTAAAAATTACCAAACCTCTTTATTTTCGGACAGAGAGATTATTAGTGTCATTAATTAACCCTACCTATATACAAGACGGTCGAATTGTGATAATATATATTGGTGAACTTAAATTAGAGTCTCAGAGGAGGTGCATGCAATCAATCAAGAACAGTTGGATCACAATCATGGGATGTTACAATATGAAGCAATAAGAAAAGAATTTCTTCCGGAGTATGTAGTTGACATGAGGAACATCATCAAGTGCATCATGATGATGCAATAGGGGGTTGGCCCATGAGAAGGGATGATTCATGATGCTGCAAGCATGCTACACACAGTCACACACCTAATAAAGAAAACATGTGGGTAGATTAGAGAAAGCTTAGCAACATTTCTTTCCAAGGATTCCCCAGTTCCCACCAGCCCACCCTTCCTTCTCAAATCATGGTTTGTTTAGGGAAATCTCCACTTTGGACTGGACTTCTCTTGATGGATGTGGTCAGCGACACCTCTCAATGCCCATGTCCCTCTCTTTCCGAAATTGCCAATTGCCAAACCTTTTCTTTTGCTATTTGTTTCAACCTCCATTTAGTTAAGAAAGCTGACCTTGTTGCTTCGACAGAATCATTACTTAGCTTTACCTTTCCTTAGCCAGAACCTTTAATCGCCTCCTATCTTACCTTTTTAATTGTCCCTTTAAAAGTTATACTAGTAAACACATGCAGAGGTACTGCACCTGCTGACCTAGCTAGACAGCTACAAAATGCGTTAGTAATAGTAAATATTCTCTAACTTGTACAATCGTCCCACACGAAGGTGCATGTATATATGATATTTGAATGGTGTTCAAGATTCTTAATGATTTTAACAATAGGAATGTGGTTTTAATCATTTCCAATTAGTTCTCCAACAACTTGTTAATTGCTCTAGAGTAAAAAAAATATCCATACGGAGACAAAATCTATGTAAGAAAATGGAAGCAATGAAAAGTAAGGAGCTAGACTTACAATCTTTGAATTGTGGATCACTTGGAAAGATGCTTCCGGAAGTTCTTGTCCCTACGTTTCCAGATAAACCATCTTCCCAGTTGTTCAACTTGTGCCGCTCTTTATCATGATTCCATTTTACCACCTTTCATGTGTGTCATGCCGGATATATACTAAAATACCATTCTTTTAAAGTCTGATATTCCCCAAAGTCAAGGTGATTTGATGTTATCCTTACTGGAAATCAATTCGATAGGATATATCTTTTCAGAAGCTTCTTTCATTGGCCAAACACGAAAACTGCAAGAATTTCCACACTTGTTAACATCAAACACTAAAATATCTATCGTTAACATACCATATACCCAGGTAAGACACGATAACAACTGGTTCCACAATAACTTGCTTGACACAGGAATGCTCCAACAATATGTATTCGAAGCTCATTCCGCTAACTTGAGCAAAAAGTGTTACGCGCTGGTTAGCCGATATTCTTTCCTTAGCAGTAAATTCATCTACTGGACAAGTTTTTTACGTACAGCCGCACAGATTAATTCAGAATACATAAGACTTTCTTGAAAACATATAGTTTTGCGCCTCTTCTAGGTTAAGAATCCTTTGCGTGGGATAGAATTATGATGGCAAAGGTTTCTTTGCTTTTTGAAGTCTGACCAAATTTGCGGCATAGAGAACTTAAAGATTTTAAGTCAAGGAAATACATCTGTGTAATCATGATAATATGCCGGTCCTTTGAATTCAAACCAGCTAAATATTCTATTCTGTCACCATTTTCATTATTGTTACAGGGAAGGGAAAAAGAAAAAAAAAAAAAAACCCCAGATAGAGAATTTGGGAAATGCCTCATAAAGCTCTCTTTTGGCCCTTGTGGGCTCCCAGTAGCTAGGAATTTCAGGTCCTGGTCTTCTTGGTCTGTTTTCCTGGTTATGGCTTGTTAGGGATTTGGTCAAACAACCATCCAGGAAAACTGAAGAAATCATAGGTCCCTGCCAATTTCTTCTCAAGCGTATGCCGCAAAGCTTTCAAGGTGGGCAAGAGCCTAGTGGGCTGGCTTTGCTTGTGGACCCTGAACTGGACCTTCTTATAGCTTTAAACTTGGAATGCCGATAACACTGCTTCTGGCTGCTTTTCTTCTGTTAATAATGCTACCAGCAACGCCTGGGCTCATTATCAATTCAATTTCAGATATTCTAATTTAAATAAGTAGGTGAGAGTTTAGGGGGAACAATAATCAAACAGCACCAAATGGAACAAGTTACATGTTGTAATTTTAGGCCTCTTGCCATTAATCATATAATATGTGTGATTATGTAAACAACTTGATCATGAATTACCATCCTTGTTTTCCATATAAAAGTTTTATGCATTTTGATGCTCTGGCTTTGAATATCTTGTACTTAAAATTTTGCCCAAAGTACCAGAAGAAAAGGTGTCGAAAAGAAAAACTGAAAGCTAGGTCCATAGGCCAACCAAAGATTGCTCGCCCAAAGTAAAAATCGATATTTATAAGTAAACTATCTCGTCTCAAACAGTGCATTGCACAAAATGCACATCCACCCTTGCCATTCTCTCTCCCTTTTTTTTTTCATTTTTTTCTTTATTTTTTTCCGCTTTAATGATATTTTTGAATTCGACATGTGCCCTTATAATTAAATTCTGGGCCCTTTTCTTTTTCAAGATTTATTAGTTGTCCCCTCTTCAAAAAGTAACCATGGCTTTTGCAGCCTTTTTAGTTTATACACCTTCGAGCTTAGGAGGAAGTTTATTTACTCCCGTTGCTTTCATAGATTTCACGAAAAGTATTTTACAAGATTATTTAAGCCAATACCGTCCGTGTGATTGATCAACATGGAAGCTGTAAACCTTTAACTTTGACTGGCTTCCACTGAAAATTATAATTCAGTATTAAGCTTGTGCATAAATCGTCACAGATCGTAGGTTAGTAGTTGGTTTTCTAACCCTGACAGAACTCTAAATATTACCAAGATATATATATATATATATATATATAAGAGAAACAACTTTCTGCACTCAAGGATTTGAATACCTTTGCTACAAGCTCTCTGTAAACAAATGTAACTTAATTGCGCGTTTGTTTTCTTTTTGTATATTTGTTCTCTGTGACAATCCATTAGTACCTTAGATTAACTAACAATCATAAACCAAGCCAACTGTAAATAGGAATTCATGGAACAATCATAAACCAAGCCAAGAGTAAGTAGGAATTCTGGTTTCTTTTTGAAGGAAAAGGGAGTCAGAATCTTTAACTACCCAAAGGGGATGGTGGGAGTGATGGCAGCTGATCGAGTTGGTGGGAAGCATATACGAAGAGGGCTAAAAGGTGTGATTAGGCATACTCGCAAAAGCAGCACTAAACTTGAGCAAAACGCCAAAACTCAGAGAAAAGTTGATTCTGGAGGATGAATGGATGAGATGGAGAAGCTCCTGAAATAGTCCATGGCGAGATAGACATGGCAAAAAAGACCATTTTTTTCATCACCATTTTGGAATTCTAGCAGCTAAAGCAAGAATGCCATTGCGACTTGCTGTAGCAGGCCAAGCGCAATTTCAACGATGATGAGATTCTAATACTAATAGGTCATCTTCTTGGCTTTCGACGAGCACTTCTAGGGGATGAGTTCAATTTGTCAATCCACGCCAATGAGCCAAATGAATGTTAGCCATTGGTCATCATTTACCTTTTTTTTTTTTTTGGTTGCAAATAAGCTTCTTATATTTTAGAAGATATTCATAGAGAAAATCAACTGTTAGTCTTTTTTTTTTTTTTTCCTTTCCTTTTTGCACATTTACTTAAGTCGATTTTTTTTTTTTGTTTACAGCGCATACGTAATAACGGCTTTAGATGACAAAAACAAGCATTAAACCAAGACCATCTCCAGAAAAGTTCTTGACATATTAATCTAATGAGATCGCTGAACAATTATTTTAAACCAAGAAAAAAGGGAATATCTTTTTCTATGACATAAATTGAAAAACATCACCCTTTACATCATTCTTTAAAGTTCTTGTCGAAAGTGTCATGGCTATTTTTCTCACCATTCCATGCCTGACGAAATCAGCTATGCTCTCCATACTGCGACGTAATACTGATTAAGGGATTTAGTTAAGAAGGAAAGAGAAAGGGCAGTTCTTTCATTTTCATCAGCTCATGTTCCATAATAAAAGTCACTTTTCTCACATGCACCTTATTGTCGAACCCGTTCTAGTTATAAATCTCACAAAATGTTTTTCTGACATTTGACAACCATACATATATATAGGATTAGAGGACAACGAAATGAATTTTGAGCCCTAGAAACTTTCTTCTCCTTTCTTCAATTAATTACTCATGAATTGGCACCCATTACTAGTAATGCAATCCTTGATTTGTGAAATTTTCTTGATGATTACCTTCTTTTTTTCTTTTTCCTTCTTTGCGCTTAAAGTTTTTAAAGTATATTTGGCTTACCAAGGCCTTAGTCCCCCAGCCCCAAAACATAGGCAAAATCCAGAAACGCATGCAGATGCATGGGTGCCTGCATTGAGCATGCAGTCTAATTAAGCAGATGCGCGTGCCAGCAGAGCGTACCCAAATTGCATTAAGAATTAAGCTTTAGTCACAGAAAACGACAGCTTTGAAAAGGTATGTGCAAGAAAGTACTCTTACCATTTGCTTGACATCAAAAAGCTTCAAACTGTTAATGCTGTATTTGTCTGGAATTAAATATATGTAATGCTGTGTAGTTTCAGTGTTGCCATGAGAGAAGTTTGAGTTTAGTTTGATTTAAGTTTGGCTGGCCAGAAACTGATTATTATTTCGAGTTGAACCTGGTGGCTCAGAACTTGATTTGCTATGTTTAATTTAACTACATGCAAAAGAACAGCTAAGTAGGAGTATAATTTATCTACTGGAAGCTAGAAATGGAAGAGAGATTTTGTTAAACATCAAATGGCTCGGGATGTAGCTTAGCAATAAAAAAGTAATATGGAATGTACGTGAAATGTTAAAATAAGATGGTAGCTGAGGGAGGGGGGGAGCTGACACAAGGAACATCTAGGGAAGTGGGAAAGAGAAACACCCAAAGCAAAGAACTTTAGAACCCCAGTATCCAAGTGTAATTCCCATCTGTCTACAAAGCCAAAGTAAAGAATAACAGAAATCTGTAGAATCCATCCATCCATTGTGTTTATGCTCTATAAAAATTGACACAGAAAAGCTAAAGTTTCAGTCTTTGTATTGGAGACTGGAAACATAATCCCCACACGCCCCTCTCTCTCCCTCCCTCCCCCTATTCATTCCCTCTCTCCACTCAATTCCCTTGATCCCTTCTCTTCCCTTTCCAAATTTTCAAAAGGAAAAAAAGAATAATGCATGTCTTGATCACAATTCAAAACCCCAGTATTTATTTCCCCACAACCACATGGGCATAACTCTAGAAAAACGCACTTACACTAACACAACCTCTCATCCCATCCATTTCTTCTGTTTTCTTTATTTCTAGCTCTCGCCTTGGAGTTGCAAATCGTCAGACCATATATCAGAACCGAGGAATAGAAGCTTAGGAAATGGTGGCAACGTTGGAAGTGTGAATATAGCCTGCTTAGAATAGTCAGTTTATGTTGGATGGATTTGCTTGGAGCTGTGCTGCAATTGGCAAATACTAAGCTGAAGGATAAGAATTGGTGCAATCTTGATCAACAACACCAGAGAAGAATAAGACAATTTCAATGTACAAAAGCACAGACAGTTTCACTAGTACAAGAAGAGTCGGAAGAGACAAGACATACAAGAAATCCGTCACCGAAAATGGATTATTCGTCTCCCTGTGGCTGCAGCTGCAACATGATCATCTCCCCAATCATTTCTATTCTTGTTTGCATTCTGTTCTTCACCTCCTCTGTTTGTCCTGCTCATTCTCTTGAATCCCAAAACTTCAGCCATCGAGCCAATCAGACTTTCCGGCCGGGGGAGGAGTCACAGAAGCTAAAAATGATTAGAGCCCATCTAACGAAAATCAACAAGCCTGCTGTCAAGACAATTCAGGTAAGTATCACTACCTATTTCCATAAATAAAATTATTTCCTTAATTTGCCCCTTTTTTTATCTCTCATTTCTCTCATCTTCTTTCTTGATTGTCTGGGTGAGCAGAGTCCGGATGGTGATTTTATAGATTGTGTATTATCTCATCATCAACCAGCTTTTGATCATCCTAAATTGAAGGGGAAAAAACCATTGGTACGAGATCATTTACCTAGTGTTACACCCTTTCTTTCTTTCTTTTTTTTTTTTTTGTTGGTTTCTTTCCTTCTTTTGGAGGTGGACGTGTTGAACATCAATTTCAACGTTAACAAGAGGTTCATAAATTTGTAGGATCCACCTGAAAGGCCAAAAGGACATGATCCAACTGGCATTTTACTAGAAGAATTCCAACTGTGGAGCATGTCTGGTGAATCATGCCCCGAAGGTACGGTTCCAATCCGAAGAACGAGTGAACAAGATATCTTGAGAGCTAATTCGATCAGAAGATTTGCAAGAAAATTACGAAGGCCTGTTCGAAGAGACTCCACTAGCAATGGCCATGAGGTTAGTGCTCAAGTCTAACAGAATTTCGAAATGAGGAATTAAGTCAAGGTCCAGACGGGGAAAAACTGAAAAGGACAAGTTATGGTCAAAAATTGCGAGTAAATGTGGAAACTTTACTGCTCGTGCCTCTTTACTTCTTGCAGCAAATTCGTGTCAGACTTCTTCCTTTTTATTTTCAAGTTTTCACCGACTTTCATGGCTCTTTCACCTTTCACTTCTTTCACTGATTCGGAAGAAAGGGTTTCCACAACTAAATGAATGAATCTCTGCATCACTCGCTTATTAAGTGACTCCTAAGTTTGTAGTAATTATGATGAGCGAAATTTATTGCTAGCAAATAGCTGCCACATTGCTTCGACGAAATAGGAGCACATAGCTAGGAACTTAGGATCAGTAACTCGGTTGTTGGAGAAATTTCACGTACAAAAGGGTAAATCTGAAACTCCCCTTCTCTCTCTCTCTCTCTTTTTTATTTTATTTTAATTTTCATATATATGTTTTTTTTTTTTTAACAGCATGCTGTGGGATATGTAACTGGAGATCAATATTATGGAGCAAAGGCAAGCATAAACGTGTGGGCACCTCGAGTTGCTAGTCAGTATGAATTCAGCTTATCGCAGATGTGGGTTATTGCTGGCTCCTTCAATGATGATCTCAACACTATAGAAGCCGGATGGCAGGCAAGTTTTTTCTTTTTTTTTTTTCTTCTAAATCTAGCATCTAACCAATTTAACGTTAGTTTTAACTTTAAACCTGATTGAAATCGATTGGTCGAGTACAATCTACTTGCTTAAAGCAGATTTTTGCTAATTACTGCCTTCATATTACGTAAGTTAATTGCTTTTTAGTAAGCAAAAGTGCATATATATCTTGCTAATAGCCTAGAAATATCTTGCTAATAACTAGCATTACATTTAATCATCACAGGGGATCAATTTCGTAGCATGGTTTTTAAACATAGGAAATAATCTGCATGATTTATTCTCACAGAGACAAATATTTACCATTAACTCATGTTTCAAATTGAAATGGGAAGTCTAATTCTCTTGATTGGAAAGCATTCATAGACAGTAGTGTGAATGGCTTCTCAAATTGACAACGAAAGCAGTTATTACACGTTCAACCACCTTTCCAATCCACTGAAAAAAACAAATTTTTTTTTTTGTTTTGGTTTTTTTGGGGTATATGGAGCCATAGATGCTAAAATTCATTTAATTCCCGCAGGTTAGCCCAGAGCTGTATGGGGACAACTATCCAAGGTTCTTTACATATTGGACAGTACGTAGAATGCCATTACCATTCATTCATCTTAAGGACCTTATTATTATGATTAAATCCTAATCTGACCAAATTCTCACACTAATTCAATGAACTAATGATGCACAGAGCGATGCATATCAAGCCACCGGTTGTTATAATTTGCTATGCTCAGGCTTTGTCCAGACCAATAATCGAATAGCAATTGGAGCTGCAATTTCTCCCACGTCTTCATATAATGGTGGTCAATTTGATATCAGCTTACTAATTTGGAAGGTAACTACTATACACTACGTACTGCTACTAAATTTACCTTTAAGCATTTTTATTCTATTATTCACGTCCATTCGTGATCCACAGAGATTTGTTGTTGTCTTTTCCCTCCTGGAAAACAAGAAACTTGCATTTAACTTCTGACTAAGTATGCATATTATGTTTGACCTTCGAGAGGGAGAGCCAAGAAAATGGAAACAACACACACATTGACTCTAAAACGACTAAAGACTTCTGAGAAACAAAAGTTGAAGTGGGCCTATTAGAATCATTATTTATATCTCATCTCTTCCGCATCATTTTTGTCTTGCCTTCTAAGTCTGTTGAATATGGGCATGCACATGGAAGGTCAGACTCTCGTATGATCACTAAATATTGCATTAAACTCAGTTTCATGTGATAAATTAAAAAAAAAAAACTTTGTCTGTGATCTTTTTTATTTTTTTTAAATACACGTCAACCATATTACTTCAATAGAGCCAAATCCCAGCGTACGTATTTAAAAAAAAAAAAAAGGAATTTTGTATACTACCACCACATCTCCACCTTCTCTTGTAAAATATGGTGGGACAAACTTTAGTCATCTTCTCATTTTTCAACCCCTCCAAGCCATCTCCAACAACATCACCATCACGCTTAGCCAAAAAAGAAAAGGAAAAGAAGAAATTGCTGGCAATAGTGCTCAGACAAGAAGCTTTATACATCCTAGGTATTTTGGAAGTTGGAGGCGGTATCCCACAGGATGTAGGCCAAGTAGCTAACATGTACACTTTTCCAATCTAAGGTCATTGTACGCGTGCCGTGAATGTTACAGTTCACCACAGAGAATTGACTGCTGACTAGCACTTCTACTCCTACTAGATTGACAACTATGCTTCTCATACGCTTTTCTTCCACTTTCTCAGATTCTGTTGGCCTTCCTTTGCAAGCAAACACTACCATTTTGTCCACCACATAAAATTTTTGCTTCTTTTTTGGAGGAGGAGGGACCAAAAGCAGTTGTCTAGCAATTAAGAATTAAAGTTGTGGTATTAGTAATGACAGAACAGAATGTGTAATAGGTAATGGTATATTAGATCACGAGCAAATGAACCTCATTAAATTTATGTTAATTTTGCAGGATCCGAAGCATGGGAATTGGTGGCTAGAGTTTGGAAGTGGGATATTAGTGGGCTACTGGCCATCTTTTTTGTTTACGCACCTTAGGAATTCAGCAAGTATGGTACAGTTTGGTGGAGAAGTCGTGAACAGCAGGTCGGGTTTCCATACAACCACCCAAATGGGCAGTGGACATTTTGCTGGGGAAGGTTTTGGTAAAGCATCCTATTTCCGAAATTTGCAAGTGGTGGATTGGGATAACAGCTTAATCCCATTATCAAACCTTCGAGTATTAGCCGATCATCCTAATTGCTATGATATTCAAGGTGGAATTAATCGCGTCTGGGGGAATTATTTTTACTATGGAGGACCCGGAAGAAATTCAAGATGCCCTTGAAAGCTAAAATTAGTACACATCTTTTCTTTCTTTCTTTTTTTTTTCTCTTTTTTCTTTTCCAGGTTTTCTTTCGATGACATGGTTTACCATCAGGAGATCGTAGTAGAGGTTGGGTAATTCTTTCCAATTATTTTCAATCTAACAAGTGATCTATCCATAAATTATACTACTAGTTTGTCAGGGGGGGGGTTTGTGTATATTGTTATAATTATTAAATAGTGCATATAATTTACTTTTAATTTTTCGTCTGTGTTTACTCTTCCGGCTGTAGTGTTTGAAAAGTTTCATCTGCTAAACGATGTAAAGAATTGGTCAGATTTTCTCATTCAGTTAGGGACGGTTCAGACTTTTAATCGATGCATCTACACATTGTCTGATATGCATATTTAACAAGCTAACAATGTTGAATATGCCATCAAAACCGGGGGCCAAAAAAAAAAAAGATGGTGAATGCTGCCAACTATCATGGTCCATTGAGATCTATGAACCCAATTCCAATCCATCTGGGCAGATGACTTAATCAGCTAATTATATTTGACTTCACTGTCAAAATTGCTGGATCAGCTCAAAAAAAAAAAAAAAAGGGATTGCTGGATCAGTAACTTCAAAGATAATAATGTATAGAATTGGCCAGTCTCAATGTCCCAGATTTCTTGAGTTGTGTAATAATTCAAGCTGTATTTCCACCATTTCGGCACATGTAATCTTCATGTGTATTTGTGCCTACGGATATGTTGCACATTTCAAACATATAGTTTCTTAAAACCGAGGCTACGTATATGAGCTAATGTAGTATTGTGTATTGCAAAATTTCGATCCCTACGATAACATGTCTCCCCAGCCACCTCTTAAACCTTGTATATACATGCTGGTTAGTCAAATTTGTTTTTAACTTATTAGTAGATTGGACTAAACTTGCACCAAATGCGCATGAGGCTGTACTTTTTGCAGTGGCCCTTCAAATGATATTTATGGATGTTATTAGTATATATGTTAATTATCTTTTTCAAGGAGCTACCCCTTACACTTCCAGAAAAATCCCAAAGGAAAAAGAAAATTCTAAGAGGAGACAAAAGAAAAGAAAAAAGTAAAGTAGTATAATTAAACCACTAATGAGCAACCAGTACTTCTTAGCTTGATTTGCAAGCGA
The DNA here is from genome assembly GCA_013103745.1 of Gardenia jasminoides. NCBI lineage: Eukaryota > Viridiplantae > Streptophyta > Magnoliopsida > Gentianales > Rubiaceae > Gardenia > Gardenia jasminoides. Next base: position 42,633,853 of record CM023105.1, read on the forward strand.
ATGAATGTGATTTGTCGATGAGTTGATTAATTCGAATATGCTAGATTACACCTCAATGCATGAAAGGTATAGTAGATAATTAACACGCATCAACCGTTTAGTTAGATAACAAAATTAATACTCTCCACAATACCCTTTCAATTCATGTCTATATATATGTCTTAAATTAAACAGCCAGCGTAATCGAGAGAAACTCCACGAAATTTAATGCTTAAGTCTTGCTAGGTCCATGACAGATCCAAGCCACTGTTCTCTGCAGCTGCCTCTTAAATGGGATCTACCAACCGTTACCAATGGTGACTGACAATAATCAACAATTGCTGGCTTGTAGAATAATGCTTACACCACAGCCAGTTTCAGCACATTAAATTGTGCAAAGCCAACGAAATTACAATCGTGGGCCTCTGAAATCAGAAGCTTGCTCCTGGTGTTGATGCACTTGCTAGCTGCAATCATGGATTGAATTTTGTGGACCTTCTGATGCTTCCATACTGAAGGAGGATGATGATGATGAACATTATTATATAAAATATATCTTTTTTTTTTTTTTTGTTTGTGGGGAGGGGGTTGGGTATGCATTATGCCCTCATGTCACAGCAGTGATTATGCGTAGGTATGATGATGGATCACAATCTGGCACGAGAGAATACTATGATAGGCCGACCCCTTAGGCCTTTAGCTATATGGTTTAGATTTGGAGGGTGACTGCTCATACGTCATAAAGCTTGAACCCTGCTACATCTCTATATGTACAGTACAAAACCGGCTATAGGCAATAAATATGATAAGAGCCACCCATGGGTGATCTATTCTAGTATTATTATTAATGACATTAATCAATAACCGCCCATTGTGTAAAAATGTTGGTGGATGAAGCAGTCGTAGCAGTATTTATTATGCATAACACAGGATGCATATCTCGATGATCTATAGCTACAAGTCCACCACGCAATTTCGCATGCATGGCCGACGAGGGAAGTACTATTAGGGAAGATTGTGTTCATGTTTTTTTTATTCGTTTTTCTTTCACAACATACTAAAGTGAGTTATATTGTATGTCACATAATTCTGTTTTTAGTTCGAGAGAGATTCTAACCCTTAATTACAACAAGGGAAAAATAGAGAATTATATGTAACCTACTTCTTTACTCTTAACGTTGTGTGTATCTAGGATGAAATGGTTCAAATGATCAAAGATTGAGTGGAAGGTCATGACAGGGTTAAAATGCTCGACCCTTTAATTATATTATAAATAGTGCATGATGGTCCTCGAACTGATTCACATGCAATCCATAGTCTTTAATGTACGTACATAAATGCATGGAGATGTGAGTTTTCTTCGTTCAAATGCACATATTATTGTCTTTTAGCAAAATTTTAATGCACATTTATTCCGAAGCACCTGAAATTTTTGCTAAAAACGTGTCTTCTTCTCACCCACTACCTCCAGTGAAGATTCAAGGTTCACACTTTTTAGCCTGATCTGAGGAAATAAAATTGAGCCTGACTATCTCAACTAATATACTAATCTATTACCAGTATTTACTGATTTGTCATGAAAGATGGTTTAACAGGCCGATGATATAAACTCGGTTTCCCTGTTTCCTCGTTTGGGCCGAAGCTGGGCTCTATCTTAGTCATAGGCGCATGCTTAAAATGACAAGCGTTAATTCTCACATCCTGACAGCGGGTCAACGTGTCTTTGGGACTGAAGGCCCAGCTTTGAACATTCGTAGCCCATCATCCGGTTGTCCGGGTTATATGAAAGCACTATTGAGGGTCCAAATTCCTGGAAATACTTGGAAATCAAAAGAGTGTTGAGTATTGTGGTAATGAGATACAGATGATCCCTTCTCTGTCTTCTACCATGCAATTAATGACTCAAATCTGAATGCTTGTACTGAAAATGTGGCCTCAAGACTTCCATTAGACGACCATGAATCAAAGCATGACGTGCACCCTTGCATCCTGAAGTGTAAAAACTTTGAACCTGCCTTATTGACAGGAATCTGGTAATTCCTCAAAAGGGTTCGTTTGGTTCACTGATTGGATTAGATGGGATAACTCATCCTTGGATAATTAATTTTGGGATTAATCATCATGGAATTACTCATCCTTGTTATCCAGTGTAGGTTTTGTTGATAAAGATAAAAGAATCTAATAAGTTATTATCCCCTCTCACAATTATCCCGGATAAATAATACCAACATCTCCCATGGGATGACTTTATCCCATCTAGAGAGGATTAATTTAGTTAACAGTCATCCAATCCTGTCTCATCTTGTAAACCAAATGAACCCTAAATATCTTCTCTAATTAAAAACCAAACATGTATCCTGAAGCACCCCATATGTATATAGTATATACCCAACCCAAGTCGTCGGCATGGTATTTCCTAAGTGTTACCTTGTGCAGATTTTGCTGGGGATGGACTCCAAAAATTTTTGACCATCCACCACCCTAACTGATTGTTTCATTTAGTACTGAATATTGACGTTGGCTTTTTTCACGTGGAACAGTTTCTAAGCTTCTAACTTTAACCACAGCCAACCCTTGTTGAGTTCGTGTTCATTGCTTAAACCATAGTCGGTAAGTACTACTACTACTACTACTATAGTAGTAGTCCCTGAGTTCTTTGATGGCATAAGAGTCTGCACTTGAAGGCATGTTAAGACTTACTATGATTGCTTTTTCCTCTTTTTTAATTATATGATTAAATTCATAACATTGATTAGACGAAGAGGACAGTCAACGTCAAGTATGAGAACCCCGAATTTGACCCCTCATCATTCTTTCCGCACATTATAAATCAGATTATTAAACCAGTATTTCTAGGAACAGGAAGTCAAGTTCACATCAGACGACAGGATGCAATAGCAATAGTGCTATATTTATAATGCCATCATGTTCCGTTCTTATGATATCTTAACTGTTTATTAGCTAGTACTATAAATTACTAAGTGCCTAATCTAATTTTTAGCTAGTACTACTACTATCTCGAATCTTCTTCTGTACTCGCAATATATATTCTATGAACACCACACGAGCACATGCAATATCTTATGCAATGCCTTACGTACGCGTAATCTGACTTTCAAAGTTAAGGAAAGAAAGAAAGAAAAACGAGATGATGATGTTTTATGCAAATCAATCTGCCAACAACATCATTGGCTTTACAAAACTCCAAGTAAATCTTCCAACCAGACGTCCTTATCCAGCAAGCGAAGTTAGCAGCTAGGGATTTTATCAATCTTCCGAAGCAATGTGATAAACGAACTTCAGATTTTTTATTTTTTTTCAGCATAGTTAGTATACCATTATTTAGATGTTGCTGCTGTGTTGTAAACGTACACCGCAATTAAATTTTGTTATTTAATAATGTACAAATGTAAAAGATTAATGAGTTTATACCTACAGAAAACTACTTCTGACATGATCGTCGTGTTATACTTAAAGGTTGAAAACTCCTTTTTTTGAAGTGTTGAAAACGTACAATCAGTCTTAATTACATCAACGTTTTCCTTGCCGCGCGTGTTTAATTAGTTATGAAATGAAATCGCCATGCGCCCATTAGGTGAACTCCTCATTTCATGCTTTTGGCCTTCATTGAACTGCTGACCTACCGGCCATTTCCTGTCAAGTTATCGTCTCTTATTTGTGAAATTATTATTTTACTCCCATTACAAACAAATTTTTCAATAGCTTTTTAATTTTTTTTATATTTTTTAATCTTGCATACATCATGTCAAAAAAAGTACTTCGGTGGTTTTTTCAAAAAAAAAAAAACAAATAATAATCTTATGTGGAAGACTCTATGCTAATTGAATCTTCCTTAGATGATTTCTTTTAGTCAGGAATTACCAACTATTTTCTTTTTATTTTTTACGGAAGAAATTAGTTAAACAAGTCGAGTCTTTTGGACAAGTAGCAAGCTGGTAAAGTACATGGACAGGTCTTTTTTCTTTTTTTTTCTTTTTTTTTTTTTTTTTGTAGAAATAACAGTTACAACGGTGTGTGTACATATTTTACTCTGTCATCCCTCCCTATACCCTTCTCATTCTCAACTGCCAAGCACAAGACTTTGATTGTGAACCTGACAATGAAAGAGATTCTAACAGTTCTTCCCTGACTAGTTACCTATATATTTGTATGGAATTTACCTACAAAATCGACTTTAAGAATAAAATATATCTATGTAATAGACACAAAGATGGGAGCTTTTAAAAATTAGGAGGTGAGCTATCTTTTAATTCATATCTATCTCATATGTTGTGTGTCGTTTAGGATTTTCCATTTACATGAAGTTGTTAATTGAGTCTTTCCCAAAAAAGTACTCTTTCACTCTCAAAATAATAGACGCATTTTTTGAAGTTTTTATCAGCAGTGCCGTGTTGTTAGTTGCGAGCATTCGATTCCCAAGTTTGCTCTCATTTATAAGAGATAATGCCTCTTGATTTTTGATAGTAATAGTTATTGTGGGTCTCACCTAACTTGTGTTAAAATGATAACACACTCATTAAAAGAGTGTGTTTGGATAATAAATTATCCAAATAATTTAAAAAAAAAATACTATGACACTTTTTTAAATATAATATATGTGAGATAAAATAACATTTAAAAGATGTATTGACGATGCAAGTACATGAAATTTTGTACTAATAATTCACTAATGGGACAGAGGCAGTAAAAGATTGCAATCCAATTTGGTGATTGATTAGAAGCAATTAAAAACGATGTAGGACCAGCACCACCAAGATTCATATGGTCGAGTTGTTGTTAAACGGAAATGATGGTCACAACTTACGACAATGCAAAAAACACGTCAGCCAACCAAATTTGGCAGGTTTTTTGGAGCCGCGGAACATGGGAGCTGCATGTGCGCCGCACTATCGAGTCCCAACCACCGGAAAGTTTAAGCCCGCCACTATTCACAGCAAGTGTAGTTACCGCTCCAACCTTCTGGTCCGTAGGATGAGGTCGAGCTGACTGCCGACGGGATACTGGACAGAGTGGGGACTAGCCTCTGATTGAATTGTGTATTGGAAATTTTTTCAAATAACTTATTATGGTGTTAAAAAAAAAACTTATTATGGTGTTAATTTTTTGAATAAATTTTATACCTAAGATAAAAAAAAATAATTAAGAAATATTTTCAAAATTATTTGATCCAAAGGGATTTTTTTAAGCAGGGAAGAACTAAAGTAAAGGTCTAGGATTTCATTTCTGTTTCTGGATAGAGGAGGACCATTGCTCTGAGGCAGCTAATAAATATTTCCTCCAGCTGTAGGACATTGAAGCCAACTAATAATTAGACCACCAACATGGGTTGCAGTCACTATATCTGTTTAGGTAGTATTCGTTACCGTTCTTAAAAGCTCAACAAACGTTGGTAAGAAAATTTGTGGAGTTTTTTTTTTTTTTCTTAAGGGAAGATTTTATGAAATATGTTTAACTTGATTTATTGTATTTCTTAATCTTACATATAGTCCAGTGGATTTCCCTTCCTAAAACTATGATGAAATGCACAATAATAACTATTCTTCTACTGACTGAAATTTTTAAACAAATTATCTTTTTGGAATTACGTTCTAGTACCATACTTGGGTTTATTGCCATGTCATTTTCATATAAAATGATATTGCATGTCTTATATTTAAATCTGGAGACTCAACTAAGCAGATGAGGAAGCAGACTCTGACGTAAAGAAACAGTAAGAATCTTGGAAAGGCTAATATAATGGTAATTGGCTTTTCGTATCCATTTCTCTTTTCTCCGGTGCTTTTGCTTGACGGGATTCTCTCATGCATGCAAACGACACTGTAAAACAGAATTCACAAAAATCAGCTTCTTGCCCTTCAGCACAACATGGATGGCATCTCACGAAAAGAAACGAAAGGAGAAAGAATTTAAAAAAGTTCAGAAAATCTTTATGTTGTTTGAGATTTTTACATTCAAAAAAAAAAAAAAAGAAAACAAGAGAAATAAGGAGTAACAACATTTGCCAATAACATGCTGATCGAAAAAAATAACCAGTAGAACAATTATTAGCAAAGTGTATTCCATTTCTATTCTAAACTCTATCAAACAAGGAAGACTTTTATCATTTTTTTAAAAAGGAAGATTTCTCCAAATTTTTGTGCATTTCTTTTTTACATCGAAGCTTTCTCTCCTCCCGTGTGTGTTTGGATAGGAGTTTATTTGAAATATTATTATTTAAAATGATTACTACAGTAATTTTTGTAATATGATATATATAAATTAAAATATTTTTAAAAATATCTATTAAAAATGCACTTGTGATGCAAGGAAATAATCTTTGTGCAAATAATACCTATCCAAACACATATAGTTCGGATCTATACGCCTCTTCCTCACCTGTATCACTCCAACAATTTTTTTAATTATTTTTTTTGGGTGCAGAATAAAAAGTCAAACTCCCCGGTCTAGAGAATCTCTAGTAGGCGGGTCGAAAAAGTTGAGTGGACGTGCGGCAGGCGCGTACCCACAAGTAACTAGACTCGTCGGAGGAGGACACTATGGTGTGGGACCGTTGGAAATTTGGCATATGATACACACGACATAAAAGAAGCAGAAACTTCCAGCTCCAGCTCCGATCCAGCGCAAAGCACTTTGGAAAGAACCGCCAACTGTCCCTCAATTTAGGATCCCTTAATTTAATTGTCACTTTTGATCTATATATACTTATCCACTCTGCTTAGCCTAAATCTTCTGAGTCTGTTCACCAAATATTCATCGCCAATAAAGAGGTCATTTCTTTCTTGGACCCCTCAAACAAGAAATTGCCCCCTTTTGTAGGACCCCCAAGATCATGACAACACCACATAGATGTTTGTGAAAGAGGTTTTGTGGCGCCACATGGCGGAGACTTTAGCCAGCCTCTTTTCATGAAGTTGCAAGAAAGAAAACAAGAAAAGTATTATTCCCGAGTCCAAGTGTACTAAATAATTTGGGTTGGTCAGTTAAGGTCCATTTCATTTCATTTCACCAAATATTTGCTATTGCCTGATTACATGAGAAAATTGTGGAAAATATACCACGTTCAGATTTGGCATCAGCAAGATAAATTCTGCAAAGCCAAAAATTTAATAAGCACCCCATTGGACAAACTAACCTATTTAACATAAGGGTGCCAAAATTTTCAACCATCTTTCAAACTACCGAATGAGAAAACATCTTTTGCCCAAAGTTTGAATCTTCTTATACATTTGAGCCTTCTTCTACTTTTTCTGGGAGAAGGCTCTCTGGTTTTGTAGGGTTTTTATTTCTTCAAATATTTGCATATGCATTCATACATAGAACAAAATTGTAAGTTATAGTAACAAATATTTCTCGGGGGAAAAACTAAAAGGAGGAGATGATTAGGTGCTGGACGTCTGCTCTGCAATTGACAGAGCTATTTGTGAGTTCTTTGGTGCATATGGGGTATGGGTTTTACATATTTAGCACAGCTGTTGCTTGGGATGTCTCACAGGCTCTCAGTGATTTGTTTTTCAAGCCAAATCTTGATGCTGCTCTGAAAAAAGAGGGATCAAATGAAACCTCCAATGCTGATGGTCTTCCTCCCATTGTCTTGGTTCATGGAATTTTTGGCTTTGGCAAAGGGGTATGCTTTACCAGCTCCATCCATTTTTTCCTTCCGTCTTTAAAATTTTCTTGGGATACTTTAATTGCCTTGATTTTTGGTAAGTTTTGGGTTACTTCCTCCATTGTTTCCAGAGATTGGGAGGGCTCTCTTATTTTGCTGGTGCAGAGAAGAAAGATGAGAGGGTCCTTGTGCCCGACTTAGGCTCATTGACGAGCATTTATGACAGGTAGATTTTATTCATAGCTTGTTCCTTGAGTCTTGTTTGGATTACCATTTCTTCCTTAAAAAATTTTTACGTTTTTTGGTGAACACATTTCTCAATCACCTTTTTATCTCACCCAAATCAAATTGCTATAGTATAGTTTTCTACGAAACCTCTATAAAAATAGCTGCCCAAACGGACTGTTCTTGCAAAATTATGATGGAATTTCGGCTTCAGGGCTCGAGAATTGTTCTATTACTTAAAAGGGGGGCAGGTTGATTATGGGGAAGAACACAGCAAGGCTTGTGGCCACTCCCAATTTGGAAGGGTGTATGATAAAGGTTGAAACTTTATCACTTTCTCGCTCAACTGTCTTTACTTGATTGCTGTTAAAGACTTATTATTGGGGAGGTTTTTGAAGTTTCCTATTGATCGCTGGAATTTTATTATCAGGACACTATCCTGAATGGGACGAGGATCACCCTATTCACTTTGTGGGGCATTCCGCTGGAGCTCAGGTAGTTCGTGTTTTGCAGCAAATGCTGGCAGAAAAGGTGAGTTCGTTTACTCCAATTAATAATTGATTATCGAGTATATACGAATAGCTTTTTTAGTAGAGAGGAAATATTCATTATATGTTTCAGGCCTTTAAGGGACATGAAAACACTTCAGAAAACTGGGTTTTGAGCATAACTGCATTATCTGGAGCATTCAACGGGACAACAAGGACTTACTTCGATGGAATGCAGTGAGTGTTCTGAAAACTAAAGATTTTGTTGAATTTGACCTCTATTTGTTAGCTCAATGATACTAATGAAAATTCAGAGACTAAATTTCTCTGGCACTTCAATCATCATAATACTATTGATCAGCTGATTCTCGAAGTCATGATATTGGACAATCTGGTGGCAGATTTGAGCTAATGATCTGTGCATTAAACACAATAGTGTATTATCAGTTCTTATTATTGTTTTGCTGTACCTGAATTACTTCCTACAGTGTCCTGCTTCACATTTGACAATGGTTATACTGACACGTCATTCAACTTCAATCTGATTGCAGACCAGAAGATGGCAGGACTTTAAAACCCATCTCTTTGCTTCAGCTGTGCCGCATTGGTGTAATTATTTATGATTGGTTTGATATTCCTTGGCTAAAAGCCTACTATAATTTTGGTTTTGATCACTTCAACATGTCTCGGAAAAAGATTGGCGTTTGGGGCCTTATTGATTGTCTAATAGGAAATGCTGGTCCATTTGCATCAGAAGATTGGATACTTCCTGATCTTACACTTCAAGGGGCTATAAGATTGAACAGCCATTTACAAACATACCCCAATACATACTACTTCAGCTATGCTACCAAACGTACTCGCAAAATCATGGGCATTACAGTTCCTTCCGGAATATTCGGCATACATCCTTTATTTTTCATCAGAGTCCTGCAGATGAGCCAATGGCGGTTTCCTCCAGATGTCTCTCCCCCTTATAAAGGCTACAGGTGTGTACTAGTTTGTAATTTTACTCCCCCCTGAAGCACACTGTTTCTCAGTATACCCAATGTTAGCTTGTCAAAAGAAATTTTAGTATTGCATCATGTGTTGCATTTAATTCACTTGCAGGGATGAAGATTGGTGGGACAATGATGGAGCACTCAACACTATATCCATGACACACCCTCATTTTCCAGTTGAACACCCAAGCTGCCATGTTATAAAGGATTCTGATTGCCAGCCCTTGCAGCCAGGCATCTGGTTTGTGAACAGTCTCCTTGCTTTATTAGCAAATTTATTATTGTTTGTGTTGGGAAGTGTATGTTGAATGTTTGTCAATATCTACAAATTATGGTACTCAACTATGCATTTCACTCTCACCTAATATATACGATAAACATTATATAGAGACTGGTTTAAGGATTATTTGGGATCCGTTCAAGATAGTTATCTCTCTTCTTTAATCAACACGGATTATACCTCTTTTGAGTTTATGGAACCATAATTAGTACTCTCTCTGTATGCATAGTGGAATTTGTGAATTTGTATATTGCTGGACATATAGAACTATAGAATATCAGTTGTTGCTGAATTTTTTGGATGTGCGTTCTTGAGTCCAAATAGTTGGTTTTAGTCACAACTCACAGAACATTATTCTTGGCTTTTTTAGATGCTCCAAATTTGTCATTGATCTCTTTCATATCAGGCTTACTACTGTTAAGGAAAAAATTAAGCACCCTTGTATATGTGGATTACTTCTCATAAATCTTATTAGGGAAAATCAACATTTGCTTTTAGCTGCTCTCTCTCTGTGTGTGTGTGTGTGTGTGTGTGTGTGTGTGTGTGTGTGTGTGTGCATAGAGTGTCTTGGTGTTCATTGACTTAAAAATTTTGGTTATGACTTGAAGATCTATTAATCTGATAACTCAATTGCATAAACTGTCATCATTCTTATCCCTGTCCTTTGTGCCAGCTTTTGCTTCAATGCCACATTTCTAGAAAGCCTCAATGATTAAAGAACTCATGTCCTTGTTATTATTCATATGAAGTGGATGAATTAATGCTAACACATATTTCTCTAGTGTATACAACTTTGATCATTTGATTATTTGTATGAACTTTTTATTACTTTTTGTTTTTAACCTTGAAATGATAAAGAGTCCATATATGGAAATATTTGCATGTTCAGAAAAATTTGCATGATATTGCAATCCATGATCTGACATTCATCGGCAAGATTTTTTTCGCCAAGTGAAGTGAAATATCCACATGCCTCAAGATTCTGTGAAAAAGAAGCATTAGATCTACGGGTTTCCAGGTTACCATGGGGTCTGTGTTTTGACGCCACTTACCCTGCAATGCTTGAATAGTTCCTTGTGAAATGAAAGACGCACACACACACACACACAGAGAGAATATATATATATATAGAACACAAACAAACACAGACGCACACACACTCCTCTTTTATATTCACAGTTCTTTTAGACCAAGTGGAAGCGTTTTATAAGTTCACCTTTCTGAGCAGTGTATCTCATATATGTATTCTTGTATCACGTCTTTAAAATGGTTCCTGTATTTATCAGGAGTTTAGGAGGTTTGAATCCAATCTGGTAGATTATCCCCTCAAGTGTTTAAGAATAAGGCCCTCTGAAGTGATTGTAATATCGCCTAGTGAAAAATTATGTTGGAGCATATATCTGAATCTTTTCACAAAAGTTGAAGAACAGATGAATTGTGCATCAACAGATGACTAAAATTTGAATTGCGCTAGACTGGAAATTTGAAAGTTCAGGCGTTTGGATCTATGCCAGCTGATGGGTTCTGTACCTGACTAGTAAGCTTATATTGTGAACACAGTCAAGCAATTGTCTATATAGCTATAAATTGAGCCTAGGATCTACTCTCAACTCTTGGTTGATTGATATACTCTACATGACCAGAGCATTTTGTATGTAGCACTGTGCATGCTTTAATTACGAAGGTATCCAACTGGTGGAGTTCTGTAATAGTCATGTAAATGTTCCCATCTGCGGTGCAGGTATTATAAGATCGTGGAAGGCGATCACATTCTTTTTATTATCAACCGGGAAAGGGCTGGAGTTGAATTTGATTTGATATATGACAGCATCTTCGAACGCTGCAGAAAGCATGCCTTTAGGAAAACTCCCACCTTGCCAGACCATGTACAGCAGTAACAGTTCACACGTGTTGCTTTGGCTATCATAGATATTCTAAGGCCCTTATAGATTTAGAATTAAGAGCATCAACTAGGAAGTACGCAAGCGGTAGTTTCTTTCTTTTTCTCTTTTTTATGGAACAAGGTTGTAAATGCGAACAGACATATAATTCCTTCTTTATCAGAAAGTAATAGCCCTGATTTACTGTCAACCTTTGCTTCCTAGTTTCTCTGTACACTTGTGAGGTAAATCGAAGCTTAGAAGGGACATCAATTGTGAATTTGTGTTTGCTTCTCCTGTATTTCTCGTCAATAACCTTTTACATGACTTTATATCAGTTGAGCAGCAACTGATAGTAACAGTTCATGACGTGCTTAACTACAGTGCAACCCATTTAACCTTTCTTGACTCATGAATATTGATGCATTGCAACAGCGGAAAGTGAAAATCTTGGTTAACTTCTGACTTTTTCAAGAACAGAAAGGTCCAAAAAGTCCAGCTTTTGGAAGAAATGAAGCCGAAGGGCAGCAAGTGCTTGTAAGCAGCAAGAGAAAACTGTGAATTGGAATCCAATCTGCCTGTCGAGAGAGAACATTTTTTTTTAAATTAAGTATTTATCACTCAACAGGATCGAACCATGACAACTGATTTTTCAATGAGCCTTTCTTGTTGATATGGTGCGGGTGATAAATCCACACATGCATTATATTGAGCTGCACATGGTTATCATCTGTGGCACATGGTATTCATACTCTCGAATCAGCTTTGTGTTCAGGGAAATTCAAGAAGCAAGACAACGAAGGATGGCATTGAACGCTGACAACTCTAATCATTGATGCGAATCTGATCTAAATCATAACAAAATAATAAACCACAAAAGAAAAAAAAAAAAAGAAGACTGAGACTTGGTTCAATTTGATGTGACGTGTGACACGAGTGATAAAGCTGCCGACCAAGAAACAGTTGCAAAACAAGAAGATTCCGAAAGAAGTAGGTTGACCTTTCAATGGGTTTTAATTGCTAGTCAAATCGAGAGTCAAAGGTGCAGCATTGATGCACCGTAACCATAACATGCAAAGTTCAGAGGTCTTCGACCGCGGCTGCAGCATCGGAAGGAAAAAAAACAACAGCACCGACATCTGACCATAACAGAAGATGAAGGTGTCCTCCACAAGACATGAACCATGTTTCCATTTAGCATGCATCTTGCTAAATACCACTACGTTTATTAGGACATTTTCTTTTCCTCTTCCTTTGGGGTTAAAGATTAAAATGCGAGCATGGTCTCGATCCACTACTTCCTTCTCATGTGGATCAACCGTTTTGGTCGGTGGATGAGGAAAATATACAATGCGAAATGAAGTCCGAAGTAGAAGTCTATAATGCTGTCGTAAGTTGCATTTTTCACCCCAGTACGATAAAGTAGAAGGATCAAGCTAGCTAGGAAGTCAATTGGTAGCCCGTGTTACAGTGGGTCTAATATACTAATTCGCATGATTCGACTCAATGGTTCCATTTTCCTGCTGACATTTTTCTCAGTCTTCTAAGTCTGATCCTCCTAACATATTTTGAGCAGTCATGGAACAAATCAAATAGCTTCCCGATTTGGGCAAACAGAGAAATTATAAGAGTTCCTTAAAAGTTTAGGCACATGCTTTTATGTATGGTTATATAATACCGGTAATGTTTCGACTCCTTGGCTGAAAATTGTCTAAGGCTGTAAAGTTGCTAGATTCATTCAACCCTGTGGTGTAAGTTTTTTCTACAATTGGGATCAAAGCAACAACGAGGCATGAAAACTGGAAGCCCCAGTGTTCAAAAGAATCTTCTATTAGGGAATATGCAACTATATCAACCCGTATTGCTCAAGACTTGTTAAAGAATTCTTTATAACGAAGTTGACTGTGCAGAGGAGAACGGAGGATTTAATTACCCGTTTTTAGTTTTCATCTAAAACAAAGGTACGCTCTTTTTTCCATTGTTTTACTCCAACAAACGGGAAATGTGAGTTTGTTTAAACAATTTAGGACTTTCACTGTTCTCAGCTTCAAAAGCGTGGTAACTTTTCCAGTATTTTCGCATGTAAGATGGAAGGTGCAAGTTAACTTCCCGCATTTATGCCAAAGCCAGCCAAGTGTGCTGCATTCAAAGATGGGTAGATCTCTGCTACATTTCAACTAATACTTTCTCTATCATATTCATACGAGCTCTGTCTGTCTTTTATGTGCCGCGTGTTCTTTCCACAGGATTTCAAAATGACAGGATTCATGAAGTGACAAGAATTGATAATTCAGGAAAATGAAATGGTGGGTATCAAAAGTTAGGGACATGTTAATGGCACTCTCTTATTTTATGAAATTAGAATCAAAATGAAGAGTGAAGATCTTTTAATCCTCTTACATAATAAAAAAGCTTGACAGGAGTGTGATTAACATTTTCCTAAATATTATTGCTTAACAACTTTTTTTTAAATTCTTAAAGAAATGGTTAAATTCAATGAGATGCTCTCGTTTCAGTTTTTTTCACATGATTTCAAATTCTAATGCTGAAAAATCATTTGTTTTGCAGCCAGATCTTAAGATTTTCAATAGGCAAGTTGGAGAATTTACAGGAGGGTTAACTTTTTGATTTTTTTTTCTCTAGCAACACTTTTTCCTCACCATTATTGATTAACCTTTTTTTTTTTTGCATAATCTACCACAACTAAAATCAACACGAATCTTGAAATCTCAAGAATTTAACATGAAATAACTCTGAAATAGATTATTAGGTTTACTAATAGATGCCTGTTGAGTACTTGTTATTAGGGTTCTCGTGTATTAGATTTTCAAAAAAGTGTCATAATGCAGAGGTGCAATAAATATGTTTATATAGTAATTTAGGTGTCATGTAGATGTGTTAGTGCCTATTGAACCCTCCATTAGAAAAATCCATAGATTACTAGGACAGAAAGCAATTATTCACTTTCTTAACAAAATTGAAACTGCTCGCTACACGTACCTTGAGTTTTCCAAATTTTTAACACTCATCCATTCATTGTAATAAGATTTTCCTCCCTTTATTTACAATTTTACATAGTCAAATGTTCATCTGATTTATTTGAAAATTTCTTCTATATCTAGAGAAGGTACACTCCTTCGAATTTCAAGAGATGGTACGCGGGATAAGTACCACTTCAAAAGATCTCCTTTTATTTCTAACTCTGGTCACCTGAGTCATTCATTTTCCTAACACAAATCGATCATGTTAATTTATAGACTTCACCGATCTGTTGAAGAAAAGGGAAAGAAATCGAAGGATAAGGAGAAATAGATCATCGCATTTATGAAAGCATGAAATTTAAACTCACCGAAGGTATATTTTATGTAGGAGTCTTTATTGTCTCCTGCTCTATATATACCAAAGAAACATTGGACCTGGAGTCAACAGAGAGAGAGAGAGAGAGAGAGAGCTTCCATTGTTCTTTAACCACGAACTCTTCAGCATAATACTACCCTGAAAGGTAACTAGTTTCTGTTTCAGAAAGAAAGAAAAGAGAAGAGAAAAAAGAAAAATGTACGGCAAAACCCAAGATCAAGCCAACGCCATCGAACGAGACTCCGCTGCTTTTGCCTCTGAAATTGGAGGAAACGGGACAAGACCAAATCCTTCCTCACTAGCACCTGTAAATCTTGATCAGTAAGTAATTTTTTTTCCATCCCTTTTACCAAAAATGTCTTTTGGCAACATAATAGCTTCAGATTTCTTCTCCTTTTTCGCAGTTCCAAGCCGGATTTAATATCCACCTTTTGCTGTCTAAAGTCCTTAAAACCCGTGAAAAATCCTTTCTTATTGTTTTCGTTTTTGAGGCACGTTACAATTTTGCATAATTTTTTAGCTTTCATCCTCATGCATGAAATTTTCCCATGTGTTACGCACATCATTATCATGACCTCCCGCCGATTCACTGTAAATTCATGATTACCCTGTATACTGGTCCATGTTCTTTTCTGGAACTTTTTTAAGCAAACCACAAAATACTTGCATTAATATCTTTTATTTTTAGTTTTTGTTCTCCAAAGTGCTAAAGATGGCTTTTTGGTTTTTTCTTGGCACGTTCCACAGTGGTGATCCTACCGCATATGAGCCCTACTGGAGAAAGGCGGGTGAAAGGAGCACAATTACCTTTACGGGAGATCAGTCCTTGAGTTATTTTGCCAATGCCAAGAACTTGTGCTGGTTTTTGGAGCCAAAACTGGAGGAGGAAATCAGGAGGTTGCATCATGTGGTGGGCAATGCAAAGGTGGATGATCATTTTATCATAATAGGCAACGGATCAAGTCAGCTTATTCAGGCTGCCCTCTATGCTGTATCCCCTTCTGACCGATCTCAGCCCATCAGTGTGGTTTCAGCCGCTCCCTACTACTCGGTTAGCTTTGTCGGTTTCTAAATCGGTCATCAATCCCTCATTGTCGGCTTCTAAATTATAAATTAGTTATTGATTTGACTCTTTAGAAAATGTTAATTTATTTGTAGAACAAGTTTATTTAATCGACCAAAAGTCAGTTGAACATAAGTTGTACTATTGTTTGTGCAAGATATAAACCTTGTGCGTTACTTTTGCTAACCCATTTTTTTTTCGGCAGTATATTAATAAGCATATAAACTGATCTAGACAATGCATATTCGCTATCATGGGCATGTGAAGGTTGCTAGAAGGATTAATGTTGTTTAAGCTTCAATCATGTGTAATGCTATCATTTAATGTACTAATGCAGCCGCCTAATCACTTTTTGTCTCAATTTTAAGTGTTAAGTCCTATGCATTTATAATTACGTTGCTTGTTTATTTGCAGGCATACCAAGATGTGGCAGATTTATTGCGGTCAGGGCTCTACAAATGGGGAGGTGATGCTTACAGTTTTGACAAAGATGAACCGTACATAGAGATGGTAACCTCACCAAATAACCCTACCGGGGTGATGAGAGAACCGGTCGTGAACCGGCCTCAGGGAAAGATCATCCATGATCTTGCTTATTATTGGCCTCACTACACTCCCATTACCTCTCAAGTTGACTATGATATCATGCTGTTTACTGTTTCCAAATGCTCTGGACATGCTGGTTCAAGAATTGGGTAAGGCTTCTGTTATCTAATATCCCAATTAATTCCTAGTAAAGACAACTAAATATAATACTCTCGTGCTTGAGTTGTAATACCTTCCTATTGCTATGATTTGCATGAGAAGATGGGCTCTTGTTAGGGACAAGGACGTGGCAAGAAAGATGGTGAAGTTTATGGAGATTACCACAATCGGGGTTTCTAAAGAAACCCAACTTAGAGCCGCTAAGATTCTGGGAGTCATTTCAGATAGCTGCCTACTTGATAAATCTCCTGACCTGGAAAACTTCTTTGAATACGCTCAGCATCTCATGGCTTCAAGATGGGAGAAGTTGAGGGAGATTGTGAAAGCGAATGAACTATTTAGTCTGCCCAAATACGCCTCCGAATTCTGCCTCTTTACCAAAGAGTTCACTGAAGCCCATCCTGGTAACTAAAGCTTCGATTTTGGACTTAAACGCCTTATCTTTGTGTCCTTCCAAGCATTTGGTTTACAAATAGTCATGGTTTTAACTCTCTTATACAAATCTTGGGCAGCTTTTGCATGGATGAGTTGCAAGTCTGATGTGGAGGACTTGGAGAAAATTCTAAGAGGACACAAAATTCTGGCAAGAGGTGGAAGGCGTTTTGGAAGTGATCCAAAGTATGTGAGGATCAGTATGCTGAGTAGGGATAAAGAGTTCAATCTCTTTCTGGAGAGGCTATCTTCTATCCTAGGAATTACTAATGGCAATTGAATGTCACGCATGCAGGAATCAGAAGATACAGAATTATATACATTGCACCAAGAAAAAAAAAAGATATTACCTACACTGGGTAAAAGAAACAAGTTCGAACTTAGATTGGATGATCATACAATTCCTGTAGTATATTATATGGAGCTAGCTAGCTAGCTACTACGCATATCCTGTGATATGCTAATATGTATATGGTTGTGGGTGAAATTATATACAACATACTAGTGCGTGTCTTACAGATTTGAGAGTTAATGTTATACTTCCTTTTTCTTACACAAAAAATACACACCAAAAAAATTTTTCCCGTCCCTTTTTTTCCTTCTTCTTCTTTGCCAAACATAAACTCACTGTCGGTACCGGCCATCACCTCCGGCGCCAATGACCTCCTTTTTTTTCCCTCCTTTCCTCTCCCTCCCCTCCTCTCCTCCCTCTCTCTCCCCATCTCTCCCCTCCCTCTCCCATCCCACCCTTCCCCACCAACATATGGTCACTCCACGACCGGATCTAGTAGCAGGATCTTGGTCATGCGACCTAGATCCAGGAGAGGAGAGGAGAGGGAGAGAGGAGGGAGAGGAGAGGGAGGAAAGAAAGAAAGAACAAAAAAAAAAAAGAAGGTGGTGGAGGAGGAGGAGGAGTGGAGAAGAAGAAAGAAAGGGAAAAGAAAAAAAGAAAGAAAAGGGAAAGGGAAAAGGAAAAGGAAAAGAAAAGTTTAAGAAAAAAGAAAAAGAAAAAAAAAATAATGAAAAGTTTTTACACATCCCAAAAGTTTTTCTACAACTTCTATAGTAAATTATAGTAGAGTTTTAAACAAACACCCAAAAAACTCATTAGTTTACACGGGCCCTACATTATCCACAAGTTTTTCGTAACTAAAACTATGGCTATGCAAATAACTTTTACCCTGTCCTGCATTAACTGATTATTACAAGTTCCCACTGTATTGCTTCTCCAAAAAAAAAAAAAGTAAAGAAAAAGGTTTCAAATTGTATGTGCAAGAGAGCACAAATCATTTCACAATCATCTTTCAATGCCTCCAACAACTCCCACTTTTCAATCATTTTTTTATCTAACATATAGATCACATCAAAAAAAATGCTAAAATGCTAAAATATTAGATTAGTTAAATTATTCCAAATAATTTGCTATTCAAACACCCTCATTGAAACCAGAATATTCAAAAACTCAGATGAAATAAGCCTAAAACATCTTTGCTAATATACAGACCTTGATCTTGCCGTAACAATGCGTGCTGCCCGTGTCCACATTTCAACGAAAGGAGTCATATTAGCTTGTTTGACGTGAAAGATTAGTCAGTAGGGAGGCTGGTTTTTACTCCATAGGGTTTAGGAAAGGCTGGGCTTTTAGGTACGGTCTTTTGTATATAAAAGGATTAGTCTGTTCAGTGGACAAGAAAAGAAATGGTTTCTTTCTTCTTGTTTTTTTTAATGTTATTTATTCTCACATTTTTATTAATCACACTCTTACTATTATTTTAATCATATAATTTTCATTTATTAGATTATATGATAAAACAAATGATGGGGGTGCAAATTACAAAAAATAGAGTGCAAATAACATTTTTCTTTTTTTTTTGCCACCTCATTTTTAGAAATAATTACAAAATTATGTTAAAATAATACATAATTATGTCCCATTACTACAGCAACTTATAGCAGCAATGACATTAGTTCTCACACATGGCATACTTTCTAGGATTGCTATTTTGTAGAACAATTCCGTGATCAAGAGAGAAGCATAAAATCGTTTTAGTTCTAAAAACATAAAACCACAGGCACAAAATACTTAGTGTATAGTATCCCTATAAATTCATCAAGTAAATGTATCCAACCAACCATAAATAACCCATGCGTGGAGTATGTGATTACACAATTTTTGACAATTAGAGCCAGATGTCAGAGACATATGATGACAGCAACTAAAACCATCCAAGCTATTACCACCCCAGATGTCAGAGACATATGGATGACAGGTGATCCACCCTTTTGTTGCAAGCTTCAACCTCAACAGAATTTTTTGCATCCTTGAACTCAAATTCATGAATCTTTCCCATTCTCCATCTCCAGCTTCTTCTCCAGCTTTCGCTTCTCCAGCTTCTTCAGCTTTTCGTCCTTGCCAAATCCGGATAGATCTGCTGGTTCCTTCTTCAAGAATGTAGAACCCAAAAAATTTCAATGGAGGAGATATGAGAAGAGGAATAATATTAGAAATATATATCAATAATCACATAAAATAACAAAACTCTCAAATTTCACTCTTCTCAACTAATAACAATAATAAGACTCCCTATTTGTAGACTAGATGACTTGGTAAACAAGTCTTACAATCACAAAAAATTTTCTAATCAAATACTAATTCCTAAACAATAAAACTACCATAACGTGACTCTATTAGAATTACCAAAAACTCAACTTGACTAAAACACTGCTCTGAGACGATTTAATATGCCAGTGATAGGTGGTGATGTGACAAAAGCCTTGGTCTTTTGTTTTGAAAATAACTATATGTACTACCCGGTGAATAGTACTGCGATATCTTTAGTTCCAAAGACTGAAAATGCTTGCACCATGAAGGATTTTAGGCCAATTGCTTGCTGTAACTTTCTATACAGGTGTTTCTCTACGATACTTACAAATAGACTGAAAGCTATCATACCAAAGTTAATTGGCGATTATCAAAGTGCTTTTGTGAAAGGAAGGCAAATTGGTGAGAATGTTCTTTTGATGCATGATTTGGTGAAAGGTTATCATAAAGCGGGTGGTCCTTCTAGAGCTGTTATCAAAGTTGATATCATGAAGGCTTATGACATGGTCTGTTGGGACTTTCTATTCATTGCGCTAGAGGTCCTGGGATTTCCGAGGGAATATATAGAATGGATTCAGCTATGTGTTTCTACTGCACATTTCTCTCTTAATATAAATGGTTCGCTAGTCGGATTCTTTGCTAGTGAGAGAGGGATTAGGCAGGGTGATCCACTTTCACCATACCTATTTTTGATTGTGATGGAGATGTTCTCTGCTTTGTTTAAGTGGAATATCCAACAGCTGGGGTATGATTTTCACCCTAATTGTCAACTTTTAAAGCTCTCTCATTTGGCATTCGCAGATGATCTGTTTTTGATAACTGCTGCATCTGAAAAATCCTTTAGAGTGATTCAGCAATCCTTGCAAGAATTTAGCCACTTATCTGGTCTTATCCCGAACCTTCAAAAGTGCCAAGTGTTCTTTGCGGCTGTGCAGAATGATGTTGCTAAATATCTCAGCAATCTCATACAAATGCCCATAGGACATCTACCAGTTAAATATCTGGGGCTTCCATTGATCTCTACCAAATTGTCGTATAAAGACTGCCAACCTATATTCATAAAGTTGCAACAGAAAATTAATGGCTGGGCATCAAAATGCCTCAACTATGGAGGCAGAGTACAATTAATAAAATCAATGCTACAGAGCATCCATCTGTATTGGTCCAGTGTCTTTATCCTGCCCAAAGCAGTCATCAAAAAGATCAACAGCTTAATAGCATCATTTTTGTGGGCTGGTGAGGTGAAATCTCATTATGGTGCGAAAATCAGTTGGAAAGAGGTATGTGCTCCAAAAAAGGAAGGTGGACTGGGCATCCTTGATCTTGAAAGTTGGAACAAATGTCTAATTTTGAAATTAATATGGAATATATGTTGCAAAAAAGACTCTCTATGGGTCAAATGGGTGCATATGGTATTATTAAAAGGGCTATCTTTGTGGAGCATTAAGATACCTGGGGGGTGTTCATGGGCTTGGAGGAAAATATTAAAGCTGAGATACTCTATCCAACCTTTCCTCAAGATGATTGTGGGAAATGGAGTCAAAACTAATTTCTGGTTTGACCATTGGCATCCTATTGGACCTCTCTATAAGCATTTTTCTAGGAATTTATTGACTAGTTTTGGCATGACCAATACAGACTATGTTGCTAAATGCATCTCAGGTGCATCGTGGAAATGGCCCCTTGATCGAAGGAGGACACAGGAAGTAAAAGCTTTAATGGCTGCTACCCCGGGGACTTTTGTACCACAAACTACTTCAAAAGATCAACTTGTATGGACTGCTAGTACATCTGGCATATTTTCTGTCAAATCTGCTATGCAGGTTATGTGGAGGGAGGGACAGAGAGTTAAATGGCATAGATTGGTGTGGGGTAAAAATCACATTCCCCACTTTGCTTTTGTCCTATGGCTATTGTGTAAAAGGAGATTATCCACAATGGATAGAGTCAAGAAATGGAGTATTGCTGTAGCAAATGACAGATGTGTATTCTGCCACCAAGAAGAGGAATGTATTGAGCACTTATTCTTTGGCTGTGATGTAATTTTCACTGTATGGCAAAAAGTGCAGAGCCTGTGCCTGACATTTAGGGGGCGATATTCACTGGAGGAGGAGCTAACTTGGTTGTCTCATCATTGGAACACACATAATTTTGCTGATTGTCTTAAGAGGCTGGCTTTTGCAGTATTTGTGTATCAGGTGTTGAGGGTGAGAAATGGCTGCAGTTTTTAAACAGATTCCTGCAACACCAATTGGTGTCCTAAATGCAATCGTATCAAATGTGCAACATACTGTTATGTCTTGGGGAAAGATTCCAAGAAGTCAAGAAAACTGGCACCTTGCTCTTGAGTGGGGCATTCCTCTCAATGTTATGTCTTGATATTGATTGTTCTATTTTGTTTTGTATATAGATAGAGGATTGTATACGTGTAAATAGGAGGTTAATCCTCTGTGTACAAACATTCTTTCTTGATCCTAATGAAAGATACTAAATTTGCCCAAAAAAAAAAAAATATTGCCTCCCTTAAATCAAGCTCTTCTTTCTTGGATCAAGTTCAACACCTTCACGATCACAATAATCCACGTATCTGGATAAACTGTCCTTGTCACGCAATTTTATTGTCAATTCACTGACAACTCATCATTTCGTGATTTGATAATCACAACTCAATTGATAGGATTCTTTCTCGATCTCTGTCGCAATTCCGAATCAATATAACATTCCATTGAACCAGTCTTATGGTCCAATCTTCACCAACTAGATACACCATGACCAATCTTGTGGTCTAAGTCAATCTTCTAACTTCTTCTGAGCAAATCTTATACTCTAACTCTGACAGCGGAAAACATCCACGACTAATCTTAATCGGGTTAATGCTTCAAGGTATGCTACCCAAAAAATTTCAATGGAGGCAGGAGAAGAGGAATAATATTAGAAATATATATCAATAATCACATAAAATAACAAAACTCTCAAATTTCACTCTTCTCAAGTAATAACAATAATAAGACTCCCTATTTGTTGATTAGATGATTTGGTAAACAAGTCTTACAATCACAAGAAATTTCTTAATCAAATATTAATTCCTAAACAATAAAACTACCGTGACTCTATTAGAATTATCAAAAATTCAACTTGACTAAAATACTGCTTTGAGACTATTTAACATGCCAACAATTTCAATTTGTTTGTCCAAAAAAAAAAAAAATCCAGTTCGAGCTGATTTACCGCAAAATGCTTCTTGGTTTAGTCGAAAGAATCATCAGTGATGCAAGAAAAGAGAGGACTGTTAGAGCCCAAGAGAAAGAGAGAGATACAGAGAAGGAAGAAGGTAGTACAGAACAGAAGTCCAGTCCACCTTGGTTAATGTCTTTCAGCATTGTTCTCATGTTCCGATAGTTGAGACTAGAAAGACTGGACGCTGACTTTTCCGGAAAGAGAGAACAGCTTGCACGTCACTTTCTATTAAATCTTGACTTGTTCGAACATTCAATAACTGGTGAACAAAGAGGTTAAGGATTGTACGTGCATCACTCCGTGAGGCAGGACTGGTGGTGCCCCACCCCATCCCCAACCCCCCCTAACAAAAAAAAAAAAAAAAAACCCAAAAAAAAAAATGCCCCAAAGACGAACCTAAAAAAGGGAAACTTTAGGATAAGATATATATTTTTACCATTAAAGCTTTTAGCGAGTTTGACGAGAAGATATTCATATTCTATCAACTTTCACATGTTTGAAGAATATCTTTAACCCAGCTATATTTTTCAGTTGTGACGAATGTGCACCCTAGCCATCAGCTTTCAGTAAACATTTATGTCGAGCACTCTACACATTTATACCACTTGGCAGCAAGAACATGCACACTGTACACTAGTTTATACCCTAATTTATCAGCTAGGGTAGGGGATCCAGTATTGATAACCTTGCGCTTGCCGCTGTTCTATCTGTTCGCTCATATTGTCCGTGTGGATGGCAGACATCCTCCTACTAAACCGCAATCCCGGGAACAAGATTTGCCAACAATTACTATTTTGGAACGAAATCATGGTTTTCTTTGTTGAGAAAACATCATCAATAGGAAAAATGCATAGAGAGATCAACATGATATACCTGTATTGTACTTTAAAGGAATCATTAAACCACAACAACAGACCTCCATTTTTATAAGAAGAAAATGACAGCAGTTAAATCAATCAATGGAGGCCGGGACTAAAAACAAAAGAAACGCCCAAGACAGATGCGCTATGGTCCCGGAAGATGCATCTCAATCATCGAAGAGAGACAAAAATCTCCGGTTAGGTGCCTCAGTTCATATGCCATCATGTGAAGCAGCTTCATATCAGTCTTAGTTCATATTCGCCAGCCATTGTAATGTATCTTACCCATGGAAGAGCCTGGTAGCCACTTTTTTCGATAATCTTCAAATAACGAACCTACAGAAACAATGGTGTTATCTTATGATGGCTCCATCAATCAAATCCAAGAAAGTTAATGTATGTCAAAACAACAAAGCCCGCATCCAAGACAGCTATAGAGTAAGATCAAAACACGGAGACTCGGAAAGCCCATCCAAGTTGTATGGGATATATCATTTCAAATGCACCTCTTAACTGCTGTAAGGCAGTTCTCCAACAAAACTAATTAATGCATAAAAGTATTTTGTACATCCACGCAAATTTCAGCTACATAAGCAGTCAACTAAATTTACTTCATTAGCATGCAAATACACTTGCAAGCACATTTGGGCAGTCTCATAAGAGGCTCACCTGTATTCCTGAGACAGTAAAATAGGGGATCTCAAATTTGACACGAATTGGAGCTTTTCTCTCGGGCAATGGCTCTTCAGCTGTTATACTAGGAAGAGTAAACTCAGCTCTGCACATGTATTCCTGAGACAAGAAGAAAAACAAAATAGGCAAAGAGGAATTAGATGGTATGAGATCATGATAGTTGAAAGAGCTTCTAGCTGGCACATTATCTGCACTCAGTAGTAGCATGTCACGCAAACCCAATGCTTATTTATAGATACATGATCTCCAAATTAATTTGGATTAACTCTCACCTTACCCCCTGGAAAAGATTTTATTTTCCAGACCAGTGCATCATTTTCAGGTGCATAAGTTGACGACCCCATTGATGTCCGAATATTTGGATTAGTAGCATCAGATGGCACGGGCAACTCAATCTCAACATTGGTAGCAGTGCTGGAAATTGACATAATCTCATGAGTGAACTCACTGGTATTTTACAGACAATAATGAATCTATCCTTCCTTCAGAGAAGAGAAGAAAGAGACTCCACGCCAAACACAATACTTTTTTTCTAATGGACAATTCTCTCCTAGACAAAAAATTAAAGCAGCTGTACACCAAAAAATAAAAAATAAAAAAATAAAAAATATATATACCTACGCTCCTTAAATTGGCTTCGAGCTTTTACTGTCATTTCCATACGGCTTCTAGAATGTCGCTCAACTTGAGCTTCTACCCATATGAGAGGCTTGACCTGAAAGCAAGAATTATTGCTCTAGGCTCTGACTCATATGCAAAATGTCAACCAATAATGCCACAGCTCATGTTTTATTTCCACAGCCATTTTTCATAGAATGCCAACCAATCCCTTCTCTAATCAAAGAGATAATATCATCAAATTTTCATGGCTCCACCACATGCCTTACCATTGCCATCTCTGTCTTTTTAGTGTTTAAAATCTTATGTGCAAGTTTTTCTGATCTCTTTGGCTCCCGAGTATTTATTGACATTTATTCGACATACATTTGATGAACTTGAAGATTTTTTACAGCAAGTCTCCTCTCTTCTAATTTTGTTTACCTTTTGTTGTAGACTTCAAATTCTCTCTTCAAATCAACTTCAATTTTTAAACCAATACAAAAGTATACATAGATAAACACATTCACACACACATAATAAAACTTCTGAATGGAGTGCTCTTATCAATAAGAAGGTTTTATTTAGCTGAGTAAATCAGAAAAGGATTTGGGGATCAGTCTTCCCTGCTGCAAAAGTATGTGACAAAATCTAATTTTTGTGCATGTGTTTCCTTTGGGGTCGAGGAAGCTAATTTCTACAGCATTAATGGTAGAATTTAAACCATTTTATAACTTTTTTAAGCTCTTGCTTTTATTATTATTATTTAGCTTGGGGAACTAATTTTTACGCATTAACATATATTTTTCTTTCTTTCATTTTCTTGGGGAAGAGGGAGGGGTTGAGCAAAGCTAATTTATACTGTATTAACATGAAGTATTTAAATCCTTTTGTAATCTCTTGTTTCTGTTTCTTTTTGGTTTCCGTTTCCCTGCTTACTTGGCTTCTTGGGAAGAAGAGATCGGTGGAGGTGACAAGGAGTTCAACAGGGCCCATTAGACTTGGTAACATTATAACATTTGGCTAGTGAGGGGTATTTTTGGTAATTCTGTAAAAATGGCAGTGGAAGTAAGATCTAAGCCATGGCATTATCAGTTCCCATGCAAAATGCAGAGAACAGTAGAAGCATAACTAAATACATATGCACTTAATATCAACAGTAAACCAAACCTGAGTGCTGAGTCTGTATGTCATGAGATCAAAAGACCCATCAGGTGGTATAAAGGATATGGTCCGATCATTTTCAAATCGGGCCAAACGCACACACCTATACACAAAGGTTGCATAAACAGATTAAAAGACATAGTTTTGTAGATCCATAAATACATAAACCAAAAGTATTCTACTCATGAAACTGATTATACATAGCTCAGAACGAGGTCCATATGGATTATTATTATTATTATATTTTGGTGGGGGTGTTTTTCAAAAAACTACACTGTAGCATTGTATTCCAAAATCTTTTCACTGTAGATGTATTTTCGGGTGCAACTAAAATTTAAAATTTTATTGGCGTATCTTCAAAAATTTTGTTGAATCTTCCACCAACCACCACCACACACAACCACCCGGACCAGAGGGGGAGGGAGGGGGTTGCGGGGTAAGGGGGAATGGAGGGGAGAGGAGGAAGAGGGGAGAAAATGAAGAGAAAGAGGGAGGACAAGGAAGGAAGGAGGGAGGGGGACGGGTGGTGGTGGCAGGGGAGGGGCCGTGGTGGTTGTGATTTGTGGCGTGTGATGGTGGTGGTGGGGGGTGGAACAAGAAAGAGGTAGTAGGAATTTTTTTTTTAATGTTTTTGTTAGGTGTATTTGAGATTGTATTTGGAGTGTTTTACTATAACATTGCATTTGAAAAACTGTATTTGGGAAAAACTCTCAATCTGAACAGAGCCTTGTTTGGTAGATCCATATATACATAAACGAAAACTATTCTACTCATGAAACTCATTACACATAGGTCAGAAAATCAGAGAATTGGATTGCATACTGATGGAACTTTATGTCGTCTAGATCAATAGCTTTTCCCTTGGTAGCTCTTCCTTGCGCCTCCAGCAATACTCTATCATTTAGTCCAAGCTTGCACTCTGGCATACCACTACCAGACAGAAACATTAACACTTGATAACTATGATATTATAATCAGCTGAAAGCAGGAATATGAAGCCCAAGAACTCCGCAGGGAGGCAAGTTTTCTATCTGAATAGATGTACATTAATCACTTAAAGCCACTCAATTGGTAGCCTTGTACACAGAAATTACTGGAAATCTAATGTGAGAAAACCAAAGAAAGTATAACGAGGCCACAACTATGGAAAAGAGGAAAGGAACTTGGCTGAGAAGCTGAAGCCATCATCATTACTAGTTACGAGAAAAGCATATGCATGCAGACAGAACAGGCCCAGAATGCTCAGTCAACTAAGTCTATGCAACAGATCAATTTCCCTAAGCATATCAAAACCATATATAGAGGGGAGAAAAAAAAAAGAAACATCACTACTCATCAACCAAGATTGAAAGAAAGCATTACAATCTCTTTGATAAATGTGTGGAAAAGACAAATGGCCATTACTGAGATTTATCAGTAGAAAATGGTCCTAATTAATATTGAAAAGAAGGTAAAAAATAAAACCTTTACTCAATATTAAGTATTCTGCGCCCTAACTTAACCACAAGCCAAAATGTATCAAGCAACTTAAGGAAAAATCCTATTCACCAGCACCTAAATAATGGGTAAATGTACTAGAATACAAGTTTGTGTAAATTTGGTTAAAGAGAGAAGTTCACAAAGGAACAAAGCACAAAATATGAATCACAAACAAGTCACAGGTTTTCAATAAGGAGTGACAAAATGTACTAAAGAGATTTTCTTAAAAGCTCGAACTAAATCCCCTGCCTGGAACCAGGGGCAAAGAAAAACAGGTTCAAACGTTTGCCTCAATAAGTAAACTGAAATCCCCAAAAAAATACCTTATGAAACCAACATACTTTAAGATAAATTTGCAATCACAACAAAATCTCATTAATTTCATTCTGAAATGTTAATGACGCATATATTGCAATAGAGAACATACCTCAAATAAGTGCGCATCTTTAATGCCCCAACAACATCTGACCTAACTATTTGTCCGTTGCTGTTAACTAGTATATTAACACTTTCCACAACATCTAAAAATACCTGAACCAACAAAATACATCACTAGGATCTCCAAAAAAGAAAATGTGAGAAGACACTAATCAACCAAATGAAAATGCTCACCTCATTCTTCTTGTATCTTATCCCTTCGCTGCGCCAAGAAACTGCATTTGTCACTGCCATGGGAGGTCTCTGCGCAACTTCCATTCTGTAGGCATCGGTCTTTATAAACTCACTAAGAATCTTTGCTTCAGTGTATTGAGGATAACCAAAGTCCATTATTTCATCAAGTAATTCATACTGTAAATGGGAAAAATATATCAATGCATGACAAACTAAAAAATGCTACAGCAATATTCACATTAAAGCACCCAAATCCAAAAATCAAGTGAAAAGAACCTCTTACCACCACAACAAAGTTATCTCTTAGTGATTCCTCTTCTAACTCCTCGAAATAAT
Organism: Gardenia jasminoides; assembly: GCA_013103745.1. Lineage (NCBI taxonomy): Eukaryota > Viridiplantae > Streptophyta > Magnoliopsida > Gentianales > Rubiaceae > Gardenia > Gardenia jasminoides. Next base: position 42,662,470 of record CM023105.1, read on the forward strand.
GCTTAAATACCTGGGTTTGAAAGTACTTTATCAGTATAAACCTGTAAAACCACTAATGCAATCTCAAACTCATATGATGAAAGCATAGATCTTTAATTACCACTGGCTCTTACATCAACTACACGATGTAGAAAGAGAAGAAGGCTGGCAGCATTACAATTCTGCCTTGAAGCGGTCATGAGATACACATTGTTGTGTTGTATATACATGTAGGTCACACCATCATCATAAACAACAGGATCTTGAGACTGTGGGTCACCCTACAGCAGATTAAAACACCAAAATTATTGTCAGTACCTAATATTGGGCCAGCGTAGTCTACATATAAGCAAAAATAAATAATAAATAAATATGTGAGAAAAGCAGATCAATCAACCTCAGCCCAAACAAGTTTTAGGTTTCACTAACTTTTGGATATGGCCTGAACTTAGCACAATAAGCCTAATACTCAAACTGCATGTAAAGATAAATCAAGGCCAAACTCAAATAAGATTGATTTGACAACTAATCAAACAAGATTTAGTGCTCCTTAACCTTTTGAACCATGCTTGAGTTCATATCAACGAGGATAAAACCTGAAACTAACATATAAAATCAGTCAAGCTACTTGAGCTGGGTCACAAAAAGCTTGTCTGAGCTCAACTCGGCTAATGATCAAGCAAAGCCAAAACCAACATTTTAGTGTTCAACTCAAATTAGTGACGTTAACACCGGAGCGTACAAAATAGCAAACTCTAACCCAGCAACATAGGATCCAAAAAGTACTCATACTCTAGATGAACTTAAAAAACCGAACAGGTGGATTTTCTCCAAACTTTCAATCTGTCAATCCTAATCTAAAATCCTCACTGCTTAGGCAACAAAAATAAAACCTTTTGACCAATAAACCACAAAAACAAAAATCCTCTCCTTCGTTGAATCACTAATGAATAACAATAACAACAGGAAGAGGTCCATATAATCATCACAAATGAAGGCTCAATAAAGTAGTTAACTGATCCTGCCTCTTTATTTTAAGATTAATAGCCGATTAACTAATTTAATGATCAAGCGTTATCAAATTCTTATCCCAATTTGATTAGCAAAATATATTCACCGAAAGTGAAAAGAAGAAGAAGAAAAACTTGAGCAAATTAGAGAAAAGAGAAAAAACAGAGTAGTACCTCTTTTTCAATGAGCTTGGTGAAGCAGCGTTCAGCTTGGGCGGCGGAGACGTCGCCACGGTAGTCCCGCCACACAAGAACCCGGCCTTTAATGTCCAGTAGGAACAGCGCCGACGCTGCCCCCGCCATTTTACTTAATTTCGTTAAATTCTTCTCTTCTTTGGCGTGTATATATATATATTTTATGTATGTATCTATTGTACTCTGGAAATGTATATGGTCATGTAATTCGATTGGAGATCAGATCGGGGAGGGGAATGGACAGAGAGAGAGGGGAGGGGGATTTCATTGAGATCTGGGAGAAAATAGTAGTGGTGGGGCGACTTTTGCAATTCTAGAATAGTCGAGGGGCGATTTCCAGTAAATATTTTGCTACTACTATTAATTTGCACGGTTGCACTCCCCTGCATCGGCCCAAAGCTAAACGAAACGACGACGTCAGCTTTAATGCCACGTTAACGCCGGGTGATTAGACTGCATCATCCCACAGTGGCTCTCAGCTACCAAGCGCTGGAGCTATACACTTGATTTCCACCATTTACATAATTGCTTCTTGGTACTCCACTCTCTCTCTGACGAAAAGTTTAGATTGTTCAGACTCTGATCATCATCATGTCCAGAGCTTGCGTTTGAGATTATAGATTACCTACACGGATTCTTATACATTATCTATCAATACAGTTTTCATATCTGCAACACAATTTAAACACACACCTTTTGTAAGGGAATGGCGTGTCTTATCAACTAAGTCAATATGTGTTGCCTTTCACTTTTGTTGTTACGCCAGGTCTGAAAAGGATCGAGTTTAGGTTCTGTTTCTTTCTTCTCATCTTTCAGTTACTTAAAGAACAAACAAAGGAAGTGCTTCCATAATATTTGTAGCATTTTTGGTAGTACCAAACCATGTTCATCAGAATGGACAAGAGAAACTTTTAATCCATGATATAGAGCTAACAACACTTTGGAGATGAGATGGTTTGCAGATTGGGAAGCGCATTAATATTAGTCAGGCTACAGGACTGACTTCAACGAGGGGAGAAAAAAAAACCTCAAATATCTCTTTGTATATGCACAGGTACTATATATTTCCTAGACAAAGTGCTGTTACCTCAAAACAGTACGCTAATCAAATGGAAATGGAACATTTTCGCACTCGGGGAAAATGTAAACCATTAGAAAAAAAGAGAGAGAGAGAGAGAGCAGAAATGTGTATGATCACATCCTGAATTGAAAAGGTTATGTGTTTGGACTGATAGAAGGTGCCCTTTTATTTTACGTTCGTTCTCTCTACTTGTTTTCAAATTGAGCTCTTCATCGCCCGCTGAATACTCCACTGAAAACCTGACTGCTTCCTCCAAGTGATGCCTCCCATTCGACTGATGAAACTCTAATCTGAGAGAGTGCCGCTACCACCTCTCGCACCTCCGGCCTGTTAATTGCATCTTCACTTAGACACCGTCCCGAAATTTCTGCCATCTGCAATGTATTAATCATTCAACATTGATAAGCTTTCAACATTTATCAATACGAGGATTGAGGCGTTGGTTATTTGTACAAAAATTTTTCGCTTGAAGTTTGTGGTTGCATTCCATTAGCAGCACCGCAACTGACAGATTGCTACGAGAAGTTTACAAGTTTATTAGACCTACCTTGTATACATCTTCCATAGGGTAGCTGCCTCTTAGATTACCATCAACTATGGATTCCAGGGCACTCTCTGGATCTTGATCTTCAAACGCGCTGTTAAGCTGAGAAAGCAGCAGCACAAAACCTTAATTAACGAATCCATGCAGTACTAATACGATACAATAGATGCATGTCAATTATGTCCACATATTCCATGATGTTTCGTATAGAGGAAGAGGGAAAGAAATGCATCCTCATGTGCATTATGGCACATTTCTCCTCTCAATTCCTCTGCCTAGGTTGTCAGCGTTTCTGGTTTTAGTTTTCCATCTTTGACCTCAAAAGCATACCATCTTTTGCGTTTTGATGCAGAATAGTTGACTTACTATAGTTATGAGAGATTTCATCTTCTGAGGCTCCATATTATCACGGATAAGTGCACGTTTACCAGTTATTAGCTCCGCCAGAACAACTCCAAATGCAAAAACATCTGTTTTAGTCGTCACCTGTAGCTCTTTCACTGACCTGTGAAATGAGAAGCATATGAACGAAATCACCCAAACGTCTTCGACTAAATGAAAATCTCGTACATGTTGGTATGGCGTAGTTTGGGTAGACACTGGACGGAAGCATTTGGTGCGAACCATAGTAGACAGAAGCATTTAGCGAGACTTGAGAGAGTATTTACACTACAAAGACAAATTGACTTTGTGTTTATAGTCAGTGCTTACTCTGGGGGAAGGTATCCTGGTGTTCCAACCAGGCGGGTTGCCATCAACTCATCTTCATTAGTTCTGCCAACAAGCTTGGCCAATCCAAAATCAGCAACCTACAAGAGCAAACCTTAAGATAGAACGTCAGCTTAGAACCTTATGAAGCTAGAACAAATTTGCTATACCATACGTTTCTGTATGAGCATAGCACTTGAAAAATGTCAGTTTATCTAGCTCACTAGGTCAACAATTTTGTTGCAAGAGTAATAAAGGCAGATAAACTGAGCATAACTGGATCTGCATGGATATCCAGTGTTCTATTAATAAAATTAAGGGATATCACATAATGTATGAAAGTTTATAAGATATTCCTGACCGGGATGCGGATGTGAGAAACAAAACCCACACTACACAGGTTTTCTGCAAGATGTGAATTGTCGTATACCTTTGCTCTGAGCGTTTCATCAAGTAGAATGTTGCTGGTCTTTATATCACGGTGCACATATCTCGCTTTGGTATGATCATGGATATATTCGATACCCCTTGCAGCATCAAGTGCAATCTGAGTTCTTGCAGTCCAAGAGAGAGGCTGATGACCTGAAACAACCTTGCTTTAGACAAAGAAGATTCTTGATTTGAAGACCATCAGAATGCAAAAATGTATGCTTCTTGATTTTTTAAGTTTTCTAAATTGTCCTTCCCTATAATCCTACTGGAATCGGGTAAAAAATTATATATGTGAACCCCGTTGATGTATATGTTAAAAATATACTATCCCTGCAAGATGAAATTTTTCTTCAGTAATAATGCCCACATGTTATTATCGTCTTATTCACACTCTAATTTTAGGAGAATTCCAGTTTCAGATGATTATTTTCTTTGGATGTCGCAAAATAATTATTTTTAACCCCTTGGAGGTCGTGGGAACTTTCTTCTAATCCTGTATAAATCTCTAATAATGGTACTCTCTGTATATGTATTGAGCATTTCTTTCACTTTGCAGAAAAATCTGGCATTAGACAGAGCATCTATTTTTACGTAGTGATTCCGATTATATGATCATCATTCCTAATATATCAACAGGTGTCATCATTTGAAATCCAGAAGACATTAAAGCAATATAATATTCTGAATGCAATAATAAGCTCCTTTTGTCGGATTACCTTTCAATAGTGGATCATGAAGATGTTCACTGAGAGAACCGTTTGGGATATATTCATAAACTAAGTAGAGGTGGTCATCTCCGCTGGCATACCCCAACAGCTCCACCTTTATTTAAGACTTGGAACAGTAAATGCTTGAACCTCCTTCATATACCAATACTAAAACAAACTTGGAGATGATTGCTTACCACATTTATGTGATGTATCTTGCATAAAACTTTGAGCTCCGCCAGGAATTCTTTGGACTTACTTGATCTCATCTTCTTTACTGCAACTTCCTGAATTGTCAATGGAGTAAACTGGTCTTACTTTTCGAACATCTGAAAGTACTCAAACTAATTGCATAAAGGAGGTAAACGGAATGCTGAAGCTACAGCAAACTTACCTGCTTTCCCATTACCCCAAGATATACACTCCCGTATCCACCCTCTCCAATTTTTCTGGACTCATCAAAGTTCCCAGTTGCCTCTGCAATCTCCTCTAGAGTGTATACAACTGGCTTCTCGGATTCAATAGCTGTGATATCTGTATATTTATCAGCCTTCAATTGAGTTAGTCCCCTCATGAGTACAATTTGCATCAACAAACAGAAATAGAAGTCTCAGTGCTATCAAATTTAGTTCCTCTTAATTTTCATCACCTTCCATGTTTTCTTTGCTCTGGAAATGCTTCTGTAAGGAATAAGATTTATTGCCAGCTATAGATTTGGACAAAATTTTAGGATCCTCCACGCTGTTTCTCCGGGATCTATCCCTCTTTAGAAAGATTACAAGCAACGTGCATACCGAAAGCATTGTCACAACAGCCAGTATGCTAACCACTATTTTCCACTCGTTCTTTTTGTGGGAATCTGCATAACAATCCCAGGAAAGAACACATCAAGGAGTCGTTATCATATCTACAATAACAGGTGTGATTTGAACATTGAGAATAACCTCTAGTCATATTCTCATATCCATGTAATTGTGCTCTTATTTGTTTTCTAAGGGTTGTGTTTTCCTCAGTATCAAGTGCTGGCCGGCTTACAAGAAAGGAGAATTTTTCTTTTGATATGCTGAAGTTACAATAATGCTATTCAACCAAAAATGTGTAATTATCCAGATTACGTGCCAGATGCGTGAAGGTAACTAACGGCAAATTATCCCAACAAGTATACGTGAGACAAGATTAGTACTCGCCAAACTCGTTCAATAAGTGGTGGAATTTGCAGTTAGCATGCTTGTGTAGAAAAGCTAAAGAGCCTTTGCTGTTCTGCGATCTAATATTGCACATGATTTATGATGTTCAGACAAGCTTCTGATAATTTCTGGTCTTATTTTCAATGGTGGGTTTAATTGCAGGGCAATCAAAATGTTACCGTAATCAGAATAGCTGACCTTAACAAAGATTTACTCACCTTTCTTTGTGGGGGAAACTCCACTTTTCTCCATGGGCACGTACAACAACCAACCGACATCAAGAGATGATGGATCTGCCGCCACATATGTATTCAAGCTCTGTATGTCATTGACATCTGAAGCAAGTAAATCCGCAATACTTGATAAGGTATCAAGACGTTGAACTGTGTAAGTTACCACAATCTGAGAGTCACTTTCTACACATCCACACAAGAGATGCATGGTGGTATTCAGTCCTGCAGTGTAGTTTTCTTCTCCGCCAACTTTCCAAGCCTGCCCGCTATACATCTGATTAGAGACCTTTGCAAAGGTGTCGTTTCTTTGCAAAGTATAGACAGTATCATAGAAGTACCCAACAGTGCCATTAACATTCTTGCAAGAACAAGGTACGTTTACAAGGGAGTCATTTCTGTTGTTGTGAGTGATTGGACTGATTTGTGATGTATTCACTGAGTAATAAGAAGCAATCTGCTCTTTTTTAATACCATTGTGCTGGTAAAGGTAAGAAGTGCACGTCTTGATGCTGTTAGAGCAGGCGAAAGGATATATACGACTAATCTGATCTGGATATGCAGAAGTTCCCACAAACAGCAGGCAGAGAGGGAGGAAAAAGAGAAGATAACAACATTTCCCAGTGCCAGAAGCCATAAGCAGCCTTGGCTGAGGTTTGCCTTGTGAAAGAAAGGAATTATTATCAAAGAATCACTATGTAGAAGCTTCGACCTTAACTACTTCCATTTGTCATTACATGCTTGAAGCTATTACACAGATTAAATATGTTTTGGTTCATCTTTGAAATGAAAATTAACACATCACCTGCAGGTTCCAATAATAATAAAATATAAAAAAAAAGAAAGACTGGGACATTGCAGCCTGCAAGTATCTTATTGTAGCTAACGAAGTCTCTACCAATAATAAACAAGTGCTTCAAGCTTTTGCTAGCAATAAAAACCTTTGCCGATCTTTACAATGTACTCACTACTTATCAGCTTGTGCATGTTCGTGTGAAAGTCCAAGCAAGTATTACAATCACAAGGGCCAGATGTATGCCCATCGCCTGCTGCCCTTCTAAAAAGAGCAGCAAGCAACAGATTATTCCGGCGTCTATCTCTCTTGTGCAGTCGGAAATCCAAAGGTATCAGGCGATAAAATTAAGCTGCTGGCCCCCTCGGAACCAGATGCTTGGTATAGCTGTCTTCTATGTTTTTTTGAGGCATTCCTTCTTCAAATGAAGAAAATTCGACTATCAATTTGAGAGCACAGGTCGCTTTTATGCATGAGCAATAGCCATTTATTGTGTTTCAGAACTATACTAATGGTGAATTGGTGATGGTAATTTTCTCCTAAATCGCACCATCCGCTGTAGATCCCTTCTAGCATTTAAATGGCAGACTTGATCTGACTAGATAACTCGCCTCAATTTGATCATAGCACCTGCTAAGTACGTGAAGCCTTGTTACTCGCGGATAAAAATAGTCGTCCTTAATTGGGTACTTAATCAAAACAAAGAAGACATTTTGTATACTTGTTATGGCTGTGCCGGCCAAGAAAACCATATACTACGAGGACAAAGAGTAAATATTTTTTTCTTTTTTTTTTTTTTTTTTTGGCTAGAAAAAGAGTAACTATTCAAGATCCTAGCTCCATTACTAATAATTGTGGCACAATCTATAGAAATCAGTTAAATGCTGTGATTGTATTGGATCTTTGTGATGATGATTGATGAGAGGAAACAGATATCCTCTTTTAATATTCGATTAAGATGTGATCAGCAGAGTTTTGCAAGTCAGTTGGCGCCATCGACTTCGTAAGTCGACTTTCAGTACATAACAAGTACTTGTACCCGGTCATATGGGAACTACGCTTTTTTTTCTTTTTTCTTTTTTTTTTTTTTTTTTGGGGTAACATATGGGAACTACACACGAAAAACCTCTTCTGTATAAAAAAGTATTGCAAGCATCAATACTTGTTAGGCATCAAGTTTTGTGTGCAAGCATCAAGTTTCTTGATTTTGTATTTTTCTGATTCTAAACGACAACAGTGAATCGTAGAAAGACGCTAGCCAAAAGACAGGGAGTATGATATTTTCCCTTTTTTTCTTTTAAGTTTATGAATTAGTCTAGGAGCGGATATCCTGGAAGCTTTTGACAAGGTCACTGAAAGTTGCAAATAGGCTCACACAAACACCCCACAATCCCAGCTCCCTCACAAACCTCTGGGAAGCACTAGAAAAGAAAAAGAAAATTAAAAAGCTCTGAGATGCAACTTGTCGCCTTCCAATAAAAAACGCACATAAATGAAGACAAATTCCATTTGGATTGCATTTTAGAAAAAGATTCATTTTGCTGGGTAAGTTTTATAATGTAATGTAAGTGAGATTTAAAAATTAATTGAAAAAAATGATTAAAATAATAGAAACAATTTCTCCCAAATAATTGGCGTATGCACATGTTGCACAATCACTTCTGTTCATTATGTTGCGCCAATTTTTTTTAAATTTATTTTTATTTTCATTTTTTTTCTCTAGCCTAAACGGCAGAATTTGACTAATTAAACCACGTCACGTGGTTAGTGAAGCAAGGAATGACCCAAAGAACCAAGTAATAGAACCCGAACGGTCCAGCGTAGCTTTCCCAACCCACCGTCTCTAGATTCTCAACATACTAAGCATAATATGTCATGACATGCAAGATTTTCCTGTTCAGTCAACTCGATTGACAAATCATTCTTTCTTCTCTTTTCATGGAATCATTTGCTACTATACAGAGACAATACAACGAACAAAATTGCAGGATGATGTCTTGAACGAGGTTTGTTAGGCGTTACTGCCAAAGGAAAGACTGACATATTCTAATGGCAGACGTCGCAGTTCAAGCATGCCAATTTGCTGGGCGCTTACAGGATTACACCATCTCCGATCTCATTGATGACTTTCTCCACCTTAACTAAAATATCTGATAACAACACAGAGTCAGCTAAGATATTAGTAATCTAGATGTAAACTGTCTAGACAAAACGGAGAAGCTGGTTGCTTCTCAAGATATTCAATTTGCTGCCTCAAAGATTTTGGCAATTGGCAGTATTAGTATTTAGCTATGATCATCTAGATGAGGCCACACTCATTCAACATATACATGTTAGAATGACAGAGCAGACAGATCAAAAACAACAAGCCAGGATTGCTCCAGCACATAACTGAAATGGCGATATGCAGCTACTGATGCAAAAACATAAACCATCACATTTCAGGATAGAGGATGAACAATATCTACAAAAGTGTACCTTGAAAGGAAGAATCTTCTAGATATCTCTGCAGCAATTGCATATTTAAAAGAAAAATGTCAAGGCTGTGTTTGAATCTCTTAATAACTAACACCATATCACAACCCTTAAGGTTGAATCAATTGGTCATATGAGAAAAAGAACAAGATTTATACCGCAATTTGGGCCTTAAGGTCATTTTCCTCAGATAATGTTGCCTTGCGCTGCATCTGAAATGTCAATTAGTAACTGGTTCGTAAGTCAATCAGAAGCAAGAGGTTATGTAATATGGTTCATAGTGGACTTACTTTTGTCAGCTGCAGGGCAGCAGTTCTTTAAGAATGATGCGAAACTGGGAGGAAAATCACCAAGAAACTCTTCAATTTCAGGATTATGTATGGCTTCTCGGTCATTTGAATGTTTATTGACTATGCAGTTCAAGCTTGTTGACCCCTGATGGGTGATAGCTTCAGCAGTAGTTATGCTCCTCATATCTTCCTCAGTGCTGAAACTGGTACTAGTGTCAACAGAAGTTGCACGCCTACAATCTTCCTCAGTTACCCTCACAGTGATACTTGTGTCAGCAGAAGTCGTATGCCTCCAATCTTCCTGCGCCCTGAAAGTACCCAAAGCTAGTTACTGTCGGTCAGAAATTTTGGTTCAATATTTTTATTTAGTTCTGTATGTGTCCAATTAGGAACAGAAAGCCTATGCCTACCTATATGGCAGTCCAATCGGAGGGACAAACTCAGATTGTGATGATAGCTCAGAATTGTACTTCAAACCTTGAAGCTTATCTGGAGCATTATACAAGATCTCCTGAATTCAACATTAACCATAGTCTCAGTTATTAGAAAAGCAAAAGAGACAAGAGTCAATTCAGCTTTTGATACAAAAAATTCTACAGATATTCCCAGCAGTGTAATAAGTTATATAATCAGGTTATGTAATAATAGGCAGTTGTTGGTGTACCTTCAGAACATCAATGAACGCTTCTGCTTCATAAATTGTTAAAAACCGCAAGGTGAATTTCTGGACCTGCAAGACAGACCAAAAAAAAATGGGGAGATAACTCCCCAGGTTTTAGATTTACTGTCAGGATGCTTATCAGAAAGTATCATTGACCAAAGGAAAACCAACAGCAATTTGGCGTTATGACCAATTATTCTCCCATATAAGCAATTTGGACAAAAACCAACATGATTCACATCGTGAGTAACACTCCTGATATGATCTGTTTTTCAGCCAAAATCTTGGATGTAGTATACTTTTGGGAATTACTCATTTTCTTTGTCAAATTTAAAGGGCTATAGTGAAGCACTATAAGCATGGTCTTCCACCATAGACTTCTGCAACAAATGCAATCTGCATTCCTAGTTCAGTATAATGTTTCAGTTAATTCACATTACCTTACTTCTTTTATATTTTTTCAAAAGGCAAAAAAGAAGGTTACATTAATCCCCATTACTGTTCTAAAACTTGTAGGCTTTGTTAAAAAAGTTGTTTAGTGAAAGAACTCATGTAGTTACAGTCCCCCAAGATTGAGGAACTTGCCTGGCCTAAACAATCTTTGTAGCTCACAAAAATAGCTCTGCTTCCTCTTGCAGGAAATCCAGATACACATGACACCTGAGGCCATGTAAAATGCAGCTGCGATACTCGATGCTCTTCCTGTAATAAAAATAGAACAAGACAAAAACCTTTGGACCACAATGTTCTCCTAATACCAAATAAACAGTGACCAAAAAAAATTGCTTAAGATTTTAGCAAAAAGAAACTCTCAATAAATGATGAATTCCGAATAAGCAGGAAAGCTTCTAAGATAATTTTGAGCAATAAAAACTTGTGCAAGTCCAACTGATTATTCTCATTCTAAAAGTTCCTCTCAGCTAGGGAAACACTCAAAGCAAAATGAAAGAACAGCATGGCATTTTTCCCTTCATGTAACTAAAGAGGACTCAATTTTCTGACTCTGACATTATTTGCTCTTTTTATAAGATCATTTTCCTCATGTTTACATCTATACCTTGTAATTGATGAGGATAAATTGCCGGAAGCTTGCGTGTCTAAACAATTAATCGTGTAATATATGACTACATTACACAATTCACAAATAGTACAGTACTAAATTCAACAGAAGTTCAAATTTCCAGATAATGAATACACATACACACTCAAACAGAAATTTGAATTTTCAGCAGAAACAAACAGAAATGTAGGACTAAATCCAGTAGAAATTTCAAATTCTCAGCTAAACAAAGACACGCACAAACATACTGCGAAGTTAGACAGAAATTTGAATTTCCTGCTCATGAGAACGCAAGTTAAACCCAAAAATTTAAACTCTCAGCCGAGACACACAAATAAATTGAACAGAGATTTAAATTTTCAGCTTAAAATGCATAGGTATATAAATACTAAATCCACATAATTATTATTCGAAAACGGGAAAAAGGAGATGATCGTGAGGATGACTTACGAGGACTTTGCCACAAACAGAGAGATTGAGGATAGCTTCTGCGGAACTACCGACGATGAGCTTGAGACAGGCAGTCCCAACAGCGGAGGCTGCGGAGGAAGAGGAAGATGTGGAAAACCAAACCCCGCCTCTTCGGAGTTTCCTCGAGCTATTGGAGCGAGGTACGAGTAGAGGCTGATGATGAGTCGCCGCCGAGGAGACGGACGAAATAGGAGGAAAATGTACGAAGCGCGCGTATTGAACCTGCCATTGCTCTAGAATTGGATTCATCGCCATCGCCGCTTCATTGTTCAAGGAAATATCAATTGGGACCGGTGATCCCGCCATTTTTTGAAATTCTGGAAACGTTTTATTATTATGCCTTTTCTGCGGTGGTTTGGGCCTTAGGAGGGGCTCCCTTTAAATAGTTTGTACAAAATGTCACGCAGGGTATATTGGCGTATTTACCCTTAAAGGAAAAAAAAGGAATTTGCTGTCAAGAGATTTCCCAGACTGCAGGTTGATAGGCCCAGAAAATGAGATCCCACAATATAAAAATAAAATAAATGGTATGCAATAAATAAATGTAAACCATAGGAACAATAACTTGCAATTTGCAAATACACTAACTTTTAACACAAATACAGTGTTACAACTTTTAATACAAACATGAATATATACTCTTTCTTCTTGTAAACAACTTTTTGTGCTTGTTATTTGCTTTGACACCCAATTTTGGAATTACGCACACTTAACGAATAAAGCTAGGGGCTCTAAATGCCCATATGGTAAAAAATTTCTTGCGGAGGAAAGGAAAGTTATTAGGATTGAAAATAGTTGGTAACTGCAATAAGGATCATCGATATATTTAGGCTTTCAAGGATACTCATATCCTAGATTTCAGCAGTGGAGGGACTTGACGCAAAAGGGAAACTCCCTCTTCTCAAGTTTCTAGGATTGAAAACTCCAGCACCTAGGACTTGAACACTTTTAAGCACCCCAAAAAAAAATAATAATAATAATAATGGAGGAGGGTTGATGCTCGTATTCGCAGAAAACCTTCTGCTGCATGCTGTATATCTTGCCCTTCAAAATGATTTCTCACCGAGCATCTTCTAAGCATTTCAGCTAATAAGTACTTCTTAGTGCCCTCACAGGGAACTAAAACAAAGGCACCATCAAGATTTCTCGAACCTAAAATGCACGATCAGTTTCTCTTGTGATTTGACCATGGAAGTTAAGTCATAACTTTGAAGAGGAACAAGCTCCTAACTTCAAAATGTTTCAAAGCCACAGCTAAATCTGAAGAGCAGAAGCAATCACAGCAGCAAGGCTAAGAACCTCAAACGGGGCTCTGTTCTTGACCTCTTTGACTGTCTGCGGACACGAGTCTGTGATCCAAAAGTAACTCAAACCATTCTCAGGGTTCCCTTACATTTTCCAACCAAAGAAAGTCAGCAAATAAAGTCAGCTCAAATGATGATTTGAAAATGACAAAGCAGTTTGTTAAGCCACATTTATATAATATAATTTTAAGAATCTGTATTAACATGGAAACCTATAGCAACCCCACACTAAACAGGAAAGTTTTCAATGTCCATCTTTACTGATCAAAAGCTCGCCAAAGGGACTAAACCAAGGAAGAGTAGTTTTTACAGTAGTATCTACATAGTGACTGAGGCCATAGATAAAATGAAGCCCTGCCGCATATCATTTTTTCTTAACAAGTACACATAACATGTCAAGAATGAATAATTAAGAAAAAGAGAGCTGCAATTATACAGACCTCCCCTGTCGTGATCAAAACGTTCCCATGACCTGTTTGGGAAAATTCCATGTGTCACATAAGCACTTATCTTTGAGGCTCCATGTTTGGCCAACACTTTCTGTTAAAACATACAGGAATGGAAGGTTATGTATGCACATCAAAATACCATGGAGAAATACTCAGAATAACCAAGTCAGTGTGAAAAAAAGAAAATTTTGCAGGTTGAGTAGGAACATAATTTCAACTGCCAAGAGTTGTGCTCGGGCTTTAGATAGTTTAACCTGAAATTAGGTTTTTTCAAAAGAGAAATCTTAATAATCTGATTAGAAACACATGAAATGGCTCTCACATGCAGAGAAGCAGAGTTCAATTAATTCTAAAATTCTGAAGTTAATACAACAATGAATAGTTTCCATGATTTCTTGACATATTACATCAGAAGAGGTAGCACAAACGAAAAAGTCATGATGCACTTCCCACAATGGTAAACAAACTCCATGTACAGGAAACAACAAAGGTTTATGAAATATGAAATAGTTATACACAAAAGAAGTCATTTTCTTTGTAGTCAAAATTGTTGAAGACAAATTTCAATCTGATTCTATTTAAAAGATTATCTGCTTTCTTACCTGGCACTCTATCAAAGTGCCACCAGATTGCACGAGATCATCTACTATCACAACATGACGTCCATTAGGTTCTCCCTCCTTAAGCCGCACAATTCTCTGGTCACCTTCCCTGACTTTGGCACAAATAATCTGACAAACAACATGCAGCATATCATGCCAATGTATAGTAAGTCTATCACACATGCATAGCCTTTTGAAGTAAAGACCTAGGAGATTAGACAACAATGGTTCACCACACAGATAAGATAATGATTCTTGTTATGCGGCTAAGGAAAAAGGAATCCAAACTAGGGAAATGGACCAGCAATTGTCATCCTCATAGTATCAACATATTTCCATGCATCAACATGATTGTTAGGATCAATACCGTAGGGAAATGCTGTAGCTGCTTGTGAAATCGTTTCCATGCGCCATCATCAGGAAAGGCTATGGATATCTAGATGGAGAAAAGCATGTAAGCGAACAATCATTAGATACAAAAACTACCCATGTACACAGCATTATCATCGGATGCATACTACCACAGGTTTTCTAAAAGAAGTTGCAATTTCTACTTCGCGATAGTGAAAACTAAAAGGTAGAGACAAAGAAGCAGTTCAACAGTCAAAAAGCGGGGGAAAAAAATCTAAGAGCAAGTCTTCCTAGTGATTGACTTCCACTAAATGCTTCTCAAAGCTGTGGCATTTTTACAATAGAAAGCGAAGAGAAATTGCAGATAGAGAAAAGGAAAATAGCTTTACATTGTCAGAGTCAGGAAGCTGCTGAAGCCTCTTTAAGAGCAAAGGTATTGCACTTTCAAAGCAAGGCAAAATATTGTCCCCGAAGTAAAATCTTTCCTGACATCGAATGATCAGACAAAACCATCTTAGAAAAGGATACAGGACCATACTGACACAAAAATCCAATGATTAATTCTCATGCAAATTTAGACAAGTAGAATTTGGGTATCCACCTGCAAGGCATGTATATCAAAGATTACTAAACTAGTGGGTCCTCCTTTTGAGATAGGAATATTTGATAAAATCCTAGCAAGCGTGAAAGCTGTAGCAACATCCCCTTCCTCCTCCATACGCTCTGAGGTGCCAGTTGGGAAAAAAGGAAGCACAAGCGTGAAAGAGGAGACAAAGAGCTTTGGAAGTGCATAGATGACAGACAGTTGCTCAAAAATTACTCCAGGAGAACTAAAAGAAGCAAGGAAAGCAACGTGCTGTCCACGAATGCCATGAGCATTAGATATGAACAAGTTGGGGAATCCATCTTCAAACGTCCTGAGTTATTCAGATTTGGACAACGTATGTAATGCACATATAGCAACATCTTAGGTTGAAATTAAGAAATGCAACAAGTTAATCGTCAACAGAGAAATTTAACGAAGAAAGTTGAAAAGAAAAATCTCTAATTAGTCACATCGATTGTTTCAACTGAGCTATAAAGACTCAAATTTGACAACAAATATGCCTATTACCAAAACAATATGTTAAAACAAGTGAAAACTTATAAATAAATAAATAAACACTTTCTGAACCATACTATTAATACTTCTGCATCTAATTAAGACAATTGTACGGAAATGATACAAGATCACCTCCAGGTTATGCCACGAAGCTCAATGGCGTCAGATTCTGCGGCGATTCGCTCGGCAAGACCCTTCATTTCCGCGCTATAATACAAGAATACCCTCTTCGAAGTCTTAACAGCTGAATCTAAAGGAGCCATTCCTAAAGGAGTTGTAGCAGGAGGCTTTAGAATAATGTGAATGGGGTCGCTCCCAGTGCCGGAGACGCAGTCAACGGTCCACTTATTATTGTCCAAGCTTCTGAGCTCGCATCGGGTGAGAAATTTGCAGTTCTTGGATGGAAGGAGGAGAGTGGGGTTGGAACTTGGGAATTTGATTGGGGATGCCGAAGCTACGGAGAATTTTGACGGTGGCGGTGCGGTGGAGGCGGACATTTGAGAAAAGGCGGTTTGCTGTGGAAAGAGTTGGCCTCCTGAGGGTCGGTAATGCGGTGTCCTGACTCCTGCGCTGCGCGCGATTCGGAGGAGATGATGCTGATGATGATGATTCTCTATGTTTGACTAAAACTTGGAGATGATGGTTGACTAGTAATCTTGACTTTTACCCTCAAAACATAAAACGAAACATAAAAACGATTAAAATGTGCTGTTAAGACTAGTATGATTTACTGATAATAATGATAATGATAATAACAATAACAATAAAAATAAAAGTAAGGAAGAAGAGACTTGACACATTTCTTAACCATCTTTTCTTGCATGTATATAGCATTCCAAACACTACTTACAACTCTTCTCTAAAAAAAGTAATAAAAATTACAAGCCAAATAACTACTGGAATTTGGATAAGAGTAATATGCATAATGCGCATATACACAGATATATTTGAATAAAGTTTCAATCCCAATTTGAGTCGCAACTTAGTTTGTGCCTCACCAAAAAAAAAAAAAAGTGTAAAAAGATATTCGAAATAAAATTGTTGTTAAATGTTTACATTTCATCTTGCCAAAATGAACTTCATTTCGTAAGCTAATAGTTACAATTTAAGGTAAAGAAGTCGGTGTACTAATTAAGAAATGAAAGTATCGAATTAATAATGGGCCAAAGTTAAGGAGATGGAGCTCTTTCTTGCAAACAAGAGGGGAGGGAAAAGGACACAAAGCGTAACCATCCATGAATGCAGAGAACGCTACAATCCAATGTCTATCCAAGAAGGCCTGAGAGATTGTGGCAAGTTTTGATTTTTTTCATCCAAAGCCCTTCAAGATGAAATTCTAGCCTCGTCAAAATCTCCTGGGTTGGTACTCTGCTCCATGCAAATTCTCCACACTAGTCAGATGCCTCAAGAGACGAAATAAACCGTTTGACTAAATTTAGGATCCACCATCCAAACTTCCATCTTGGTTCGACATATGATTCTCAAATGAGTCCAACGGATAAAGGCCCACTTTTGCTTTCTAAACTTTGGTGTTTGGTCTCAGTGCTTCATCATGCAACCCAATTTGAGCTCGAATTTTAGCAAAAAATTCGATCTTGAAGATGTCAATGGCTTGAAGTTATTTCGTTCAAAGCACGTACTGAAGTACCATTGCCCACAAAAGTCTATAAAACAACAAAATTTATAGGACCCCATTTCTCTGTCTATGACAGAGATGTTGCATATATCAGAATATTGAGCAACAATTCAAGTACACATGCATGAAGTCAAATTGAGTGTGTCGAATGACCAAGAAATCATAGTTTGAAGCTACACCACACTTCTTGCTATGTGCTTTATCCCCAATCTCAAATAATGGCAAATATTTGAAGCCCAATAATCCATATGCACTATTCAGTGGCTGTGGTATTCCCTCAAAACCATTGTCTTGACATATTGCCACATAAGATGTCAGAATATCATTTGATATCCACTGATGGAACAATAAAAAATAGAAAAAAGACTTCATTTCTACACTGACACACAAGGCACGAATTCTAACTTCCTAGCTCAGCTGGGACTGGAGTATCAGGGCTCAGAAGAAACACTTGGCTTCAACTGAAATAGGAGCCCACTTTCAGAGCTTCCTCCACTGACTAAACTCACCCAGGTAAACTACTGGTTCCATTGTAAAACTTTTGACTGATGCATTTTAATAAATTCTGCAAGAACTTTGATGTCTCGTAGCAATTCATGTCCAACTGATTTTTCTTTGGTTTAATCTTTCATCAATTCTTAATGGGGCTGTCAGTTGAAATGAAAGGATTGATTTCCAACTGATTTTTTTTTTTTTGGTTTCAATCTTTCATCAATTATTATTGGGTTTGTCGGTTTTCATTGATTTAAGGAGCAAGTACTCTCTTTTTGGAGCTTCCTTGTTTAAAATGCATCATCATATTGAACTTCAAGACATTACGTTTCATTGAAATCAGATGGCCAACATAGGGAACGTACAACAGAAGTCTCTGTCTCTTGCTTCATGTAAAGAGTTAGGATGCAGTTTACTGATTTACTTTTCCTTTGGTTCCGCTTTATTGAAAATTAGAACTTGGTGTTTTATTCTGTATCTGTGAGGGCAGAGAGATTCACCCAACGTGCTTGATTTTTTATTGGCAGTCCAACCTTTACGTCCAATGAAAGTTTCAGTGGGTGCGTCATCAATTAGATTTTAAACTGATGCATGGTAGTGCCAGTAATTCTTGGCCTATAATTGTTGGTTTTTCAAGTAGGATATCGAGACTGCCGTTTTTGCAAAATTTTCCAGAAATTCTAGAGACAGTTCGATATGTTATTAGATCAAATTAAGCCCTTTCCAAATTTTACCATGTATCTGAAGTTTAATGCGATGTTGCCTCGTTGCGATGTGAATGGTCAATTTTCTTTTTTAATTATTTGTCTGATAAAATGCAGCAGCTCCATTTGTGATAACAGTTTCCTGTTTTGAGAAGAATGATTATGTACGTTAGCATACCTGCCTGATTAACCTTCGGGTGCCATGCAGATCAAGTAGGAAGATAAAACTTTCATCATGTCATCCAAGCCTTTGGACTATGAAAATTTAAACGAAAATGTCAAGAAGTGTCAGTATGCTGTAAGAGGTGAGCTGTATCTTCGGGCTTCTGAGCTTCAGAAGGAAGGGAAAAAGGTTGGTTGGTTGGTTGCCTGAATGGTATATGATGTGTCTTTGTGTATGCCGTTAGCTGCTTGTCCAATTTCCAGAGTTGGCAAATCTGTAGGACTTGTTGGCGCTGTTCCCTCAGAATTAATCTACTGTATGGATGTTTGCATTTTATTTGGTGGCTCATATGGTAGTGAACTTCTCAAGGATTCTCATAGCATGTTTTCCTTTAGCATGATGCCATAAAACTTTAGCCTGCTCATGTGCTAAATGAATTCTAGCATATAGGTGATAAGTGCTAGGCAGTACATAGTCTTCTAGTAACACCCCTCTGGAACATTTTGAGTACCCGGCAAGGATGTTATGTACCAAAAAGAGCTTATTCATGGACTGGTTTCCATTAACCATTACAAAACAAAACCTATGTATTGTTGGATACAATAAATTGCAACTTTTCGTTTGAAAAGTGTTTGGTTCTGCCTTTCAAAACTTTTTTTACCTGTTGGTGCTTGTTGTCTCCTCTTATCTCACTGTTCATTGTTCCTCAGATCGTCTTTACAAATGTTGGCAATCCTCATGCCCTTGGACAGAAGCCCTTAACTTTTCCTCGCCAGGTATGCTCAGATCCATATTTGTGCTCTTAATACCTATACTTTTTCAATGCCAGTAAAAGACTAGAATTTCTTGTTAGTAAGAAAAGAACGTATTACTACAGGTTATTGCACTCTGCCAAGCTCCATTTTTGCTGGATGACCCTAATGTTGGGCTGGTATTCCCTGCTGACGCTATTGCTAGGGCTAAACATTATCTCTCAATGACATCAGGGGGTCTGGGTAAGCTCTTTTACAATGCCTGCCTCTCTGTTCTTCTGCTGAATATGCCAATTGTTGTTCTTTCTGATGCTTTTAGGATTTCAAAACTTAATTAACTACAGGATTCTGAGGTCAGATTATCTTTCCTGCTATTTGGACTTACCAAGGGAAGTGCCTTGTGGATGTGGGCTGGGAAAAAAAGAGAAATTGATGTGTTCAAATAACCTATAGTTTGTTTACCAACTATTTTAAATGAAAGAATTGGTATTGCATTGGTGAATTTGAATGGAAATATTTTTGGATATTTGTCAAGTGAGTGATTAGTTTCAGGGGTGATTCTGCATTTGTTTTATCTTTGTAGGTACTTTAATCCTGCAGCACTATTGTCCACTCTTTAGGTTCCTGTGCAATTTCAACTTAGGACGATATATTTATTTCATTCTGTAACATTGGGCTTTGCTTAAGCTCTTGTCTTAATTTCTTAATGTGTCCAAATATTGTGCATTCAGCCCCATGAGTACTTCTGCGTGAGCTTCATTAAACTAGTTGTGATTACACCTTTGTTTGGGCCTCAAGCTTATGGAATTTTCTCGTTTTGTTGAAGAACAAGTGGTGCATGCAATTGACCGACTGAATTATAGATGCTTCTTTCTTCTTGAATTAGGTGCTTACAGTGACTCACGTGGGGTTCCTGGAATAAGGAAAGAGGTGGCTGAGTTCATTGAGAGACGAGATGGTTATCCAAGGTGAATGGGCTTAACTCTCATTGAGTCCATTGTTTTAGAAGACATCAAGAAGATCATCCCTTGTTCTTGAACTGACTTTCATTACCTGACATACTCATGACAGTGATCCGGAGCTTATATTCCTCACTGATGGTGCCAGCAAAGGAGTTATGCAGATCCTGAATGCAATTATTCGTGGTGAAGGTGATGGGGTAATTAATTTCCTTGCTATGTGATATCCGAATTTTTTTTTTTTTTTCAAGTGTCTACTTCTTTGTCTGCCTATCCTCTTTCCTCATCTTACTTTCCATCTGTCCTACCTTTAACTTCAGTTTTCTGTCTTCTGCTATTATGACCATTATACTAGTTATTTCTTGTTGTGCCAGGTATTGGTTCCTGTTCCACAATATCCACTTTACTCAGCCACAATATCTTTGTTGGGTGGTACTCTTGTTCCCTATTACCTTGAAGAGACTGCAAACTGGGGTCTTGATGTTAATAACCTACGTCAGTCGGTTGCACAGGCTCGCTATAAAGGAATAACTGTAAGCGTGCCTTTCTTGTGTTTCAGTAATGCATATATCCCTGCATAGGTGAATTTAGTATTCTAGGAACTGGATTAAACATTAATTACTGGGTAATCTTGTACATATAGGGGAAATGACGTTGTTGACTAGATATTGATCAACTAATGCTCCGTTAGCTCATTTTGAACCAACACTTGAGAATAAAAACTCAATCTTGACAGATTTAGGTTTAATGAATTGCAGTCTCAGAGACATATTTTAAAACTTTATAGAATTCTTCTGACAAGTAACGTGATTTTTCACTTTTGTTTTTAACAAATGTGCTGGGTCATCTGATACCTTATCATGTGTTCTTTATTGCTCCTCCTTTCATGACTATATGTTGGTTTATGATTAGGTACGAGCAATGGTCATTATAAACCCTGGAAACCCGACTGGACAATGTCTCAGTGAAGCTAATCTAAAAGATGTAATAAAATTTTGTTACCAAGAAAATTTAGTATTGCTTGGTGACGAAGTTTACCAGCAGAATATTTACCAGGATGAACGACCCTTCGTAAGTGCCAGGAAGGTATGGATCTTGATCATGCTGTTTTCATGACTATTCATCCTTGCAGATAGAGTGATGTTTGTTACTTGTTCTAACTCAAAGGTTTTGATGGAAATGGGCCCACCTGTAAATAAAGAGCTCCAGCTCGTGTCTTTTCACACAGTCTCAAAAGGATATTGGGGTGAATGTGGACAGCGTGGTGGATACTTCGAGATGACCAATATTTCTCCCAAGGTTTGGACAAATTTAACTTAATAGGGGCAGGAATTTTGGTAAACTTTACCATTGGAGCTCTCTTTTAGTAAAGAGATCTTCTGGTCAACACATGAGGATGCTAAAAGATGTTGAGAAATAGTCTCAGATTTTGAGAATTATGTTGATGCTAGACCTTTGATGTAGTCAAAAGCTCTGCAGTCTACCAAAAGTTTGATGCTCTTCCTGGTTGACATTATCATAAAACATTTTAATGCCATTAGATTTTGCAGCATAGTAGTCATTTCTGTTGTATGGACATAATAACTACAGTTTTTGTCATATAGAATTATGTTGATGCTAGACCTTTCATGTAGTCAAAAGCTCTGCAGTCTACCAAAAGTTTGATGCTCTTCCTGGTTGACATTATCGTAAAACGTTTTAATGCCATTAGATTTTGCGGCATAGTAGTCATTTCTGTTGTATGGACATAATAACTACAGTTTTTATCATATGGAACCAAAGTATGTAGTGTTCATTGCACTCATCTAATGTTGCAGTCTGTTGAGGAGATCTACAAGGTTGCTTCAATAGCACTGAGTCCAAATGTCCCTGGTCAGATTTTTGTAAGTCATTCTTTACTTGGTCTACCTACAGTGAAACCTGTTACGAACCAAAATATATTGTGTAATTGTCAGGTATGACAAATGGCACTGAGCTCTCAAAGGGTACCAGATGAACGTAATACAATCCCACCCCTTTCTATACCAAGTGGTACCTTTTGAAAGTTGGATGCTAAATTGTCGTGCTTGTAATGGAATTCTATATATTCCCTTCATTTTTTTTTTTTTTGAAAGATTATTTATGTGCATATAACTGTCTTGCCGAGGTTTGGTGTTCAGTCGTTTTACTGAAGCCTGAAACTTTGATTCTTATATTACAGATGGGCCTGATGGTCAATCCCCCAAAACCTGAAGATATCTCCTATGACAGATATGTTAGAGAGAGGTAAATTGCTGATAGTGAGAGTACCATAACTCCTAGCCTTTCATCATACAGACAGAACAATAGGTTTCAAACTTTTCTTGTTGATTTTGCATAGTGGGAAACTGGGTCCTTACATGACTTCTGCTGTCTTAATGCAATTTATGAAGACTGAACTTCATCTTTCACGATTTTGTCCTGTTAGTAGTAAAAGATGTGTAATTCTTTGGTTTGACTGGAAACTATAATAAGTTAGCAGACAAATCCACGGAAGCAACAGGCACAGTCAGAATCTATGATGAAGTGTTTGAACTTTTTCAAGAACTCGTTTAGCTTTAGACCAACTCTACTGCCTGGACTAGGGATCATGTTTGTGTTATTATGCATGTATATCTGACAATAATACCATTGTCTCTGGCAATGATACTTGGAAGAAGTGAATGATTGTTTTCTGGTTTGAATACAGCAAAGGTATACTTGAGTCACTGAGAAAGCGGGCACATATAATGACTGATGGATTTAACAGCTGCAGAAATGTTGTTTGTAACTTCACTGAAGGTAGATTATCAGCTGTGACATTTCCTTTTTCTTGCAAATTTAGTGATATAGGAGTGGAACTTCATGAGAATTTGGTTCCAGGTGCCATGTATTCCTTCCCTCAGATTCGCTTACCTCCAAAAGCAATTGAGGCTGCTAAGAAGGCTGGAAAAGTTCCTGATGTTTTCTACTGTCTCAAGCTTTTAGAAGCCACTGGCATCTCCACCGTCCCAGGTTCAGGGTTCGGTCAAAAGGAAGGGTAAGTGCCTATCTCCTCTGTTCTCAGCTAATGACCAATGAAAGAATATAATCCAAAGCCCATCAACGTAGCTCAGCTGCATTTTGGCCTCTTTTGGACGAGGGTGCGGGTTCAAAAGATTAGAAAGTCTTTTTTTTCGGGGGGGAGGGGGGGGGGGAAGGTAGTGTGTGACTGGGGTAATGTTTGGAAAAGTTTCCTTGATTATGTTTATAACTTCAATGCAATGGTGGGTGATGGACAATTGCCTTCAACAGGGTATTCCACCTGAGGACAACCATCTTGCCAGCTGAGGAAGATATGCCTGCCATTATGGCCAGTTTCAAAAAGTTCAATGATGAATTTATGGAGCAATATGAAGACCACAGAGGCTATTCAAGAATGTAAATGAAGAATGAAGAGATATATGTATGTATACTGTCCTCAGCTGCAACAAGCTCACGAATCTTCTCAATTGCTGTAGGAAATTTACTTGAACATTGACTGAATCCATATCCTCTGTCTCTCTTTTGCAAAAGAAATTAATTAGCTATTTTCAGCTCTAAGATATCCCTATTACCTAGGGGACTTTAGGTTATGCATCACGTCTCCAGAGAATTCGTCTCACGGGCCTGACAAGTTTCAATGACATCCTGTTGCACAAACTTCATTGAGAAAGTGAGCGAAGTTCATGCGGAGCACTGATCGTCTAACATGTATTCCTTTCCTACTTAATAAAGAAGAGAACTCCAAACTTGATGTCTATTAACTCCAATATGATGACAAGGCCTCGGCCCCCTTCCCCTCCCCCTCCACCAAAACCCCCGAAAGCCCCCCCTTCTCTCCCTATATCCCCGTCCTCGTTGAAAACCTCACATAGGGTACAGGCAAAAGCCAAGTGAATGACTAAAGAAGTTTGTCGCAGTTCCCAGCTAGGCTCATTTCAAAGCAAAAAAGGAAGGGGTGGAGTGTTGAGACGAAATGGGAGTCGGGAATGCTATTCATTTCATATGGATGGCATCAAACTCATCATCAGCGAACCTATCAAGCCAAACATCACCTAATGCAAAGCGAATCAAGACGTGCACCAAGTGGGAAACTAGTGGAAGCTAAAAACCATTTGAGGGTGTAAGGTGGGCCAAAGGGTAGGGAAATAGATTCCCATAAATAGTCCAACCACAGTAGCATTATTAGAAGATGAGGAGGAAAACTGGAAAGTTGGCCTTTGACGGCTGGAAAGAAACAATTTGCGTCAGGAATCTAAAGTCAATTTTTCCATTCTTCTAATCTCTTTCTCTACTGTAGCTGCCCGCGGTTGAGGAAATTTTCACGGGCCCGAGCACTACTTTCAGACTCCTTACTTCTCCACAAAATAAAAACTTCCTCTCAATCCATAAATCTCCCTACGCTTAGGTCACGATTTCCTCGGGTTCTTTCCCCTTTCATTTTTCGGGCATGATACCAGAAGCTGCGTAACAACAACATTCAGCTTCACTCTTCTCCTTCATTTCCTGCCTTTCCTTTTATTTTCTGCCTTCTTTTAACTCCTTTCACTCCTGTCTCCCCCTTTACATAAAGCTTTCCTAAGTGAAGAAATTTTTCCATCCTTTCCAGAGCTTTCTATCTTCCCTTTTCCTTGAAGATTTTCCTTACTAGTTTCTTTAGAATCTATTCCCTGTTTTTCTTTCCCCTGCTCAAAATAATCTTTTTCGAGCTCTTCCCTTTTCTTTTATTCGCTTACCATTAGTCGCCACCCTATTTATACATAGTATCAAGACTCCAGAGTTGGTTATATTGTCAATGGGATTCACTGAAATGGATGAGTATGCAATAGATGCGGAAGCCAATAAGTGGATAATTGCTGGGATTGCTCTAAGGAGTCCACTGAAGCCGATTTTCACGAAGAAAGAATATGGTGGTGATGATCAAGAAGGAGAGTGTTGCACCACCCCAACTTCTCAAGAATCAAGAATTCCACCTATATTAGCCTGTCCACCAGCTCCCAAGAAGAGAAAAGCTTCAGCAAGATCATGTAACTTCAATAATGGAGTTAGGGAATTCTTTAATCCACCGGACTTAGAAACCATTTTCATCAGGAGAGCTGAGAAGGCTTAAAATGCCTAAAAGCCTAATCTAATAATCCAGGTGTTCTCGTTCAGTCCAGTAACCCATATTTTCTTTTCTTTTCTTTTCTTTTCTCCCAATTGGATTTCTTTTTGCTTGCTTTCCTGTAGGTCTATCTCACAAGCTTGAGGCGAAGGCCGAAGAGTCTGCAATCTGATTTCTACATGTATATGTATAACAAGATGAAGTCATGAAATTTGACTGAGCTTCTTTCATTCCATTTTGAGCTCAAGTATATAATTTATGCTAAAGTAATTGTAGCTTGCTGGCTAGGTGCATGCATATATATATATATATACACACACACACTATTACACAAGTAAAAGTTAGCACAAGCCCTCAACATTCCAGTAGCTAAAGACATCTACAACTTCAGCTTTTTGCTTTTTGTCCTCAAAATATTTTTGTAGTGGGGAATAGGAAGGAAGAAGCCAGAAGGGAAGGGGGAATGGACATTAGAGACCACGAGATCAAACTGTTGTTCGAAAGTACTTCAAATAGTACATGCGAGTGCTTGAGAACAAAGAAAATGAGGGAGAAATCGATAACCCTTAACCATCATTAGCCATGTCATGATGCTGCATCTTGATGTGCAACTTATAATAATGAGATTTGAGCACTTTTCCGAATTGTTTCCAGTTCTGTTTACAAGTACTTTACAAAGTACATGCATGTTCTGGGAAAACCTTGACGAAGTTGTTGGAAACTTCAAATCTCAAGAGCATTATGATATTGTTGTTGTGTATATACTTTTGCGTATGACAGTATCTATCCACACCTGGAGGATCATGGTTCCGTATTGGAATGCAAGCAAATAATAATATGGCTAAATAGCAAAAAAATTTTAAGGAACAAAAGAATAAAGAAAGGGTTTCGCCAAAACTAGCTAGGGAAAAGGGCGTGGAATCGTTTCTCAATCTTTTCTAAAGTCTCCCATGGCGTGAGAGCTGCTGCAGGGACATGTAGTTGATTTAAAGCTGATTGGCTATGACAAATCCCGCATATATAAGCTTGAAAGGTACATACATCAACCTCAGGACCTGCCTTTTGTACTCTCTGTCATCAATCCATTCTTCGTCATCAGCTTTGCTTTTTAAGTCCTCATTTGTGTCCCACAACAATAATGACTCTCCACCCACTCAGTACGCCCTTATGATAGTGGGAAGGTTCTGTGTAGTGCTTCTCTGGTAGACCAGTGAGGCTAAAGACAGACGACGGATGGGGCTGGGGCATGGATTGGGAATCCTATGTGCTACTATATGCATCATGAGAGAACTTCTTTTAAGAATTAAACTCTTTGTAAAGATAAAAAGAAAGTGCAATTATTACACTTTCTATTGTTTGGATTTGGGGTTCATGACTACATACATCAAATCGTTATACTATATTTTTTTTATAAAAAATTTAAAAATGGTAATCCAAACAAGACTAGCGTCTATAACATTATTCTAATTTTCCTGGTTTATAATAGCTCCAAAAAAAATATTTTTTTTTTGTTTTGTTTATAATGAAAATGTTCCCTATTTTATCGAATGTTTGTACGCAAACGTGTGGTCCAACCCTTCTCCATAATGAGATATTAGCACGTTAATTTTTTTAACTTGGTGACAGGGAGGGGAGTTCACCTAATCTATGAGAGTACGAATATAATAAAGGCTTCTAGGGATCGGAGCCTTTGAAGAAGCAATGGAATTTCAACACGTCTAAGAAAGAGTGCAAATTCATTTAACTTTGGCACGTAGCGAGTCAAGTTAGCTCAGAGATAAGATGCTAAATTCTTCATTTTGGTACAATTATTGGAGACAAGCACGTGAGGGGAGTCTAATATTCTTGGCAGTGCAATTCTGCAGCCGTGTTTAGACTTTTTTTAGTGTTCCAAGTTTGATCGTCATCCAGATTTGATTTGATCGACTATTATGTTCTGCACGAATATGCCATCGGATTACATATTATTGTTGAGGTTGAAATTGCTTGGAAATTGGAAATATGAAAAAGTAGTAGTGGCTGTTGCACTGTAGTAAACTTGGATCCTTTGTCTTTTAACAAGCAAAGACAAACAAGTATTCATGAGCCAACAACCATTCATTGAAATTGATATAACAACTCCTTTTAACAAGAAGTTCATATAATGCTCAGAGATGCACCATTGATCATCAGCTTTATGCTCTACAGGGCAGTTCTTGCATCTGTAGCTCCAAACATCTATTCGTTCTATGCTTCCTTATCCGATATTTGCCAGGGATGATGAGATCCAAAATAAGGATATTATTTGACAACAATTAGTTGAGTTGGATAGTAAGATAAAAGAGATTGTAAGCAAAAGATTCCGCTTTTAAAACCTCCCATTTGTCTTTAAAAAGTACATTACCAAGAAATTTATGCTCTGGATTTTACTAAGTTGGACATTCTATAACGCAAGCAAATGTCATTTTGGCTGATAGGTAAAGAAATATTCACTGTTATAGTAGGTCAAATGAAAATTTATATAGTGATCCCTCGTTCTATTAAAAGTGTCATGTTTTCTATTTTGAATGTCTCAAAATGTGTCTCATCTTATCAAAGTGAAAGTTACTTTTGATCTCTTTTCTGAATATTATCCCCATTTTTATCTGCATTTATATTAAATTTAAATTTTAAGTGCAACTTTGGAAATAAGTCCACTGACGTTACCATCAAACTACTATTTTCCGAAATATGACAACTAATTTGGAACGGAGGAAGTAATAAACTTATTGTCCGATTCTCTCTTACCTCAACCTCAAACATCTTCTACTGCCTAAATGGCTAGTCACAAGGCCTATAACATCTATCTACACATGAAATCTTGAAAAGCAGAAAAGCATGGAATGCCCCAAAAGATTTTTATTTTCTTGGTCTCTGTAGATGAATTTAATTACAACTCCACACATGAACAATTTCCCTTAGTCCCTTGCGGATGCCATATTCCCTTAATGCTCTGCTCAAAGAATTTAGCCATTTCATGAAACAAAACAACATTCATGTTTGCTGTTCTTGCGAACACTACCCCGTTTATTTATTGTACACCATATGCAGCATTCAATTCAAAACCCAAATTCTGGGGAAATTTCGGATAGGAGGGCACCTTATCAAGATCCCAATACTATATTCTTGGGAGTTACGTAACATACTGGAAAATCTGACTGTAATTTTCGGGGAGGAGGCCTTGAATTGTTGGGGTGGTAAAATATGACTGTTTAATTTCTTGCATAACTGACCTCAAGCTTGTTTGGTATCTCAAGTTTTTAGCAAGTTTATATAAAATTTGTTTGTTTCCTTCTTTAACTACAGGAACCTTTAAAACTTCTAAAGTTTTAATACAAATTTTAGCAAGTTTGTATAAAACTTATTTTTTCCCTACGTTATTACAAGAATCCTCAAAAAATTTTCAAAATTTTTAATATACCACCTCCAAAACACCTAAAAAACTTCACTTTTAAAATTTTTTCTACAACTTCTACAGTAAGTTGTAATAGAGTTTTATAAAAATATCAAAAAAACTTCACTCCCAAAGAGGGTCGAGATTGTATTCTTAATTTTAGGGGAGTTCAGGGATGCAAATGAACTGAATCGAGTTGAATTTTGGCCTAATCAAGGTGAATCTCGATTTATTCTTACCAAAGTCAAACTTGACGAGCTTTCAAAATAAAACTGGAACTCAAGCCTAATCAGCTCGAATTCGAGCCTACTCAAATTTAAAAAATAAAAAATAATTATTTTGTTTTTTAAATGAATAAAATAATTATTTTCTTAATAAATAATAAAAATATTATATATCTATATGTAATTTTACTATTAAAATAAAATATATATTCAAACTTATTCGATCGAACGTGAGAGAAATGAGTTCGAACTCGACTCGTGTATAAAAATAAATTGTTCAAACTTAACTCGAGTTCAATCAATACTAAACTCGAGTCGAGTTCAATCCCAAACGCTTGCAAGCAACTTGAATCATTTGCAGCGGTAGAGATTGAATCATTTGCAGTGCTAGAAGACTCTACCCACTAGGAGGAGGAAAAAGAAGAAAGGTGTCTTTTATTTATGGTCCAAAGGAAAAGAAAATTATGGCTCCATATATGTAGCATCGACTTCTACGCACAGACGACTGTAGAATCTGTAGAGTCTACAGGGTCCACAATTTGGGGAATCGCTATGAATCCGTGAATATAAGCCCAAATCTCGCAAACGGACAAGCGTCTGCCGTGCATCTAATGGGCTTGGATTTGCAGATATTTTAACGGATACCTCGAAACACCGTTTCTGTTTTTGGGGCATTGGAGGGTGTACATATATTCGGCCTAAGCTTTACTTTTTGTAATTTTTTTAAATTTCTTTATGCTACTTATATAGGAAAAATATTTTTACGTTAAAATAAAAGAAAATGTTATTTGATGAAGAGAGAAAATATCAATCCTAGTTTTCACTCCGCTTTATTTTTTTTTATTTTTTGCAGTCTTGAAATCAGTTGATGCAGTTAATTAATTAATTAATTATTCATTTATTTATTTATTTTGGATAGCAAGGGCAAAGCTCAATTCAAAGACAATCCTAGTCACTTCGAACGCAAATTCCAAATTGGAAAAAAAAAAAGTTAACTAAATAGGAACGAAGTGACTGGATATTTTAGAAGACCAGGCTTTGAGCACACCATGTATTTATTTGTTGGGTGTTAGTTATCAAGGTTTGATACAGAATAAGATGTCATATAGTAGGACCCGAGTTAAGGAAACTGAGGCTTTGGAATGGAATCATTAAACGACAAGAAAAAGGAGGCCACAAAGTCGGCATATGCAGCATGGCATGTAGATCAACATATTATTATTAGGTGTTGGCAAAGGCAAGTTAAGACAGAGGACAGAAAATTAGTAGGGGTGGCTACACCCAGAATTGTTTCTCGGTAATGGGTCTAAAACCCTGCTAGGAGAGAAAAAAAAAAAAAAGATAGAGGACAGAGAATTAATTTCCAACCCCCCTTTGTTTATGGAAACCAGTTGTAAATTATGGATCGAAGTGTCACATGTTGAAAATTTTCCAATTCAGACCAGTTGGTATAAAACCTATCTCAGTCAATGTAAACTCTTAAGATTTTGGTGCAATCATCAAATTAGTTGTATGAATTGGCGAATGTGACTCTGCACCAAAATTTTATAAGTTTACGCTAAAGATTATTATAAGTCTTACACAATCAGTTTAAATAGGAAAATTTCAACTTGTGACGTCCTTGGTCCGTGAATTATAGGTAGTACACTAGTTTGTTTGTGATTGTGACCCCATATTGATCTATCAATTAGCTGACAAAAAATAAATAAATAAATAGAGAGGAGGGGATGTGTTTAGATAGCAATTATTTACAGCAAAACTATTTACTTGTGTTATGAACGTATTTTTTAATATATTTTTTATTTCATATATATCGCATCTTAGAAAATGCTACAACAATTATTCCGAAAATTATGAATCATGCATCTTTTTTCTTCGAAAGAAGAGACTCGTTCATGCCAAGTCGGTTTTCAATTGCAATATCCCAATTGTGCTCAATACATGGAGGCATATTTTATTAGTGAGAATTAATTAAGACCTGTATAGTAGTGGCCTAGTGGGGTATTTAACTCGAAAATAGTAGTACAAGATGGCCATTAACTAGAGAAATAGTCCATGATTTGGATCAAAAAGCAAAAAGGGGAAAAAAAAAATGAAGAAGAAGATGACAGCTGCAGAGAGAGAGAGGTAGACTGGTGCTGTAGACTCTTGAAAATTTATTCCAATCAACTTTATAGTATTAGTCCGTTGTCAACAATGAAATCCATCTAATGACTAAAGGAGCTTTGTTTATTTCGGTTTGATAGTTACGGACACGAGTCTCATGATATTTTAGTGTCGTGCTTTCGTGTCTCTTGTGTGAAAATCAATTTTAAACTTTTAAGGGTGGTTTAATAATTGAACCCGACCACTACAAAGCCCTCTTTATTCCTCGCTATTCCTTCTCTCAGTTTTCAGTTTTCACTAGCTTTTTAGAAACCATCATCTTTAACTTTGCCACCTCCGCTTGCAAGTTTCCGCCCCAAAAAAAAAAAAAAATTTTGTATTGGTTCTTTTAATAAAATGTGATTCATCATAGTATTGGAATTGCTTTCTATAAAAATATAGTTTTTAATTTTAGTATAATAAAGTTATTTGTAATTTTGTACTTGAACTCTAAATTTTAAGGAGAGCAAAAAATAATAATTTGAGAGTCAAATTTTGATTTGCTAGGGAGTGAGTTTGTCCTAGTCCTTCTCCTATTTGGTGAGTGTGTGTATGAACATAGACACACACACATATACATATACATGTATATATATATATATATATGCTGGCATAAAAACAAATAAACAAAAATAATGTGACAAAAATGGTTAGACACTGTCAAGGTATTGTTTTCAAAGTCATTTTATTCAAAAAAATTTATATATATTTTTCATTTACAAATCACCTTTTCATATCACGTGTCACTTTTAAGTCTCAAGCCGTTAAAGGACATTTTTTCTACAAACCACCTCTCTAATATGATGATGTTGAAATCATAAAGAGTGCTTCACAGCGAGCTACACCACGCCCATTGTGTGACGCCTCCGTCACCGACGTGGATTTATTCATTTAATCCACGCCCTCCTCTCTTTTTTAGACTACACCTGACAAACCACCTCGGACTTCCCCATACTACGTAGCCGCTAGCTGCCTCCGACAAAACCCCTCTGCGGCAGTCCACCAACCACCGCCACCACCAATGAAGCAGCAGAAAACATGGCCTTCCAAATCAGACACCCCCCACTTTACCGCCCTCCCATTCACCAGAAAAGAATCCGACCACCGAAGCCACCACCTCCATTCTTCCTCCAAATCCAATACCTCAGGGCCTACGAGGAAATCTGCCTCTTCCTCGTCGAGAACGCATGTCTCCAACAATCTTAAACTTCATCAATACGATTACTCTTTGCTTCCTTATGAATTAGTGCAGAAAATCGCCGCGTCTTTCTCGCTGCCCAATTTACGGGCTGCGTCGCTGGTTTGCCGCGCTTGGAGGGACGCCCTCCAGCCCTTCAGGGAAGCTATGGTGTTTCTGAGGTGGGGTAAGCG
The DNA here is from genome assembly GCA_013103745.1 of Gardenia jasminoides. NCBI lineage: Eukaryota > Viridiplantae > Streptophyta > Magnoliopsida > Gentianales > Rubiaceae > Gardenia > Gardenia jasminoides. The sequence goes on from CM023105.1 coordinate 42,695,081, forward strand.
GTATAAGCATGGGCGAGGTGGGTTGAGGCAGAACGTCCATAAGGCCTTGGACTGTTTTCTAAAAGGAGCGGCGCGTGGGTCCACTCCCTCCATGGTGGATGCCGGCTTGATTTGTTGGGAGATGGGGATGAAAGAAAAGGGGGTTGCTTTATATACGAAGGCCGCTGAGCTTGGCGACCCTAATGGCCAGTGCAATTTGGGTATTTCCTACTTGCAAGGTAGTGCTACAGTACTTTGGTTGAATTTAAAATTTTTTTTTTTTGCTCATGCAAAATATAATGCGAGATTGAGGTTCTAATTCATCATTTTAAGCTGTCGTTGTGGGTTTTTCGTTGAATTTGTGTGGTAAGGAGGTCTTATGAGTTAACTTGTTGCTTGTTAGTTTAATTGATATACCGTCAATCTTGATGATTTACTTGAACTACTGGTGTCCTTGATTGTTTAAGAAAGTTGTCTTTTCAGCTTATCCCTGACTACTGTTTTTCTTGGATTCTTTTTCTGCCTCTTTGAAGACTTTGAAAGCAATGCAGCAAATGGTTCCCTGTTATAGTTACTGTCGAAGCTAGGCTGAGAATATCATGGGTTGGATTGAGAAATACACTAGTTTATTGATGCAAAATGTTACTGGTGATTTACTAGTTGCAAAACATTAAAGCAATCATAGATGTTGCCTTGCTAGCTTTGCTGTCCTGCCCTATTCTTGTATGTATCTGTATCATAATACTTAGAGAAACTGCTGCCTTCCCCGTTCCCTTTTCCCTCTGCCTTTCCTGAGCAAGTAAAGATGGTAGGCGAAAAAAAAAAAAAACCAGTTCCAGGGATTTCATCAGGCGATATTATATCCTATGTCACTAAAGATTTCAGAATTTCGTCCAGCAAAAGGTTGCGTGGTTGCTTGCTTGGTCTGTTTCTACTGTTATATCTGCCTCTCCATTTTTGAATGCATGCTGCTCGCATGACTAATAGCTCTTGTGGTTCTTTGATAGATTCAACACTGGCATGTGAAAATAACCATTATCGTTCATGCAGCTGATCCACCATCGTACAAGGAGGCATTGAAATGGCTATACAAAGCCTCGTTTGCTGGCCATGTTCGTGCTCAATACCAACTCGCACTTTGTTTACATCAAGGTCGAGGGGTGGATCAGAATCTACAGGAAGCAGTATGATTATGTTTTTACTTAGATTTCTACACTGTATTTCAATTTTTGCTCTGTTTTGTGGCCATATTGTTTTCTGATTGGGCATTGTATTTCAAATTTCTGTTGTTCTCCTTTTCAAGACGATGGTAACTAGGTATATTGGATAACTGATCCTTAATTTATCTTTCGAGCATCTACTTGCTTCATCATTGGAAGAAGAAGCTGATGCACTTATAACTGCTTTAATTTTGCTTTTGTCCTACTTGTGGATAAACAGTTTTATATTTCTTTTAGGTTCCTGAAAGTAGCTGCTATTTTGGTCATGTAGCTGGAGATGATTCATGTGATTAAAAATTTTGGAATGAATTTATGCTAGTCTAATGATGAGCTTGCTGTGAGAAATGCCTTTCTTCTGATGAATTCCTTGTTTGACAGGCACGGTGGTATCAGCAAGCTGCCGAAGGTGGCTATGTGCGTGCTATGTATAACACCTCCTTGTGCTATTCGTTTGGCGAAGGTTTGGTGCAGTGTCGTAGATTAGCAAGAAAGTGGATGAAGCGGGCAGCTGATCGAGGTCATAGCAAAGCTCAACTTGAGTATGGGCTGCTGCTATTCTCTGTATGTACCATACATGCCCCTTAAAATACTTTGTTATGGGATTGTCTTCAGAGATAAAAGAGTAATAGATCAGAGATTATTTGCTCTTTCCTAATATTATCATCACAATATTAGTATAGTGACGAAATTGATGGTGTAATCGGATGCTACTACTTGGGCAGGAAGGAGACATGATGAAGGCTGTGGTGTACCTGGAGCTTGCGACGCGAGCTGGTGAGGCAGCTGCAACTTCCGTGAAAAACGTTATACTTCAGGACATGTCTACACCTTCCCGCGACCGAGTCATGCATCTGGCTGATAGTTGGCGTGCCGTGCCTTCATCTCGCTGAACTGTGTAGGGCCATCTTGTTTATAAGCGGCTGTAATGTAGCTCTTCCCTGTTGCGTGGTGCATAAATTTTGTAGTGTCTTGTCTGTAACTTTTCGGAGCTCATTAGAAGATGCTATTCCAAATCTTTCTGAGATTTAAAGAAAAGAATTTCAGAGACTGTAACAGGATCCCGGAGTAATGTGATGTGTTATGAAGTCCTGGGAAACGCTTTCAATCTAAACGGGAGTAGCTATTATCAAACCAATGGGTTTTAACAATGCGTTAAAGTTTTTTTCAGATTCTTTTTTCGTTTTAATCCTGAAATGCTGATTATTTTAGAAACGAAGAATCTTCATCTAGCAGGATGTAGGATTCTTTCTTCATTTCCCTTTCTTTAATGTGCCAATGGCACAGAGCACTAGCAGGCCTTGCTAGAGTAAAGTCGTGACAGGGCAATAACCTTTGGCGGACCCTTTCACCAATCCAACATTTCTGCGGTCTTCAAATGATCAAGCGGCCTAAAAGATTTGTTTATCTTGGCCTCAGAATTTGAGTAATTATTCCTGCATCTACCAAATACCATGATGTTTAGAGATGTAAGCATGTGATTTCCTGTCAGCAGGTAAGATCAACATAACCGAGTTCCTTGCACCATGCTGCACCTGCTGCAGATGACAAGAAATTCTTTCTCCTGTTCTGGTCAATAGCGCGAAAAAACTGAAAACATTTTTATTTAATCACCCCTTCTCTTTTCAATAGAAAACTTCCATGTTCCGATTTTATGACAGCTCTTTACTTTCGAATGACATTTCTTCATCAGCATAAGCATTTTGAAACCTCGTCAAAATGCTTCCCATGCTCTTAAAAGCACACAAGAATCATGCGAACCCGCATAGTTCAGCCAACAAAATCTTCAACCAAACTTCTGATATGCTGCTGACACTCGTAGTTAGTGATATGTCAAATGAGAACTCTGATGTTCTCTTCAAGGCCAGCAAAAAGGCAGTTACAAGCTTGCAGCTGTCATTCTCCAGAAGAGTAATTTGATTCCAAAGCTAGTGTCAAGATTTTCCATGTTCACGTTTGCATGATAGGTAAACAAGAAACTCAAAAGAAATCCATTAGGGAGAAATGCTGTAGTATCATGTAAAATGGCCATCCAGCTGATGAATGAGATGGCATAATTGCCTTTCTTTGCTAATTTTTTGTCCCCTATCAAATCATGCACACGAGGGCAAGAGAAACAAAAACTAATGCAAATTTAATATGCCTGATATATTAAAACCACCTCCCGCCCCACAGCTATACAATGCTACTCAATATCTTTTAGTTACACCAAGAAAGAATTTTAAGGCGGGTAAGGAGGCCGTGGAATCACACAGCACTGAAGGTACAAATTTAAGTGTTCCACAGCTTCAGTAATCAATTCTTTCAACTCAGGATGCTGGCCAACTACTGTTTGACGCTCTGCTTTTGCAAGTGTATCCAACACCTGCCCTTGTTCCAAAGCCTTACTGTTCCTAGCATGCAATCCGAGGTAGCAAAGAAGCATATAACCATGCAGCTGGGCCCGTTCATTGCTCTGCACCAGCCTCTTTAAGGGCAGGATCCCATTGAACTCAAGAATCGTTGCTGAATGCTCCACACGAAGAAAATTCTCACGACAAGAAAACTTACCAAGAGCAATTGCAGCTTCCGTTGCTACATCTAGGTTCCAATGACCAAGCTGCTGGACCAGCAGACCAATAACCTTTGTTTCCCTCGCAGGAAAAGTTCTGGCCAGGGAACCAATTGCCCTTATAGCTGATATTTGCAAAGTTGGATTATCGTACTCTTTAGTAACCCTCAATAGCTGATCCACAACAGCTTTTGCAGCCAAAGAGTTGGTCTTAAAAGCTGCCCTCCTGAGATCAGCATTTGATTCAGCAGCAGCCGTGATCTCCATAATCGTCATCATGGAATTATACAGCAATTCACCTTGTTCCTTCTCAACAAGCTTAGCCAGACAAAGCAACCCTTTAGTCTCCGCTATCTTCCTACTATTCAACACACTTCCCCTAGAAAGCATCCACAATGCCTCAACACAACAAGTCTTCAACCTAAGCTTCACCTCCGGAGTCTCATTCTCCCTGTCCTTCTTATGATGTCCACCCCTACTGCTCCCATTAGAGGATTGCATAGACAAAGATGATCCCAGGGCTGGCCTGTGCGATTGATTCTTCTCTCTTTCCTTATTAATTTCCACAATTGCGTGAAAACTCTGTTTCCCCACATTCAAACTTGCCTCCTCCATATAACCATCGATCAACAATAAAGTCACAAGGGGCCTAATAACGTTCTCCCTGGCAAAATCCTCCTGAGCGAGAGGAGAACATTTTGCCATTCTAGCAACTAAATTAGCCAACTTGATCTGAACCCTCATAGGCGAATCTCCTAAAACCTGGACTATAACTGGGACACCAAGCTCCTTGATAATCACGCAGACCCTCTCGTCATCGTTAGCCAAATATACAAGGGCCGTGGCAGCGGCAATTTGAGCATCAACCGAAGAATTCTCCTTCAACAATTTCAGCAGAGGAGCAATCCCACCTTCTTCAACTATATATTTCTTGTTCCTATCGTTGTCCTTCGCTAGTGAGGCTAGTTGATTGGCGGCTTCAATTTTATCATTCATTTGTCCCATGTACAAAGAAGCAATAGCAGCCCAAACCCAGGAAATTATAGGATCATTACTAGCAATTGGAGGGAGAGAAAGGATAATACCTCCGCCGTCAAAGATGTTAAGGAGCCATGTGATATCAGCCATGGAACTCTCAAGCATAGATTGGAGCTTCTTGAAATCAGTGGCGGAGACAATGCTCACGAGGCGCCGCAAGACACCCCCGCGGTTGCATTTCCGCACGAGGGTTACCGTTTTCTCGAATTGCTTTGCGATCTCCTCCATGATTCTTCTGATGGGGCGTTCGTAAAGTTTAGCAGGAGCAGTTGAGGAGGCATCGTTGCGGAGCTTGTCATTGGGGTCCTTGGAGAGCTTTCCAAAGACTTCCTTGGAGAGAGTTCCAAAAATTTCCCGGACCAAATTGTGTAGGGAAGAACACTCGGATTTGAAAGAATTGGCTTCGATGACAGCCCGGTTAATCCGCTCTGTCAAGAATATTATGTAGGATAATAACTCCTGGATACTCTGCTCCTTTTCATCATCAAGGGCTTTTGCTGGTGCTGGTTTTACGACTTTGGTCGCCATGGGGAGGTGAACGAATTGGTGGGATTGAGAAGGAGGCGTAATTTGGTTCCTGTTGGGTGGCGGTGATGTCGTGCCGTGGTGGTGGTTCGGTTGACGAGTCATCTATGAGTCAACCGTTGTTAAAAAGAGTAGACTGTAGAGTATACTTGACTGAGGTTTCCGGTGGGGTTTGGCTCTTTTTCTTGATGAAACGTAAAACAACCAGAAAAAAAGGAAAAGGAGAAAAGAGAAAAGAGAAAAAGCAACTTCGCCGCAGAAGTCGTTTTACTTTAGTACACTATCATATGTGGGAGGAGGTTAACGCTGTTGTTAGGGGTTTTGTGATTGACTGGCTTGGGAGGGATGACCAGTTTACTTTTTTATTCCACGTGCCTTCCTTTCTGGTTCCGGTAACGTGGAATGGAATGTTGGTGTGATTTTCCTTTCTGGGGAATTGTGGGTCTGGAGAATGGTGTGCCGCCGTGGCGGTTCTGGGCTTTGGATTTTTTTTCTTTTTAATTCATTTTTTAGGGAATTAGGTAGGGATCAGCATAGCAGCTTGGCCGTCCATTCGGTTTACCGGTTGATAATAAAAATGCACCCACGCATTATCATTGCGTTGCGATGTGCCCAAAAATTACCCCTTCTAGTACTTCGCTATGTTACGTGGTTAAATGGTGGATATCTTATTATAGGACTCAATTTATTGTGCTTTGATAAAAAGCGTTACCATGGCATTGCATGTTATGCTATGCTCTTATGCCTCTTTAACCCCTATACCAAAAAAAACCAAAAAGTGCATTATTATTTTTTCTTTCTTTTTGGTAGTAAAAAAATTTGGGTGGATTCGATTCCAGTCAGGGCAGGTTTCAGAAACCATAGGTCGCTTACAAAGTACTATAGATCACCTACCAACACAACTCTCATCTCGACAGTGGAATTCGAACACACGACCACCAACACAACCCTCACCTCGACAACGGAATTTGAACACACGATCTTTTGTGAGGAAGTGATCCGTGCCAACTAAACCAACTTGTATTCGTAAAAAAAAAAAAAAAAAAAAAAGCACTAACAAATTCAAGACTAATTGTGTAAAATTTCTAAAAACAAAAATAATTGCCTAAAAGTGATTTTACTTTTATTATCATTAGAATAGAATGAATATTACTGGGATGATAGTCTGGAGAGAAGAAATAACTATTATATGTTTTGTCTTTGTTTTTGAAATTTGGTTAGTTCGTTAAAAGATGTCTTGGGTTCAATTCATCCTTCCTCTTCTCCACTTCTTGAATTCCCACCTTACTTGCTCTAAAAAAGGAAAAAAAAAAAAAAGTAATTGCACAAGGCAGTGAACTGCTGCGGTTTATGAATTAGGGGGTTAAACCGCAAATTAGTTGCAGTTTGGGGGGACGGTTTGCAAATGAGATGGGTTTTATCAGTTTGCAATTTAATGCAACCGTTATTTTAATTACGTGACGTCGTGGGCATGTACCGGGTACCTGTTAATTGACCACATGGATCCTTATAATCAAAATTTGTGCCTTGTTTTTCAAAGTATATCAATCTAATGGCTTTTTTTTTTTTTTAAATTAAATCCTATATGACATCCAAACCTGGCCGCCTGGGTGGCTACACTTTATGCAACAGACAAATTGGCTATACGAACTCGAACAAAAGTGGGGGATGTGGGAGGTGGAAACCATGAAGTATCTTTAAATTATTCAAAATTCTACGTTGTTTGGTTCACAGGCCGGATGTGTGCTAATTCACCACATGGGATTCTTGGCGGATTTCTGATTTCTTGAGTTGTTGGGAAAGCTCTAGAATGCATATCTAGTGTAGATTGAATTAATTATTTGAATACTAGTTTATGGGTCTAATCAGATTTTGTTCAATCTAGAAGCTGCTTAAACTAATGAACAAAGTGGTTTGTTCAGACTTCTCAGGAATAACAAAACTTCACGACAGAAGAAATGAGTACTCTCAATCACGTTAAATTAGCTTAATCTTGGAGCAGGTAGCATCAGAAAGGAAGGGGCCTAATTAGGTTGGTGATCGAATTTCCAACAGCGAAATGGTTAACCCCAATTCTGTGCCAGCATAGTAAAGAAAGTTTGAGCAGACCATTTATTTTCTTAGAAAAAATCAAGGAGCTGTTCAAGATCAAGAGTCTACTAAAGAAGCCAACAAAGGATCCGAAAGGCATAGCCACTATCATAGCTTGGCAACAAGTCCATTATGGAATGGCTTTGTCATCATCCCATTCTCCTTCACATCTGAGTCACATGAGCTTGGAGGCACATCTACGGCCGGTGAGCAATTAAAAAATCCATGAGGCTGCAAGACAAACAAGAGAAGAAGAAGAAGAAGAAGCAGGAGACAAACTATGAGTCGGAAATCTCTCCATGTAGTTCAGTTTCTAGATCCTGCGACTGTATTAAACATTTCCTCAGGATTCTTGTATTAGACTGTTCTTTTGGTACACAAGATTAACTATACTAAACATGAAACTGGATGTTCTTCAATGTTTTTTGAGATTTTTACAAGCAAGAAAGGAATGAGGGCAACATTTTACTGCTACCATTGAGAGTAATCAGAGTTTTGATACCATGAGCGTAAAGCCGATGTGCTCCACTGGCATGACTGGCCAGTCTTCCAGGCGAGGGACATGCGTGACTCCGAAAATGTACCTGCAAATGTTCGGTAGCAGAGTTAAAATAGATTGCCATACCATATATATTTCATTAAAATTATGAGGATCGAAATCCATGTTAATTCTGGAAACTCGTTTTCCATTCTGCTGTCCAATCTCCAGCCAAAAGTGAGCCACCATGGAGAGATGAATAACTAGGAGAAAGGCAACAGTTTCTCTGAAGAGCCTGAACGAAACTGAATGCCTCGTCTATCTACTACTAACCAAAGAACAATGTCGGTCTCCTCCAGTGGTCGATTCTGCTTCACCCAAGTGGCCAGCCCTTCTCCAACACGGGGATTTTGATTGGGAAACTCTCCTCCTGGAAACTTCTCATCACGTGAGTAAGGGGTGACCCAAAGATTGTGCTTTAAGAAGGCTGCTCTTCTTAGAAACTTTGCCTCAGGACGAGCCAGTGGCTGACAATTTGAACCAGGCACTAGTTTGTAGCCTGTTAGTTGCCCAGTACGGTTGACCGTTCTTGTATTCCTGACCTGAACTTTTAAGGACAACAAAAAACTACGAACGTCATGTAAGTAGCCTTAGCAACATATGGCACATCAAACAGTTTCACACTGAACCATAACACATTCATACACAGATTTGTGAATTATCTGTGTTATTAGCTAGTGATTTCATCATCAGTGCCACCATTTATGGTATCACAAGCAATTACCTTTATTTATTTATTCATTTATTTTTGTAAAATTATCTCCTTTTAACACAAAAATAGCAGACACCTACTGGCTACTTCCATCGACACAAACAGAGGAAAGCAAGCATCCAATGAGCACAGACTGATGAACATATTAGTCTCCAATAAAGCAACGAGTTAATCTTAAAGATTTGACTTTAATTTCTACAATTCGCCTTGCCCCACCCAAATATAATCCTATATCAATAACAATTTTAGACTCCAATAACTATTAGCACAAGCGGCTTTTTCCACATAGAAAAAGTAGGAAACATTACAATCCAATGCCTAGCAGTTGAAGGATTGCAATCACGCATTGCTTCCAGTTCAGTTTTGAGCAGCTTCTCTTCAGCATAAAATGCATTGCTGTGAACATTATCATCTCCTGGTTCTTCAACTATGACATTTACCTCAACAACCTACAAAAATTGACAAGTGCTTCCCATTAGCTCGTTCACACTCTGCTGAGTTTTCATAGGTACAGTATACTGAAAGAAGATTGCTGTTTAAAGTGAAGAAATCATTTGCAAAGATATCTGAATCGTATAAAATGAATATTTCATTCAAAAATAGATGTACTCAACAATTGAAAGCATCACCAGCATTGCACTGTAAACCTTGTTTCTATGCTAAATATGTCAACTTATAAGCCTATCACAACACCCATTAAATCAAGATCTCATAATTTAAAAGACTAAAAAGAATAAAAAAACTTCTCTCCAGGATGAAGCCCCAAAGCAAATTCTAAGGTCGCCAGTAAAAAAGCAAGTTGACTCTTTTATATAGGGACAACTATTAGTAGCATTTAACTACTGCAGTTGAGATGACAAACCAAACGAGGGTTGTCCAACTTCAATGATGTGAGTTATTATGAAAGAACTTGAAAACTCCACTATGAAGGGCAATTTTCACGGTTAATCAGAAAAATTAGAGCAACTCTGGGCGAGCCTTGAAGCTTAATGTAAATGCTAGTTCCAATTTTCTTCACGGCCATGGGTAAGATGATATTGTAACATAGTAGAACTCAAAGTAAACTTTGAAACTCAACTACAATATCTATAGCATCCCACAGAAATTTCAAAGACAAAGTAGTTGGATAAGTCAACAGGCAACTTGTAAAGGTACTTATCCAGAATAGGTTCACTCATCAAATATAGAAACACTTTTTAAGGATATAAGCAAGGATCTGAAAGCCTCAAAAACCAACCTGATTATGAGTTTCTCCAGGCTTGCAATCAACAGCCATGTCCATGCGTGCCACGAAAAAGTGTTGATGCACCGGAGCATATAATCCTGGTGCAATGGTTGTTCCATACTTTCGAACTTCTCCAGGTTGCAGAGCACCCAGGCTGAGAATACCAGTGAGCTTTACCTCAGCTTCAATTTTCCCATCCTACATCAATAGATGGTAAAATAAAAATGTGTATAATTTTCAAGGGAAGAGGTAGCATGTGATTTCAAAAAAGTTAAAATAGTATGGATGTGTTAGACTAACAGCACACAAAGTAACCTTAGGACCTATATATAACATTGTGACAAATCCTTGTCAAATGTTTCGCTGGTGCTATATGCTTCGTATAATAACCAGAAAATGACAAAGAAACAAACTTCAAAAATGAAGCTATACTACTGCCCTCCATGTTCAGAAGAAGGGAGTTTGTCACTAACCTGATAGAAGTGCCAGAAGAACCCGTACTCATAGTTTGCAACAGTACATATAAACGAAACTGTCAATCTACGTGACCTCCTCACTTCAGCTAAACCTGTCCTCCAATCTTGATGCTTCCATAAAGTTCCATGATCCTCTTCATGCAAGCAAACACAGTTTTCAATCATTTCAACACCTCCAGTAAAGTTTGTGAAGTGTGCATCAAAGTACTTTATGTAGCCCAAACAATCACAACCCTGCAATACTTGCTTTACAGTGAGTTGTATACACCATTTGCAGTTACTGAAATTTACAATTGGCTCAACAACATAGGATGCTGGCTAGAAAAAGAATAAAAATTCATCACAAGGTGCCTTACTGACCTTCTTCAAAGAATGGGCATTTTTACCAAGTCCATCTTCCCCAGCATCAAAAGCATTTTTTCTATAGTGTGGATCATTTGGGTCTCCATAAGGAACTACCATCTCGACAAAACTTAATCTGTGGGCCACAGGCCTACGTCCTCGGCTACCATCAACATATGCAACGGAATAAATAACCAAACCCTCCCTAGGGGTGAAACCAATCCGAAAATTCCACTGCCAAGCAGAGGTCACAACAGGTAGATAATTACTTTGCATGTATAATTCATTATTCAACTTCAGCTATTGGCAGCAAAATTTTATAACCACAAAGTACCTTTTGCCATTGAACAAAGTGACCATCAACACGAAAACTTGGACCCTCAGGTTGAATGATGTTTAAGGGTTTTACATCACTCCGATCAACACCACCCCGTGTTTCACCAGCCGTATAGTTTCTCAATGGATCAGGTGGTGGAAGGGGAACCAGTCTACGATCTTCAAATTCTAGCACAACCATATTTTGCATGTCAACCAATACATGGATTCCTTCAACTGGACGGGCATAACCATTTTCCATGGGGCAGTCACTTTCAGTTCTACAGAAGATGAGTGGTTTGGCAAGTCTGCGATTAGGTGCATCAGCCTCGCCATAGTAACCCACACACCTGCATAAAAGTGTATTTGACGGTTAGACGATCAAAGAAATGAAATATCTGCACATCAAAAGAGGCCTAGCATGTGGATAAATAGAGATAATAAGCAGAATCAAATGACTAACCAGGGATCAACCATCACAAGGTCCATGTCCTCTATACCCCTCTTCTTCATTGCCTCTCGAAAAGCAGGAAACTCCTTCACAACAGCTTCACATTCAGCATATTCAACAGCATCCTGTATAAAAAAATCTTAGACGACATATACATATTTTTCTTCGCGTGATGCGAATTTGCTAAAGGGGATATACATGCCTCAATTTATTTTTCTAGAAACCAAAATGCACTGCTTACCATTGGAGGCTGTACATTGGGAACAATTGTTGATGAAATGAATTTGCCCCTGTGATGACCCCCTCGAGTCACAGCATGAACTTCTGATAGTTCCACAATCCAGATGCTTGTCTCATTTGACTTTTTATTGTAAACAACAAGTCTAGCTTGCCTGGGAGGAAGTTTACTAGGAATTGCAGGTCCACCTTTCGTTCTGGGTAAAAGTGATGGTTGGAAAGGTGGGAAAAAATAAGCATCAGCTAAAGCAACCACATTTTTAGGCGGTTCCACCAAGCCAACCTCAATGAATCGCATGCTATCTCTCACCTGGATATGAACAGAACCTCAAAGCTAATTACAAAAGTCAAAGAGGACAATAAAGAATTAAGGAAGGGCAAAAGTGCTGTCATAATTTTATTAGTGACCTCAGGGGTTGCTCCAGCAGCCCTCACAGTTGCCACAGCCACAGAGATCTCAGCAGCAGTTAAAGGATCCAATGGATGGCGGGTTTGAGCCCTCAACATACTTGGTAGTGGTAGACCTGTACCTGTAGCATCCAAAAGGAATTACACTCAACCAACAATGTGCAATGTGCATCACAAATCTTGATTTCACCTCAAACTTCAACAGAATATGGGAAAATTATTGAAACAACAAGACGAAGTTGATGAGCACAAAGAATCCCAACCTCATGAATCCAACTTAGCTTTGGACGCTATTCCAAGAGCCTATAAAAGCTATAGTACAGAACTTGATCTACTTATCTTCTGCTTTAGGTCTTACAGTTAGCCCTCAAAATCGAGACCATAAAAATTTAAATTAAAACTCATAAAAGGAAGGGGGAAATTGAAAAAAAAATCTAACTATCAATTAGCACTTTAAGCTGTCAGATACAAAAGAAAAAGATCAGGAATTTAGAGTAAAACGAAACAAAACAAAGAAAGTAACAGATACCTCATCAGAGCCACACTAAGCAATACCAAAGCCACCAAGATAGGAAAGGTAATGTCAACATATTCTACTGTAGCTAGTAAAAAAGTACCAGTCTTTTTCCCTCACTTTTCCTTTCTAGGAAATCATGGCCGACACGTTCACAAATTTCCATCATCACTGACACAGTAACAGCAATCATAATCTCTACCTTTGGAAGCAGAAGCAGGATTTGGGGCAGAGGACTCAACAATGGCCTTCACAGAAGAAAGAGACGGTTGCTTTGGTTGTGGGATTTCAGCATGACCAGCTGGGGTCCAGGCCTCACCGCCGGCAGCCGTGGCAGAGGCGGAGATAGAAGCTTCAGGGAAAAGGGGCGTCGCTTTTTGCGAAGTTGAGGCCATTGCAATGGATTTGCTACCTCACTGTGCCCCACAGAGTACTCGTAGTTGCTGGAGCAGTGATAATGATGATAATAGTTACTATTACTAGTGTCACTGTGCCTCTTTGACATACAGCAAAGAATTCTTTGTTTCTTGCTGTCTTTTGTATTTTGTTCCGCTCTTATCAAAGATATGTTTATCAAGAACCTGGGGTATGGAGGAAGAGCAGGCTTTCACAATGGCGAGATATGTTTGTGGGGTGGTTCTTGGAAGTGTATCAGCGTGTGAATAACTATATGCTAGAAGAGATACGGATGGAAAATGGAGGCGTTGGCTTTGCAGAATTGGACGTCTGAAACACAGTACACTAGCAGTAGCAGCAGTGGGGATGAGGAGTGATCCAGCTCGGATCTGATTAGGAATTTCTCTATTTCTTTGGCTCTTTTCTTCCTTTCTCAGTCGGGGAATTTAATAGCATCAATAATTGTCAGAAAAGCTAATTAAAAATATCGGATGTGGATTGGATTGGAGACGTCTACCATTGTTAACTTCAATTGTAGGTCGTACTTGGGTCTGAAAACATACACACAACCACTTGCACTAACGCACGTTTTTCCCCCCGGTATATAATACTTGCTGATATTTTGGTATACAAGTGGAAATAAGACGATAACCATAATTGGTGTAAATCCCAAGTCGGCCATCCAGAATCACGCACCGGACTCTTTTGGGATAGCAGAGACTCTCCCAACGTTGTTTTCTAAATTAATTAAATTCTCTTCATATGGATAAGAATGTTCAATTATTGATGACTTGATAAAAATTCACAATTTGGAATGAACAATATATCTCAAAAAAAATGGAATCAATGACTTTATATTGATAGTTGGGAAAATCATGGTCATATACTTTTACAAAAAACTAAAATGCCCTCAAAATCAATCACTTTTTTTTTGAAACTTTTAGTAGTGGAATTCGAGCTACTTGGTAGCAGACTCTTTGGGATTAGCTAAACTGGAATTGAAAATTTTTTTGAAATTAGTAGTGGAATTAGCTATTGGTAGCAGAATTAGCAAACTCGAATTGAAAATTCTCTTCATCCTTATCACTTCACCTAAGGACTACTTGCAGTATTAGAATCAGTAATGGCTCCTTAGGCCTCACCTTTTGGTTGAACGTACATCACAAACATCAATGGTGGCATCAGCCATGCGACCACCCCGTGCCCTGCTAAATTCTTTCGTCTTTCCTTCTTCATTTCTTTATGTTTCTGTGTTCGATCATGTTTTCAATGTACCGATTGAATTGCAAAACGTGGGATCAAAATGTAAAGTTAAGCACGGGGGATAGAAATAGAATACTAACACAAGCAGGAGGAGAGCTTCATTCATATTTTTTTTCTTGTTCTGCATGCCTATGCTCGCATATTTTACATGCTGACATCTCTTTTACAGATCTTTCAGCAAACAATTATCGATTGATTTGACCAATCTGCAATGGTAAGCTTCCAATTTATTACGAAGGGACCATGTTGTATATTAGTTGTGCTTTTCATTCATGGAGATGGAGGAGTCACAGCAACTAGGCGGTAGGTGGGGCAATTGTCTGCGTACAATTGCAAAAATGTATACAGCATTTACTGCATATATTACAAGCTCATTGTGTATGGAAAATTCCCCAGTTTAGAGCGGTCATCTTTTTATATATATAGTTTATGAAAAGTCCAGGCCTAACAAATTTTGGAAAACTCTACTCCTGTCCCGCCCGTTTCCGAGTCTCTGATAAAGTCTATTTCGCCCGAGAGTCACTTCAAAATAAGCCAACTATGATGCGAAGCAAATATGGCCACGGCGTTGAACTTGAGAGTCTCCAATTGTGGTTGTCAATTTTGAAGTGATAAGTGAACTTGATTAGTACTTGATAGCCACGTTTTGAAATCTAGTAGGGGGAAAAGATGAAATGGAGTCATCTTTGAATTGATGTTACGCCATCATTAAATATATAACACCTCGCCAAAATTTAAATTTAAAATCTAAATTTTATTCATGTGTCATATATATATCATAGTGTATATAATACCATCTCTTAATTTTTCTTACATTGTCATAATTAATGCTGCATATCATATCTTTTCAATTTGAATTTAATTACCGAATATGTGGCATGCATCAAAGTCTACTAGCATGTGTAAAATTTTTCCACCATAACAATAATAGTGTAATAGCAAGACAAAGATATTCCAGAGGAAGGCACTCACATAGTCACGGTTTAATTTTGATATTCTATAAAAGAAGTTCCAAGAAATAACGATAAAAGATATATTATTATATTACGCGCGGAGCTAATGTCTCCTAACCATTTTTGTACGAATCCCATATATTTCTGGACTCTTGGAGGTTGAAGTTCTCGAGGATCAAAGGCCTCTACACTTGGTAGTAGAGGTGAAAATTAATCGAGCTACTTGACTCGAGTAATCAAGTAGCTTCGATTTTTCGAACTAACTTGACAACAAAATCGAGTCAAGTTCGAAATACACTACTGACTTGACTACAAAAATTAATTTAAAATTAATATATTATATTTATTAATTTACCATTTTAGCCTTGTTAATTAAAATATTACCATGAATTTGAGAGCTCGAGGTTGATCAAGCTCGAGCTTTGATTAATAATCCGAGCTCGAGCTCGAGCTCTGATGGCTTGAGTCGAGCTCGACTCGACTCGATTTCAGCCCTACTTGGTAGTAGACTTATAGCAAAATAAAAATAGACAATAAGTGAATAATGCAGATATTAACACAACAATATATAAAAATATAGTAACAAAATTTTCAGTTATTGAATTTTATGTCCAAACACGGTGTTAATACCTACATTTGCCGTTTACATTTATCGTGTTAATATATTGTTTTAGTTATAGTTGTTAAACTCTAGATCCTACTCATGTGATTTTATAATTTAGATTTATATATTTGATATCGATCCTAGAGTTTATAGAACTATAGTTAAAAATACTAGAATTTTATAGATTTAAGTTCATAAAATACGAACTAAGAGATGTTTTAATAATTTATAATTCAAGAACTTATATTTCACAAATTTGGACCAAGGATGTTTAGTTTTTAAAATTTTTTGCCAAAAAATATAATAAATTCCGAAGTGACTTGAGCTTTTTTTTTTTTCTCCAATTAACATATAATGCTAGAAATTATGCATATTTAGCTGAAGAACTTTACCTTTTTAGTTACAATTGCATTTTTGACATCTATTTGCATGTGTTTTCTCAAAGAATAAGCTTATAAATAAATAAACGTCATTTTTTTTTTTTTGGGGGGGGGTAACTTTTAGTGAGATCTTCCTATGGGTATCGTATCGTACCATCTGACTTTCGTGTGTGTGTGAGCATAATGCAAATGCCACCCAGAGACTGGAGACGTAGACATCGAACCTAAGTCCATTAAATGAGGAAGAGCGTCCGTGGCCCGTGTGGGTGTGGCTGTTCTGGAGTTTGGTCCATGGGCCTGACGGAAGAGATAGCCTGTGCCCCGTATGGGCAACACTAAATTTGGGAAAAACCTATCCACAGCCACAGGCAGAGCAGGTGGGCATGAACTTTAACGGTCCCAGAAAATAGCAACACGTAGAGGCTAGAATCCGCATCAATATGTGATCAAGAGAGAGATATTTTTAAATTGATTTTATAATTAAGATGGGCGATCAATCCCAGCTAAGTAATCAAAACAATGATTATCACGTGAAGCTCGTCTTCTAAAGGCCTACGTCGGACGAAAATCAAGTGTCGCAATAAGAAAGTTTAACGTTGAAAGTTTGGTCATCGGTCATCTCCCTCCTCCCAAGGAACACAATCCCTCTAATTTAAAAATGCATTAGGAAGGCTGCGAAGCATTAATTCATATTAGTGGTTGACCACCGCCCGTCCTCCTTCCTTTGTTGTGACCTTTTTTTTTGAGCTATTCTATGTTCTTTACTCCTTTTTTTTTTTTTTGCCCCTTTTGGTTTCACATATGAATGCTGCTATACAATTTGAACACCTTATTTATTTAAAAAAAAAAAAAAGAAGCCTTGACTCTTTTAACAAATCTCCGATGGATGAGTCTGTTAAGAGGGGTGCATCTAAGTTTTAATTATTCAACTTAACGAGTTAGACGTGTAAAGCTTGTGACCACTTGTGAATCATGAGATTTGTCACAGATACAAGATGCCAAACACCCCCCCCCCCCCAACAACGCTTAATTAACTAAGGTGACGTGAGAACGTTGGCATGATTACCTGCTGACGTGGCTCAATTAACATCGCTTCAAGTGCATTTGGATAAGAGATTATTTGAAATAATTATTGTAACACTTTTTCAGATGACGTGATATATCATGTATGTGAGATAAAAAAAAAAATCAGTTAAAATATAATGCAAGTAAAATAACATTTAAAAAGAGTATTGCTATCCAAATATACATGTCCCCTAGAGATTACTGTAACACTTTTTGATTTTGATTAAACAAAAAGAAAAAAGGATGGTTTCAAGCCTTGGACACCACTGCAAATTAGGACAAAATTTCAAAAGTCCAGATCGGATTATGTTACAGAATATAGTTCGAGTATGGGTCTAAATACATTTGCAAAAATGTAGTAAACGTCGAACATTTGTTACCACCAAAGGAGTGGTCCTCAATTGTATCAGCCCGGCATTGGTAGGCTCGGCACGTCACAGTTGCATTTACCACTTTCCAACCAGCTCCATCATTTGAAACCTCAGTGGTCTGTTTAGAAATGTCATACCGTATGAGCTAGCAATGAAAATGAGTTAGGAGAAAGTGAAAAGGATCAAAACTTTCCATATATTTAAGCAAATTCACAAAGCAATTTGCATTTGTGCTCTCCTTGCCTTGGTGGCTGGTGAAAATGTAATACTAGTACACACCACATGCCACATACTCCAAAGTCCAAACGTAAGGCCTAGTCAATTTACACACGAACTCCATGCAAATCTTCCCCAATACCCATGACCAGACACAGGCCTACCCCTGGCCCCCCCATCCCCCTCCCCACTCCCCAAAAAGAAAAAAAAGAAAAAAAAAACCCCAATTCTCAGCATTTATTTAGCATCCGCCTCAGAGTCCCAAGGCTTACGCTGCAGCTCAGTTGTCTACAACTCTGCCACCCCACAAAAATCCCACTTACAACGTCTACGCCATCACTGGAAAAGAAGAAGCAAGAAGACACACCACATCTCTCCGAAGAAACCACCACCGTCCACCGCCTTCAGCACCCCCAACACCCCCCCCCCCCCACAAAAAAAAACCCCCAAAAAACCAAAAACCAAAAGGAAAAAAAAAACTTGATCGCCAGCCCAATCTCAACATGCAAGACAACAATTCTAAAGAACCCCTCCTCTTATCTTCCCCCAGGGAAGCTGACAAAACAGATGATGAGTCCCAGGAATACTCCCTCCACCGCTCTAACATTTCCTTCGCTTCGTCCTTCGTCGCCGATGCCGACGACATTCCCCCCATCAACGGAGTCCGTGATTTCTTCCGAGAATTCACCATCGAGGCCAAGAAGCTCTGGTACCTTGCCGGCCCCGCTATTTTCACCTCCCTCTGCCAGTACTCTTTAGGTGCCATCACTCAAACCTTTGCCGGACACGTCGGCACTCTCGAGCTCGCTGCCGTCTCCATCGAGAACTCCGTCATCGCCGGCCTCTCTTTCGGAGTCATGGTAACTTGATTCATTAATGCTACTAATTCTGTTCAGAGTTTGGCTAACGTGTGATCAAGAGAGGTCCCACAATTAATTTCTAAAAAGTGGAATCATATGCTGAAATAAGTGTATATATCAACTTAAATTCGATGTGAATACCTCGTACTCAATCAAATCAATTGACATGTGTAACCAAGATTATTTGCATGTTTTACCTACACACACACAAAGAAAAAAAAGAGAAAGAAGAAGAAGAAAAGAATCTTTGCTTTGCATGTTAATTTCGAAAAGTACTCTGTAATTGGAAGGAAAAAAATAATATATATATTTTTTTCTGTGACAGCTGGGAATGGGAAGTGCACTGGAGACGCTATGCGGACAAGCGTTCGGGGCAGGACAGATTGACATGCTGGGAGTGTATATGCAGAGATCGTGGGTTATCCTCAATTCCAGCGCCTTAATCTTAATGTTTCTGTACATTTTTGCTGGGCCATTCTTGAGAGTGATTGGGCAAACTGAAGACATATCAAGGGCAGCTGGGACTCTATCGCTTTGGATGATTCCTCAGCTGTTCGCGTACGCAGTGAATTTTCCAATTGCCAAGTTCCTGCAAGCCCAGAGTAAGATCATGGTGATGGCTTGGATTTCGGCAATTGGGCTGGCGCTGCACAGTGTTTTTAGCTGGCTGCTCATGCTGAAACTAGGGTGGGGGCTGGTGGGTGCCGCCGTGGTTTTGAATTTGTCGTGGTGGTTCATTGTGGTGGCGCAGCTGCTTTACATCTTTAGCGGGACTTGCGGGCGAGCTTGGTCGGGATTTTCTTGGAAGGCTTTCCAAAATCTATGGGGATTTGTTAGGTTGTCTCTGGCATCGGCAATCATGCTGTGGTGAGCAACTTCATCCTTTTATTTTATGGACCAATTAAACTAAAAAAAATTCAGGGAAAGAACATTTAATATTATTATTATTGTGATCCAAAATCGTAGACAGTACTCAGTAGTGACTTTATTAATTATTACTAGTTAGTTGTTTAAAAAATTTGGTAAAATTTCCTTTTGGACATTTTCGAAAACTCGTAAAAAAAGGCAAAAGATCTTGGGCACGGACAGTTAGGGTTCTATTCAAATGGGCAAGTATATATTTATGTATCATCAGGACGTCTTTGGGCCCATTTTTTTTTGTCGTCCGATTGTAATTGGAAGGCAATGAAGTCGTGAATCGTGACAAAGGGGACAGTATATACGTTTTAAAATGGGGGGACAGTAATAAAGAAACGTATCATTGTCAGATTGAGCAGGATGGATGACGCGTTCGCCACAGGAAGTGAAGTACTAACATATGGCATCGCACTAACATTAAGGCAGAAAAAATGGAATATTGAAATATGACAAATGGATTAATGGGTGCCAACCGTCCATCATCTCCTATGGGGTCATCTTTTCCGAATTTTAACCGTTACAGAGTGATTATTTACACCATAATAATAATAATAATTATTTGCTTAGAGCTGCTAAGAATGATTTCATATGTGCAGTTGTATGTTCTTCCTCACAAGTGTTATTGTATTCTTATTGTATGTCATCAGGGCACCATCTCTTATTTCTTACATTGAATTGTGTCCTATTCTCTGTGTGGAGATACGATTACAGTTAACTTACTTCCGCCGCAGACACTAATTCATAGGAAGGCATATTAAATTTCTGAAAATTCAATAAAAGCGTTAAACCAATTGTCTTTCTTGGAAGAATGTTACACTACTCTTAAGTAAGAAATTCCACAACGGTTGAATTTCAGCATAATTGATGACACAAGGATAGAAAAAGGATTAGCAGAGAGTATATTATATAGTTGTTGAAGATAAAAGGAATTCTGAAAGAATCATAATTCAGTTGTTGATTTTTTTTTCCCCTGTCCTTTACTTAGTCCTCGCCTACGCAAAACAAATGTTTTTGCTCTATTTATTCTGTTGGTTAAATAGCAGCATTTCCTATTCCTATCTATTAGATTGCTTACTACAGATGTTCTTTAATTTCCTTTTTTTTTTCCCCAAATGTTCTTTTACATGTTGGTCTTCATTCTACCATTCTTTCCGCACATTGCAGTTTAGAGACTTGGTATTTCATGGCATTAATTCTTTTTGCGGGATATTTGAAGAACGCTGAAGTCGCTGTTGATGCTCTCTCCATATGGTAAGAGTTTCTGCTCTAACAGAAAAATATTATATCCTTTTTGCCAAAATTTTCTTTCATTGTTTTTTTTTCCCCTGTAACTCTTTGTCTGCCTAGATTTTTTTTTTTTTTATATATGTTTTCTCTAAGTACATTTGCTAGCAACTTTGAACTTTGACAATTTGAGAGTACAACCTTACCCTGACAATTTACTTCTTCAAGCCAAATGAGGGGGGTCGAGTTCGAACTTCGAAGTGATGGGATTAGACAGAGAAATAAAGAAACAGACAGAAACATCTGCCTTCAACCTTCCCAATTCAGTCACGCTAGTGTTATACAGCTCAGGCCCCATACAGTGCCAATTACGGCTTAGGACAGAATTTGTTACCGCGTCAAGTTTGAATTATTGTCTTGACTAGTTCTAAGCTATGACCAATTAGCTTATCAGGAAACTATGACCAATTCATCATGTGACTATGACCAACTAATGGTATGCTGTGTTAGGCCAAAACATCGACCTCCATCTACCTAAATTCACTGCTCAGGCCATTGATACGTTTGGTTCTATTGCACTTAGCAGCTGCCACCTGAGTTTCCATAACAGTCAATGACGTCCCTGCACATTCTTTGCCAGTTTTTTGGCGTCTATAGATTTTGTTTCTATTTTGACTTCATATCCATTACGTATTTGATTTTGCCACGACAAGGGGCTTGGAGTATATTTCACCGTGTCAAACAGAGAATTAGGAAGAACAGTGACATTATTTAGGAAGTTAATTACAGTGACATTACTTAGAAAGTTAATGAATAGGAAATAAAATCTGAAGGTTAAGACTGATAGTCTGAAAGCAGGATGATTTGTTAAGTTTCAATTTATTTCTTCCTCCGACCAATTTGCCAATATGGACATGCAATCAATGCATTTGGTTGTACAATGTTGTCCCATCTAGCATAACAATGCAAGCTGGCCTTAGATATCGCCCACAAAGTAAATCTACCTTCTCCATGAATTTATCTCCCACAAAGGGTTGGTTAAGATTCAAGGAGATTGGCCTGATATCAATTGGATTTGCTAGCTAAGACAGGGCCATTCAAGATGAATGGTGCAGCTTATTTGTTTCTATTTTAAAAAAAAAAAAAAGGATAAGTATTCTTCTTTTAATTCGAAATGAATTTCTCATTTGTGATAAATATATCAAATAGACCATTTTAGCTATGATGCATTTAGCGGCAAGTTTATATAGATTGGGTGGCTTGGAAAATGAATTTTTGGGAAGAAATTAAAAGGTGTTAATATCACTGCAAAATTAAAGAACTGTTAATTCACAATAATCTTGGCTTCAAGCTGGAAAGGGCCAAATAAGTGAAAAAAGCACTAGGATTGACTGCACTGTTTGCAAAATCTGCTTCGTGGGGTAAGTGGTGCCCCATTCTCTGGACTGTGAAGGGAATAATTTACCAGCTGCAGAAAAAGTTAACTTTTTTCATATCAACAGATCTGATAGAGTTGAAAGACATAAAGTACCAATAATTTCGATTGTGCCAACTAAACAAGACCATCAGATCATCCTTTAATTAGGTGGCAAGGTAGTTTTTTAGGACCATCTTAATTTATTTGGCGGATGTTTTTCCAGTGCTGCTTCTAGCCCAGTGTATCTTATTCAGGACTTCGCTCTTCAGCTACGAGTCCAGACAAAGTCTAAATTGCTGTCTTTCTTTTTAAACGTGGAGCTCTACTGTGTTTCACTAGTGCTATAGTTTGTGTCACAGCTTCTATTTTTTCCTTCGTTTATTAATGGAGGAAAGGGAGATGATGTAGCTACTGTTGTCCTAAAACTGTTGAAATTTGCAGCACAAACATATTGGGTTGGGCAGTCATGGTTGCCATTGGATGCAATGCGGCTATAAGGTTCGTTAGCAGACACTTGTTGCCGTTAAACGTTATTTTAATGATCCAGAAAGAATGATAACTCTGAGAATTTTCCACAAATGTCAATTATGTCACTGCAGTGTCAGGGTTTCAAATGAACTCGGCGCAGCTCATCCAAGAACAGCAAAATTTTCTGTCGCGGTCGTTGTCCTGTCATCTTTCATGATAGGTGTCATCCTTTCCGCCGTCCTCCTCATCTTCCAGAAACAGTATCCATCCTTGTTTTCGAACAGCGATGAAGTGAAAGATCTCGTATATGAGCTCACGCCGTTGCTTGCCTTCTGTGTCATTCTCAACTCTATTCAGCCGGCTCTTTCAGGTGAATCTCTCATCTTCTCCCGTTGAATTGATTGGAAGATTTTCTCAACCCTCAACGATGCTGAAAGCAAAAAAGGGATTGACAATTGACCAATATGGCTGTGTTGCAGGAGTGGCTATCGGAGCAGGATGGCAAGCTCTAGTTGCTTATGTAAATATTGCATGCTACTATCTGTTTGGTATTCCTTTAGGTCTATTGCTGGGGTATAAGTTCGACATGGGCGTCAGAGTAAGTTGTTACACCGGATTTTTAAGGCATTAGAATGAATTATATGTGACTGTAGCTTCTTTTGGAGCTGATGGGCTGTTCAAATACAATAATGTCAGGGAATCTGGTACGGAATGGTATCAGGGACGGCTGTGCAAACCGTGGTCTTATTCTGGATTGTCTACAGGACGAACTGGAATAAAGAGGTACGTCAACAGTCTCTCTTCAAGCTATTCTCTTGTTTTTGAAGTTCTACAATGAAGAATACATTATTGGTTTTCCTGCCTACATACATACGAATTGAAACTAGGAAGGGAGGGCTATTACTTGGGGTCGAAAAGGGAATTAGTGGCTATCAGAGCATAACAAGATTTTTGCATGTGTATGCTGGTTTTTGAATTCCTTCTTATCCATTGTATTCCGATGTTGTTGGTACACAAAAAAAATGCCAGGCTTCGGTCGCTGCAAAAAGAATACAACAGTGGGGAGGGGAGCCAGACGCTAAAGCAAATGATGTAGAGAAGTGAAAATTGGATCCATCTAACATCGTGGCATCGGAGACGAATTTTGGGATCCTCAGTTTTATACATAAGCCGATTTTGATTCCTTTTTGTTTTTTTTCCTAAATAGTACTCAATGTCCATAGTAAGAGTCTGGCAGCCACGAAACACACGCTGCATACTTCTTTCAAACACACAATTTTGTGCTCTTCTCTCAGAGCTTTCTACGGCTTCTGTTACTGTCAATATTGCGATATGACCCCACAAAAAATGGCATTAAAAATAATAATAATAACAAAGAAGAAGATCCATATAGTTTTATCCATGCCATTTCCCTAACAAGCAACAACTTGAAGGTTTCTACGGTTGTAGCCCCAAAAAAAAAAAAAACCGGTACCAGAATGGCATTATTATCATTGGATCCTTTTTCTTTTCAATTCATTTTAATTTCGATTCCCCAATTGGAAGGACATCGACGACTGTCTCCATGTGTTACCATTCTTAGTCGTCCGTAATTCCATGTGTAGGAAATTGTCGAATATCGGACTGATATTCGGAAGAAACGTGATAATTTCTCTTTCCTTCTTGTCTCCCTCCCTTTTTCTGGTGAATCTGACAACGTGATGAAGACTGAAGATGAATTGGTATCCAAATCCAAAATTGCATTTTCTGTTTGGAAATTTCCATGCCGAGATTCCCCTTTGCGGATTCCAGCACTAGTAGAACTGCCACTTTTGTAAAACAATTTTGATGAACTCATCATTTCTGCTAAGAAATATATCACTCCTACGGTTCTGCATACAAATCAACGTAAGCACCACTGTACATATCAAAAGCGTCGAATCCGTAATATGTTTGAACAGGAGATTATTTGGAATAACTTTTTAAAAGAACACAGTAACGCTCTTTTTATGATGTGATACATTTGAAAAACATATTTATGATGCAATTACATAATTTTTTTTGCAAAATAACAACCTATCCAAACAAGTCTGATTTTTTTTTATGTATGGTAATAATGTAATGTGCAAACTTTTAGGAAGACGATACAAGATTCTGGGTAGATTAGGGGTATGATAGAAGAGAAAGTTTCCCATAGATGTACGTTTCTTTTGTTCATGTACGAAGCGCCATTCCACTCTCCGAATCTTTCAGGACGCTTGCAAACGGGGGTTACTTTTTTCTGTAGTTTTCCAAGATCCCAGCTGAATCTTTCTAAATTTTTTAACAGTTCCAGGTAAACTTGGCTTTAAGAAAGCCCACCTAGAACTATCAACTACACAAAGTATGCTAGTCCAATATTTGATTTCCACCTAGCCTTTTTATCTTAATTTTCATCTTAAATCAAGTAACTAGGGAGGGTGTTGTGAATATCAAATACGATTACCCTCCCCCAAAACCCAAAAAAAAAAAAAAAAAAAAGAAGGTGTTGGGTAACACATGGCGTCGTCAATACGTTTGTTTTACCATTCGAAGTCATAAGAAAATTATGGATGCACGGTAAGTATTCCTGCAGTTGTTCTATTTTTTCCTGCACAGTAAGTATTCCTGCAGTTGTTCTACGAATGGTAAAAAAAAATATGTCACAGTAAGTATTCTTGCAGTTCTATTTTTTCGTTACAAATTTTTGTAGCAAGTGTTCAATATACATTTGTTGGTACACCTAAATTAAGTTTAACCGTCATGTAAATACGCATATTAATAATTATTACCAAATCTTATATTATATACACTCCTCCTGTGAACTTTACTTTTTTAAGATATCATCATGTAAAATCTATTTTAACGGGCGCTCAATGAACAGTAGACGATTGTTGCATAGACTCATTTTTGCATCCAAGAGAGAAGCGAAATCGCATTCCAAGGATGCTGCTATTGAGCCTGATTGGGTGGTTCAATTTTAGTAAGCAAAAGTCCTGGTGAAACGTAAACGGATAGATTGTTGGTGGCATGCTAACACGAGTTGGCTCAATTAATAAGAACGGTCACTTTCTCATAAAAGATCATGTGTTCGAAACCCACTATCGATGTGAAAGTTATGTTGGTGGTTAATTTGTAAATACCTTTATAAGTGACTTATGATCCTTGAAATCTGCCCTCACCTGTAACGGTGATACGGATGTGTGAGTTGTGTTGGTAGGTGATTTGTAAGTACCTCGGAACTGAACCCTCCCAAACTTTTTATTATATATATATTGCTTGTGGTTAGAGGTGTCAATTACAATTTATTTATGTTGGTTCACCCAAACCCGCCCATTAATTTTAAACGAGTATAAATGAGTACTTAATGTGTAGTGGATTGATTTGACGCACCCATTTAATCCATTTAAAGATAAATATACATTTTATTCAAATTTTAGTGAGTGTTAAGGAGATAGATTTGAATTTCTTACCAATATAATAACTATAAAATGCCATTATTTCTTGTCAAACACTATGTGAAAATTTTTTTAAAAAATAAATAATATTTCAAACGAATCATAAATGGGTACTTGGGTATATCCATGGTTATTTATTAAATGGATATAAATCGGTATCCATGTATGCCCATTTATTTAAATTGATATAAATATGTTGACTTAATTATACCTATTACCACATCATTACTTACTCAAATCTACCCAAATCACCCATTTTGACAACTATAATAGCTATGAAAATTCATAGCTAGGCTCTCAATGTAAATTGGCTTAACTTATTTGGAAAACACGCAGCCTAAAAATTCTCCACATATATCCAACAGTTGAATCATTGATAGGACAATAATCCAGTTAATTTATCGTAAATCAATTTGGCATGCTTCTCGAAAATGAGATCTTTACAATACTATTCTAATATTGTACTTTTAGGACATGAATTACCAAAAATGTCATTATGAATTGAGTTCTAATTCTTGGCTATTTTTGCCTCTTTTTTTTGGGTAAATTACATTTAACCCCCTGTAGTTTTGACTGTTGACACATAACCCCCCTAATGTTTGAAAATATCCACTTCACCCCCCTATGGTTTTATGTAAAGTGGATTTACCATTTTATATAAAAGTATAGGGGAATTACGTGGACGATTGCAAAAACCACAGGGGGTAAAGTAGGTATTTGAATGAATCATAAGGGGGTTGTATGGATATTAAAATTTTATCACATGCGCTTTTGGAGCGCGTTTGGTACAAAATTGTACATTCCGTCCACTCTCCACTTTACATAAAACCATAGGGGGTGAAGTGGATATTTTCAAACATTAGGGGATTATGTGGCAACAGTTAAAACTACAGGGGAGTTAAATGTAATTTACCCTTTTTTTTTTAAATGTTATTTATGCAGCATGAATGGCTGGAGCGGCATGTTGGGCTTGGGAGCCATAAGGTCTGTTCGAATTAAAAACTTCGTCAATTCCTTAAATGTGGATGCAAAACTTTAGTTGGAAAACAAAATGAACAAAATTTTCTCTTAACAGTGTTGGTGTATCAAACCAATTGGGCTGTGGGCAACCAAGCACAGCCAAGTTTTCAGTAACGGTGGTGGGGTGACTTCATTTCTAGTGGGCTCCTTCTTCGCAACAATTCTTCTTCTCTACCGAAATCAGTATCCAGCCTTATTTACAAACAGTACAGAAGTTCAACAACTAGTGGTTGATCTCACACCATTGTTAGGCGTCAGCTTCATCTTTACATGTGTTCAATACACTCTTTCAGGTATTTCACCTTATTTTCCACTTTGTTAATTCTCAATTTAAAAAGCTTTGGGCTTAATTAAATTCCATTAGTGTGACTTAAGTAACATGGTATAGTATTAATTGGTAATGTAGGGGTGGCTATAGGAGCAGGATGGCAAAATTTTGTTGCTTATATAAATGCTGGGTGCTACTTCTTCATGGGAGTTCCTTTCGGAACTTGGTTGTGCTACAAGTTTGACATGGAGGTTAAGGTGACATAATCTCTTATCCTTATTAACATTCCCTTTTCGTCTTCTCTCTCTCTCTCCTCCTTTTTTTTTTTTTAATCCCCCAATTGGATGCCTGTTTCATCAATGTCTTAGCTAATTAACAGTGGTACATAAAACATTTACAAGTGATTCTGAATTTTTTTTTTCAAATTGTAACAGTGGATTCGTTCTGTGCCGGCTGTGCTTGAAAATTGAGACTTCTAGTGATATTGCATGTTTCTCACATGGAACCTGTTACTTGTTGCAGGAGAAAAATGCAGCCTTATCAATCACGCTTTTTGTGTATTGAACTTTCGTAAATGTACAAAATAAAGCTTTTTCGAATCAAAACCCAAAATCCTCACTTTAAAGCAATACTAACAAGCAGATTATACCCTTCTTCTGCTCAGGGGCTTTGGTATGGGTTGGTGCTCGGATTATGCCTTCAGACCAGCCTAATGCTGTGGGTAGTTTGCATCACAAACTGGAATAAAGAGGTAAATCACTAGTCGGCCACAACATTTTCGAGCGAAACTTCCTCGATTATTTACATGGGCAAGACATTGATCATGTTCATGCATATTAAGGGAAGGGAGAAAACGGCGAGCCAGGTTGCTGCCATAATGGGCTTAAAGCAATAATCAAAGATTTCCTTCTTTTAGAAAGTGGATATTGTAAACAACTTTATGATCTTGCGAAAGTCTTTTCATTCAAATCAGGGAAAGACTTATTGCTCAACACTTTTACATGGAAAGTTCGTACTCCACCACTGGATCCTCCCTTTGTCACCATCGAAGTGGACCTTTGCAATTGAAAACATGAAAACCAAAGCCACAGCACACAGATGATGAGAGGGCATCATTTAATTAATAGTTTGATAGTGTCATCTTTTGAACCTGGCGTTTACGTATTAATCATTTTGATTGAACACGCAGGCAGATGTTGCTGAGGAGAGACTAAAACAATGGGGAGGTGAAATGAACTCTGAAAATGATGAAGAAAATTGAAACTTGGAATCACATATACACTCGGATTATCTTATCTACTCAATTTCATTTGTCTTTCAAGGTGCACCAGTTGAAGATTGATTATCTAGGGTTTCAAGTCCTGAGGTCATGGATGTTGGACATGGATCTGACCATGTAATTATGAAAATAGCACGACTTCTTGTTTAGAGTGTACCAAACGATTCTTTTCAACAGAGAAGGGAAACCAAGTGCATGTACAGCCACCCCGCCCACCCCTACAAGTGGACTGGCTCCGCCGCCTCTGGGAAATGTTGGGGTTCACTCTTTTATTTTTTTTTCAATATTCTAATAGTATTCAAAGATACCATTTGTTGTGCGTTTACCTTCAAAAGGATTTGCACAAAAGGATAATATATATATATATATATATATTGATATTAGTATTTTATCTTCATTGTCTTTGTTTTTATCCATTTTATTGTTTAATAATTTTGAAGAATGGTTCCATTTATTTTTTCTTTGTAAATAGTTTGGAAAAAATACAAAATAAAAGCATCCACTAAGTATTCCTACAGTTGTTCTATTTTTTCTTTACAAATTTTTGTAGCAAGTGTTCAATATACATTTGTTGGTACGCCTAAATTAAGTTCAACCATCATGTAAATACACATATTAATAATTATTGTCAAATCTTACATTATATACACTCCTCCTGTGAACTTCACTTTTTAAAGATATCATCATTTAAAATCTATTTTAACGGGTGCTCAATAAACAGTAAATGATTGTTGCACGGACTTCTTTTTTGTATACGGGAGAAAAGCGAAATTGCATTCCAAGGATGCTGCTATCGAGCCTGATTGGCTGGTTCGATTTTAGTCCAGTAAAATTCCCGGTGAAACGTAAAGGGACAGATTGCTAGTGGTATGCCGACACAAGTTGTCTTAATTCACAAGGATGAATCACTTTCTCATAAAAGATTATGTGTTCGAAACCTACTACCGGTGTGAGGGTTGTGTTGGTGGTGATTTGTAAATATCTTTGTAAGTGACTTATGATCTTTGAAATCTCCCCCTACCTGTAGTGATAATACCGATGTAAAGGTTATATTGGTGGGTGATTTGTAAATATCTTTATAAACAGCTTATGGTCCTTAAGACTTGTCTCAATCTGTAGCGTAACTGAATCCACCCAAACTTTCCATTACCAAATATATATATTGCTTGTGCTACTCCGTAGACCTCCTTTGGTGGTCCTCCCTTTCTTTTCAGCCCACTTGGCTGCATGAAAAAATGGGATATCGCAATCAAACCTTTCTATTAAAAAAAAAAAGAAAAAAGAAGGGCATATCCCATGCTAGATAAATTTAGAGCATTGACTACATGGTTATGGAAAGTCACATGATTCATGGCATCATTGCTAACCATACCCCAAAGTTAAAGCCCTCGTGTAGTGTTCAAATTACTTATGTGAGGTATGTGAGTGGTCTTTGTGTATATGTGAGGTATGTGATTGGTCTTTGTGTGAATTTGACCCTTTATCGAGATAACCTTAAAATTACTCAGGGTTTCTAATAATTTCATCTAATACCTTATAAAATGACTATAATAACCTTAGCATATTAATGTTTTTTATGGAATTAAACAACCCGCACTTAAGCTTGTGCATATGAATGCATTTCACACAATTAGACATTAAATAAAAACAAAAATAAGGTTGACTCATGGAATAATCAATTATATGTGTCCTAAATACAATTTTAACTTATTACAAATTAATTTTAGTTTTGTTTGGAGGATCTAGAGATGAATACAAAAAGATACGAGCGAAAGCTTTAATAAGGATAGGGTTGGTTTTGGTACTCTAACATTTATAAGATATTGTGTTTTACTAATGTTGTTGGTGAATTTTTCTTTCAGTTCAATTGAGTTGATTTTTTAATTTAAATTGAAGTTTTAGAATTTAGGAACTGATAGTAGTGGTGGCCATGGAGATAATGGTATTGTTTTGAGATGCAAGAATAGGAAATGTTTAGAATAGTATATACGAGGGTTGAAAGTGGATTTGTGATATTGTATGTGTTCTAATTTGTTTAATGAATTTTACGGAAAAGTAAAATGAACTTCACAATTTCATGAGGGCATTTTAGTTATACATTCAAAATTCTGGCCATTGAATAGTTTTTGTTACCAAAATCTATCATATATGTATTACAGGGCACTTTTTTGCTCAGAAGTCTTTAGACGCATCAAACTCCTGAATCCTTTTTTCTCAAAATTTTGATTTTCTTAAAATCAGAATGTAGTAACTTCTCACTTATCTATTTTTAATTTGAAATTTACATTATTCCACTACCTTGATTTGAAATTCACATCACCCCACTATCTTGAAAGACGGTTTTTCTAAATCACATCAACTATAATTACATATGCAAATTTATCAAATTCATATGACCCTATCTCCAACTTTATCACCTCTTAAAATTCTAAACAATTTGATAATATCAAGAACACTAACCACATCTACAACTATAATCACAACATTTCAATTGTAAAGAACATGAAGCCATTCACAAAGAACAAGGATCCCTAACTAAGTTTCTCCCCATTTGTCATGCAATCAGACCAAATACACCCATAAGAAAAAAAAAAGGATAAATACTGCATCATAGCATTGGTACCATGAAAGAATCCCACCTGTAAGTAGTTGAATACCATCTCAATTTGAAACTTGCGAGTTTGCAACGGGGAATGCAAATGATCACAAGACGAAACCCACACCACATTCATCCCATGCAAGTTGTTAAAAAGTTTTAACAAGTTCACTCTAAAGAACAACTTTTCTCACGTCAAATGCAACAGATTAAAGTCCAGTCGTGCCCAATGAAGCGTCGAAGGCGTCAAAATACAATTATTGGTATTATTTTATTTCTTACATATTGTTTTTATTTGTATTCAATTTTTTCTCATTTCTCTGAGGCTTTTAAATCTACTCTTTAATTATTCATGGTATATGAAAATATACTTTCCAATGTTCGAAATTTTGTCCTTGAAACAATACAGCGCCAGGGCAATGGACCAATTTTACTATCTTTCATTGTTTTGGTTTTGCTCAATCTAGCTATTACAATCTATAATTGTAAATCAATTTCTATAAAATAAAATGTAATTCAATTGTCCAATCAAAGAAATCGGTGATTTTGACACATTGCAAACAGATTTTTTTTGTTCAATTATGTTCATGTAAGAAAACTTAATCTGTTTCTCTTGGCTGACTTCAAATGCACCAATTTTATTATCTTTCACTATTTTGATTTTGCTCAATCCATAATTGTAAATCGATTTCTGTAAATATATATATATATATATATATATAATTTCAATTGTCCAATCAAGGAAGTTCGGTGACTTTGACACATTGCAAAGAAACTTTTTAGCTGGATTATGTTCATGTAAGTAAATTTAAGCCGCTTCTCTTGGTTGATTTCAAATTTTATACGATTTTCATACGTAATTTGTATAAGATTAAAAAAAATTTCCATACCAATTCGTCAACAACTTTGACATCGTAAAGTTAGTGACTTTGATAAATCCCAAACTTTTTTTTTGTTGGGATTATATTTGTGTAACTAAATTTAAGCACTAAATTGTACAAAATATTTTCTGTTGGTTGACTTAAGAGTTTATAGGATTTTGGTACGTTTTTTATATAAAAATAAAATCATTCCACACCAATTCCTCAAGATCTCTAATGTTTTAGTATGTATTATAAAGTTTGTCATAATCGCAACTCACAACACACTTCCGTCTTAAACACCTTTGCCCCATTTTATCTTTGCCCCTCACGAATCATATCCAGAAGACAAATTAAATAGAATTGCAAGAATTAGTGGAGCAACTTCAGAAGTCAAGTGTTTTCTTTTTTGGACTGATTTGCAAAATTTGATCAACTTTAGAAGTCGATATTTTATTTTCTGGACTAATTTGCAGAATTGGATCACGCATCTCCTCCCAACAACCTTATCCACTTAGGATTTTTTTTTTCATGTATTTGTGTACAATAGGGATTTTTTAAAAAACTTTTCTTATTAGCTATAAGCCGTGCCATCGATCATGACCCTTGGATTAGTTCATCAAATTTTGATTGACACCTAAAGGATGGATTTTTCGGATCTCTAATGGATCACATAAAATATTGAAAATACAATAAAAGATACGGAGGGCGATTGACAAATGAGATTTATTACTTGAGTAAGAAAAGTTTAGTTTTTATTGGATAAAGACTAAAAGTTGCTTAGAATCGGATAAATTAGATAAGACACATAAACAGAATATAACTTAGATTCAAAAATAATAATCTTTTAATTTTAAGCTTATTTTTTGTATAACTATTATAAATGATTCATTAATTATTGTTATTATTATTTAAATATAAACCCGTATATAGCACGGGTCAGAATCCTAGTATAACTTGAAGGGAGGTATGTATAATTTTTAAAACCTTAAGTGAATTGGATAAAATTATCAAAAACCTCACGGAAGATTCTCAAAATTATCCTTATTTTTTTTCCTGGGAGAAGTTCCGTTTTATTTGACTTGTTCTCGCGGCCCACTGGAACCGAGGTTTGATGTCCCTGTTCCTGAGCAGTTACGGTTCAAGTTTTGAGCCTCTAAAAGGGTGCGAATATATCTATCCTGGTGCCCCATTTCAGAGGATTGTTTTTATCTCATATCTGAAACCCGCGCAGGCTATTCAAGATTCAATGAGTTTGTTTTGATTGCTTATATTTAGCTAAAAAATTTTACTTACATCATCGATAAAAATTTCAATCACTTTTTTATCTCAGATACGTCACATCAAAAAAGTGCTACAGTATTCTTTTTAAAAAATAATTCCTTGCTTTGTAACATCAGCCATATATACAAAAACTAGTGAAACAAGCACGTGAATCTACAGTCTTTTTCCAATTAATTAGTAGGGATAATTTCAGAAACCTCCTTGAGGGTTTCTTTGTAACTTTGAAAAATCTTACTTGTCTCCTTATTTTAAGATTTTTGTATCATATACAGCCCATTTGAAAAATATAATGATAAAAAACTCATTTTGGGAGAAAGAATATAATTTCATTCCAAATTTGCCCTTTTCTTGTAATTTTTAATTACCATAATATACCAAATTTGTCTCTTAATTTTTGTAAATAGATAGGCGTGTTTCATTGATGAAAATTTAAAAGTTGATAACGATTGAAAAACTTTTAGTAGTTTTATGTCATCGGTTTGGATAAGTTATGTTAAATTACTTAAAATTATGAATGATATATAATACTCTTACCAATAACTTACAAAAATTCATACTCATGATAATACCTTTTTGCATCATGTTTCTTTTTAGTTTTTAAGCCTTCCATTTAGACAAAAAAAAATTTAAAAATATGTAAATGATTTATAAAAATTCTTAGATTAACTCAAAACACTTTATAGTAAAGAAAAATATTATCTTTGTAACTTGCAAAATTCAAATATCAAATCTTAATATCCAAAATTGGTTATATTTACAATCGGATAAATTTTCATACTTTTTATTTTTATTTTCTTTTATTATTAATAGACTCAATTTTGTTAATAAAAAGTAAAACAATAAAAGGGCAATTTTGGAATGAGATTAAAACTACTCACTCAAGATGAATTTTTTAATATTATATTTTTCAAATGGGTTGTATATGATACAAAAATCTTAAAATAAGGGAGACAAGTGAGATTTTTCAAAGTTTAGGGGTGCCAAGTGAAACTGTCAGAAACCTCAAGGGAGGTTTCTGAAATTATCCCTAATTAGTAACCATATCCCGGCAATAAATGACTATAAATTCACCATGTGTCAGCGTAGTATTCGAGGGATTCTGCAATGGGAGCCGCAATTACATCACACAGCATGGTGTTTAAAATCGTAACTTCTTAAGAAATTTGAGATTCGTCATTTTGTCTAGGATCATGTTAAAGACTTAAAGTAAGGACTAGGAGTCTCGCAAGTTCAAAAATTTCCAATTCAAAATGGTTGATATAAAATATATATAACTTCTGATATAATCGTCAAATTAATTGTATGAGTTGATAATATAAATTCATACCAAAATTATATGAGTTTACATTAAAAGTTATAAGTTCTACATAAATCAATTTGAACCGGAAATTCATGAACTTGTGAGGCCTTTATCTGTTAAAGCAGACACCTATCTACCAAAAAATAAAAAAAGAAAAGAAAAAAGTTAAAGGAGACTCCCCAGTTAATGTGAACTAAGTCTTGGTGGCCCGAACTCCAAGTGGATTTTTCTTTCTTTTTTTTTTTGGTAATTAATGATGCATAAATAAAATAAAGGGTAAATGATAGAAAAACCCCCTATGATTAGGTTAATATACAGAAAATCCCCATGTGGTTTCAAATTGTATCTTTTGGTACCTGATAGTTTGAATTAAGGTGAAAATTGGATGGAAACCATTAAAAGTAACATCTTTGAGTAAAATGACAAATTTACCCAAACGAATACATCATTAAATATTTTTCTAATTTATTCTTCACTATATACAAAAAAAAAAGTGTTGAGATTTTTATTTTAAATTCTTACAATACACATTCTAAGAAAATATTGCAATTGCAAATTTCAAATTTAAAATTATCAAATATTTTCCTAATTTTTCTTCACCATATAGATAAAAAATGTGTTAAAATTTTATTTTAAATCCTCACAATACACAATCTGAGAAAATATTGAAATTGCAAAATTTCAAATTTAAAGGTATCAACTAGTTTCTAATTTTTCTTCACTATATAAAGGTATTACTATTTTCCTAATTTTTCTATTTTAAATTCTTACAAAGACCCTCTAAGAAAATATTGCAATTGCAAGCTTTGTTGATTTGTCTTGATATTTTTTTATTTTTATCTAACTCATTTCCTACATATTTGGGACTAATTTGGAGTTTTATTAATGTTTGAGGGGCAAAACAGGCATATAAGGTCAAAATTTGTATTAAAAAACTAATTCTAGCTCAAACGTGTTAGTTTTAACGATTTCAATCAATTTTCATATTAATTCAAACTATGAGATATTGAAATATATGATTTGAAACTACGCGATTTTTTTGTTATATATTAGCCTAACTATAGGGGACTTTTCTATTTTTTACCCTAAAATAAAATAAGATAGAGCGTACTAGTCAGGTACTGTCATCCTTGGAAGAGTCACTTCCTTTAAATCTCTTAGTGGATTTTTCTGTTGTTAATGCGATTATGGACACCGTAAGGTCGGTAACATCCTGGTAAAAAAGCTCTGTTTAATCTTTTATTGAAATCGGTAGCTCAAATTTGACAGGGGAAAAAGAGTCACTTGTCCGCTTTTAAGTTCAAATACTATCAAAATTTACTGCTACTTCGCAAAATGCTTGCAACATTCTTTCTTTTTTGGCATGCAATTTCGCATACGATACCTGTGATGTCAATAAGCGAATAAACTGGAACTTGTAGCATGCTTCAAAAATGAAAAGAAAAAAAAAAAAAACTAGAAGTTGTAGCATGCTGACAATTTCCACTACTAAAACTAATTAGTAACTCCCTATGATAATTTTTTAATATATACATGTATATATAAACAATCCTGAAAGCTTTATTCAGTTCAGAATCGTCTTTTTTTTTTTTTTGAAGGCAAATATGAAACTTTCTATTGATATGTCAAAAATTTTGTACACAGTTGTTTCGGAGGCAACTAAAATACATCAGGGAGTACCTATACTATATGATTTCTATAGCTATAGAATGTTAGAAACTATCAACAGTCAAACCAGTTGTGATTAAAGCCCCATTGCACTACTAGATCCAGTTTGTTTTGGTGAGTGGAACTCGTTTCTTTCCAGCTACAACATCCCTTACAGAATCATATTTTTGCTTAACTGGTAATTATGTTCAAAACCAAATTTACATGAATTGAAATGCTACATCCCTAAATGATTTTTCCAGTACTAATCTCTATGCAAAATCTCAGAAAAGTAGTTTGGTAATTTGCTAATTAAGCCAAATAGTGGTTCACCTCAAAGTAACATTTATGTTTCTATATGAAATCTCTGTGTACTACATGTGTAAATAACGTAATGCGATATGTATAATAACGTAATAAAAAGAAAACACCATATCATACTGAACAATGAGCTACGGGTGAGACCTCGTTTTGGTTTACTATTTTTGGATTTTTTTAATAGAAAAATAAATGGTAACAATTTGATGTATAATAAATAAAAACGTGATTGGGAAATGTTTACATGAAAACATACAAATTTTTTGTGAAAGATTGAAAATGCTAAATAGATCAGCTGCACATCATCAGTGATGCGTGAAAAAGGCTTACAATAATTGTTCCTTCCAAACTCTATCTTTTCCCAAATAAAAAAAAAAAGAAAAAGAAAGGATCCATCCAAGGAGGCCGACGGTCCCCGCCTACACCATCTTTCTTTCACACTAATAGTATCTTTTTAACTCACTCGCTATTCGCCCACGAAACCCTCCATATCTCTTTCCTTCCTTCTCTCTCTCCCTCGTTCGATCGAGCAATGGAGGAAGCAAAGCTGCCACTTCTCACCAATATAGACCGTGATAATCATCCAAACGACTCCTCCTTGCAAGCCTTCCATAAGTCTAACAGCCTCTCGTTTGATGCTGATGAAGATGATATCCAGCCCATTAACGGAGCTAGAGATTTCTTCAGAGAGTTCGCCGCTGAGTCCAAGAAACTGTGGTACCTTGCTGGTCCAGCCATCTTCACTTCCATCTGCCAATACTCGATTGGCGCCCTGACTCAAGTCTTTGCTGGCCAAGTCGGAACCATCGAGCTAGCAGCTGTTTCAGTGGAAAATTCTGTTGTAGCTGGATTTGCTTTCGGCATAATGGTATTACTGTAGTTATTGTCATGAGTTTTGCTTTTTTCTATGATCTTTTCGGTTGGTCATGTCCTCATGATATCCTCAGAGTCTTCCCAAATGTGAAGGAAAGGACAATAGTTCTTACCTTCATTAGTTTCTTGGAAACAGAGGGGCCGGAATTCGGAAAGAATAAGCATATAGGCGACAAAAAAGCCGAAAGTAGTACTCAAATCTCAGATGATCAATTATAAAATGACAAACAAAAGCTATGCAGTATATGACAAGGAGAATATATTACGTCAAATGTAAACTACTAACTATGCACCGGCATTTATGATGATTAACTTCGATCTTAGTTACTGATTTTCGAGTTGTGAACATGTACAGTTGGGAATGGGAAGTGCACTGGAAACCCTTTGCGGTCAAGCTTTTGGAGCCGGGCAGCTAAACATGCTAGGAGTATACATGCAGAGATCATGGGTGATCCTAAATTCCACAGCTTTAGTTCTAATGCTGTTTCAGATTTTTGCGGCTCAAATCTTGAGACTGATAGGACAAACACCCGATATATCGAAGTGGGCTGGGACATTTGCAGTTTGGATGATTCCACAAATATTTGCCTACGCGTTCAACTTTCCAATCCAGAAGTTCTTGCAGGCTCAGAGCAAGATCATAGTGATGGCCATCATAGCCGCGGTGGCTTTGGTCGGTCACGCCTTCCTCAGCTGGCTGTTTATGCTGAAATTGGGGTGGGGGCTGGTGGGTGGTGCGGTGGTACTGAATGCCTCGTGGTGGTTCATAGTGGTTGCGCAGCTTGTGTACATTTTCAGCGGCACCTGTGGTGAAGCTTGGTCTGGATTTTCGTGGAAAGCCTTTCAAAGTCTATGGGGTTTTGTTAAATTATCTCTCGCATCTGCAATAATGCTCTGGTGAGTACTTACAATTAAACTAATTCCAAGATTCCAGCAACTCCTCTAGCTCATCCATGCAAATCTCACTAGACTACTCTCGGAAAGAAAAAAAAAAAAAAAAAAAAAACCTCGAGTTTTTTTTTTTTTTTTTGGTGGGGTAGGTAAACCCTGGAGTTTTTTGTCCTTCACAATTGATTTTGATTCTTAAAAGATTATATGCATTATTGATACAAAAATCTACATTGTTTACTTTCATTGGAGCCGGATTTTGGGCTTTTAAATCGTATTTTAACTAGCGGAATACAAAAGTTGACCGTGCGTCTTTTGTCTATAGTTTTCAGATTTTAGCTCCACCCCAAACGCATTTGTCGGGATTTCGTATTCAAAAATACAATAATATACTACCATTTATTGCCAAACCCAAACGTAATTGTGTAATGATTACACACACACACACACATATATATATATATAACAACTCGTGTTTGGTGAGACTCACACCCAATCTGACTTTTCCAGTCTAAATGGGGGTTATCGGTTGAATTGCCTTGAGATCCAAAGTTCACGTTGCTTTCTATGATCACTAATTACTCTGCTGTCTGTTCCCACTTTCAACTTCATTGCCTGTGGGCTGTGGTGTTTATTTATTAGGGATAATTTCAGAAACCTCCCTTGACATTTGGAGTAATTGCAGGCACCTCCCTTGAGGTTTGAAAACTTACAAAAATCTCCCTTGAAAAATATGTTTTTATTAACAAATGTTGATGTAAGCACAACAAGTCTAATGAACATCATGTATTGCCCCTATTTGATGTACAAAATAAATTAAATGATAAAAGAAACCAAATATTAGTGTTACTTGCTAAGTAAAAAATTGTAATATAGTTCCTTACAACAAATTTTAGGTCATATTTTAAGGCATCACATTTTAATATTTGGATTTTTTTTTCTTTGCAAAGTCATCTGTGAAGAAACTGTTTTTAATAAAATATATTCCTCCTAGTTAGCTATTTATAAAACTAAGCAAAAAATTCATTTAAATGACCTAGGAATATATTATGTGAGATGAAGTTAGAGCTTTTGGATAAAGAAATATTTGCAAAATGTAAGTTTTTTTTTTTTTTACTTTATACCTACTTTTCATTTAGGATTTATATAGTTGTCAAGTATATTATAGTCTTTTCATAACACCAGGGGAGGGTAGTGTAATTTTTCAAACCTCAAGGGAGGTGGCTGCAATTATCAGAAACTTCAAGAGAAGTTTATCAAAATTATCCCTGCTTGTTATAGCAGTAAGCTGTGGTGTCAATTCTCACTCATTCAATGGTCAATTCCGATCCACGATGTCTATGGCGTATAAATTGTCGTCCATAATTTTATCGCACAAATAGCTGTATCTAATGTTTTTTTTTTCTTTTGAAACTAATAGCTGCATATGATGCTGAAATGCACTCATCCACTGGTGAGTCATTAACCGTATGGTCCCGTTGTTAAACATTGATGAATTATATGTCATCCATCACCATCCTACATATTTTTGCAGGCCAGACCTCCAGTAATCCATATTGACCCCAAAAAAAAAAAAAAAAAAGAAAAACCACATGTTTCATCTTTTTCTATAATTACTATGTAGCAGAACTTAGTCCATGTCTGTCCGTGTCACACCTGTACCTCCATCAATGCTAGAATACTACAAGGTTATGGTGCAGTTGTAGTCATTATGATTTATGTACGTACTATAATACCACATGCACACTTCTCACCTTCTTATGTAGCCACGCATTAAGTAAGGCTTCATTGGTTGGTGATAAGATGTTCCAAGCCTCGAAAAAATCTGGTGCTTTGATCACAAGTTAACTTTTTCTAGAATTTGGGTCTCAAATCGGATCGTGTAATTATTACTATGTTTTATGTAAACTTACTTAATTTTGATATAACCATAAATTTTATATCAAATTAGTTGTATGAATTGATAAATAACAATTACATCAACCATTTCAAACTGAATGAATCTCAACTTGTGAGATCCTGCATCCCTTCTCCCTACCTGCATTTATTTGGTGGTTACTGAGTTCTAAAGTCATTGAGTGAATTTTAATTGAATACAGCAGTTACTATAACTGCGCTCCAATGTTTACACAAGTAAAATTCATATATAATAATGGTGTAACTACGTGGCCATACAGCGACGAGAGATTCAAATTATTAATTACTAATATATTGAATTAACGCCGCCCAACAATAAAGAATTAACGTATACGCATCCTCAAATTGATAATAATAATAATATTATTATTCATGTAATTTGAATATTTAATCTCAGTTTAATCAATGTCTACCGGCTGGCCGGAATCTTGCAGCTTGGAATTCTGGTACTTCATGGCATTAGTTCTATTTGCGGGATACTTAGAAAACGCTGAGATTGCTGTGGATGCCCTCTCCATATGGTGAGTAGCTCTGAAACTTGACAGGCACAGCCCATGTGGCCAGCTTAATGAATTGCTCAGTTTTGTTGATGTCGCAGCATGAATATACTTGGTTGGACTGTCATGGTAGCTATCGGATTCAATGCAGCCATAAGGTTAGCAAGAAAAGGAAAAACCTAATACTACTACTACGGAAATGCGTTGATTTTTTTGAGAACTAGACGTCGATCATTTACACTTTTCTTTTTTGCTAAAAAAGTTGATCTCTCTCTCTCTCTCTGTTTTTTGTCGGGGTGTTGGTGGTGCGTGGTGTGTTTGGGGTTTAGTGTGAGGGTGTCCAATGAACTGGGAGCAGGGCATCCAAGAACTGCGAAATTTTCAGTGATAGTGGTCACATTAACGTCGCTTGTAGCCGGAATCTTGCTTGCGCTGGTTCTGATTATCAGCCGAAAGCAATACCCTGTTTTATTCTCCAACAGCGAGGAAGTTCAACAGTCTGTATATGACCTAACACCTCTGCTGGTTGTCTGCGTTATTATCAACAGTGTTCAACCTACTCTTTCTGGTATACCATTTAGACTCCTATCAAACTATGCATCTTGGTTAGGTTGTGAAATGTTTAAAGCTCTATTGATTAACGCTGTACTGACGCAGGAGTGGCGATTGGAGCTGGGTGGCAAGCCTATGTGGCTTATGTGAACATCCTTTGCTACTATGTCTTCGGCATTCCTGTTGGTCTAGTTCTGGGATATGTATTAAACCTGGGTGTCCAGGTATGTGGCTCTTCCTTCTCCTACGGCCTTATCCAAGTAATTGACGCTTTATTTAACAATAGCATCACAGATGCGAGTCACATACATTTATATATAAAAACTCCTATTGCTCGTGTGACTTTGGACGCTAAATGCTAGCGAAAGTGTTTAAAATCATTAGATGGAGATAAAGAGATAGGATGATGATAGAATTTGACTAAGGATGGTGTGTAATTTTCAAGTCACGGTCTCTATAACATCCTCGTTTAATCATTGCGCCATTCCGTCCAAAAGAGGAAGATTACCTAAATAAAGGTGGAGCCATTTGTCAAAAAATCTAAAGGGACATCTAATGGAATCTTAAATCATGCGATGCGTAAACCACTCGCACGTATCTGCAGAATTTTTTAACACATGAAACCTAACTGGAATCTATTAAGTCTGCCTACTTCTATAATTGAGTGTCGACAAAGTTTATTACGATTTTAAATGCTGAACAAAATTAGATAGACTGGTGACAAAAGAATCGTGCTATTAGTAGTACTTGTGAAAAAGTTTCTTATTGTGCAATGACTTTCAGGGCATCTGGATAGGGATGCTGTCCGGAACTGCAGTTCAAACCCTCGTCCTGCTCTGGATGGTCTACAAAACTAATTGGGACAAGGAGGTGAGCAAAACTGCCCAAACATGCCATTAATACCCGGAATCAAAATCTCTTTTTTTTCTGAACATGCAAGTCGTTTGCACAGAACATACAAAAAATAACACCATGGTTCAAAAAATTTCTATCAAGCTTCTAACTTTCATCATCCCATCAACTCTGCGACATGCAGGCTTCGATTGCCGGAGACAGAATAAAACAGTGGGGAGGAGAGACAGATCCCCAAAGAGTTGATGGAAATATCAATACTTAAGAGCCTACGTCGGATATCAGCAATAGATGTGCGGATCATTCATTAATATTATTGCTATTATTTTTTGGTGACTTGGGAAATGCATTAAATAAACACTCACTCGTGTGGCAACTAGGTTAAGTTTATTAATCTAAAAAGAGGGGGGAAAAAGAAGCCTCTCATTTACTACTTTCATATAGAGTCTCTGTCAAGTCATCATTTCTTTCTTTCGGGAATATGTTCATATTCCATTTACCCGGCATGTAATCTAGAGCATTATCAATATCTTGTTTTCACTTTTCACCTTTTACCTGTTCATTTCTCTTTGTTAGTTACTTCAACCGAAGGTCAATATCATTGTGTCGAACAATTAAATTGAATGTCTTTTCTATGTTTTTAAAATCATATATACGGTGTCCTGTAGATACAGCAAAAATAGTTGTTTTATGAGCTAGCTTTAGTCTCCTTCTTATCATCTAAATAAAGAGGAAACAAGAAACATGACGAGCCACTATCTTTTCACATGTATATACCAACATACCATATATTACTCAAGTAGGAAGGACAAATGAATAGTAATAAAATAGTTTTAAATAGAGAAATAGGACCAAAATGGAATATTCTAAATGCTTAAAACATGTAAAGCAAATAGGGAAAATGATGGGAACGGTCCTCACATTTTATGAACATTAAATTTTAGTCACTTACATATATATATATATATATATATATATATATATATAAGAGGAAGCATTTTAGTCTTTCACAAATCCAAAATGTATTTTTTTTTTGTACTTGAACACATTTTCAGCCATGTTCTTAGCAAAAAAATAACAAAATGTTGGTAGCTCACATAATGTTTATCTAATTTTCAAAAGTTACTCACATGCAAATAGTAATTTTTGGTGTTAAAAAAAAAAAAAAGAAGTAATTGACCATACTAAACCATTTCTTCTAATTCCCTCAATGGGAAAATCCCAAAACCACCGACTCCACCTCCTTAATCAACTAAACTTCTCTTTAGTTCCACTTTTCCAGCTTCCTCCACCACCCTGTCACGACTTTTCCCGTCTCGCCACCACCAACCCCTCCCATAAAACCTCTTCCGCCTACTCCTCGTCTTGGGATGTTAGGGAAGAAGATGAGAAAGGATGGAGGAGACCTAAGAGGATAAAAAAAAAAAAAAGAAATGAAATGATTTGTAGTCAACAATGATAATCAGTTGTCTAGTACAGCCGGATTTGCAGAGGGGATCATGGTAATATTATGAAAAGGAACTGACATTTGCAACTCTACTAATACTCTTTTTGATTTGCAAATCATGTAAATGAATAGCGGCACCTGTATTTTCCTTAATTACGATCACTTGTCTTGTTTTGGGTGTAATTCGGATGAAATATTACAGTTCATTTTGGGCATCACACT
The DNA here is from genome assembly GCA_013103745.1 of Gardenia jasminoides. Classification (NCBI taxonomy): domain Eukaryota; kingdom Viridiplantae; phylum Streptophyta; class Magnoliopsida; order Gentianales; family Rubiaceae; genus Gardenia; species Gardenia jasminoides. Next base: position 42,739,110 of record CM023105.1, read on the forward strand.
TTCAAATTATATTCACTGTTAGATGATGAAATAACTGCTTTAACCATTAGATTTGTTACGTTTTCAATCATTTAGAAGTTGAACGTCTATCATCACTTATGGATAGCAATCAAGGGAATGATACTCTAAAGGATAATAGAATTTTCTATCGATGTATTGCCTTTTCATGTAGAAATAATTAAACAACTTGAGAAAAGTGCCTGTAACAGAGATGGACTGCGAATACGTGCCCTCAAACCCAAACTCAAACTCAAACTCGCAAAAGACGGAGGTTAGGAGAGACTGCAAAGGTGGGGCATTGGACCAGGATAGCAAGCCTATGCAGCTTATGAGATTTTGGACTTCTGTTGAGCCCGCTATGTCTTGTGCTGCTAGATAGGTGATGAATGTGGGTTTCCAGGAGTCTCCAAATCTCGTATTTGGTCGTCCGTGAAGGCCTGTGTTTGTGTTCGCATGCCTGGCGTTGCAGTGAGAGAGGGCCAAGATCATTCTCCGTTCCCCCCAGGCCCAGGACTCCGAGTGTAAGTATCTGTTCAACCCCGTTAAGCTATGTCCTGGTACAGAATATTAATTAGCCTATTTAAAAAATCATTTTTGTTTGCTATTTTTGCTTCACAAAACTTGGAAACAGTGGTAAACAGTCGCCTTTCTCGAAGTTTTTCTGACAAGTTAGTTGGTAGACAAGGAGGAAGGCTTCACAATTAAAATCATTTATATTGATGGGAAGTATGCTTTTGTGTATGAATTGAAGCCTAATTAAACACTGCCCAGTTTAATTTTTCAACATAATAAGCCATAATATTCCATTCAGATTCATTTACTACGGCACTAACCACAATTGAATTGGAGGCCTGTGCTGCTCAGGAGAGACTAAAACACTGGGCAGGGAAAATTGCAAGCTCAGACTGACGAGGAGAACTGAAGGATCGTCGATCAAATACATTGAAACAAAATAAGAAAATTAAATGGGCAAAAGATAGAATAAGTTTTTTTTTTTTTTTTAAACATAAAGGAAATTAATGAAGAAAGAGTGATTGAGCAAGAAAGATCATGCTTCACTCCTCATCTTGGTCTCCAAACCAAGTGATATATAAGTTTTTAAACTGATTTTTCACAATTCACGGTTTATTTTAGCAATTTGTATACTTTTCTTTTCCTACTGTAAAATAATTCCGCCCCAAGAATAGTTTTTCTTAGTCATGTATTATTTTACAATACATAGTTTCTCTTATTAGTTATGTACAATCCTACATTCGTCCGCAACCAAAATTTTTGTCGCTCGAAAGGCATCCAGCCATCTTCATCAAGGTGACAGCTGGCGATTTTTCCGCATATTATTTGGATGCCCTCGTTTCCCGGGAGCTTTCCTTTTTACTCCCTATATTCGTTTCATCGTTTTCTATAAATTAAAAAAAAAAAAAAAAAGAGGGTATCACCTTGAATGAATTTGAGATTCTGGAGAACTGGATAAAGCTTTGGAGATGAACCAAATGGGTCGGGTAGAGGGTATATAAAAATTCCGAATACTGCATTCTTTAAAGTGCATTACGATTGATGGATAGAAAAAGCTGATAATTATTCACTTATTGGATTACTAACGAATCGTAACGATGGCGTGATTGAATACTTAAACTAGTTTGAAGTTATGATTAATGTAAAGAAAGAACCCGCATAAATGAACTAAGCAAATGTGCAATTGACAAATTACGTATATTCATTTGCAGTGGTTTCTACGTTATATACATGTCATAGTTGACCACCATTCCAACTCACCCAAAAAAAAAAAAAAAAGAAGAGAGGTTCTCTCTCTTTTTGCTTTCTGGGTTTTAAGACCAGCAGCCCAGAGGAGGAGATAGGTTGAGAAGGAGCATTTAAGGAGAGACAGGGGATCCAAGGCTGAAAAGCTCGACTAAGAGCAAGGAGTGGCATCTGGCATAGCTACCCTAGGAAACAAAGAATTGTACATTCAATGATAAGTTTTTAAACAAAGTTCCAAATGGATCGTACATTAACAAATCTTCAAAAGAAAATTAATATGATACATGACTTGATTATGTTGACAAACATGTAAAGTTTTAAGAGACTCAGTTAATTCATGGGGAGGGTTCTCCTTTTTTTTTTTAAACCTTCTCCCTCCCCTGATCCTTCCTACCCCCAAATCTGGCAGTTCGAACTTTGATCTGTCTGTTAAGGGGGACATGGACGTCAAGTCTCTGGCCACACAGCCTAACGGCTGTTGACTATTCATGAGAAGGGTTGTTCATTTGCCAAACCAAAGGAAAAAAAAAAAAAAAGGAAGAAGAAGAAATGAGAGACAAATGTACTCCCTAACGTAAATCAAAATTATCAACGCAATAGCGTAACCTTGTTAGCAAGCTTTCTTCTTCAAGGTACCAAGTGTAAACTGGAAAGTAACATCTTCATGATAAATAATAAAAATTTCAGCGATACGCATCTTCACTTCACTTCAAGTTCGCAGACAAACAAGCAACGTTTGGCCGATGTAGGAAGCAATGTTGTTTCTTGATTTAAGTAAAAAGGAGCAAGAATCAAAATGACGTTATCCTACTTAAGATGGCTGTCCAGTATATTATAAAGAATACGCGAAGCAGAGAGCTACAGACACAGCGGGAAGCTAACAGATACCAAGTTAGTGTTAACTTCACTAAGTTGAGTAATCTTGAAATAGTTCTACCCTTGAACCAAAGTGTATTCATTTAATTCCTTAGTCTAATTCTTCAGTTTTCTGATCGTTCATCATACATTGGATAGTAAGAATATACTGGCAGGCAATTAGTCAAAGAATACATAGCATGCTTGACAAAAAGATTATTCTCTCATTTTTCGCGACTCACCAACAATTTCGAGTGAACAAGTACGGAAAAATCATTTGTAAATTATACGAACCTTGAAATATTTCCGAAAGTGTTTCAATATTCTTGAAATATTTCCGAAAGTGTTTCAGTCTAAATTCTAGCCTAGGTTGCTGTTCTTGAAAATTCAGTTCAATGTTGCCATCCATATTTGCATGAATTTCCTTCTCAGGGTTTAGGATTTTGCTTGTCCCTCAAACGTCTTTCGTGCTGTCTGGGTGTTACTCCCCCATGTATTTGCTCCCGTCAAAGAGTGAACAACTGAGAGGATTACTGTAACTAGTCATCAAAATTAAGCCTACGACACTCGTAAACTCCTCCCAAAAGGAAGAATAAATAAATAAATAAATAAAGGTCCTTGTATTGGCCTATCTAAACATTGTCCATTGACCACTATCTTTAAATTGAAGTACGTAGTAGAGTTTAATCAGTAGTAGTGTGCAGACCATGGAGGATTGTGATCGTTATCAACCCCTTCTCTCCAATTCAGAAGAGGGCGACTCTGTAATAATCTCTCAAAAAGACTCTTCTTCGAGAAGTTCATCGCTTTCCGGGCATGATGAAGATGACATGGGACCAATTGATTGTGCTGGTGATTTCTTCAGAGCACTCTTCGCCGAATTGATCAAAGTCTGGTACCTGGCCGGTCCAATGATCTTTATGTCAGTATGCAACTTTGGCAGGGGGGTTCTCACTCAAAGCTTCGTTGGCCATCTGGGCACCACTCAACTTGCCGCAATTGCTGTGGAAAGCTCTGTCATTGGTGGAGTAGGCTTAGGCATAATGGTACATCATATATCCTCATACTTGGGCTCTGTGTGTGTGAGAGTGAATCCCAGTTCAAGATATAAATTTCTTCCTATGGTTTTTAATAGGTAATTGCTCTCCTGAAAATGTTATATATTCTTGAAATTTTCTAACAGATAGGAATGGGAAGTGCACTAGAGACGCTTTGCGGACAAGCATATGGAGCTAAAAACTTAGGAATCCTTGGAATTTATATGCAAAGATCTTGGCTTCTCCTCAACATGGCGACACTGCCACTCGTTTTGATATCTGTATTTGCTACCCCTATCCTGAAATTCCTCGGGCAGGATGAGACTATATCCAAGGTGGCCGGAGAATATGCCTTGTGGCTGATTCCCCAACTGTTTGCTAACGCACTGATGATTCCTGTTGGAAAGTTCCTTCAAACACAAAGCAAGGTTATGGAGATGGCGGTGCTAACAGTGATTGCATTTTTCGTGCAAGCACTCTTTGGTTGGCTCTTCATTCTGAAGCTGGAGTGGGGGCTTTTTGGTGCAGCCGCCATGACCAATATATCATCGTGGTTTATGGCGATAGCTCAGTTGTTGTACGCAATATCTGGATGCTGCGGTCTGGCTTGGCAGGGCTTTTCCTGGAAAGCCTTCACACAGCTTTCACCTTTCATCAAGCTAACCATATCGTCAGCTATAATGGACTGGTAATTCTTTAAACAGGATTTCTTTTGACGTTGTGATTTTACGGTTTACCTTTCAATTTGCCTATTTACGTAGCAGCTAGTGAGCATTGTTTTGGCAAAAAACGACTTGATATTGCAGCCTAGCAATGTGGTACGTGATGGCAATGATCCTTGTTTCTGGATATCTAAAGAATGCAGAAATTTCAGTGGCTGCATTTTCCATATGGTGAGTAAAAGATCACAGAACAAATCATCATTAAATGCGAAAACAAAAGGGAAGGGAAAACTTTAATTGGTGATATCTACAGTCGAAGTTATGTTGTTGGTTGAGTACCGATCGATAAATACAGCCCAGGCTCGATGGACAAATTCATTTAGCAAGTAGGACAGTTGATAATTAACTGGATATCCAGATTATTAGGCTCCTTCTTTTGTTCCACATAACGGGTTTGCAAAGTGATTTTCACAGTGGACTATCAGCTACTAAATTGATAACGACCATCGGAATGTGGTTAATTAATTAGATAATTAATCATGTCTCTCTCTCTCTCTATATATATATATATATATATATATTAGGTTATTACATGGGCCAATAGTTGATATTGTATTATCCGTGATGGGTAGAATCATTTGTACGTAATAGATAGAGTATGAGAAAGCTTCTGGCAATATTATTATGTAACCTTTGACCACGGAATTAAATTAAAAAGTACGTGTAGTGGGTAGTGTGACGGGGCTGTTACATTCCTTGCAAGAAGCAAGTAAATGCCTAAATGGTGGTGGGTAATCATATAACCGACATTTGTATGCTATATTTTACATTTTCTTCTGAAACAGGCCATTGATTATTGAGAAGGACATATTAACAACTAAAAATAATAATGAACGCAAGAGTGTTGCATACAAAAGTTCTGACATTTCTTCTTGTGGCACTTATTCTGTAATTTGCAGTTGGAGTATAATTGGCTTGAGCGGCATGATCGGCGGGGGTTTCAATATGGCCTTAAGGTATATTCCAGAAGGGGGAAAAAAAAAAAGAAAAGGACATGTTAGGAAAATGCATAGATAAATCACATGTAAATCAAATGATTTGCTTCATACTCATATTCCTCATTCAATTCATTTTCAATTTAATTCGTTCCTTTTCTATCTGAAAGATGACGGTATAATTTAGTACTGTATAGAACTAGCCGATGCAATTGTGCATTACATACCCTATTCGTTTATGTTTATCTGATTTTATTTAATAGAAAATACATGAATAATGTGGCAGTGTGAGGGTTTCCAACGAATTGGGTTGTGGGCGCCCAAGAGCTGCAAAATTTTCAATAATGGTGGTTCAAGTGACTTCAGCTTCGTTAGGTCTCGTATTTGCGCTGGTTATATATCTACTACGGGAGCAGTATCCAGCATTGTATTCCAACGATTCACAAGTTAAGCAGCTAGTCCAAGACCTCACCCCTTTGGTCTGCATCAGCATTGTGTTTGCTTGTACTCCTTTGGCTGGTATTTATCAATCCCAAACTCTTCCTGTGAGTCTCCTGCAACAGCTTTATTTAAAAAAAAAAAAAAAAAAAGGGTTGTCATATAAATCTCGTCTCGTTCCAAGAGGAAGCTCAACTGCAAAGATCAATCTTGTCAAACAAAGATTGAAAAAGTTCGTAGCTCTGCAGTAGGTGTTGCGAAAAGAAAAGTATTGTCTGCATGAATTTGACAAAATGTGGCTAAACTACATACATTCTCCAGCTGAACTATTTATTTCTCTAATTTATGAAACGCAATTGTCAATCACTTAAAAAAAAAATTTTACCACACTTTTTTTTTTAAAAAAACTTAAAGAGGATCAATAGTAACTCTTTGAAATATTTCTTTAATGACTCAGCCCATGACCTACTGATAATTTATGAAGCGGAGATTCTATAACTTTTTTTTTGTCAGACATTATTTTATATAATCTATTTGTATTCTAACCTGTGGAGGACCCAATTGGATTATTGGGAAACCGATGGATGGGGACTGAACCACCATCGGACTAAACGAGTGCACTATGCACCTGTCTAGATTTAAAAAAGAGCATATAAAATAACAAATCACAAGAGTGTCAATTGATGGAAGGCAAGGTTTAAACCTTTAAACTCCCACCCCACAAATCTTTTAAAGGCCTTATGGTGGCAAACAGCCCTTCCGGATTCTATAACTAGTTGAGCTGAAAACTGGCATGGCGTTGCAGGGGTGGCGGTTGGAGCAGGGTGGCAGACTTTTGTGGCACGTATAAATGTTATCTGCTACTTCATAGTCGGCATTCCCGTCGGAGTTATGTTGTGTTACCAATATGACTTGGGCATCAAGGTGAATGAAATTCAGTATTCCATATTTTCACCAACCCACACAAACTTGACCTTAGTCCAGGCCATGATGCGGTTAAAAATGGAGTACTGGCTCTTGGAAATTCATCAAACTATTTCCACAAATTCAATCTTTGATTTGTCTGCTGCATATATTATGAGTCATAAAAAAAGCATAGACCCGTCTTATACTAGCTATAACCCACACTAAATTTACCGCTGCCAAATTGAAATTTGATGCTGGTCTTCAGGGTCTCTGGTATGGAAATATCTTGGGGACATTCCTTCAGGGTCTCGGACTGTTGACGGTAATTCTCATGACAAACTGGAAAGAAGAGGTAATTAAATTATCTTATCATCCCCTCCACAAGCTCTTTGCCAGTGCATTTCGGCTCTATCTATTGAGACTAAAGAGCAAGTGTACCATTTATGATGATCAAGCCTGCACTTTCACAATTTGATCTTGAACATGAGCCCCCTCTTGTACCTTTTACAGAATTGATTCAGTTAAGATAGTGCCACGTGATTTCAGGCTTGTGCGGCGCTCGAGAGACTGGAACAATTTGGAGGGGAGACGCAGGAGAAGGATGATGGGGAAAGACAAAATATGGAAGCGAAAATTGGGTAAATAAACAGAACCCGCTTTTAAAGAGTAGTAGAAAACAGGATAGAATTCAAGACATATCAAGAAGAAAAGGTGATTGAGTAAATCATGAGAACATGAATCTCAAGTCTCGAACTCTCTTTTAGACCCTGGGTGGGTTCTGCACAGCGTGCAGTTTAATCTTGCGATGGTTTTTCAACTTGTTGCCATTAGTAAAACTTTTGCAGTGACTGTCATTTGCCTAATTAAGGGCCATATATATATATATCTATCATATATGTATTGCAGGGCACTTTTTTTGCTCAGGAGCCTTTAGACGCATCAAACTCTTGAATCCTTTTTTCTCAAAATTTTGATTTTTTTTAAATCAGAATGTAGTAACTTCTCACTTATCTATTTTTAATTTGAAATTTACATTATTCCACTACCTTGATTTAAAATTCACATCACCCCACTATCTTGAAAGACAGTTTTTCTAAATCACATCAACTATAATTACATATGCAAATTTATCAAATTCATATGACCCTATTTCCAACTTTATCACCTCTTAAATTCTAAGCAATCTGATAATACCAAGAACACTAACCACATCTACAACTATAATCACAACATTTCAATTGTAAAGAATACGAAACCATTCACAAAGAACAAGGATCCCTAACTAAGTTTCTCCCCATTTGTCATTCAATCAGACCAAATACACCCATAAGGAAAAAAAAAAGAGGATAAATACTGCATCATAGCATTGGTACCATGAAAGAAACCCATCTGTAAGTAGTTGAATACCGTCTCAATTTGAAACTTGCGAGTTTGCAACAGGGAATGCAAATGATCACAACACAAAACCCACACCACATTCATCCCATGCAAGTTGTTAAAAAGTTTTAACAAGTTCACTCTGAAGAACAACTTTTCTCACGTCAAATGCAACAGATTAAAGTCCAATTGTGCCTAATGAAGCGTCGAAGGCGTCAAAATACAATTATTGGTATTATTTTATTTCTTACATATTGTTTTTATTTGTATTCAATTTTTTCTCATTTCTTTGTGGCTTTTAAATCTACTCTTTAATTATTCATGGTATATGAAAATATACTTTCCAATGTTTGAAATTTTGTCCTTGAAACAAGACAGCGCCGGGGCAATGGACCAATTTTACTATCTTTCACTGTTTTGATTTTGCTCAATCTATTACAATTTATAATTGTAAATCAATTTCTATAAAATAAAATGTAATTCAATTGTCCAATCAAAGAAATCGGTGATTTTGACACATTGCAAACAGATTTTTTTTGTTCAATTATGTTCATGTAAGTAAATTTAAGCTGTCTCTCTTGGCTGACTTCAAATGCACCAATTTTATTATCTTTCACTATTTTGATTTTGCTCAATCCATTACAATCCATAATTGTAAATCAATTTCTATATATATATATATATATATATATATATATATATATAATTTCAATTGTCCAATCAAGGAAGTCGGTGACTTTGACACATTGAAAAGAAACTTTTTAGCTGGATTATGTTCATGTAAGTAAATTTAAGTCGCTTTTCTTGGCTGATTTCAAATTTTATACGATTTTCATACGTAATTTGTATAAGATTAAAAAAAATTTCCATACCAATTCGTCGGCAACTTTGACATCATAAAGTTAGTGACTTTGATAAATCCCAAACTTTTTTTTTTGCTGGGATTATATTTGTGTAACTAAATTTAAGCACTAAATTGTACAAAATATTTTCTGTTGGTTGTCTTAAGAGTTTATAGGATTTTGGTACGTTTTTTATATAAAAATAAAATCATTCCGCACCAATTCCTCAAGATCTCTAATGTTTTTAGTATGTATTATAAAGTTTGTCATAATCGCAACTCACAACACACTTCCGCTTAAACACCTTTACTCCATTTTATCTTTGCCCTCACGAACCATATCCGTAAGACAAATTAAATAGAATTGCAAGAATCAGTGGAGCAACTTCAAAAGTCAAGTGTTTTCTTTTCGGATTGATTTGCAAAATTTGATCAACTTTAGAAGTCGGTGTTTTTTATTTTACGGACTAATTTGCAATGGATCATGCATCTCCTCCCAACAACCTTATCCATTTAGGATTTTTTTTTCATGTATTTGTGTACAATAGGGATTTTTTTAAAAACTTTTCTTATTAGCTATAAGCCGTGCCATCGATCGTGACCCTTGGATTAGTTCATCAAATTTTGATTGACACCTAAAGGATGGATTTTTCGGATCTCTAATGGCTCACATAAAATATTGAAAATACAATAAAAGATACGGAGGGCAATTGACAAATGAGATTTATTACTCGAGTAAGAAAAGTTTAGTTTTTATTGGATAAAGACTAAAAGTTGCTTAGAATCGGATAAATTAGTTAAGACACATAAATAGAATATAACTTAGATTCAAAAATAATAATATTTTAATTTTAAGCTTATTTTTGTATAACTATTATAGATGATTCATTAATTATTATTATTATTATTATTTAAATATAAACCCGTGCTATAACCCGTGCATAGCACGGGTCAGAATTCTAGTATGTATGTATGGTTGAATGTGCCTTTTAAGTAACTATCTTCTTTCTGCTTTCTTCATCTATTCTCTGCTAGCAAGGACTATGGAAACAAATTGAAATGAAGCATTGAATTAATTGATGTATCCCCAAAAAAAAATTTTAAAAAAAATTGATCATGCACACTCTATGAATTTTTTTTTTTTTTTGGTTCGACCAACCAATGAGAACTGTTAATCATATTAATGCTCTCATAAAACCGGAAAGTTTATCTGAGGACGCTCAAGAGATCAAATACCTTAGTGCTATATTTACGTCCTTTTTTTCTATTACTTTGTGTGTGCTTCATTTCATGGCTAGTCTAGTGCTCCAAGTTGACTTTAATATACGTTGCCGCGTTGGCCAATCGCACCAGCGCCGTGTTAAAAAAAAAAAAAAAAAATGGAAGAAGAAAGAAAGAAAGAAAGAAGCAAAGCTAATTCCATCACACGTAAGGGAAGTGGGAAGCCAATAACTGTTTGCCGACTTCCCGCAAACTCAGGACTCAAAGTCATCGAATTGCGGTTTAGGATTATTTTTGGCTTCTCCAACACAGAGATACCTGGTTAATTAAATAATTCTTGTCATGCAAAAGAACCATTTCTTTACTCCTCATCCTACAAATAATTGATGAAACCGTTATATGTGTATAAATAATCTCAGAAGTCCAAATACTGTGCACATAAACCTATTTCGCAGTTCGAAAAATTCCCGTGTGGAGAACGTAAACGTACGGATTCTAAAATGTTGTCATCCTAGCAAAAAGCTGATGATCAAATATCCTGGTGTTATTTTTCGAAGAATATTAACGCATGTATTTAATCCCTTAGTGTAAACTTTTAGTTTTATTAAATTGCGTAGAAAACTTCAAATGCAACGAAGTGCTTTCAGCAATTCAGGGTACTCAGCATCAATCTTTGACAAGAAAATTTGTCTTTTCCACAGTTACCGAAAAATGCATGGTGTAGAAAGATTAAACAGAAAATCTCAACTGTACAACACCACATATAAGTACGTAACAATGCATAAATTTTTGGATTCCTACCAACAACCGTCAAATTATTACTATTCAATTTTTCATTACTCATTTACCGATAAGCTAATGCTTATAATTATCTCTGTCCTTTTCCAGTATTAACAGAATTGACTTTACCCACTCAAACTATCAACACTAATTAATCTTCGGGATCTGGGGGCTGTTACTGTGATTTTACCGGTAAAATGCATCATCAACCCTCTGCTTGAGTTAATAATTAGGGATAATTTCAGAAACCTCTCCTGAGATTTCGAACAATTTCACTGTTCTCCCCTAAAATTTTAAAAATATAACTTACCTCCCCTATAAGCCATTTAGCGCCCAATGCTTACCTCATGGACGGTTAAATCACATTATTATCCTTACAACTTAAGAAATATTACGTATTTATATGGAGAGAAACAATTGAGTCACCCGTATTAATTTAACAATGATTTGGAATATAAAAAATTTGAAAATCTTGAATGCTAAATTTCATAATGATAACTGTCAACATTTTAAAATTCCTTTTCTGTATTTTAGCAGTTCTTGTAATTTTCCCCCTCCCCCAAAAAAAGATTAAAATTACTATTCAGACATTTTTATTTCATAAAATTTTAATGAGAATAACAAGATGAATATGAAAATGCACAAAATAAATATAGTAAAATATGTTAGAATTAGATTTTATTAAGTTATAGATAGAATGTAACTACACATATTCTATTCTTTCCTTTTTTTTTCCCAAAAAGTTTGGTGTTTCTTTTCTTTTCTTTGTACACATAATGCAAACAAAATGGTTAGAAACAATTTTCTCTACTCTGATTTATTGGCTTTTCCATTAAAATCATACCTTTTCTATTAATCCAAACACTGCTTGAGACTCGTTATTTTTTTATTATAAATGATGGAAATCTCCAATTAATCATGTGAAATAATGGACCCTACATATTAAACAAATAATTCAAAAGACATAACATAGATTTAGCATATTTTATATTTTTTGCCATTAGCAATCTATTATGATTTTTTTTTCCTTAAAAAGGCTATATTTACATCTTGTTCAATTCTTGTTCACAATCTTTCAAATTCTAATAGTAAGAGTTTAGAAATTTTACGTGTAAATCTTGATTCCAAATTAATAAATTTTCCTCTTCAATACTTCGATTTTGCTACTTTATCTAATTTTATGGAAAAAAAAAAGTCATTGTTACTAAATTCTATTACGTGTATGCTAGAGTATAGTTTTTATTTTCTAATTTTAACTAATATTCTCTTTTGATTCTACTTAACCAACTAGTAATAAGTTGAATAGTACTTTTGGTATGAAACTATTCTTCTCACTCTTGAAATTAATTTTTAATTGTTGATTTTTTTTGAATTGGACTAATTAGTTTTGAGGAGGTTTTTGATATTTTTAAAACATCAGGGGAGGCCAGTGAAACTGGCAGAAATCTCAAGGGAGGCTTCTGAAATTATCCGTAATAATTATTTACACGAGGAAGCCATTTGTAGTTAATTAACCCAGCCCAATAATATTGTAGCCTGAGGAGTAAGGATACATCAATACACTTGACAGTTGACACCATCTCTCTCTCACATATATACATGTACTTTTGTAGATTAGCTCCAACTGGTGGTTGTTCGTAATTACAGTCCTGTGCAGCTCTCCAGGGACTGCAACAATATGAAGGGGAAAAGCAAGTTCAAAACTGTTGAGCCGAAAAATTGTACTAGTGCAACACATAAAATCCTCGAAGAAAATAAGATCTTAAGAGAGAGTTGTGAACATACGGAATTTTTAGAACAAGACAAGAAGATAAATGGTGATTGAGCAAAATTTAGTATAGTCTTTTCAAATGGCCTCATTTCCCCATATGCCAGCGCTAACAAAAATAGTTCTACTCCTAAGTAGATTCCAGCTAAATACTCATTCCCAAAAGATTTTTATATGTCATATTTTTTTAACTTAAACGCGCCATACTTGAATTTCTAAATATCTGATTAACGAAATTGCTAAACAAATTAACACAGGATTGTTCCACAAAACTTGTAAACTACAACCAGAAATATGAACACGGAACTGCATAAATAATGCCATGCTTCTCGGCGATACCCAATTTTTATTCCGAGTCTTCACGAGAAGCCAAATGTGGGTGGAGACGGCAGCAGGCCTGTGAAGGTTGGAAATGTTCCGACAGAAAAAAGACTTTCTTACAGGGCAAGTTTCTTGAATGGGACAAAGTATATGCTCTTGTGAGTCAATTTGAGAATCACTCCAATGTTAAAATGGGAACTGGATCCTGTCCAATCAAATGGCGCATTAGTTCATCCAATCACAATTTAATGAGTTTCTATGCAATCTTCATCCTACCACTTTCCTTTTACACCAAAGAAAAATCCAGAAATTATTTTTTTTTTCCAGGGAATTTCTAGATCGACATTATGCAAAGCAAATCTCAACTAGCTTGTAATGGGAAACAAAAATCCGGGTCCTTTTTCTTCTGTATCGATAATTTTAATTTGTTATGTTGATCTTAAGGATAATTTTAATCTGGCAGGTTGATCCTAAAATTCGATGTTGTAAGGATTCCCAAAAATAGGCACATTCCCTGTATGCGTCCCTCTATAGAGCATACTCGTAGTGAACAACTGAAATCGAGTGAAAATTTACTAGGTGGGTAGAAGCATGGCCTCTTCGAATTAAATTGCTCAAATATGTAATAATAATAATAATAAATATTAAAACGAAAGCGTAATTAGAGGCCAAACTTCACAAATACCCTAAGACACTATATATATAAACCTTTCAAGAATTCATCAGTTCATCTCTATTTGTATTGCCTAGACATTATGGGGGACGGTGAGAAGCCTCTTGTATCCCACACGTTCGATGGCAATGACCAACCCAATCCACAAGATTGCCTGATACCTCCTTGTGATCAGTCTTTATCAAATTTATTCCTCTCCAAATTTGAAGCTGATATTGGTCCCATCAATGGAATCGGTGACTTCTCTAAAGAGTTCTTCATTGAATCAAGGAAGCTCTGGTACTTGGCTGGTCCATCCATCTTCACTTCGGTTTGCCAGTATGGAATCGGGACTCTCACTCAAGTCTTTGCTGGCCATCTGGGGACCATTCAACTAGCTGCCATTTCTGTGGAAAACTCTGTGATTGCTGCATTTGGTTACGGCATATTGGTAAGACGTACAGACCTTGGAGTTAAATCTTTTTTAGTTTGTCCATGGTTGATGTTAGTATTTTATTATCCATGTCCTGCTCTTGATTCTTTTTCCCCCTCTACTTCGCTATCTTTCTGAAGTTGAGACTTCGGTAAAATATGCGCTGAATCACATCACTGTGAACCTTTAAAAAGCATTCTCCTTCCCTTGATTTTCCATTTTTCTTGCTTTAGCATTTTCCTCGTCTTCTCCTTCTCCTCCTCCTCCTCCTCCTCCTCCTCCTCCTCCTCCTCCTTCTTCTTCTTCTTTTTTTGTGGGTCTTCTTCTTCTTCTTTACATCTTAATGTAGATTTTTCCCATGCAGATGGGAATGGGAAGTGCACTAGAGACACTTTGTGGACAAGCATATGGAGCTAACAGACGTGACATGCTAGGTATTTACATGCAAAGATCTTGGGTTATCCTCAATACCTTGGCACTTTGGATACTTCCTCTCTTTATATTTGCCACCCCATTTCTGAAATTACTCGGCCAGAATGCAACAATATCTAAGGAAGGGAAAATTTGCCTTGTGGATGATCCCACAACAGTTTGCATATGCAATAACAATTCCCCTAGCAAAGTTTCTGCAAGCACAAAGCAAAGTCATTGAAATGGCTGTGATATCAGCAACTGCTCTTTGTCTGCATGCCTTTTTGGGCTGGCTTGTTATGATGAAGCTGAGATTGGGGCTTCCCGGTGCGGCCTTGATGCTCAATGCATCATGGTGGTTCATAACAATAGCCAGTTCTTGTATGTCATGTCCGGGAACTGTGGTAGAGCTTGGTCTGGATTCTCCTGGAAAGCCTTCGGAAACCTCTCAGGATTTGTTAAGTTGTCAGTTTCATCAGCTGTAATGATCAGGTAATTAAGTTCCCGTGGCTTTTTTAATTCTTAATTTCCTTCGAATGCAGATTGTTATTTATTCTGCAGTTACTAGTAGATTGAAAGATGTGTAAAGATCGAGTTCAATTAAACTTTCAGAGCCATCTCACTGCTTGAAATTTAATCATGTAAAATGAAATGGAATCTAGAATGATTTGCTTTTGAATGAGGACTTGATAGTCGCGGTCCTTGTTACAAATTTTGCAGCTTGGAAATATGGTATATTATGGCGCTGACACTTGTTGCTGGACATCTAAAGAATGCTGAAGTTTCTGTAGATGCATTGTCTATATGGTAAGTCGAAACCTTCAATTTCAATTAGCCGAGTTGGCTATGTTCTTAAGCAATGCAACTATAATTTGTTTACGCCTTTGTGTATAAATCAGCATCTCTGGCAAGTTTTATGGAGACATTAGAATACATATAAATTCTAAACAGAAACAACCCATCTATTTGACTTTAGAGGTTGAAGTGCATTCATGGATATTATTTGATAGTAGCATAATTTTCTTTTTGTTCAAAAGGATATTATTTGATAGGGCAGTCTTTTTTTTTTTTTTTTTTTTTTTTGGGTTTGTAAGGAAGGGTATAATTGCATTTGAGCTAAAAATCTGGGGAAATTCATCCGTCTCATATCATCCAAAATCAAACCAGACATACCGAAGGCTTTCATCATCAAAAAAGGGTTTTTCACATAAGCTCCAATGTTCTTCGCAAGCCTATCCCAACATCTGTTTGCTTCTCTAATTATACTTCGAAGTTGTTAACTGTTTGTACTTTTTTGGTGGTAAGCTCCAAGTATTATAGTCAATTGCTTCTGGCAGGGTTAGTTATCTTTAAAAGAAAAGTAAATTTTGCTTTGCGGTCTTAAATTTTACACAGATTTCTATTTTGCACCCTAAACTCTATCCTTGTTTAATATAAAGCACGTCAAAATGCACTTCATAAATCCAAGCAAAGCGGAAATGAAAATTCATAGCTAGGCTGTCAATGTGAGTTGGCTTAACTTATTTGGAAAACACACAGCCTAAAAATTCTCCACATATATCCAACTGTTAAATAATTATAGGACAATAATCCAGTTAATTGATCGTAGGTGGTCCTTACACGATCAATTTGATATGGTTCTCGAAAATGAGACCTTTACAATACTATTCTAAGATTTTCCTTTTCGGAAATGAATTTATAAATAGCTTGTTTGTAGTGCCAAAAATGTCATTATGAATTCAGTTCTAATTCTTGGTTATTTGTGCTCTTTTTTTTCTTTTTTTTTTTGGGATGTTATGCATGCAGCATGAACATAATTGGCTGGAGCGGCATGTTGGGCTTGGGATTTAATGTAGCCATAAGGTCTGTTCGAATTCAAAACTTTGTCAAATCCTTAAATGTGGATGCAAAAGTTTAGTTGGAAAAAAAAAATGAACAAAATTTTCTCGTAACAGTGTTCGTGTATCAAACCAATTGGGCTGTGGGCACCCAAGAACAGCCAAATTTTCAGTAACGGTGGTCGGGGTGACTTCATTTCTAGTGGGCTCCTTCTTCGCAACAATTCTTATTCTCTACCGAAATCAGTATCCAGCCTTATTTACAAACAGTACAGAAGTTCAACAACTAGTGGTTGATCTCACACCATTGTTAGGCGTCAGCTTCATCTTTACATGTGTTCAGTACACTCTTTCAGGTATTTCACCTCATTTTCCACTTTGGTAATTCTCAATTTCAAAAGCTTTGGGCTTAATTAAATTCCATTAGTGTAATTATAAATTCATAGTGAATTAAGTAGCATGGCATATTGTTAATTGGTAATGTAGGGGTGGCTATAGGAGCAGGATGGCAAAATTTTGTTGCTTATATAAATGCTGGGTGCTACTTCTTCATGGGAGTTCCTTTCGGAACTTTGTTGTGCTACAAGTTTGACATGGGGGTTAAGGTGACATAATCTTTTATCCTTGTTAACGTTCCGTTTTCGTCGACTCTTTCTCTCTCCTCCTTCTTTTTTTTTTTTTTTTTTAAATTGGATGCCTATTTCATCAATGTCGTCTTAGCTTGCATAATTGGCCCTTGAGAATTTGCATAACAGAAGTACATAAAACATTTAAAATGACTCTGAAAAAAAAATTTCAATTTGTAACAGTGGACTTGTCCTATGCCGGCTGTCCTTGAGAATTGAGAATTATAATGACATTGATTTTTTTACTCTACCAAAAAAGATGCTAAGGAAAAAATTATAAAGCATGTTTCTCACACGGAACCTGTTACTTGTTGCAGGAGAGAAATGTAGCCTTATGGATCACGCTTTTTGTGTATTGAACTTTCGCAAATGTACAAAATAAAGCTTTTTCGAGTCAAAACCCAAAATCCTCACTTTAAAGTAATACTAACAAGCTGATTACACCCTTCTTCTGCTCAGGGGCTTTGGTATGGGTTGGTGCTCGGATTATGCCTTCAGACCAGCCTAATGCTGTGGGTAGTTTGCATCACAAACTGGAATAAAGAGGTAAATCACTAGTCGGCCACAACATTTTAGAGGGAAACTTCCTCGATTGTTTACATGGGCAAGACATTGATCATGTTCATGCATATTAAGGGAAGGGAGAAAACGGCTAGCCGGGTTGCCGCCATGATGGGCTTAGAGCAATAATCAAAGATTTCCTTCTTTTAGAAAGTGGATATTGTAAACAACTTTATGATCATGTGAGAGTCTTTTCATTCAAATCAGGGAAAGACTTATTGCTCAACACTTTTACATGGAAAGTTCGTACTCCACCACTGGATCCTCCCTTTGTCACCATCGAAGTGGACCTTTGCAATTGAAAACATGAAAACCAAAGCCATAGCACACAGATGATGAGAGGGCATCATTTAATTAATAGTTTGATAGTGTCATCTTTTGAACCTGGCGTTTACGTATTAATCATTTTGATTGAACACGCAGGCAGATGTTGCTGAGGAGAGACTAAAACAATGGGGAGGTGAAATGAACTCTGAAAATGATGAAGACAATTGAAACTTGGAATCACATATACACTCGGATTATCTTATCTACTCAATTTCATTTCTCTTTCACGGTGCACCAGTTGAAGATTGATTATCCAGGGTTTCAAGTCCTGAGGTCATGGATGTTGGACATGGATCTGACCATGTAATTATGAAAATAGCACGACTTCTTGTTTATAGTGTACCAAACGACTCTTTTCAACAGAGAAGGGAAACTAAGTGCATGTACAGCCACCCCGCCCGCCCCTATAAGTGGACTGGCTCTGCCGCCTCTGGGAAATGTTGGGGTTCACTCTTTTTTTTTTTTTTTTTTTCAATATTCTAATAGTATTCAAAGATACCATTTGTTGTGCGTTTACCTTCAAAAGGATTTGCACAAACGGATAATATATATATATTGATATTAGTGTTTTATCTTCCTTATCTTTGTTTTTATCCATTTTATTGTTTAATAATTTTGAAGAATGATTCCATTTTTTTTCCTTTGGAAATAGTTTGGAAAAATACAAAATAAAAGTATCCATGATTTTGTTTCGTATATTTTTTTTCCTTTTTCCTTTTATTGGATCCCAAAATATAACTATTTTTTTTATTAACATGATTCTAAATAGTTAATGTATGAGTTAGAGTTATATTGTGATTTTATTTGTTAGACAACAACTATATTTTTATAATTTTCTTAACTTTATCAATTTTTTTTTGTATTTATTAGTAATATATATACACCACATATATGTATGAATATTATAATTTAGTAGTATGATTATATTTTTTTAATTTTTTATATATTGAAAGAATCAAAATTTGTGGAACTAATGCCCTACATCTTGAAACTTTTGAAACATTGATTGAACTTAGGAACCTATGGGTAACCAAAACAAATTAGGGACCACAGACTAACAGAAGCGACATATTTAGGAATTCTACTATTGTTTACATTAGAAATTTAGCACCACGCACTCTGATGCAAATAATTAAACATGCATGGATACACAACAAAACCATAGCCCCATTGTTTTCCCTCTTTTTCATTACCACTCAATCCTACTGTCGAGTAAATCGAACAGGAAATGTATTTATCATATACCCGCCATGGCCCTAAATTAATTAGTATGAGCACTCTATCCCTTGCAAATGTTTAACTAATTAGGGGCCTAAATATTTGTCCCTAACTAGTCATCGAGGTAATCTGGAGGTTCAAGCATACATCATGTCTTGTTAACGTATAAAACTGTCATACCCTATGCCAAAACTTGTCACATGAAGAGTGCAGTGTGGTTGTTCTACTCATTTGTGTAATAAGTATATGGAATAATTTCACTTTGTACACCCGAATTTGTATTACTTTTCTACCTGATGTTCAAAATTTTGATTTTGAACACTTTGCACTCTAAACTCACAAATTTATCCCATTTAATTTCAATCAATAACATCATTATCAAAATTAACAGAGTGAAAGACCATACAAATTAGTGACAATGAATTGAAAGTACTCAAAAGAAGCAAAAAAGATCATGAAAATGATACATTATTGTCTTTGATTTATATGTTCTTTTCTCCCTAACAACGACGAGACAAATCTGAGAATTTAGGGTGTAGAAAATATCTAAACTTAAAATTTATAATATAAAATGAGAAAATAATACAAATTCGAAAGTGCAAAGTGGAGTTAGTCTTAAATATGGAAATATACATTGAGCATATCCAAACTGAACCCTGGGATGCGCTTTAGAAAACAACCCCACCCCCCTTTTTCTCTTTTTTTTTTTTTTTTTGAAGTAGAACCTAGATTCTCTACGCGAGAAACCAATAAAAAATTGTGAAGTACTAAAATACAAGGACGATACATAGAGCACGTGTTGAGCCGCCGACAAAGCCGATGTTTAGTCATACAAAGAGTTGATTGGCTAGGACAAAAATTTTGACGCTCTCCTCGCGCAGGCCCCACATTTTGTCCCTATTTAAACTTTTGCCGCCAATATTATTGCCCACTCGCTCCAGCCTCCCTTGGTTAATTAAATCAAAACTCCTTTTATCTCTCTTGTCAATATTTCTCTTTATCCATATTCGAAGTGAGGACAGCATAATTCTCGATGGAGAATGATAAGCAACCTCTGCTCTCCAACAAGTGTGATGACAACCCTTCTATTCTGGAGAAAACATGCATGAAATATGAGAAAGATGATTCTTTTGCCTCATCCAGTTCTGATGCCGAAAGTGATATTGGACCCATAAATGGTGCCCAGGACTTCTTGAAAGAATTCTTCATTGAATCAAGAAAGCTATGGTACCTTGCTGGTCCATCCATTTTCACATCCATTTGCCAGTATGCCCTTGGGGCTCTCACTCAGATATTCGCCGGCCATCTTGGCACCATTCAACTCGCTGCAATTTCTGTGGAAACTTCTGTCTTTGGTGGATTCAGTTATGGTATACTGGTATAAAATTTGCTGTTCGAGCTACATTATTTCCATTTTCCCGCCCATAGCAATTATTCACCTTCCTTTTCTTTTTTGCGTAGGTAAGATAACTTGTTTCTTTCTTTCCTTTTTCTGGTTTGTGACTTCTAATTCCCCATGCAGATGGGAATGGGGAGTGCACTAGAGACGCTTTGTGGACAAGCATTCGGAGCTAAACACATTGATATGCTAGGGATATACATGCAAAGATCTTGGATTATTCTCAGCATCGCAGCACTTGGCATAGTTTTCCCGTTCGCGTTTGCTACTCCAATTCTGCAACTCCTTGGACAGGACCGGGAAATATCCGTGGCAGCCGGGAGATTTTCTTTGTTGATGATTCCGCAGCAATTTGCATATGCATTAAACATTCCCCTGGTCAAGTTTCTGCAAGCACAGAGCAAGGTGATGGAGATGGCCGGAATAGCTGCCGTTGCACTTTGTTTGCATGCGTCTTTGGGGTGGGTTCTGATGATGAAGTTGGGATGGGGACTGTCAGGTGCTGCCGTCATACTAAATGCATCCTGGTGGTTCATGACACTGGCTCAGTTCTTTTACGCCATGGCCGGGACATGTGGCCGAGCTTGGTCTGGATTTTCCTGGAAAGCTTTCACAAATCTCTCCGAGTTTGTCAAATTATCCATTTCATCAGCCGTGATGTTCTGGTAGGTAATTTTAATTTTAGCAGCCCGCGGCGGCTTTTTTTTTTTTTTTTTTTAATGGTTAACTGACTGGAAATTGGAGGAATGGGAAAATTTAGCCCAAAAAATTTGTCAGCTTGGAAATTTTGAATTGATTTGATGCTATATGTACTTTTTTTTATTTAATGTACGTTCGAATTGATAATATGGCAAAATTATCTTGTATTTTGCAGCTTGGAGGTATGGTATATTATGGCCCTAACACTTGCTGCTGGCTATTTACAGAATGCAGAAGTTTCAGTTGATGCTCTGTCTATATGGTGAGTTAGAATCGAGGGAAAAAGTAGACAATTACTTTTGACGTATTTTGAAATATTATTAATCATAAAATCAATTATTTGGAGAAAGGGATGGATTGAATAGTATAAAAGGAGAGAGTAAAATTGAGAGATCACATAATCAAGACCTCCTACTTACAAAGATAACTAACTTGTAACATATATACACTTATGTACTTCTACCGTAAATAAATTATAAATAACAATATCGATAGCTAATCAATGCCTTCACCAGTTTAATAAAAAAATGCCAACTTGCCTTCATCAGGTTAATAAAAAATGCCAACTTCAATTCCACAGCTATTAAAACTTGTACCATATGCTTTTCAACATATATTCATGCGAGAAAGCTAAACTTTATTTCCTTTTTTTTTTTGCCCTTTTCTTGATTTTGGTATTATGGAACTAAGAGTCGAGTTTGTTGATGAACATCTACACTTTTGCGTTGTTTCTTCTTTGCAGCATGAATATTGTGGGCTGGAGCGGCATGGTGGGCTTGGGGTTCAACGTAGCCATAAGGTTGGTTGGCACTCTACTTCTAAACAGGCGTCTTGACTTGTATGGTCATCTATTGACCCCTATCAGGAAGAGGAATCATTAGCAGTAGCATGCAACTAATCCAAACATGTGTCATGTTTTCTTGTGCAGTGTCAGAGTATCAAACAAACTGGGGTCTGGGCAGCCAAGAGCTGCAAAATTTGCAGTGATTGTTGTTGGACTGACAGCCTTTATCTTTGGCCTCATTTCCGCACTCATTCTGCTCATCAACCGGAATGAGTTCCCAGCA
Source organism: Gardenia jasminoides (assembly GCA_013103745.1). NCBI lineage: Eukaryota > Viridiplantae > Streptophyta > Magnoliopsida > Gentianales > Rubiaceae > Gardenia > Gardenia jasminoides. The sequence goes on from CM023105.1 coordinate 42,761,300, forward strand.
TTATTCACAGATAGTACAGAAGTTCAACAGCTAGTTCAGGAGCTGGTGCCTTTCTTAGGAGCCAGCATTATCCTTACATGTCTGCAATATGCCCTATCTGGTAGTTCATCAATCCCTCTTATCTATGCATTTGTTTGTTCATTTCTCCGCGTCATATGCATCGTTTGGTCAATATAAAATGTATAAGATCCTAATGAACCGATGATTTGCCATTGCAGGGGTGGCAATTGGGGCAGGGTGGCAAAATATGGTCGCACTAATCAATGCCGGTTGCTACTTCTTGCTGGGTGTTCCCGTGAGCTTTCTTATGGGGTTCAAGTTTGACATGGGCGTCAAGGTACCTCTCCACTTTTTCTATCTTGTTCACCATTCAATGCAGGAAAGTACTACTTCTGAAATCTGAACGCTTCTCATTTAATCTACCTCTTCTTCTTCAGGGGATTTGGTACGGAATGTTGCTTGGATTAGGCCTTCAGTCGGGGTCACTGCTCTGGATAACCATCAGGACGAACTGGAACAAAGAGGTAACTAATAATTGCTGCAGTCATCTGCTGATATGTACCATAACTACTCTAGCGATTTTAAGCAATGACTGACTTTCGCTATGTTTTTTAACCTTAAACTGACTGGGAGATGATGTGAGGAAAACTGCAACTAGATTTTCATTATTGGCAACTTCTTGTGAATCTCAAAGTGCTGCTGGTTTCTTTTTAAACCTATTAAAGGGAACTCATACTGTGCTTGTGACGCATAACCAATTTACAGGCATATGCTGCTGAAGAGAGGCTAAAACTGTGGGGAGGAGAAACGGAAGCTCAAATTGATGAAGTGAAATGACATGCTTCCTCTACGATGAACCATTTTTAGTTTCTTTGTTCGATGGTTGGAATGGCAATGACCTCAAAAATAGCCAAAAATCTGTTGATGGGTTTGGGTCCAACGGAACAAAAACGAAGGAAAACGTTGGACCCATTCACTAGTAGGATTTGCCTTCATAGTTTGTCATCTTTCAGTCTCTTGTAGCAACCATCCCAATTTGGTGATGCCTCATTATATTCGTAATTTCTGCTTTCAATAATTTTAATTGAATACTACAGCCATCCACATTAAAAAGCTCAACCTGCCAAAACGCTAACAAACAAGAGAGAGAGAGAGAGAGAGAGAGAAGAATAGTGTGCGCGAAATAAACATCTCTTTGTGGCTCACCATTGTATGTACAACAGGGATAAGAAGCCCAAGCCTATAATAAGCGAGAGATGGCACACAACTCCCTTTGTAAACATTGAGCAAAAGCAAATTCGTGCTTCAGCAGAGAAAATATTAATCTATGTGAAAATAAAATAGAATCCTTTTCTGGCAAAATCAAAATGAAAGTATCAAATTCCTGATGCTTGATATTAGCACTAGCCAAGAAGAACTACCACTAATTAACTCTGTAACAAATTCTAGCCCTGTTGTCAAGAGCGGCCTTGTTCTCAACTATCCTACCTTGAACAGAGAAATAAAGACATACACCCAATTCTCATAGGAGGCCAATCACTATCCAAGAATTCAAGGCCAAAACAGTAGTAGATTCTGGATTTTCTCCATCTTGAATTGCCAGACTACAGTTTCAGAAAAGTGGAACTAAGGAGACATGCAGATTTCTTCCACCCCTAGACTGACTAGTAATAGTAGAAGATTAGAGAAGAAACAGACTATTATTTCCCAAATTCATTCAAAAATTAGATTTTGAAAACATTACTCCTCAAAAATTAGATTTTGAAAACATTACTCCTCAAGTATAGCAACCCAGGCAAACGCTTAATTCTTTCATTGATGGGGACTAGGTGGAATCCATAAATTCACCCACACACAACAACATAAACCCAAAACTAATAGCATCTATAAACTTTAGATTAAAACCTCAACCAATTACAATAATCAATCCCGAGATTTACAGAGACTAAAGACAACCAATTCGAACCAGATGGCAAGTCATAGCACCTCTGTAAGATCGTAACAAGTACAGCGAACCAGAAAGCACAATCGAGGGACATGATAAATTAAATTTGACCTCTAAATATAGCAAAATTTAACCCCTAACATCCCAAATAAATGCTAGCGTTTGGCATAAAAATCCATCCATAGTGCTGAAATTAATCTGCTGAATAATATTAAAAACATCCATAAAAAGGGTCCAACAATATTCATTTCATAGCAACAAAATTTAAGGGGTAAATCCAAAAAAGTGCCAAATTATAGTGCTACTAATAAAACCTCAGACTTAATAAGCCAAACAAGCAAAACAACCTAAGCAGTAAGAACAACAGCCCCGCCAGCTTCCTTAATCTTCTTCTCAGCAGTCTTGGAAACCAGCTTGGCCTTAACAACAACAGGTTGATTTTCAGGCAAAACTCCCTTACCCAAAACCTTAAAGTATCCGAACTGGGTGACATCAACAAGAGGGACGTTGTCCTTGGTAGCTTTGTCCTTAGCTTCTTGAGGAACCAAAGACCAGAGCTTATCGATGTTGACAATGGGGCAATGGAATTTGTTACGGAGCCTGTGGAAGTACCTCATACCAACTTTCCCAAAGTAACCCGGATGGTACTTGTCGAAGAGGATCCTGTGGTGATGCATGCCTCCGGCGTTACCTCTTCCTCCGGGATGCTTGCGGTGCTTGCCGATCCTTCCGTGGCCGGCGCTGACGTGGCCCCTCTTCTTCCTGTTCTTCTTGAAACGGGTCGTCATGGTGGCGGACTCGGGATTGTGGGGAAGAGACAGGAGGGTTTTTGGGAGCGGCTAGGGAGAACAGGAGGAAATGGAGCGCTAGGGTTCGTTGATGCGAGGCATGTGTCACAGATATATAATGAAATGGCCTTTGGTTTCACCTTGGGCTCCTGGTGGACCTTTTTAGTCCTCTGGCAGGCCACGTAAATCATTCATGCAGCTTGGACTGCAGCCCCTTAAAGTGGGGGTTGCTGGTTTGGGTTACTGATTTTCCCTTTTCCAACTAATTCTATCTGTTCAGTTCTATGGACTTTGGCTTTGGACTGTTTTCGGTCAAATTTGTGTGGGTGTTTGGCTGCTCTGTGATGGTGGGCCAATAGGCCAGATGACATTTGTTATCAGGCCTTTTGTTTGGGTAGGACTTAGGACTGCTGCCGATGCATTATGAGGACGAAGGCCCAGCGGTGTCCTTTCTCTAGAAATTTTTCTTGCTTTGTTTATATGGATACAGATGTCATTTTAGCTAGGTTGGCAGAGTTAAAATTAACCACTGGCATGGAAGTAGGTGGTAAAAGATAAGATTTGGCATTTCAATTCCAGAATTTCAGTGCTCCTTTTTTTTAAGTAACTAAGCTCTTGTGGAGGTGCCTACTTTGTATGGGGGCTCTTAAACTCAGCTTAAAGATTGGGGTTTAAACTCTTAGTGCAAAAGCCAAGAATGGTTCTCTTGTCACTTCACTTTGCTTGATCATTTTGCTTTCATCGTTGCTTCAAAAAATTAAAAATATCAGGTCATTGCAATTGCTCTTGGTACTTTCTCTCTCATTAAAATTCTCTCAAACCAAGACTCCTTCCTTATCCCATGGTTATTCAATCCAGCCCAGAACTCTGCCCGAAGAGATCAGCCACGGGTTGAGCCGGTGGACCATTAGGGTTTTTTGGGCTGTGCTGCTGGAGGAGATCCACCTAGCCAGTTGGGCCTATGTTTGTTTACTCATTTCTGTTTATACATCTTTTATTTTTCTTGTTTCAGTTTCACCTTTATAGTTTTGTTACAATTTTGCAGTTCAACAAATAATAGGTACTATACTCCGCAAAAAATTTTGCACCAAAAACTTTCCCGGATCTCAGAATCCTTCTTCTTTTCTTATGAGAGGTACTCTATTTGGTCCCTTTTTTGTTTTTCCCCCCTTTTTGCGCATTAGTAGAGTTGTGAAATGGCATCTTGGGCTTTGGTTACAAAATAAGCTCCAGTCATCAGCTTAACATCGTAAATCGTGGATTTATAAAAGCCAAAAATGCTATTATCAAAGGAGCCAATGGAATATATACGCTGTACGTCAAAAAATAATGATAAATTTAATTCAGGAATAAAAAGATATATTTGATTAGTCACAATTGAGGAAATTGTTCAAGGGAGATAGATAAGATAGAAGTAAGAACAAAAGACTTTTGGACACAAATGTACAAGGATACTTAAGCACAGATAAAATGTTCAAGGATATACTATATTCGATTAAATAATCCTGAGAAGGGGAAGTATTTACATATACATTTTTCAGGCTTCAGCTGACATCCTTTCTTAAGTTCCACCTGTTGCTCTGACTATAATCTGCCAACCGACTTCAAAATCAAATGATATAAAAGAATGGAAGCATTTTACTTCTGCAGAAAAAGAGCAGCTCCAACCAGGCCTGCCCACAATGTCAAAGCTATCCAAAAGGTTTGGTTCTTCTCCAAGCCAACCGGGGGTTTCCATACCAAGAAGTCTGCTAAGTAGTCTTTACCTGATGGAAGCTGATTAGTGGTAGAGAAACTTCTCTTTTGATCTTTGTCCTTGTATTTGTCAGTCCATGTTGCTGCATAGCTGTTAAACTCAACTGCATGAGTAATGTATCAATCCAGTGGAATTGACCACATTCATGAGAAACAAGATGCTAGTGCCCCACTTCCCAACCCAGTTATAAGAATGAAGAGGAAGGGAGATATGGAAGCATTGATTCACAAGCTCAATAAAGTATTTCTTCCTGTAGTATCCTTTAATATACTGGAGTATGAAAAGCCACCCAAAATCTATTCAACCAATACTCTTGCACATGATTTGATTTGATTTTTTTATTTTTTTCACCCCTCCTCACACCCTTCCTATTCCCAACTGTCAGGCTGAAGATTCGAACCCTGAACTTGACAGCGACTCATGACTTAGTAGCTAAAAGTAGAAAGACCGTCAGTAGTAGCTTGTCTATTATTCTTTCTGTTATCTGGTTTGTTATCTTACCTAGGCACCCTCATACTTTCTTTTCCATCAATATGCTACTCTAGCTAATTAGAGATAACTAAGACTGAAACATCTAAAAGCAGGGACAGTGACCATCATTAGAACTTCAAGCATTCAACATGCGTCTTCAAGGTCTTCAACACTTGGAACTCTGTAAACGGTTGCTAAAATTGACTTTCTATGTTACCAAGCCGTTAATGCATTAATATGCAAAGAATCTATATCCCGAATCAGAAGCCAGGCAATTTCTGCTGAGACAAATACACAGAAAGACATGGAACTTACCTATCATAGCTAGAACCTATCAGTGGTATGGTAACCATCTCTTCCTGGGTTATCTTGAGCTTAGGTGCTTGCAATATGTAACGCAGTTCTGCAGCTTGTCGCCGAATGCTGACACTGGGATGGTTTTTCTCCAGCTGCTGGTAAAGTGCTATGCAATCTGCATGTCGATTGTTAGCTTCATAGGCCATTGCAAGCCATATTTGTATCTGATGAAACAAAAAGTATGTTATAGAAATTTAAAGATCATGATAAAGAAATATATATAACTATACAAAAAAAATCCAATAAGACCACAATAGAACATTCTCTAACAAGTTGAGGACTAACCTCACCACCAAACAAAGTTGGCCTCGGAATGATAGTGAGAGGCAGCTTCAAGAAACTCAATGGCACGTCCATACATTCCCCTCCCATAAGCCTTCTGACCCAAGTCAAACATCAATTGAGCCATTTTTCTCCGTTCAGCTTGCTCCTTTGCTACCTACGCTCACAGAAAACCAACAAGAATTAAGCTTTACCATCAGCTAAGAACTATGATAGTACAACAAAATTTTGGTACCTTGGACAAATCATTAATTCTTATTCTATTAAATATAGTGTAAGATGACCATTTTCATTATCCCATAACTCGTCAAATTTCCCTAGATAACTACGATCTGGCACATTCTTCATGATGCAAATTTAGCAACCGCAGCTATAACCAAATTTCTCCATGTGTTACATGGAACCTTGAATGCCAGAGAATCTGCACTAGTTCAGGCAGTGACCATTTCCTACCAGCCAAAGTACTTCCTCTTTTTCCCAATAATAAGACAACTGTTCCTTGCTACCAAGTCCACTAGTTTAGCATAATGACAATCTACACAACGGATAATTTACAACGACTTAAAGGAACAATGTAAAGAAAGGAATAAGAAAGACGAAATGAAAGATGTAGTAGTACAATTGCACACAGTAGCAACGAACTCATCAAAAGTAACTACCAAGACACAATTTTAATAAGTATAGAGCTGGCTCAGTCACCAGTTGCCAGCTAACATATAAATCTTAAAATAACAAACCTGCCTTGATACAACTTTCTTTTTTATGAAGGGAATAAAACCTGATCCATATCCATGTACTAATACCTCCTTTAATAGTAATCATAGATCAAAACGCATTAAAATTAACCAATCAAACAACTCAAAACAGAGGTAACATCCACATCATCTGAAATCAGCCCAAAAATCCGTAACTATTGAGTAAATGCAAAACCCCAAAAAAAAAAAAGGGGAAACAATTTTAATCACCTTTTCCAGCTCTTTCTTGACTCTCATCCGCTTCTGTTCCTCTGTCTCTTCCTCATTCTCCCCACCAACTTCCTTAAACTCCTCGTCCACTCTATTCTGCACTTCTTCAGCCTTCTTTTCCAGCTCCCTCATGTCCTCAATTTCCTTCACTCTCCTCCTCATCTCTTCCTCCCAATTAAACCCATCCTCATCTGCGAATCCATTTCCATTTCCATTTCCGTTTTCGTCGTCGCTGGAGTTCTCGTAGTCCACTGCATTCACCTTTGACTTGGACTTTAACTTTTCTTTTTTTGCAAAAGATTTCTCTTTTCTGATTTCCCCATCGAATTCTGGGCCAAAAGATTCTTTCTTGAACAGGTTCAAGACGACGTCGGAGACAATTGGGACCGGCGGGCGGTAAGATTTTCTGTCGGGCAGCGTGCAATAGCGTAGAGATGTCACGTGAGCTGGGTCTAGTATTAGAGCTAAGTTTCCGAGCACTACAGCCATGCTTGGAAAGGCGTCGTGTTACACTAGTATTTTATGTATTTATTTATTTATTTGCACTGGGAAGACGATGATACAGTGGAGTAAACAGTTTCGTGCAGTCGAGGAAGAAGACGAAGGAGAAGAAAAAGAAAAGAGATATTTTTAAAATTTTGGGGCCCCCAAAATGAGCAATTAAACAGCCAAAAGATGAAGGCAAGCCAGCCCCCCATTGTAGTATTCATCAATTCCTTCATAACCGAATTCCATGCCATTGGACCCGTTTGAGACTCGATTGGAGCTTGAGGTTTCTTTGTCCCAACCGGATGAACCCTAGGTTTAGAAACACTTTCATCGTTTCATTGACTTTACTTCTTTTCACGCCCCAAAATTGAAGTACAAATACAATTGCTCATTTTGATCTATCGGGTTTACATTCCTCAATTGTAGAATAAATAGGCATAAGAAAAAAGTTTTGGGACTAAATTGGCCATTTTCCCTTGGGCAAATGGATGCCAAAAAGACTTTAAAGGCCATAAAGAAGCTAGTTAATGAATTACCGAACTGTGCCTTGAAAATAATCATTCGACCCATGTAGAATGAACTCATTTTTGCTTGGTTTTACAATACATAAACTTTGACGAGTTTAATCCACTTGATCTTCTATATAATGTTTGTTTGCACTGAAAAATGTGTGTTAATTTAACAAGAAAATAAAAACTTTCTCTTACTCTATTGCATTTTTGGTCTTGCAAGATTTGTAATATTTTGATAGAAAATTGATTAGTTGCATAAAAAAAATTCTATATCTATCACCAAATATCATTGACTCTGTATTTTCTCTTAATTTATATTTGGGATAATTTCAGAAATCTCCTTTGAGATTTCTCATAATATCATTAAGCTCTCTTAAAGTTTTTAAAATCTCACTTACCTCCCTTGAATTGACATTTCTTGTAATATTGTAAACCCTTTGAAATAAATGCAATAAAGACAAAACTTTTATTCCAACACTACCCTTGTATTATTCTACTATGAAATTTACAACAACAATAAAAAATAAATCAAGACTAAATTGTTATAAGGTATAAATATTTTGATTTAAACTATTTATTTTAGCTGTATTGAAATAAAACCAATATTTACACATTGAAAAGATTACACCATGAAAAATTTATACATATAAAGAGATTATTTTAGTTATCAATACAACTTAAAATACATCATGTGTTAAAACATACTTATCAAAAACAATTTTTGAATTCTTAATTATAATTGTCCATCAAATTTTTTAAAATATTAGTTAGTCACTAAAATCCTTCTAAATGGTTAATTTTGACTAGATTTTATTTTATCCATATCCTTTGTTATCTTAGCATGACCTCGATATAGAGAAATATAGACCATTATTACATATCATTTTTTTAATATACATTTTTTGATTTGAAAATTTTATTTTGGTTTGGCTTTTTAGTTAAATAGTTATCAAGATCAAGGGTAATGTTGTCTATTTGTGACTTCTGATAGGAATATTTAATCTTGTCAAGTTGACAAGGGAGGTAAGTGATATTTTAAAAATCTTAGGGGAGTTAAGTGATATTATGAAAAATCTCAAGAGAGGTTTCTGAAATTATCCCTTTAGCTTTTGATAACCACACGTGTTATAGAATATCATTTTCCTTTACTTCACTTTTCTACACTCCATTTTACCACATAACTTTTATTATATTCACACAAAATCTTAACATGTAGAATTTAGTGTAGTTCTTATGTTAATCAAATTGAAGCTAAAGAGTTTAATAATATTTTGTGAGCTTAGTTTAACTAATTGAATAATATTTTGTGAGCTTAGTTTAACTAATTGAAAAAAAATTTAAACAAACTTTTTAGTTTAGTTTTTTTTTTCCTTTTGGGTGAGAAATCTTTATAGCGTAGTTCAATTGGTTAACTTGATGTTTTTTTTCTTTTTATAAATTTATTCAAAGTATGGTTTAATCTTGTATATAATGTACATATTAGTACCTTTAGTGTATTATGTATGTAAAATTAAGATTTAATAGTATGTATATACAATGTTATTGTATATAAGGTTAATATTTAGATACAAAGTATTGAGGGATAATTTCAGAAACCTCCCCTGAGACTAGGCCTAATACCATCTAGCACCCCTATAGTTTTGAAAATCTCACATAGCACCATTTGATTGATTTTTTTTGTAACTTTATCAGCCCTTAAAAGATAATTTAATAATATAAAAATTCAAATTGAATGAGAGATAAGAATTTACTTCCATATGTACCCTCATGATGTCCTTTACATAAAAAAAGAATACCACGATTACTAGAAAATATAAAGAACAAAATATAAGTAGATCTAAATGAATAAGGAAAAATATTTGCATCAAATTGCATAAGTTCAATAGTGAAGTAGTGATTGCTGCAACAGCTAAAATTTCCATGAATGGTAGTAGAAAGGTAACAAGAGGAGCTAAAAAACAACATCAGTTTAGTAGCACTCTTGAAGATTTAAATGGCAATTGGGAAAAAAACTTGAAACAAATCATAGCAAATTCCACCCCAGGATATCATCTTATAATTCACCAACATCATTTACCATCAGTCCATATTATGGCTACAATAGGAATGTGACAACAAAGATTTTGGAGAATGAAAGAAATCCGAACAAGCTATATCTTTACTACTCCAGATACAATTATTTCCAATAGTATGAAGCAATTATTTCCTTCCTCTCTTTTCTTTTTTATTTCATAATTGTGGTTCATATTTTCATGATAACTTACAGGACAATTTCATCATTTAACTATAATTGATGGAGAAATTTAGTCCCCTCAATCTGACAAGGGAGCTAAATGCTAATTTTAAAACTATAGGGGTGCCAAGTGATATTAGGCCAAATCCTTAGGGGAGGTTTTTGAAATTACCCCAAGTATAAATTGAGTTGATGACCACATGGTTGTAGTTGTAGCCAGGTGTGGGTAGTTTTGTCCAGAAAAAAGTGTAGACGTGGCGCACTGTTGACGGGGGCCGTCAGGAGGCAGTGGCCGGAATCCCATGCTACAGCTTACAGACTACGGACTACAGACTTTCGAGCCTTCGGACCTTTGTTACCGACAAACACCTTCAGACAAATTAATCAAACGGTGTGAAACGAAAGAAGAAGTTCGAATTAAAAACCTTCACGACACCTCAGATGCTGAGAAAGCTTCTGGCGGCTAAGTTGCTACTTTGTAGTTACTGAATCATTGGACCGGGACAAGGTGTAAAATATGTTACCTTTTTTTTTTTTTTTCTTCTAAATCACATTTGTATAAAGCATTTCTGTGGTAAAAGGAAATACCTAGTAGTACCTAGATAGATATGGATGTATAGTTATATATCCATTTGATATATTCATTTTTCACATGAATTTGTTTTTGCAGCATCATATGTCACATGCTATTACCATTTTCCACATTTTCATGAATGGACGTAATTATGAGATCCTTAAATTTTCTTTTTAAGCAAAATATTCAACTTTAAGTACTCCAAGCAACAGTGCCGTGGTCAGCTGGACTATTACCGGATCGGCAGACCCGCACCGAAAAGCAGCCCAAGAAGCCAATCGGGTCAAGCCAACCGTTAAAACTAACCAGGACAAGCAGGCCACTTCTCCTGAAATATGTGGTAGTCTTGTCTTGAGGACTGAGGAGACGACAATGGCTCTTCCACTCGTCTTCTGCAATCTCCGCACATCATCTACTTCCATCATATCCTCATCTCAGCGGAGAAGACGAGTCTTCTTAATAGACAACACCAATCACAATCATTTTCCTGGCACCAGGACCAATCCCCACCTGACTCCCTCCAAATCCAATCAAAGATTCATTTCCATTTCTCCTCCAAAATCGTCAGCTTCGGTCAATGGTTACTCTATCAACAGCCCTCCTCGCAATCGCGAGGATGTTGATTTCCAAGCAACAGAGGGCAGTGAGAAACTTAGTCAGAATCCCAGAACGGGGATTGAGTTTATCAAGGATATATTGCCAGGTGGCAGCTGGTGGAGGCTCTCTTCCTCGGACCATCTTGAAGTTGTCCTAACGGCAAAACCGGTGACAGTTGTGCGAGCTCTTCGGCGGATGTGGGAACTGATAAGTGAAGATCGGTGGGTCATTTTTACTGCCTTTGCTTCCCTGATTCTGACTGCCGTAAGTTTCTTCCTCCTTTCTATTTTACTAGTAACTTCTTACAAGTCCATACATACATACGGTGAATTGTGCTACTGGTATCAGGATTTTATCAGGGATAATGCACAACTTTCTCCAGCTATTGAGGTTGAAGTCGATTCCCAAGAAATAGACTTCCATATTTATGCAAACGACCAACAGGGTTAATATTATTATAAATTTGTTAAAAAATCACAAGATTAAGATGATTACCCCTTGATGAATTTGCTCTAGAAATTATGCACGACTTGTTGGTGGTACATTATAGGAGTATCAAAATGCTGCTGTGCTGTAAAGGTAGATATATAAATAACTTAACAACAATGTCTAAGAGTCTAAGCCCACTTGCACACCTTAACATTTTGTGAATATTCTGTGGGACTGCCTCGAATGACCAGAGTCTTTTGCCAACTAAACTTTGGACTTATTGACATACCGTACATATTTGGATTGAAAATGTGTCATAATGTAGTGATCTAAAATTATGTATTTTATCATGATTACGATTAGCCACTTCTGAAGTAATATCTTTGTATAATTCAATTCACAAAATCAATATGATAACGCTAATGAATTTAAAGGTGGTTTTCTCATAATTTAAAAATATTGATTAGGTGGTGTAAATGTACTTAATTTAAACCTGGCATTAAGTTGACTGTTCCGCATTGCACATACGAAAAAAATGTTAGATTGAATTCCTTCAATAAAGTGGGTGGGTATTTGTTTAGCTTTATATTGTTCTGTTGATCAGGGACCGTCTTTCTGACTTCTACGTGTTTCTTTGGCCCAGCTTTCAGAGATTTCAATTCCTCATTATCTGACAGCATCAATCTTTTCTGCCCAAAGTAACAACATTTTGGTGTTTTCCTGGAATGTGAAGCTTTTGATTCTGCTATGCATTGCATCAGGAATATGCAGGTTAAGATCTTGTACGGTCAACCCTCCCTTCTTTTAAACAACAGCTAGTTGAGTCATTAGCAGTCTCAGTTATAAGAGCTTTTTTTGTTTCTAGTGGTCTTCAAGCTCTTTAAGGTCTTGACCCACAAAGGGGGTACAAGCCAATGCATATTTTACTTTGCTAAACTTAATTACCTTTGGCCAATGTTTGCTGCTTTGCATGTCGACTGTTTTATGATCTAGATGAGCAATGTTTGCCCCATAGTTTGATATTGTTGCTCTTATTGAAACTCACAGTGGTATAAGAGGTTGCTGTTTTGGCATTGCAAATATGATTCTGGTGAGTTTACTTTCTCATAAATAAGTTTTTGTCTACTGTGCAATTTAGAACACTCAACAATAGTAATTTGATGTATAATGTAAGTGTGCTCTAAACTGCAGAGTAGGTCTTTTAGCTAATTCCAAGGTGTGATGAGTCAGTTTGGCTAGGCTAGATAATGCAGCTATCTTATTCAACTGAAAAGGCATTTTGTTCAATTAGATCGAGACATCATTTAATGATCCATATTGGTGATTGAGCAGACAAGATGGTTCGTGAGAATTTGATGGTTGCACTGAATTGACTTTTTTTGCCTGTGCAGGTCAAACGAATGAGGGAAAGATTATATTCTACCCTTCTTCTTCAGGTTTGTTTGAATTGGCATGCAAAATGATTTTCATTATCTAAAGCACTATTCTTAATTTTTAGTTGATTGCTTTGTAGGACATTTCTTTCTTTGACTATGAGACAGTTGGTGACCTAACAAGTAGGCTTGGGTCAGATTGTCAGCAAGTCTCACGTGTAATCGGCAATGACCTTAATCTTATATCTCGCAATTTGCTTCAGGTTAGTTATCACAGATGTTGGTCTGGGGTTCACTTACCTAGTAGAAATGTTTATAACTGTCTGTTCATTCAGGGGACAGGTGCACTAATATACTTACTGATCTTATCATGGCCACTTGGATTGTGTACATTTGCTATATGCGCTATGCTGTCAACTGTAATGCTGTTATATGGCCAGTAAGATCCTGTAAACCCTTGTGCCTTACATTAACTGTCAATTATTTGAGGCTATATTCTGAGGACAAGTGAAAATGCATTCTGCCAATTGTGAAACGTTAATAAGAAGTGTCTATTGATATCTCATGACTATAAATGTGAGTAAGTTATCTGTGGAATTACACTTCTATAAGAGACTATGCACATGTAAGATGTGCAGCTTGAGGCATGATTTCGGAAGGAAAGGGGTTTACACAACTGGAAAAAGCTGACACATGGATTTCCTCTGATTAAGTAGCCACCTCACCATTGGCGTATTTTACAAGAACCATTGGTTGATCAATCAATACTGGAGATGTTCTGAGCTCATTTTAAGTGCATTTAAAAGTAGTCTAAGAACCAGACAGATTGAAACTTTCTTATTTTATTTATCAATATAAATTGCTATGTTTTAGTGTCTATATTTATGTGGGATATTGTCTAGGTACCAAAAGAAAGCAGCTAAATTGATCCAAGACTATGGTGCTTCAGCCAATGAGGTAATATCAGCAAACTCACTTTTAATTGTCCAGATAAGTGGAAAAGTGCTAGCCTGTTGAAGTTGTTTGTTTATATGCTTAGGTTGCTCAAGAGACTCTGTCTTTAATGAGGACTGTAAAAGTGTATGGTACTGAACAGCAAGAACTTGGAAGGTATGCAAGGCATATGAAGCAATGTCGTTTATTGAGGATCCATGCAGTACAATGTCATTGTTCACATTGCATATATATTTGTATATCTGCTCTGAGGATGAAATATGTATATCATTGCTTGCTGCTTTGATCTAAAGGTACAATAACTGGCTGGAGAAATTAGCAGATATAAGTTTGAGACAGAGTGCTGCATATGGACTTTGGAACTTCAGCTTCAACACCCTCTATCATTCAACACAGGTAAGTTCCTTCCAGTTCATATCAGGAACCGCCCCCCGGGGGGGGGGGACGGGGGAATTTTCTGCTCCATATGTGGTTTCTATACATTCTGAAGAGGAAAAATTTTCAAGCAGAATTTCAACTAACTTAAGCTAATATTTAGCATCCAAGGTTTGTATGTTGGGTCAGTCTTATGTGTCCTGATTCAAAAGGCCAGGTTTCATTCAATTTTCTGTCTTCCAGGTTTGTGATCTTCATTATCCATCATGCTCTCCAGAATAAGTTTCCAGTTGACAGGGAAGCATCTAGTTTTCTTTTTTTCTTTCTTTCCTTTTTTTTTTTTTTTTGGGTGGGGCATGAGGGTGGGAGGAGGGGATAGATACCTGTAGTACATTATTTTCTTTCTTTTGTTGGGGTATGGAGAAAGGTGGGAAGTCACTCAAACTTGCCAAGGATGGGGTCAAACTGTTGATTCTTCTTCCATTGGCAGCAGTGCTGTTGATTAACAAGTTCATTTTAACCACTTTAGTCTGCTGCTTCTTACTTGTAAATTCTATCTGGACACTTCCAATATTCTTTATTTAACTGAAGGAAAAGAGTTTGAAGACTCTCTAGAGAAATGAAAAGTTGGATCTCTTCCAGTGCTAAAACCAGTGCTAAAAATGTCAATAACCTGTGAGCTTAATGTGAGGAGCCATAATTTTGTTGTTTTCCATATCATGCATTTGACTATACTCTCGGCATTTAATTTATAGGTTATTGCTGTGCTGATAGGAGGAATGTTTATACTGACTGGTCGTATAACAGCAGAGCAACTTACGAAGTTCATATTATACAGTGAATGGCTGATTTATTCAACATGGTGGGTTGGAGACAACTTGTCATCATTGATGCAGTCTATAGGTGCCAGTGAAAAGGTTTTTCAACTGATGGATCTTCCTCCAAGTAATCAGTTTACATCAACCGGTGAGCTCTGGGTTTAAGATCAAGAGTTGTTGTCTTTGTTTAATTGTTTCCTTTAAACAGCACAGAACTTCATGGGGGGCTGTCTGAATATAACGGGAGATAGAACTTTTTACAGTCAAGGAAACAAGCCATCAGTAACATTTTCAAAAAACTCTTTTGATTTAATGCTATTTATACTGGAAGTAATATTTCCAATGCTTATGCATATTACTCTGTAGCAGGACAAAAATTGCAAAGACTGGTAGGGCATATTGAATTTTCGAATGTCACCTTTTCCTACCCTTCAAGGGCTGTGGTAAGATTATATCTTCATACTTTCAAAACTTTTTTCCCTTCTATGCTGTTATCTACATCTAGACGATGTTGGTTTCTGCAAATTTTGAATGGCTACAATTGAAAGCATTGGTTATTGGACATCTTAACAGGTTCCAGTATTGCAACATATAAACTTCCAAGTGCATCCTAATGAAGTAGTTGCAATTGTAAGTGTTCCTTTTTGCTCTTTGTGATTTATATTCTGGGTATCAATTGATTTCTGGGATAATAAGAAAATGCATATGCTAAATCATTCATATTTGAAAACTAGAAGTGCGTATTGAAGTGTAATTTAGTTTACTGAAAGAATGACCAGTGTGGCCACACTCCTTATTTGCCATGGTAAATACTAGGTACAAATCCCCACTAATGTCCATTGACAGGACACTCACAGGTCTTGCATAGAGAACTTTATTATTAGAAAGGTTAGTGGCAACCCAAGCAAAAGAAACAAAGAAAGGGGTTAAATCAAAGAGAAGGAAAATCTAATTCCTTTGGATGGATACTTGAATATAATTAGCTAAAGTGGCAATACTCGCAGAAAAATGAATAGAATAATATTTAAAGTCTTCTGAAGGATTTTTGCACTTGCAACCTTGAAATAACTGTTTCTCCATCTTCTTCATAACTTTTCCCAATACATGTACCCAAAGGTTTTAGTTGTTGCTCAACAATACCATATTTTACCCTCAGTTAAACTTGATTAATATCATGATTGAAGATTCCTGAGGTCTAATTTTTCATAAGTTGTCAATCACACATATAAATTGCATGATTCAGGCCTATCATGAGATAAGCATTTTCACATTACACAATAGATAAACTTCAATGTGCCTGGTGAAACTTCTTCTTTCTGCTTCCCTTGTGTTTTTCCTTCCATTCTTTCAAACAGAATTCGCGAGAAGTTACTAGCACCTTATCTAACTTTGTGCAGACTGGTTTAAGTGGAAGCGGTAAGAGCACTCTAGTGAATCTGTTGCTCTGCCTTTATGAACCAACTGGTGGCCAGGTGAGCTTTTCTGTGCATTACATCAGTCAAACTGATGGAGGAAACCAGTAATCCTGTCTCGATAATATGGAACTTTTTATTTGGAAAAGTAGTCTCTTTTAGTTTAGTTATTACTGAGCCAGTTATTACATCCTGCAAATTAAAACTGATTCAAGTACAGCAAGTATGAGAACATAAAGTGTATCATTTTTTCTTCTCTATACTCATATACTGTCTAAACCTATGCCATGCATATTAGCAAAAAGGCTTAAGTTTTTTTGGGCATTCTGCCTTAAAGTGACTTGTTATATTTCTGACTTATGTAATTGGGATTTTACACCTAGATAATGATTGATGGGCACCCAATTAAAGACTTGGACATCAAGTGGTTAAGGGAAAGAATCGGTTATGTGGGACAGGTTTTCCTTCTCAACTTCTTGGTTTAATTTTCATGTGAAATGTGCTAACAATCTCTAACAAGAACTGTTTTCACCAGGAACCTCGGCTTTTCCGTACTGATATCAGTTCAAATATAAGATATGGATGTCCCAGGGTAGTAAATCAAAAGGATGTAGAATGGGCTGCCAAGCAAGCTTATGCCCATGAATTTATTTCATCTTTGCCTGATGGCTATCAAACTCTTGTCAATGATGATTTGCTCAGTGGAGGGCAAAAGCAGAGAATTGCTATAGCAAGGGCAATTCTTAGGGACCCAGACATATTGATCCTAGATGAAGCCACCAGTGCACTGGATGCTGAGAGTGAACATAACATTAAGGTGTCTATTTATGATGTTTTGGTAGAAGTAGCTCTACAAACCTTGAAAGACATGCTTAACGTGTCTTCTGTTGTACTTAGGGTGTCCTTCGTGCAGTCAGAGGTGACCTAAAGACAAAGAGAACTGTCATAGTGATTGCACATAGGTAAATATATGAAACAATTTTTAACCTATTTGGACTTTTACCTCATTGCCTCTACCCCTACCCACCTTTTAGAGAAAGAGGGTGAAAGAGGGCAAGAAAATTGAATATTTGAAGTATTGATAGTGCACTTTTCACAGGCTTTCTACAATACAGGCTGCTGACAAAATAGTTGTCATGGAAGGTGGTAAAATCGTTGAGGTATGTATGTTGCTCTTTCTCTGCTTATGGGATCCAATAGGGGGCTTATGCTTTGTCTTCTTTGCCTTCTTTCTTTCCCTCCTTGCACCACTTAACTCTTTTGAGTTTTTTGTAGTTTCTATGACATTATTAAAAATAGAAAATCATTGCTGCTAGCTGCTAGACTAGTGTCCTTCTATTTCTTCATGCATGGATGCAACCGAACCTCAAATAATCTATTAGATTGCAGCTTCTGCAGGCTTATGTTACATGTTTGTTACCCTTTGTCACTGTATAAGCAATGTCACTAATACAAGTGGTCATGTCTTTATATTTGTCTGAAGTTCCACTTTACTCCAGAGGCTTAAATTTTGTGTAAAGGATTAGCAAAATGCAGCTTGCACTTAATTTAAGAGTCTGAGTATTAAGTGAACAAATAGGACTAATCACATTTATGTGACTGGGATTTATTACCTTCTTATTCTCTCTGAGTATGCTAAGAAAATTTTTTTCAATTAATTTTATAGGTAGGTAGCCACTCAGAGCTTCTACCAAAAGATGGTTTATATTCACGATTAACAAGAAGACAGGCTGATGCAGGTAGTACCGACTTAGTATTGGTCGACATTGGCAGTTTCAGTGCATTCTTTCCCATTTCCATTATTTATTTGCTATCACAGAGGTTGCATCACTTTTGGCAACCATCAATACCAGTGTCAGTTCAGGAGATTTCTCCAGAGAGAAAATGGCATGGCAAGGTTGAGCAATTAGTTTGCTGTCGTTCATAATTGTCTTTTTCTTCTCTCCGAAGAAGACTGGGTTGCACTTCAGTCCCCTTGCACCATCTTCAAATGAATAATGCAGCTTATGGAGTTGCTGCTACATTCTATTGCAAACTATTCTTTTTCCTCAGATCACCGAGTACTTAAACAACAATCTGCTGCGATCTACTGCAGCCTAAGCGATAGAACCCATTAGCTAGGCAGCTTTTGAAGTGTCTGCCAGCCTAAAGCATACTTATTCTCCACATTTCTTGTACTCGAACTATATGATCTGTTATACCTCAAAGGGCTATTTTTCTTTTAGAGGAAGCTCAAGGTATATGTGTTGTAATATGCACAAGTGTGCTGTTGTACGTTGCATGGTTCTAATCATTTATTACATTCAGCTGACACAAGGTATTCTGCGAAGTGGAAGAATACTGATAGTTTGTTCGTCTTTCTTTTTATTTTCATGTATATTCAGAAACAAGGCCTTATTCACCAGTAAAGTTACTAATTTGTTCAGGTTTTCTAACCCTGAATGAATAAAGTTGCTGGTGACTTGGATAGGTGACTAGTAACTGGTTGAACGTACCCATAATTTGCTTTTCTTGTCCAAGAAAAAAAGAGTAACTGGTGACTCTCGTATACAAAGTGAGCAGTTACTAATAACCATAACAAAGTCAAGCTGCTCCTAAGCAGTTCAACTTTGATTTCGACTCGAGTTTGATATTAGTGAGCCACCATATGTATATTCGAGCCCGAAGTAGAGATAAGGGATATTCATCTTGTTAATTGTATATCCCTAATTTTTTTGTTATTTATTAAGGAAAATGATTATTTTATTTATTTTATTTTTTTAAACTTAAGTAGACTCGAATTTGAAATTGATTAGGTTCAAATACAAACTTGAACTTTACATTGAGAGTTTGTTGAGTTCGAGTTCGAGTTCGATAAAATTGAGTTGGGCTCGATTCGATTTGGACAAAACTCGATTCGATTCAGGCAAAACTCGATTCGATTCGATGTGTTTGCGATCCTTTAACAAAGTTGATTTCTTTACTAATATTTATATTTCAATAACTTTTCAGAGTCTCAAATTAATAGTAACTTTTCTACTAAGTTTTTGAAATTATTACTAATTTGGCTTTGGTTACTTCTAATTAAGTACTGGTAAACATACACTTTCATAAGTTACTAGAATATTAGATTACAAATAATATTGCACTGTCATAAGCTAGTCATTGGTTCATTTTATAAGTTAATAGTGACTAATTTGGTTATTAATAAAATGTGGTTACTTATTTCGAAAGAAAGATTGTATTAATAACCAAATTATTAGGAATTTGGCATTGTAACTTTTTTTTTTTTTGGGTACAATATTGCAGTAGCTAATGGTTTGGGACTTTGACAAATTACAATTAGGTCGATTCCAGTTATTAATAACCCATGCTTATTTACTAGGGAAAACAAACTCCACTCATAACTTCTTATTTTCACAAAAAATTTGGGTTAGTAGTGATTTGGGTAGCCAAATTTATTATATCAGTAACTAATGAAGATTTTTGGGAATTATTAGTACATAATACACAATTTTACGGATCTGGAACAGATGTTAAGGATCAAATCAAGTAAATATCTAAACTGAAAGCTCACACGATGAGGGGCGGTTTAGAATGTGGATAAGGGTTAAAAAAGAAACTTCCTGCAATTTTCTTCAAATTGCGGGGCGGTTTATAATTTCGTCCAAATCCAACTAACTAATTTAAATTTAATTTATAAAAATCTTCATTTCAGTTTTAGATTCGTGATCGGTGATACTACTAATTACTGCTAAATTTAGCTGCTGTTGTGTACGTAAAAAAAAAAAAAAAAAGAAGCAAAATATCCTCTACACTACAAGGAGGAATTAGAGCTTCATCTTCTTCTTCTTCTTCTTCTCCTTCGTCAAATCCCTTGAATTGAAATCGTATTCGTATTTTTTATTAATTTTCTCCTTTATCATCTCTTTTTTTTTTTTAACGATTAATCGAAGCCTCAAAAACCCTAAACCCTAAAAGAACAGAAATCGAAATCCTAGGAATGGATTTTCAGCAGCCTCATGGGTATATGAGACCTCCGCAACCGCCGCCGTCGATGGCAGCAGATCCCTACCACCATCACCACCCCCACCACCAGGCGCAGAGATTGCCGGTTCCTCCGCCTAACCCTTGGTACTCGACTCAATTTCAGTACCAGCACTCTACTCCTCCACCACAACCACCACTTCCTCCTCCTCCTCATGTCCCGCCCCCGCATCAGCAGTGGCCGCCACCGCCACCACATTCCGATCATTTGGCTCCCCTTCCTCCTTATCCTACGCCACATCCGCTTCCAGTCAACCAGTACCCTCCTCCGGTTCCTCATCCGCATGCTAATCTTCCACCTCGTCCGCATGTTCCGCCCCCTCAGATTCCCCAGTCGTATTCCCAGGTCAATCAGGTATTCCCTCAGTCCATAATGTATATCTTCACATTTCTTTTCTTTTTTTCCCCCATTCCTTGGGAGGTAGTGTGGGTGTTATTTTAGCCGTAGCTGTATTTTTCTTTTGTTGATTCATTGTACGGAGGGGAAGGAGTACGTACATAAAGGGATTAAAATGTGATAAATAATCATCTTGTTTATTTTTAACCTGAATACAGGAAATGGAGCACTACTAATGTCTTTTGGCCTTTGACCAAATTCATGCAGTACTCTATCTCCATTTCTGTAATTAACAAGTTTAAAAGTTGGAAACAGGCTAGATTCATTACGTTTATCAGGCAGTTATTTTTTTTGGGGGGGGGGGGTTGAGAAGCATGAGCATTTGAGTGCTTATAATTAACAGAAATTGTTGATGGAATTTTCCACTTAGTTGTTACACATGAGCTTAGAGGGGTTGGAGGAGGAACGTATATGAGCAAATATACCTTCGTGCTATGTCATAGGAAGTGGCAGCATTAAGTCACAAAGGATAGCAATGTGATTAGAAAAGTTTCTGGGAGAAAAAGAAAATGAGGATGATTTTGGAAGAATTTGAACATGGGTCACAAATAATTAAAGGATGGAAGTTTGCCAATGTGAGTTCCTATTTTACCAAGGTTTTCCTGCTTCAAATTCTCCATATAAACTAGAGACTGGCTTAAGATGTGTATAACAGTATAAGAAAGGGTCTTTGGTTTACTTTCTTCTCCCAAATGAGGGAAAACATGTGAATCTACTCACATCATCATCATTGTTATTAGTATTATTGTTATTATTATTTTAAAACTTAGAATCGTAAATGAGATGATATTATGCACCTTTCTTGTCCAACTGTACTCCATGTGATTGCTTCTTTAGAATTGGATTCCTTTTTTATCCTAAAATCAAGTACTTGATAGTTTTTTTTGTGAGCCTCTTTCTGTTCCTCGTATTTAGTGGTTCTTAGATGGAATTTGGTATTTCTTTTAGAATTTGAGGATTTTAGTCTGTACTGTTCTGTAACCAGTAAAATGAATTTAATATCCATTGAGGGAAGGTATAGTTTGTTTTGATACGTATGCATGCAAGGAAAATGCAAGGGTGCCTTTTCTTTTTAGAGCGTTACTTTTGTAAGCAAAAGTCCTTTAGATGGACAAAGAGCTTGGCTTGCTGTAGTTGTGGATTGTTGCTAGTCATTTATAGTTACTTGTTGGTTTTATATAAATCATCTGCTATTGTGTAGTTTTGGTGAATTGTACTACTGGTGTTATAGACTCTACATTTATTACTATGTTCTATGTGCTTGTAGGAGTGGGGGACTGCTAATTGGGGTCATCATCAAAGTTGGGAGTATCAAGGTAAGCAAACATTTGTGACTCAGTTTCATATTGATTGGCTTCTTGCCTCTAGTCTTTTGTTACATCATCCTGTTTAACTTGTCTCTTAACAAGTGATTGAAATTTGATGAAAACATGTTTCCCTGCATGGTCTATTTATTTATCCTTGTTGCCATGTTGGTGTTAGATATGCTAGGGGAGGCTACTTCACTTTTGTTTAGCTACTGTACAAAAGCTGTTGGTTCTGACGTACATTGCCAGTTCAAAATTTTTAATGAAGCTCGAATTATACTAGATCTAAGGGTGATCTTTGGATCCGGAGGCTCTTAATTACCATACTAATCTGGTTCCACAGAGATGTCATAATTCCTCTTCCCTTTCAGATAAAGTAATAAATGAAATGCTTGGCTGTCTTGGCCTGCATTTTACTTGTCATAAGGATATGATGTGATACATAGTATTTCTCTAATTGTAGCTAATACCAATGAAGAAGTTTGGGCTGCAAAGGCCCGGGCATGGGCAGCTGCTAAAGCTGCATCAGACAACCAGCAGCCTCAGCAGTTACCATATGCTTTTCAAGATGGAACTGGAGATTCAGCTGCTGTGTTTCCTGGACGAGATTCTTCTATAAGTCCATCGGTCCATCAGCAGGAGGTACCTTCTAGTTATTCTTCTATTGCAGGTAAAAGAACAATTAACACATTGCTTTTGCACATGAAGCTTCTACTTTGAGAATTGCACAATTAACACATTGCTTTTGCACATGAAGCTTCTAATTTGAGAATTGCTTCCATGTGTTTTGGCTTTACTAGTAGCATGCATGCATAATGGGATACATTTGAGAATTGCTTCTGACAATCTTTATTTTGTTATTTGAGTTTTTAGTTTATGACTTACATGGACTCAATCTTCTTTAATTATATGGGATACATTTTCTCCTAGTCTTCCACAATTCATGGAAGCATACAAGTCTTGACCATATTGCTCTTTTATGGTGAGACAAATTGAAAATGGTAAAGCAAAGTGGCGTGAATGATAAGTGACTAAAGAAAAGAAAAACAAGTGAAGAAAATTGAAACTTGAACTTGCAGTTTGCAGTTTCCTGGTAGCCAATGGAATAACTGTTTAAGACATAAGGTAGACTAGTCTATGCACTGTTCAAGGAAGTTAAAGAAGGATGTATTTAACTCCTTGGTTCTCCAAGTTTGTGTAAGGTTTATTTTTCAGGCATCCCAAGTTCTCTAGGTTGTCCAAGGTGGAAATGCCTGATATTTTGCATGCTTACTGATTGTTATCTTTTCTAACCAGGGGACCCCACAAGAGGCATAGACACTGTTGCAACCATGTCCCTAGACTATAATTTTGTCCCTCTGACTGAGCCAGCAGTGGTTTATCCTTCAGTTCCTGTAGCACTGCCATCAGGACCTCAGGTTGTTGTTCTTATCCTGCTTATTATGTTAATCTTGCTATCACATCCAGCCATCTTAATGGTGTTCTTATATTGGTAGGTTGACCCTTCAGTGCCAGTACCTCCTCCAGTTTCTGGGCATTCTGCGCCAATATTTGGAAGGATGCCTGGACCAAGCTTCCAGTCAACAGTCTCATCTGTTACTGCTCCCTTTGGAACTGCTACAGGGCCTGAT
Organism: Gardenia jasminoides; assembly: GCA_013103745.1. Lineage (NCBI taxonomy): Eukaryota > Viridiplantae > Streptophyta > Magnoliopsida > Gentianales > Rubiaceae > Gardenia > Gardenia jasminoides. The sequence goes on from CM023105.1 coordinate 42,784,991, forward strand.
ATGCATCCTGGGACAACTTTTTCTGCTGATGCATTTGGGGCTTCTGTTGTTTCTGAGCGCCCTAAAAAGGTACTTACCAGTGAAAGCATCTAAACATGGTTTTCACAGTCAGATCGTTGCTTATATACTTACATTTTTTGATATTTTCAGGCTTCGGTGCCCAACTGGCTTCGAGAGGAACTAATAAAGAAGAAACCTGCAATTGTGAGTTCGGCTGTAGAGCTTCCAAAAGAGGATATTGAATCAATCGAAGATGAAGCTGTTGATAAATCTTATGGAAAGGGTGATCAGGGAGATAGCAAAAGCATAGACTCTCCTAGGTCAACTGAGGATGAGGATGATGATGAGGTTATCTTATTCTTTCTTAATGTACCATTTTGAATATTTACAGCTGGTCAAAAAAAAAAGGAATATTCTCATTTTGGAACATTTTTCCTTCTTCAATTCATATTGCTTTGGGCTGTGAAAAAGATTACCTGTTGAATCTTTTGGAAGAAAATGTCAAACAAGTCAACTTTGAACTGTGGAAATTTCAATGACATGTTTATGAAAGGGTCTGGAAAATTTCTTTCAATCGATTGAAGAATACATCCATTTTTGAAGTATCTATTTACTTTTCATTTTTGTTTCTAAAATCTTGAAGTGATTTAAGATTTCAAAGTATGCCATGCTGGTCAAATCTTTCATCTAGCCCTTTCCAATATCTGAAGAGCTTTATGAAGATGGTCTACTGTTCTGATAATTTAGCTTTAGTTTGCATCTTTCCTGTAGCAAATCTTTAGTTTTTTCAATATCTTGATAGAGTAGCAAATCTTTAATTTAAGTATTTTCAGGCATGCTTCTAGGCTGATGACTTCTTTCCCCTCCTTCCTTAGCCCCTTTGTAAAATAATAATTTTCTCTTTCACGTCATAGTTTCTTTATTCTTCATGGGTTATTGCTTTACTGATAGGTGCCTAAATGTTGTTTAGGATGATGTGGAAGCAGCAAGAGCTGCCGCAATAAATCAGGAGATAAAGCGTGTTTTGACTGAAGTTCTTCTAAAGGTTGCACTTGGAATAACTGATAATTTTCTGTTCTTATTCACTCAGGTTTTAACTTTGTGTTATCTTGATAGGTTACTGATGAACTTTTTGATGAAATTGCTACGAAAGTTCTTAATGAAGATGATCCCACAGTTGAAGGTGGTTTCTGTGCATAAATTATGCACCGACACACACACATACAAAATCCTTTTCTTGAGTTTCTTGTATCTTTTTTGCTTTCCTATTGCATTTTTACCTTGATTCTATCCAAAGTGTTAAATAGATTTCTGTCCATGCTTACTCAGATTATTGTTTTTTATTTTTTAGTTGGGGATGGTGTTTTGAATCATGATAAAGCACAGACTTCTAGACCAATCATTGCAACTTCCAGAGCCTCATCAAATGTTCTTCAACCATTGAAAACTAAGGATACTAATTCTTATGAAGCTAGTGAAAAGTCTAATTCTAGCTCTGCTGGGGATTTGCTTGGTCTTGGTAGTTATGCCTCAGATGATGAGGACAATGAAACTGAGAGTTTTGGTAAACAAAGTTTAAAGGAAGATAGTGTGAAGCATCTGTCAACATCAAGCAAGTTATCAAAAGGCACAGATGCACTTCATAATGGTGGTTCACAGGAAGAAAATAAAGAGCATGGCAATTCAGATTCTGATCTAGGTAGTAACAGTCAAAATGCTACCACAGTAAATCATACTGGTGCAGTTTTTGAATTAAAGGATACAGAGGCAGCAAAACTATCCGATTCAGTGGCTGAGCATGAGGTGCTGGATGGTATCATTGCTTCTAAGATTAAGAACACTCTAGCTGCTAAGGTAACTGATCAAAGTGAAAAGATAGTTGAAAATGACAGCTCCAAAAGGTCAGTGATGGGTGATTCTTCGGGTGAAGAAACTAGATGCAAGTTAGATAAAAATGATAGACGTGAACAAGAAAGAAATTCTGTTGGGAAAAATGTCAGACACTTAGAAATTGAAAAGGAGAGTGGCTATGAGAAAGAGGGAACAAATAGCAGGCATGATCAGAGGCACTTGAAAAAGGAAAGGAGGGATGATCAAAATGGTTCAAAAGAAAGAGTTGTTAAGTCTTCAGAAAAAGCAAAGGATGCTGATTCAAGAAAAAGGGCCTCTCCTGATTATGACAAGGAGGGTAAGAAGGAGAAGCATGCAGACAGAAGATCAAGTGGTAAAGAAGAAAATGATAGGAAAAGGGAAAGATCAGAGGACGATAGAAGAGAAAAATCTAGTCATAGAAACTCAAGTGAATCTAGCAGACATAAGAGACACCATTCGCCTTCCATTGAACCATCAGATAATTCTAAAAAGTTCGTATCTCAGTTCAATAGTTGTTGATTTTTTTTATCTTTTCTTCAACTCATCATCTGAAGGAAAGAAGAATTGCTTGTATTTTCTTTTGGCCTGCAGAAAGATACACTCAAGGAGACATAAATCACCATCTCCTGTCAGGTCGAGGAAAAGGTATTTATCTTAGTCTCCTAGCAATCTGGGAACACTGTTGTTTTTCTTACTGTTTTGCTCTATAGATATATTTTTTAATATGTAATATCGTGAGTGCTGTTTAGGATTAATACCCCAAAGAAAAGGGCTAGACTAACTTTAAGATGCAAAATTGTGAAGCTGTATATCAATTAGGTAAACCATACGTGAAGTGCTGTAGTTCAAGGCCCTTGTTAGTGTAACTTGTATGTAGTGGCCTTTTCCAATGGTTGGTTTAAGAATATTATGCTGCATGCTCTTATGCTTCAAGCTTCTCTTATTTGTTTCCAAATATTGACCAAGTTTTAAGATAGAATTAAAGGCATAAGTTATTGTATGAGCAATATGGGATCTCTTTTTTCTTGTGTTTTTCTGTATTAATTGCCTATGGCTTTCCGCATACCTTTGAAGTTTTTGTCACCTTATGTGACGTGTATTATTTACTATCTATGGATATGTTTAGTTTGCTTTTTCTGTTGCTGATCTTTTTCCTCATCTAATTTTGTCTAATTATAATTGATTGATTAGTTCATTGTTTTACCCACCTTCTATTCCTTGACAGCTATAATAAACAGGTATTAATCTGCATAGAACTGATTTTTCTTCTGGCTGATTGCTGGATAATTTGACATATATACAAAAGCGTACAATCAGATAGATAAATCACATGGGAATATGACCCACGATGGAAATACTATTAATATATTGATTTACTTATGCTGGATGTAGATAGATTTTCAAATCCTGCCTGAAATAAATATGATTTTTTCTTCACATGGTCCCGGGGCACCCCAAAAAAAAGAAAGAGAAAGAAAAGAAAAGAAAACCAAGCAGCAGGGAATGTTGCAAGCACCCAATTTACAGTTTAGATGCTAATTGTGTAAACAGCATTGTTGGTGATTTGCTGTTATTTCTCTTATAGAGTTTGTGCAATCCAGGAGCCGTTTGGTAATTGTGTTCTAGTTTGCAATATTTCTTTAATCTCTACAGGTTAAGGGTTGGAAAGTATCAATGATGTCACATAGACTGTGATCTATGTGTCACACCAGAAATAGGTTTCTGGCCTGATGGATTTCTGTAGAGCATGTAAAACGTGGCCTTTTGTTCTCTCTCTCTCTCTCTCTCTCTCAAATTTACCTTTTTGCTTGTGCATTTTGCAAATATTGATTATTGCAATAATTCAAGAATGAGTTGAAAGCACTTTTGAACTTGCAGAGGATTTTGCCTGTAATTCTTGATAAATATGGTTGAGAAGAAACTAATTTCCGTCTGTTAAAGACTTTGTGATACTGTTTGTTTGACATTTGACATTCAATTTTCAATAGCTTACTATCATCAGAAGAGTGAGGTATCAGATTGGCTATGATTATTTGTTTAGGAGGCACTGTGAGGGAAACTCGTCGAGATGATGGGTATGCTTTAGTTAAGTTTTTAGCTAGCGTAACCCCTTGACGTTTGAGTGCTTTTTGGCAAATATTGAAACAAGTATTGTCAGGATCACAATAAGTTTGCCAACAGGCCTATTTATTTAAAGAATAATGTGTTCAAGGCCGAGAAATGCTGTTCAAAATTTATATTTTAACTCTATTAGTATGCAATGTTTCATTTATAGACAAGTTTCGCGGTCTCCTCATAGCAAGCACTCTCAGCGCAGGCATTCTCCTTACTCTTCTCTTGAGACTTCCAGGTATGTTGTTGGACATATCTAATTTAAGTTTCTATTGTTTGTATATAGCCATTCGTCAATTGCAAAGTACTAAGGTGAAAGAACATTTATCTTGAAGTCGGGGATATTTCTAGCATATGAATTGGTCTTTTGCAATTTTAGGGGGAGGAGATCGAGGTCGAGGTCAAGGTCACCTACTCGACGGAAGAGATGATACCCGAGATTGCATGGAGATGCAAGATATCCGAATCAGAAACTTTGTTCTTAAAGATCCTTGTTGTAATAAGATATTTTCGTTCTTGTCAATGCAAATATCGGAGAGTAGCTTTCTTAAAATCATCCCCCAAGGTTTTCCTGCATTTGGTTCATCTTCAATGTAATTATGTCGGCTCCTCGTTTCTACGCAAACCATGGGATGATTTCTTTGCCCCTTTTTTTTTTTTTTTGGGGGGGGGGGGGGGGCTGGGGTGTTCAATGAAATCAATATTTGCTTGAAAAGGCAAGATGAGAAGTCAGAATATGTGACGGTGGAGGCTGTGACAAATCTAGAAAGAAACGACTTCGCTGCGGTACAAGCCTATAAACCAAACAAAGATCGTGTACTAAACAAGATAATCGATAATTCATTACCTATAAACCAAATGTAAGATCGTGTAGTAAATAAACAGCAAATCAACATGTAGCGTTTGGACAGCTAATTATTAGAAATTTAGTGGGGTGTACAATATCGATAACTTTTGACTCTCTAAAATGTGGTATAGAATGGAATTGTTTTGAAATTCACAAATGACTGAAGTGGGATATTTTTGAGCATTTTAAAATGTAAAATTTATTTGAATTTTTGGATCATTTCTATCATGGTATTTCAAGTTTTAAAATTAAAATTTTCTCAGTTTTTCATGTAGTATATTAAAAATTAACTTTTTCATGGCATCCAAAGAGGTATTATTGAAGGTAAAATTTATTTGTCTTTTAATTTATTTGTGAATTAAAATTTATGTAGTGTATCTTCTGACTTGTATAAGTGAAATTACCAACTCTTCCATCAGTCCTTGAAAGTTTCAGTCTGTCACCTACCGTAAATAATAATATACAAACTTTTATCCCTTTCCTAAACGTGCCACTGTATTAAAATGTGCATAACAATCAACCACGACAAAGCTGATGGAATAGTTGTTTTGATAATCCACCTCTTTGCTTTGAGATATTTTCATATTTGTATCTATGGCTTAGTAATATTTGTGATTTAAAGTTAGCTTTTTATAAGTGAATTCAAATCAAACATCACCTATGGATACACAGAAGACTAAAAAGTAGTTGTTAGCCCTGGCCTGTTGAAAGGCAAAAAAGGGTAACAGAATAAATTGAAGTTAGCATGTCAGAGATCTAGTAATTGACAGAGGAATTGGAATCTGAAGAAGTATCTTTTGTTGGAAAATTTACTCTGAAATGCTCCCCATGTGCATTTTTTATTAAGCTTTTTATATATATATTTTAGCTACAATTTATCCGAGCACCTGATAATTTTATTTAAGAAGAGTTATAGTACTAATTTTTTGTACATATGCTTCTAAAAAAGCCATGGCAAAGGAGCCAATAGACTTCTGAAGTAATTAATGAGAATAAACTCCGAAACAGAGTTCAGGCGTAAGGGACCCAGCTGATTTGGTGGGTTGGGCAAGTCAGCATTTGACTTTAGTGTGCAAGTATAGTATGGCTGAACCCTTCTACCTTTAGGTTCTCCTCCACTCCACCCTTTGTTTCAAGTCCCAAACCCCGCCTCTTTAGTCTTTTCTTGACGTAAGAAGGCAGTTCCAGCTGCACAAAGTATTGTTGAATAAAGCCTTCCATTGTGATTTGCGAAGCGTGAAAATGGCGATACTACATCACATGTCCTGCACAAGCCCACTTGGCTGCTTTCTTGCTAACCTCCGGGAGTGCAGGCGTTGCCATTTCACATTCCTCGACTCCTTGCATCCCTTAAAGTTGCCTTCTTTCTCTTAAAATCTTCCCCAAAGTTAAGTCAAACCCATCGGGCCTTGATCCAGTATGTTCTTTAGTTCAGAAACCAAAACAAGAACAGCAGCAATGCAGCTCTACAGCTCCCTTTTCTATCCCTTTTTCCATAACAAGAAGGTCTGGTTCCACACGGTTGCATCTCATTGATATCCCTTTGCTGATATATCTTGTTAGTTTTGATTCAATTGTCTTTTCTGGCTTAAAATGGACTGATTTTGATTGGCAGGGACTGGCTCTTGGAATATGGTTGGTTTGGCTATTTGGGATTTTCTTGATAGGTGTTAGCTTTTATGCTACTCAGATGTTGTCTTTTTCTGCTATGGATCAGTTCAAGAGGCCAAAGCTTTTTGGCAATGGATTTAGTGATTCCTCTGGTCCCACGATCACCATATTTGCTGCACCAAGACCTTTTGAGGGCTCAGTTGGAGAAAGACAGGGTCTTGCTATCAGATCATGGCTAGGTCTATCACCTGACATTGACGTTCTGCTCTTTAGCCAAGATCCTTCTGCTGTCTCGTTTGCAACAGCCTTTGGTTCCAGGGTATCAGTTGAGCCCAATATCGATTTCACGTGAGTCTCGAAAACTATGTACTTTGATCATTTGGCTAATTTTATAGAGTCCGACGTTATAGACTCGATGATTTAAACTGTACAGTGATTTTTGCTATTGTCTTTTCGTATCATACATCCAAGTGTTGACATTTTCTAGGCATCAGTAGTTTCACTTGTTATACAATAGACAACACCAATAAGCTCTTAGGATACCACTCTACCTAGTATAAGCCCTACACTTTCTAATGAACCTTCATTTCTAGAATTATTGTTGGTAGAAGCCTTGCACGAACAGGATTGCATGTGTTCTGACCACCAGAGTGGGATTCGACATGTTTCCGGTTAGATTACTACAGATAATTACTGACAGAGACACTGTGTAGTTGATGAAAATTCTCATTTTTGTAGGTTCCTTGGGACGCCCTTTTTTCATTCAATGGTGGCCAGAGCACAGGCATCAAACTCAGATGTTTCTGTGCTGATTGATCCTGAACTAATTCTCATTCCCGATTTCATTCCCACTTTGAGATTTGCTCACAAACTTGATCACGATTGGTTACTTATTGCTTCCTCACAAAACTTGTCCTACTCTCCAGTTCGCTGGGATGCGGATTGGGAGAATTCAGTAGCCGATGAAGGGAAGAAACTAACAAGCCAAACGGTACGAATCAAGCTGTCACAGATTCAGACTGCATGGACCATCAGAGAATTTACAGTAAAGTTGTACTCTTCCTTGCAGGGGTTTTTTGCTCAGAAATTGCAGTGGGAATTATGTGAAAGAAGAATGCTAATAGCATGGAACAATTGCGGTCTTCCTCTGCATAGTGGAGTCTTACCTCCTTTTTTGTACCGAAAGGGGATTTACCATCACTGGTTATTAACTGAAGCCTTGTTATCTGATTATAGGTTGATATTTGATGCCACTTGGACCTTTTCAAATACCTATGTCAATGATACAAAACACGTGTACTATGAATTAATGGAAGCTTCCAATCATTCAGATATGGAAAAGAGGAACTGGGAATTCATGGGAAATCTCCAGCTAGGGAAACTTTACGGGTCATCTTCTTTTCGCGAAGCTAATTATTCAAACTTGTTTAGATTTTCTAAATGTGGTGGGAACTATCTTTTGATGAACTCAGAACAAAATGTTGCTTTTTCTCTGGGAGACCCGGTATCATTTAGTTTACGAAATCAAGGTATTTCTGCACCGTTGACAGAAAAGAAAATTCTGAATTGTCTTAATGTAATGAAGTCACGTCGAGGGATTGAAAACTGTTCTCTGAAGGACCAGCTGCAGAGTTCTGACTCAATTTCTCTTCCATTCTCCTTAGAACTTCTTCTTTCAATGCGTGCAGACCAGAAGAAGACAATTGTACTAGCAGTTGCTGGATATAGTTATAAGGACATGCTAATGAGCTGGGTCTGCAGACTGCGCCACCTCCAGATTTCAAATTTTTTGGTCTGTGCTATTGACCATGAAATTTATGAGTTTGCAGTTCTGCAGGTGACATGCTTCTCCATTATTTGTGCTTGAATTTGTGGTTTTATTTTTAAAGTTTAGGAGAAATGTGAAATCAGTACCGTCAAAGTTCAGTGTGCATGCATATCATCTCGAAGTGTTCTTATTATCCATCTCTTTAGTTCCTACATTTCTCCATGTTCTGATAAACCTAAAGGAATTTATTGCATGCTTTTAGGGCCTACCAGTTTTTGAGTATGCAGATATTCCAACAAATGTCAGTTTTGATGACTGTCATTTTGGAACAGAATGCTTTCAGAAAGTCACCAAAGTCAAGTCGAGGATGGTCTTGCAGATATTAAAGCTGGGTTATAATGTACTATTGAGTGATGTTGATGTGTATTGGTTCAAAAACCCCTTATCTTTGCTTAACTCCTTTGGTCCTGCAACACTGGTCGCGCAGTCCGATGAGTATAACATTACAGGTATTAACTTCAAAAGTTTTACGCCTGCACTATGAAAACTCCCTATGCTTCAGGTTTGCCTTAATGGCCACTCATGATAAATTTGCTATCTTACTCATAAAATACGAGTCATGGGATGTAAAACTTTTCTTACTGTCCAATCTCTTATTTTTCTGTATTTTGATATGAAATAAGGCATTGACCTCCAATGTGACAATCTGGAATATTTATGTTGTAAGTTATGATTTCATGCTCGTGCTTGCAGGACCAATTAACTTACCACGACGCCTCAACTCTGGTTTCTATTATGTTCAGTCAGATGATACTACAATTGCAGCATTGCAGAAAGTCGTGCAACATGCATTGACTTCTAATCTCTCAGAGCAACCAAGCTTTTATGACACCTTATGTGGTGAAGGTGGGTTCCATCGTCTAGGTGATGACAGATGCTTAGAGCCTGAAACAAATCTAACTGTTCATTTCTTGGATAGAGATCTTTTCCCAAATGGTGCACACCAAAATCTGTGGGAGGAAAGAAATGTCAGAGAAACCTGTATGAAGAGAGGGTGTTTCATTATCCATAATAATTGGATTAGTGGGAGAAGGAAAAAGTTAGAACGCCAGGTGTTATCAGGACTTTGGGAATATGATATTGGCACAAGAATGTGCCTGCAAAAATGGCACAAGACCGCCAGGTTGACAAGTTATTTTTAAACGAGGTGGATACTTGGTTTATCTTCATTTGAAGCTTTGGTATTCACGTGGAGGAGAACACAAGGAGGAATTTGTTTATCTGTATTTACTTCCTTCAAGCTCTTGGATTTTCCACCGTTGTCATTTGGGAAAATGATAAAAATGCAATAGACAGCCATGAGACAAAGCCGGCATCAACAAAGTTTAATTACATGAAACTCCTGATAATCAAATTCTCATAGATATTGGACCATAATGTTAGCTATTTCAAGGTGGGGACTTCTGGTTGCCAGCAATGCTGAAGAGGTGGGCTCTTAAGATTGGATTAATCAGATATGAAGGGAAAGAATCCAAAAGCAATAAGGAGCTAAGAGTGGCCAATATTTCACTTGACTTAAGCATACACTTTAAGGATACCACTGTCCGGGTAGTTCATGCAGGTGGCCGGGAAGAGCGGTATCAACATCCAATTCCTGCATCTCAGTTAATGGAGGAGCATCCTGGGATGTGTGTTGCCAGACCAGATATCTTCAAGCGCCCGCATGAATCTGTTCTCTCTGCAGATGATTTTTTGTTGCCTGGGCAGAAGTACTACATGGTACCCTGTACTACTGTTCGGAAATTGAAACGTAGACACTTGCAGAAAGGGAATGTGAAAAAACTCGAGGGAAGTGAGCAGCCAATCTTGTTGATAAAGGATGTTGCAGATGTAGGAGCTGAGTGTTCAGAAGAATCTGTTTGTTCTGCGGAGGACTTTTATGTTTCCAATGATAGGTGGTCCAGTTGTTTGCTAAGAAGAACCTTCAAGGAGAAGAAGTCATTTGTGCCACCAATCCAGAAGCCAAAACCTTGGAAGGAACTAGAATGGGAGCCCAGCCTCACATCTATACAGGAAATTTCTCCATGAATTTGTCTTGCTGCTGATTCTGGGGGTCATGTACTAGATTAACTGTCTGGTATCTGGACTTTTTATGCGCTCAGATGCTTATCATGCTTCCTTGGAAAGAGATCCTCGAAATCCTATTGTACCCTGCCTTGCCTTCCTTGGTCTTGTTCTAGATTAAAAATATCTTTGTATACAAGGTGTATCTGTTTCTATGCTCTCCATTCACCAAATTTGCATGTTTGTGCTGAATGAGGCTGAGGCAAAAAACATGTCGTGAACATCTTTGGTCAGTAAAAGGCGACTGTGTGTTTTCGTTTTTGCATTATATTTGATACGTCAGTACTGCTGACCACTGGTCTCGACTGCAGTTACATGAATGCATTTATACTTTGCAACGTTACAAGTTACCGCAGATGTATGTGTCTGCACTTTTCTTTAGCCAAGCACTAATTCTTATTAAAACATGTCTTAACCGTATAACACTCTGTTATGCGTCCTAAAAGTGATTTTGTTTTGTTATTAAGGAAATCTCCGCGTCTTTTCCATGTTTTGCATCCAATGTAGGATTGTGTGATCTTTTTCTCAGTAGATGAACAATCTTTGAAGCCTCTCTCCTTTTTGTTTCTGGTCCTCATGTTGGCCGTTCCTGCTCCCTTGCAGTACACGTGCTCGAGTTGTTGACTTTCAAGTGAAATTAAGAATCAAATGCTTAGCTGTTTTAAATTAATATTGAAATTGGTATACATAAGGCTGGTCGACGGATTGAGACAATGAGCTGGAGTTGTGCTGCTCAATGGTTCAAGATGAAGAAGAAAAGAGAAATCTGCTTAGTGTATGAGATCACTGTTTCTTAACCAAGGCACAAAGTTGAATTCATCATTGCCCTCATGAGATGTTAGCTATATCACAAGACTAATTGAACTAATCCTTGAAACATGAAATGCATGCTTTTAAGGGGAGAAGAGTAGTTTTCAAAGACAGGCAGCTGATAGCATTACATTACTGGATAAACCTTCCATTATCATAGCTTGATTTATCACACAAGGAATGAGGTTAGAATGCATAGGCGTGGTCCAAGCATAAGTGCAGTAGAGGCTTGTGATGCATACTGCACAGAGTTTTACACTGAAAATTAAGGGATGGGGACAGTAAGAGGTTATAAATTTGGGCAAGAAAGTCTCGCATATATCCTCGCCTGGAGCTTATATATTGCTCCACTTGAACAAGTCAGGAAATGTTCCAAAAAACTCTACTTATTCTACGATCACTTTAAAAGATCAATTGCAATTCTTGAATTATCTGATTCGCAAAGCTAACAATTCACTCATAAATTCATAATGTACACTCAAAGTATGTATGCAAACAGCTTAGTCAAGATCCATGTGTAGATTACTGCAAACACCGCACCAGCAGGAATTGTCACAGCCCAAGAAGTCACAATCTCCCTTACTGTTTCTGCTCTTACACTATTAAGTCCCCGAGCAAACCCCACCCCCATGACTGCTCCCACTAGAGTGTGGGTGGCTGAGATCGGTAAACCTAGTTTAGATGCAAACAAAACCACGGATGCAGCTGCAAACTCTGCTGCAAATCCTCGTGTTGGTGTTAGTTCTGTTATCTTCTTCCCAATTGTTGCTATAACTCTATAACCCCACATCGCGAGCCCTGCAACAATCCCAAAGCCACCCCATGCTAGAATGTCATTAGGAATGACAATTTCTGCTCCACTTACACCCCCCTGAAGAATGGATAATGCTGCAGCCAGGGGACCTATTGCATTGGAGACATCATTTCCACCATGAGCAAACGACATGAAACAGGCAGACAGGACTTGCATGTAACCAAAGACTCCATACACTAGTTTTAGCTGGGTACCCTTTGGACCAGCAAAGTCAGAAAGAAATCCAACATTTTTGGTGTGGATTATCTCTTCCTTTGGCTCTCCCCCTCCTGAATTAGACTTGACCAGTAGATGACCAAGTTGCTTCTGAATAATTCTGTACACGATAAACGCTCCAGCAGCACCACAAGCTAAAGCCTGGAGGACAGCTAAAGGGAATTGCTTACTTAGAGGGAAGGCTGCAAAAGAGATTCCAGTCACACCGATAAATACAGCAACTGGTGCAGCGGCAGCTGCAGCTTGTCCTGGGTTTGGAGCACTGTAAACAAACTAAAAAATATTAAAAAATGTCAGTAAGGATGAAGATCTGACTTTGGAGTAGAATCTGTGTTGTATTCTGATGCCTACGTTATCTTTCAGAATGAGTAATCAACATCAGGTTTCTTCTTGTTTCTTATGACAGCTGTTGAATCAGATTGGGCAAACATAATAATTTTTCAAGTCTCTAGTTATTGAGAACATACCCTGCGGATGCATTTATAGACAAGAAATGACACCATTGCTCCCATCAATGGTGAGATCACCCATGACGAGGTCACTCTTGCCAATGAACTCCAAAAGACAGCACCAGTTCCCCCATATACCAGACCAAACCCAACCATGGACCCCACAATGCAGTGAGTGGTTGAAACAGGCCAACCATAATAAGATGCAACCTGAGCACACCACCAAGATTTGTCAAGAGGTTGGAAGAGATAAAACAAATAACTGTGTAAATTCATGCATGTTGGGTGATTAAAGCTGAATGAGTTGAGAGACTGTGCTATTTCATCAAAAACATTGTCTAGCTAACCATAGGAAGAGTCCAACCATGTTGTTAATAATCATATTAAAGTAGTAGCATGTTGGAGTATATAACATCCAGTTTTAAGTAGAGCATTAAGATGATACTGAAGGATGTTTTTGTTATATATCATCATTGTCAGACTTAAGGGTATCAATACCTTCAAATTTTGTTTTCAAAGCTGTCTATCTTGGATAGAAAGATATCTATAATTTGAACTTCAGGTTCTATGGTATTTAGAGCTCAAACAAGCTGTAACAGACTCTATGTGCAGGAATTCAACTAAAGCACTTCACTGGTAGCTGGGAGCCCATGCCTTTGCAACTGTAAAATTGCAGTGACTCCAAAACTAAGTTTTACGCTTCTGCATCACATTAGACATGCTACACTCCAGGAGTTGTAAGCAAAAAAAGAAAAGTAAATGGTCACCATCATTGTATAGATAAATTGGAACATTAGTATATTGTTATTATCCTTGATAATTCCGAAAGGAAATAGGACAGAATCTAACTAAATTGCGTTTATGTTTAGCTTGTTTTTCGATGAATCTAATGTCTTCAGTAGTCAAGTCAGAACGTGCTTCCAACGGTACTATACAATTTTAAACACAAGGAGCATTGTCCTCCATTCCCTTAAATAAGTTGCATAAATTTTGTCCGACACATATACGGAGAATACAATGCGTGCTAGAGAATTTGGAAACATCTTGAATGTCAACCATGCAGATCAAGAAAGGAAGGATGTAGAATTGCACCTGCAACCAAGTACCAGCAGCCGCCAAAGAAGATAGCAGCCCGGCAAAAAGCAAAGTGGCCTTTCCATCGAAAACATTTGCAACCAGAATTCCCTTCTGCATTGTACTGGTAACATGTGTTCCCATCAGCAATGCACCCGAGAATTCGAGAACAGCAGCAATCAATACAGCTTGCCTGAGGGATAGAGCTCCTGAACCAACTGAAGTCCCCATGGCATTCGCAACATCATTGGCTCCAATGTTCCAAGCCATGTAAAAACCGGAGAGTAATGTAGCATATGTCAAAAACTTAGTCTTCAATCCAGTAGTCTGAGTCAGTGACTTAATGAAAAAGGGAAAACTAAGAGCAGCAACTGCTATGCATATGGATACAGCAGCAGCTGTTGTTGAGGATATATGGAAGGCCTGCGCCATGCCTGGCAATTCATCATCCGTGCTTGCATCAACTTCATGTTGCCTTTCAGCTTTTATATCTCCACCTTCATGATCTTCAGCTTCAGCAAAAGATGATAAGGCCGCAAAAGGGGTGGTAGAGCTACAATTTCTCTGCCCTAAAAGTGAAAAGGATGATTTAAGCAGCCGTTGCTGAGGCTTGAGAATAAGAGGGTCTCTTTTGGGTTCATTGCAGAAGAGACGGTGCCTGTAAGTAGGAAGGTAGAGATGAGAATTGTGAACTAAGAAGGCTTCAGCTGGTGTAGTAGCCCCGTTTCTAGCTGAAGATAAACAGTGAGAGGAAGTCATGACTTGACAGAAAAACAGAAAGGATTCAGCAAGTGTGGACAGAGTGTGTTTGAAGTGAACAGGGGAGGGTTATTCAGGTAGAATCTTGTCCATGGAAAGCAGAGGAGGAAAAGAAGAGAAAAGAGTAGGTGGAACAGGAGGACTGGAGGAGGGGGCACGGGCATGGGCGTTTTCTTAGTCTCACATTTCCATTTTTCTTTGGTGTAGAAGGATTGGCAGCTTGGTTTGGGGTCTAGTGGAATGAGTGGTGGCTGAATTTTTTCTTGGCCCTGGCACGTACACGTCCACTAGTTTTAACTTCAAAATTACACGTCAACAAGATACCATATCCATGACCAATGGATCTTTTGCCCAGCAGGGAGATGAAGGGACAGGCAATTTTGCCCAAAGAATCCATTCTGTCCTCTCTTCTTCTTCTTCTTCCACTTTTCTACTCTTTTTTTTTTTTTTATTTATTTGCTTAACTTTCCTTTTTCATGATGACCAGTTAGATTATGGCATTACCCAATGAGGCCATCCACAGACAATCCGCGAGGCTCGAGTACGTAATTGGACCTTATCCCTTTGAGACAAATATGAAATTTACCTTGCACCTTAAAATGACAAGGCTGTAATAAGCGATTAGGTGAAGTCTCTTGCCTTTTACTCATTTATGGTCCTAAAATCAAAGGAAACGTTCAGAGCCCCGAAACAATTGTTGCAGCTTTACTTCTATTGCAAGTTCTAGTAGTCTAGACTAGATTTATCATAACTTCATCATTATCTGATGACTCAAGTCAAGGAAAACTCCACCTATGGTATCCTCATTTTCGCAGCCATTATCTGCTCTGCGGACAGATTATTTTCCACGCCACAAAATTTTTCTGGATATTATCCTCCCCCTTGATGCATGTTACTTGTACTACAGTTCGAAATAATGCTACCTAGGAGTATAATTAGCAATTTCCTACATTGTCTGTGTTCTAATATGCAGCATTTTCACAGCTATAGAATGAAGGAAACATGAAAGAGAGCTCATAACCATATGTTTTGCGTTCATTGGAGCACCCAGAATTTCAAAGATCTTAAATTAGGTCCTAAGTTATGCTCGAAACATGAAACCTTACAAGGCGTAGAACGAAAGCTTAAACAAGGGTAAACCGTAAATTACGACTGCACAAGGCAGGCAAGAACAGGCCACAGACTTCAAGAATGAAGATCTCAGGCATGATTTTATCCACCTTTTTTCACCCTAGGCTGAACTCTACTATCATGTTAATATCCAGTACCACTATCCTGTTTCTGGACCAGGCTCGGAGATGATTATAATTTTGAGATTGTAGTTTATTCCCGTAGATCACAAGGGCTATTTTGCTTGAGCTCAGACGATTACAAATTGTCTGAGGTCGCAAATCTGCAGGTGACTTCAAGGCTCAAGCTCATCAATGATGCTCTGCGACTGACTGACTTCATTCTCGGCCCATTCCGGGAGCAGCCTTCACAACGTGCTAACTCCCAACTTCCAAGCCAGTTTCCATGGTGGCCCATTTCATATTTCCCAGAAATTCTCCAGTCTGCAGCTTCATTCTGTGTTCCTCCTCCTCACCCAAAATTAACGAAAGCCAGGTCACTCTTATGATCGTGCTTCTCTTGGCAAAGGAACCCCCCAAGGCTATAAAAATCCCCTAACCTTCCACACATATCTGCATCTCATACCTAGGGGTGTGCAATAGAATCGAATTCGGAATTCGAAAGTTGGAATTCGGAATTTTTCAAAAATTTAATAGGCCATATTTCGGCCGAATTCGTTTTCACTTTCAAGTGTTCCGATTTCGACATGATTTCGAATTCCATTTCGAATTCGGTAGTCCCCCAAATTCGACTATTGAGTCCTTAATTGTGCACATTATTTATGGATATTTCCCCTTAATTATGGCCTAAATATTGTGTTAATTGCTTGATTTTACTTATTTGGTTTTCAACCTTGATTTAGGTCATTGGAGTTAAATTGGGAATTAAAAAGTGTAATTGAATGGAAATTCCAGAAGACGATTCCAGATAAGGCGCAAGCATGCTATGTGTTGATGGAAGGATGCCTTTTTGAAGAAGTGAATGACTTCCCTACGGAAGATATTTGCTGAATATTTGGAAACAAAGATTTCATTTACTTTTAGGAATTGGTCAAAGACCCTTTTATTTAGGGAAGTTTGTAATTGGTTTCCCTTTTTATTTTGTCATTGTTATTTAGCAAGTTAGATTCCAATTAGGATTATACCTCTTTGGAATCCTAATTTTGTAGAGAGATTAATAGCTATATATTCGCCTAACTTTGGGCAGATGAAGGGGGAGATGGGAGGCTGCCAAACTTTGTGTTTAGTTCGTAGGTTTCTTTAAGCTTTATTGGTTGTTTGAATTTGGAGGTCATCACTGTTTCATCTTTGACTGCGCACTTCGTCCAGCCAAGAAACAACAAGGCCCGGTTCTTCTTTTCTTCTTTTAGTGAATCAAAATTGCAACTTTTACAAATATCTCTTGGTTGCGATTCTCAATGAAGAGTGGCTAATTTCTTCCATCTAGTTGAAGGCTAATCAATTTTTGGTTCATCA
Organism: Gardenia jasminoides; assembly: GCA_013103745.1. NCBI lineage: Eukaryota > Viridiplantae > Streptophyta > Magnoliopsida > Gentianales > Rubiaceae > Gardenia > Gardenia jasminoides. The sequence continues at coordinate 42,802,032 of CM023105.1, forward strand.
ACTCTGTGAGACTTGTTTCAATTATTTTTATTTTATTTATTTACAAGTATTTGAATATTCTCTGATGTTCACGTTTATGATTGTTTCTTGCAATTAAATACCTGATAACTATTTATTTGTGGGGATAATCTACTGTCATCTAGAACGCCAAATCCGTAATTGTTTGGAAGGTTTTAGTATTTGTGACAAGTGACGTAATTCAGTAGTACAAGAAACTTTTGAATTATTGTTACGGGAATATTCAATCTAGCTTAAATGAACCCTCTTAGAGTGTTCATCGGTTATAATTGGGGTTTTTCTAGTTTTTAGTGCAATTGGGTAATTAAATTCCTATGGTCGTACCTAGGGTTGTTATTTGGTTAGGGAAACAGTCAACGGTCGTACCTTGGCTGTCGAAACAGTAAGGAAAAGTTGGCTGTCAGAGTTTGTTGACAACTATAACCAATTTATTTGTAAATAAATGAATGCAATTAGTGTCAATGATCGAGTTGATAATATCAAAATGAGATTAGGCCTTTGACTAGAGTTTGTTATTGATTGATTTACTTTCATATTCGATTCTTGTGATATTATTTAGTTTAATTGGAATTTTGTTATATTGTTTATTTTTATTCGGCTTTGTTAATTAGGAATTGTTCAAACGTCCCATTTATTTATTTTTATTTCATAGGAAATAAATCACCCAATCCCTGAGGAATATGACCCTACTCGCTATTATACTTGAATTTGTATTTTGAGAGTAGGTATTTTATTTTTGGTGGTTTCGATACCCATCATCGACCGAATTGAAAATGTGGTCTGAAAGAGTAGTTAGTAATATCAAAAACTGGTGCTTTGTCTTTTCTTTTCCCAATGTGGGTTCCACTGAATTCCAGACTAGTATAAACATATTATCATAAAACGGAATCAGAATGCATGTCATGAGAATCTGAGATGATAAGATGCATCAAGTAAAGCAACTATCCATTCGAGGAAGTACATGTATCACCAATAGATAACAAACTCAGTAGCCCACCAAGTGTGGTATCAAAACAAATAGCAAAACCAGAAACAAACTGAAACTTCAGGTCTATCATTCACCAAAAATCACTTGCCACTTGCCAGGCATTAATACAAGGGTAATTAAACAAATTTTTGTAAAGATTATCAACAAGGAATAATAGTGGCCTTTTCCCTTCTCGATTCATAGAAACTGCAAGCGTACATCAACTGATCCACTCTCTAAGAAGTCATCAATTCACTGCCCAACTTCAGAGAAAGGAAACCAACGTCAAATAGAAAATTAGCTCAGCAACAGATAGTAAGTTAGGACAACTTCAAACGCAATCATTGGGCAGTTTAACCCACAACACGACAACGAAGAGTTTGTGCATTTGATCATCCATTGCAGGGTAGTACTTTTGAAGCCAATCAGACTACACTGGAGCTGAAAACAGAGTAGACAAGCCTTTTGTATCATCAAATGCTGGGCATATTTTTCACCAGTCAAAATAGAAAAATGATAGACAAACAATACTTCTAAACTTCTGAATGCAAGAGAAGTTCTACACTTCCACATCCGAAGGAAATAACCTCTTAAAATGATGCCTAGGAAGAAGCAATGACACAAAGGTTCTATACACCCTATGTAACAGAAGTTGAACCACAGCTTGCAGCCACGACTAGATAAGAAGATACAGGTACAAGATTTTTCCAACTATTTTAACCATTCCAATTCAGTGGCACAAAGAACTACCTATGTAGTCAGCGAAGAGAAGTTTTCACCCTAATTGCCAAAATTGTGGTCCTACACCAAACTCCCAAACTGCCAATATCCAACATCTAAATATTCAAGCTTTGAAGCCTCAAAATAAAGTATAAGTGCATAAAAATTTCCAGGAAAACAACACAAAGAGAAAAAATTAAGTCAGCCCCAAAAATATGAATTAGAAACACGAAAGCAAGAAAGAACTCCTAACCTCCCACCTCCAAGATTTGATCCTTTCCCAGATGATAAAATTCATGTATGCAACTGAATTGCTATGTCTAAAATTGCTTTATTAGCTAAGAAAAATCAAACCAGTAGCATGTATAACTGCATTTTCAATTTCCAAGCCAACAACAAAATATAAAAACAAGTCTAAATTCACCACAATATGTCAATTGTCAAATAAAATTACAAATCACATTTGCAAGGAAAAAGGGATAGCCCTCAGTCTCGAAATTCTAGCATTTCAAGTCCAAGTTAAGACTGTAACTTACCATTGGCATTGGAGGAGTCAAACATCTACAATTGTGGATTCGGCACCTCCCTTAAACAAACCTATTATACAAGAAATAAAAAAAATAATGAAGTATCATAATAGCATTTAAGAATAGAACTCAAAGCTGCTTGAATCTACAAACTACATTAGCAGAAGGCAAGCTGTCAAGCTGGAACAATCTACCCTGATTGCCAGGAATAGTGGCTCTAGCAAGACGCAAAAATAAAACTTTTATACATTGAACTACAGGAGGACATTCGGTTAAAATCTCAAGTAACAATCGAAACCATTTCCCCCAAAACAAAAAATCAAATTCCCATGAAGCTCACATGCACAATTCGTAATTCATGCCCGTACCAGTTGTACAGGATTTACAGATTCACATCTAAAAGTTCCAGCAAAAGTGCAAAACAAGCAAGGAATTTGGTAAAGAAAGAAAGGAAATAGGGTAGTACCTTTAGCTTCTACTGATGTCGTCGATGCAGGGCAGGAGGCAGGAGCCAAGAGGCGGCGGCGGCGGCGGCGCTGCTGCACAGTCCCTTTCTTGCAAGCTGCTGTCCCTGCGGAGGTTGGAGACTTGGAGGCGGAGCTGCGACTTGCAGTCTTTCAGAGCTCCTAAGGACTGAGGTTGGAGACGGAGCTGCGGTCTGCGGAGGCCGGAGGTTGAAGGAAGTAGGGGTGGTCCTGGGGGTGGAGCTTCAGCCTTGAACGAATTAGCCAGACCAAGAGGTGGAGCCGTGGAGGCATGGAGCTGTCTAGGGTGGAGATTGCAGAGCGCCGGAGGCCGGAGGCTAGAGGTTGAGTGGTTGACGGCAGGGGTGGGTGAGTGGCGAAAATCGTGCGCTCTTTATGACAGAATTAGGTTTACAGATGATGAGAGGAAAGTCTGGAATTAAGGGTAGCTCCGAGCTCGTTCGGTCGTTCCTTTTTTGTTTTGTGACTTTTGTTTACTTTATATTATTATTATTATTATTATTATTTTTATATATATGTTAAACGAATTAGAAATCGAAAACGGAATTCCATTTTTGCATTCGAATTACGAAAACGAATTCGGAACTTTCGAATTCAAAAAACCAATATTCGAATTCGTTCCAATTTCGCCAAAAACGAAAGCGAAAATTCGAATTGGGTTCCGTTTTACCGTTTTCCGAATTTAAATTTCTGAATTGAATTCGAATTCGGTCGGTGAATTCGGTAAATTTCATTTTTGCACACTTCTACTCATACAAGTATGCTACGAGACTTGATGTCCCGAGCCTTTATGCAAGTAACTTAGCTCTCCAACAAAATCCATCAACACCGGAGCCCTCCTGCAAATATGCTACTCCCTCTGTCCCACTTTGTTAGGTTTAGTTTTTTCCCACACCGATTAAAAAAAGTTAGGTAATGTTGTTGAAATACTTATGTCTTCCTAAAATACCCTTAATTAAATATAGTATGACTAATGCTTGCATTAAATGATAAAGAAAGACAATGATGACTTTTTATTTTGCTACTAATCTAAATAAGTTTGGAATGATTCCAAAACTTGACTTTTCATATCTCAAGACATTTTGAAAAAATTAACTGCATTAAATAAAGTAGGTAGTACTAAAAAACAACTTCCATTAATTAAGGGCATTTCAGAGAAATTACTAGTTAACTATATTTTATAATTGAAAAGTGAACTACAATTTGGGATAAACGAAAAAGCAAAACAGGCCTAACAAAGTGAGACGGAGGGAGTACTATATTAAGGTAGAGGCTATTGTTTAATAACTTGACAGGATTAAGACACCCAAACCCATCTCGTAAAATCATGAAGCCTTGATTTCCCAAAGCCCAAAGCCGCTCTTGTCATAGTTTTGTGCACCAATCCAGTACTGGTGATTGGCACCTAATTCTTGTTGTTTAACAGAAATTAGTCAAATGCCGCAATTAAAGCAATCTTGCGTGTACTTTTCCATCTAAGTGAATGAAGTCTAGAGTTCACTGTCCTTTCCATCACTTGGGCAACAAGTCCAACAATGATAGGAAATGGACTTATGGGCCTACTGTGTAAGGAGGAAAAGGTTTTTAGCTGGATTGGCTTTTGTTTCTGGCAGGGTGCTGATAAGAATTGGGCCAAGTCCGGCTCCATAAGAATTGGCCCCCAATGTTTGACAAAGCCTCGGTGGCAGTTTAACCTAATCTTCTACTCGCACTATTTATTCCCAAAAAAAAAGAAAAGAAAAAAAAAGGAATCCTACGTGACAGTAGAAAATTGGGTGTTGTAATTTAAAAAGTCCATTCAAAAGTAGTGCTAGACCACTACAACATGTAGAAATATGATATAAATCTTTAAGCGTGTCTAGACTCTAGATCAATGGATATGGATTTTTCAAAGGATTTGAAATGAATTCATTTGAAATCCATATTAATTCAATTACAATGGTCGGTAAATCAAGGAACACAATATGCATAACTCAAGGAAGGGTTTGAGAGATGTGAAAGAAAGGATTACAAATGATACGTTAACTAAGTGGATCTGAAATTCATGAGTTGTAAACTTCTAAATTCCTCTAATAAATTTGTGGATTTGAAATCGAATTCTTTTTCAAGTGATCCAAAACAAATGGATGGATTTGGGTGAAGGATTTAAAATGATTGGACCGTGTTTGGACTGTGGGTTTTAGCAAAAAAAAAATATCATTGGATGTATTTTCTAATCATTTTTTTTATGCCACACACGTTGCATCATTATACTATATTTCTCTATAATAAAAAAAACTTAAAAAACTTGCAATCCAAATGGGGCTTACCTTTCATCAGTTCGGTCTCCGATTGTAGTTTTGGGGACGGGCTCTGTACTCATTGTATCTGGGCCCACCGGTCAAAGTTTTCTATCAGAATCAGGAAACAGAAAGCCCAATATCTTAAACGCGGCGGTCACATGGCAACTGTAGTTTCGAGTGTATAGCACTGGGATGAAATCGAGTCGAGTCGAGTCGAACTCGAACAAGTTTGTAAAACCAAGTTTGAGGTTGAGCTCTAATTATTTATTAAAGTTCGAGCTCAACTCGTTGAACTTGACAAGCAGATCGAGCTAGATACCGAGCTCGTGGAACTCGATGAGTTGATCGAACTCGAGATCGAGTTCGAGTACTCGAGTTCATGAGCTCGAAATGAATTGAGGAAAGCAAATAAATATTTTCTTTTTTCTTTAATCTTAATTCATTATTTGCACAATGAAATGACATTTTAACCCTTCTATAAAATTATTTCTAAGTTGGTAAAGATTGTTATATATTTAACTAATAAGCCTAAAAGGATAAATTAATAAATACAATATATTAATTATTAAATTATTTTTTTAATCGAGTCAAGCTACTCAAGTACTCGTCGAGCTCGATATTTTTCGACTCAAACTCGACTCGATTTCTTCTATCAAGTAGTTTGAACTCGACTCGAACTTGACTTTGACCGAGCTCGAGTCAAGTAGCAAATCAAGCTACTCGATTTGTCGAGTCAAGCTACTCAAATTTTTTTCACCCCTAGTATAGCATCTTGGGGTACCTCACACCCTCACACCAAACTTTTCCCAAGGAGACGGATAAGATTTGCTTGGATTTGGAAATTATTCTTTTGAATATATATATATTCTTTTCTCCGTTTTTCCTGGGAATAACCACAGGTGTTAATTGTCGTAGCAGAGGACAGAAGATTATTATTACATCATCTTGTGAGTTTGAGCTGTTGCATTGCGGGTCTTAGTCATCTTGCGTCTGTGCAACGTCGAAGGTCCCTCTCTCTCTCTTCAGTTTTTCCATTTTCTGTGCCGAGGAAGAAGGTGTTTTTTTTTTTAATTCAATCAATAAGGACAGAAGTCAGAGAGCTGAATATTGTAACGCAGGAGCTCAGCAATGATCTTATCTCAATTCCCATGCTCCTCAAAGTCTAGGCTGCAGTTTAATCCTGGACTGGATTATTTATTATATCGTTACGATTATTAATAGTGGAAACCAGAAAGTATATGCTTTTGCTGCTTCATAGGATTAGCATTACAAGAACCAGCTAGCTTCATCTTCTAATGATTGGTTTAGTATATTCGATATGGATATGCTCCCACCATTCTACTCTCCCCTTGTACAAAAATATGTATGCTGGACATCCAAGCTTATGTATTTTGGCCTCGATCATGTCAAATTTTGATGCCCTATCCGTAAAACACCGAAGGAGTACGATCAGATCAGACCAAACAACCAACATCTATACAGCAAATAAAATTGGAACCTCCTCCCCAGCGTAGAATGGAGATTTTCCCTTCCACTGGAATCTTATTATCTTCAATCCAGATCCCCAAGCAAATATTTTTTCTTCTTGCTGTTGTTTTCTCATGTTTTTAAACTCAACGACTGGAGATAGATGATCTAAATATCTGGGCGCTGACCAATTCTCACTGAAAACTACTAACTAACTAGTAGTATCTAGTAGTGGGAAGTAGGCAAATACGAGACAAAGAGGCTGATGCATTGAAAGATCATAGATGCATGGTCATAGCTCCCCGAACAGGCCCTGAATTAAGTTGAACTTGGATTTTTTATTTATACGCAAAATACCATGGCATGACACTAAAATAACTATAGATACTTGCACAGCCACCGGAGTCACAGAGAATATTCTGTTCGACTAGTGATCAATAAAATGCACAAGTCCACGTAAAAAAAATACACAGAACGTGAGGTATTGCCCACATCTCGATATGGTATTCTGGAATAACTAATAAGCCCGGCTTCCAATAAAATTTATGCAACACTATAATTCTCTGACGGCCAGAATGGAAATTATTTATGTGAATGAAGGAGTGTTCAGTGTTCAGCGTTCTCTACCACGAAATATTGTAGAAAGCTCCTCCTGCCCATGCGGATATGGCGAACATTAAGGTGTCAGGCTCTGCTGCATGTACATTCATATCAATTCCAGCGCTAGCTCCCATTCTTGCTGTCAGTCTTCTGGGGTATGACATGTATAGATATCTAATCGGGTCCCCCCCCAAAAAAAAAAAAAACAAAAGTTACTCCTGCTATCAAGAAAGCAACTATAAACCAAAATATCTACTTACTTCATCAACTACAAGGCTTTCTAATTAAATTGTAGAGAAAAAAAAAAAAAACTAGGTCGGTTTTGATGGACTCCGACAAAATAGTCGTGCAACAATAAAATCAAGGGACAACTATTGAGATGCTGTTTTAATTTCTGAATATAGTGTAAATTATAATTGCTCATTTCTAAAAATTCAATTGTGTCCGTATTATGGAAATCATTATCAAAGTTTAAAGATGCATTTTTATTATTGGTCACTCAATTTAACTTTTTTTTTTTTTGGTCTATTCGTCAACAAAAGGAAAAGAAGAGATATTTCTTCTCATCTTGTCTAGCATCAAGTCTTCATTGACAGCATTCCTAATGTACACTTGTTCTTTACCAACTTCTTGATAGGACTACTGCTACGTTTCAACTTTTTTCTGGTCGTCCCGGTTAGGTCTATCTGGTAGATGTACGCATTACAATATTCAACAATCCAGTTGTAAGGCTTTGTGTTATCTAATAAAAGCAACAGCTTCATCGTCTGGGAAACATCTCATAGCCTACAAGGCGGTTTGCAGAAAATTGCACAATGGTATGGTGTCATGTAGACCGTGAAGCCAAAAGCCATGGAGGCTACGACAGCCAACGGTTTTAGCTTCAAACCTGTGCAAACATGTTCACGTTAGCTCCGCCGGCCCCCAACTCCCATGCTCTTCATTTCATCGGTGTTGGAGGTCAACATCAGCTCCCAACTTGTGTCGGGTATCATATTCAAGGTCCTCAGCCCTCAAGGCTCAATGGAGATGGCAACTTGGCAAGGGTCCAGCTCTTGAAACGGATGATTATCACCTTCCATGAAAAATCGCATCAATACGTTAGGTTCTTCTCATGGATGACCGACCGTCCTACCCTACCAATCAACTTCGCTCTTCAAATTATAGCAAACATTATATAGCTATAGGATAAAAAAAAAAAAAAAAATGTCCTACTTTTTCTTTTTTTGTTTTGGCTTGATACGGTAAATATCCAGAGTATATCAAGTCCGCACATACTGGGGTGAACGTAGTGTAAGGATGGCTGGCTGTCTTGGGTGGAAATTGAGGTAAAATATTACCTCAACTGCTGAACAAGATAAAAAAAGACAGTACCAGATGATCAGTTACGATTTTTTGTATTGATCGAAAGCATACATTTACATTTCAACGAAAAATGTGCCCGTGAGAGAACATATAAATTATTTGACAAAGAAGACTGTGGTGCGGTCCACTTAATCAAGAATTATCCCAAGAAACACTTGAATGAGCTGCCATCTCAGTCTAGAGCTCTCAGGTACCCTCGCCATGTGTAAAGGCACTATAGGGTTTCTGATCATCTGATGTCCTCTTGTTGCACTCTAGCGTTCTACTAACTTCTAATGATCGAATCAGAAGTTTATTTATGTCGAACAAACAAATTGTCCTAATACACGAATCCCTTATTGGAATAAATCAGCAAGCCATACTCGTCATTTCCTTTGTCTTCTTTTTTAGGTACATGGGTTTCCTCGCGAGAATTCGTCTGTCTTCTTTTATAGACACTGGGTTTTTTGGATAAAACAAAAGCCCTGTAGATATGATTTTCTTTTTTCAGAAAACATTATTCTTACTTGGTAAAACTTTTGAAAATAAAAAGCAGAAAAATTAACCATTTTAAGTAATACGAAAAAAAATATCGAAACTCAAAGTCTTTGGGAAGAGAAAGATGAGACCTGAACATAAACTACCCAGTTACATATATAAATCTCAGACAGTCCTTTTATTTTTGGTTCCTTCATTGTGTTCTTACCTTTTTATGTCCGTTGATTCCTCCTTTTTTTTTTTTTTTCTTTCTTTGTTTTAGATCTTAGTCTAAATTCTATTCGAGTGAATCAAATTGATCCATTGGCACGAAGCGAAAAAAGAAAAAGTGTCATTGATTCACTACTTAAAAGGATAAGAAGATAAAGAGGATATGGTCACTTACTTTTCCAAATGTTTGTTCGAATAGAAATAGCAAATGAAATACAAAAAAGAGAACAAGAAGGGCTAAGATAATGAATTTTCGGTTGGACGTGCAAGCTCAGGTCCCGGAATTGGAATGGGAGCCATTAAAGGTAGTGTTGGCATGTTCAAGTGGTGCCCATGGTGATGCAAGAGCTGGACAGCACAAGTTCTCGGATTTTTGGATGACAACCAAAAGAGTTTAAAACAAAGACAACGAGTTGGGAATATTTTGGGCCTTTGACAATTGACAGTCTAAGAATATGAAATTCATTAATTTTTAGAGGAAATCTATACTCAACAAAGATAGAAATGGGCAATTACGAATAGTAATCAATTTCATCGTCTTGGATATCGATCTCTTTGTGTATAGTAAACTATCACTCGCATTTTGTTATGTTCTTTAGGGGGGGAAAAAAAGGGGTCTCAATAGACAGACAGAAATTTTGCCAACTCAGATGTTAACTTTTCGGCCTTAAGGGTTTAAACTTTACAAGTTGACTATGGGTTGGCTCTGGCTTGATTAGTTTAATTGATCATAGATCCTAATAATAAATAGTAATTTTTTAATATTTTTCTTTCTTTTTGAATTAGATTATAAATTTTTTAATAGCTAAAAAAATAAGGGTTGGGTTAAATCCACATCTCCACAATCTGAATTCTAAATTTTGAAATCTGAATACTAAAACAATTAATTTTCTAAATTTTAAACATTGAAAAGAAATATATGAATGTTCAAATCTTGATACTGAATCTATCTATAGTGTTTAATCAATATCTAAAATTGAATGTTTAATAAGTTAAATTGTACAATTTTGTCCTTCTATTTTTTCACTCAAAAAAATAAAGAACCTATTGATTTAATTAGCTTGAAATTGTTAGGTACAAAAAGACAATAATTATTTTAAAATCAAATAAATATAAAAAAAGAAATATATTATGCAAAACACTACAATAAACATTACAATCCGATAATTCATCTAACATTCAACTTCAGTCTAAGAAAGTCAGAAATGGTTGTTTGTAATATTTCCTCTATTGCATTAACAATGAGTTTTGCCCAAATTATGATTTTCGTTTCAAATAATTCCATTCATTTTTCAATTGTCCTTGTCTAAAGTCATCCTTATTTTCATCTTCAATGTTGATCTAATTCATTCCTAAATCCTGACATTCTTTTTTAAACTGCTTCCACTATAATTATTAGGGTGTACTTCAATCAAGTCTGATTCTATGAATCGCCTAAATACTTCCGAATCTTTCCAATTAGCCTTGCTAGAATTCTCTAATTTCATGCCTACATCACACATAGATAGACCCATATAGAATAATGTACTAAAAGAAAACATAAAAAAAAGAGCAACAAATAAGTAATATCACTTCCCTTACTACGGAGGGAAAAAATTTGTGGGAGTGTGGATTTAGCCTCACCCAAAAGGTAAAATTCATAATCTATCAAAAAGTAACTTTGCTAATTACTCTGTATAATCGCTTTTCATGATCAACTTTTGCTAAATTTTAAGCCAAGAGATCAAGCTCTATCTTAGTAATGAAAAAAAAGAACAGAAAAGAAAATAAAGTTGCCACTTGCCAATAGAAGAATATTATTTGAATTATCTGATTAATAAAAAACAATTATTGCCTAATCGTGCACATAGACATATTTGGACTGCTCATGAAATACACATACATGTATCTTACCAAAAAAGAAAAAAAGAAAAAAAAAGTACACATACGTGTAAGAATGTAATATTCTTTAAGTTAATATCGCAACTGTATTAATTCAGTATTTATGATAATATTTGTGAATTAGTTGTAATTTAGGGAAATCATGATATGTTAATATTGATCCAACATAATCTATAGAGAATAATGTGGAACAACCCCCCCCCCTTTTTTTTTTGCCTTTAAATGTTTTGAATAAATAATTGTTGGACATGTGCAATTCATCTTATATCACCTGACCCCTTCATATTACAAGATTCTTGGAAAGAAATCATACCAACTACCGAGACCCTCATCTGCTATTCAGATTTCCCAGTAATCCAATCATATCCTCACAGGTGTCAGGCCATCACAGGTCCCAAGAATCTCAGTCCTGCCTCCCAACCAAACCTGGCCATCAAGCCCTGGAGCATCCCCTCCCTTCCCCAGTATAATGGGTTACAACATCGAGAAAACAAAGATTTATGCACATATAAATTAAATAATTAAATGACTACGATGACCCGAATAACCTAGTAGTATGACTACAACATCTGGACTGTGGAGATATCCCTGCACCCAGTGGCGGAGCCAGTTTTGATACTTTAGTCGTGGCATAAGTTCTCTAATTATAAGAATCGAAAAGAATAATTATTCCATCCGTCTCACTTTGTTAGGTTTAGTTTTTTTTTTTCACACAGATTAAGAAAAGTTAGGTAATATTGTTAAAATACTTATATCTTCCTAAAATGCCCTTAATTAAATATAATATGACTAATGCTTGTATTAAATGATAAAGAAAGACAATGATGACTTTTTATTTTTCTACTAATCTAAATAAGGTTGGAATGATTCCAAAACTTGACTTTTCATATCTCAAGACATTTTGGAAAAACTAATTACATTAAATAAGGTAGTACTAAACAACAACTTCCATTAATTAAGGGCATTTTAGAAAAATTACAGGTTAAATATATTCTATAATTGGAAAGTGGACTACAATTTGGGACAAACCAAAAAGGAAAACAAACCTAATAAAGTGGGACGGAGTGAGTATAATACTCTCTCTGAAGAATAAATAGAGATATAAATGTTCATTGATAACTGAAATACGAGGATGCAAACAACTCACTCACTAATGCTGGACAACACATTTAAGCATGAATTTTTGTGTAATAAAAATCACCACTAGGATAAATTTTTTAAAGCATCGGAGTTATAGTCATTAATTGCAATGATAATGATAGGTTACGTATGTTGCAAGTTTTTTTTTTTTGGTTAACAACGAGTATCAAAGTACTTCTGGGCACGTAATATTGACTTTCAACAGATTATTCGGGATAAAAACAAAAATTTTCATATAACTAAGACCTAAAAGGAATATTTTACTTTAGTTAGTAATGTCACATTTACAGTTTATTACGGTAGAAGCACAATTCTTAAAGAATTTTATACTTAAAAAAAAAATTTGGAACTGTCCTCTGTCCAATGTGGGCAGGTAGCCTGCTTGGGCCGTTAGAAGTTTCGAATTTCGATATAGAGGTTTCTGCTTTGGAGAACAGGCCGCCGGTGGTGGCTGCACCGTAGACTTCGGTAGTTTCAACTTTCAACATTTGCACCACGTACGGCTTCCTTGTTCCTGGAGTAGAAATCAAAATTGACTCTAAGCTCATGCAATTCTATACACCTAAGAACATTTTGAATCTTGGGAACAAATTCAGAAAAGGTAAGTGCATTGATTCAGCTCTTTGGTTAAAATCACTAAAAGTGATGCAGAATTCGGCATAAACATTATACAATGCTCACTAAGCATACGTTAAGACAAGTGTTAGTAGATAAGTCACAATTCTTAAAAGTCAAATGCACATGTTGCTATCTCCATGATCCAACATAATTAGTAGGGATATTGGTTAAGTGACTATAGATTTTAAACTCTTCACTTTCTTCATTCGCTCTTGAAGTATCTTTTTGGACTAAAAAAGAAGAAAAAGGTAAATTACTACAATGATACTACATTTTTAGTTCATCAAAATATTGGGGTATCGTATGTATGTCGACATACTTGTCCGGATCAAAGTGAATATCCTTTTCGTATGACAATAAAGTGAACCACAGAAAGCTTAAAATGTCATAAATAATAACAAGAACCGAAATCCAAAACTAGGTCAAAAGGATAACAGTAAAAGAAATTGTTCAACAGCACACTTTCAAGAACCCAACTCAGAGCTAGGTTTACACGTAATGGTTCAAACGTAGTAGAAGATTTTATTAGTCTTTTACTAGAGGTTATTCGAACCAAAATAATGCCAACAAGGTAACAAAAAGCTTCAAAATTGACGTAGCTAGGTCCACAGGATTGGAATGGGAATCTGTATAACCTAAGCTGTGGGTTCGGGGGTGTGGCATTGTGGGGACTGGGGTGGTGGGGGGAAAGAGGAGTGGTTCACAGTTTCTAGCCTTCGATCCCAGTCAGCCTCCACAACCTTGAGAGCGTTCCCGAAAAATCTCTATAAATTAGGCTTAGAGGGTACCTTGGATAGGCTTGAAGAGGCAACTCCACAGCTCTCTTCTCCCCTTCTCTAGTCTCTTTTCTTCCTTCCATCTTGTGATAGTTTTAGTGCTACAAGTAGCACAATAGTATCTCAAAACTGGACCCATTAGCAACTCTTTTTCCCAAGAGTCAAAGAAGCATGGTCGGCCCTTCAATGCTTAGCACATGCAAATACAACTTCACCGTCAAATCCTCCCCAACCACCATCAAATTTCTTTGCAGCTATGGCGGCAAGATCTTCCCCCGTTATCCTGATGGCAAGCTCCGTTATCATGGTGGCGAAACCCGTGTCCTTGCTGTTGAACGTTCCATTTCCTTTTCTGGTTAGTTCTTTTTCTCTATGTCAACCAGGAAAAATCTCCTATAGCTCCAGCATACATGTACATGTATCGAGGAGATATATATATATATATATATATATTCAATAGCATGAGTTTGGGATTTGTAGATGCCGAAACAGTGGATTTTAATGTTATATGGATTGTTTTGCGGTGGCAGATCTAGTGGTGAAGCTGGGGGAGATGCGTGGAGCATCAGTTAGTCTAAGATGTCAATTGCCAACAGAAGACATGGATGCACTTGTTTCGGTCACCTCGGATGAGGATCTTGCCAATCTCATCGAGGAATATGATCGAGCTGCCGCCCCATCCTCACCAACCACTAATAATTCCCTCAAGATCAGAGCTTTCCTTTCCAGCCCTTGTAAATCTACCACCAAGAAATCTTCTCCCTCCCATTCCATTGCCTCCTCTTCTACTACTAGCAATGAGGCTACTTCTCCAAATTCAACAGTTTACTCCCCAGCAGCTGCTGCGTCCCCTAGCCTGATCAGCCCAGGACGTCCAATTAAATCAGCGGCAGCTGATAGGTGCGTCCATCAGATCATGTCCAGGCCAGCCGTTGCATACCCCCATCCCATGATGAATTATGAGAAAGCTGCTGCAAAGGGGCTTCCTCATCATCAGTATGTTTACTATGGCCGTGGAAAAGGTAGCAGCCATATATATCTCATTCAACATGGCAACCACTGGCAATAGCAGGGTCCTATATATATCCGATCGACCCACATGGTTTATGTTTCCCCTGCCAGTGGAAGATATACACCAGGGAAAAACCGACCTGATTATATAGGTTGATATACTCCTATACTCAAGAAAGAAGTGGGCAAAAAAGTTTTGCCAAGCAGAAGAAGAGATATTTAATGTAAGAAGCTACTGTAAATCATCTTACAGAAGGGATTGTCTTTTTTGTTTATCCTTAAGAAGCCAATTAATAGAAATTTTACTATCTCGTCATCAAATTTTGTAAAGGGACCGCGTCGTCAAAAATCCAATTGTGATGGTGAGTGTTTTGCAATTAATCAGGCCACTCTGCTATGCTTCTTTTGCCACTAGTCGAAACGATATGATCACAAACTGCCGTTGATCCAATGTTGCTGTTTATCTTTCTTTCATTTATTCGTCATCTGTTAGAAGTTCATATGCATTTTGTAACACGTAACTATATTTTCTGTGCTCCTCGTTTCACTATGGATTGGAGCATGCCATCATATTTCATTTTCATTATATTTGAGTTTTTATTAACGTGTTGCTTTTTTTTTTTTTTTCTTTTTTGGTAAAATTTTTAGAATCATGTTTTGTTGTTGCATTGGAATTTTTGTTGCTAATTCTGGTATTTGCATTTTGCCCTTGCAGGTACAGCAAGATATGAACATGGACGTCCAATGGAGTCATGGCCACGTCAATCTGCAAGAGAGTTTATTCCATCTTTACCAGCGGAAGATCCATTACTCGGTTTCATCTTTCGATTTTTCTCACAGTTTCTTCACCTTAATTGTTTCTCAGTGTCAAATATCTATTGAACCTTCAAAAGATCCCGATTCGTACTTTCAAAAGCTATCAAGAGTGATTTTCAATGTCTTAGTGCACTGCACCAAAAATGATCCCGCATTTTTATCAAAATCTCCCGCATTACCTGATATACAGTCACGATTAGCTAAAGCTAGAAAACAATCCAAATAATTAGTTTTGATTCTGCACAATTTCATTTGGCCGAATTTGTTTGGCTCATAAAGTGCAGAACATGCTATTGCCTGATGAAGTTTGGCTGATACCAGAGTTTTACACGTAACAGGGTTTATTTGAAGAAGAATTCCCATTGGATGAAAGAATGCCAACATGGACGCGACTCGGAGAAGTTGAGGGGGTATTTTTTTTTTTTATTTGTCTATTATATCGACCATACAAAATATCGTGATTTTTATGCAGTGTTTTTTTTTCTTGCACTATTTTAATGCCATTTGACTATTTATTTGTTGTATTAATTCTGATAGGGAAGGAAGTGATATGGAGTTAAAATTGACTCGGGGTAGCCATTTCATCTTCTATACCAGGGTCAGCTGGAGCCTGGAGGCCTTGGAAGAAGCCTATTGTGTATCGACTCTACAAACTTCTGAAAAAAGGGACCAAATGAAAATAATAATAATAATAATAATAATAATAATAATAATAATAATAATAATAATAATAATAATAGTGATAATAATACTCATAATGATAATAATAATAATTATAATAATTATAATAAATGAAAAAGAAGAGACTGAATGTGGAAATCACTGTATGGGGAAACAGTGGAATAATTCTACTTTAACAATTAACATCAAGATAAAGAAGACATATTTTTCCCAAACGATACGTAAACACACACATCCAATTAGAAGAAAAACACTCAGAAAGATAAAAAAGACATATGCCTAAGAAAAAAAAAAAAAAAAGAAGACTGACATATGAATTGATGGCTGATGGGCCAGGACAGCTGGAGCGAGAAACGGACCAATTATTGAGAGTACACTGGAAAGATTATTTTAACAAAAAACGAAGGGACCCTTTTTCTTTCTTCATTTCTCCCTATCAAAAGATGTGGACGAAGATGAATGCCAAAATTTCGGGTGCAAAAGAAATGCTGCCAGCCTCCGTGCCATTCATCAATTAAGGGCAGATGAGATGTGAGTGAAGTAATCAAAGGGACAAGAAAATATGAGGGGAATCAATTTTTTGAAGATAAAGAAAAAAGTGGTCTAAGGTTTATCCTACCCCACCAGTGTCTGATCTTTTCGTCACTTGGAGGAAAAGAAGTATGCCTGGCCCGGATGCACCTTCCATGCACGATTAAGCAGTTCTTCTCCGCTTGACTATGGGAACGATCGAGCGGGTTCAGTGCTGCTGTGGGAATGTCAGCATCAAAGTGTGGTGTGGGTCTGTGGAGCCATTACTCTGTCGTTATATTATAGGGGGTTTGAATGCCGTATCCAATTCGGGTCCAACGGAGTGAACATGCATCATGGAGAAAGAAACAATGGAAAGCTTATCTGGAGCTGGAAAATAAGTCTCAGTTATGATGATGATGAATGGGCCAAGCTGGGAAAGATAACTTGGGGTCATTCCACAGCTGGAATGAATAAAGGAAGTTGTAAGATTCGTGAATTTTTCACAGTGCATGCGAAGGTGATTACCAAAGATTTGATGAACTTGGTCGGCATACTCAAGTAATTGTGACAAAATTATCTTTCATGAGAATGAAATTAATTTGAAGATATGTCTACATAAATGGATGTAATAAGTGTGACTGTATGCATTCACATGGAGTTTCGAGTGTATTAACGAGTGCCTATTAAACATCGGTCGTAACATCTCCTGATGAGAAAAATGTTGAGTTGAACATATAAGATGGACGTTTGCTTGCTGATGAGAAAAATGTTGAGTTGAACATATAAAATGGACGTTTGCTGGACTTAAATGTTCTGATGCAAGTGTCATCCATCCCTATCCCAGCCGGTGGCACTCTTAGATGCGTACAGAAAAATGCGTCATCCAGATAAATACATGCTAAGGTTATCATTTTCTAAACTAAAGAAACTTACATTAGCAGACACAAAACCATCGCAATCCCATGACCTAACGCTATTTGGCTTGATTCCAGTTTTCTGACCTGGAGCTTTCCTCCTTGATCCTTCTTTTTTATATCCTACTACATTATCATTTGACGTCAAATGATGGTTGTTACATTATCGTAGTGTCGTCGAATGATAATTGTCGCAGACGAATTAAATGTAGTTTATTGAACTCATCGAAAGGCGATTGCAGAGGCTGACATCAGAGAAGATGAGGGGGAAAAAGAAAACCTAGAGCAGAAATTTATTGTTTATAAAGGAAGAACTAATTAGCGACGGGGTCCGCAGCTGTTGCTTCATTAATCACATCACATAATTCTATTCCAAATAAAAATAAATCGCCCTGCGTGAGACCAGATGGGCGGGTTCTTGCACTATTAAGTGAATGAATAAGAAAATTATTTGAGAAGAGAAATGCAATCAAAACACAACTCCCTAAGGAGCAATTAAATGGTATACGTGATTAACCACGGAAGAATGACTCCAAGATAAGGATGCCTAATCCAGCACGTACTTAAACTGGAAATCAGACTTTCTTGTGTATTTGGTTGGTGGTTGCTTCTCTCGTATTAGCAGCCACTAGGGAATGCATGCACATGATGATTATCAAGGGGAGAAAATGTCCATCTTATCCGATGATGTGGTAGGGTCAAGTTGGATTAGGATGGATGAAAACGTAATCCATAGTAGTGATGGCTTGTTTAATTTTGATTAGATCATGAGAAAGGAAATAAATGAGCTCTACAATAGTACAATATTGCATGCCTAGTGTCCGATGGTACAACCAATGAACGATAGTTGCTGTCATTATTGTCTCTTCATTTCTTGAAGATAAAATTCACGCTGTCCAACTTCGGCAGTATAGTATTCCCAATACATTCCCTTTTTTTCCTTGTCTTTTACTAGTATTTTTTTTTTTTTTTGGCGTATCAAGAAATACATGGCTAACGCCACCAAGTAGTGTAAGCCTTATCTCGCATTCTTCCGGATGTTTCCAAATGCCATTTCTGTCAAAGATTGCTAAAAGAAAAGAGCAGAGCAGAAACAAGATTTACTTCTCAACTCTTAAAAGCTTTCACGTCAAGTTATTGGCATGAATGATCATGGACCAGCAAAGAACCTCTTGTGGCTGTAACAATTAAGTTGTAAACTGTTGGACCCAGAGTAATTATCTAGCATATTATCTAGCATAGACCCACAGGAAAACTCACAAAGATAAATTAAGAGGCAAAGAAAAATTTTATATCATTCAATAGAGGATGCTCAAAAACAGACAATGACAGCCTAAAGTTCCTGATCTCTTCTATTAATATATATATGTACCGAGATCCATACTCTACAACTCCTATCAATACTAGTACTACTACAGTACAACTTGGAAACAAATTCCATCGAAACTCACATACTAATGAAACAATATTAGCTTGATTTATATTCCTACATAAACTATTCATGCGTCTGGGATGCATTGTTGATGAGGTCCCGCCAAGAAAATGAATTGCAAGCATTTGCAGCAGTAGATGGTGACGATGAAGATGGGCAATATGATGTGGAATGCTCAGTCTACTTCTTTCTGTCCAGCACCAGCTGGGGATAGTAATGACACTTGGGAGAAACCTGGAATGACCATTCTCCTTCTTAATTGATGCAGCCATTGTTTCTGGTAAACTTTTTGTAGACATAGGAGATAGGACACATCTTTTCCACGGAGTTGAAAAGCAGTTGTTTTGTCTAGGCGCAATCAGTTCCCAGTCCTACTATTTCTTGATAAACAGCCTCTAATATTGGTTTAAACCAATAAAATTGAGTTACGGTTTCATGCGTCATACTTAGATAACTATGAATGACAATATTGAGCTGTCCGGAGGTAACAAGAGCAAATTAAATCAGCGAAGCAATTTACAATCGCAAATTTTTATTTGTTATTATTCATCTATGGAAACATAAACATTTATATCAATTTTGTGGATTACGACTATATAAAAGCAAAAAGGTAAAACAAAAAGAAAAAAAGGACAGTACAGTATATATATATATACACCTTTATCTCTTGAGATGAAATGTTCCGTACAAAAATTGAGTTATGCCTATTGAATTAGACTATGTAATCTTTTATAGAGTTCGTTAAACAAAACCATAATTTGATCCCAAAAATTTTATATTAGCCACTTGGAGGGATGTTTTCGAAATTAAAGAGCAAGAAGTATCAAAAAAGGAGTAAATAACAGAGGAATGAACATAATTATATGGATTAGGACATCTATTTCCCACTCCACCCTTGTAAACAATTTAAAGCAAAAAAAATGAAAAAAAAAAATCTTTTTGGGGAGATTAATAGAATTACAATAACTTAAGGGGCTACTCCTGCAGTTATGACAAACTCTAAGGCGAGAAGTACAATTTAACGAAAAGTGGAGGGAACCGAAACCCGGTCGAGTAGTTTAAACCGACCCAATATGACAACAAACCAAATCACCGTCCCAAACTAGCCTTTCCATAAACCCTAAACCCCGTAATTTCCTCTTCCCCCTTTCAATCCCAAGGAGAAGACCCGAGTAAGCTAATCAATCATCGTCAACCCAGGTCAAAATGCAGCACGACGAAGTAATATGGCAAGTTATCAGACACAATCACTGCAGTTTTATGGCCAAGTAAGCTCCTTTTTGTTTTTCCTTTTGCTTCTCAATTCTAACTTGATGGATTTGTTAAGAATTTTTGTTTTTCTGGGCTTTTAACTTTTTTGGGTTTTGGATATATAATTTTAGGATTGAAACGGGGAATTTTTGTCGAAACCCGTATAACGTCACTGGGGTTTGTAATCGGAGCTCTTGCCCTCTTGCTAACAGTCGCTACGCCACCATCCGTGACCATGAAGGTACTATTTCTCTTCTTTCCACCCGAGACCAATTTCACCCCTTTTGTTTCTAGAGTTTTTTTTTTTTGGGTACTTTTATAGTTAATTATATTTTGCCTCTTACAAAATGTAGTATGGAAGTTGAAGAAATGAATTGGAAAATAACTAATTATGTTGTAACTTAATGCATTTCGTTATGAGTATTGATTGGCTGTTCTTTTAACACAATGGTGGAGAATGGCCACCGGGGTTGCACATGGTGTAGGGCTAAAAGACAAATTAAATTATTTGATGCTGAAATCATTCTTGACTTAATAAGAGCTTGGTTGAGTTTAGATATTCAACTAACCAATTTAAACTCGAACAAGATTTAGTTTCAATAGCTTCCAAGTTGAGAGCAATAAACATAAAAAACTCAAATATAGCTATAGCTAGATCAATCTGTCCAAGCTCTAGTTGAGCTCAGTTTGATAAGAGTTCATTTGAGCTGGAATGGGTAATGATCAAGTCAAGCTCCAAAGTCTATTAATAACTTGTTAAATAAAGTTAAACAAGCTTGTGGAGGTAGCTTTCTTGTTCTGGGGAGCAACATGCACCAGGTGTTGTATTCTTGCTTTCCCCCTTGGAAAAATAGGTTTTTCAAGAAGGCGCTGTAGGCATCATTTCATTTTAAGAAAAAAGCAGTGTCTTGTTAAATATGCGTCTACAGATTTTTAACTTCTCCTGTAAAGGAGATGGTCTAAATATTTTCTCTGCGCTGGTTTGTTTAATGATTGATACTGTTATTGCCTAGAAGACTTGACTTTGAAATCTTGCATATTAAGTAAATTAGTGGATTTTTGCTTGTACAGTTACTCACACCTTGATCTTATTGATGTGCTGTTTAACTAGATGATGTTGTGATCTTCATTTTCTGCAGGAGTGTTCTATCTATACATGAAAACTATAGAAAGGGCACACATGCCAAATAAACTGTGGGAAAGAGTTAAATTGCCTAGAAACTATGAGAAAGCCCTTGAAGTCATCGACAAACATTTGGTAACCAAGATCTTGTAATGTGTTTATGAGTTTTACTTTGTATTTAACTGATCAATGTATGCTACTGTGCTAGGCACTATATTCCTTACTGAATCTCTTTCTCTTTCTCCTTGACAGATGTATTGGCCAAAATTCCTTGTTCATAAAACAAAACAACGATTAACTAAAATGACCCAGATGCGAATACGCATGAGGAAGCTTGCATTAAAAACGAGGTTCATGCTTCTTTTACTGTTTGCGTTGTTCTCTTTTCTAATCTGTCAATTGAAGTTGTAAATACTTGATATCAGATTGCTGCAAGTACACCTAATTATTGTTGTGCTCATGGTTTTAATTGGTGAACAAGCTTGTCTTTCATTGCATATCTGGCTTGACTGCCAGAGTAACTTGTTCAGGTTGGCAAAGTAAACAACAGGCTAGCCAAGTATTTACTTAACTAGAACCCCTTGACGTTTTTCAAATGAAGACTGGATTTTGCTAAACAATTAAGCCCTGAATGCATGCTTCAGGGCCTCAAATGTTCATGTGAAAAAAGATGAACATTTTTATACAGGTCCAATTGAAAGTGCGTGTGTCATGATTCAATAGAAATCCTCTTGTATGTATCAAAACTATGTAGGAAACCAGGTCTATTTAAAAATAAAAATAAAAATGAAAAAATAAAAGAACTTGTCATTTGTGGCAGTGATGATTTTGTTTTTTTGGCAGCTTCCTTTTTCCCTTGATTTTTCTCTTGTGTGGCATTATAAATATAACCGTCGCTTCTATATTCTTATCTCGATCCACAGCAATATAATTATACTACAAAATTTTTGTGGTTTAATATGGTTTTTTTGGGGTATAACTTTTCCCCTTTACTTGATTTCTTCAGGGAGAAGATAATGACCACACCTAGAAAGGAGAAGAAAAGAGAGGCTCGGAGAGAAGAAAAGGCTGAAAAGGCTGCAGTTTTGGATAAGGTTTTGTAGACTAGTTGTCATGTCTAACTCTCTAATTTGCTACTTTTTAACGAGTTTATGCAGTTGCATGTATGAAATGTTTTTCCCATTCACTCATGTTTTCAGCAATTATGCAGAGTATTGAAAAGGAATTGCTTGAACGCCTCAAGCGGGGAGTGTATGGCGACATATATAATTATCCTGTCAAAGAGTACAATAAAGTTCTTGACATGGAAAGGCAGCAGGCTGCTAGTGAAGATGAAGATGAGGTCTAAATAACATTAAACTTCTAAACTTTGACACTTTCTTGCATTTTCATCCCTTTGTTTCCTGCTCTTTTGGTTTTCCTTTTCTGTCTCATCTTTCTGTACAACTGATTTTATTAGCAGGAAGATGAGATAGAGTATGTTGAAGGGTACGAAGAACTCGAAGAGGAAGAAGATATGGAAGACTTAGGTGGCCTGGCAATAGGTGCAGATGATTATACTGGTAATGCTGAATATTTAATTATTCTTTTCTCATTTAGGTGTGATAGTTTTTATCCTCTTCATTTGTTCCTTTTTGTACATTTTCCCATGCATTTGCATAAAGGACTTGTGCTTTTCATGTTTCTTTAGAAGTTTTCGCTTATACATACATAACTGTTTTATAGAAGGCACCTCTTATTTCATCTATTCATTGTTTGTGGTTGTGTATATTGTTGTGGATAAGGAAAAGATAATAGTTGTAATGATGGGACCCCTCAAGCCAGTTGAAAGTGCATAGGATAAGGGAACATAACATTCTAAAATTGCTCATTGATGATGTAGTTGGAATGAACGATGATGATGAAGAACTCGTTACAGCTACTGACCACAAGAGAGGGAGAAAAGAATATGGCATATCTCAAAGGAGGCTTGAGAAAGATGAATCTGGAGCCAAGCAAAAGAAGAAAGCAAAAGTTCTTGTTGAGGTTAGACATCTAAAACTTCACATTCAACCGTTATTCTTTCGCCTGTTATGGATGATTGCCGTTTACATAATTCCTACTTTGTCATTTTTTCCTTTGTTACTAGGTTGAACATGAGGATACAAGCGAGAGACAAACAACGGTTCAATAGAAATGCATCTTTTCTTTGCTCGTATACAGACACAAAAACGAGAAGAGCAACCAATTTTGCTTTGTTTTTCACATCAGTGAGTTAAGCTGTAGACTAGGCTGTTTGGAACATGTTCCGGTAAGTTTCGATTTTGTTTCGGATGGAGAATATTTGGTCCTATTCGACCTCCTGTACCAGCTCCTAAACCAAGTTATCAATTTCTTGGTCAACTCGCTGCCAAGGCGTGAGATGTAATTGAAGCATATGAAGTTCTAAAGGGCAGCAAGATGTGTACACTACTATTTTTCTAAAATTTTTTGGCCGAACAGCTTCTTGTTTCAGGGATCAGAATTGACTTATTGTGCATCGTTTCTTTCTCTGTGTTTTATTCTTTAGAGAGAGAGAGAGAGAGAGAGATTGGTTAGTGGTGAAATTATAAGCTTGTCTCTACCAACCCCATAAAGGGCGAACTGTCGTAAATCGGTTGCCAGATCATTCGTTAATGCCAGTCATGCAAATTCGCAAGTCTGCGCTTGCCTTTGACTTAGACAATTCAAACGAAACCAATTTGGTATTTGTGAGGAATCAGTCAACAATTATATCAATGCAAAAAAAATGAACTTAACTGGAATGAATTGGAACTTCTATTTCATGGAAATATCCTCCATTACAGAATCGGAAGAGATGGAATAAGAACAGGAAATGATCAAGAGGGAGGAAATAAAGGAAGAGAGAGAATTCTGTTGCCAAGCAAAACAGAATATTACATAACAAATTCACTACCCTCCATATCCCTATCACTACTATTTATAAGCTATTCTTCTGACAAAATCTCTTGGATTGGTGAGGCCTCTTCACGTGATTGAGCCTTCTCCTGAGCTGGCAAACGTCACTCTCCTACTAACTGAATGCACATGCGTGTTCACCCTTCTTATAACAGAAATGGCGTGTGTGTTCCTCCTGCTCCAGGCGCAGCTGAAGTCGTGTTCCCCTCTTCTCGCGTTTTTGTTACTTCCTTCTTCAATATTCACGCCTTCGTTCCTTCGCTTTATTTAATTCCACGCTTCTAATGCTTGTTCCTCACAATGCCTCCCCCATGAATCAGTCTTGACCTCAAGACTGAAATGTAGGAAATCGGCTGAATTTGACTCCATCAATGTAGCTTTCCTCAGGGACTTGTGTTCCACCAGTGGATAAGCCACTGTGTGGCTGCTGCATTTTTCTTTTCACCATTCTTGAGCCAATATAGCTATAGGCTCCACCCTTAGTTGACCTCGTCGGCTTTAAGGAGTTGCACGATTTCGAGCATCTTCTTTGAAGGGAAACATGAAATACTGGATGAATTTTTGACTCATCGGAAGTCGCTTGTGGCAACTTGACCAACCTTTTCTAGGACCTCGGGACCAAAGTATTTGGCGCCAATTTAGTATTACTCCTCCAATTCTTGTCATTACTGTCTATCACGGTTGTAATTTCAAATATACCCAATCTCCCACTGGAACTCCTCTCACTTACGTGCTTATCGATAGAATTTCATCCGATTGAGCAAGTTGGAGTTGTTGTTGCAACACCTCATCCATATTCCTTCTATACCATTTCTTCTCTGCCACCTTACTTTGCAGATAAGGTCCCAAAGCCAGTTGAGGAGGTGGCATGCCATATAGAGCCTCAAAAGGTGATCTCTGAATAGCAATGTGGAAGGAGGTATTATACCACCATTCTGCTAAAGAGAGCCAACCCATCCATTTCCTAGGCTGCAGATGACACATGCATCTAAGATACATTTCCAGAACCTGGTTAACTCTCTCTGTTTGCCCGTCAGATTGAGGGTGGTATGCTGTGCTCATGGCTAATTCCACCCCCAGTAAAGCAAACAATTCCTTCCAAAATTGACTAGTAAAGACCTTGTCCCTATCACTGACAATGCTTTGAGGTACCCATGCAACTTACAAATCCTTCCAATACCTTAGCCAGTTAAGGCGTGATGCTTAACCCATAAAGTGAGAGCTCTTAGTGAATCTATCTACTACTACTAAGATGGCATCCTTTCCTTCAGATTTTGGTAGACCTTCTATAAAGTCCATGGAGATATGACTCCAAGGGTGTTGAGGTATAGGCAAAGGTTGTAGTAGGCCTGGATAGGCCACATGCTCATCTTTACATTTTCTACACATCACACTGGTTCACCCCTCCTTGATTTGTTTTACGCATGCCGGGCCGGAGCTATTTGTTTGGCTGCATATAACCTGCCCTAACTCCTGAATGCCCACCTAGATGGGATGAATGAATGCTGAATCAACTTCGTCAATTCCTCCAATATCTGACTTCCCACCTCAATAGTCCTCCCGGTAGCTATAGTCGGAAGGTTTATCGTGCTCCAGCAACAACTTCGGTGATGATGTTACGTGCGTGTATATATAACTCTCTGCCACTTCTTGGATCCTGATGGAGTTACGAGTGATAGAGAAATTTTCTCCTTTTTCCTCATTGCCTCTTCTGGATAAGGCATCTGCCACCACATTGTCCACCCCTTTCTTGTAGTGAATCTCATAGCTGAGACCAAGCAATTTAGTAAGCCACTTCTGTTGTAAAGGGGTTGTCACCCTTTGCTCCAACAGATATTTCAAGCTCTGTTGGTCGGTCTTAATGATGAAATGATGTCCTTCTACATAATGCCTCCATTTAGTCACAGCAGTCACCAATGCCAGTAGCTCCTTTTCATAGATAGATAGCCCCAAATTCCTTGAACTAAGCATCATGCTTAGATAAGCAATTGGTCGCTTATCCTGCATTAGCACAGCTCCTATGCCTCCATAACATGCATCTGTTTCGATCACAAATGGTTTCTTAAAGTCTGGCAATGCCAGGACTGGTGTGTTGCTCATAGCTAGTTTGAGCAATTCAAATGCTTCCTCTGCCTCACTTCCCCACACAAATCCGTCTTTTTTCAGCAGCTGTGTTAATGGCTTAGCTATAGAGCCGTACCCTTGCACAAACTTCCTGTAATACCCAGTAAGGCCAAGGAAACCTTTAAGCTGCTTAACATTTTTTGGTCGTGGCCAGTGCATCATTGCTTCTACTTTTCTAGGATCAGCTTGCACCCCTCTGTCAGATATCACATGGCCCAAGTACTCAACCTGAGATTGAGCAAATACACATTTACTCCCTTTGGCAAACAACTGCTGTTGACGTAGTATTAGTAAAACTTCTTTGACATGCTCCTGATGTGCTTCCAAGGTGGGGCTGTAAATTAGGATATCATCAAAAAATACCAATACGAATTTCCTCAACTGCTCTTTAAACACCTCGTTCATTAAAGATTGAAAGGTCGCTGGTGCATTTGTGAGACCAAAGGGCATTACCTTGAACTCATACAACCCCTGGTGCGTTCTAAAAGCAGTTTTATACTCATCCCCTACTTTAATCCTTATTTGGTGATAACCAGCTCGAAGGTCTATCTTGGAGAAATACTTCGATCCATGCAGTTCATCAATCAGTTCATCTATTAGTGGCATTGGAAATTTGTCCTTTATTGTCAATTCATTGAGCTGTCTATAATCCACACAAAACCTCCAACTCCCATCTTTCTTTTTAACCAATAAAACTGGGGATGCGAATGGACTTTTGCTGGGTTGAATTATCCCCATATTTAGCATTTCTTTAACCATCTTCTCAATTTCTGTCTTCTGAATGAATGGACATCTGTATGGCCTTAGTTGAAAGGCCTTTGCTCCTTCTTTCAACTGAATGGAATGATCATGGTTTCTAGCAGGGGGGAGTCCAGTAGGTTCTGCAAACACCTCTTCAAACTCCTCTAATAGTTTTTTAATTTCCTCTGGAACTGTCCCTTGGTCAGGTATTTCTGATTCTGCAGAGAAAACTTGAGCAATAATGCCGTATGGTTGTTTCTTGATCCATTTCCCCAATCTATTACTCTTGACAGCCTTGAGTTGAATCTTATCTGTGATTCCAGTTAGAATCACTTCCTTTCCATCCTTCTCAAACTCCATGGTCAACTTTTGAAAATCAAATTGGATGGGGCTATAATACGCTAACCAGTCAACTCCCAACACTAGATCGCTTCCCCCTAATCTGAGAGTGTAAATCTTGTGTTGGAAATTATGGCCCTGCATTTGCCACTGCAAGGGTTGTTTCAGAGGCTTGGAGCTCATTTTTTCCCCATTAGCTACTGTGACTGACAAAGGTTGGATCCCAGAAGTTTCATATTTCAGTTTCTGAGCCAATTTTTCATCAATAAAACTATGTGTACTGCCACTGTCTATCAGGATGCTTATAGGTTTCTTGCCCACTAAACCAGCAATTCTAAGAGTCTTATGATCAATTCCCCCCGTGAGAGCTTGCATTGAAATTTCCATTAACTCTTTCTTCACTATGCTCTTCCTCCACAAAAATTTCTCCCGATCGATCCTTCGCCTATTTCAAACCCATAACACGATAAGCTCACAGGGATCTAGACGATTTTACCACGGTTTGGCGTGAAATATCAATTTGATCAAGGGCAACTTCGAGACCAAAATTGACAGAGAGACACCACAATCAGCGTGTTCTTGATTGATAAAGTCTTTTTGAATACCTAGAAAACGTCCTTAAGGCACTCAAGGTTGTTCTCGCAAGAACCAAGAGAAAAGCTCTCAAATTTCGGAATAATTCTACCCTTTAAAACGAAGGAAAATTAGGCTATTTATAGCCTTTACAAAGCAAACCCTAATACTAATTGGAAATTGCTAAAAAGACTTAAAATCCTATCTCAACAAGAAGAAGGAAATTTGGTCCACTCCTCTTGACAAGCGCAGAATTTTACCCTATTTGAACTACTAACAATGAAATAAATACCAATTAAACCTAGATTCATGACTTGAAATTTGTAGGACCCGGTTGGGGAGGATTGCATCATTCCTCCTCTTGAAGAAGATTAGTCCACAATCGATGGTGGAGGATCATCAACAACATCACCTTCATGAAAATAATCCACTGACATGTCTCTCGCATGAGGATCCACATGAGTTTTGGCACAAAAGGCAACTTCATTAGGGAAGGAACGGCTTCAACTCACGACCATCCTTGAGGTAATAACTTGGCATATCACATGTAGAATGAGGTTTGATGGTGCTTTCCATTGGTGCGGCCAGTTTTGAGTTGATATACTTCAACAAAGTTAGTCAGGAGATTCAACTCCTAGAAAATCAATCTTGTGGAACTCCGTGTGATAGCCATAGGTGACTAAGGTTGCAGAAAGCTGGTTGATCCACTTGGATTGCAACTTGATACCTTATCCTCATGAATCGATCGGTGTTGAATTCAAGTGCTTGGACAAAGCGACTCCACATAGATGTAACCCAAATAGATAAATGCCATGGAAACTCTCGAACTGAACAAATGATTTGGAAATAGCACATGGTATTACCAAGGTCACTTGCCCTTGCCCAACCTGCGTAAAACATGAAGTGTTAAATATAGCAAAGGTCCAAGTGTTAGAACAAGAAGAGTGCTCATGAATCTCCCTCATTTTGCACAATGACGCTTCAAATCTTTCACTTCACAAGGTGCGGTACATTCTTGTGGGAGCTCGTCAACCTTCAAATTCACCTTTATGCTCAAGATTCTCAGGGAATTCACACTTTTCTTCGTGCATAGGCATTCTTTCAATTAATGTTGGACTAGAAGGAGTATCTTCCTTAGGACCATTGGTTGGAGCATGGCTAACTTTCTCAGGTATGCTTGCACTTGCTCGAAGTATTTTTTATTTCCTCCATTGTGAGTCAACCAATTTTGCAGTATCAACTTCGGCGAGCATTACTTGATCCCTGTGGCTTAGAATTACCATGATGCTCATAGATGAGGCTCTTAATGATGAGGAACTTTCCTAGTGTGCGATGCTTTTCTTTTGCTCCTTCCCATCAATGATATCACGATCGAAGTCAGGACTTATGATGAGTAGTATCCCTCCTCTTAGGATGGTAGAAATTCACGAATGCACGTTCATATTCTGGATCAACAACCCCACGATTCATGCTTGGTAATCGCAAAAAAGGTTAGTGAAACAAAAAAATTTTTTCCCTCACTTCACTCCAGGTGTATACTCTCGACACTCGTGTATCACTCGAATGATCTCAAGAGTTCTCTTTGGCTGTGCAATCACTCACTTTGAGGGCGTTAGAGTTTCCACAATGCACAAATCAACTGTACTAATGCACGTTGTAGTTCTTCAAAGAAATTTAGAACAAGATACGATTCATTAGGGTTGAAAACAACTGAGAAAACCCTAGAAGAAGACTTGAAGAAACCAAGGATAAATTGGTCAATTTTCCTCAAATTTCCAGAATACTTAATGAGGGTTAAACACGTAATTTAGGACTACAAAATGGACACAAATACTGCTGGAAAAACATTAGGAAACTAGGGACACAAAATCAGATTTAAGACAAACTCAAATTAGGACACTAGACTTTGATTTGGGCTCTACTCCTAATTAGATTTGGAAAACGAAAAAGTAAGACCTAACCGACTTAAAAACAAGTTAAAGACACGTTAAATGCTGGAAACAAGAACAAGATAAAGTGAATTAGTGGCTGCCAATTTCAAACAGCAATTGGTTCCACAATCCCACCCAAATCGGTTTAGGTTTAGGCTGGTCAATGGCGGTGCAAAGCTTTCCAAACAGTTTTGGATTTGGTTTCTAGGCTGATTGATCCCTTTTGGACGTGGTGTTGTGGCTATTTAGGGATTAGGAAACTGATTTGCAAGGACTTGGAAGAAAGTTTCCTATTTGGTTTCTATGTTCAAGCGACAACAAACCTTAATCAAGTTGGAAAGAAAATCTGGAATTTGGAAACTGATTTGGTGTTTTCAGTTTCTAATTTCAGATTTGGCCCTCCCAAGCAAGCAATTTCATTCTTTCAATCAACAAGATGTAGTTCAAGCTTTGAACAACAATTGCAGCCCAAAATTTCAGATCAAAACAAGTGAAGGCAGATCTGAAATACAAGCACAAGTTCAAGACAGAATTGGCTTGTTCTTTTCTTTCTTTCTTTGTTTCTCTCTCTTTTTTTTCATCCAATTTTGAATTGCTTCTAGAATTCAAGAAATCAATGATGCAATTCCAGAATTCAAGAATGTTTCAATTGGTTTCAAGAATTTCAAGAAAGCAGTCCCCAAAGTTCAAGAATCTTGTTGAGACTTATTCAAGAACTTGAAGGTTTGTTTCAAGAATCCAAGAAGGCCACAAGACAAGTTCAAGATTCAATGATTTTAGCAAGAAGAGGTCACTGAATTTCTGGTTTAGATCAGCCACAAGATTTCCAGCAATTGACACAACAAGCACACACATAACAAGGCAAATTTGGGATCACACAACAAGAACAAAATGGACAGCAACAAGAAACACTTTCGAGCAGAATTTGAACACAAGAAGAATTGCAAAGCAAACTTGGACTAGCAACTAACAACAAAGATGACTCAAGATGACTAGATTTCAAGACTTCAAAAACGACTCACGGCGATGCGACAACCAGAAATTTAGAAGCAAGAAATACAAGAAAACCCTAGAACAAGAACAAGAACTTATGGACAGATTATGACCCTTTTTTTTTTTTTGATTCAAGACTCAAGGCACAAGACCAACAATCAAGAAACTAGAGATTAAAATTGGATGAACAGTGAATTGATGAATAAATTTTGCTACAGAATGACGGTACATCTACATCGCTACAAGATCCGATGAACAGTGCTCAATTTTTTTTTTTTTTTTCAACAAGAGCAAACGAAGGAAAACACAAGAACAAGAAGGATATAACCGGTATACATCAACTAGCTTTCGATACCAACGATACGATCCTTCGCCTATTTGACGAAACCATAACACGATAAGCTCCGGGATCTAGACGATTTTACCACGGTTTGGAAATATCAATTTGATCAAGGGCAACTTCGAGACCAAAATTGACAGTAGAGACACCACAATCAACGTGTTCTTGATTGATAAAGTCTTTTTGAATACCTAGAAAACGTCTAAGGCACTCAAGGATTGTTCTCGCAAGAACCAAGAGAAAAGCTCTCAAATTTGGAATAATTAGTCTACCCAAAACGAAGGAAAATTAGGCTATTTATAGCCTTTACAAAACAAACCTAATACTAATTGGAAATTGCTAAAAGACTTAAAATCCTATCTCAACAAGAAGAAGGAAATTTGGTCCACTCCTCTTGACAAGTCGGTAATTTTACCCTATTTGAACTACTAACAATGAAATAAATACCAATTAAACCTAGATTCATGACTTGAAATTTGTAGAGGACCCGGTTGGGGAGGATTGCATCACTCCCCTTCCTCCTTCATGGTGTCCTCCTTTAATGATTGGTCATCAGGTTTAGCAGCTAATATAAAATTCACCGAGGCATTTTTACAAACATGCCCATAACTGTAAGGCTCTTCACATTTATAACACAGGCCTTTTTCTTTTCTGGCATTGAACTCAGCTGGAGTAATTTTTTTGAACTGGTTAAATTGTTTGGTGGGAAATGCTTTTGGTTGGTTTGGTGTTTTGTGTTGTGGGTTGCTCCATTTGGTTTCAGGTCTAGGATTGTAGGTGTTTTTCTGGAAATTCTGAGTTGAAGAAGTGAAAAAAGGTTTTGGGTTGGTTTTCTGGTTCTTTGTCATGGCTTGGACATTTTTTTCTTGTAAGCTAGCAATCTCCATGGCGGATGATAAAGTGGTAGGTTTAAACATTTTAACTTGGTTTTTGATTTCTTCTTTCAATCCACTCATAAATACAGAGACATAATAAGTTTCATGCATGGCAGGTAAAGATGGCATAGCTAAAGCTTTCAGAGATTCAAACCTTTCCTGATACTCCTCTACTGATCCTGTTTGTGTAATTTTCGAAAAATCTTCCAGTATTCCTTCCGGAGACCCTTCTCCAAATCTGACACACAATGCATGAGTGAACTCCCCCCAAGGAACTGCAGCTCTATGACTGAATTGGCCATGGAACCATTTTTCAGCTCTCCCTTTCAAGTACAGTTCTGCAATTTCTGTCCTTCTGTCACCTTCAACTTCATGAATCCGGAAATACCTGGTAGCTTTTCTGACCCATTCTCGTGGATCCTCCCCATTGAATTCAGGGAGATCTATCTTGGGTAGCCGATTCCCCATCCTGAATTCTCCTTTTGGCTGCTCTTTCCTAGGCAACCTTTGATCATCACCAGGACTTCGTTCCTGATTTATTCCGAGGCTTCGTTCCTGAATTACTCCAGTCATGTGCCTACTCAAATCCTGCATACTGGTGTTGAGCTTGTTCATATCTGCATTCATTTGGGCCACCATGGCCATTAGACCATCATATTTCAAGTCTAAGTTGTGAACGGAATTTTCCAGATTCTCTTGCCTGTTTTCCATCACAGAAATGGTTCTTTCCAACCCTTCATTCTTGTTGTTAATTCCCTTAACCACACTACCCAGATCAACTACTTCCTTGCGTAGATTCTCTTCAGTATTTCGAGTCATCATATTAGTAATTGGAGCGAATATCAGAGTTTCAGCAGCAGCAATTCCTCAGGGATCGTTGCTGCTCTGATACCAATTGTGAGGAATCAGTCAACAATTATATCAATGCAAAAAAAATGAACTTAACTGGAATGAATTGGAACTTCTATTTCATGAAAATATCCTCCATTACAGAATCGGAAGAGATGGAATAAGAACAGGAAATGATCAAGAGGGAGGAAATAAAGGAAGAGAGAGAATTCTGTTGCCAAGCAAAACAGAATATTACATAACAAATTCACTACCCTCCATATCCCTATCACTACTATTTATAAGCTATTCTTCTGACAAAATCTCTTGGATTGGTGAGGCCTCTTCACGTGATTGAGCCTTCTCCTGAGCTGGCAAACGTCACTCTCCTACTAACTGAATGCACATGCGTGTTCACCCTTCTTATAACAGAAATGGCGTGTGTGTTCCTCCTGCTCCAGGCGCAGCTGAAGTCGTGTTCCCCTCTTCTCGCGTTTTTGTTACTTCCTTCTTCAATATTCACGCCTTCGTTCCTTCGCTTTATTTAATTCCACGCTTCTAATGCTTGTTCCTCACAGTATTATTGTTCTGAAGAGGAAAGGATACCGGGCGGTCAAGGACGTGGTTTTCCGTTTTCTAGCTAGTAACTTAACGCTGTCAATGGCGATGGTCTACTGAACCGGGTCGATCGTACCACCCCCATTCCAAGTGATAAATCCAAGGGTGCACCAATTCCTGGGGGAAGAATATGCTATAGCAATCCCGTCACGGCATGGTAGCGTGTTTCAACGTTTACCAGTACTGTCACTATCCCGCCGTTCCATTTTAATCTGTTCCAAAATAGTTATCATGACTTAAAATAGAAATAAATGAAATCTAATACTACAATTTTTAAGGAGAAGGATTTAAGTTATCTTCTTCTACCATATCATGCTACAAAATAATGTTTTGTTTTGTGGAAATTGTGTCAAAATTTAATTGAGGGTAATAATGAAAAGATATTTTCAGTAATTTACGTGTCTTGATCAAATTTTACTCTCTCTTAAATTGTATGCAAAATTGATGATGACATGAAATGGGACGGAGAGGGCCGGTATTTTTCAATTGTTCTCAAAGTCCAGAAGCAAAGAATCCGTCAGTCAGCCTCCTAGCCATTGATGCGTTTACCATTGCTCAAGACCCCTTCAGCGTGGTGCATACCCCTACTTTAACTTCATGATCACTTCCTTCCTTCTCATTTCTCACTCTTTTTCAACCAAAGACTAGGCGTGCATCATCTGCTGTAGGTGCCGATGGATGCATGGGCTACATGATTTTGAATTCGATGGATTGATGGAAATCTTTATCCAGGGATTGTAAACACTATAGCCATATTCGATCTCGAAGATGAAAAAAGCGGTGAAGATCCAGGCTTCCCTTGAGGAGGATCAGGACGTTGATGGGGTCGATGAGGAAGTTACTCAGATACTTCTGTCATCCCAAAAGCTGGAGGTGGTGGACCGGGTGGATCTTTCGGGGCGTCAACTTCAATTCCTACCTGAAGCTTTCGGCAAACTTCGCGGCTTGATCGTTCTCCGGCTCTCTCATAATCAACTTGAGGTCGGTTGCTTGTTATGTATGTTCATGTCAGAGGACTTTTTGTTTGGACATCACCACCACTCCCAGAAAAACTGTGAGATATAGACAACAAAACGGAGAAAATTTTAAAAAATATATATATATATTTTTTTTTTTTTTGGGGTAACCGAGTTTAATGCTGGTTCAGTTTTCTGTTAGATTACTGATTACTACAATTTAACCTGATTTAACTTGAAGGGGAGTTAATGGTATCTGGAATAGACTATTGCTGATCAAGTTTGATGCTTTCCAGCTTTGGTTAAGTAGATTTACAACTTTCTGTGATAGATTAAGTTCATCCTACTCCAAGAAGTTCTTGCTGACAAGAATTGCTTCACATTTTTTGCACGATCTCTACAAAATATGAGAAATTTGACCGCTTTTGTTTTAAGTAAATCAGGAACTGTTAACTGTTATTCTAGCTGTTGGAACGATACACATACAAATCAGGAAAGGTTAACTATTATTCAGACACGTAAATTCTTTGGTACTACTGCTAGAAAGTTTTGTGTTGCTGCAATTGTGGGGATGCTCTCCTGTTTCGTGTTCCAAAAAATGAATAAGTCAATA
The DNA here is from genome assembly GCA_013103745.1 of Gardenia jasminoides. NCBI lineage: Eukaryota > Viridiplantae > Streptophyta > Magnoliopsida > Gentianales > Rubiaceae > Gardenia > Gardenia jasminoides. Next base: position 42,837,174 of record CM023105.1, read on the forward strand.
TGAAAACAGATCATTCCTGATTCAATTGCTGGATTGGTGAGGTTGGAGGAGCTCTATTTATCTGCCAACCACCTGCTAACATTGCCTGATTCAGTTGGTTTGTTGACAAATCTGAAAGTTCTGGATGTGTCTGCAAACAAGCTTAATTCCCTGCCTGAAAGCATTGCTGGCTGTAGGTACGCACTATAGTTTTTACCCGCTCCTCCTGTGGCTGCAGCTCAGTTTCCACTACTTTGTATCATATGGTGGTGATCATTATTTTTCTTGACAGGTCATTGGTGGATTTAGATGCAAGTTTTAACAACCTAAGCTTTCTCCCAACAAATTTTGGCTATGGTCTGGTGAATCTACAAAAACTCTCTGTTCAGCTGAATAGGCTCCGAGCGCTTCCTAAATCTGTTTGTGAAATCCAATCCTTGAGGTACCTGGATGCTCATTTTAATCAGCTTCACGGCCTACCATCAGCAATTGGGAAGTTACAAAATCTCGAGGTTCTGAATGTAAGCAGTAATTTCAAAGATTTGACGGGTCTTCCTGAAACAATTTGTAACTTGAGCAACCTCAGAGAACTTGACCTCAGTAACAACCAAATCAAATTCCTGCCCAGTTCCCTTTTTGAACTCCGGAACTTGACTAAGCTCAATTTGGATCAGAACCCACTAATAGTCCCTCCTATAGATGTTGCAAACAAAGGGGTTGAATCTGTCAAGGAGTTCATGGAGAAGCGACAGCTTGATATGCTTGCTGCTGAAGAACAAAGACGACAACTTGAAGCAGATAAGCAAGCTCAGACTGGATGGTGGGCTTGGGGCGCCTCCACGTTGAATGAGATTGTATATGGGGTTTCTGAGAGCGTTTCGGGCTACCTGGGGGGAACAAATGCCTCTAACTCTAAGGATCCATATTTGGATCAGCAATTATAATAAATCTCTACGGTCCCTTTCTGCTCCAATATATATAGTTTGCTCTTTCTGACGCAAAGACTGGATGGTGAACGATTGTCTTCCGACTCTGAGCTAGCAGCGTGAATTCAAAGCCCCTATTGTACAGTGTTCTGTGCTGCTTAATGCTTTGCTGATGCTCTCCAGTCCTCATTTGTGTAAAACTGTATTAAAACGGGTGATCCTGAGGAGCAATACATTTACGATGAAGAGATAATCTAAATTAATGATTCCAAATTAGTTATGGTTTTCATATTTGTGACTAGCAGGGAGATGGAGAAACCTGGAGTTTATTTATTTATTTCTTGGGTAGGCAAAGAATTTATTGATACCTCAAGGAGATACAAGTTACAAAGGACATACCCTACCTAACCTAAAACATCTCAAGAATTAAGAATGGTGTCTGATAATAACCAAGTCCATTGAAGCCAAAGGTTTGTACAACTCAATTCTACGTAGAAAATAACTTCCGTCTAACTAATTTAATTAATTTATATAAAAATTAATTTAAAAAAAGAAAAAGAAAAACTCCTTCTAGATTGCCTTCTCCTTGAGCAGTTATGGTCATGCAGATAGGGCCAACGTTACAAATCATGTTCCCTACAAGTACAAAGCCCCAATCAGTCAATGCAGTACTCAAAGCTTGGAAGGTTTTATGGTCTAATTAGCCCAATATGGATGCTGAGAAACCACAAATTATGTTGGGCTCAAAAGTAGAAAGCCTACAAAAGTACTGCTAGTATGAGGTTCCTCAAGCAACTTAGCCCAAGATGCTTGGTAAAAAGTTAAAAAAACCAACCGGGCAATTGTAGCATGTTTGGATTGCAAATTTTAAAGTTTTTATACAAAAATACAATATTGTAACAATGTAATATATGTGAAATAAAAAAGTAATTAAAAATATATATAGAGAGAATTTTTCTAAGGAAACTCTCAATTCAAACAAGACTGTCTCGTAAAATAATTTTTTTGGGAGCCAACAAGCGTACAAAGCCGAACAAAACAGAGGAAAAAGCAAATTGTTTATTCTGTTGATAAGGCTTTGCTCAGTTTCATTTGTGTGTTAGTGCATAGTGGATCAAACACAAAAAATAAATGTCAAATTTAATCAACAGTCCGGAAAGAATTTTTCTCTTTTTCTTTTTTGGGTAATACAAGATGCATGAAGTAGATAAACAGTTTAACCGTGAATTTGTATGTGAGTAAAACATCCAAACTTTTGCATCAAAATTTTTAACTTTTAACCAAAATAATCAGTGACCATTTGTAAGATAAGCGCACATCAAAAAGGTCGTTTGGGTTGCTATTTTCTAAAATTTTTATGGATAAATATACGGCAACAATTTGATGTATATAAGGTAAAAATATGATTAGAAAATATATTGATTAAAAATTTTCTTAAAAAAAACACTCTTCAAACAATGCCTAATTAATTGGTACAGAACAATTGTTTTTTAAAGAGTATCGCTTTTTATCATTAAAAAAAAATTCTTTGGGCAGAAAAAGGTATCGGATTCAGACCATGAAATGACATATTGTGATCATTATGTCGTTTCATATCATAATGGGGAAGGGATTGATATCGCTCTCAGAAGGAAGAAAGGAAACGAAAGAAATTATTGCGAGCAACTTGAAGAGAAAGGGAGCTAGAGAAGGAAGTGGGGATGACCGTTGATCTTTCCATTGTTAATCTGGAATGATATCACGATCATCCAACGGCAATATAATCCTGAGGCTGAGGAGCAGAAATAATTGTGCATGGACGTGACCCTTTCCTATATCCTTCTTTTCATTTTGCTTTTCCGAGGACCCTTCTGCGGTCTGCAAACCAGTCTATTACTGGACCTGCATATCAACTGATTCGGGTGGCGTATCTGATCATGTTGTTTGTTTTTTTCTTTTTTCCTTTTTTTCGTCAGAAAGTGATCATATGTTTTGTGTTGCTTTTTCATTGTCCTCCTCCTCCTCCTGCTTCTTCTTCTTCTTCTTCTTTTCACCATGTGAATTTTTTTGTATGATAGAATTAAGTGCTCATAATAAGTTACCTGCATATCTAGACCTTAACTAATTATAGCACGTGTAGCATTCTAGGCTGAAGTAATTTATTTCAGTAAAGGCATGCAACTTTGTTTTTATTTTTCTTTCTTCAAGTGTAAAAGCTAGCCACACTCAATCTAGTACCAATTAAAGATATAAGGAGTACCATTCTAGCTATAAGTAGGCCGGCATCCTGAATTCTTACTATCAGATTCAGAATTCGAATATTATATCTAATAATTAGGAGTGAAAGAGTAAAAAGAGGTGAGAAGGGTTAAAAAGGATTCTTTAAATCTTTCCTGCTATCAAATTCAGGATTTGAGTCTTTTGGATAGGGTTTTATTTGTCAAAATTTATTTGCTTGCATCATAAATTTTTTTAATCACTTTTTAATTCACATACATTACATCAAAAAAGTGTTGTAATTTTCTCTCAAAAAATTATTCCAAATAATCAACTATCCGAACACACTCCAAGATCGGGAACAGTGTAAGGGCGGTGAGAAGAGTTAAAAAGGGTTCTTGAAATCTTTCCCACTATCAAATTCAGAATTCAAATTGTTTGATATGAGTTTATTTGTCAAATTTTATTTACATGCATTATAAATATATTTTCCAATCACCTCAAAATTTATTTGCTTACACCATAAATATATTTTTTCAATATCTTACATGCATCACATCAAAAAAAATATTACAATATTCCTCTCAAAAATTATTCCAAATAGTTTACTATCCAAACACAATCAATTGTACTTAATAATCAAGAGTGGGAAGAGTATAGGAAGGGTTGAGAAGGGTTAAAAAGCCAAAAAAAATGTAAGAGTATGGGGAGGGTTGAGAAGGGTTAAAAAGAAGGGGAAAAAAAAAGTCAACATCCAAGAAATTAGACAAAAACCTTTTAAAAGTCTCTCCAAAAAAGTCTTTTCCTTCTTTTCTTCTGAATGTGTCTGTAAAATAAATTTAATACTATTTGAGGAGCAAGAGCATCTGAAAGGTATAGCTGAATTACTTAAACGCACATGAGCACTTGTTTTATATCACATGTTTTAACTGGTGTTTCGTAAATGGGAATGAGAGACAAAAATTTACTTGTTTGCATTATCAACACATTTTCCAACCAACTTTTTATCTCACACATATCACATCAAAAAAGTGCTACGGTATTTTATTTCAAAAAATTATTTCAAATACTCTCTATCCAAACAAATGTGTGTCACACGGTGATTTTTAGACTAAAAATTATTAAAACCTGAGGATGGGACCAAATTTGCTAATTTGAATTTGTAAGGGGAAATAAATTTAACATTTTAAAAGTAAAGAACAAACAAATTCATTTGGCGAAATGTAAAGAATGTTCTGAATGATAGTGCTCAGGCTTGCCTAATTTCATTTCTCTCATATAGTTTGGATTTCAATGAATCCACCCCAAATTAAAGAAGGAAGATGGACCGAAATTAATCCCTACCCATAGTGTGGATGTATGATTCCGATTTCGAAATTTAAACCAAGCACTTATATTGATGTCAATAGAAAATGGGGATATATACATCACCTTTATCTTTTCCTTTGTTTGTTAACGCAGTTCTCCTTCATCGATCAACATCATGCTAGTCTTATTACACCAACATTGCTAAGCTAGGCTCAGTGGTCAGAGCAAAGCCTCACATCCCAAATAAGGATATGCACAGTGAAGCCTCCAAATTGAGCAGTTTGGATGCGTGGTAAAGCAATGGCAAAGAAGCAGGTTGTTTTGCACGCCATGCTTCATGCAGCTCTCTATCATTGGCCGATTAACAAACTTCGCTGGAGTTTTTATTGTTTATTTATTCTCCTCATAATTGAATAAATTTATGCACTGTAAAATGTGCAGCTGAAGTCAACCATCGCACGGGCATGCAGCCGCAACGGTGTAGGAATCCATTGCCCTAAAGCTGCCGCTACTATGAGCTAAAAAGTGGGTTCAAAGTTTTAAGAGCCTCAAAATTTGATCATCAACAAGCCCACGTGGCGAAGATTGGTCGTGGATTATTCAGGGCTAACATCCTCCTGTCTATGGATCTCTATGAAAGCAACGCGTCCCGACTTTATACGAGAGCCAACCCCCGACAATGGTAAAAATAAGATCTCCGGACGAGGCGAGAGAAAGGAAGATGTAAATAAATCTTTTGCAAGGGTTTTCCTTTCTTTTGGGGTTGTGGTTAGAACAGTAACGATCTTATAGGTTCAATTCTTATCAGAGCCATTTTTTCTTAGCCTGACCAATTGTTACATGACGGTATGCTCTTGGGATATCCAATCATAATGTGACGACGCATCCTATTTGTGTCGATCAAAGGAAATAAACTACTGCTATGATCTAATTCGCTGTGGACAGGCCAACATGTAAATCTTTTGTATACTTATTTTGCATGTGTAGTTGAGGATTTCAACTACTAGGATGAAGGAAAATTAGAGAAGCATTGTACTCCGTATATGATAAACTTATGACTAAATGTAGTATAACTGGTTTTCAGATCTGATTTGTCGGTGTTACCTCGTCAATCTCTTCCAATTCATTAATGGAATTTTCATGGACTACTTCATTTATATGGAGTGCTAATATCCTTTTTACTTGGGAATTGCAAATGCCAAAAAAAGAAGGAAGATGAAAAGCCTTTCTCGGTGAATAAGTTACAAATTCTTGGTACGAAGAAATTATAGAAAAACAGAAAATGTGTGCATGTTTGATGTTGAAGGAGAAGAACAAAACCCTTTGGTTGTTTTTGTTATTATCTCCATTTGGATCTCGAGGAAGAATATCCGGATTACAACGAAGAGTGCAGCGATCTTTTATTACTCTGATGGCTAAAGGAGGTGACAAAACTGAGGGGATGGTACAATAATCAGTTATAAGCACGCATGATAGACAGTTGTGAATACTAGTAAATAGCAACTCAAATAGGGCTGGCGTGCCATGCATTAAGTTTAGGGTTTTTTAGTAGGAATCCCCAGCCAGCCTGGGGTTTTTAATTGGCCATTTTTCTTTGGTTCTCCTGCCAGCAGATGTCTCTGTGTGTGTGTGTGTGTGTGAGCCGAGGCTATTGTGTGCAGCCTTTTCTTGGCTGAGTTTCACCGTAATTTAGAGTGTCTGTGTAGATACAGTTAATTTTGGGGGACAAAATGATCAGGAGAACCTGACACCACCACCATGACTTGCAGATTTGCAGTGGCTACCCCTATTTTCAATGCTCAATTCTCGTCTCTTAGAATCCGCATTACACGGTATTTAACGCGTATCCATGCAATAACAGTTCAATACGTATGCCATGCTGCAATGGTGCTTTCTTTTTCTATGCTTTGATATTTTGTCATGTACTCGTATTCTTGAATGTCTTTGACTCCCAAACTCTTTGTTGCTATTCTCGTTGATGGGCAGATTCATTTTTACAGTCGGAAGTTTCAGGAGGCAAGAGATGCTGCTACTGTGTGTGGCCTTTTGATTTAGTAATGAACTCTCTTTATTCTTTGTTGTGTCCTCATATGTATACTTCTTCAATGCATCTGCAATTCTGTTCACCACAAATATGGTCCAATGTTGACGGGCATTGGTGTCCTTTCCGGCAAGAAATTAAGTGCTACTTTTAATTACTCTGACCTTCAATATTCCCTATCTGCTATCTAACCGGAAAAAGTTTGGCACACGTCTTAAATTCTGAAGATTAACTGTGAATTCAAACAGGTGTGTCCTTTTATTCTTTCCACCAATTTGCCATGATAGTTATCAAAGCATGTTTGACAACAAATTCGTAACTAAATTTACATGAAATGTGAATACATTTACCTTTCAAAGCCAAAATTACACGAGCTGTCAAACAAACAAATACTAGCAGTTGAATTGTTAAAATTCTCATAACAAAATGTTTATAATGACGAGTTCAAACTTTTAAAATTCTTAAAGGCGACTAAAGGGATGGCAACTTTTTATACTATAATATATTGTGTGTTTGGATAGGAGATTATTTGAAATAATTTTTTGAAAAAATTACTATAGCATTCTTTTGATGTGATATATAGAAAAAAAATGTGATTAAAAAGATAAAAAAAGGTGACTGAAAATATATGCTTGTGATGCACTTAAATATTTCTTTTTTCTGAAACTAAAAAACTATCCAAAAATGCGTAATTTCAATTTTCAAGAAGAACGTATAGAGTAAAAACTTAAATGCTACGAGCAAGTTCCATAGCATAATGTCCTACAAACCTATCAACTACATGCATATTGTGAGCAGCCTAGACTAATAATTTTAGCTCTCAAATTGAAAGGATTGGCAAATGCCAAAGGCCACTTTGGTCCCTAGCTCTTGCCATTTCTGTCCAGTTAATCAGTCATGTGCTTTTCCTCTTGGCCATGCATGTCTTCTCAACTCTGTCACCGTGAACTTCTTTCCCCAGTCTTATATGGGACGCTTGGCTTGGATGGTGCATCTATGACTACCCTATATGTAGGGAAGCGGTGTGTGTGTGTGACCGTGTGCGAATTCTACTAAGCTATAGTATAGCAGAAGTAGCTCCATTTTTTTTTTTTTTGCAAGGGTAGAAGTAGAAGTAGCATTTAACATCAGCATTTCTGCCCTTACATAACTGAAAAGACGGCATCCCAGAGAGAGTAGAGAGACAGCTGTTCCAGAAAAATGTTAATGATAGCGGATATCAGAAGTAGAAGCACGGTGTGGAAGAGCCATTTTTGTTGATTCATTCATAGCCTAATGTGCCAGAATCGCAAGCCTGTGATGTGAAAGAAAAAAACTGATAATGTTGGATAAGAGAGGATGAGAAAGAGAGAGAAGAGAGAGACTTCCATTGGCCAATGGAGAGTGGGTTAAAAAAAAAACAAAAAAAGTCTTAAAAAAAAAAAAATCTAAGACCGACAGCCATACCCGCAGTCGTCTAATCCAAAGATTTTCTGATTAGGATTTTTATAAGCCTCAACATGACGAAATAGTTCATCCGTTGAACTTCGCTATCTCTCCCAGGTTCACTTGTACCGGGAAGAACACGACACCCTACTGTACTTGGCTAAAGTAAAGCAGGAAAAGATTTGAGAAGAGATATTCGGATTCATAAATGAACCTCTCATATTTTAGATGGCGTATTATGAATTGAGTGAATTAGTGCAAGAAACTTTTAGGTATTATCTAAATTGTCATTTTTTAATTTTTTATTAGAAAATATACTGTAATGATCTGATGCATGCAGGATAAAAAAGGTGTTTGAAAAAATGTAAAACTTTTTTAATGAAAAACCTCAATCCAAACAGGCCTTAACTGGTGTTTGGATTGTAAGTTTCTATCACAAATTTTTACATTTTTTATAAATATATTTTTAATTATTTTTTTATGTCACATGTGCGAATACAACTTTGTAGACTTGTGCAGTGGTCCATTAGTGTCAAATTCTAAAAGAAACCAACTTGACAGTGGAAAGTTCATGGTTATAATGAATGAATCATGCTTTGAAATTTTTTTTTTCTTCAAGATTTCATTCTTAAATATTAGACATTGTGGCTTTTATAGTCACTTGCAGATTAATTTTAGGTCAAAAAATTATCATTAGTTACTCGCACTCACCATTTTATTCACTAAGAATTATCAAATTTTGTATGCACTATCTAAGTATGAATTTCGTTGCTTAATTGGGTCATTCTTCTTCCTCATTTGTTAGAACAATGAATGAGAATCTCAAGAACTCAACCTCTATAGCCCTTTTTTTTCCCTCACGGTTTGAGAAAATCAGTTAATTTTATTGGAAGAGTAAATCCAAACTACTATTTTTCAAAAGTATCTTTACATTCATGTTAATTATAACAATAATACTTATGGAAAGTTATCCTATTTAAGGTCTAAATTAAATTAATTACTAAATAAATTATACTCATTGATGATGGAGTACACTATCAAAGAAATTAAAAGTTAACTGTATTAAAAATAAACTATAATTTAAGATGGATACAAAATGAAAATCAATGGTAACATATTACCACTACTACGAAGCAAACGGTCAACCACTTGGGCAAGGGATTGAACTGTGTAGATAGTTTCTCCCGCCCGAGCTTCGTCTGTATCATAGGAAAGGTAGGCTACATCCTCTGACACCCTGACAGGAGAAGGCTGAGACGATCTCCTATTGTCGTTAAAAATCTACCACTACTGTCACCTTCCTCCTCCTTTATTTCCATCTGATTTGGCGTCTCCACCTTTGCCAACCGTCAGTTTACCTTTCTTCCCGTATCTCTCTTTCCAAAGCTTATCGAAGTACTACTCGTATTATTTTCAATCACCTTTTTTGTCTCTCCATCAGATCACTCCACAATCCTCTTCTAAAGCGATTCGTCCAAATCAAATTACCCAGCCCGAATCAATTACACCATTCTTCTTAAGCTTAATCTCTTCCACATAACCTCAGGCTAATGATTGCCATGCTTATTAGTAGTGCTTCATCAGTCAACCCAACCCTAATTGCCTCCAAGATTGCATAGGAATTTAGAGATTTGCTTCTTACTGCCTGTGCGGAAGTGTTGATAGTTTTTTTTTTTTTGGGTCCCTTATTATATCCTGATTTTATTTTTAAATTAAGAGCTGATATTGGCAATTTTTCACGTATTTATTAACCATTTACATATATTCTGTTGAGTGTTTGAACAATGAGAGAAGATACCACATTACCACTGCCTCAATTATTCACTCAATACATATAATTCTTTTGACTTTTTAAATATGAGAGAATGTACCAATTCCACTCATTATTCATTCAATTTTTTTTATTTTGGGTATCCAAACACACCCAAAATTTGTGAATTTTGCAAGTTATTTCCCTTTCTTTTTTGCACCATTGCTAAAACCTGTGATTTGAGAAACTTCAACAGCTGATTCAAATCTTGAAAGAGACAAAATCTCTACTATCATGTAAATGAACCTCTAGATTTTTGGTTGGTTTCTCAACTATCATGAATACAACAATTTTCGAGACGAAGTTCGATTCTTTCTTTCTTTCTTTTTTTAGGTCATTTCTCAAGAACAATAGTAAAGGGCCTGATACTACCACTGGGGTCTGGAATCTACATGCTGATGCTCACGATTTCGATAGCTATACCAGTGATTTGGAGGAGATTTCTCGAAAAGTATTTGGTGCCCATTTCGGCCAACTCTCCATCGTCTTTCTTTGGCTGAGCGCCATGTATTTCCACGGTGCTCGTTTTTCCGATTATGAAGCGTGCGGTTTATTTCATCGCCTAACTTGTGTCTGACCGGGGGAAACAAAATCATTTATTGTTGGCACATGGTAAAGATTAATTATCTAGACAATTATTGGTTTATTTGCTACATAACCAGGACGCGGCAAGGTGTATCCCCATTTTAATTGCATCTATTGCACAGAGATCAGCCCATTAGTTGCTAATTAAATACTATGAATTTTTTAACTGGTCCCCTGATGCACTCTCGTCTATACACCTAAAATATCTCTATTATCATGTAAATGAACACATTGAACACATTTAAATTTTTTACTTACTTTGCATTTAGACACTCCAAAATTAGTTTAGCCCTTGAAAAATTATCACTTGAAACATCTCTTAACCAATACTTCCAGAGTACCCTACTAGCTAAACTCATCAATATCACTAGCCTCTAATAGTCGGATTGGCCTCCTATTTGTTAAAATTCCCTCCAATAATTCATATATTTAGTTACACCCAAATAACAAACTCAATGAATCTTCATTACATCAATAGTGTATGCACTAGTAATATAAATGTTTAATTCTTCAACTTTAAATTTAAATTTGAATTAGTTATCATATATCTAAATCTAATAACCATGTTCTATGTATCCTATGGTGAAAAGATGGACCATTTTGATTAAGTCCAATTATTTATAGACCTTCAAAATTGAAGTAGATTTTAGTGACTTCATTCTGTAGATACTTAAATTGAAGGTGGCAAGTATACCTAATGGCCAATTTGTAAGATAATGGTACAGCTCAAGCCGTGACTAGTAAGACCATTTCTTGTTACAACTTTCAATTGCGAATTTGAGCTCGGCATGTGACGTCCCGTTTTATGGCCTTCTTCCAATTTTTTTTTTTTTTTTTATTAAACAGACACAAAGCGCAAGTAACCCAAAAAAAAAAAAATGAAATCAGTTATGTCTATTTCAAAATCGAAGAGTTATTTTCTTTACAAGCATTGTGACCCTTTTTTCAGGTGGACAATGATTAGAGACATACATAAAGGTAGAGTTGTGTGAGTAGAAGCACCAAACTTGAAAAAGAAAAACCTGATATTCACTAAAATCAAGTAGTAAAAGAATACGGAAATGATATAGCTTACAAACACGGATGTCTTGATCAGAAGAGGACAAAAATGGACTATAAATTCGATACGTAAATAAGTCTATCCATTCCTGGCGTAGCATTCCGAACACTTCCAAATTTCAAACCCACTTGCAGCTTAATTAATTCATTTCAAATAGTGAATGCATCAAGCGAGCCTTGTTAATTTGGATTTTTAAAAAAATTTTACATTTTTTGTGATTTCATTTTTCAATCATATTTTTATCTTACTTACATCAAATTATTATAGTACTTTTTTTACAGAAATTTCAATGATTAGGATAACCATAGACTTGGAAATTTCAGCGGGTAGAAGTGGTCTGTAAATCTTAAATTCACAACATCAATGACATTCCTACTTTCCTTCAAGTAATACTAACAATTGCTAGATGATTACTCGCGAAAGTTATTTTTTACGTAAGAAAGATCGCATAACATTGGACTTCACGGAACACATCAACTCTCCAAAAACTAATCCCAACCATTAGCCAAGTGATTGGCGCATTCAAGCTTGACTCAGTAATTCTTTATGCTATTGAACTAATTTGGATACTCTAATTTTCTAAGATATCATCTTACTTGTATTATAAATTACATAACTTTTAATCATCTTTTTTATTTTACATGTTTCAAATAATCTCCTATTCAACCACACCCAGATTTTTTCTTTTCTAATATTTTCTTAATGTAAGAGTAAAAAAGAATACACATTCAATCTTTTACAAAATAATTAATAAAGAAACAGGAATACACTGTAAAAGTTTCTACAATCTCTTAATGAAATCCTAGGCTAATAGTCACCCAGTGGTGTAATTGAGTCGAGTCGAACTCGAGTAGTACACTACTTGAGCTCAACTCGACCTACAAAACCTATACTCAAACTCAAACTCAAGTTTATCGATCTCTTGAAAGTCAGGCTCGAGTTCGAACTAGATTTTATTTCACATTGCTCAAGTTTGTATTTATCAAATCTAATCGAATTTTAAAAAAATATAAATTTATATTTTATATAATTTTAGATGGGGGATAAAATGGACATTTTGTACTAATACATATAAAAAATTAAAAAGACATATATATGTGTGTGTGAAGCTTGATTGAGTTCGATTAATTTGGATGAGATTTCGAATTTCACATATTAAGTTCAAACTTGATTCGTCAAATAGTTCAAACTTGAACTCGGTTAACGTGGGTTCCAACTCGAGGTTTGAACTAGTAAACTCGCAAGTTACTCTGTTAACCTTGACTCGTTTGCACTCACCCTGCCCAGCTGCGAAACGAATTTTATTAGTAGACAAAAAGTAGGATGATTAAGGGGAGGGAAAAGTTAAGTTGGCTAGTAAAGAAGAAAGGATTGTAAGTAGTTGTTTTGGATTCAAGACTTTTCGCTTAAAAGGAAAGAAAAGGTACGATGACAAGTAAAAAAAAGAAAAGAAAAGAAAAGGGACCAAGTTGTTATCATGAATTAATGAATCCTTGGCGTTTTCCACTTTTTTTTGAAAGCATAGGATGTAAAGTAAAGGCTCTAACACCAGCTACTAATATAAATATATCCTCAAGCAAGATTTCTGGCTGCACATTCTGCATAGCACTTCCCTCCTACTTCAATCACAGTAAAGAGCCAATGCACTTGTATCTGTTCATCGTCCCTCTAAGGTTATCGCAACCTATTGGTTTTGGTGCTTGATATTTTCACAAGCTCTCTTAAAGTTTCTGAATCCTCATACATTTTGGTGTGTTGTTTTTTCCATTTTTACGTTTTTTTCTCGTACCAATCAACTCACAATGGAAGAAGCAATGAGGAGACTCGGTTGTCTCACCCAAGCACCCGAATCTGACCCTCTCATTAGTAATACCACCATTTCCAAGAGATGCACCACCTCAACAGCCAAGAGGTCTCATAAAGACGGTGCTAGTAATGGTGGCACCATGAGGTACCGCGGAGTCCGCCGTCGTCCGTGGGGCCGCTATGCGGCGGAAATAAGAGACCCACAGTCCAAAGAAAGGCGTTGGCTTGGTACATTTGACACGGCAGAGGAAGCTGCTTGTGCTTATGACTGCGCAGCCCGAGCCATGCGCGGTGTCAAAGCTAGAACTAACTTTGTCTACCCCACCTCTCCTTCACATGATTCTCTCGTCCCTCCTTTTTACTACTCAAAATCATCATCCCAACAACCAGCCTTTCAATCTTCTCGCTCCAGTACCCAGCTTGCTGATCACTTCTCTGGATCAGCAAATCAAAGAAATACAGCTAGTAATTCTGTTAACATGCTGTTCTTTCGTGACCTTTTCAACTCTTCCTCTACAAACTCGTCAATACTCACTTCTTCGAACACTTTGCCTTTGTATGAACAAGGACCCTTTGTCAACCTCAACTTCTCCAACTCCCCCATGGGCAATCAATCTTGTAATAACAACCTTACCGCTCCAAAAACCAGTGATTCCCTTTCTACCAATATAATCCTGCAACAAAAGTTTGACGAATACCAACAAACAGTTTGTTTAGGAGTTCCAACTTCCAGCACAAGTCATAACCAAGTCGAGTGCATGGACTTTTTCCCCTCGGAGCCCTCGGATTCAGGATTGCTGCAAGAAATCATCCAAGGGTTTTTACCGAAAGAGAAAAACATAATGAAGTCTGAATCCGAGTTGGCTTTGGTGGATTCTTTTGCTGCTTCGTCTTCTTCTGCAGTTACTACTGATGTTTCCATGAATCTTTCATTGGAAGGTGGCGGGTTGAAGAAGAGGATAGGAGATGCTGCTTATTTGGGTTGCCACGTTCCACTTCCACAGCTGTTGGACAATTTCAGTGCTGGTGTCCAGCCACAGCCTATTCCGATTTACAGTGAGATTTATCATCCAGCTGAGAATGGTCAAGAGACACAAGAATGCATGTTGGGATTGGGAGATGGATTTCATCAGTACCCGGACCTCCTTGGTGCCTTTGCTGCCAAGATGAAGAATGCTTGAATTTAACTTCGGAAGTTGTGACTTTGTAGTTGGCAGTTTTTCTTTTTGGTTGTCGACAGTCTTAATCTTTCATTAGATTACTCGTTTTTAGTAAGTCGGAAGTAGGAGCTGGAAAGGTCCAAGGAAATGTTTCCAAATTATCAACTGACTTTCATTTGGTCCATTTCTCTATCCCTTCTAATCCTCTGACATGAACTATGAACAATACTAGCTAGTTGCAAAAAATTCTCAAGGGAGTTATCTTGCCACTTCTCTTACTCTTTTCTTGCTCTACCAGAGGTATTTTTGTCAGCATTTGATTCATGTCCATACTTGTTACCTTGATGCCTCAAGCCAAAATGAGAAGCTTTTTGTTTTGGCTTTTGGGATTCGAAGTACAACAAAAGCTTGGCCCTGTTAGGAACTTTTGAAGAGTTGACCTTCGAGTTCGGTGAAGTTATTGAAAGTATTTGTCCAGCTTTTTCGGGCTAGTATTAACTTTCCCAGCTTTTCTAGTACTAGGATTACTAGTAGTTGTACCAAAAAGCAGTTGGTCTTTTATTTCTATGTTAGATTTTCGTAGGGCATGGGAATTTCGCAGATATGCCTCTTTCTTAAGCACGCTATGGTACTCAGCACTGATTCTACTGAATGCTACTCCACTTGATTATATAATCCTTAGGGCTGAAATAATTTTTCATCACAAATTAGTCATTAAACTAATTAATCAGCATATTCATGATCATTTTGTCATTTGTTGCTCTTAATCTACGAAATAATCACAACATGTGGCAAAATAGAAGGATATTTTTGTCCACTGGTAACTGAGCTGCTGTCGTCTCACGGGAGACCTCCTCTTGTTTGTATTGCTCTTTCTCTCTCTTCGTCATCTTCCTCCATCTTCCCAATTCTCAACTACAGCCATAATAACTCCAGAGCAGAATAGGAGAGAGATCTCCAAGTACCTGTTCCAAGAGGAAGTTTGTTATGCAAAGAAAGACTATAATTTGGTGAAGCATCCAGAGATTGATGTCTCAAACTTGCAGGTGATTAAGGTGATGCAGAGCTTCAAGTCCAAGGAGTATGTTCGGGAAGCCTTCGCTTGGATGCATTACTACTGAACTCACCTCAATCTGCCCCCGTGAATCTAAGGAATTTCTTAAAAAATTTTCTGTTAAATAATAATAAATAAAAAAAAAGCTACTCACCCACCATGAAAGATATAATCCGAATGGATCAAAAGTTCCTCTTGCTTTCTCGTCATGGTAAAACTAACAAAACTACTGCCTCACTTTCACTCTCACTCTTGAAGATCTCAAACCTCTAATTCAGAAAGAAATTGATAAGACCTGCGAAGAACTTGGAATCAAGAGACCCACTCCGGATAGTGCCACTGCATCCCTTGAATCCTCGTCGGCCAGGACGTCTTGGGCCAAAATGGCAGCGAAAAGAACGCACTTCTGTTACCCTTACCTGGCGTTCAGTGTGGTGATTACTCCCAACTAGGAGTTAGTTTACCAGCTGGTGGAGCAGTGCCGGGCACTAGGGCTTGCACCAGCGCTGTGATGTGGTTGAAGGTGGGCACGTGTTATTTGATAGATTAAGAGTAATAATTGACAAAATGACCATGTCAGTAAGTTTAGTGGCTAAGTTATGACGAAAAATTATTTGATGGGTAAAAGTTGATGCGAATAATAGTTTAATGACTATTGAGGTTTTTTGCCCTAATCCTTACTAGCGTTTTAGGGTTTGGTATTACCATAAGAAAAGGTAACTGACATTTCATTTTGTTTGTTGAGACTTCCTTCTCCCTTTATTTTTGGGGTTAAATATTCCTTTGCATAAACTACACACAAGATGGCAAATGTCATCACTTGAATAAAGCTTTGTTATTTCTATGTCTTTATTTATCTGTCATAATTTAGAGAACCTGTATTGATTGATGGAGGACTGGCCTTTTAGCCATCTAGAGGGTGAACAAAACCCGAATAATCAGCTAGAGACGAAGGAATTTAAAATGAAACTAAAATGAAGACAAAGTAGTAAAACAATAAAAACATAAATACAGGTTAATGGATTTTTGCAGCTTCGTGGGTGTACACCGGATTGCTAAATGTTCATTATAATTCTTGACTGGCCTATTATATTAATTACAGTATTAAACCAAGAGCAATTGTACTGCTAATTTCCATAAGCGACGCATTACAAACGGATAATTGAATGCTTTATGATGACGATCTCAATTTCGAGGTTACGAACTTGCATCCACTCGTCAATCTACGTCGGGTGGAGAAAGCTAGAAAGGTCATACTTTGTCATCACTTCTTTTCATTTCAAGAAAACAAAAAGATGGCATGCCTGATTACAGATTATACAGTTTAAAATTTTAAGCAAAATTTATTAATTTGTTGAAAATTTTTCTAAAATACCCTTATGTTAATATTAGAAGTATGAATACTTATCATACATTTACATTCGTCACAACAACAATTTTGGTGAAAAGTTCCATGATTCAAGGTGTGAATCAAAGCAATTATTGATGGAAAGTTGAATTACATTTTGCAAAAGTTAATTGTATTAAATGAAATAAGTTATACTCATTGATAATAAAACACATTAAATATGGTTATTTTAGATAGTTCAAAAGTTAACTATATTTTCCAATTAGAAAGCGTGCCATTGTTTAGGTTGGATGAAAAAGAAAAATAAGATTATCAAAATAGGACGGAGGGAATAATAGACCTTGCCATTTGCTACGTTTTGTCATGCCGTAACTTTTATGAAATTTTATACAAAGATCTGTGCAGGAACAAGGACAAGTTTAAGTGTTGAATAAGAGAGTGCTATTCAGCATTTTTTGAGTATCAAAATTCCAAGAATAGGTATTATATGTCGGTTTGGTGGTGGTTAAGATGATGTCCTGCCCACGATCAGTGAAGCCACTACTCTCGCGGATGAATGCCACTTCCAAAGTTTAATTACCCGGTTGCATAAGATTTTAATGCTCGGGGGGTCAATTAACTGGATCCACCAGTTTCGAAATCCTACAAACTGCAGGTTAATTATGGAACTCAGTAGGAGTTTGGACCATTGTGATTAAATTAAATACAGCGTAATGCAAGGGTAGACGCAACAATGGACTCATTGCTCAATCCTATTAATGCAACTTCAAGTTTGGAATGTGATGTATCTTAATGAGGACTGAGTGTTCGACTACTGCAATATTGGTTGGGGAACTTGCTGCATGGTGACGAGTACTCGAATGGAAGAGACTCCACTAGTAACCAGAATTGCACGACTAGACCAACTATGGATTGTATCTGTTAATCAAGATAAATTCAGACAGAAGATTTGAAGTAATGTCACTAAACCAACTGAGAACATTAAGATACTATTTTCTTTTTGGCTTGAACTTCAGTTCCTTTTTTTTTTTTTTTCTTCATGTCGTTTCAGCTTTTTCCAAACCTACAAGAAGAAAGACTGAAAATGTAAAATATAATTGGAACAAGATCATTAACTAAAAAACTTATTCTACAGAAAGCACATCCAGTTTGCCTTTCACCATCGGCCTTTTTTTTTTAAATAATTATGTTTTTCCAATCTAAATTATTCTGAAGAGAATATAATGCAAGAGCAACTTCGAGATAAATTTGAATTGATGAGAGAGTTAGAAAATAAGGAATCTAATTAAAAGCTTCTGTCCTTTTCTTTCTATAGGGACAGTTTCCCTACAGGAGACAGTTCAATAACATGATATCATATATCCCCACATTTCCAAAGTGTTATCACGGATTAGAAAAAAAGGGCTGCCTTTTGTACTTTTTCAACTGTTTCTTGTGCTTCAACGTCAAGATTTTGGCCTGAAGTTTGAGATTCAGTTCCAAATGGCAGCAATACATTAACCCTTTACTTCTGCATTTAGTTAAGAACCTCTAATCCGTGCTAGATTTCTTAATTTCCTGTGTAGATTAGGGTGTGCTGTAGTTAGCTAATGCTACTTACTACAACCTTCTCATTTCTGCTCGTTTTAATGTGAGATCTAGCATTAGTGGGTGACAGCCACACATATTTATCAAAATTTTATGTTTTAAACAGCTATCTCTTGTAATTTCCCAGTTGCATGAACTTTAGATCGTGAAAAACATAATTCAGTTTTCAAATGAAAAGTTAAAAGTCACTCATTTGTTAAAATTAGCATATCTAGATTTTCAGTCGGAGGCACATGAAAACTCTTCTAATTTTATGTATTTATGCAAATCATACTTCAAAACTTTAATTGAGATGGTTTACTTACAACAAAATATCAATCAATGCGGGTGCTGCCAGCCTACCCCGGGCGAAGAGTCGAAGACGACAAAGGCCTTAGACGACGCGGAAAGAAAGGTTTTTGGACTGGTATATTTCATAACAAAGCCTTTTATTGGACCGACCATGCCTCTATTTTGGGCCATCGGGTCCAGATGTGCTTTTGACGTCTCTTAACTGCCTCGCGTCAAGCGATAGAATTTTGTCTTGTTAAGTTTCTTGCATTTGTGCCTCTGGATGAACTCGTACTCGATCAAGTTGCAGGCTCACCCTTTTGGGCTCTAATTTTTTAGGGTGCTCGTAGATTAGATCATTTGATGTTTTTGGGATTGTTTTTTAAATTACTTTATTATAATTTTGCTTATCAAAAACTTTTTATTGCAATTGCATTTTGAAACTATTTTTTAATTTAAAATTTTATTAGAGTGTTTTAAAATTAAAAAAATTCTATATTAAGTGACATTCAATAGTAACACAAACAAACTAAAGCATAATCCATCTTATTGATTTTAGATATTCTAATATTTGTATCTATGTTTTAGTATGTCTTAATTTAAAGTCACTTTTTATAGGTAGATTCATTCACCACAACTATTCCTTTTTCCTCCTCCTCTCTTTTCTCTCTTTTATCTGCTCCTCTGTCCTTCTCTTCCCCCTCCTTCCTCCTCCTTTCTCTACCCTTTCTCTCCCTTCTCCGCCCTTCCTCGATAGTCCCTCTCCCTTCAATTTCCTTTGGTTGCGACCACCACCACGAGTAAATGAGAGGGAAAAGGAGGGAGGGGCTCATAGGGCAAGAAAGGAGAGGGGAGAAGAAAGGAAAAGAGAGGAGGAGGAAAGTGAGGAACGGGAAGGAAGAGAGCAAAGATGAACCAGATCGAGCCACAGTAACCACGACCAGAGAATGAACTGGGGGAAGCGAGGGGAGGAAGGAAAGGGGAATATGGAGGTGGGGAAAGGGGAAAGGGAAAGGGAGGAGAATGGATTGAACGAGAAGAGGTGACAATGGTGGTAAAGGAAGAAGGACGGGAGAGGTGGTGAGAGTGGCAGATGATGGGGTGTGGTGAGTGAAAGAAGAAAGAGGTGGCAGGATGTATTTCATTTTTTATATTTTTATTAGGTATATTTGATATTGTGTGTATATTTAGAGTGTTGTTTGAGTGCATTACTATAGACTTGCATATTAAAAACCTTGTGTTTGAAATACTTCCCGAGACGAATAGAGCCTTAGTTTTGGGCCATTAATGTTACTTGTATCCTTCTCTAAATGAAAGTCAGGACCATATTAATTCTAGGTAACACGTCGGTCTGGAACGTACCAAGTCAGGTCTTGAATCCGTCAGGAAGTGGTGTTAACATGTTCTTTGTGTTCAGTTTACGAAGCATTGGAGCTAGTGGACGTACATTGTTGTCGAGAAAGAGAAGAAAAAGAAAATACATAAAAAAATTTTGAAATAGCTGAAATGCAAATTGGATAATAGGATATATTACACACACACACACTCTATTATGGATGAATGTAACTAAATTGAATTTAAATTTTACATATGTGTATAACTTACACTACTAACTCATGAATAATATATAGAGATAATATAATCTGAAAACTTGAGCGGTTGGGGGCTCCAGCAGTTGAAGTCATGGGGAGCAAAAAATTACGTAAGAAAATAGATTAGTGAAATTCCTCATGAAATAGCACAAATTAATACGAAAGATTAATCCCAACGACAGCAAAGGCGCTCCTTCCAGACAAGATATTTGATGTCTCAGCTTGGAGCTGTTCACAATGCTTGTGTTTTATCAAATATCGCGGCTGGATCAGCAAAGCACATATTTAACAATCAAAAATATCCTGATGGACGTAGGTATCAATCAAAATTTGGAGGATTTGGTGTCAGATCCTTGAGAGTACAGTCTACAAATTAAATGATGGTTGTGACCCATAAGCCACAGCAGCTTGCATTAACACGAGGGAAGTGACGGATCAATGGACCAAACAGCCTGAAATTGACATCCACGAGAATGTCTGCCACCACCCCTTCCTTCTCACACCCTTCATCTCTGATGCCACTCTCCGTCTGTACGTGTATATCAATCATACGCACGATCAATATGTTTGGCAAATAGTACATGAACAGCTTGTGAACTGTTACAGGTACATGGATTGCTGAGTTTGGCAACACGTATATATTGAGTTCCCTCTGTCATCAAAAAAGGAACAAGAAACTAGTGCATTTCTTGGTACATTTCTAGATGAACTCCTATTCTTGATCATGATAAATAAAGGAGGGAAAAAAAAAAAAAGAAGAGGGCAACTAGCTAATCATGGGGTTCTATTAAAGTTAAATCCAATGGAGTGGTTGAAGCATTATATAAAGCGACGAATGCAGTTGGGACGTTAATGGACAATATTACCATACCCGTGAGAAAGAAAAGGACACCATATGTAAAAGCAAAGATGGTTGCATGGCCATCTCCATCATTTTAATTACTACCACCAACATAAGTGCAGAGTGCAGACCCACCCCCACACCCATCACCTGTCTTATCTTTACCATAGACAAATTCATTATCCGCTTCTTTTCTTTACTTTTCTTTACTTTTGCTCTCCTTTTCCTTTATTTAAAGCAAAGCCGGACTAACCCGCCATGCACTTTGCTTCTAACTTGCTACAGCTGCTGGCTATCTACTCCAGAACTCAAGTAAGTTTACAAGTTGTAATTTCTGTCAATTATTTTGCTATATGCAACCGTGATGACACATAACTCAACAATTTTTTTTTTTTTTTTGGCTTAAAGTTAAGAGAAAATAAGAGGAGAGAAATGGAGGGAGAAGTGATACATAACAAGAATTTGAAGGTGGAAATTCCAAGAGAAAGTGAAATGGCTTTTCCGGTGGCGGCACCAGGGGTAGGCACTGGGGTGGTGGGCTTGCCAGGCAGGGAAGTATGACGAAGAACAATTGTCTTTGCTCTCCAACCACCCATGCAGGTTCCTTTCGTTGTAGGCTTCATCGAGTTCCCCAGCAAAGCCTCCAGAGGACCAAAAGCATTGATTCAACCGCCCTCCCGGATTCACAATCTAAGCCCACTTGAACAAAGCACTGATCACATGACGGTGGTCCAGTGCTGGAGGCTCACTTAAACTGTAAAAATTAGTCCTACCTCGATTTGCTAGCTGTAGGATTAAGGTTTTATTTTGGTCTCACTTAGAGAAGAAAAAAAAAGCGTCCATTTGTTATATCTACTTTGTCTCGTTTCATGATGTATTATTAGTTGTGCCTGCCGAGTACTATGAAGCTGCTGCATATTAAGATATAGTACCAAGCTTGAGTACCAATTTCAAGAAACTGGTTAATATCCTCGCAGAGGCATTTAGGATTTCTGTTTTATTTTTTTTTCTTTTTGAAATGAATACAAAAAAAGAGAAATGGAAAACTCGCCATAGTATTGATTGAAACATATTATTTCATCCTTTTCATGGTTTAAATTCCTAGCTGAGGTGGTATAGTGTAACTCTTGAATAATTATTTGTACTTTGCATCGTTAAGCCCCGAAAAAAAAAAGGGTAAAAATGTCTTAAACATAACTAAGCTACTATAAACCGTGCATTACCATGTTGTCTCTGGGTTATTTAACCCAAGCATCTTCATCATGTTAAGACTGCAAGACAAATCTATACTGCAAGGTCGGTCAGTTGACTCGCCCGAGTTTCAGGTAAGAAAAAATATTCCAGCGAGAGGGCCATGTCAAGAAAGCATTTATTCAGTGCATGTCATGTAGTGGCTAACGTTGAGAGTGTGTCCTCCTAACTTCTTAAATCCCACGTCTTCTTCTTGCTAATTTTTTTTTTTAAAAAAAAAAAAAAAGAAGGAAGAAAAGAGAATGCATGTTTTTACAGTTTTCTACGTTGCTAAAAATTATGACACTCGTATTGTAGAGTCCAAGTGGAGTTGGGCCCTGAATGGATGAATCCAGCAATGCTGATGAAAAGTGGATCGCTGTAAATTGGCAGGATTTGATGTACATACAAGTGTTCTGAGTCCAATCTATAGTGAAGCAATAAATTTGACCGTAGTTTTTTTTCTACTTTTTTAATGATTTTGACCTTAGTTTAATAAGCAGAGACCAAACTTTTTTCTGTGGTAAATAAATAGTTGCAATAACCGGATACGCAAAATTATTGAAACTAAATCAATTCGATTTGGGATCTTATTCGATCATGACATCGCATGTATCAACTTTAGCTGTTCCTTTAACTTTAAGCACGTAGGAATCATTAGCCACAGCATGTTCATTACCACGTACCTAAATTATTGAAGAACCAATATTGATCTGTTTATGATTTCCCTTTTTTTTTTTTTTTTAAACACTGCAAAAAATACGTCAGATCAATTTAGCATATATTCTATGTTAAGCAAAAAGAAGGAAACTTTTGTGCTCAAACACGAAGTTCCGCTGTCCATGCATATTCCAGAATAAAGGACAAAAACAACAGAAAGGATGCTGGATTATGAACAGTATTTTCAAGTGATGTTAATGGGACACCCGGCTAGAAAGTTCAATCAATTTGCAGAGACAATATCTTGACTCTAAATCCCAATACAACTGTCGGAAGACAAAATAATTGTACCAAATCCAATTTGGGAGATAGAAGCACTAAATAATTAATATATCTAGAACTTCTTTTGTGCATAATAAACCACCTGATATGGTACACTGTTACGTTCTTCATGCACTATTACGAAGTTATTTAATCCATTTTTACCCACAAGAAAATTAGTAACTCAATCCAATCCCTTTCTACTGTCCCCCAGTATTAATTCCTCTTGTTCTCTCCAACTCCTTTTTTTATTTTTTGTGTTCTTTTTTTTTTTTTTTTTTGAGAGGGGGGGGGGGGGAAGGGTGTCTTTTGGGTGGAGATGAAATTGTCTGGAGTTTAATTTTCAAGTCTTGATTTCCTACGTTACAGTCTTCTCCTTGTGAGAAACATTCATTTTAGAGCAAATTTTCCTTGTAATTTTTTTCATCTTGATGAGGTTACGAGTGATAGCAATTTAATTCGCCTTGATATTTGTTCTTAAGAGGGTGCATCATTTTCACAACGCTGAAGGGGACCAGTTGTATTGATGAATTCTTCAAGTTGTAAATATACTTGCAAATGCCGTTCAACCTTCGCATGAATTTGCACAAGAAAATTTCTGAAAAGCAACCGCCTGAAGGTGAATAACTGCCTTCTGGGACAGACAAAAGCCTTAGGTACACTACAAAGAATTCATTCAATACAATATATGATAAAGATGGATGCTCTTGGACGGAATGAATATGCACAATACCTTGGTCCCAACTCCTGCCTCAAAAGCGTCCTATTCCATTTTGCACTAATAGAGGTTCCTCAGAGATTTTTTTTGGCTCTTTTAACCTCTAGAACATTTGCTTTTATTAGCATAAGGTACACCAATAATGCACATTGGATTATCTTCCCTAACAATTACAAAGTTTAAGCAAGAACTAGGAAAAAAGGGGGAAAAATTAAGGTACAGTATATGTTAACCATTAAATAACCATCCCTTTTAACTAGAAAGCAAACAAAATTTCTTCAGTTTTTCTCACTAGTACTTTTGTTGCTAGGCCACAACTTACTCAACATCCTTTTAGGTCGATTAGGAAGCATGCAGAATGCCTTAACTCTTGAGGATTTCCCGATCCCATCTTGGTAATTTTCATCCAAATCATCATCCTCAGCCAGCTTCATTTTTAGAGTTGAAAGCTTTGATCTGGGTGATTTAGCTCCAGATACACTCCATTGATCATCTGCTGGTGTCATAGCATTGTTGCTGAAAGATGCTGCAGGCCTTGATGAATGGTCATCGTGTGTAGCTAAGAGTGCCTTGATGTTGCTCGGCAGATCAGTGACCTGGCCACCAGCCATGGCAGCTCGAGCTTGTTCGAAGAAAAGAACTTGCACTACGACCCTAAGGGGAAGTAATTCATTCTGTGCCGCATGCATACAGGCTTCCATGGATAGCTTTCTGCAGTCTAAAATTCGACACAGACGCTTTCTGTCACTCTTGCTGAGCTCTGGATGTCCCTGCACAATTTAGTAGCAAGGAATTATGTCAATACCATTCTCCCATTTTTGAATTCATGATTGAATTTGTAGAGGAATCTATTAAGACTTATGGTTTAATTCCAGTGAAACAGAAGCAATGAAAATAACATAAAGAAAAATAGTAGAAAAATAGTAGCCACGTAGCACTCCAAGTCAAAGAGTTCGGAATGAAATGCGAGAACCAGTGAATATCAGAAAGTCCATCGGACTCGTGAGGATCAACTTAGCACCAATAATCCTGGTTCCAGTGATGACAAAACATTATCCAAAATTCTTTAACTTGCTTCCACCAAGGGTTCTCAGAACATCGAACTTGGCCACGGGCAGTAAAATCAACTTACGAGGACTTACTGACTTACCTAATTGATGTGAATGAAGCTAAACTAACTAACCAAACAAGAAATGGACAGCATTTAAAGGTCAAGGTAGTTGGTTATCTACTGAATGACATTGACAAAAATCCTAATTTCTGTCAACTAATCTATCTTTGTATTCTTCTGCTTCAATCTTTCTTAAACATCTAACCCCTTGTGTAATTTTAGAACAAGAAGGAAAAAGGTTTTAAAAAAAAAAAAAGAAAAGGAAACAAGAAAAAGAATTAGTAAGATTTTTAGTTACTCTTCCAGTTTCGCTGTGGAAGTAATTACCTTGAGGTAAATGTCGATGGCTCTGTAAAGATCATCATGATCAACCCTGGCAAACTCTGGAAGAGCTGAAGCAATTGCAGTAAATTTTGAGAGGGGTACATTAACATCTCGAGCTATCTCCTGGAGATATCCATCCACAAGCTTTGCTACTTTGAGTTTTGAACTATGTGATGCAGAGGATGACCTTCTACTCTCCTGAAACTCAAAATCAATATTCTCTGCTGAACGAGACCTCCTTCGCTGGAAATCCCGCTTGGCCCTTGGAGGACTTGTTGGGGGACTTTGTCCTTGTAGCATGAACTGCTCTAGTATGGTCATGACTACATCAACATCGTATAACATGTCACTTGTGTATGACAATGATGGAATTAACAGATCAGAAACAGTGGCCTCATCCAACTGAATTCCGATTCTTCTTGCCAATTCATTCTTGGAAGCTGAAGAGGCTTTAAGTATGTTAGCAGCCTTCAGTAATTTTGATAAAAAGCCACAAGAAACAGAACCTTTTTCAGCTGGTAATAGGCTAACAATTGATTCAAGAAGCAGCCTGTGTTTGGATGTAATTTCCTTTATTGAATCCATCTCAGGTTCAGACTCCACTTGATTGTCAACGCTTATGTACTTTGATATGTTTGGTAGCCATCTAGCTGCGTAAATCCTCAATGCATCACCTATAAGATTCGCGGGCACCTTCCCACCAGATTTTATGGCTATCATTGTTCTCCAGTAGAGGTCTATTCCCAATTCAGCTATGTCTTCAGCCCACCAGCCTTTGGTTCCAGGTTTCTGCCTTTGGCTCTCTGATCCATTGCAAGAGATATCATCCCTCCCTCTCCTTGAATAACTGTGTGACAAGCACATCTTTGAGGGGTTGGCCAGAACTTTTGAAGCAATGGCTTCAATACATCTGCTTGTCATGCCGAGGTCCTCGGACCACAAAGGATGCGCCTTGGTGCTCTGTAATGTTACAATTGAATCCTTCCACCCTTGAAGTATGCAAGAATTGAAGAAAACTTCAAGTTTGTAAATTAAGTTCCCCTTCTCCACATCCTCCGTCATTTGAAGGTACTCTGCAGCACATCGAGCAGAGACAATGTTGTAGGCACTGAGAGTGATGGTGATACCATAACAGAACTTTGCACACAACTCAAATGCCTCAACACCTCCTGGAAAATCAGGCAGCTGGACTATTTGGTGCTGTAACTCGTGACTTTCAGCACACAGCCTCTGCAGGCGCAAACACTTGGATAGCAGGGGAAACTGCAGGACAGCAAACACAAGTTATCAACTTCACAAAATTCACAAATTTTCCTCTTGATTTCCCATTTCGTTTCACAAGAATTAGTCTACTGAGACGAGTAAATTACAAAGAAATTTACCTTATGAAGCAAATATCTGCTCCCTTTAACCTGAACTATGAGATCACTGGAGACCTCTGAGGAGACTGACCTGCATCAACAAACAGAAAAGATTCTTACTTTGTCACTTGAAACAAGGGTACCAAGAATCAATAATTATAGCTGATTTCTGCAAATCTATTCAAGACACCAAGGGGCTACAAGTTGATTGAAACTGTGAAGAAGAAAACTTTACCTTATGGCCTCAGTAGTATAGAAAGTATCAGGCCGGGATCCTAGTTTCATAAACTTCATCGTTGAACTTGTTCCTCCTCCTTGTAGTCTTACCGGTTCACAGGGTATGCAAGGCGGCAGTATTAGACAAAACCAATTTCATGCTTGCTGAGAGCCTCACTTTAAGGACACCACTCACTTTGGAAAGTTCTTCCTCCAGCTGCAAGCAATACAATTTGTCGGAAGCCCAGATGACCACTAAACACAACACCAAGTCCAGTAATTCTTTTGCTCCAACACCTAGTGTTTCGACAAGAAAGTAAAATCAATACAAACCAATCTTTAACGGGTTGAACAAAAGGATGAAAGCCCGAAAGTAGAGAATATTCTTGGAGAAAGAGGAAAATTCAATCCAAGGATTGATAAACTACTTCACTTTTTTTGGCTCAGCTGGTTATTATGTGACTGGTATAACGAGCAACAGCTATATAAATAACGATCAAAAATGACATGAACCAAGGAAATCAAATGCGGTAAAATCCAAGTCATTTCGGTCACATTCTCCACCCCTTTTGATATCGACATGCAAACAGACAGAAACAAAGGGTACACCAATATCCTGTCAAAGATCATGAATTTGATTGTAATTAACTACCTATAAGCTAGTTCCCACAACTCAGTACTAAAACAAAGCAAGGGGAGAAAAAGGAAAAGAAAGGTGAAAGAAAAAAGAAGAAGAAGAAGAAGAAGAAAATTTAGACAACTAACGTAACAAATATCAAATTCACGTTACTCGATTTAGAAAAGAAGACACAAATATAAAATGACCACGACCTGAAATATGTTAAGGTTGTTTGGTTGGCGGAAAAAACTGGCAATCATTCCCCCCCCTGGAAATTGCCAAAGCCAAACTGTTTTTTTTTTTTTTGGGTTACTTCCAGACTCTCTAGAGAGGAAGATGGTTTGGTTTCAGGCAGCTTGAGCTTAGCTTGCTAGCATCCATGCCAGCGTGCAAGCAATGAGGAGAAAGGCGACGCCCACGTGCTTGTGCTGCGCCCACCAGTGCCCTACTTTCTCATCATTGCTAGTAGAGCCATTCTCATTTCAAGAATTGTTTATTCTTCCAACCCCCCCCACTGATTATTTTAGTCAAACGCTAATAGTAATACTCGACTACACTACTCGATCAAACATCGTACCCGGGCTCTTGTGCCATTAATATGGGCTCCTGCCCCCTGCTTAGTGATTTCTTTCCCAGCACAAGTTTTTTTTTTTTTTCTTTCAGAAAAAGTAAATCGCTTAATTGTATATTTTGCGCTGTGAAGGATGGCGTAGGTACTTGATAAGTTTGTGGAAAGAAAGAAAGAATACCGAAAAAGTAGTCGCAAGAGGGGTTGGAGGAAAAGAGATGCTGGATGAAGAATAGGGTATCTATATCACTGTCATGGGCGCCTTTAGGTCTCTTCTATCATACTGACCTCAGGTTCATGATATATAATACATGGGCTCATCGAAATTGCCCTTCTTTTTCATCGAAATAGCACAAGATGGTACTTTTCATGCATTTATAGCTGGAGGGCCATCTCCATTAAATTAGCCTGTGCGAGAGATGGGGAAAAACCTGCAAGTCTTGGCTTGGCCATGGATTGGTTTTCAAGTACCAGTTGCGATGCTATCGGACAAAAAAAAAACGAGAGAAAATTTTCAGTCATAAAGTTTAATTTTGTAAAGTTAGCAAGAATGCATTATTTTTGGCGGTTGAAGGTTCTAGTCAATTAGATTACGCATTGGATTCTTGGAAGATCACTGACTAGTAAAACCATTAATGTCTTGTTTTCCGTTTTCATTACAACTTTTTCCGATAGCAATATCAGAAAGAGCTGCCTGAGGTTTTTATAGTAAGAGGCAAGGGTCCACTTCATTCATAAGCAATTCTAGGAGCTTAGCTGCGAACCAACGATATGGTGTTCTGGTCATATGTGTCCCTGACATCATCTTAATCTGCATCCAACTTTCATGCAATGTAATGAGAGATTTCGAAGTTTTTGGCGGAATTCAATCGATTCATCTTTGTACTGGCAAAGCCGCAAAGCATTTCATCCATGTCAAAAGTTCAACATTTTTTTTTTTTAAAAAAAATTCTTGGGTCAATAGAGCTTTGCTCGACTCTGTACTTTTTTTTATTTGCTAAATTAACTCGAGGAGTAACATTACTGGTATCTAGATCGACAGCTAGAAGACAGTTTAGCAAATTACGGTTTCCAAATCTTTTTTCTCTTGAGAGCCATGTTTTGTACATTTAGTCACAAGTAACATCATATTAACTCAGAATCAATTATTTTCATCCCAGTTACTAGTGTGCTTAATTAGTGAACTAAAGAGTGAGAAGACAGTATAAAACATCGAGAGAACAAGAGTCTCAAATTTCCACTGCCAGGTTGCCAACTCTTAAATGCAGTAGTCTTTATGATTGGATAAAGTCAGCATCTGCCAAGTGAATCTGGAGTGCAGCAAAATGTCTACCCAGTTATCCAATCTTTTCTTTGTCTTTTTTTTTTTTTCCCTTTTTTCTGAGGGCAGTATAATCTTACCTTATGTTTTTTTTTTTTCTTTCTATTAAGTGTCTTTGCAGAGTGAGGCACTTACAATAATCTTTTCCTACTCTAGCCTAGCTACATCTCCAGAGTGAGCAGCTAGCCTGGTCATGTCGATTTCATGACCAGCCCCTTCGCGTCCAATTCAAAGTCTATGATTGAAGCTAAATGATTGAAATAATTAGAGAACAGTTAGTCATCATAACCTTAGAGCATACCTCAAATGATACTTATGAGTTAGTGTGATTGTGTAAAGGTCCAGCAAGTGGACAATGTCTATTCCACTTGGGGAAATTTGGGTGCCATTCCTTTGGAACATTCAAACAACATAGATACTAAAAATTAATTTGATAAAAACGTTAAACTTGGTGATTTTTCAAATTTACTATATCCGTAACTGTCATTAGCGTAGATTTCATAGAATAAATTTATATCTTTAATAAAAAAAAATAACGAAATTAAGATTTTTACAATTTTTTTTTGGTTTGATAAGACTACAACAAATGCATCATAGTGGGATCAATATACTAAGTTAATAATTTAGTAATACCATTAACTTACTTAAGAAACATTTTTATGAATTTATTATACTAAGGAAGGGACTTGAAATTCTGACAACAAATTCATTCACCTACCAAAAGAAATTTTGACGAAACTGATGAGTCAAGCCACACTATTTCTCTCCGGGCCGTGGACGTAAATGTTCTGCCCACTTGCTAACAAGTTCCGGGTGGGCACACAAAAGTAAACGGACCCCAATCACGTCTGAGTTGGTTCAATCACTGTCTCCCCTGGACTCAGAATCAGAAAGAGTCCAAGAACCACCGCACTGTGTTGGCTCGATCAGTGTCCACCAGACTCCACACCCGAGCCACGTGTTGGCTCGATCGGGGCTCCCACAGGGTAACCAGGCGCTGGCAATCCGGATATTTTGCTGGAAATTCAAGGTCAAAGATGGGGCTGGAATGGTGTGGCTGAAAGCAGAGGTCCGATTGGTCTGTACCCTCGTTAGAGAGAGAGAGGGGGGAGGTGGGGTGGCATTTGTTGGGTAGTAATTGCTTGATGCTGCCGTCCAGTCCAGAGCGTCTACGTGTGAAAGGCCACCAAATCCCTCCTCCACGGTCTACGGCGGGTCCTCCTCTGCGATAACGGTGCCACCCAACGGGGTTACCAGTCGACACGTGGGCCCTCATTCTCCTCCACTATTTTTCTTGGTGGGACCTCCCTTTTCTTATCTCAGTTTTCATGATCAATTGATGATAATCGTACGATGTCACACACAGCAAAAAAGTTCTTTACGGGTCAATTTATATCACCTAATCTTACCACAAACAAACCAAACCAAACCAAGCCAAGAAAAGAATGTAGAGGGTAACAAATTGTCATTGGTAGAGCTACAATGCAATCGAGAACCCCACTCCACACCCCCCCCCCCGGGGGGCGAATAGAATTATACCAACTGAAAAGAATAGTTAAAATACGGGGAAGACATTGAAGTGACACTTGAAATCTGCATGATGAAATTTATGGCGTATCTTTCACAGCTTTCAGCTAGAAGTTCATCCTACCTTCCAAATTAGGCTTGTTAATTTTTTCTTTTTAAATTTTCTGATGCCAATTTTTGCTAAAGGAAGTAAACAGCCCTCCTCACTATTTTAATCATATCGGGCATGCATTACATCTGCAAAGCCTTCTTTTAATGGACCTATGAATCTGAAATTTT
Organism: Gardenia jasminoides; assembly: GCA_013103745.1. NCBI lineage: Eukaryota > Viridiplantae > Streptophyta > Magnoliopsida > Gentianales > Rubiaceae > Gardenia > Gardenia jasminoides. Next base: position 42,868,417 of record CM023105.1, read on the forward strand.
AACCATTTTAGTCCATACGACAATGCCATGTATTATGTTGTCATTTTGTTATCAATTCTTCATGATAGAAGACTTTCTTTAGAATCCCTTTTGCCTACTCAATCTATATATTCTTTTTCTTTTCTTTTGTGCATTACGAGGCTGGAAAAAATTACCAAGGTGTTTCCTTTCCTGGTGCCATCTTTACGGCCCGGTTGATGAGGTCTAACGTTATGTACATCCATGGTTGCGCTGAACAAGGTTCATGATTCCCATGTTTGCAATTTATTACGTTGGAAACTTGGAAAGTAAATAGCTAGGTCCGTCTATACTGGTGTAATAAATTTCTTTTCTGGAGAAACGTCTGAATTATTTTTTTCAAGAGTCAAAAGGTCACAGAACTTGGAAATAGATGGATTATGGTTAGCGGTGACAAGGGAAGGTCAGGGCAAATTGTTGCAGCCAAGATATTAATACCAGTCGGTGCTCCAAAGATTTGCTTCAACACTTACTTCACAAACAGTTGTCTTGTTTGGGATCGCAAAAGATAATAATAAATGCATAGTTTTGCCCTATGAATAATCACTTTCTGTCCCATTTCCATGTTTTGTTATTCTCTGTTTGGTTGTGTTTGCTTTTAGGGTTCTTTAGACTTTGTACGCATTAGCGCATGCACACATGCCACAATGGCACCCCACGATCTGATTTAGATGTTTGATACTACTGCTGCTGCTGCTGCTATAGGATCGAGTATCTTTTGTTCTGTGCCAATTCTTTCTTCATCAGACTCTTCTGAATTGTAACATTCACCATTCATAACAAGCTAGGGGGGGACTGGGGATGGATGGGGATCTTCCCATTTTCCCAAACGAACTGGCAATTTGACCATGCAATTGTCCTTCTCATCTTTTTATCAAATGGGCAGTTCGTGTAATTCTACACCCCCACTTTGGGTAACAGGATTTCTTTTACTTTGGCTGCTTTTGGCCCCTGCGGGGTCCTTGTGTCGTCTCCTTCATTTAAGTGGCACTTTCACGTATCCTAATTCCACCACAAACTTTGTCAATCCCAGTTAATGCACGGATTAGACTGATTAGTTATCTTGGCATGCAACACCTAAATAATCGTCTAGTACAAATAAAAACATTAGATTATAAGTTGAACACTCGATCGAAAACTAAAATAGAAACACACAAACAGTGTCATAGGTAAGACTGGACTGCTGGACAACTGTTCTAAGCCTAATTAATCACCTAGTGCATGCTACTCCACCAGAAAGTTCAAAGTTTGATATAAACTGCTCTTGTGCACTAAGGCCTCGAGCTCTCTCGTCTACTGTATCCTAAACTACTAATTAAGTTCAAGATCATCCAGCGCCTATTTAACTAAAATCTCAAAGAAACTGCAGTGATTGTGCAGACACTGAATCGAATATGTGGCACAAGGCATTGAGTTAGTTTAGTCGTTATCCGACTCCACTAACCATACACCTGGTCGTCGTTGACAAAGTCTGCAAAATCTTGATTTCTTCACTCGCCGTATTAATAATGCAGAGGATTTTTGTTCCCGCTGGTGAAGCTATCTTACTTGTGACGAAGTTGACTTCCGATTTTTCACTTGCTTTAATTTATTTATCCGAATAGTTAATTTTTTCAACATATATGAGATTATTTAGTTATGTATTTTAGTTTTCATTCCGCAATTTGTGACTAGTCATAATATTTTAAAGCTAAAACTAGCTACTCACGTGTTAATTAATTCATGGGCTATTTGCAGTCATATCAAAAAATACTACTATGTTTTGTCCTTGTTGTTTTCACACTTTAGATTAGCCTTCATCGAGTCCAATCCCTTTTCATATGTGAGTTTCCATTCATCTCGCCACCATTTGTGGATTAAGTTTGTAAAGTGTTCTAACTGCGATTTGTATTGCAGTCCAAATTACATCTTCGAAGTTCATACTGCTGATGCTTGATAGACTTTAGAATCGTCATCATAGGAAACAAAGAAAAGAATGGTTTAAAGATCTATGGAGTCTCCAAAAAACATGACATATCTAGAACAGATTTTCTTGGTTCCCGAATATTTTTTGAACAACTTTTTGATTGTCGGATCCACTTCATAGAAATTGAGATGATCTAATGCAAGCATGAAAAATGTGAGAGAACAATTTTACAACATAAAGTAAATATAGCTTTTCCTTTTTTGGAACTTTCGGCATTTTTCTCGTTTTACCAGTCTTCGTGTAAATTCTTGATCACCATTTTCTAATTCGTAGTACTTTTCAACTCTAAATTGATTCATTCGGAACGACTAAAATTACTGCATTGTCCACAGGAAAAAAGAAATTGTTTTTTTCCTGGGTTTCCCTTTCTTCAGTTTTCTACTAGGTCCTCCTAGTACCTACATTTGGTGATCTGAACGTGGTAGGAGGAGGCCGGGCGGAAATGACTGTGAGGTCGTAACTCTTAATTACGTACAGGTAAGGAAGTCAATCAAATGCTTTAAAAGCTTGAAATTCACATTAAGTTTATAGCAGTTGAAGTTGGGTAGATGATGATGATGATGATGATGATGATGATGTTAAAATCTTCATCTCACGTTACGTACGTAGCCAGCTTCTCACAGGGGTCAGACATTCGCATGCAACGCCTGGATAGGAGCCATGACTGTGAAATAATTTCTTCTGCCTCCCAAATTCAGCTTCGGCTTTAGCAGCTTATTTCAGCCACTAAGGTTCCAAATATTTTGAACAACGATGGACATTCCACTTCCATAAGGTTCATAATTATAGGCTCTGGAATCACCTCTTTTTTTTTCGGGAATTATCTTAACAACCCTTCAACCTTGTGTTATAATAGGCTATATGAGTGTTCAATATACAGTCGGCGCAAACCCTGTGATATAAGCTAAAAATCTCCTCGATCGTCAGCCGAGTGAAAATTTTGGGAATATGGAAGATCATTATAATTGAGCATACTAGGGTGAAATGGAAAAACAAGGAAAAGTTAATTTATTTAAAAAAGTTAACAAGGAAAGGTTGAGGATTAGTATTTACCACTTCTGGAGAATAGTTTTTTAGTTTAAAAAATATTTTTTTTTTTTATCTAGCTTTGGTCTTGTAACTTGAACATTGCAAGGACGGAAGAAGGGCTTCTTCCCCTGAGTTTGTTGGCATAAGAGTATCTCCCTCTTTCTCACATCATCATCATCAATATTATTATTGTTATGAATTCCATGTTACCTATCAAGTTTATTATTTTTTTAAATTTTCATTGTGTCTAGCTAAATATCTTGTTTCTAGACAATTGTTCATAACTGATGTATGTTGATTGGTAAATCTGCTATTTTATGTCTTTGGTTTTCATTTTTGCATGAGGACAGTTAATTTGGGAATGAGTCTAAATGCAGGGTGTGTAATAAATGTGAATGTGAATGGGTACCATTAGAGAAATCCAACAATTAATACAAACATCAACTAAAATTACCATACATTTGCAAAACAAATCAAAGTTGGATCCACCATAATACTAAAGCCCTTAAAAACACAGCATACTTCATTGATGCCAGCTGAATGACATATTAAAACACTTTCCTCCACAGCAAACAGAAGAATTCAGAAAAACTAAAACGAAAACACATAAGCACTTTCAAATGGATTAAGCATATTAGCAAAATAAGAACTTCAAGTTTTGGAAGTTAAAACTACTGATTAAGTTATAACTTTTATTGCATGAAATAAATTTCTCAAACTATATGAGTGGTTTTGGTTTGCAGCAAGTACAAAGTCATTAATCACAAAAATAAATTTTTACAACAAAAATGTTAAGTGTGTAAAGGAAAAACAATAAAATTAAGCAATGCTGAAGTCAACTACAGCAAATTGTCGAAGAGGGGGGGGGGGGGACAATTAATTAGAAAATATAAATTAAACAAATTCCACTGTAATTAGTTCTTGATTTATTATATTTTGCCTTCAACTTCACTAGTTTGACCTTTAAACTAATTTGGGGATTAAGGGAAAAGCTACAGAAGTGTCTGGATGATAATTGCCAAAACCAAAGAGTGCTTTGCTCCACTTTATTTGAAACCTGAAGGGGGTAGTGATTTTTACCCGGATTAGATTAGTTGGCTCACCCAAGGACGTGTTTATGAATATCATTAGCGGCAGTGCAACCAATGTTGTCACGCCGGCTGTCTTCATAAAATTATTCCCTACTTACTGTTCTTGTCGACCGAGAGTCATGATTCCACCATGGTCTAAAAGTCGAGGTCAGTAATCTTATTTTTGGTTCACCAATATTGTGCTGACTAATTTTCATTTGATCTCTGACAAGTGCCGAACCTATGCAATAATAAATATTAAAAATTTCAATTACCACCACAATTAATTATAGAATAATTCTGAGTACTGGAGTAGGGACTTCGGATGTGCAATGGGTTACTGACTTCACCCTGATTCCAAGGAGTATGTTAAACCTGATATACCAGGATTATCTTTGAGAAAATATTAACTTGAAGTAGTGGCAAGTAGGGTCGTCTCCTCAGGGAACGGGTAGGAAATTGGTTTATGGAAAAAATGGGGGGTTTGGATGGGATAGAACTGGAGATAAAATAAATAAAATTAGAAAATGAAAAATGAAAATACTAACTAAATAGATCACCAAAGAATAATTCAATAGAAATAGCAAGTAATAAAATTCTACTCAAAGGAATAACTTCTCAGGCACAGTCCAATCAAATGATTATTGATGTAAGGAAAATTTCATTCATTTGTTACTAGGTTAGTTATAGCTGTCAACAAGCTCTCTGACAGCCAGCTTTTCCTTACTTTTTCGAATCAAATGATTATTGATGTAAGGATATTTCATTCATTTGTTACTAGGTTAGTTATAGCTGTCAACAAGCTACACCTTTTTTACTTTTGACGGGATAACAACCCTAGGTACGACCATAGGAATTTAATTACCCAGTTGCATTAAAAGTTAGAAAAACCCAACCCTAACCAATGAACACGCTATGAGGGTTCATTTAAGATAGATCTTACGTTTTCCCAATATAAAATCAATTATGGTGGTCGCCACTAATTATTAACTAAATGAACAATTAAGGATTTAATTTAGTTAATTTGACAATAGGCTATTAAGTTAAATTAAATATCCGGCCGTTGACATTCAATTAACAAAATAACCCTAAACAGTTAATCCAGGAAACATACAAATAGTAACCAAATTAAAAGAAATAATAAAGATTCGATTAGATCTCACAAATGATATGGACCACGCATTCGAGTGGCCCTTTGAGTAGACGAGAAATTTAGCCGCTCCTCATCATGGCCATCCCACGTGGTTCGATTGATTTAATTTGTATGCTCATGACCACGTTGGAATTTGGATGTTAATATGTTTGGAATTACAGACGAGAAAACGACCAAGACGTCCACGTAAAGACAAACTAACGTAAATGGAAAAATAGGAAAAAATAAGCAAAAGCAAAAGGAACCTTTTTTTTTTTTTTTTGTCTTCTTTTCTTACTTTGCAAAAGGACTACTAATACTAAGAAGAAGAGAACCTACGGAGGAGGAAAAAGCAATGGAACGAAGGCTCAAAAACAAAAACAAAGAAAACGTCTTCTAAAATCTAATCTAAGCCTATCAAATCATCCTTAGCAAGTCTGCGCAAAAGGCTCTCCTTAATAGCGATGCTTTCCTCCACTTCCTACCAAATTAGGATTCTCAAGAGTTCTAATCCTAATTGGAGTCTAACTTGCTAAATAACGATAACAAAGTAAATAAGGAAACCAAATTACAACTTCCTAAATAAAAGTGTCTTTCAAGCAATTCCCAAGAGTAAATGAAATCTTTGTTTCCAAATATTCAGCAAATATCTTCCGTAGGAAAATGGTTCACTTCTTCAAAAAGGCATTCTTCCATCCAAACACAACGTGCCCGCGCTTTATCTGGAATTGTTTTCTGGAATTTCCATTCAATTGCACCTTTTAACTCCCAATTTGATTCCAATGACCTAAATCAATGCCAAAAACCAAATAAAAGTAGAATCAAGCAATTATCACAATATTTAGGCCATAATTAAGGGGGAATATCCACAAATAATGTGTACAATTAAGGACTTAACAATCTCCAATGTATGTTCTCAGTTCTTTTCAGTAGAAAATTCAGATATTTGGAGCCTCTTTTATGTCCATCTCAATATATGTAAGCATGATTTCTTGTTACTAATTCTTAAACATATTGGAGATTAAATGAAGGAAGGGGTTAGTTGAGAAATGAGAATTTGATGAAGGATTATCCTTGGGAATTAAAGTGTAATCATGATTATAACTGTTAATTATATTGTTTCTCTTATATTGCCTGAACAATAAGCTAACGAATATTGCATCTACTTTGGAATTAGACTTAATTATGGTCAGTTTGGTATTTAAACTTCGTTAAAGAAACTAAAGGTAACCATTTTTGAAATTCCTCACTTTTATATATCAGCTTTCTTGCAAACAAAATAGCAGAGGGAAGGCAAACGAAGTTTAATTTGAGCCCGAATACGTAGTATTTGAGTGTGTAAATTCATGTTATTAGTACCAGACAGTTTCATCTTTTAGTCTTCTTTTTTTTTTTTTTTTGGGGTGGGGGGGGGGGTGTGTGTGTGGGTTTAGGACACCGACGTGGTTAATTGTTCTATATAACTGATCTGAACTCTTGACTGCTGCTGCATAAGATGTTTCAACCTAGGTCTCTCTTTAATTAACATGGAACACTCGGTACATGTAATTTTTCCTCCACGTAATATCCAACAGCATCCCTTTTGGTTCTGAAACAAGATAGAACTGTTATGGCACCTTTAGTGCCTGTTGTATGTTCCTTGAATACAACAAATAGTCAAAGCGAAGTAAATAGTTACAAAAACCGGATTAAAAAAAATAAGAAAAGATGATTTGGACTTTTCTTTTGATTATTGTGAAGATCATGTCATCTTTATTAAAGTTGGGAGATGAAATTTTAAAGCGAAAGAAAAGTTCTATGCACTTGGTATGTATCCAGAGCAAGATAAGTTTGAGCTTGACCTTTGAGAAAAGAACTCAAGGGGGGAGAATATACGTGTTATCTAAGTGGCATTGTGCTTTTTGGTTGAAAGTTGGTTCTTAATGATTACATTCTTGATTCACACACACACACACATCCCAAAAAAAAAAAAAAAAAAAACTGAGTCAAAAGCAAGGTAGGAATTGGTCCCGAATAATGCATGCAAGTTTTCCAGAATAGATAACTACTGATCTGAACTGATAGTGATTATGTCCTGTGATCTTCATAAAGTCGAATACTGGCCGCAGAGTTTTGCTCTCCTCTTTTACATCCTTAAACAGAACTCAGTCACCATGACAAAAAGAGATACACAACCCAGTCAGAATGTCTGCGTGCATAAATACGTATAGCAATATTGGCCAAAATTGCAAAAATGTGTAAAGGTGATCACTGGCGACATCCAAGATTCTAAAAACTATTTTCGTCACTGAAACGTAACATCTCGTGTTTATGAGTAACTTCATAGAGATATTGAAGTTTGTCCAGTCCAAATTTTTTTCAAAATTAAATGTAGCCCACCCACTCCCCGCATATGTGATATATTCTAGTGTAAAGCTGGAAATATTGGTTTTACAATGTGCAGAAAAGCATAGAGAAATTAAGAAGAATCCGCTAACCATTGGCATACATGTCCTTTCGCGGTATGAGATTTACAGCAGATTCGGATATGAATGCTAATCTAATACTCTTAACAAACTATCCATCCCATTCAGTACTCATAAAAATGACGATACGCCTTAAGTCCAAATTTGACATGCTATTTGATATCCATCCTTGCTACGGCTTATACTACTGATCATCCAATTTCCCTCGGCTTTCTTTAAATAAATAAATAGTAATAATAATGGGAGGCTTCCCTCAATTAGCATATACAGTTCCGTAAATGGGCACTTAAGAATTTCCCCAAGAATAGTACCTTGAGGAAACTTGCATAGAGCTTATAGTTCAGCTTGTCATGGCAGTAAATGAATTCATAAATTTTTAGAATTGGGGTATCTGAAAGTTCACTTATGCATTAATGGAAGATGAATAGTCAATCAACAACATCACTTTTCATATTGATGTAGCTGAAAGGCCAAAATAAAAAACGTTTTATAAGAAGTCATGAACTCCCCGAATGAATCATACGAGCAATTATGTCCTACGAGTGGGGTAGTGAGCCTTTAAGCAGTGGTCTCAAATTTCAACTTGCAGACCCACAAATAATTGCAGTTGTAAGTTCTACAGCCCTAAACTTAAATTAAGTTTAACCACCTATTTTCTTGACAAAAAAGGATGAATATTAACTCGTTGAAAAGTATGACAAGTTGTAAATAATTCAACTTTTAGGTGTTGAATTAGTCATAATATTGGAAATGTATTCATGAACCTTATTTTGCAACTTTAAATATGATAGGACATCGGTGTTGGACAAGAAATGTTGTCAACCCTCGTCGTCAATAATGCTACATTATACTCATTCTTGCATTCATTTTTGCTATATACAACCCCTCTTTCCCGTTAGCTTTCTCATCTAGCTAGCAATGAGTGTATTTCTGTAAATGTAAAGCAAAAACTGGTGACTACTAGAGCGCCACCTTTTGCAAGTGTTGGTTGTATGGTTTCCCTTTTAGATCTCTGTCTCCCTAAAAGCAAAAGATTTGGGCAAAAAATAAGAAGCCAATTCACTTTCCATTTTGTTTGCTCCATCCTTAGCCCATGAACTGCGTCTTCAGGACCCAGTGGAGTTACTAAACTAATCCTCCAGACAGATGAGTTATCATTTGATTGAGCAAAAGGACCACAGTAACTACCATTCAGAAGGAGTAAACAACTAACAAAGCTTATTAATCTTTAGTCATCGTACCATGAAACAACTAATACTAAAGCATATAAGAAGATTAACACAGAGTGTTTCCCATTATTAAAAGAAAAAAAAAACAACTCAATGAAAAGGAATAATTACTTATCATGATTTAATATAGAATATTCTTGCATGTGCCTGAGAAAAACAAATTTCATTTTAATTATGTTCATATTAGAAAACTCGGTGTATCATCCACATTAAAAGGTTTCCTATACGTTCCTTCCTAACTTATAGGACAATTTTATCAGACTCGCAAGAAGCAACAAACTTTGTAGTAATAAACAGGTACTCCTTTCAGAAAGTAGCAGCTGTTTCTGGTATAATACCAGTAGACATTGCTCATGTCTAAACTCTAAAGGGTACTCTTGGATTTAATGAGGAAGACAAACTTGCTAACAGAAAATCTTAAATCTTTTGTATATACGTGGAAGGTCGATGAATGAAAGAAATGCACAGGTCACAGAGCAAATCTAAAGACAGATGGATCAGAGTTTTGGGCTCCATTTGACAGTTCATGGGAGGAGATGGTGCCCAATAAAGTAGGGCACAGACACATAGCAAATGTGTCAGCCCCATTATACATTTGCACATATGGCTGTGGCCTTAATTTGTTAACCTGTTGGTGGTTTTGGACAAGACTGCGGAGAGAAATGATAGGACTTATCGAGGATTGCCCGGTTGGATGGTTCTATCGTTGAGAAAAAATTTTCTTTTGAACATTAAAATTGCATTGGCTCTCAGATGGCTCTCCTCCATTCTTAACCACGTATCGGAAGACAGGGGACACGTGAGGGTTGTCCCTTGCTTGTTTCTCAACTCCATTGGTTTGGTCTGCATCTGAATTTAGGAAAGCGTCAAATGGCCAGTTGGTAAGGGAACATTCACAACATCATTCTACAGTGTTAGTTCTAGAGTTTGCTCCCATCCACACGTGCAATTATTCTTCTAATCCCATTCATGTTTCGTTTAAAGTTGAGGCCTCGCAAATTTTTTCCTCTGTTTTTTTTTTTTTTTTTTTTGGGGGGGGTCTCTTGCTACTAGTTTCAGCTTTCCATTTTCCTTGGCTAGTTCTGCGTGGAAGATCAAACAGCTTGCGAACCCAGCCATGGTGGCTCAGGCATCAAAATAATGCCAAGTGCTACCTGAATCTCGGTCAAGGCCTGGACTGTTTAAACAGGTTATTATTCATCCGTGAAGGCGTGACTTTTGTGTGGGGAAAAAGGCGTGGTGGAGGGAAGCGTGACTCATGTTTGAGTTGTGTCTCGCAGCTGCCCAGTATCCATTCACAGTGTGAGTCCCAGCCCAACCTCTTGCTGTTAGCCCAATAGGACTCCTTTCTAGATTGGGTATTCGTAAATAACGGGATTATTATGTAAGATCTTACGTACTTGTGAACCCTTTTTTTTCTTTTTCCCATCTTTATGGGAAACTTATGAATTTTTTAAAACAAGATTGTCCAGCACAGGTTCCGTTTAATACATGAAAACCATTAGTCTGTTGACGACTGGGCCAAGATTTGCATGTACCAAGTTGAGCATCTCCTCTGGACCTGGCAGATTTAAACCTTACAAGCTCCATCAATCTTAAGCCCACAGGCTTGCTAGACAAGCTTCCTTTATTTTTATTATTGCTATTTTTAAATAAGTCTGGATAATGTATCTTAAATGGATAAATTTTTTATGCACTATTGATATGTAAACTAGTGCATCTAAATGCATATCATAGTTGTAAGATTTGGTGTTCAAATTTAAATTGAAATCATGTTACATAGATTTGGATGAGTGAATACACTGATAATGTAGAAAAGATTAATCCTAATTTAAATCAGGAGATCCTGGGTTCCAATTCTTATTTTCCTAAGTCACACCAACAGAAAAACAAACCTTGACGTGGTATAGATGATTCCAACTAAGCCTTCAACAATTTTTTTTTCAAGCTTATATCTACACTTTCTATACAAATTAACCCCTTTATGTATAAAAAAAAAATGCTTTTAGCTGTTAGGATTTTAAATACTTGACAATGGTAGCAATTGGGTCATTCAGATTAGTAAAAGAGAAAAATAATTAAGACATAACCCATGTCTCCGGCCTTGTTTCATCTTGTCTTTAGATTCATGCTGGTATTTCGATTAACAAGACTGGATTGATCTTCTTCCTAGTGTGAAATAAGCCCAATTCCAAGCGTCAAGCAGGAACTCCTACAAGGAGTTTTCGTCTCCAGGGCGACGGATGCTTAAATCGCAAAAGACTCGATCCCTAATAATTGGCTGACTCACTCAAGTCCACAACTCTTTAGGCACGTTAGTCGTGTGCCATTAATCATTGACTTGGACGAGAGTTCATCCGAGGCTCATTCACAGCTTCTCTTTTTAGGCAGATTTGCGTGAACCACCATAAATGGGTTGTGATTGATAGCTGTACTTGTAATCGTGTGACATATATTTGTGCAAAAATCGGTCAAACATAGTCGGAGCGTCCTATATTTTTTTGGGGGGTTGTTTTTGGGGGGTGGGGTTCCATAGGAAATAAAATCTTAGAATCAATTGACTTAAGTCTGCAATGACTTGGGTCAATAAGCCCAATCCCAAAGCATCAAGTAGGAGCTGCTAAAGGAGTGAGTTGTAGTTGTGTCTGGGGCGGCGAGAGCTCAAATCGCAAGAGACTCCTGGTCCCGTTGCGCTTTTCCGCATTTGAGCTTTTAAAACTCTTTTAAGCACGTTAGTCTTTAGACTAGCCTTCATCTTTATGCAAAGCTTTTCCAAATAATTTTCAATTGCTAAACAGATTGATTAATTTTCAATTGCTAAAGATTTACTTAGGCAAATGGTGCATGACCGACTTTTAAACTGATGAAGATTTACAAAGTCTCTTGTAATTTCTATTTTGCCAGAAAAGGTCTGGATCACGCAAACATCCTTTTAGTTTGCTTTTTATCTACCTGCACATGATGACCAGAGAGTTTTTTGTCAGTAGACAACTGAGGTTGGAAATCTTTCAATGGCGTTTTCAAGTCTTCGTCTCCTCCTATCCTCTATGGAGTGTAGAGAAGGAATGAAGCAAGAAAAGCTCCGCAGAAGAAAGTAAGGCATACGGCACACGTGATATGCTTTTGCAAAGTCAAGCACTTGCACTATGCTGGTCCATTGTGTTCTTGGCCCCCCCCTGCTTGACTGCCTCCCTCAAATCACATCAACAATTTCACCACAAATTTAAGCACCAGATTTCATTTGAGCCAGCATTCTTGCATTACAACATTTTTAGACCGGTAAGGCAGAAAACCTAGAAGAGCTCAGTAGAAAAATGGCACAAGAAGATGCTCTATTTGTTGTGCAGCAGCCAGCATGGCTGTATAGGGCTGCATATTTTAGTGACACATATAAAACTTAGAAATCAAATCTCAATGATCTTCTTGGGGATTGACGCATACATGTGGTTAAGAAAAACTACAGATTAAATGGGGATGATTAAAAGCTCAACTGACCGTTGGTTCTGATTTTATCGAGGAAAACAAGGCGAAAAGCTTTTGTTTATTGTCCTCTAGTATTTGGTCTGTGCTTGAATAACATTAATATTGTCTTGTTTCAGTTGATTAACGATATAGACATGCATTATTAGCTTTTGTAAAGGGGTTGACGACGTTTGAGATGCGCCTATCTGTATGTTGATAACCTAGACAAGATATGGACTATGGAATATATAGATTGGAACTGGAACAGGTTGGCAATTAAACATTGAAAACTAACGAACCAAATTCGGGAAAAAAACAAAAGAAAAGAAAGGAAAAGTCTCATTGGACCAGAACATTTGATCCCTACAAGAATTATAATTAAAGAAAATACCGCGTTGGCATTGATTAGCCATTAAATGCTTTCCAAGTCTTCGTCATTTTGCAAAGTCTTCTTTCTGCATATGCATATGATGTATAAGTAATAGGCCTAATAACACTTTGCCCCTCCAAACATAATGAGTAGTCACACTTTGCCCCCTTCATCTTTAAGTATATACACTTTTCGTCAATGAAGACTAGTTAAAGTTAGGAATACAAAAAAAAAAAAAAAAGAAGTTGCAATGACATTATTATCTTTTTATTCATGAAATTATCTATAACTAAATATTCTTTTCTTTCATTGTTAAACAATACATCTTTTCTATCGTATCAACTATACAACATTCTCTGCAAAAAACTAAAAAAGGTTATTCTCTTTTATATAGGTTTTGTTTAATTTATTATACATTAAGTCAAATAAAAATGATAAGTAACATAATACTATAAAAAATATAATTAGCGAATTTCTTTCTGAAAAATAGGTAATACTAAAATTATTTTTTATTTTAAAAAGGTAGTTTTTTTAGTTTCCGTGAACTTTTAGGCTAATATTATTTTCATTTTTTATTGATATATTTATAATTTATTATTAATTTATTAGTGCCTTTTTTAAATAAAATTTGATTTGATCTCTATTTTCCTTCTCTACATTTAAAAAATAATGCATAGAGGACATTTTTAGCAAATTTGATTAAGATTTAATACTGGACCAATTTGATAAATAAAAATGATAATTATATTAGTTTCAAAGTTTAAATAAATTAAAATAATAAAAAACTAATTTAAAAAATGAGTTTGGTCTTACCCTCTTATTTAAAATTTTGGCAATTGTGTTTATTTTAGTATTGTATTATTTATCCATTTTGTTTGACTTAAAGACTAACAAATTAAATAAAACATATATAAAAGTGAACATTATTTCAACAAACAAATTCAAGGATAAAAACCAAATATTGACTATCTATAACTTTTGTTAGTTTGATATTTTTGTATGGTTGATACGATAGACAAGATGTAAATATTTTAGTAATGAATAGAAATGATATTTAGTTATAGAGAATTCATGAATAAAAGGGTAATAATATGTCATTGTATTCTCTTTTATTTTGTATTTCTAATTTGAACTAGTTTTCATGAGGCGTAACTCCATTTGGATTTGGTTGTTTTTCCCCTGTTTTTGAAAAACTGTTTTTCACACCCCAAATGCTACAGTAAAAACAACCCCAATAACAACCCAATTTCAATTTTTTTTATTCCTTTTTTCTTTTTCCACTTTTTTTTTTTTTCCTTTCTTCTTCTTCTTTCTTTCTTTCCTCCTCCTCCTCCTCCTCCCCTCCCCAGTGACCAGATCAGGAGGAGGAGTGAGATGTGGGAGGAGGAAGGAGGGAGTGGAGGAGGGAGGGAGGGAAGGAAGGATGGGAAGAGAAAGAAAGAAGAAGAAAGGAAAAATGGGAGGAAGGAAAAGGAAAGGAAAAAAAGAAAAGGAAAAGGAAAAGAAAAAGAAAAGGAAAAAATCTTGGAAAAGAAAAAAGAAAATTAAAAAAAACAATCCAAATACATCTAATAATTGTTTTTCTGATATCTGACTTATTTTGAAATCAACTCAAAACACCTAATCCAAACGGAACCGTATATATTTAAGATTGAGAAGGGTTAAAATGTGACTACCCCAGCTCAGGCGGGGCAAAGTGTTATTAACCGTAAGTAGTATCTAGTTCTTCTAGTGCGTTTCTGAGGACCGTTGATAGTGATGCATTTGGAATTTTAACCCTAAACACCTCATGCTATTGGCTGAGTGGTACCCAGCTGTGGTGTATTTTATGTATGCTGAAATTGAGTTTCTATTTGCCAATAGATTTGTTTGCAGCGTTGACTGTAATTGTGGGTGCGTGGGTGGCTGGGGCGGAGGGACTACTGCTATTTTATGCACTCGTGTCGCGAGCCTGATAGCTGGTTAGACGCCCAGAACGAGAAAAGTACTAATATCTTTTTCTTTTCTGCTTTTTTCCCCCCTCCCTCTGGTGATGCAGAGCTCAAAAACTACTGCAATTGATGATGAATACTTGAAAAAAAAAAAAAAAAAGGGAAAAAAAGTTGACTAAAATCCAGAAACTAGAGAGGAACCACAAGGAAAAGAGACGGAAAGAACAAAAGCATTGCCACTGGGAGGGAGTACCAATTTTTGCCTTTTCTTGGAAGAACGATTGAGAGTTGAAGGTTCCATTTGTACTACTTCAAAAAATTTGCACAATAATGCACTAAGAAGTCAGAGCTTCCCTTGTCTTTAATTGTAGTGCGTAGAAGTTTCAAAAAATCACCACTCTTCTGCATATGCTTGAATGCTTCTTCATTATTCTCCCAAACCACTGTTTCATTCCATGTCCGAACTTTATGAGCTGTATGTATAGTCTACACGCAGCATTGAATATATAATAGCAATAAATTAAACCTTTGACGGGTTCAATTGAAAGAGTATGCAGTTTTATACTAATGAAATCGCAGGATGACTGCTCCGGGTGAAATACAAATGATCAGTGATTAAAGGTCTTAGTTGATCAAGATATGAGGGGCTGCTTTCTGTTTGTGAAAGTAATCATATCCCCTTGAACAATTATCGTCAAGGTTCCCAGATCCAGAATATATATCTAACTGACGTCCAAAATGATTGAGCCCATTTGGATTTTTTTTTTTTTTTTTTTTTTGAGGGGTAAAATTTCTGTGAATAATCATGATCGAGAATTTAGAGAAATATATTGCGCAGTGAGAGGTGCATCATCATCGATATTGTGGAAATAGAAAGATGAAAAGTTGAAAACTTAATTAGTGTAATTAAACTCTTATTATAAAATCGTAGTGTAAGCTATTCCATTCCATTCAATAAAAAAGGGTGTTTAGAGCAATATGTTAATTTGCTAATGTTTGAAAATGTAAATTGAGTGGAGATGTAACCAAGCTGCTTTATCATTAGGACGAGAGAAAGTTAATAGCGTAGATCGTAGACTTAGTTCCGAGTCTTAGCTATAATCCTATTGATCTTCTCAGAAGTTTACAGATATGAAATTTGGGAAGTTGGCTTGTATTCTAAACTTTTTTGACTTGATCCTTTTTCTATTGAAGCTCTCTGTAAATGCTGAGATTAGCTTCATTCACTTGTACATCTGTTTTGATTCATCTCAAGGGGTCTTTTTCTAACAAGTAGCAAGAAGTTATCACCACTAGAAGATAATAGTCTAATCAAGTAGGGATAGCGTCACAATGGATGCCATTTCACTTTGATTTACGAATGATAGAACCTGTTTGGAATACCGATTCCGGATAATGGATATGCTTTACTTGTTCCACCCATTTTGAAATTGAGCCGACCACTCATCTAGCCAGTCACTCACTCCCGTGTGTCAATATAAGTTCACAAAGTTAGCACTAAAAGGGACTGCAGATTTTATCTCAACCACAAAAGCTGCAGTTAAGACTGTGTTAAGAAGAGAAGAGAAGAGAAGAGAAGACTGTGTTTAGACATGGACACCGATTGGCTCGAATTCCACAAGTATCATCAGTGTAGTTATAATAAATTGGAGGATTATAAAGGATTTAAGAAAAATCTATATGGCGTTTGGCAATTTTATACAATAAAATTGGATTAACTTTTTATACATTAATAGTATAGTGTTTTTTCACACAAGCGGTTATGATACATTTTTCACATGTGTATGATTTGAATTTCAAATTTAATGTGTATTATGTGACATAAATTTAAATCTACTAGTGTAAAAATCTATATTCATAGTGTATAAAAAAATTTATTCAATAAATTTTAGTAATATGTAAATTTTTCTAACAAATACTCAATAGAAACTCGTTAACACACTTAATTCATACATAACTTGCTATCTTAATAAATATCATTACAATTAATTCACTTCCTCACATTTTAGACAGTGTCTTGAGTGACTTACACTTTCCAAAAAACTAACACTTGACTCCATTTTTAACGAGTGTACAATGACCAGTTGAGCACTTGTTAGCCAGATTGATAAGAAAATAATGAATGAATAAAACCCTAGTCTTTAATAGTTGATCATGAAATTCATAAAAGAAATTTACAAAACTCATTAGCTGATCCCAAATAACCTTAAATGAATATTATCTATGTATGATTGAAATTGAAACCATTTCTTTGTATCAAAACTCACTTACCAAATGCCTCCACGATCTTATCCACTACAGTCATCCATATGTTTAATGCTTAACCAAAGAAACTAACCATATCAGTCAATTAACAGTTGAGTACAAGAATATTGGGTCCCATCAAATGGCCATTGATTTTTTTTTCCCCCGGTTTAAATCATCCACCAAGTGGCCATTGACTTTTTCCCCCACATCTTCCACTGAATGGCCATCGATCGGATCATGAACACACGGGACTGAGACATGACCTTAAGCTAATTTCCCTGATTTATTGATACGGACTTGGAGATTTAAATTCTAGGTCTTTTCCCTCTTCAATTTGGCTGGACTGTCTCAACTAATAAACTTTTGTATGAAATGTTTTTGAATTTTAAGCTTGTTTCAAAATTTACAAGTGAAGTTGGATTAGATAAGTTTTAAAAAATTGATGCTAAAAGATAGCGTTCCAGAGATGCATTGGAAATTATCTCTTCTTCGTGCTTACATTTGTTTTAATAAAGCAGAAACTGATATTATTAATAAATTAGTTGAAAATCATCTGGTACAATTTGTTTGATAAAGAAATCTACATTAATGAAGAAAATACATAGTACATGTTACAATGTATCTGATAAAAAATCATTAAATTTAACAAAGTTATAAAATTAAAAATTACACTTTAAATTGCAATCCATCAAATCTAGCCAATTGCACGAGTTACTCAATTAATATCCGTGCATATCTATTCCCTCAAATCTACTATACAACCAATTTAAGTTCAAAAATAATACTGAAACCTAACAAAAAAATCTAAAAAATTCCAAATCTAACATACAGATTTGAAAAAATTCTTAGATTGAGAAAAAATAATGAAAAACTAAGCAAGACTTCCATTAAGATAGCCTACAAGGGAAGAAAACTTTACACTAATAAACAATAGGAAAAGGAAAACTCTCACCAAGATGTCTTAGAAGAGACTTTATTAAGTAAAAGGACAATGACTTTATTTTAGAATGTTGAATATTGAGAGTAGAGAGAAGAGGAATGGAGATCTTAACTTGAAACCAAAATCTCTCTCTTATAAAGAAACAACAGTAGTGGAGAGAAGAATACAAAAAAAAGTTGATAATAGAGAGAAGACAGATAGAACAATAGTAGAGAGAAGATTGAGAATAAAGCAGTGGAGAGAAGAATGCAAGAAATATTGAGAATATAGAGAAAGTAGACAGAACAGCAGTAGAGGGAAGGCAGACAGAACAACGATAGAGAGAAGGCAAGAAGAATGTGAGAATAGAGAGAAATCAATTGCACAAGTTACTCAATAACTATCCATGCATATCTATTCCCTTAAATCTAACATACAACCAATTTAAGTTCAAAAATAATGATGAAACCTAATGAGAAAATCCAAAAAATTCCACATCTAACATACAGATTTGAAAATTTTCTTAGATTGAGAAAATATAATAAAAAATTGAGCAAGACTTCCGTTAAGATAGCTTACAAGGCAAGAAAACTTTACACTAACAAACAATAGGAAAAGAAAACTCTCACCAAGATGTCTTAGAAGAGACTTTATTAAATAAAGAGACACTAACTTTATTTTAGAATGTTGAATGTTGAGAGTCAAGCGAAGAGGAACAGAGATCTTAACTTGAAATCAAAATCTCTCTCCTATAAAGAAATAACGATAGTGGAGAGAAGAATACAAAAAATGGTTGAGAATAGAAAGAAGGCAAACAGAACAGTAGTAGAGAGAAGATTGAGAATAGAGCAGTGGAGAGAAGAATGTAATAAAGGGTTGAGAATAGAGAAAACGGACAGAACAGCAGTAGAGGGAAGGTTGAGAATAAAGCATTGGAGGGAAGAAGGTAAGAAAATGTTGAGAATAGAGAGAAGACAGACAGAACAACAATAGAGAGAAGGCAAGAAGAATGTGAGAATATGAGAAAAATCAGAGGGCACAAGTGGGTAGCGAGAAAATAATTCAGTCCCTATGTTTTTTAATGCTTACATTGTTTAGGGAGTAACGTTATACTGCTGCCAAAATGTAGCAATGTTGAGGCGATAAATGCACATCAGAATAGCCAAATTTTATGGTTCCAACGCATTCAATAACATTCAATTTGTTTCCTAACAAAAAAAAAAAAAAAAGCATTCAATTTGCGGGTCTCAAATCGGTTGGTGCATGTTTATCCAGAAAAACTAGTAGTACAAACATATTGTTGAGTATGTAATTTCTACCTTCTTACATAAATTTTGGCAATACATTTATGGTAATGTCTAATCAAAACCAACCAAATCACACATGTTCGGCGCATGTTCTTTCTTCTTTCTTTCTTTTATCTTCTTTTCTTTTTAATTTTGCTTTTTTACTTTTCAGTAAATCATTGTGAAAGGAGCACTTAATCAAACTTAGAAGGGGCAAAAAGCTTGGAACTTTCAAGCTTTTAATAGTCATTACTGTTGATGTACAATTAATTTTCCCCATTGTGCAGCGGAATTAATACTCCATAAGATTGATGGCCTCTTGAAATACATTACGTGTTTTTTTTGACGATCATCATCAGTAATCACAAACATCCGATTAAGAGACCCGCACGCGCTCAAATACACGGAGGTAATCTGAACGGGTAAGGGAAATGAGTCAATGACCCTGAGGTGTCAATAGTGTAAGCCTTTCCCCTTCAGCCAATTAACTGACTGGTGGCCTCAATCTCATTAGGATTTCCTATATATGTTTATGCGTGTTGAATGAACTTTAATCGCACTTGAGTAAAAACATATTAAATTTGTGCAGATTAGCATAATTATTTAGTAGTCTTTAAGTCTTGGAACAAATTTATTTTTAATCCTCGAACTTTAATTTAACTAATTTACTAGTGCTTATATTCCCTGTTGAAAATAAAGATGAGCATGTTAATTGGATGGGGAGATTTGGGTTGGGTAGTAAGAGAGAGAGATTGTAAGTGGGATATTTTGGATTCAAAATCTTTCACTTATTAATAATAATAAAAAAAAAAGAGGGGGAGGATTATCAAGTCCACATTTTGCCATTAAAAGGTTTAGCAGTTTTGTTACTTTTGTATTGTGTGATTTATCAGACAATTAGTTGGATTACACTCTAATACTAAACTTGTGAAAGTTTGATGACCAATTGGTTGCTTTTTAATGTTTTTGAGGACTAAAATATGATATCTTGAAAAGTTTAAATAGTACATCTCATTTTAGCAACGGACCTCATTCCACTTGCAAGTCAATGTGTGTTCTCTTGGAAGGTGGGGAAAAAAAAAAGAAAATGACAATATTCCTACTGATTGTCCTGGCTAAGACAAAATTTGATCTAATAGGATCAATCATGCATGTTGTCGGACCAATTAATGACTTTTTAATGCGTTTACTTGTGAATTCAGCCGTATCTTATAAGGATAAACGAATATAACTTAAGTTAATTGCCAATAAATAATTCTAAATGTTTTTTAACAAACAAATAGCTTCGGTACTGAGCCTGAATTGTTCCTGATTAGACCATGTGCTGCTGCCCCTTGATTGACGATGCTGGCTCTAGTCCTGGGTCATTTTCAAATCTAACATCCAACTCCATTTGGGACACGTCCTTAAAACATTTACTATTAGCGTTAAGACCAAACCGATATACCTTCCCTAGTAAGCAGTGTAATTAAGGTTGGACGCGAACAATGAACTCATATCCAGTGTATATGTATGGTCACAGAGGTTCTTGTTATAACGGTTATCCAATAGATACTTGCTAAGATGTTTAAGTCACATTTAATTACACGTGTTAAAATGTGTGATTTGGATGGGTTTGGACAAGTGGTGATCGGATAATGGATATAATTGAGTCAACTCATTTATACCTATTTAATAAATGAATTAAAATGGATCAACCTATTTAATAAATGGATATGTGCATACTCAATTATCCATTTATGACTAACTTGTAACTCTATTTTTTTTCATATGTTATTTGCTAAGAAATAACGACATTCTACTCTTACTGGATTGGTATGAAATTCAACTTTATTTGCTTAACATCCACCAAAAATTGAGTTTAAATATATAATTATTTTTGAAAGGGTATAGATGGATTAGACAAGTCAACCCATTATCCACTAATTAGATAGATTTTATTGGGTCACCCATTTAGACCCATTCAAAATTCATTGCACACTCAAGATCACTTGTTAGTGGATGATGGGTTTGAGCAAATCAACATAGTTGGATATGTGATTGACAGCTCTACTTTTCTAATCAATCATACTATTTATTAGCACACATTAACAATTGTTACGCTATTTGTTTTCTCTCTATCCACCTGTTCTCTCTGCCTTCTCCTTTGCTCTCAACTTTCTCTCCGTCGTTCTTCCTCTATAAGAGGGAGATTTTGGTTCAAATTAAGATCTCCCTTTTTCTTCATTTTTTTTAATGCTTCATAAAGTTTCTTTCAGGGTATCCTAATGAGAATTTTCTCTCTTCTAATATTTACTAGCGAGAATTTTCTTCCCTCCTAAGTTATCCTAGTTAGAGTTTAGTTTAGTTTTTTTTATTATTGTTTTTAGATCTAAGAGTTTATTCAAATCTATATATGAAATTTATAATTTTTAAAATATTCTCATCAGATCTTAGCATTAGTTTTGAATTTGAACTTGAACTCATTCAATTGGTCAGAATTTAATGGTATGTAATTCACACTATAATGTTTCTTATTTTGTAACTTTATTAAATTTAATGATTTTTGAGAGTAGGTATATTCATGACTTGTTCTATATATTTGCGCCATTAGTGTATTCTTTTTATCAAATAAATTGTACTGGATGATTTTGAACCAGTTTACTAATAAATATTGACTTCTATTTTATCAAAAAAAAAAGAGTTACTCTTCATTACATTTATAAGCTTTCCCTATCTGTCTTTATTTTTTCAGAACATTAACGCTTAACAAAAATTAGTAGATAAAATTGGCTGTGCATCTGGCTAGAAAAATAATAACAAAAATCTAACCATGCAAGGCCTTTGTAATGATGTTCCTCCTGCATCAGTACACGTCGTCTAAAACGCATCCGTCAATGCCCCCAGCACCCCCCCCTTCCCCCTCCCTATGGGTATTAAAATTCCGTAATGGACCCGTTGGTGGATCCGTCCAGCCAGAGCTTCTCCTTGGCCGTTGCTGCATATGAAGAGAAAACACGTACGACGCCAGGTGTCATAAGCTTTTGCATTAGCGAGCCGTTACAACCAAAAATCCTTAATCATGAACAAGGGAAAGCAATTGAAGTGATATTCCTAAATTGGACTTGATATTGACGGAAGCAATAAAACAAAGAAATGAAAAGGGATTAAATTCCCTCCACCAACCCCCTATACCCCCACCCAAAAAATAAAAAAATAAAAAAAAAGAAGAAAGAAAAGGTTTTATATGTGCTCCTCTAAATTTTGGACACTTAGCGATTCTGAAAAGCTGCTTCACCTTGAAGTTCAAAATTACTAGCATTTATCTTTTACTGTATTATTAAGGGCAAGACATAAATAAACCTATAAAAAAAAATCAAAGGCTCTCCGTGGAGATTCAAATTAGTGTCTCACTCTTGAATTGCTCACATGTTTTACCACAACAAAGTACTATATTATCTTTTGGCAACAAAATGACACTAAATCCACCCTTATCTTAAAAAGTTACTCTTAAGATTTCTGCTTTAAAATAACAAAACAAGTCTTCATATACCCATCTCTTGAAAGTTTGTAAAATTTTCTGTGCAACATATAAAATTTTTTGAATTCTACATTTCAGAGTTTGGGTTGTGAGAATATCCACTACTTCATCAGTGTAGTAGGTCATTCAAGTTCAAATACTTCTTTTTTCTTGTCTTCTTGTTGTGTTAGAAAGGAAAAAAAAAAATCAGTGTAGCAATCAATATACAAGAACTTTTTTTTTTTCCTTTACTTTTAGATTCCGGGCGTTAATTACCATTCATGGAAGTAAACCATATAAACATATTAAACCAAAGTATTGTACCTTTTCAAGGAAAGTAGTACTGGTTACTACCAATTCTTAGCGACCAAGTACACACACCCGACACGACACAGTTTTCCTTGAGCCAGTCAATAGACGCGTATGAGAGATCAGAAAAAAACCCAGGGCTCCAGTAAAATGACCAAGGAGCCCATGGAAAATTAATCAAGAATCAATCAATCCGTGGACAGTTCGGTCAACAGAAAAAACAGAATGCTCTCCACATTCGAAAATATAAATGCGGAGCAATATAGAGCAGCAGTGGGGTAGAAGACAAGAGAAACGGCTTCCTTGCAATCTTTACAACTGCCACCACTCATTAAGGCATTAACCAGCCAGGCACGGCCATCCCCCATCTCTAACTACGAATTCATATTTCTTTCTGGTTTTTGGTCTTGTTTGGTACCTTAGTTCCGATTTCGTCTCCAATCCCATTTCGATTTTGATTCTGTTCTGCTTCAAAAAATTCTTTTATTCGATTGGTATCATCTATAGGAGTTCAAAAGGAGTGAACCCCCAAAAAAAAATTTTTTTTTCCTTGTTTACTGCCTTCTTGTATTTCCCGAAAAATATATATATATTTAGGGGGTCTGAGAAAATTTAGGGGGTGGGCGCTGAAGCTAAACTAAATATCTATTTAGTTGGGGAGATCTCATTGGTGTTGTGGGATTTTTGGTGCATTTTTGGGGGCTTGATCTGTGAACCCCAAGAGCTAAATTTTCTGTGATAGGTATTAATTTTTCCCAAAATAGTAGTAGATACTATATAGTATTTATATTGAGGGACAGGGAAGAGGAGAAATATGTGGAGTTTATCCAAAATTTGGGAAAAAGTTTGTAAGGTGGCAGAAGGGGGATCTCGTTATTGTTCCAAGAAGAGCGATGATAACTGCGGTGGTGATGCCTGTGACGAGGTAAAGTTTTTATTTTTAGTTTTATTTTTCCAAGTTTTTCTGTTAACCCTTTCCATTTTATGGACTGATTGATGTTCCGATCCGTGACTACTTTTTCAGTTTTTTGCTGTTTTTTGGGTCCCTTTTATGTTGGCATTGTTGGTTTTGCTTCTGCGCTGTTCTTGAATTATTTCAAAAATAACTTTTTATTAATTTTTTTTAGTGTGAGAAAATCGGAGAAAAATTGGAAGGGGATACTAAAAATTCTTTTTTTTTGGTGCTTCTTAGAGAAAAGCATAAATTTTCTTTCTAACAATCTTTCCTGAGGTTCCACCTTAGGAGTTAAAATCTGAGATTCAATTCTTCTCTCTTTTTGAATCCTTTTGGCTAGCAGAGGCCCTTTCCTTTCGTTATTTCTTAGGTCTATGGAAGTGGGGGCTTTCTGGAACTGTTGGGTAAATGACTATATATTTCCTTATGTTGAGATGCAAGGTGGTGCTTTTTTCTTTCTTTTTTTTTTTTTTTTTTGTTTTGAATTTACAGATTATAAAAGGAGGTGGCATCAAAATAATCACGAATGTAATGTATACCATGAATGATCAGCTAAATGAAAGTATGGGGTTTTGCTAATTGAAACTGCATATTCTTATACAGACCCAAAGATAACAACATGTTTTTGATGTATGCAGCCTTCCTCACTCTCCATAGCCTTTGCCATGGGGAGGCTGTTCAGCTTTATTCGAAAACTTCGATTTTGAAATTTCCATACTCATTTTCTGTATTTTTCTTTTTTTTAATTTTGATTACGGAGCATCAAGTTCGGCAGTAAATTTGTTTTGCTGTTTGTTCCGAGTAATTGTTAGGACATCCCTCAGCCTTTGAGCTCTTTTCATATGTTGATTTCATGTGAAATGATTCATTCTCTGCTTTAGGAACTTGGATATATTTCTGAAGGTTTTGTTTTGTCAGAATCTAAATTATCATTTATTGGTTTCTTGCAGGACTCTGGTCGAGCTTTGAGCATGACAAGACTAAAATGTATCTTGCGTGGGTTGGATTTGAAGACCTATATCTTTCTATTAATTTTAGTCCCAACATGCGTCTTTTTTATATACGTACATGGTCAGAAGATCACATACTTTCTACGGCCGTTGTGGGAAAAACCTCCTCAACCTTTCCATGAAATCCCTCATTATTACCACGAAAATGTGTCGATGGAGAATCTATGTAGGCTTCATGGTTGGGGAATCCGAGAGTACCCAAGGCGTGTCTTTGATGCAGTTCTGTTCAGTAATGAGCTTGATCTCCTAACTGTTCGATGGAAGGAACTCTACCCATATGTAACAGAATTTGTCCTGATTGAGTCGAATTCAACATTCACGGGATTGCCGAAGCCTTTGGTCTTTAATAGTAATCGTGAGCAGTTTAAGTTTGTTGAGTCACGATTGACTTATGGGCAAATTCCTGGGAGATTTAGAAAAGGAGAAAACCCATTCATTGAAGAGGCATATCAGCGACTGGCATTAGATTATCTTCTCAAAAAAGCTGGTATTCAGGATGATGACTTGTTAATAATGTCGGATGTTGATGAGATACCAAGCAGACACACCATCAATCTTTTGAGATGGTGCGATGGCATACCTCAAGTCCTTCACCTTCGACTGAAAAATTATCTCTACTCATTTGAGTTTTTTGTGGATAACAGCAGCTGGAGAGCTTCAATCCATAGATATCAATCTGGAAAGACAAGGTATGCACATTATCGCCAAGCTGAAGTAATCCTGGCTGATGCTGGTTGGCACTGTAGCTTTTGCTTCCGCCATATAAGTGAGTTCATATTCAAGATGAAAGCTTATAGCCACTTTGATAGGGTGAGATTCTCGCATTTTCTTAACCCTAAAAGAGTGCAGAGAGTTATCTGCAAAGGGGCTGATCTGTTTGACATGCTTCCTGAGGAGTACACATTCAAGGAAATTATAGGGAAGATGGGACCTATACCCCATTCTTACTCAGCTGTTCATTTGCCGGCTTATCTTTTGGAGAACGCTGACAAGTACAGATTTCTGTTGCCTGGGAATTGCATGAGGGAAAGTGGCTGATTTGAATGGATGACTTGAATGTCATTCTTGTAAAGGGCAACTAGGTGACTCCTCATGGATAGTTTTATTTGACAATTCATGATTGTGGGGGTTGTGTCACTGTTGGGATCATGCTACCGTGCCAAGCAATTTGCGTCATTCTTTAGTCATGTTTGGGAAAGTTGATGAATGCTTGGATTCCTAGGAGAAACTTTGTATATAACCTTTTTTGAAATCAGTTTTCATGAAGAGTGGACTCATCTGTTTTACAAAGTGGGGACTGTGTGTGATGGAGAGCAGCCTTTTAGCGTGAGGCTCATGTATCACTTTTGTACTGATATGGTATGACCCCTTAATATGTGCCCAAAAGATTTATGGTCTCTGGGCTTTCCTGATGTTAGGAAATTTTGATTGCAGACTAATTATTCATATATTTTTCTACTATTTGCGTTTTTAGCTTTCTAATATCTACTGTCAGATTCGTAATGATTAGTAATATATGCAGTCGGAATTTCTTTCATCTTTTGTAGGACCTGCTTATTGTTCTTGCAGTTGGTATAGAGAGGGGTTGTTGGTCTGATGTTCGTTATACTGCTAAAATGAGATCTTAGGGATGCATTTGGGTTTGAGAAACTTGTACATGGTTGAGCTATCCTGTTTGTGCTATTAGGTAAATCCTCGAATGTATGTCATTCTTCACTATTGCATATCGACCATTTGCGGGTTGAAGTTAGGAATGGTGATGAATTGTGGTTCCAAGTTAGTCCTCTAGTAATTTGATCATTCTTGAGATAAGGATATGAAAAAGATAATTAGAGCAAGTTAACCAAAAGCCAGGAATGTATTGCTTGTGTCTTCTATATTATACCTTGGAATGGTTTAAATCTCTGTGAGGAAATTATGGAAGACTCCAGAATTAAAGCATCTGATGCCCTGCATTATGCTATTATGTTGTCTATGTGTGAAGGTTGGCATGTCTTGGCATCTGTCAACAGAATCATTGGCACTGTCAGAAACGTGCATCTCCATCATTATGATACCTGGTCTTCTTATTATATGCTAGGCTCGGATATTATATGAGTGCCGAGTGCATGCATATCTGCAGGGTATGATTTCCCCCGAAAGGATTTATAAGCTTGGCATAGTAATATAATGGCTTGACCTGGTGTTACCTGTTTTCTAATGCAACTTACTTCTTTGTTAGAGTGAAAATTTCAATTAAAGTATGAATTCTCTACTGAAAATCAACGTCTAGCTGTAACTACTTTCTTCTTTCCAAGTTCACTCGCCATTTTAATGATCACCCAGAGCTCTTGCTTGCACAGAGGCAACTGGTTATCCTATCTATTTGTGCTAAACAAATTCACAGGCTCAGTGTACCAGAAGTTTTACTAATTTGGGTTCCTTAGATTTGAACTCAAGTTCATATATATCGTAAAGTTTTGATCCAATTTGCTGTATTTACGCTTCTCTTATTGATGATGCCCGAAAGACCATTTTACAAATGGTGTGTGGAACATGTACTGATATTTCTTCCTTTTTGTAAAGAAAATCCGTCAAAACCAAAGGATTTGATCTTGGGGAGGTAAGTAGTCTTCTAAGTCGACAATGCAGATGCCAGAGAGGTAGAGAATAATCCATCTGTTTTTTTTTTTTGGTCAATTGTTGTTTCCTATGAAATTCCATGCGGCTACCAAAATTCCCAGTTACATGGTGCCTGTTCTGAGACAAGTGGCCGTAAACCGTTATACAGTGTCCTACACTAATCTGAAGCATCATGTTGCCACCAAATCCTCAAAAAAGTAAATTAAAAATCACAAGCAACCAACGCCTACTCCTGCTTCTTAATCGATTTTCTTCCGAGCAATGGGACAAAGAAAAACTCTCTCTCTATGAGAGCCGTTTTCTCTCTAGTCTAGAGAGGGAATCACCCTTGTGGGTGTTTTACCAGCAAAATTCAAACATTCAAATTTTAACTTTACCAAAATTAGAATTAGCGCCAATTTGGCGATCATCATCCTGAAAGTGAGGGGATCATCCTTGAACTCCTTTCCATCACTGGAATTAGCTGTAATCTAGTTTTTTGATTCCTTCCTGAAATTTGTCTGTACTTCTTAGCGTCGGAGCTGGGAGGTTTAGTGAGGAAGTTGGGAAAGACTGTGAGGAAGAACAAGCTCGGCGAGTCGGGGAGGTTGACTGGGATTCAAGGCACGGTGGTCTGTGGGATCTGGGGAATGGAGAAGATCGAGGAAGTCCTACGAAGGTTTAAACTATCTGAGAAAGAACGGATTGGAGTTAGCCTAGAGGAGAAGGAAGTTGCTAAAGGCATTCAGGAATGCAAGTTGAGTTTAATTGGAAAAGTCTGGGGAGAAAAACAAGCTAATATAACGGGAATTAGAAACTTTGTTAACAATATGTGGAATTATATAAAGATCTTAAAGGTTACTGAAGTAGGAAGGAACACATTCCAATTCGTGTTTCATAAGGAGAAAGATATGGAGACAATTTTGAACAGAAGGCCATGGATCTTTGACGGCCAGCCCTTGGTTTTGCTGAAATGGAGCACAAGATTAGAATGGGATGGAAAGGCCTTCGATAGATCATTGATTTGGATCTAGATCTGGAATATTCCTCTGCATTGGGTGACAAAGGAGGTAGGGTGTAAAATTGGTAGTATTTTCCCTGCGGTGAAGGAGGTCATCATTCCGCAAGTTGGAGGTAAAGAAGGTAAACATCTTAAAGCCTTGGTAGAAATAGATCTTATAATGCCTTTACCTAGAGGTACGATGGTTAAGAGTAATGGTGTTTTAAGATGGATTGACTTCAAATATGAAAAATATCCTCATTTCTGCTTCTGCTGTGGGTTAATTGGGCATAATGAATGTAATTGTAATAAAAGAGGAATTCACATGGATAAGGAAATGCAGTATGGGAATTGGTTGAGGGCTAGCTTCCCTAGGAGTCCTAAAAAAAAAATAATAAGAATGACTCTGAAACGTATAACCCAGGCAAAGGAAGAGAAAATGGGCAAGAGGCTAATCAGGATCAAAGTATTCGATAGAATCTATTGCTAACATATACTGAACTTCCATGTAAGATTGTAGAGCAAAATCCTACATCTAATGCTTTGATTAAGGAGGTTACAGATAAGATTCAAATGGGTAGTGGTTCTAAGAAGGATTGGCCCTGAAAACATAAGGTGAAAGGAAATCAAGAACAGATGGATGAGGGTTATCAGGAGGGGGAAAGGAAACAAGGATCTAGTCTAGAGAGTAAGCACAGAGGCCCTGAGAAGGAAGGAGATACTAATGAGTTGATATGGATTGGTGGATTGATGGAGGAACATAATGAAGAAAGGGAGCTGAGGATAGGAAAAGAAACATCTGAGAAGAATAGAGTTAAGAAGATAATTAAACAGGAAAAACTTAAAGAGGGAAAAGAGGAATTAAACAAGGGGGGAACAGGAAAAGTAAATGTTGGAAACAATTAGTAATGGAAGTTAGTAAAAGGAAACCTCTATCTAGTATAACAAATTGTGATGAGATAACAATGGGGAAAAGGAAATTGGAGTTTAATAAGGAGAGGACCTTAGAGGAAACAAAAACGTTAAATAATAAGAAACCAAAAGTTAGTGAGCATGAAGAAGGTGGAATGGAAAATGCTGAAGAGATGGAGTTCTCCCTTAATGGGGCTCCAGGTTTCCAATGAGAGCTTTGGTATGGAATTGTCGAGGTGTGGGGAGCACCTTGACAGTTCCCGAGCTCAAGGACTTAGTTAAAGTCCATTCCCCTTCTTTGGTGTTTTTGTTTGAAACTAAGAGGAAGAAAAGTTTTCTTAATAGTGTTAAACAATGGATTAAGTTTGATAATTTGTTTGTTATTGATCCTGTAGGATTAGCAGGAGGTTTGGCAGTTTTGTGGAAGAAAGATTTGATTGTTAAGAAAGTGTTGTTTACTAGTTTTACTATTGAATTACTGATTTCTGATAAGGATCTGTAGGTGGACTGGTGGTGTGTATATGCGTATGCTAGTACTGATGCTAGAATGAGAAAAGCTCAATGGGATGTTATAGGAAGAAGGAAGCAGATTTGGGGTAATTTGTGGGTTATATCTAAATGATATTACTTCTAATAGAGAAAAATGGGGTGGTAGAATTAGACCTGAAGTAAGCTTCACAGACTTTAATTCTTTCATTAACAACAATGAGCTGGTAGACATTGGTTTCAAAGGTATTCCTTGGACGTGGAGTAATAACTGAGATAAGGAGGGAGTAGTTAAAGAAAGAATTGATAGAATCTTAAGTACTAAAGATTGGGTAGGAAATTATGGGAAGGCAAAATGAACTCATGTGGAAACAAACGCTTTTGATCACTATGCTCTAATACTGGATTCAAAGCCACAAGAGAGGTATTGGAAAAGGAGATTTATGTTTGATAGAAGATGGCTTCAACAGGAGGATGTTACTGAGGTACTTGATGGTGCTTGGAAAGAGAATCTGGATGGGTCTAGAATGTATAAGGTGCAGGGTAAAATCAGGAAAGTTAAGAAGGCCCTAATTCTCTGGAATAAAAACATAAAATGTAACTACAAAAAATTGATTAATCAACTTAAAGGAGAAATAGGAGAGATTAAGATAACTAACTGTGAGGAGGGAAGGATCAAGATTGCAGGCTTGAGGAAAAGATTGGCTTATGCATATAAGCAAGAAGAAATTTTTTGGAGTCAAAAAGCAAGAGTAAGATGGTTGGCTGAAGAGGATAGGAATACCAGCTTTTTTCATGCAAGTGTTGCAAATAGAAGGAAAAGGAATAATATTAATGTACTTCAAAGGGATGATAGGAGTTGGTGTAGGATAGAGCAAGAAACTTTTGCAGAGATTGAAGGGTACTTCACGAAGCTTTTTACCTCGGAGGAACCAAAGGACATTTCAGAAATTTTGCAAGGGATCCCATAGACCATAACTGCTGAGATGAACAGAAGACTAACCAGACTAGTCATAGAGCAAGAAATTACTTAGGCAGTTTTTGCCATGGATCCTCATAAAGCTCCTGGACCCGATGGTATGTCTTCTATTTTCTTCCAAAAATTCTGGTCTGTGATTAAAACTGAAATTGTTCAGGCTGTACAAATTTTTTTCCACTCTGGTCAAATGCTTAAATCTATCAATGAAACCTTGATTAGCTTTATTCCCAAGACTGATAACCCCATTCGAGTCTCTGAGTTCAGACCAATTAGCTTGTGTAATACTATATACAAAATAGTTTCTAAAGACTGATCAATAAATTCAAATCAGTCTTAAGCTCATGCATTAGTCTGTCTCAGTCTGCTTTTGTTCCCTGGAAGGCAGATTCTGGATAATGTGTTCACTACTTATGAGTGCATTCACTTTTTAAAAAACAAAAGAACTGGGAAAGATGGTTATGTGGCAATTAAACTTGACATGTCAAAGGCTTATGACAGGGTGGAATGGGATTTCTTAGAAAATGTTCTACAAAAAATGGGATTTTGTACAAAATGGATCCAATGGATCATGGCCTGTGTAACGAGTGTTTCTTATGTTATAAACTTTAATGGGCAGAAAAAAGGTTTTATTAAACCAGGGAGAGGCTTGAGACAGGGTGATCCATTATCACCCTATTTATTTCTAATCTGTGCTGAAGGTTTCTCAGGTTTGCTGCACCAGGCAGACAGACAAGGAAGGCTATCTGGATTGAAAGTTGATAGGAGTGCTCCTAGCTTGTCTCACTTATTTTTTGCAGATGATTCCCTTATTTTCTGCAAGGCCAATGGAGAGGAAGCTGCTCAGTTTATGAGAATATTGGAAGTATATGGGAAGGCTTCTGGACAGATCATCAACACAGATAAATCCTCTGTGTTCTTCAGTAGGAATATGAAAGAAAAGAAAAGGAAGGAGGTACTTCAGGAGCTCAGAGGAATGCACCAGGTGTAGCAAAGTAGATATTTGGGTCTTCCTTTGGTTATTGGGAGATCTAAAAAACAGACTTTTGAGTTTATCAGACAAAAGACTGTTGGCAGATTAAATGGGTAGAAGGAGAAATTGTTAAGTCAAGCTGGTAAGGAAACTTTGCTTAAATCAGTGATCTTAACCCTTCCTACATATGTGATGTCCTGTTGTGAATTGCCAAAAGCATTATGTAGGAGTATATGCTCTGAAATGGCAAAGTTTTGGTGGGGTCAAAAAGAGGAAGGAAAAAAGATCGATTGGTTGAGTTGGGAAAAGATTTCTGAGTTAAAATCAAAAGGGGTTTGGGATTTAGAGAGTTACATGCTTTTAACTAGGCTTTATTAGCAAAGCAATTGTGGAGAATCATAACAAAGCCTAATCTATTGGTGAGCAAGGTGTTGAGGGCTAGATATTTGAAAGGTGTTCCCTTTGTGGCAGATGAAGAAAAAGAATACTGACTCTTGGTGTTGGAAGAGTTTACTGAGTGCGAGGGCTCTATTGGAGGAGGGGATAAGGAAGAGAGTGGGAGATGGGAAGACAATTATGATTTGGGAGGACAGATGGCTTTCTGATTCTGAGAATGGGAAAGTGAAATCAAAAAAAGGGGAAGATGTGAAGATTAAGAGGGTGAGTGAACTTATCAAAAATGGAAGGTGGAATGAGGAACTGATTGCAAAGGTTTTTGAAGAACAGGAAGGAAAGGAAATCAGAAGAATTCCACCAAGCATTCAGGAAATGAAAGATCGACTATATTGGGTAGGCTCTAGTACTGGAGAATATACTGTAAAATCAAGATACAGATTGGCTTTGGAAATGAAGAAGAGAAATGCTACAATAAGATAGGATGCGGAAACTAGCAATAAAGGGAAAGGAAATTCAGAATGTTGGAAGTGTTTATGGAAGTTAAACATGCAGTAGAAGCTAAAACACTTCATTTGGAAGTGCTTGAAAGGTATTCTCCCAGTTAGTAATGTAGTTAAAGAGAGATGTTCAAGAGGTGAGCACATGTGTACAATTTGTGAGGAAGGTCCAGAGACATTGGAACACATGTTGTTCTTCTGTAGAAATGCAAGAAATATCTAGCAACTAGCACCACTGAACTGGGAGGGACTAAATGACTATAAGAACAACTTCTGGCACTGGTGAGATGAATTGAAGGATGCAGTGAAGGAAAAGAGTGGAGAAGATAGAATTGTTTTAACTGTAAATATTTTGTGGCAAATTTGGAAGTCGAGAAATGATTGGTACTTCAAGAACAAAACCAGAGGACCAATGGAAAGTATCAAAAGGGCAATGCAGGAGTGGAATGAATATCAGGAAGCTCAGAAAAAGGAAAGAACAGGTCGAGGCCAAAGAAAAGAGGAACAGGAAGGAGTTGAAGGATGGATAAGACCACAACTTAACTGGGTGAAGGTGAACACAGGTGCAGCCTTGAATGGTAGATTGAACAAAGCTGGATGGGGTGCAGTGGCAAGAGATTGGCAAGGCAAGACTTTAGGACTATGGGCAATACCTAATAGAAGCTGCGCAAGTGCAAAATTGGAGGAGGCCATGGCAGTAAGAGAAGCAATGAAACTAGCAAAATAGCAAGGATGGAACAGGGTGGTTTTTGAATCTAACTGTAAAAACGTTGTTGACAGAATTAATGCAGAAGAGGAGGAAGTGAGTCTGGCAGTAGTTATTCGAGATATCAGGAAACTAAAGGAAAATTTTGATGAATGTTACTTTTCTTTCACTAGAAGGGAAAACAACTCTGTTAGCCATTGTTTAGCTAAATATGCTTTAACATTAGGAGCTGAGGTCGAATGGAAAGATACTTTCCATGACTGGCTACTTGATTGTCTTCAAGTAGATTTACAAGAGCAGTTGCTCTAACTTTGTAACTTCCTATTTTAAATGAAATTGTTGCTTTTCGGAAAGAAAAAAAAAAAAAAACCAACGCCTACTCCTCCTACCCCCGCCTACGCTGCTCGATGTCTGACTGAATAATCCCTTCCCTTTTCCTTTCTTTACGGAGGGGACACTGCTTTGCCCCTAATGGATGCAGCTACAAATCTCGAAGGAAAATCTAAAATAGCCCGTTCAAAACTCTCTTCTCTTCTATAGGTACTACTCAAAAAAGGTGCTTTCCTTTTGTTTCTTCTCTCTGGCAGAAGAATTCCAGGGGTGTAATTGGACGCTAAAGGGTCCTGGCTTGGGGTGCATGGAATTACGAATTAAGGGTGAAAATGGATGTCAGATTTATGAATTGTTCAGAGACAATATTCTTCTTCTTCTTCTTCTTTCCAAAACGTGTAACGCCCGGTGAATATAGTACTAAAGCAAAGTAAGACGAATTTCCACAGGACAGGACAGGACAAAAGCAAATTCAATTCGTCCATACAACTTGGGAATAAAGATGTCGAATCTCTCTGTTAAAGCCCATTACTGTACCATTTGTATTCTGAAGGCGCTAAACAGCAGCAGACATACGCTTGTAGAAATAGAACAAGATGCGTTCCCACCTAATTAGGATCCTGGATTAGCTTGTAAATAGCATAAAAAGCCATCCAACTAGCAGCACACAACCGAAAGTTCTCAAGAGGCTGGAGCTTGCCACTCCCAATATGGTTATCGACGCCAAGACGATTACTACTCGAAGCTGGGTTATGCACAGCAGCAGGGTTACTGTTCAGATAATGCCTATTATAACGGGGGTTCAAGCATGCAGCAGATGAAGCCTAATCCCAACATGGCCGGCAAATTTATCAGAATAATGTTACAAGCAAATTTTGTCCGTCATCTGGTGATGATTTTTTTTTATTTCTCCATTAAGCGGTGCCGCACATTTGATGTGCGGCACTAGAATTAATTTGATTTTTTTTTTGAAGATGAAATTGGGCATGTGTGCAATTTTAAAATTTTATTACACATTGAATTTGGGAAAAAAAAAAAATTCAACTATAAAAAAAAATTTAAAATAGAGAGAGAATTCATCACCCTTCCATCAAAAAAACAATTAAAAAAAATGAGGAGAGAGGATGAAGGCCCCATTCTCTCTAAAATGTGATCATGTAGGATCTTTCAAAATGTATCTAGCTTGGTCATTCTTCGTTAAAGTTTATATCCCAAACAAATATCATGGTGATTTGGACCGTAGAATAATTACTCATCCTCAAGAATACCCAATCAAATATTTTGCAAACTGAATGTTGATGAAGAAACTTTGCAAAAAGTAGGAAACAATAGAATCATCTTTGACAATGCTAAATCCAGTGTTCTCGAGGACATTGAGAGAAGAAAAGATACCTGCTAGAGTCCAGGACAATAGTAATTGGGGTATAGAAGTCGAATAGCCATGGAAATGCAGCTCAACCCCCTCTCTCATTTTTTAAATTTTTTTTATAAATGTGCAAGCCTCTCTCTCCTTTAAAATTTTTTAAATATAGAGGAGGTCGCATGAATGCAACACCCCTCAGGAACTTTTTTTTTTTTTTGCAGAATTCAATGTGGAAAATTTTAAAAAATTACACACATGCCCCAAAATTTCATCTTCAAAACGCAAAAAAAAATTGAAAAATGGACCGACGGAGAAAAAAAAATCATCACCAGATGACGGATAAAATTTGCTTTTAACATTATTCTGATAAATTTGCCCAACATGGCCACCTATATATTAAGTGGGGGGAAATACCAAAAAAAAAAGAAAAAAAAAAGAGGAGGTCAAGAGGCTTACTATCGTATAAAGGAGTGGACTTCTATGTTCGAACTACTCTCAGCAGAGTCCACCCAACTTAATATATAGCAATTTGGTATTAGCACCTCCTTCTTCTACTACTTCCGGGCCCCTGCAATATAATTTTGGGAAATTTGCCATTTTCATTCCTAAAATTTTTTCACTAAAACCAATTTCTTCTTTAATGATTTTTTTTTTTGGACCAATTTAGTCCTTGAAGTTTCATTTGCTGTCCACTTAAATCCTTCCACCATGGTACCACCAATTATTTCATTTCCAGCAAGAAGAGCACCGATCAATCAAGCGTAATTAGGAAAAACAAGTTCAAGAACGAAAATGACGAATTTTCCTATAACTTTTTTCTTTCAACTTTTTCGTCCAATTTTTCTCACATTTGCTCTCTAGAAAGGAAAAAAAAAAGAAAAAAGAAAGATCATGGGCTAAAGTTGTGAGAAATTACTAAAACCAACAATGGGAGAGCAAATGATCCCACAAGTCCTCTAACTATTTTACTAATAAACTTTAATGAGATTGGATAGTAAATTATTTGGAATAATTTTTTGAAAAAGAAATGTTCGAACACTTCTTTAATGTAATGTGTGTGAGATGAAATAGTAATTAAAAAAATGCGTTGATAATGCAAACAACTAAATTTTTGTAAATAATTCACTATATAGAATGACCAAATAGAACAATGATCTCTATTATAGTTGTATTTTTTTTTCTCCCAAAAACAAAATAAATAATTCATAATTAGTAGAAATAACTTAAATAATTTGCTATACAAAATAACATATTAACCAAGCATGTTGAGTCAAACCCACTTGTATTAATAAAGAATATAGTTAAAAAAACTTTTATAAATTATTGCAAGTCGTATGCATAATTAGCTATTGAAAAAAAAAACATTTGTGGGTGTGAATACATATATTTTTTGAAAGAATATGATAATAATTATAAAAAAAAAATTATGATACGTTGATACGAGTCAATTGTATGTTTTATGATCAGTAGTTTAGAAAGGGTAAAGGGAACTTATTGAACATGGGATGGGAGTAGAAATCAGACAGGCCTGGTTGAGGTGGCTAAAACATTTACACTGACGGTCGCCTGCTTATCTACGAATATATGGCGTCTTAAATAAATAGTTGGAATTGTATCAAAATTCCATTAATAGAGCCTATTGCGACTCTCCCAACTGGAATCTAAAATTTCCAGAGAGTACAATCATCTCCGGTTTTTGGCTTCTTCTTTGTTTCCTTTTCCTGTCAACTTCTTTGGCGTGGTTTGAGAAAACTTGCTTCACTCAGATCAGCTAAGGAGTGAGGAGGGAGCTGCAATTAAATCTTCTAACTTTGGATGCTTAAGAATGAGTTGAGGTACTAGTTAACGATTTAGGCTTAAACTTTCGAATTAGAATCCATTCTACTAACTACGTAACAAGATGACCCATTCTAGTAACTAACATAACAAGACGACGACCAAATAAAGGGATCTTTGTCATTATTAGCAGAGGGGCCTCGCCGCCCAAATTTTCTCGAGTTTCCCAATCAAAGAATTACTGGCACTCACAAGTCACAATGTAATGTAATGAACTGATTGATATAAAGCAAAGATGCAGCATGAACAATTTCTCACCATTTTCTTTATGTACTGCTCTTCAAGAGCAGCCACTCCGCATTCCAAAGCCTTCCATTCGGCCAAGCCTCCAAAGCCTTCCATTTGGCCAACCTTTCAGCCTCCTCCTCCTCCTCCTCCTTTGCCCTGTCCACAAAAATTCCCTCATTAGAACTTTCAATTTTAGCTGCACAGATATTCATCACCACAAGCCAACGTCCAAAATGCAGATGTACATAAATTGTGTGCAAATTTCATATCTCTGTTTAAACAAATAACCAGCAATCACATTAGAAAGCAAAGCCGCACCTGACATCTTTCCAGCACAGTTTATCAGCGAACCTGCGCAAATCAATAAGAAACAATTTTAGGCAGTCATTCCATCTTATTTTATTACTTAAAACTGAGGAACAAGCCAGGAAACACCAATGACCTGCATGTTAGAAAGACTAAGTAAGACCCATCATCCTATCAAGTAAAATGTGGAAAAAATAAAAAGAGCGGAAAACTCTTTTGCCTACAAGATTAGCATGCAGATAGATTACTGGTCTCTCTCTACTCTCTGTCCTTGAACGATTTTCATGCCACTTCCCCTGCTTTTGCACTCACCACACCACATAGGTCGCATCACAATTTTTTCTGTCGCGCACAAATAGCCTATCTGTCCATCCATTATATACATACATACATACATACATATATATATGTATGCGTGTGTGGACACATGTAAACACACACAAACAAACATTCATACATATGAATGTCAATGAGAAGCAGCCATTCAACATCAGATCCTTCAAGAAAAATGAAAATGCTAATGGACAATGAATAAAACCCACTCAGTTTCCAAAATGTATAGTACAGAAATCTATCCATCTACGCATTGTCACCTACTCTAAAATCTACAAAATTGAAGAAAGCAAGATGCGTGAAAACATCCAAAATGTGTATGGTACAACACACCAATGCAGTAGAATTGACGAAGTAGATATTCCCAAGCCGAACAAATTGGTACTTGCAGCTGTTCCAGAAACAGAGGCAAAAAGAAAGGAAACATTTAGTGTCCAACTGATTAGCATTCCAAAACTGAAAACACCAATAGGCAAAATTACACACCCAGCTCTGATTCAATACCTGTTCCAACAATATATTCAATAGGACATCCTGAGCTGCACAGAGGAATGGCACAAACACCAAACATCAAAGAAATTTCTGCCCACAGGCTTCTAGAACCAAGCAGAAGAATAGTGAAGAACTTTACCTTATCCAGGGAATCTGAGCTGCTACTTCATCTACAGTCCTCCTTTCACAAAAATAACAAGACAGTTCATGCCAGAAGGTTCAAGTCAGACTATCTCTGACTATAACAAAATACATAGGACATGTAAAACTATTATATTAAAGAAACTCCATGAGCTGCATCAGATGCCACTATCATGTTCATAGCTTTCGAGATACATTACCTGCAATACGCATCTGGAAATTTTTCATCAAACAATCCAGTTATGGCAGTCAAATCAGGGGAAAAGGAAGTCTATGCGTAGAAATCAGTGAACAAAAAAGATTGCCTTTTTTCAAGTCAAAACTTCAATATTCCTTCAAAACCTATCACCCCAACAATCAGCTGCAATACGCAGCTTCTCTTCCCCCTCCAATCTGTTCTAGAAACGTCGACAAGTCCATCACAGCCCACGCCATGCTCTCTTCCTCTTTCCATCATTATGCAGCAAATTGATCACAATAGCAAAGGTAGTCCGTGATTCAACTGCATAGGAAACCACCTCTCTGTCTATTTCCCTCCCCTTCCCTGCCGGTTAGTCATATTCACCCACCCCACCTTTCTCCTCCTACTTAAAGGGCGACTAGGTGACTCCTCATGGATAGTTTTATTTGACAATTCATGATTGGGGGGTGTGTCACTGTTGGGATCATGCTACCGTGCCAAGCAATTTGGGTCATTCTTTTAAGTCATGTTTGGGGAAAGTCGATGAATGCTTGGATTCCTAGGAGAAACTTTGTATATAACCTTTTTTGAAATCAGTTTTCATGAAGAGTGGACTCATCTGTTTTACAAAGTGGGGACTGTGGTGTGATGGAGAGCAGCCTTTTAGCGTGAGGCTCATGTATCATCACTTTTGTACTGAGATGGTCATGTGCCCGAAAGATTTATATGTTCTCTGGGCTTTCCTGATGTTAGGAAAGTTTGATTGCAGACTAATTTATTCATATATTTTTCTACTATTTGCGTTTTTAGCTTTCTAATATCTACTGTCAGGTTCGTAATGATAGTTCTTTCATCTTTTTGTAGGACCTGCTTATTGTTCTTGCAGTTGGTATAAAGAGGGGTTGTTGGTCTGATGTTCGTTATACTGCTAAAATGAGATCTTAGGGATGCATTTGGGTTTGAGAAGCTTGTACATGGTTGAGCTTTCCTGTTTGTGCTATTAGGTAAATCCTCGAATGTATGTCATTCTTCACTATTGCATATCATCGACCATTTTACGGGACTATGCTGCACCACGTCTGAATAATCCTGCCCTCTTCCTTCCTATGGGGATGCTCTCTTGGTCTGTAATAATAATAATATTGTACGCATCGGAGTGATTTAGCCTCAACTCTGTGCCTCTCTGGTTGTGCGGTGTTTGCAGCTGGAAAGCTCGGTTCAACGACGAGCCCAACACGACAACTCTAACTAGCTCTCCATACATATGCAAAATGCAGCTATATATAAACAAGAAGTAGTTGAAACAACAGGACACATCACACCCATCTTTCTAGTGTCAATAAGGAATCTTAGGACGAGGAACTATTACTCTATTAGTGGTCCAAATAATTAATCCTAAAGTTTGACCGGGTAATGCGTGACAAAAGTCAAATATTTATGCAATACACGAGAAAGCATAAATAGAATTATGATTGTACACAGTTGAATTGTTAAAAAGTACACAGCGTTATGTAAAAAGATATGGAGTAGCTGAACCACCTGTACAAAATAGCAAGCTAAATTGACTTATCTAGGAAGTAAAAATCTAAAGGATAAATTATTTAGGGAGCTCCTAAAATATTTCATTAGTCAACCTTTTGGCTTCTTATCTATTTCAAAACTCAAAAAAAAAAAATTTTTTTTTGATTCCTTAGTCTCTTTCCATTGTTCAAGTTGATAGACCTACGGGCAGAATTTGATGAATCTAACAGTAGAAATGGACTGAATAATCTAAATCTGATAATTTTTTATTATTTAGGGGCCAATCAGAGACTTAAAATAGATTAAGAGACAAAATTTAATGACCCAAATAAATTAGAAACTTGTTTAGCCAAACAAAATCTAAGCACTCTCCCTTTGAGTTGATGAGAGTTGAGTAGCTTTCTGGAACAGAATTTTTAAAAGGTTTTATGGTACTTAAATGTTACATTTAAATGTACAGTTCATCATCATATTAAGCTTTAATAAATAAGATTCCATTGTCAACTGGGTTTTATAGGCGCTTTACATTATTATTAGTATTCTTAGTTTGTCCATAGTTCAATATGATGTTAGTACTAGATTTCAGGTAAGCAATTAACAAAATGCATCCAGCAGCCTGTTATTTTAAAAAGGACTTTATAATGCATTAATTAGAACCCGAAACATTATTTCATGACAAACATCGGATGCCTTGGTCCCCGTGTTCTTTTGCACTCTTACATCGGAGGAACTTGACTACGTAAATTTACATACTGGTTCTCAATGCAATAGAACCTACTATTTTTTGGGACAGAACCAATTAGGTTCCATTATAATTGCAAACTTGCAATATTTGGCAAAATACAAGCTCACAAACGGTCTATTTAGCAATCACTATCATTATCATCATTATCATTATCATTATCATTATCATTACTATATAAAAACTATGATGAGTCTTGGCAATAAGGAGGGTAAGTGTGTAAGCATATTTTGATCTTACTTTTTGTTATACCTAAATTACCCTCATGCCTTTTAATTAGAGTTATTGTATGCCTTTTAATTAGAGTTATTGCATTTCAATCATGGCACTAATAAAAAAAATAAAAAGTTTCAATAAATTAAATCTCAAAAATGTTGGTAATTAAAACTAAAAACTGCCTATTTACAGCTACATTCACCAATCATTTCCCTCATCTCCAATTATTTGTATGTGTTAAAATTGTCTCCAATTATTATATTATTATGTTTGATAATTAAAGTAAACTATAATATATACATATATATAGGTTTAGAAGAAAATCACACTTAATAAGAAGAAAAAAGGTTATAAACATTTAATAAGAAAATAAAAGGTTAAACTGATTATTAAGTCACTATATTGTGTCACATTAATTAAGAAAACTTCAAAAAAATTATCGATAATTATAAAAAAAATAACCGAAAAAGTTTACAACTACTGAAATTGATAAAAATTTATTGTATCAAATCAGAACGTTTTAGTATATGTTTTGTTCATTATAAAAATAATAATAGAAAAGGTTTACAGTTACTGAAATTGATTAAAAATTTGTTATATTCAAATCATAATGTTTTAGTATATGTTTTGCTCAAGTTTTATTGTATACACTGGTTTGGAATTGTTCTCTTCTTGACATCACAATCCAAGTGAAATATGCAACAACTTAGTTTAGATATAACAACTATATTCACCAATCATTTCCCTCATTTTCAATTATTGTATGTGTTAAAATTATCTCTAATTATTATATATAACTATAGTTTATTACATTTGTTTAGAAGAAAATCATGATTAATTAATAAGAAGATAAAAGGTTATAAATAGTTAATGAGAAAATAGAAGTTTAAATTAATGATTAAATTCACTATATTATGTCATATTGATTAAGAAAATTCCAACAAATTATCAAAAATTATAAAAAACCAAAAAAATTACAACTAATGAAACTGATAAAAATTCATTGTATCTAAAAGAATTATTTTAGTATATATTTTGCTCAAATTTTGTTGTATGTACTAATTCGATACAACATAGAAAATTTTCTCTTCTTACTGTCACAATCTAAGTAAAATCTACAACTTAGTTTAGATATAATAATCTTCCATCTTTAGAGTTTTCATAATTGTAATATGCACAATAACCTTTCAATTGCTTTGTGTATAATATTATATAATTTTTTTATTATATGATTGTGTTTTCTTATATAATATTATACAATTGTGTATAGTTTTGTTTGTTATATGCCATTTGTTTGGATAGTGGTTTTTTTGTCAAACTACTATTCCAACAACATTAGTTTAAATGTGATAATCTTCCATCTTCATAGTTTTTATAACTATAGAATCACAATAAATTTTTAACTACTTTGTATACAATAAATGTTTTGTACAACTATTAATTAATGTTGTTCATTATGTTGTGTCTTAGTTTACATTGCGCCAACAAACAATCAAAGTTTTATACAAAAATTTAGTAGATTAAGATGTTATATATTGAGAAAATGTATTCACGTGCAAACACGTGAATTATTACTAGTTAAAAGAAAAAAAAACAAAAGGATGATTTTAACTACTAGCCACAAGCACTTCCTCATCGAAATTTAGATACTCAATTGTCAACAAGAAAAGTGCTTTTCACTAAAATAAATAATCCAAATAAAGAACAACGTGTGAAATTAATTTGCTTGGGACTGAACAACTGTAAAGTGGTTATCATGAAACGGTAGCTTTCCACCGAATTTGGGAAAAAGTAGAAATGGAATGCATGGCTCAGATCCCTCCTTCCTATTTTCCTTCTCTTGTGAGAGGAGCGGCGCTGAAAGGGCCTTGGCTTGCTTGGGGCTTAACCTATTGGGGGAAAATATTCGGATCGCTTCCCCACTTACGTATGCACCCAAGTGTACGTGACCTTTCCTTCTTTTTTTTTTTTTTTTTTGGTACGACCGTGACCTTCCGGTATTGATTGGATTACAATATATAGTCATGTACGTAGTTTATTACTTTTTTTTTTTTGGTAAGAAAGAGCATGCATTAAAAAAGCTAGTTAATGTTTACAACTCTTGGCAAACAGAAACACCTATAGTCATCTGCTAATAAACTACTTAACGCCACGGGTTTACAAGTCAAAGAGAGAATCCTTGCTCTGCTGCTGTTGGTGCACATCAAGCCACTAGGAGCTCTACTCCTGACAAAGGCAACGGACCAGATATTCCCCCAACTCCCACTCCCACGAAGCCCATCCCTGAGAGGCCTTCACTCACTTGGTCGCAGGATACTCATAAAAGGGGCCGACGTTGGTGTTACTTCCGTCATTGCCGGCGGCATAGCCTTGGGGTATACACTTCTGAAGGACACACTGGCGAAGGGATCCGCAAAGGAGAAACCAGCCACTCCACCTCCTTCAGATCTCATGACAAAGATTCATGACTTGGAGGTGAAGCAGGCCAGGGTTTCTGCTGAAGTGGAAAGCTGCAACAAACGAGTGGACCATGTCACATCCATGATGTCTCTGCTGTCAACTGGGACTATTGCCTGGCTGGTTCTGATTGCCCTAAGCAAGAAGGAGTAGGTTATTCAACAACCTATGCACTAGCCCAATACATATGCAAAAGTGCAGCTTATAAAGAAGAAGTATGCACTAGCCCAATACATATGCAAAAGTGCAGCTTATAAAGAAGAAGTTGACACATTAGTACACACTCCTTGTTACGACTGTCACACCACAACTTTCTAGTGACCCAAATATTATCTATTTTTTCCCTAAAACTTTTAATTTCTTTCGCATAGGTCCCTATTTTAATTTCATTTTGACCCCTAAACTTTATTTTCATATAATTTTGACCTAATTTTTTGGGAAATTGTGTTCAGACCCCAAAATATTT
Source organism: Gardenia jasminoides (assembly GCA_013103745.1). Classification (NCBI taxonomy): domain Eukaryota; kingdom Viridiplantae; phylum Streptophyta; class Magnoliopsida; order Gentianales; family Rubiaceae; genus Gardenia; species Gardenia jasminoides. The sequence continues at coordinate 42,912,473 of CM023105.1, forward strand.
GTAAATATTTTTAATTACACCCCTAATAGAATGTTGACTTTGCAATTTTAAATGTTTCCTTTCTTTAATTGTTAAGTATATGCTTCTCATGTGCATTGTTTCCTTTTAACATTTTGATTTGAGTTATTCATTTTTTATTAGCATTTATTTATTGCGATATTTTAACGTGTGTATTCGTTTTGAGTAAGTGACCTGAAGTTCCCATTTGAGTCGCGGGAGAGGTATATTTAAAACCTTTAGAATTTTCTCTTTATATGCTTATGTGTTTTTTTTATTGCATGAATTTGCATGTTTAAATTTATTTTCCTTAGTTTTATTCATTTTTAGTCTTTAATCGCTTTATTTAATTTTCAATAGTTATTTGGAAGGCACTTGAATGCCAAGTTGTAATAGATAGGTTATTATTTTGATTTCCCCCTTTAGAATTGTATATAGGTTTCCCTAATGTAATAGTTAGGTTTTATATGCTTTTATTTGTGTGTTTGCATGCTTATGTGTTTACCGCTTTCCTAGGGTTTTGCATCTAGATATTATGCTTATGTGTTATGTGTTTATGTATTTTTATGTGTTTACTTGCTTTATTATCATGTCTACATGTTTTATTATGTAAATGTATTGACGCTACCACACTAGTCCAACGCTAGTTGTGGTTCATTCCCTCTAACGTCGTCACACTAGTCCAACGCTAGTTGTGACTTTTCCTTTCGATTTCTCACTAATCAAATGTTAGTGAGAACCTTTAGACGAGGGCTAGTCCAATACTAGACCCTTAAGGCCGTTCATGCATTAGACACAAATTTCATATACTTTTTACTTTTAGGGTTTCTTTTCCATTTTTGCATGTTTTTTTTCTCCCATCCCGTATGCGAAACATGTCATATAGTTTTCCTTTTCGTTAAGAATATATTAGCTCTTTTTTTAGCGCATTACCCTTTGAATAAGGGAAAAGAGCGAGTATGGCTCTCTAAACCTTAGCACGCTTTTTAAATCTCTTCTATGAAAAGAAAAATTGAAGTTATGAACTTAGTTCCCATTACCCATTATGTTGCATTATCCCTCTTTAGGACATATATGTGCATTATTTTAAATTCTTTTTTAAAAATCAAGTTTCTTTTTCCCGTTTAGCAATTCAAAAGTCAAAATCCATTTTTCTTAAAATTACATCTTTTGAAAATCAAGTTCCTTTTTGCACTTAAAAATTCATCTTTTTAAAAATCCAATTTCTTTTCCTTTGAGATTTTATAAAAATTGCATTTCTTTTGAAAACCCTAGTTTTCCGTTTTTTTCGAGTCTCATCATTTGCGTTTTTCGTGACTTCCTCGAGAGATCAAATTTGGATGACACAACTAATGTGATCAATTCCAATCAAACCTCAAGGTGGCATTTTGCCCCTCCCGACCCAACATTAGGTTTGGGTTTTGCATCCGTATAGATAACATCCAAATGTGATAAATTTTAAGGGTTATATTAGGAAAATTTTGACTAAATCTCGCAGCTAACTTAGACTAGGTCGAAAGGGTGCCTTAGGTTCAAGTCGATCGTACTTTTGCCTTCTCTTTTTTCAACCGTGATTCCCGAACCTTTTTCTCTTATTTTCAAAGATCTGGAGTCGACTAAAAAGGGTTCATTTTATTTTCTAAGACTTTTTTTATGGTGATTTGGTACTCCAAAATTTAATACCAAGTGGCGACTTCATTTTTTGTAAAAACCCTTTTTAGATTATTTTTGGGCCTAAAATCGTCACAATTTTCAAAACCCCATTAGGCTTGTTTTCATTTATTTTGTTAAAATTCAAAACACATATTTTCAACACTCTTTTCAATTCTTTTTTCTTAAAAAACGGGGTGCGACAAAAACTTAATACAAAAAAATCATAACAATCATACAAAAAAGTTAAATCAAGCAATTGCATGCGAGCAGTTATGCTTAAATGATAAAAAACTCTATTGGATTAGGCCTTTTTGGGCTAATTTTCATAAAATTTACTATAACATTGTATATGAAAGATTGTTACTGTTGTTATTTGCTAGGGTGTTTTTATAATTTTAATTATTATTGGGATATTTTTAAAAATTAAAAAAAATTCCAAACCTACCACTGCCCACCACCCTCCCCTCGTCTCTCCTCCACCAGCAGATCGCCATCATCTCTCCCCCTCCTCTCTCTCATTCCTTTATTGCTCTTCCCTCTCTCCTCTCCTTCCTTCCTCTCTCATCTCACTCCCTTCCCCACCAACCTCCCTCTCTTCCTCATTCTCTCCCCCTCTCGGCTAAAACCCCCTTCTCCCCCCTCTCTCTAGCGACGGCTTAAGGAAGGAGTTTTTTTTTTTTTATTTTTTTATGCAGAAGAATGGAAGGGAAGGGGTGGTGGGGGGAAATGAGGGAAAAGGATGAAGGGATAAAACAGTAAAAAAAAGAGGGAGGGAGAGGATAAAAAAGGCAAAGAGAGAGGGGGACAAGATATAAGGGAGGGGCAGCAGTGGTGCAGTGGTAGAATAGGGAGGAGGAGGAGGTGTAGTGGGTGGTGGTGGTGGTGTGTGTAGTGAGTGGAAGAAAAGAGGTGGTAAGATTTATTTATTTATTTTTTGTTAGGTATATTTGAAATATTGTACATATAGATGTTTTGAGGAGTGTATTACTGTAACATTATATATGAAAAAACTTGTGTTTAGAAAAAGGGAATCCAATTAGAGCCAGGCATGTATTTTATTATATTGCATTAGTTGTGTGATATTAGTGGTTCAGTTGAACAATAGTTGAATTGAATTGGGCTGGTAGTACGAAATTATTTGAAGAGTAAAAAAGATATTCTAAAAAGTTACATAGATTATTTACACCAAACTATCCACTCCCCTATATTATTGTAGAGATAATTTATTTGAGGTAAAAAACAATAATTGTAGATTTTCCAAATAAGCGCTCATACCTGAGGGTCTGTCAAAAGCACTAGGGACTAGGGAAAATGCTGTGGATCGTGTTGAATCGACGTAGCCAATATTGAAAAAGTCTTTGACCGATATAAAGCCTTAAACTGGACGTCAGCTATTTATGTAGTATCTGTCCCCGCGTACAATGGTATAGATGCCATGCAGAATAAATCCTTACACTATGGATCCGTTTGGATTATATGTTTTTGGGAGTATTTTTTAAAAATAACACTGTAGCATTTTGCATATGAAATACAACTCCATTTGAATTAGTTGTTTTTGAAGTGCTTTTCAAAAACTTTTACTGTGGCATCTAGGATGTAAAATACAATTAATATAGATATATTCAGGGGTGTTTTTAAGTGTTACATATTAAGATATTTTTAAAATTTAAATTTTTTTAAAGATTTTTTTTAAAAATTAAATCAAATTAGATCTAATCGCCAATCATAATCAGGAGGTGAGGGATGGCGGGTAGCGAGGAGGGAGGAGAGAGAGAGAGAGAGAGAGTAGGGTTGCAAACGAATCGAGCCGTTTGCGATTGGCTCGAGTTCAGGCTTGACCCGAGCTCAATATTGCTCGAGTTCGAGCAGTTCGTTTCTATATTCGAATCGAGTTTGAACCACCTTCTCTTAGACTCAATAGCTCTCAAACCAGCTCGAATAGGATCGAATATATATATATATATATATATATATATATTATTTTTTATTTTTATTTTAATAGCAAAATTACATATATGTCCCTAATTTTTATTATTTATTAAAAATAAATAATTTATTTATTTTTTAAAAATAAAATATTTTTTATTTATTAATTAAATAAATTATTAAACAAGTTTAATAAATAAATTATTTACTTATTTATTAAATAAATTATTTATTAACAAATAATTAATTCATTTTTTAAATAATTATTAAATAATTATTTTTATTTAAGTTATTTATTTAATAAATTATTAAATAAAAAATAATTAATTAATTTATTAAATAATTATTAAATTAATTATTTTTTATTTAAATAATTATTCAATATTATTAAATAATTACTAAATAATTTATTTATTTAAAAAATAATTAATAAATTATTTATTAAATAAACTATTTATTTAATAATGTATTAAATAAATTATTTATTAAAAATAATTTATTTATTTGTTTAAAAATAATTTATTTGTTTTTATTATTTATTTTTAAACTCAAGTGGGCTCGAATTCGAGCTCGAGCTTCATTTTGAGAGCTCGAGCTCAAGTTTGGAAAAAAAATGAGTCGAGTTTGGTTCAACTCGACTCGTTTGCAACCCTGAGAGTGAGAGAGAGAGTGTGTGTGTGAGAGGAGAGAGAATGAGAAGAGAGAGTGAGATAAAGAAGGAAGAGGAGGAGGAGGGGAGGGGGTATGGGTAGTGGTGGGTGGTGGGGGATAGGCAAAAAAAGAAAGATGGGATAATTTTTTTGGATATATTTGTAAGTTGTTTTTGAAATACTTGTTTGGATTTAGTGCTTTTGGAGTTGTTTGTTATTGGTGTATTATAGTAGTATTTTGTATTTGAAAAACAATTTTTCAAAAAATCGGGAAAAAACAACAAGCCCAAACGGACCCTATATAAAAAGTACATTGGTGGTTGTGTCTTCTTGTGCCACTTTAGGGACAACACGGTTATCTAAGAATGGGGTAAATACATGATTTTTGTGATGTGTACAAATACTGTTTATCCTTTTAATCTTTAAGCTTTAAAGGCTGATTGAATTTTTGGTAATTTTATCTTTTTGTTATACTGAATGAAGCTAATTACTGTTCAAGTAACTAATAAACTCGAGCTTTTCTTCTTCTTCCATTGGTTTATAGGATGCTTATGATAACTAGTCCTTTAGGAGTTGTTAATAAAAGTTAATGTTCATTAGTGAAGTAAATTAGTTCCTATCATTACAACAAGTGATAATTTCAGAAACCTCCCTTGAGGTTTATTGTAATGTTACTTGGTGTCCCTCAACCTTGAGAAATCTCATCTACCTCCCTTATTTTGAACTTTTTATAACATTATCAACCCATTTCATAAAATATTATTAAGAAACTCATTCTTGAAGAGAGTAAATATTTTCACACCAAAATAACCCTTGTGTTATTCTACTATTTTTCCAATAGTGAAAATACATTACTAAAAGCTTGAAAACAAAGACAAACAGTGTGAAAGTATAGTTGTAATAAAATAAATTATATTAGTAGATGTTTTTAAAGTACAAAAGATTATTATTTAAAAGTATGTTTGAGATGCTTGAAGCTAAAAAAAAAATATTTCATTCACTATAAAGTGCTTTCATCAATCTAAGGAGTTTTAAAAGTTAAGAATTTTAGACTTTCTAAATTTTTTTATACAGACTAATCACTTGAATATTAGAAACAGACAAAATGTCTAAAATTATATTTATAAACTCATTTGAAGTGTTTTAGAAAGACAAAAGTAGTTTTCTTTATTACAAAATATTTTTGGATGAATTTAGAAGTTTGTAAATTGTTTAGAATTTTTTTATATGTCCAAATTGATGACTTAAAAAAAAAAGAAAGATAAATAATTAACAATGCATTTAGAAACTTATTTTAGATATTTTCAAAGTGCAAAATGTTATTTCTTCTAATTGTAACATTTTTTTTTATTTTTACATTTCTTGTCTAGATCGATGAATTCAAAAATTGTAAAAGGCCTTTCAACCTAATTGCTATGTTGTAACTCTTACAGATTTAACTTGGTTTGTTATGAAAATTAAATATTCACAAGAAAATGGTAATTTTGGAATAGAAATATTTTATCTTACCCAAATTGAGTTGTTAAATGATATCTTTTGAAATGAGTTAATGAAGTTATAAAAAGTTGAAAATATGGGAGGTAGTGAGATTTTTCAAAGTTTAAGGGTATCAAGTGATATTGATACAAACCTCAAGGGAGGTTTCTGAAAATTTCCCTAACAACAATGCAGCTTTAATATTGGTAGCTTGAAATTATCATTTGAACCTTGTGCAACATAGTGCTCTAGCTAAATATATTTATATGTTTCTAAATTAATTGCTGTGAGCTTAATGGGGAAAAATCGTACTGGGTATGAAGAAAGACAGTCCTGATAGGTTTTTAGCTTTGAACGAATTTGTCTGTTAAATGCTTTTATGTACGTAGCTAAATAACTTAGCAATGCATGAAATCCTGAATTATTGGCAGACTGTTTCAAGAAATTTCTCCTTGCTTATACATATCATTCTCATTTGATTCCTTGATTTTGATATCTTACCTTTTTTTTTTTCGATCCCTGTACACTCTCCATGATCATCACTTATGTGCATTTCATCATTCTCTGCAATATTGGCATATTCCCTATCTAATGGGCTTCTACGATTTATTGTACAAATTTGAAATAAGTTACATGTTTAATCATGAATTTTTAGATTTCCTTCTAATTATGTTGTCCATTTTTTTATTAATATTCAATTCTTATGTTTTTGTGTGCGATTTTGCTATTACAATCTTTTTTTTTTTTTAACAAGCACAAATAATGTTCGGAGGTAAGGAATTATCTTTTCGCACGGAGAAATATTTTTTTCATTCCAAATAGGGATCTTATATTTCAGTGGTCAAGGACAACTTCTTAGAGTTCTCTAGTGCGCTAGGCCCCGTGATCATATCTCACATAGTGCATTACAAGGAAGCAGTGGCTTCGTTTTATTAAAAAATCCAAAAGGTGTAGTAGTGCACTTGTCTAGTTTGGGTTTCAATCCTCAACCCCTATATAAGTTCATTTGGGCTCACCCTCACCTATAGTATAAATGTAGAATAGATTGTAAAATAAAAAAAGGGATAGTATATGATATTTTCTTCTTTCTTTTTCCTATCTAACCTTTCCAAGTGACAGACTACTGTATATTTGCGGAAACTAATAATTTATAGGGAAGGGAGATACAAAATAAAATGTAAATAGACTTTTTAAATTATTCCATTGGTTACTTTTTTTTTGGACAGTGTATTATTTGTACAAATTTATTTACTTGCATTATAAACATATTTTTCAATCATTTTTTTATCTCACATATATCACAATAAAAAAGTGCTACAATATGTTTTTCAAAAAATTATTCCACATAATCTCCCATCCAAACAAATTTTTTATTTATATTTTCTCATTTATATTAGTTCTTTTATAAGTCCAACCATTTATGACTCTATACTTGTACAGATAGAATGCTTTATAGATGATGTAGTCAAGTATTCTTTACCAATTTTAGGTACTCATATGATTGGCTCAAAATACACATAAACTCTAACAATTAATTATAGTAGAAAAGTACAAATAATTCTGTAATGTATCTTCGCTATAATTGTTTTAGAAAATTGGCATGTACATAACATTTAACTATTCTTAATGGAGTTAACATATGTAAATGGATTATTATAGTGATATTTTCAATTAAATCATGAATAATTCAAACTTTTTGTCTTTTTTCCATCACTAATATAAGGTGACGATTTTTCCTACTATAAATCCAATAATAGAATAGATAATGAGAGTTTTTAGATAGGGTTTATTTGAAATAATTATTAATGAAAAGGTAAATAGGTATGTTGAAAAATGTGTTTGCGATACAAGCAAATAATGCCTATTCAAACACACCCAATAATAACATATCATAATGTTTAAGAAGTTATCATCTTAAAATGTTTTTAAAAGAAGAGTAAAAGTACAATGTGCTACCTACAAGCACAAAAATTCTATGACTTGTGCGGGCTCCCTTGTCTAGTAGATGAATAATGTTTTGTAGCACAAGTCATAGTCAATTACCTTGATTGAATCTATTTACGTAATTATATAGTAAAAAAAAAAAAACAGTGGATGGAAAATTTTAAAATCTACATGGTTCATTAATTTTCCCGTGTCATATGTTTAACAGAAGTTATTTCGAAAATACATATGATACGTACACTAGACTAGATATCACAAAAATGCCAACATCCTTAAAACACGCCCCTTGCTCTATTTGTTTGATGGAAAAGTTGTGTAAAAAAGTGTGTCGTGGGAAAAGTGAAATAAAATGAAATAAAGGAAAAAGAAATTAACTTTCCCTCGTGTGTTTGGTTAATAAAAAAATGATGCAAGAAAATAAAATTTCTTGTATTTGTTTAGCCAAAAAGACTTGAAAAAATTGGCTAATGTGCTCGTTAATAGAAAATATTCAATCTTTATTTTTTGTATTTAATATATATAAAAATGTAATAATTATAACATTTTGCATATTAGAAGAATTGTTTATTTGAAAATTAATCACATTTTTAACAATAAGGGGGAGTGTGTGTGTGTATGTAAGTAAGTATGCATGTATATGTAGGAATATCTCTACTAGAGATACAAATGTGTGTATAAATTATTTAAAAAATATATAGACATAAAAAATGAGCATAAATGTAAAAGAAAAAAAAACTAATGTCATATAAATTCAATAAATTACTAAACAATAAAATGTCGAACCACAAGTCAGTTGTTTGAATTGTAAATTCTAAGATATTATAATTTATATAGAAATTTAGAATGACAGAAATAGTTTAGGAAGAAAGAGGTTATAAAAGATATTTAATTAGTTGAAATTTTTCATGACTCATTTTCCTATCCGTTTTAGCAGGAAAATTTTTATAGAAAATGAGCTGTCACAGGAAAATTTTATGTGGTAGGTTCCATAAATTTTATGACAAACAAACGCTCCAAACTTGCAGGAAAATTCTTCACTTTTCTTCCATTTCACACACAAAAAAAACACCATCTCAGGGAAGAGGCCTGGGGGTGGTGGGGACGGTGGGAATGGGCAAGGAAAGAGGGATGCCATTTCATAAAGAAAATTTTCAAATTAAGTTCGAAATTCTCATATGTTTCCCATATTTGAAAGCAATCACAATGGGGCTACCTACATATGCTATGTCCTGCTTTAACTTCCAGTAAGACTCTGTAAGGACATTAGTGCAATGATGGCAAATTATTGGTGCTGTGAAGAGAATGGAGCCAAGAAAATGCATTGGTGTTCTTGGAAGAAGATGACTATACCTAAAGGAGTTGGAGGACTTGGCTTTAGAGATTTGCAGAATTACAACAAAGCGCTAATAGGAAAGCAAATATGGAGAATAATCACCAACCCAAATCTGTTGGTAAGCAAGGTACTAAAAGCTAGATATTTTCCTAATTGCTCAATACTAGAGACTAGAGCAGGAAGAAATGTTTCCTGGTTTTGGCAGAGCATCATGGAGGTCAAAGAAGATTTTAAGAAGGGAATAAGAAGGAAAATTGGGAATGGCAAAGGCACTAGAATATGAGAGGATGCGTGAGTGTCTGAGACAAATGATGGAAGGATAAGCTCAGTAAAGCCAGCAGGATGTAAATTGTAGAAGGTGGAGGAACTAATCATTAACTTCAGATGGAATAGGCCGGTAATAAATCAAATCTTTTGGCCTGAAGATGCTAGTAAGGTTATGACAATACCAATTAGCTTGGCAGGGAAATCTGACAGTATGTTCTGGATCCACAACTCCTCTGGACAATATTCAGTCAAGTTAGGCTATGAGGCTTTATGTAATAGTAGCCAGCAAATCAGTGAGATGTGCAGACAGGAAGGTGAATCAAGTGAACACACATGGAAAACAAAGATTTGGAAGCAACTGTGGAAGCTGGATAACAAACATAAGGCGAAGATATTCATCTGGAGGGGCCTACAAAATGCACTGCCAGTAAAAGGAAATGTTTCCAGTAGAAAAGGGAAAGGAAATGGGATGTATGTAAGGTGTGGGGAAGAGATTGAGACAATTGACCACCTTTTCTTTCACTGCATTAAAACTAAAGAGATCTGGAAAATGACATCTGTGCAGTGGGATGGAATCAAAGACCAACAAGGCAATTTTAGAAGATGGTGGACAGCTCTACAAAAAGCTCAAAAAAGGAAAAATGGAAAGGATCATATAGCTTTAACAGTGGATATTTTGTGGCAAATTTGGAAAGCTAGAAATGAGAAGGAATTCAGACATCAAGATAGGCATCCGTGGAGTGTGATCCATAAGGCTCAAATGGAATGGGTGGAATATAGGGAAGCAATGCAAAATCAGAGAGCATCTCTGAAACAGTAAAAGCTTCAGACCAGAAGCGGGTGGGGGAGAGGAAGATTATGTTTATGGAAGTTGGTGCTAACAAGGAAGGAGCAAACATGGGCATTGGAGTTGCAATAGTAGACGAGAGCAAAGGAACTAAAGCTGGATGGTTAATGAATGAAAAGAGCACTAGCTCAAAGCTAATGGACTATGTGATAGTTGCAAGATTGGCATTGAGTAAAGCTCATCATGCTGGCTGGAAAGGCATAACAGTCAGAACTTCATGTAACCGACTACACCAGCAGTGGAAGATCCAAGGATCTAGTGATATCAGACTTTTTGCTTATTTGGAAGATGTCAGGGGCATTAAGTTTCATGTTTAAGACATGCTCATTAGGTGCTTCAACTGTAGAAGAAGAAAATTTATGTAAATCACTTTGTATTTATGCTCTAGGCATTGACTTTGATGAGGAGGTAATTATCCTTAGTGCATAGATGCACTGTTTTGTATAGTTCCAGTTGAGCCTTTGCCCATGTAATGTAAAGCTGTTATATGAATGATATATCCACTGTTTCCGGGGAAGAAAAAAAAAAAAAAAAGAAATCTATGAGTAGATATAAAACCTTTTATTTTACTGGACATCGGGGGCCTGCATCCAGTTCGAAGCACATATGTTTTGTATAATACGAGTCCCAGTCACCCCATACGACTCCATGGTAACGATTCAAACACGCAGAAACTTCAACGGGTCCAGGAGGAGAAGAAAACGAAGAAGCAGAAAAGACCCACAAAAGTCCACAAAATCAAATTTTGATTTGAAATCAGTCCCCATTTCTCTCTTATGTTCCACTACTACTAGGATTCCATCCAAACACTCGTAATCCTTATTAATATATTTCCAGATGAGATTGTAGAAATTTTTACTTTTCCTTCAAAAGAAAAAGAAAAAGAAAAAGAAAGTGTCCTGGAGTGAGCGGTGAAGTACAAAAGGTTCTGATTAAGTGAACAGGAGGAAAGGGAAGCCACGAATTGCGGAAGCACGACTTCGGAAGGCGCAGATTATTGATCGTCTGAAGAATCACGCTTTATACCCATTTTGTACATGTGTCCGCCATTAGTTAGCTAATTAGATGTAAGTTAGAGCTCCATATAGAGCCTGCGTGGTGTGTTTCATTTTATTGAGATATCATTCATTTTGTCACGATTGAGTTTGCTCATTTGGAGTGAATCCCTTCTTCCTTCCCCTCCAGGTTTCATTCACAACTTTCTCCTCCTCCCGTACTTCCGCCGTTCTCTATTTTCTCTGTAATCTTGGTTAATCAATGAAACCAAACTTCCCAGAATTTTCTGGAATTTTACTTGTTAATTTTAACATTTCTCTAGCCTGTAACATGACAGTGGTATCAGAGCAGCTACGGTCCCTCTGGGTTTAGCTGCCTGATTAGAGATTCTTCTTCCTAATTTTTTGCTTCACTCTAGTTCACCGTCTTCTCTATTATCCATCAGCTCCTTTACTAATCATCAAGTATTGTCTATGAAAAAAAAGAAAAAGAAAAAATAGAGGGCCTGATATGAGTACCTTAGAAGAATTACATGATCTGGGTTCTATGAGAGATTTATCTAGTTGGGAGGAAGATGTGACTGAATTGGATGGGCTAATCAATGGAATTTTATTAAGCAAGATGAAATTGAGCTAAGACTGATACGCATGGGAACTAGACAAGAATTTGCTGGGAAATCTTTGAAGGAATTAGATAGAAAGCATGACCTGTTAATGGCTATGATGGCTGATATCCATGCAAATTTGAGTCAACTAGTGACGGAGAATCAAGCAATTGAAAATTCTCTTACATCTTTAGCTTGTGAAGAGGTTGGCGGCACAATAGAAGATCGGCTACCAGCAATGGTTGGTTTCAGAAAGCTACGGGTTTTGGAAGTTGATGACCAAACTGGGGATGCTAGAGATGAAGAAATCGGAGGAAATCAGAAAGATGGAATAGAAGTAATCAGATGCTCGATAAATTGCCTAGAAGAACTTCAGGAGACTTTCTAGATGAGAACCAACATGAAAGATTGGAGAGTGACGACCAAGAAGAAAGAACTGTAACGCAGGTGCTTGAAGGACAGCCTCAAAAGGATTGTGCCAATTTGCAAGGGCGTAGCTATGAGTTGGTTATGGAAAAGCAAGTTTGGCGACAGGATTCTGTGGACACAGAATTGCTTGACTCCCTTTTGGCACTTCAGTACTCCAGCAGTAAAGCCTTGAGCAACCATCAGTACTCCAGCAAATCAAGCCTTGAGCAGCCAAGGTGCAATTCAGGATATCAGTCAAGCAATTCTACTTGCTATTCCAATGAATTTGACAGTAAAAGTAATGCTTCCAATAGATATATTTGGACCATGTTATCTAGATTTATATGCTATTAAAGGAAATACTCAATTGAACTTGCTATGGCTTTGTTGTTGGACAAAACTGGATGATAACGAAAGTTACTCTCAAATTGTGATTTATGAATCCATTGCAATGTATTTGATCTGGGTGGAACTGAGACATTAGTTCAGAAGGGCTTCAATGATTTCAGAACTGGAGAGCAACTCAAGCAAGGAAGGGAAATTATGGTTGCTGAACTTAAGGATCTCAATATTAGCCTAGAAGTTGAACCAATAAAAAGTTTCAGGTAGCATATCCTGGTTTCCTAAATTTTGGTTGGAGTTTAGGAGACAAATCTTTGATGCTTGAACTTGGTACATTTTATTCGGATTCATATGTTGTTGACACGAAAATTCAGTCATGTTGGTTATGGAATTCTTTGTGGACAAAGCTATGTGATGAAGGAAGTGATGGTGTAACACTAGTAAATGGGTCTGTTAATGACTTGATAATTGATCATAGTGGCAATTTTGGAAGAGGGATGAAAAAATGTTGGGATAAATTTGAATATTTTATTGTCTTAAGGCATGATGAATGGAATGCAGAGATACAATATGCTATTAAGATCTTTGTATCATGCATACTGGGGACTATTACAATGGTTGCAGCACTCGAATTTGAAGAAATTTCGAGGGCCATACAAGTGTTTGAAAATCAGTTCTTGCCTTTAAACTTAATACTGGAAATTGCAGCATTAGATTTAAAAAAGGATGTAATTGTGTTTGGCTTGGTTTTTGACCCTGGTGGGAATTCTAAATTAGGAACAACAAAGAGCTATGATGATTTTGATAATAGTCTGGTCTTAAAGCATGGTGAATCAGACACTGTGATACAACATATTGGTGAGAGTTTTGTGATAAAACTATCTGTAGGTCATGAAGTTGTTGCAGTCATTAATTGTTGGAAATGGCTTGTGTTTGCAAAAGCGGATGAATTCTCTTCCTTGTGTTCATTTTGGATAGTAAGAAATGCAGCATTTGGTTTGAAAAGGGATGTAACTGTATTTGGTTTTATTTTTGAGGCCGGAGGTGATATCTTGCTTAAAAACTTCAGCAATGGACAATTGATATATGTACTGAAGTGCAGCTTCAAATTGCTTGAAAAGGGATGTCCAAAGAAAGGCTGTGGTGATGGTGAAATTGGTATGGCTTTAATGCATGGAAAATCCAACTTGGAGGAAGTTGAACACCTGGCACATTTGATTCAAGAGCTGCCTGTGAATGAATGTTTAACCAGACAATGAGTTGCTAATCAATTAAGAATAGCATCTATTGTAGATACACTTATCTTAAGAGTATCCAGATTGGTGGAGATTGTTGCTGCAACTAGTTTCTGGAAATGGTTTGGGATGTTAATTGTGAATGGCTTTCCTGGGATTTCGCGATTTCTTTCTCTGCATAAAAGCTCAGGTCATGGTGATCACATGATCAGTAATCACACAACTTCATCTTTCAGAGGACTAGATATGTTCAAGCAAGTTATGGCCAACATTTTGGAGAAGTTACAAGAGGGAATTAAAGTAGTTGAAGTTTGAATGCATGATAATAGGATATGCAAATGCACAATGGGAAGGCATGGCAACTGCGCAACATGCTCAGTTGTTGGTAATTGAGTTTAATGGGTTAGAAAAGAAGGCCAACAAACTGTGGTACAAGGAGCTTAGAATGAAGAGGCAACTGGAATCATAAACTGAAATTTCGTTTTGCAAGAAAAATATGTCATGTTCTTACACTGCTTACTTGCTAGCCACAATTAATATCATTCAGAAGACCTTGTTTGGGATCCAGGGACTTCCATTGACATCCTTGAGGACAAGGATGGTGGAAGGGGAGGGTCTGTTATGGAGTGAGCAGGTGAAATACAAAAGGTTCTGATTAAGTGAACAGGAGGAAGGAGCTGCAAATTGTGGAAGCACGACTTCGGAAGGTGCAGATTATTGATCATCTGGAGAATCACGCTTTTGCTGGATGGAGGAGATGTTACACGTGAAGCCTGAAGTAATTAGCTTTTACCCATTTTGTACATGTGTCCGCCCTTAGTTAGCTAATTAGAAGTAAGTTAGAGCTATATATAGAGCCTGCGTGGTGTGTTTCATTTTATTGAGATATCATTCATTTTGTCACGATTGAGTTTGCTCATTCGGAGTGAATCCCTTCTTCCTTCCCCTCCAGGTTTCCTGCACAACTTTCTCCTCCTTCCGTACTTCCGCCATTCTCTTTTTTCTCTGTAATTTTGGTTAATCAATGAAACCAAACTTCCCAGATTATCTATTTCACTCTTTCATTGATTTTCTGGAATTTTACTTGTTAATTTTAACATCTCTCTAGCCTGTACCATGACAGAAAGAGAAAGCAGAAGACGCTGAGTGTAAAGGTGAAAATTTACAGCACTCTCAGCAAACTCTACCTCAAGCGCCAATTGCAGAATTTATCTGAGAACCCCATCTCAGATTTGAAATCCTACGGGGTTGTTTCACGCCACATGAGATTGTGGCCTCCACCATTCCTAGCTTCTCCGATGTGGACGGCGTGGCCACCAAGGACCTTCACATTGATCCATTAACGTACTGTCGTTGAGAATTTTTCTGCCGGACTCAGCGATTGTTTCCCCCAATTCTCTTCCCTGACTCAGGGTCAGGGTGTCGAGCAAAAGTAGGGTTGGTGTCAGTAATGAGTTGGAAAACGGGGTTTATGGAGGGTTTTTACCTGATAAGAGTGGAAGGAATTCTGAGAAATTGCCGGTGATTTTGCAGTTTCATGGAGGGGGATGGGTGAGTGGGGTGATTGATACGGTGGCAAACGATGCGCTTTGTCGGTGGATTGCGAAATTGTGTGATTCTGTGGTTGTTTCAGTAGGGTATAGATTAGCGCCAGAGAGTAAGTATCCGGCAGCCTTTGAGGATGGGTTGAAGGTCTTGAAGTGGTTGGCAAAGCGGGCAAATATGGCGGAGTGTAATCAATCATTTGGGAAAGGGGAATTTAGTGGCTTTCATGGAGAGGGAGGCGGCAGGAGGCGGCAAATTGTTGATGGATTTGGGTCCTTGATAGTTGAGCCATGGCTGGCAGCTCTTGGAGACCCTTCTTGGTACAATTTCCTGCATGCTTAGAGCTTCCAATGCCCAAGTTTAACATGCTTTTGCTGTCCTAAGTTGCATGAAGTTTGATTTACATAAAATTTGAAATTGTTGGAGAATACTAATGCGAGATGGGTTTTGAATGAGGAATTTAAGTACTGTGTCATAAGGTTCTGATTTTGAAACCTGTGGTTTAGTAACTGTGTTAATGTGCATTTATGTTCCATAAGCGCTTTTTTTTCTTTGTTTTTTTTGGGGGGGGGGGGGATGGTAGATGTCTTTGTGCTTTTGTTGAAAAAAAGATGGATGCTTCTTTGCAAAATAATCATTTTCACTCAGTCTTTTGTGTTTCAGTCTTAGATCTATTCATTTTGGCAGACAACATGTTTTTGGAGCATTCTGGATTTCTGATAAACCTTATGGAACTTTCTGATATTTTATGTACATACAAGGAGGTCACCACATCAGCCTCCAAAATTGCTCATCACTAGCATGACCTTAAGTCTCACGTACCAGCTTGCTTATCCTTTTGACTTAGCTGCATTTTGGCACAGTTGCTTTTACAATATATTCAACCAGCTGCTGCCTTTGCAATTGCACTAAAATTCCTTTATTGTGCTTCCAATATCCTTTCCAAACTTGTCCATGTTTGCATGGTCAAATGTAAATATTCTGATGGAATCTACATTTGTTTTCTTTTATACAATCTGTGTCTGTGATGGAAGCTAATGGAACTGGTATGCTTTAGGGAAATTAGATGAACTAGCATAGATTTATTACACTTGGCACTTGTGAATCTGTTACATGGTTATGCCGTTACATGGGCATGGATATATCATGTGTATTCATTGATGAAAAAGGGGAACAGAAAGGGATGAGCATTATAACTATCAGGTTTCTGCAGAAGTGTCTTTCAAGTGCAACTTAGATTAAGATAAAATCTATGAGGAATAGTCTTGTATAACAGCTGTTCTTGTTTAATGTAAGTCAATCTATTTCAATTCTCTCCGCAAAATTGGAACTGCATTGTTTGAACAGGTGTCTCATCCCCACTCCCCCCCAAAAAAAAAAAAGGGAAAAGAACTTCATTGGTTTCATGCAACGTGGCTTCATCCTCATGTCACTATCATATATGTTTTTTTTTTTCCTTGAATTTTAGAATCTCTCTCCCTCCCACTCCCTCTCCCTTTCCCTCCCTCCCTCCTTGATAACTTTGCAGAAGGCTACTAATTTGGCTTTTCATTGAATAGATGTGTCCTCCTTGGAGTTAGCTGTAGTGTCAATATCGCAAACTATGTTGCTCAAAAAGCTGTTGAGGCTGGCAAGCTTTTGGATCCTGTTGTTGCACAAGTCCTTATGTACTCTTTTTCACTGGAAGCATTCCGACAAAATCTGAGATAAAACTGGCAAATTCTTACCCGTATGACAAAGCTATGTCTGTGCTTGCATGGAAACTCTTTCTACCAGAAGAAGGATTTAATCTGGACCATCCAGCTGCCAACCCTCTTTCTACCTGGGGATTGGTTCCCCTTAAATACATGCTCATCTCTTACCGTTGTTGCAGAACATGACTTGATGTGGGATCGGGCAATTGTATACTCGCCGGAACTTCGAAAGGCCAACGTAGATGCCCCCCTTCTCGATTACAAGGATGCTGTGCATGAGTTTGCCACTCTTGATTTACTCCTCGGACACCTGAAGCCCAGGCATGTTCAGAGGATATAGCTATATGGATGAAGAAGTACATATCACTCCGAGGGCATGAGTTCTCTTATTAACATATACTAGACAGTAAGGAATCAGCTTTGTTGAGAGCAGACGGGGGGGAGTACTGCTGTTAATGTGCTTGTAGCAAATTCTGCTATTTTTACCCTACAAAGATAGAAGGGAGAAAATAAATAGGAAAGCAAAAGAGCTGCTGGAGCTATATAGTGGCTGTGCCAAGTTAACCTCTGGGAATGAGCTATTTATGAAAGGAAGATATCCAATTTTCTCGGCTGGAAACTTGAGGTTGCACATTAATCTTTCTGCTTTTGTTCTTTTATTCTTGTTGTTGTATGCTGGATCCATTAACAAAATGCTCGTGTACAGGAACAAGGGCATAAGATATATGTAAATTAATAGAAAAGGGGCCTAAGCTGTCCTCTCCTGTTTGATCACTTTTAATCTTGATAATCTAGAAACAGGATTCCTGATTGAGATGATTGGTCAGTTTCCCTCGGTTGACCTTGTGGAAGTTTTTCTTTCGTTTGACACATTTGAGTTGTGGAAAGTTATCCAATGGCGCCGAACGAGGTACTAAAGCAACTATACACATGGTGAAGTGTGGTACATCCTTTGCAGGCTGCCGGATACTCGTAATCCCTTGTACTTTGTGCTACGTATAATTAAATCATTGCTTCTTCAGAGGCTCCGATCCCTAGAATGCTTTATTATATTCGTACTCTCACTTTAAAAAGCCAATGTAGATTAGGTGAACTCCCCCCTGTCACCAAGTTAAAAAAATTAACGTGCTAATGCAGTATCCCATCTCATTATGGAAAAGGGTTGTACCGCGCATTCGCAGGTAAACATTCCATGAACTGAGGAACATTCATCATTAACCAAAAAAAAAAAAAAAAACATTTTTTTGAGCTATTATAAACAGAAGGTTATAGACACTAATAATTTTGAAAGTTTACCGAAAACTGTCATCGTGAATTTTCATTCCTGACTTGTATATACTTTTACAAATATTTAAAATTTCAATCGATACAAAATAAAAATTGTTAGTAGTTTTACGACTTTCAAAGTTACAATCCTATGCTACTAGAATTCTGTAAACAGTCCTGAGAGACCTCAGTTGTGAACTCCAAATCCAAGCCATTGAAAGTACACTACTTGCACTTTCTTTTCATCTTACAAGGAGTTCAACTCCTAAAAGAATTTCTCTTTTGATGCTTCTTAGCACATAGGATTCTAATCCATGCCCCATCCGTCCTTTGTCTTCTAGCCTCACCGGTCACCAAAGCACTACAGAGAACCTTCCCACTATCACAAGGGCGTAGTAAGTGGGTGGAGAGTCATTGTTGTGGGACACAAATGAGGACTTGAAAGCAAAGCTGATGACGAATAATGGAATTGATGACAGAGAGTATAGAAGGCAAGTCCTGAGGTTGATGTAGCTTTCAAGCTTATATATGCTGGATTTGTCATGGCCAATCAGCTTTCAATCAACTATGTGTCCGTGCAGCAGCTCTCACGCCATGGGAGACTTTCAGACGAGATTGAGAAACGATTCCACGCCTTTTTCCCTAGCTAGTTTACCAAACGTATGATTTTTTATTATAACCACGCAACATGTTAAGGTGGAAAAAGTAGATTTTTGATGATAACCACAATGATGCTTTTGAGATTTGAAGTTTTTTGAACACCTCGACAAGGTTTCCCAGAACATGCACGTACTATGTAAAGTACTTTGTACACAGAACTAGAAACAATTCGGAAAGTGCTCAAATCTCATTTATAAGTTGCACATCAAGATGCAATGTGATGACATGGCTGATGATGATGGTTAAGGGTATCGATTTGTCTCTCATTTTTTTTGGTTCCCAAGCACTCGCATGTAGTACTATTTGAAGTACTTTCGAACAAGAGTTTGATCTCGTGGTCTCTATTCCCCGCCCTTCCCTTCCCTTCCCTTCTGGCTTCTTCCTTCCTATCCCCCACTACAAAAATATTTTGAGGACGAAAAGCAAAAGGCTGGAGTTGTAGAACTATGTGTATTTCTTAGCTATAGAATGTTGGGGCCTGGGGGCTTGTGCTAACTTGTGTAATAGACTAATAGTTAATATATAATACATATGCATGCTCCTGGCCAGCAAGCTACAATTACTTTAGCATAAGTTACATACTTAAGCTCAAAATGGAATCAAAGAAGCTAAGTCAAATTTCATGACTTCATCTTGCCATAGATATACATGTAGAAATCAGCTTGCAGACTCTTCGGCCTTCGCCTCAAGCTTGTGAGATAGAACTACACGAAAGCAAGCAAAAAGAAACCCAATTGGGAGAAAAAAAAAAGAAAAAAAGAAAATATGGGTTACTGGACTGAACGAGAACACCTGGATTATTAGATTAGGCTTTTAGGCTTTTTAAGCCTTCTCGGCTCGCCTGATGAAAATGGTTTCTAAGTCTGGTGGATTAAAGAATTCCCTAACTCCATTATTGAAGTTACATGATCTTGCTGAAGCTTTTCTCTTCTTGGGAGCTGGTGGACAGGCTAATCTAGCTGGAATTCTTGATTCTTGAGAAGTTGGGGTGGTGCAACACTCTTCTTCTTGATCATCACCGTCATATTCTTTCTTCGTGAAAATCGGCTTCAGTGGACTCCTTAAAGCAATCCCTGCAATTATGTCAAAGAGGTATAGTGACAATAGTAATAGTAACTATTATCATTACTATCACTGCTGTAGCAACTACGAGTACTCTGTGGGGCACACTGAGGTAGCAAATCCATTGCAATGGCCTCAACTTCGGAAAAAGCGACGCCCCTTTTCCCAGAAGCTTCTATCTCCGCCTCTGCCACGGCTGCCGGCGGTGAGGTCTGGACCCCGGCTGATCACGCTGAAATCCCACAACCAAAGCAACCTTCTCTTTCTTCTGTGAAGGCCATTGTTGAGTCCTCTGCCCCAAATCCTGCTTCTGCTTCCAAAGGTAGAGATTATGATTGCTGTTACTGTGTCAGTGATGGTGTGACTTAGTGAATGTGTCGGCCATGATTTCGTAGAAAGGAAAAATGAGGGGAAGAGACTGGTACTTTTTTACTAGCTACAGTAGAATATGTTGACATTACCTTTTCTATCTTGGTGGCTTAGTGTGGCTCTGGTATTGCTTAGTGTGGCTCTGATAGTCTGATGAGGTATCTGTTACTTTCTTTGTATTGTTTCGTTTTATTCTAAATTTCTGATCTTTTTCTTTTGTATCGGACAGGTTAAAGTGCTAGTTGATAGTTGGATTTTTTCTTTTTAATTTCCCCCTTTCTTTTATGAGTTTTAATTTAATTTATTTATGTTCTTTATTTTGAGGGCTAACTGTAAGATTTAAAGCAGAAGATAAGTAGATCAAGTTCAGTATTATAGCTTTGATAGGCTCTCGGAGTATGTCCTAAGCTAAGTTGGATTCATTAGGCTGGGATTCTTTGTGTTCATCAAGTTGTCTTGTTGTTTCAATAATTTTCTCTTGATGTATATTCTGTTAAAGCTTGAGGTGAGATCAAGGTTTGTGATGCACATTTAAGCATATTGTTGGTTGACTGTAATTCCTTTTGGATGCTGCAGTTACAGGTCTACCAATACCAAGCATGTTGACGGCTCAAACCCGCCATCCACTGGATCCTTTAACTGCTGCTGAGATCTCTGTGGCTGTGGCAACTGTGAGGGCTGCTGGAGCAACCCTTGAGGTCATTAATAAAATTATGACAGTACTTTTGCCCTTCCTTAATTCTTTATTGTCCTCTTTGGCTTTTGTATTTAGCTTTGAGATTCTGTTTATAATCAGGTGAGAGATAGCATGCGATTCATTGAAGCGGGCTTGGTGGAACCGCCTAAAAATGTGGTTGCTTTAGCTGATGCATATTTTTTTCCACCTTTCCAACCATCACTGTTACCCAGAATGAAAGGTGGACCTGCAATTCCTAGCAAACTTCCTCCCAGGCAAGCTAGACTTGTTGTTTACAATAAAAAGTCAAATGAGACAAGCGTTTGGATTGTGGAACTGTCAGAAGTTCATGCTGTGACTCGAGGGGGTCATCACAGGGGCAAAATCATTTCATCGACAGTTGTTCCCAATGTACAGCCTCCAATGGTATGCAGTGCATTTTGGTTTCTAGAAAAATAAATTGAGGTATTTAGCAAATTCGCATCATGCGAAGAAAAACACGTCTATGTCGTCTAAGATTTCTTTATACAGGATGCTGTTGAATATGCTGAATGTGAAGCTGTTGTAAAGGAGTTTCCTGCTTTTCGAGAGGCGATGAAGAAGAGGGGTATTGAGGATATGGACCTTGTGATGGTTGATCCCTGGTTAGTCATGTGTTTGGGTCAAATCTGAACTGAACTCGAAACTCCAACATATTTGTGATTCGAGTGTGGTCTCATAATGTTAGCTTGAAGGTCAAAATCCAAAATTTCTACTTTAACAAGTCGAATTCGAGCTTATCATACCCCGATCAATATGGACAAACGGTATTTTGATCTATAATTATGTAATCTCACCTCATCATGTTATTTTCAAACACATCTCATCAACTAACACATCACCAAACACTAACTAATAAAATTACTCAAACGAAAACGACGCAATCCAAAATGATAATCTGAACAGCTTAGAATGGTTATTCGAGAATAAATAATCCCTTTCATCGAATCCGTAAACCAAACACACCCTCAAATGATCAGGACAACCAAACAGACAAATCAATAGCAAGGCGGAACCAAGGAGAACACGAAGAGCTATCTCCGCAAATCAATAGCAAGGCGGAACCAAGGAGAATACGAAGAGCTATCCCCGCTACCAATCATCGTGCCGCGATAATCGTTTATTTCCTGCCTCATTCTCTCTCTCGACAAAACTAAGGCGAAGAACCCTGCTTGAATGGACATCTATTTTTCTCTTCTGACTTTCCTATCATTGGTCACAAGGCAAATTGGCTCCTAGTTCGTCTCCTGGATCACCAGAAGCTACTCAAAGAAATAAATAAATGAAAAAATGATGGCTATTTAGGGTGAATCCTATAGTTGGGGAAAGAGTTTGGCATCGGTGGATTGTTGATTTAGTCTGGCTTCCTAATGAATCAGGAAAGCGATGCGGCTGGCGAGAAGTTAATCTAGTCCTGCCACTGTGGTAGTGATTGAGACTGGAATTAAATATTTGATCTTCGTGAGATTACGTTAAACTGGTCGACGAATTATGGACAGAGAGGATAAGCGAAAAGTGAGGTACGACGAGACAAGCACGGACGAGTGCATCCAACTGAAATTCATAAAGAAATTTAAAGATGTTTCTGTTTAAAAACTTGTCCACAAGAATGAAAGAACATCTTTGACAAATTGGCTTAACCTGGTTTGATGAATTACGGAAAGAGAAGACATGCGGAAAGCAAGAGGGGCTCGATCATACAAATGCACCGACGGGTCTCCAAACCAAAAAGTTGGCAATTATGCACCATAAGGCATGATTGCTCTAGCATGGTAGGAATTGCTTAACGTTGTCAAAAACACAAACTTCTGATAAAATCCCTACATCAGCCAAGTCCTAGATAGACGAGACATAACTTACAATAAACAACACAGGAACTTCAATTAGAATTCTCAAGGAAACACGATCTGAACTTCGGATAGAATGCACAGAATCCATTCTAATAACTACATAACAAGATGACCCATTCTAGTAACCACATAACAAGACGATGACCAAATAAAAGGATCAGTGTGCACCGCCCAAATTTTCTCGAGTTTTCCAATCTTCACCCCTACATCGAGTAAAGAGCAAAAGAATTACTAGCACTCACAATGTAATGACCTAATAAAAGCAAACATGCAACATGAACAATTTCTCACCATTATCTTTTTGTACTCCATTATCTTTTTGTACTCCTCTTCAAGAGTAGCGATTCTACATTCCAAAGCCTTCCATTCGGCCAACCTTTCAGCCTCCTCCTTTGCCCTCTCCCATTTGGCCAACCTTTCAGCCTCCTCCTTTGCCCTCTTCCATTTGGCCAACCTTTCAACCTCCTCCTCTACCCTGTCCACAAAAATTCCCTCATTAGAACTTTCAAATTTAGCTGCAGAGATATTCATAACAAGCCAACGTCCAAAATGCAGATATACATAATTGTGTGCAAATTTTTCACATTGTGAACAACAGAGTTTCAAGGCATTTCTTTCATATCTCTGTCTGTTTATTCTGAAGGAGGGGCCCAAACAAATAACTAGCAATCACATTAGAAAGCAAACCGCTCCTGACATCTTCCCAGTACAGTTTATCAGTCAACCTGCGCAAATCAATACGAAACAATTTTAGGCAGTCATTCCATCTTATTTTATTACCTAAAACTCAGGAACAAGCCAGGAAACACCAATGACCTACATGTAAAAAAGACTAAGACCCATCCTATTAAGTAAAATGTGGAAAAATTAAAAAAGTAGAAAACTCTTTAGCCTCCAAGATTAGCATGCTGATAGATTAGTGGTCTCTCTCTCCTCTATCCTTAAACGATTTTCATGCCACTTCCCCTGCTTTTGCATTGCGACCTAGGTCGCATCACAATTTTTCTGTCGTGTACAAATAGCCTATCTATCCATCTAACACACACACACACACACACGTGTGTGGACACATATAAACACACAAACAAACATTCATACGTATGAATGTTAATGAGAAGCAGCCATTCAACATCAGATCCTTCAAGAAAAATGAAAAGGTTAATGGACAATGAATAAAACCCATTTAGATTCCAAAATGTATAGTACAAAAATCTATCCATCTACATATTGTCACCTATTCTAAAATCTACAAAATTGAAGAAAGCAAGATGCGTGAAAACATCCAAAATGTATAGTACACACCAATGCACTAGAATTGACGAAGTAGATATTCCCAAGCCGAACAAAATGGCACTTGCAGCTGTTCCAGAAACAGAGGCAAAAAGAAAGGAAACGTTTAGTGTCTAACTGATTAGCATTCCAAAACTGAAAACACCAATAGGCAAAATTACAGACCCAGCTCTGATTCAATACCTGTTCCCACAATAAATTCAATAGGACTTCCCGAGCTGCACAGAGGAATGGCACAAACACCAAACATCAAAGAAATTTCTGCCCACAAGCTTCTAGAACCAAGCAGAAGAAAAGTGAACTTTACCTCATCCAGGGAATCTGATCATATACTTGATCTACAGTCCTCCTTTCACAAAAATAACAAGACAGTTCATGCCAGAAAGTTCAAGTCAGACTATCTCTGACTATAACAAAATACATAGGACACGTAAAACTATTATATTAAATTAAAGAAACTCCATGAGCTGCATTACATGCCACTATCATGTTCATAGCTTTCCAGATACATTACCTGCAATATTGGTACACGATTTCTACTTGCATTAAAGACTCCACCACCTAAGTTTAAAGACTCCAATCTCGTAGGATTATTGTTTATGTTTCTCAGGAAAACAATAAAATCTATCATCAAGCTCCCAGTCTATAAAAAGAAAAGTACTTTGTCCTATTAAGGGTGTTCAAACTATGATTTGAACCTAATACTGGGTCTTAACCATTTTAAACTGTCAATTAATTCAGTTGAATGACTGATAATAATCCAAATCCATCTAGACCATTAAAATTTTTCATCAAACAATCCAGTTATGGCAGTCAAATCAAGGGGAAAGAAAGTCTATACGTAAAAATCAGTGAACCAAAAAGATTGCCTTTCTTCAAGTCAAAACTTCAAATATTCCTTCAAAACCTATCACCCCAACAATCAGCTGCAATACCCACCTTCTCTTCCGCCTCCAATCTGTTCTAGAAACGTCAGACAAGTCCATCACAGCCCACGCCATGCTATCTTCCTCTTTCCATCCAATATCTCTCACCAGTCACCACCCCATGCAGCAAATTGATCACATAGCAAAGGTACTCCCTTCCTCTCCTTCGTCTGTGATTCAACTACATAGGAAACCACCTCTCTGTCTATTTTCCTCCCCTTCCCTGCCGGTTATTCATATCCACCCCACCTTTCTCCTACTTCATGCACCAATAAAGAACTGTATTTTGCCATCTATACATATAAACAAACAATAATTAGGACAACAAGTTACCTCGTGAACGGGGCCATGACAAGCTGCTGTTGCTCAGAAGCAGAAGCAAAACCAGATCCACCAGAAAAGAGCCTCGTAAACCTAACAAAGCTCCTATTTTAAATTAATTAAAAGAAAAAGAAAAAACATAATTAATGGTCAGTGGGAAGAAGAAATAGCCGAAGAATAAAAACGATCCGCTGCGGAAGTCAAAAAATTTACCGCGGCCGCATCATCGTCTGTTACTTCCCTTGTCAAAACTCCACCAAATTCGAAACCCTACCCATCGGCGTCTGAAACCAGAAAGCAAATTTTTGTCAAAGAAAGGAGATTTGGGGACCCTTAACGGGCAACGGTAGCTTCTAGAGTCTCACTAAATAAAGGGTTTAATTACATTTACTTCCCTGAGGCTTGGCCAAACTACCAACTTGACCCAGAGGTTTGGCCAAATAACAGGTGCCCCGAAAAGTAAACTTCCGTGTTATATATAGGGATAATTTCACAAAACTCCCCTAAGGTTTCTAATAATTTCACTTGATACTCTCAAACTTTAAAAAGTCTCAATTAGTTCCCTTATTTTAAACTTTTTGTAATATTTGAAACTCATTTCAAAATATAATACTAAAAAACTCATTTTAGGAGAAAGAATATAATTTCATTCCAAATTTGTCCTTTTCTTGTGATTTCTTAATTACTATAATATACCAAATTTGTCTTTTAATTTTTGTAAATAGATGGATGTAGTTTGTTGATGAAAATTTAAAAGTTGATAATGAGATTGAAAAACTCTTTAGTAATTTTATATTATCGGTTAAGTTATGTGAAATTATTTAAAATTATGAATGATTTATAATACTCTTAAAATAACTTACAAAAATTCATAATTATGATAATATCTTTTTGCAATGGCTTAAAAACAATATAAATAAATTTTATTTATAATTTTTAGCATGTTGTATCTTTTTAGTTTTCAAGCTTTCCATTTAAACAAAAAAAGAAAATTCAAAAATATGTAAATGATTTATAAAAATTCTCAAATTAACCAAAAACACTTTACAATAAAGAAAAGTATTATCTTTGTAGCTTGCAAAATTCAAATATTAAATCTTAGTATACAAACACACTATATTTTGTCAATTGGGATAAATTCATATTGTTTATTTTTATTTTCTTTCGTTATTAATAAACTTGCTTTTGGTAATAAAAAGTAAGACAACAAAAGGGTAATTTTGGAATGAGATTAAATTTATTCTCCCAAAATGAATTTTTTAATATTATATTTATACAAGCATATATATCAAAGTAACATTGTGCCTCAAGAGAGAAAAACTAATGAATAGGTGTACAAGTACAACCTATTAAAAAGACAGCTGCAAATACAAGTGTCAAAACAAGAAGAACACGTGGAGAGTGGCATGCATGTAAATAAAAACTAAGTCAACATTTGAAATATCACCGATCAACACCTGTCCATAGAAACCTCAAGTTTCGAGTTCTCAGCACAACGTGTCAAAAGGAATAGACAATAAAAAAAGGCATAGGACCTTACGCCAGGTAACAACAACAACAAGCGAAATTAGGAATTCACAACCCCCCTTCCTCTCTTTCTGAGAATTAACTTCTTTCCAATTTTATGATCATTTTATTCTTCTAATACTAACTTATGCATTAGAGTTTATTTCAGGGATAGCCTCGCATTTTTTTATCTTCCTTCTTCTTAGCATCATCTCCAGACTGTGGTCAGCCACTGCATAGAGCAAGCAGATGCAGATTCGATCCTCTCCAGTGCCAATTCAATAAATTGAATAATCAAAATTTCATATTTCTTAAAATTACTGAGAGGATAATTTAAAAGTCAAAATAGATGAGAGATCAAAAATTAATAATTAAAATAATTTTTTAAGGACTCAAAATATTACCTATTTGTTTTGATCAAAATTTGGCACTTTTGACTTTGAGTTTTACACGTTGTCACGCCAAGTTAAGAAAATATACAAAAAATAAAAAGAAAAAAAAAATTAAATAGGGTTAATTGCACTTTGGAGTACTCCTTAACTATTTTCAAATTGGACTCTACATCCTGCAATTTCAATTTTCACAATCCATTACTTTAGAACTTATATTTTCTAGCAAATTTTTATTTGAGCCAACACAAGTGAAAGAAAATTTGTTATGACAAATTAACCCTCATTTTTTCTCATTGAGTTTCCAAAAATTGCTGGAGGTAGTATTTAGAAAACCCTCCTCATTTACCCACTTCCTTCAATTTCAATTCATCCTCCAAATTCCAACACATTTCTAAGAAAAATTCTAGCAGGCTAAACTCAATGCAGCTCATATTTAAATCAAGTAAAATATTTTGACCTAATTTCAACTTAGTTCATATTGTATAAGGTTTAACCCCAATAGGTTCAAAGTAGGGCAAGATTAGCTTAGGCCAGCTCGATCTATTGAGAAGTCCAGTTAAATGAAATGATCAAAATTTGCCTCTTTTTTTTTTTTTATAATAAAAAGCAGATTTGGGACTCTAAATATATAAGGGACCAAGTATTGATATAGATGTAGAGATTTGCTTATCAATTAAAATATTATTAACTAAAATACTGAGGGTGAGGGAAATTGTCAGTTGATTCTTGGGGAATTCGATCACTTGGGATTTAACTTGCAAATGAGAATGGGACTCGCTCCTTTGGAAGAGGCTCTGATGCTTAAGTTACAAAATAATAAAATATGAGAATAAGGGAATTAATTTCAGAGTAAATATATAATTCTCAAAGAGAGATAAAAGAGCAAAGGGTCCTTTTATCTCCTAGATGAAATATATTTACACCTGTTTCACTTAATGGGTTAGTTAATAAGTTCTGTTATCTACAAAATTTCATACAGGCATACGGCCTCAAGTTCGAGAACTTATGATAATATGTCTAGCTAGAACTTGTCCAACACCTAATTTATACCCTTAGTGACCCATGTGGTCACTTTGCGTCCCATGCCACTTGTTGTGCACTTGTCAATTTACAAATTTAGTGAGTGACACTTATCCTTCACCACTTTCATGCAGTTTCTTGAAAAAACTGCATGAGAGCTATGCGGTTTCTCAATTTTTTGTGTTATACAAGATTTTTTTTTTTTTTTTTTTTTTTGTGTCAGGGTTTTTTTTTCATGGTTTCTTGAAGAAACCGCATGAGAGCCATGCGGTTTCTCAATTTTTTGAGAAACCGCATATCTCACGTGAGGTTTCTATTGAAGGTTATTTATTTATTTTTTTTTTTTTAAACAAGTGCTTAGTATTGTTAGTTTTAGAACATGATTTGGTATTAAATATTTAATATATTATTTTAAATATTTAAATCATTAATATATTAGTTTAAATTAGGTACTGTATTACTGTGTAAGTTTAAATCATTAATATATCAGTTTGTTCCACTAATTAAAAAATACAATTGCATATTTAATTAGTAAGTAATTTGTAGATTTGTGGGTAACCATAATCCTATTGGCTCAAAAAATTAATATCGGTACATTGTAGGATAACCATAACTAAATATTGGTACATTATGAGAGCAAGAGGCCTATTCGTGGATGAACTTCGTGACCACGAGTTTGAGTAAATTTAAATGTACATAAATTGTGTAATTTTAAGAATTTACATTAAGGACTTGTAATTTTAAATGTACATAAATTGTGTAATTTTAAGAATTTACATTTAAAAAAAAACTCATCGTCACGAAGTTCATCCACAAATTTTAAGAATTTACATGAAAATCACACAATTTATGTATATTTAAAATTACTTGGACTCGTTGTCATGAAGTTCATCCATGAATTTAAGAATTTATATGAAAAAAAAACTCGTTATTACGAAGTTCATCCATGAATCGGCCTCTTGCCCTTATAATGTACCAATATTTAATTATGGTTATCCTACAATGTACTGATATTAATTTTTTAAGCAACATGATTATGGTTATCTACAAATTACTTACTAATTAAAAAAGCGATTGTATTTTTTAATGTAGTACAATAAACTAATATACTAATGATTTAAACTTCCACAATAATACAATACCTAATTTAAGCTAATATATTAATGATTTAAATATTTAAAACATATATTAATTTAAATATTCAAATTAATATTTAAATATATTAAATATTTAATAGCAAATCATGTTTTAAACTAAAAATACTAAGCACTTATTTTAAAAAAAAATTCCATAGACACCGCATAGCTTACATGTCGTTTCTTCAAGAAATCATGAAAAAAAAAAAATTCCTGACACGCTAATAACAACTAAAATAAAATCTTAAAATAAAATTATTTCAAAGAGTCACCGTATGTCTGGTTTTCGACGAACCTATTTTCAGAAAACTATCCAACAGAACCCCACATTCCAGATAATTTTGATTTTTACCATTATTTAGAGAAATTCGTCAATGAAACGAAGGTGTGAAAATTGTTGTTTATTCCTTGGTCGGATAAACTTGCCGGAAATTAGTCTTTTGACATGGATTGCAAAACATTGAAAGTTGAGGTGGTTAATTGCATAAATTGAAAGTTTAGGGACCAAACTTCTACTGGCCAATAGTTGAGCGGTGGGGAGTGAAATTAACCCTTCATAAGGGGCCCGTTAGTAGGTGGTGTGGTGCCCCAAGTATCTTGAAGTTGCGGATCCTTGAGGATGGAGAGAACCAGTGTACGGTATCGGCAGGGTTTGGAATTGAGACGAAGACGAAGAACATGCCTTTCCAGGAACCGATGACGTAAGTTTATGTAGCGAATTGATACTTTGCGCCTAATCATGGAGCTTCGATGTGGTCCATTCTCTCAGTTGATTTTGCTTTTGGTTTGTTACTTTCCCGTTGTATTATGAACTCGATTAATCCTGATGGCATATTTCTTTGATTCTGTCTTGCAGAGTGGCAAGGATGATGCTCTTTCTCCTACGTAGCCGTAAGTTCTCCTCCTTCCACCTCTCTCAACCTCTTCCCTCAACGACGCAGTATTGGTGTTCAAACATTATATTAGTATCACTGAGCTACAGTACACAAGTCAATTTTGTTTATTTTGTTTAGTTTTTGTTCTTTATTCTTCATCCTTTTTTTTTTTTTTTTTTAAAATCGAACAGCTTTTGTTGCTGGTGCTTCGGTTGGATTTGGATTTTCTGTTGGCCGTATCGCGGGTGCGGTGATCCTTCATCGGTACATTTTTTTTGGTAGCCTTTTATGTGCAAGTGTGTAATTGTCGTGTAGTAAATAGATTGTTGAAGAATTCTATACCATTTTGCAACCACGGTAGAGCAAAACAAACTTTGATTCATTGTTTAGAAAACCTCGTATTTTCCTTCTGTGTGTGCTTCACATAGAGACAGAACAGAAAGGGGCCCCCTTCATC
Organism: Gardenia jasminoides; assembly: GCA_013103745.1. NCBI lineage: Eukaryota > Viridiplantae > Streptophyta > Magnoliopsida > Gentianales > Rubiaceae > Gardenia > Gardenia jasminoides. The sequence continues at coordinate 42,943,235 of CM023105.1, forward strand.
CGAAGTAATGTTGAGGTAATCATTAAGTTAGCTAGCGGCTTCTACTAATCATGGCTTCTTGCTACCAGTTGTTAGTCGGACATGCATGATGTGAAAGCTGAAGAGACCTGCCACTATGATCAAGGGAAGAATATCATGATAAGCGTTGCTCTTGTGTGTCTGAAACAGAATTTTGTTCTTCATAGAGGTTCCAAAGGAATAGAAGCATTTGGAAATAGTTTTGTTTTTCTTCATAACTGATTACAGCCTATGCATTGGTGCTGAAAGAAAATGTTCATGATTATTTCCATGAATTAGGAAAAGCCGATTCCTTATTCCCTGGTACCTGCAGCCCAGGGGATTCCTTTTCAACTCGAACAAAGAGAGAGGAGCAAGGGTTATATGAAATGAAGTTTTCCTCTACTTGTGGTGACATTGCAATTTCTTGTTTTTTGTGTCTGTATATATGTGCAACATGATGGCTGTGGCAGTGATACATTTGCTTTCTTGTTAGGACAGTTTTAGGAGTTACAATTTGATTTCTTTTTGGCTTTCCCTTCTTTTTACATTTCGGATGGTGTTAAGCTCTGGACAACTATCTAAAGTGCACAGTATGGAATTGTAATAGTTCTAATAGTGCTTTCTTGATGAAACAGAAAAGAGGTCGCTGCACTGGAGGAGGAGAATAATTAGAAAGGTACTTTTCATGCATCTGATAAAACCACAAAAATCTGGACTAGTGCTCTTAATTTGTACTATTTTGTTTATCTATTGAGGTGTTGCTTGGCATTGTGATTTTCATTGTGGTAGTGTATGTCTTTTTAATGTGTACTATGGTTCTAAGATATTTTCTTCGTGCTTTGCCAATAGTTTCATCATCTTGAGTACTCATTTCTACCTTCATGGTGGATAGTGGCCTCTTTGTGATACTCCAATCCATCTAGCACTTTCTTTGCCAGCTTTAGGGGCGATGCGGTGGAGGGTTTTGGGGTCTTGAATTGGAACAATCTCTGTGTTCATTATTTGGTTAACATACTGGAATCCATTTTTTTTTTTTTTATTTTCAACCAGCTTGGGGAGGTTTGAGGTTTTGGCTGATTACCAAATTGATTTCTTACATGGTTAAAATAAATTGGTAGAAGTCTTCTCCTCTCTTTTGTTCTCTCTTCACTTCATTCTCTCCTGCTCTCTTCTCCAATGGCTGTGCCTCTTTGTCATCCTCCTGCAACTGTCCTTCCTCTTTGCTTCATCCCTTTCTGATGTTTTTGGCCTCACGATCTCTTCCTCTCCTTCTTGTTGGGTTATCTCTCTTCTCTTCATCCTGTCCCCTTCTCTTCATCCCTTGCCATGGCTGCTCCCTTTTTCATCATTGTCATCCCTTTCTTGCTTGCAACTTTCCCTTTCCTTGCTGCCTTTCTTCAGAGTTCAAAAAGACCACCTGCTTTATGGTTCTGTTGTCCTGGTTCTGTTTTCCTTGAAGGCTGCCATAATTTAATGATGGATGAAGTCTTAACTCTTATTAGACTCTAAGATGTTGATAAAAGTGTGAGCAAGTGTGGACTGGTAATGTTTTGGTAAGTGATATATGCTGCACTACTTTTGGTGGCAGAAGGTGGTTTGTAATATGATTTTTGTCTTAAATCTTTTCCCCATATATTTTAGTAATCTTGAACAAATTTGATGCTGTAAACAACTTAGGAAATTGGGAGGAGGAATTTTGGATAACATTTTATTATTGTTGTTGTTGTTGTTATTATTATTATTTTTTTTAATTGTAGAGGTGAATAGGTGGTTTTCTGGTGGAGCTTCCACTTTTGATGACAAAGTGTTCTCTTCATCTTTGATGATTAGGAGTCAATACTTGCAAGTGCTCATGGTAATGAATGCCCTTGCAACTTGCAGCAGCATCCATGTGCAATAACAGTAACATTTTAGACGGTATCTTGGTGATTCATCGCAAAAGCTGAATTATTCCTGGTCTCCTGGAAGAGAAACAAATTTTTGCTTTTGTAGTAATTGTTGTTGTCCCTTTTTTGGAGCCCATTTTGGGCTTATAGTTTTTGTAACTCACATTACTTTTCAAAGGCAAAACGTGTAAACAATAGCTGGTTTTTTGTTTGGACAAAACTACAAGTGAAATCTGTTAGTCATGAGGCCTTGCTTTTGCAAAAACAATTGGTGGAGGTTTTTTTTTTTTTTTTTTTTTTTTTGAGGGAGAGGGATTGGGGATGGGGGGATCATAGTTTCTATCATTTATGTATCACTTCTCTTGAACTCAAGAGAGTTCTTATTATCTGAAGGCAATATATCATACATGGTTATTGATATATAATGGGAGAAAAACTAGCATAAGGTTAGAGTGAATTCACATTTATGGCAACTGGAAAATTTGTAATAGATATAAATTAGAGCGCAATACAATTGTTTTACTCAACCAACTTAATGCTAGTTATTACATGCGTGTCCTTTTTCATTTTTCTGAACTTAATAATCAGAGTTTCAAGAAAGCAAGAAGAAAAGGTGGTGTTTAAAATGTTTATATATAATTAATTGCTTTTACACAAGAGATTTCAATCTGTTGCAAATTTTTATGCAATTCTTGAAGCAATAAATGATTTTTTGTTTTTTAGTACAACAAAATGAAATGTCACGCAGATTGAATTTTGTATATTTTTGTTATAGTTAATTTGAGATAAAATTAATTTTTTTTCTAGTTTTTCTGTTCATTTCCATTGCATTCAAAAAATCTGTAATCCAAACAAGTTTAATTACTTTCTTAAAAATTCTTTTCCATTTCTCTAGTACTTTCCTTTATTAACCAAACAAAAGAAAGAGTTATGGTTTTGCAATTAAGGAATTCACTTTCCATTCATTTACTTTCCTTTCCTCACTGGTTTCTTAGAACCAAACAAGGCTTAAAGGTTCTCGAATTGAATGGGGGATCCAGAATCTGCATCCAATGACGCCATATGCTCATCTTGCCCAAATTACTACCAGTTGCATCTACAGTCGAAATTCCTGTCATATGCTTATCTTGCCCAAATTACTACTAGCTGCATCAACAGTCGAGATTCCTTTGCAGCTTGGACAATGAGAATTGTGAAACTATATGCCAGACTTAAATAAAATTTTCCAGGACCATATTCTTTTCTCTCTTTTTTTTTCCCGCCCCCCCCTCTCGAAATGACTAAAGGTTAATCAAGTAATTAAGAAAACTTAAAGACGAATTTTCACAGGGACGGGACAAAAGCAAATTCAATTCGTCCACAGAAATTGGGAATAAAGGGGTCCTTACATCTTCAAACGCCCACAATTATAATGCGAAATCATCACTGTCAAAGGTGCGGGACAGCAACACGCGCATTTGCGAAAATAGAATTAGATGCCTATCATATCTAGATTAGAATCTGAGATTTTACCCTATAAAAAGCAGCAGCACACGACATCAAAACTTGTCGAGGGAAGAAATGGTGCTCCAGTCTCAACTGCATCCCCAGGTTGGCTATGCATACGCATATGGAGATGAGTACTCCAAGAATGGCTATCAGCACCGAGACGACTATTACTCGAAGCATGGCTATGCACAGCAACAGGATTACTGTTCAGAGGATGCCTACAACAACGGTGGTTCAAGCTTGCAGCAGGTGAAGCCTTATCCCAACATCGCCACGCCTCAACCTTCCCAACACCATCACCATGAGGTTGGCTATCCGGGCTATGGCCAGCACAGCAATGGTGGTGGGTATGGGAATCACCACAAGTACAATGACTACAACAGCCATGGTCATGATGAGCACTCCACGGGCAAGCATCACATGACTGATTCCTTGTATGCCAAACCCCATGGCTATGATCATCATGACAGTTACGGCTATCCTGCAGGGTATCCAAATGGACCTAACAACACTTGTGAAACAATGAGCTACAGTTACTATGCTGAGGGTCGTGATCGTTGCCCAACGTCTTCTCAGCACCTGAACCATCAAAACTGGCCTTCTAAGGGTGCCCAGTGGATTGCCAAGTCTCTGGACGACTAAATCCTTGACTATATCATCCCTGGATTGCATACTATACGGGCTTTGCTCAATCTGAAGGAGCCTTTAAAATAACACCTGGGATCATCTATCTACCTACTACTATATATGTATCCATTTGCTCAGTGTGTATTAACGTATAAAATAAAACTACTATGTTCGGCCTAAACACTCTGGTGAATTGAGCTTCTATATCAATCTAATTATCAAATTTGCACTCGAAAAGCCACGTAAATAGTCTGAAATTAAGTGCAACGACTATGGAGAATGAAAGGCGTAGAGAAATGAAATGAAAAGAAACACAAACATACAAAACAGCAAAGGTAAGCCAAACCAAGTCAACCTTAAGTTGGTTTTAGGGATTGTGTATTGTATCATCCAAACAAGTTCTTCAAATGAGAGGGTAAACATACATTGACCTTTTTTTTTTCTTTTTTCTTTTAAATACTACCAGACATAGAAATATCTTCAGAATTCTGTGATGTCAATGTGGATTGTAGAATACTAGAAAGTAACATGGGTAACTACTCTTTTCTTTTAACTTCACGGAGACAGTAAAATTAAAGAGGCCAAGTGCGGCAGGTTCACTGAGAACTAAAGATGTTGCATGAAGACGTGCGTGCAAATTAAAGGTTTGGTAATTTAATTTCCTTAGCTCTCCGTTCAGATCTTCTCTCTTCTCAGTAACTAACAACCTCGTGTGATGCTACAGCCTTACTGCTTCTTCATTTTCCCAGCCTACCCACCCATTAAAGAGAAGTGCTTGTCTTATTTTCTGAGGAAGCTCTCAAGTATATGTATTCCAAGCATGCGATTTCCTGGTGCGTATCCCAAGAACGGTATCCTCGTTCCATTGTTCCTAAATCTACCCCACCTTAACCAAAAAAAAAGAAAAAAGACGGTCTCGTTTTTTAACTCCAAAACAGTAAAGGGGATACAAAAATTGAATGAATTATCCACGTTCGGTCGACATTTATGACTCAAGAGCCAAGCTTTAAGCCAGATTCACGAGAAAAGGGAAAGTGTCGGTAACAAATGAAACAAAACATGAACTTTTCCTTTTTTTTGGTGGGGGGGGGGGGGGGTTAAAAGATAACTCGAACAAAGTGAAAAAGAAAAAAAGTCTAATTTATCAATTGAAGATGCATGCTAAGAACAGCCCTAGTTGCAGGAAGCTAAAAAGGAAAAAGTCTAATTTATCAATTAAAGTATTTATAGCATGAACGGGGAAAAATGTGGTCTTAATCTGACCAGGGGAACCGGGGGGGAGGCAGCATGGGCAAAAGATCAGAAACTGCGGGAACGAATAGACTATAGAGGAGTGGTTTTACCTGGAACTCGTTGGGAATTGGTCAATTAAGAAATGTTGCATGGGGAAGTACTATTATGCTTATGAGAAAGGGGGGAATTAATTTCATACTTTCGAGCTATTCTTCCGTTAATGTTTTAAAAGTTTTGTGCGAATTCTCAGTTTTCGGCCCTTGCGTTTAATCGCCGTCTCAATGTAAATGTTGTTCCTCATGCTTTACCGAGAACAATCTGGTCCTTCATGTTCTGGGTTCTTGATTTTATCCCTCAAATTTAAACTTTAGTTATTGGCAGATTTGTTATATTCTGTCTCTTTAAAAATAGCACATTGCTGCCTGAGATGATAGATAGCAAGAAGTACGTGCTCAATCAAATTCATGGGCCGACTACTAAACAAGAGCAACTTAAATTAGGTGAAACTAGCTCAGAACTTACAAGGCACCAAGATTCTTTCTCAACAAAGTAGTCTTCTGCGTGATTAATTTGGGCTTCTTTCTATTGATATCATTTTTTTTTCTTTTTCATTTTTTGGCTTTTCTTACCAAAGTTCTGTCATTGATAGGGAGATAATTGTGCACTTTATTTGTTGGTATTTGATCTTTATTTTGGTCACTTATTATGCAAAGTATTGGGTTTCTACTCATTATTGTTTTTTGTGTTAATTGCAGGCAATTGGTGTCAAAAGTAGTAATTAAGGGATGAAATTCCAGAAGACTCTTGATTCTAAGAAGTGCCTGTGCCAGAGAGTTGGGAACAAGGCTGAGGCGGTGATTTTCGATGCTAAAATTCTGGACACTTGCCGTTGGTTTTGGAGATACATTGGAAGTTAATTTTGGTAAGGAAGCATCTTTTAAGGGAGATGGGCGGCAAATTAGAAGACTAGAATCCTTGCGGAGTGGAAGCCCACGTGATTTCCAAACGTGTTTCCTTATTTTTCTTGTGGAACTCCGGAATCAATAGGGGATTAGTCTCTTTTATTCTTCTAGGCCGGCTGCAAGGGGGGAGATATATAGGATCTATTAGCTTTCTTTTATCGTTTTTCTGTTCAGCACTTTTCCCGTAGATTTCCGTCTTTCATCTTTCGTCTTTTCCGTTGCTGCGTAGCCTAGCATAGACAATTACTTGTTTGGTTCTGTTGGTGGTGACTCGTAGTTGTAGATTAGTACTTCTTGATTCACTTTTCAATTTTGGACTTCCATGCACAAGGAGTAAAGGTTATTTCAATTGCAATTTGAGTTATTGCTACTGCCAGTCGCTTTTCATGAATTTGTTGGATTGCTTCACAATTTTTTAATTGAGGAATAATCAAGACTCGGGTGCACAACAATTATGGGATCGTTCTAATTGTCTATTTTTTATTTCTTCGTTCATGGGTATTTAATTATTCTATATTTTCCATGTGTTATTATTGTTTGGATTTATTGGATAATTAGGCCTGTTGTCCAATTATTTGAATAATATATAGTCAATTAAGATGTTGGCGCGTCGCCTTTAAGTAACTTAATTAGTGGCAAACGAGACAATTTCACCGCCTCGCAAGCGATCTAATTTGGATCGTAGGAATAATTAATCTAATCTAAATAAACCCGCAGGTGTGTTTGTCACCTAGAATTGGGTCTCTCTAATTCCTAAGGTTGTGACTATATTAAATCCTATGAGCGTCTTTGGGACCCTCTTGTAGTTTACAAGAGGGTAATTTATGAGCGTCTCTGGACTACTGTATAATTAAGGAGAGATTGGTGGTTGGGCGCGTCGATCGACCACTATAACCAATTTATTCATGAACATATGAATATTTCCATGTATCTATGATAAGTTGTGTGCACCGGTGCCGAGATTGGTTCCTTGACTAGGTTATGTCAACTCATTGTTTATTGTGTTCTTTAATTACTGCACATCTTTAATTGTTCTTTTCTTTCCTTCCTAAAACCCCCCAAATTCTCTGTAGGAAATAAATCAATCCCTGAGGATACGACCTTACTCGCCATTATACTTGAATTCATATTTTCAGAATAGGTATTTTATTTTTGACGGTTTGACACCCACCAGTCATCCTCGAGGTTTTGCGCCTGCTTTTTGTTTATCTTGTTTAACGATTGCTAAGAATATGTAATTCCCAGATGTTCTGTCCATCTATTCCTCAGCAGAATTTCCTTTATATTATGACAAAATGGATAACTCTCAATAACTTCTAGCCTAACACGAGTCAGATCAATTAACTTTATGCAACTTCTAACATGCTCTAACTGTCTTCTAACTCCTAAGCACTCTAGAAACTGCCCTCGTTACTTGGCCAAATCTTAATGCAGAAGATTTACTGAACAACGTGAACCCCTTCCCTTGCTTGCTTGGCCTTCCTGCAGGAATTCGTATCGAACTTCGATAGCGCGTACTTTAAAAGGCCGGTGCTTATCTCTTATCATCACACGATCAATGTTATATTCTTTTCTTGATTTTTCGAAGTTGCATGCATGTGGTAGACTTGTATCCGCTTCCAAAATTTGAAGCGCACGAGAGTCAAAAGTTTCCAACTTATGCTTTGGAAGATTCATCATACGTCCCCCTTCCTCCCTGAACACCTCCGATCTACTTTTATTAGGTCGTGAAATAGGCCTAACGGTGGGTACTAGAAGTGCAACTAACCCAAAAGGGCATCAGATTCTACCTTATCTTTCCAGCACTCGTGAACGAGAAATCATGCTATATAAAGTGAATGCATCTGCAACCCTTATTATGCATCTACATTCTACTGAAAGTGAAACCACTAGTTCTTGGTTATTGAATTGCCTAGACAAAAAGTGCTAGCAAATGAAGGAAACAAGCTATCCCCGCTCTGCCAAGGGCCGCGATCATCGCGATCCCAATCCCACTGTTGCCAGCCAAGTTCATATGCTCAAAGATGTTCCTCCGTATGATAGTATTCATATGACCTCCCATGGACTTGTAGCAGTCAGGTCCGAACCTGAAAAGTTTAGAACCATGGATTCCTGGAGAGCCCCTGAATCGGAGCACACCAGCTATGGTGATCGATCACGCAGGGAGGAAGATGTCAGGGCTGAGTACACCAGAGATAGCAATAACAAAGTTTACGATGAAGACATAAATGCTGAAGCCGAGGAATACATTCAAACGGAGCATCAAAGGCTGCAATTACTGAAATGTCTGTCCACGAAGTCCATCAGTTATTGAAATCACTATTAGCAGTATTACTTGCCTTCCTCAGCAGTTACACTGGGAGAAGAAGAAGCTAAATAAAGAAATCGATAAATTTCCTGTTGGATTCATGTATTAACATGTCCAGACGGAATAAACATTACTCTTTCCCCTTAGTGACCTGTCTAGTTTGTAGTGTGTAATAAACATTACTCTTTCAAGATGACCATATCCTGATGGAATTACTGTTTAGTAACGTAATTCCATTTCCGTTTTGGTTGTGCTGCTGTGATTGTGATTGTGTAGTATCTAATTTTTATTGGTTTCGTTGTCTAATTTCTTGTTTTTTTTTTTTCAATTGTTGAACTGAAATGGAAGCACAAAGTTAAGGTTAAAGCAGACCCTAATCGGAGTTAATCTAATTTCTTGTTAAATGTAATGTAACTACGCTTTTTCAGCTGAGGAGAAACGCTGTTGGAGTCGATCAACACTTGCGTTAAATGATACAAAGCATTTCACAATTGTGATGCAAAAGAACAGGTTAGTCGTGTATGGGCAACCAGAAATTGGCCTGTGGAAGAAATTCTCTTCTGTTAGACCAATGACATGACAGAAAAGAAGTACTACAAATTACGAGTAGGCAACAGATCTTGATGAATCTTCCAAAATCCTCAAGGAAGAAAAGAGGATGAACTCAAAAAATCTATGAAGATAACGAAATTGTGGGCCAAATAGCAATTGACGTATCCAATCATATATTCTTGGTGCTGAATTCTCAAACCCCATCCACTTATAATATTGAGCGACAAAGGGGACAAGAGGTGTGCTGATTGTCAAACCACTTCTGCAAACAACCCTTGTGGAAGAAATGCTTGCAAGACAACTCACTCACCTCCTCATTCGCTTCAAACCTACACAGACAAACGAAGCACTCCATCAAAGTCCACATGTTTCCACCACTGATGGTGCCGGCACTGTTGTCGGGTCTGGCAGCATTTTCGCACCTGTTTTTGCATAGATATCCGTAGCGGGTAATGGAAACTCTTCTTGCTCTTCTTGAACCCCCAAAACTTTCATGAGATGAGTCTTCATCCGAGCCTGAAGTAGCATCCTCTGCTACTTCTAGTAGAGATCTCACCATACTCTTGAATAACAGCACGGACAAAACTGTGCTGATCAGTAGCAACGATATCGTGCCTCGAGCCGGACAAGGCAAGTTACAAGACAGCCCCATAGATGTTCCTTTTTTTTTTTTTTTATTATCTAAAATAACTAACTGAAACGAAAAATCAAACTCAAAAGATGGCAACGGAGATTGTTGAAGGCAAAGAAAGCAAGCTAGTATTTGTTCAGCACCGTACAACATTAAGTAGCAGTCGGTGGCATTCAAGAATTCCACCCACCTACAGACAAGTTATATACGTGAAATATTGAACAACCTCAACCACGAGACGCGTGGCGACACGTGTAAGGTCGCTGCGTTGCAATGTACCGAGGGACTGAAAAACTGGGTGCTCTTTTGCAGTTGGAATTAGGAAGTGGTAGTTACTGGAGGCCACCACGTGTCCTGGACCCTTATGCTCGCCTAGTAATATGCTTACAAAATGGCACTGTCAGGGCCTTAAAGTTAAGTAATTGCAGAAGGTTCTTGATTTCAGTACCCAGCGAATCAATGCTTAATTAGTGAATGAAACAGTTGGTGAATTTAGCCATACAAGAAGCAAGAAAGAGAGTATTGATAAATTGACTTTGTCAGGAGTATTAGCTTGGCAGCAATGACTTTGTTGGTTTAGTGCCAACCGCTGCAGTCTCTGCAGGACTTTGTGAAATTGGAAGGATCAATTCCCTTGTGCTTGTAGTAAGCTTTCTCCGCATTCTCCATCCTCCTCGAGAACATGGACCATTCTCTTTTACACCTCTCGCGGACCTTGTATCATCAAAAATAGCCACATATTAGCATTCATTCATAGGACTTAGGACTTGAAAACAACACTATAAACAAAATCCTTGAATGCATTTTCATCCAAAATTGCAGGTGCACATTATCAGTAGTGAACTTGAGCGGGTTTTTTTTTTCCTTTCTTCTTTTGGGTCCTATGGAGGTGTTTTTTTTTTTTTTTTTGGGGGGGGGGGGGGTTTCTTGGGGTATCAGTTTTGAGTAGAGTTGCATTTGGGGTCTTACCCCTCTCCAAGCAGCTTGGCCATTATCAGACTCACCCTGAAAAAACATAGACGGAAGAAGGATATTTACTCCATGTTTACAAGGTGAACAAGTCGAATCAGATACAGGTGATAGCAGACCAAAAATATATACTACACATACCTGGTCCCCTAGTGAAGGAATGGATTGGTGAACTATCCACTGAGCATCAACAACTCCAATTTTCTCATGAGCAGGCTGAAAAAAGCGTAACAAAGTATCTTCATTGTAGCGAAGACAATATAGCTCGCTCCATATATAGTAAAATGACATGCAGAGTATCAACAACGTCGTATCTGAAAACTGAAAAGTGAAAAGCACCACAAACCTCGACACATTTTCTGACGCCAAAGTCAATGCCCCAACCATGGACCAGGTCATTCTGAAAGAAAGATGGTATGATACGCAGTCAGCAACAAGCAAACAAAATGAGGACTTTGTCTGCTCCACTATCCTGGAAAGTACTACGGAATCTGAGGACATGAAGCTCCAAAATCATTGCATACCTGAATCATATGCCACACGCAGCGCCATGCTTCTCGAGTAAAGACAGGAGCCATGATTTCCACAAATCTGCAAACATGTTATCTTCTCTAAGCACATAATTCAAACGTCAGGTGAGAAGGGAAGGGCAATGCATATAAAACAACGGAAGCATTGATTCATACGCTGCACACGGAGGGAGATGGGGATCAGAGCACCATCCTGGTTTCTCTGTTGTTTCTCTGATCAAAGGATATGAGAACAATTAGATGGGAGATTATGACAATAGTATTATGACATTCAGATAACAAAAAGGCATTAGCATTTTCAGCATTACTTATTGGCGAATTGGACCGGACAACAGGGAGATAAACAAAAAACCGAATGCTTACTTGTGCACTTCGCGATCTTCTCTTCTCTTGGTCAGCTGCCAAGTTAAAACTCCGGTAGGCTCCAAGGCGGGCTGGGAAATTTCCAATCCATGCTTCTTAACAAGTTTTATATATCTGGAAACAGCTCATCATATCAGTTATCGGCACTACTAATCCACTGACTGGAATTTCATACAACCATTGCGTACTTACTCTTCAGCATTGAAATGTTCAACTCCAAGGTCCTCATCCCATATAAATATGTATTCATACGGTGCAACAATACTGGGATGCAAAAATCTTTTGGCATACCACCTGGCACGAAGTCGAGGTTTAAGAGATGAGCCAAATATAGAAAACTAAATAGAGGCACATGGAAAATTGTCTGCTGGAAGGTAATATGTCAATCATTTTCTACCATTTCGTCTGTTTAGGAACACTGACATGAATAGCCCGCTTAGACCACTCAAACTCATCCCATTCACTTGTTTTGCCGTCATAATGGAAGAGAAGTATGGTAAAGTTATCTGAAAACTGTAGGGAAAGATACAATTAGAAAGAAAAACATTTTTGAGACGGGGGGCATATCATATGGAGACTGGGGATGCATAAATATGTACACACCTTTTTCACAGCTGCATCAATATTATTCTTCTGATCATAGCCGACAGTGAAGGTCACCAGATATTTTGGTATGTGGGTAAGGTCCTACAATCGCAAACTCATTGGCAGATTAGATGTGGTTAAAGATTGTCAAATGTCTTAAGGACTCTAATGTTTATGTCTTTCTACTACTTGTATACTCTTCTTAAGATGATTTTCTTTAACTATACGCAGCGAACAATGAATTGAAAGATTTCTTGGCAGAAAACGTTCATGCACATTTACATGTGTCTTACGAGGAGTCGGAAATTAAATGAGGTACTGTACTCTACATTTTCTTCCTTAAATATAGTCAAAACACAATTGGTACAATAGCAAACAGGTGCGAACAGGATTTGCATTAAAGCACTTACTTCGCTAGGTTTGCCGGATAACCTACGAGGAAAGAAGTCTGACTCAATGGCGAGAATGCCTGGAGGTAATGTTTCTGCACCTGTTGGATTTGAGGGGACCCATATCTGAGCCAGAGAATCAGGGAAGGAGGAGTCAAAAACTAAACTAGAGTATTGAATTGTAGTCTTAACACGTCCATATGCAAACGTCACCCACCCACATCAAGTAGAGAGTATGAATTGTCCAATCACATACTCAAATATGCAGGAACTTTCAATGATTTTCCAGCAACGGCAACAACAATAAGAAACAGGCAATTTCAAAGTCCTTTAAATCATCAGTTATTATCTTTCAAGTTTAAGTGAGCAGAAGCAGGCGATGAAAATGCGTTTTTACTTTTTAGTGCTATGGTACGAAATATAGGCTACCACAGTGTGATTCCCAATTTGTTAGAGATTTGGATTCAAGTTCAGCAAACATCAGGGAATCACTGACAATTTTAGCATGGAAGAGGGGCAAACGCTTTTTTATCTGACTTGGACAGTTTTCTTCCATATGTTATGGTCAAATCCTCGAGATAACTACCCTGCAATGGAGGGGGGAAAAAAGAACTACTTTGAGAATTGCTGGGCATCTAATGCCAAACTCGTATGGCTTTCTAATCATGCTGGGACGAAGATTAATAGTACTTACCTTTAGTAGTTCGCTCATGTTTTGACTTCCACGTGAATTGTTATCACTCTCAATTGGGGGAGACGAAGCATCTCCGCTAATTTGGCTAGAACTACTTCCAGTTTTGTTCCCAACATTTGAAAAATCGCAAATAAGACTGGATGAGATATTTAGCTGCCAATTGCAACAATAACCATTTGTCAATCTTAATTGCTAAATGGCATCAGATCATAACTATCAAGAAATCAACTTAAGCAAGCAAGCTGTTACTAGAAATGCAGTCTAGGATAGTGTGGAAGGGGGAGGGGAAGATAAAGATAGAAATACTCTGAACCTTGGTAAATGAACGTTTTGGAAGTGAGACTCCGATTAAGAACCCAAAAGCCGATCCAACAAATACGGCAACCAGAATCATCATAGTTTCATTTGGCCTTCTGACAATCAAACTGGAATGTAAAGAAATAGTCAGCTAGTTATTGAAGAAAAGTCTTACCAAAAAAAGATAAAAAAAGTTATTGAAGAGAAGGCTTGGTTTAGTCTCAAGTTTTGGCAACTCAGGTACAACTAACGAGTAATTATACAAAATACAGACCTGCTGCGTCCAGAATTTCCCATCTTATGTTGAGATTATCTCAAAAATTGAATTCTCTGAGATAATTGCCAAAAGCAGCTTTAAGCATCAGTCTCTGGTTTTGGCAAATAAGCACCAGAAACTATCAGAAGCAAGTTAGAGTAGATAACACAACTAGAGGACTTGAAAGGAGGAAAGAATGCTGCAACCTCCACGGTCGCTTCAAAAGAAAACAGAATCTATCTCCAATACAACTCAGTATCTCCAGAAATCTCGTCAGAACTGAATTGAGATGTCAAGAAGAAAACAATCTCAATATCCCAAAGCCAAAAATCTGAAATGAGCTAAAGCTTTTGTATAAAGATCACATACTGCATTGTCTTGTTCATGCATACCATTAAGCCCAGAAAAATGCTAGTATGTACTGACGCTAAGTAGAAAAGATTACCAATAAAGACCAGTAAATGTTGAACCCACGACCAGAAAAATGCTAGTGTACACTGAAGCTAAGTGGAAAAGATTACTAATAAAAACCAGTAAAGGTTGGACCCACGAGTTTCCACACACTCTAACACCCTCCACAAGCAACTCATCAGTTACTAATGAAGCAAGCAATCAGATCATGTGCTTTCTTTGACAATCACAGCAAGAATTCATCGACTCAAGCAAAGACTACTTTTTTATGCACACTTAGTTTCTATTCACAACTTGATCCCTCCAAAAACAAGCCACCCAGTAGCTAGCAAGCTTCAGTTGACCTTACTCCAAATTCAAACAATCCCATATGATATAACCATCAGGCTCAGACCCTCGAATTTTTTAGTTTTATAAGGAAGAAAAATTATAAGAAACATTCTCTCTTGCTTGGTTTAAAGGTATAGATCAGAGCGGAATGCCTTTACCTCCACTTGAAGCCAGCTCAAACCAGTAGAAGACAAAATCCTAGCCTAATAATGCTACTAGCTATTTCCTCTGTTTCTCTGGATATTTAAGCGGATAAAATTAACTTTCGCTCATTCTTCTATCCATTGGCAGAAAATTTAACGATTGACATGTGTAGCATGGGACATTTACGAGTATAAACATGAAAATTATGCAAAACAGAGAGTTTAAATGAAGGATACTTGTAAGTCACAAGGAAATCCCAGAGAAGATCCAAAGCATGAGTGATGTGAACCCGGGATCCTGTCACACTTTTCAAGAATGAGAGGAGGCTTGTCCAGAACCAACCCTATAGAATCTGTATGGAGGGGAAAAAGAAAAATCGTCAAGCAACAAATAGGAAATACTAAGAAAACACTTCAATACTAGACTAAAAGCTGAGGTAAAATTCGGGATAAGGAGCAGAATGTTACACAGGCCGTTTGGTCCATTCGGGAATCCAATCGCCATTTGCCAAGGTAATCATAATAAGTCCTCCCCTTCCCCTGCATGTTTGGTTCTGGAATTGGAATGAGCTTCGGTCTTCATTTTTTTTTCCTTTTCTGAAAGATGTTGGGATCAATTCAACTCCAGTCCATCCCCAACTATACGGGTGTCACTAATTTCGATACTCATTACTGAATCCCATGCTCCTAATTGAAACTCTTCTTAAACTTGGCGAACTAGAGAGAACGGGCATTCAAACCCCCACCCTTTCAGACCCTTGAGCATTTACTAGTAGTTTATTTTCTGTTGAGTTAATTACACTAGTTTTCCATTTCTTGTTTCTTTTCGCAGGTTTATGATAGCTGGAGGCAATTAGCTCTGCAGATTGCTTCAAAATACTAAATTGAAGGATCATCAGCGGAACAGACCAAGAATGCGTAGTCTTGAGGGGCGTACACGTTCTTCAGTTTACCAACTAATAATGGACGCATGAGATTTGGCATTCTTTCTTTGTGGAATTTCGCATGATGGAGCCAATGATAGGACTTTTGAGTGTTTGACACCCAAATGACGTAAAAAGAACGATGAACAAAGAAGTTGCATCTTGGCAAGGTCAATACTGGCTAGTATGATATACGGCATGAATTCCAAAACTTGGATTGCAAAAGCCTTTATTTTAGCAAGTGACCAAGATATAAGATGCTAGGTATATTTTGATATTAAGATCTTGACTAAGAATCAGTTTCCACCGACTGAGGAATGCCCTACTTATTTTTTACATGCATCATGTTTCACACCATGCCATGTTGTATGTTTCCTCTACGGTAGTCCATGCATTTGCATAATTTGTAGAATTCACGAATAACAACTGTCTTTTATACTTTCCGGTTTGATGACATGTACATTTCTCTACAGCAAAACGGATCGTCCAACAGAGAGAGAGAGAGAGAGCAGATTTCAGTGGAAGCCTACAAAATTTCATTAAAAAGAATTATAAATACAACTGGATCTGTATTAAAAAATGTAGAACTTTTCCTCTGAAAGAATTGGTATTCTTTGTATAAGTTAATTGTGTCATCATCTAATGTGATGTGAAATTGGAAGGATCAATTCCCTTTCCCAGATAGTAAGCTTTCTCTGCATTTGACATCCTATTCTGAAACATTACCCATTCTTTTCTACACCTCTCTCGTACCCCTTGCCATGGAGCTTTGCCATTCTCTGATTGACCCTAGAAAATGGGAAATAAAAGGAAAACAGTTAGTCTAGGACACATGTTGATATAGTCGCATCGTATGTTAAGGACTACCAAAGAAACTTATTGGTCAACCTGGTTCCCAAGTGAAGGAATAGACTGATGAACGATCCACTGAGCATCCACGACACCAATTTTCTCATGGGCAGGCTAAAAAGTAAAAGAAATTATTCTCAATTTTTTGAAGAAACTAGCTCTAGAATGATGCACAATCAGAATATTGAGATCCCTGAACAAACCTCGACACATTTTTGGAGGGCAAAGTCGAGGCCCCAACCATGGACCAGGTCATTCTGCAATTACCAACGTCAAGATGGTAAGTTATGCGGTCAGCAGCAATAACCAGTACAGTAAAAGGACATTTTGAAAACCTACTACAGAATCTAAGGACCATGCTCCATCATGATGATCAAAATACCTGAATCATATGCCACACACAGCGCCATGCATCCCGAGAAAAAACGGGAGCCATAATCTCCACAAATCTGTAGACAGAAGAGGATACACATGTCCTGTTATTCAAGTGCATAAACTTCAAAATAAGGTGAGCTTTAAACGGAGGTGAGAAAAGAATGATTATGAGTATGAAGGAATAGAATACATACGCTGCACAAGGAGGGCGATGGGGATCAGAGCACCAGCCTGGTTTCTCTGTTGTTTCTCTGGATCAAGGATTATAGATTTGAAATATTAACACATGTATAACCTTTAGATAATCGAAAAACATCAGCATTATCCTAAACAACGACGAGACAGGGAACTCTTACTTGTGCACTTCTTCATCACCTCTTCTCTTTGTCATTTGCCATGTTAAACCTTTACTGCTAGGGCCCAAACTTGGCTGGGAAATTTCCAAGCCATGCTTCTTCACAAGTTTTATATATCTGGGAAAAGCTCATTTGTAAATGGGCAAGCACACAAACATTCACAACCACTTTGATTAAGAATTGTGGAACCAGATACTTACTGTTCAGCATCAAAATGTTCAACTCCGAGGTCCTCATCCCATATAAATATGTAATCATATGGTGCAACAACGCTTGGATGCAAAAATCTTTTTGCATACCACCTTTTTTGAGGATGATGTTTAAGATGTTAGCCTAATATAGAGAAACCATATAGAAGTACATAAAAAGAATTTGCAAATGCTTCATTAATCAACCATTTCTTACCATTTTGTCTGTTTATGAACACTGACATGAATGGCCTGCTTAGACCACTCAAACTCGTCCCATTCACTTGTCTTGCCATCATAATGGAACAAAATTATGGTAAAGTTCTCTGAGAACTGTCAGGAAGAGCACAATTAGATGGGAGGGAGAGAGAGAGAGAGGGGGTATTAAAAAGAAAGATTTGCACACCTTTTTCACAGCTGCATTAATGTTGTTCTTCTGGTTTAGGCCAACAGTGAAGGTGACTAGATATTTTGGTCTGTGAGTCAAGTCCTATGAATACAAATGTGCTTAGATGTTAGATTAATATAAGAGAATTTCAGATATTCTAAGCTTCCAGACATTTCTACTCCCAAACAGGATTTACATTTGAAAACTTACTTCACTTGGTTTGCCCCATAACCTGCGAGGAAAAAAATCTGACTCATTTGCAATGATGCGTGGTGGTAATCTTTCTGCACCTCTTGGATTTGAGGGGACCCATATCTGAATTAGTAGACAGGAGGTGTTTAAAACATGAATGTGATATAACAATATAAAAAATTCATGTTGCAAAATCTGCCTTCACACGTCGCACAGATGGAGATCAATGAAGTAGGCAGATTAAGTTCTCCATGTACATATTCAGATGCATGAGCTTTACATGCTTATCTAGCAAAGGGTGGTAGCAAAGCAACTTGCAATTACAGTTACAGCTTTCAGAATTTGTATACAGCCAGTGTGATATTTGAACTTGAACTTCGACTTGTTAGGTTCATTAATCATGCTAAGATTAGGAAGACAAGTAGTACCTTTAATAGATCAGTCATGTTTGGGCTTTGCAGCGAGTTATTTCTGCTCTCAATCGGCAGAGGCAGAGCATCTCGGCTATTTTGGCTAGAGTTACTACTAAATTTGTGCCCCACTTTGGAAAAATCACAAATAAGACTGGATGTGATATTTAGCTGCCAATTGCAACAATGAACATTTATCAAGCATAATTGCTGAATGAACACGGATTCAAAACTAAACAGAAAACACCTAATGAGAAAAGCACCAAGAGAGCTGATGTTGAGGAGAGTGGGGAGAGAAAGGAAACTGAAAAGAAGAGATAAAGGTAAACATGGTCTGCACCTTGGTTAATGAGAGTGATGGGAAAGAGACTCCAACTAAGAATCCAAAAAGGGATCCAACGAATATTGCAACAAAAATCTTCATAGTTTCATTTGGCTTCTTGGTAAGCACACTGCAAGAAACAACAAACTGTAAAGTACCTAGCTTGGATCAGTTCCAAGTCAGTGGAAAAGGCCTTAGTTTAGTGCAACTACAAAGTAACTCTGTATAATAAAAACCTGCGTCCAAATTTTCCCTTTTTATATAGAGATTCTGAATTCATAGTCGCATGGGAAAACTTAGTTGGCTGCCCTAATCCCCTATAAAGACTTCAGCAGTCACTCTGCAGCAGGAAGTGAAATATACTTAGGGTGATTAAGGAGCACCTGAAATCACCAGAAGAAGGTTACAGTAGATTATGGAATTTGAGGAGGAGGGGGAAGGAAAGAAACCAAAACCTGCAAATGGTGCGCAAAAAAAAATGAATAAATTGAAAAGAAAAAGTATCCAGTTGCATAATCCACGTAGAAATTCATCGTTGCAGATTAAGTTCACTATTTCTGATGTAATTAAATTTCTAGGCAACTCTCCAAAAACCTGAGTATAGTTGCCAGAAAGACAAAGAAAAGCTAGAAAATAAGCCAAAGGCTTCCACATAATCACATGGAATAGTGCCTCTTTTTTCCTTGTTCCAGTAAACCAAGAAAATACTAAATTAATTTTGAAGCCATTTGAATTTTACTAATAAAACCAGAAAAGCTTAAGTCTGAAAGTTCGCTGCAACGATTAATATCAGTGCTGAACCCCTAGGAGTTTCTACACCCAAAACCCTCTACAAGAAACTAATCAGTTACTAATCACGCAACCAATTAGAACATGTGCTAACTTTGACTATCACATCAATATTACAGAGTCATACACAAAGACTACAGGATTTAGACGCAATGCAACTCAATTCCACAACTCGAGACCTACAAAAACAAGCCACCATTATCAGCTTCACTGACCCAACTTTACATTCAATATCTCCCCAAAAGCATTGCCTACCCATCCCCCAAGGGGCCGACCCTCCAGTTTACAGTCAGTAAAACAACTGTTGCAAATGGAGCAAGAATTCTCTTTGCCTTCACATAAAGTCAGCTCAAACCAAACGACAAGGCCCAAGAATTCTTACAATTTTACTTCGTATTCCTCTTTGTTTTCAGCGACGTGCACACAAATTAATCAACTGGCATTCATCTTTTCCTACTAGAGTACCAAAAGCATACCTTTTAAACATCAAAGATCACGTTTTTAACGTATCAACATAATTTTTGCAACAATCAAACACGCGCAGGCACGTTAAGTATGCATGCTAAAGAGAAGAACGGGTAAAAGGGTAGGCAAAGCTAAGTAGGAAAAACCCATAAAAGATCATATAAAGGTGAAGAAAATCAAGCAAGGGGGGATCACGAGAGAATACTTACCGGCCAACTGGAAGTTTTGAGGGAAGAAACGTGGGTGCTCCGGGCCAGCAGAAATTCGGTTAGGAAGGACGAGGATTAATGAAGAAATTGAAACTGAAGAAGAAACAAAAGATTCTAGTTGTTGAGGAAGAAACAAATTGGAAAGCTTTTATGGAGGAGTATAAAGATCGTGTGAAACAGAAATAGAGAGGGAAAAGGAAGGGAGTTAAAAAGAATTAATACTGGGTAAATTTTATACATGTAATTGTCGTTCAGAATTTGTTTAGTGGTCCCAGTGAGTTTTGGGTTTAATGAATTTGCTTAAGTGGCTTCCATAATAACTATTATTAGTTTAGTCAGCAGCAACTTTTTTTAGCTTGTTACCAATGGGCGCTTGGAAAAGTTTTTTAAAAGATAGAGAAGAAATATACCTATTATATATTTATTGTAGAGTAGGTTTTTTATCAGAAGCCTCCACAAGTTAGAAAATTCAATCCTTTTTCTTATAATTGTACATGTATTTTAATTCATATATATTACATAATTCTTATTCCTTTAATCTACTAAATCACAACTCTAACTCTATAACAACTAACCAATCAAACAAATCATTTAAGCAACCAACCACTATGTAAATCAAAAGACCAAAACTTGTTTTAGGGAAAAAAAGAAAAAAGGGAAAACAAGAAAAGGGATTAAAGTGGCAATCCAGAAAGGCCGGCATATCAAGTGCTAATGAACCATGTGGTTGTTTCCAATTGGACATGTTTTAAAGTTTTCACTTTTTAGATTCTTATGCTCAGAGCACCATTTCCATTGGCTAGCTTGCGTTTGCAATATATGTCAAGGTGGCTTGTATCTAGGTACTAGGATTTTTTGATAATCTAAGGATTTGATTATGATTCCATTTAATCTTAATTATGAATCAGAATTAATTTGGATATATATTTGGAAAGAAATATTTTATTTGCATTACAAGCATGATTTTTTTGAATCTCGATTTTATATTTCAAACCACGTTTTTAAATCTTAAATACATCCTATCATAAAGAGTTTGTGAGTGACGCTAATTATTTTTTAATTTTTTGTCAAAACGCACTCATATTATTCACTTAGCAAGATATGTATTTTTTTTTTGTTCTTTATATAACGTCGCTAATTTATATTTAAACTTATTTTAAAATAAAAGAAGAAAAGAACCATTTTTTCCTTCTACTTTTTGAGATGTCTCTAGCATGGAATAGTGTTTAATTTTGCATGTAATAGAGTAATAGTTCTTATTTGTCTTGACATTTTTTTTTTCATGAAAATTCCTTTCCCTTTTATAATTCCAAACATTAAAAAGAAAAAAAAAGGAATATAAATGCTAGCAACATAATCTAATTGGTCATTAGTACCATGAAGCCATGAAGGAAGAATTAAAAAACTAACAGCAATTTTCAATCAAGTCCCTAGAACGCTGTGATTTGGGTGAAATTTGGTGGTAAACAAATTCAGAATAAGGGATCTGGGACGAGGCTTTTCACATATGGAATTTGGGAAGGAATTGAAGCTTTTTGGTAAGATAAACGCTGTGTTGTTTGTTGGCAAGAAATTCAACATGCTTCAAGACATTGCATAATATTGCATAGTTCTAGAAAGAAAATTACCATCTCGAAACATAATTTTGGTGTGAAGAAGCAAGTTATATTCATCAATCTAGTTACCAGTGTTAAAGAAAACAGTTCAATTTTTCTTTTTTTTTTTCATTATGCCATGAAATTAAAACTTTATAGCTATACATACACTCGTAAACTGATAACTAGTTGCTGCTTCTTTTTTTTTTTTTTTTTTTTTTTGAGGGTATAACTAGTTACTGCATTAGATAATAATGGCAAATATATTCGTGTAAGAGGTTCAAACAAAGTAATGATGAATTAATGCTGTACAATAAAAGAGTTATAACCCTTTCCACAGAAAAATTTAATAAACCATTTGTTTGTGTCAATTAATAGTAACGTAGCATTAAACAACATTTACCAACCTATCCATTACCAATATTGGGCTTATCCAATAATCCCGAATCTGCAGTACAAAACTTTAAAATCTAATCTTTTTTTTTTTCCTGTCAAAACAAAATTTAAAAATCTAATCGTCTTAGCCTTTAAGGGACTCTTTCGAATTTCTCGAGAATGGATAATTCTGTTCCAATTTGAATGTGGTGACAATTTATCTATTATTAATGCTACTGAAATTACTGCGGCTAAGCAAATCTCTTTGGCAGCTTCATTGTTCACAGTTCCTGTTGGAAAACGTAGGAAAGAATCAATTGTGGCTGCCTATCAAACTTAAGCTAAAAGACTTTGAATCCCCCCCCAAATTGGCAAGTCTGATCTTTCTGGAACTCCTTTTTGCCATTAATGCTTAAGTCTTACTACTTAAAACGGTCAAATTAATGCAATTTTTTTTTTGGCCAAATCAAGATTACATGATCTGCATTCATTCCTGTGAAAACGTTTAATTATCTTTAATTGAGTCTAAATTCCAGTTTTATACTAGTCTCATTGAATTATACAAAATAGTCTAGATGGCCTAACAATAGGAAGAAAATAAAATTTAAAAAAAAAATAGAAAGGAAGAGTATTTATGAGTCAAAATGTTAATGTCATGCGTCTTCGTGTTAAGCTCTAAAGTTTCTGACTTATGAATTAGCACTAGTAGCTTGTAATGAGAATATTGACCGCTGACGCGGTTGGACCGCCGGTAAATTGGTGCCCCGTCGCCAAAGTAGTAGTTTGGTAAACCCAACCGCACGAATAGAGAAGCAACGGTACAGACATAGTTGTATGTCTACTGGTACAGACATGGTACAGAAACGAGATAATTGAAATTTCAGTCCCAAATATTTGGGCACGAACGCTTCTACTTCTTAAAATTTGGAGAAAATCAAATGTAATTTCAAATGTTTCAATCTCTGAGTACATTTAGTTCTATCGATTGATTTTTTGTCTATTTTAGAGTCCTATTGATTGATTTTTATCAATTGCTAGCAGAATCTGATCACATTGATTGATTTTTGTCCATTACTACCAAAATTCCGATCACGTGCTATTACATGTTGATAGTTAGTTTAAAAAAAGAAAAACTATTATTAGCCGTAATTTGATGACTCACATGGTGATCATGTAAGCAATTAGTATTTAGTTCAGAAATACAAAAATTCAGTTGATAAAATGAAATTTAGGTTAAAGATGATTTTATTATAGTTTATGGCTAGCAATACTTTATCTATTTGTAAAACATTCTAAACAACAATTGCGAGAACGCGGCCTGATTGCAGTAACAATTGGAAAAAATCAATAACTAGGACTAAATGTACATAGAAACTTAAACATTTGGCACTACATTTGCTTTCCATCCATACTTTAGGGACTAAAACTGTCCCATACCCCAAATATTTGAGATCAAAACAGCAATTCTCTCAATGGAAAAAAGGCGTGCTAAATTGGCTTGAAATTGCCAAATGGGCACATTCTACATCCTAGACAAAATCAATGGAATAGAAGATCATACTATCATATTAACTGCACCTAACTGGTTTCTATGGGCATTAGATTTTTCCCCACTTTTATCTTGACTATTGCAAGATGAAGAACCGTGCTGTGCGTTTCACCAAACAACAGATTTCAGACTCTCACGGGGACCAAATGCACTAGTGCGAAAAGGCGCGACTTACTTTCCTTTTCCTTTTTCCTTCATCTGCATCCACCCTACAGGACACATGGGCACAGGGGCTTTTTCCTGCCCTAGGAGATTTCTATTTCTCCAGTGCAGACTCCAGAGTGTCAATAATATCGTCATAGTCATCTCTCAGCAGTAACAACCAACGACAAGTGAGCCGTCACTCAACTCCACATTAACCGTGGGAAGCTCCGGCCGCGAGTCCTTTGATTTTACTCACCGGGCTTGCATTTAAAGTTTCTAACCTGGGATAGGCTGCCAGATTTTTTAGCTGCGAGTCCTTAATTTACTGGGCTTGCATTTGTATTTCTAAGCTTGGGAATTTAGGCTGCAAGCAAGCAGGTGCCTTTAGGGTGCAGCATAACACTTTAAAAGTATGCACAATTAAGAAAGTGAATCCATCTTCTATTTATGGTGCGTTTTTATCTTGTGCACTAAAGGCACATAATAGAATGAGCCAGAAAAAAAAAAAAAAGCTTCTTTTTCTTACCTTGCCCCTGAAAGATTAAAGAAGGGGTATCTTGGGATGAAGAATGTCGACACATTCATCAAAGTCATGATTAATGCTTTCACATGCACTATACGATTTAAAGTTACATAAATTGGGTGAATCACCTCAACCCCTCTCAATTTGCAACCTTAACCAGTAATTTGTAAGAATACAATGCTGCAAGTATTATTGATGTAATACAATGTATCTTCTAAGTACATGCTATTCTTTGTTTACAACAAATTCTCAGCTGCACAATCAAGAAATACTGGATATCTATCCGGTGAATGGGTGATATGTACTAACGCCACTAGGCCACAGACATAACAATGACGCCTCCACATTAGTCTCGTCCAACTTTATGTATTCACTGATTTACTTGATGAAAGATAACAAAGAGTCTTTAACCCGTCATTTTGCCCGATCAACTTCATCTGTACCGGGTGAAGTTACATACGGAAGCCATAGCTCTACACGGGTTCCCCCTGCTCCAATACCCGCATTAGAGGTTCTTGGTGAGATTACCCGGACAACACATCCATAACTTTCTAAGATCTCCCGAGCAACGGTCAGACCAGCAATGAAATTCCACGTCATATTATCCTCAACCTTGTCCTCAGAGAACAGATCCATCCCAAATGGTGTCAGGGAATGCATTTGGGTCTGCAAGCAAATTGACCAAGAATAGTCAAAAATATCATGTGAGGCTAAGATCAATATTAATCACACTTACCATTTCTAAATTCTTCCTCATAAATTTCAGTTTTTTTGACATAAATGCTTCAGAATATAAAGAAGGTAAACACCAAAAATGTGGCAAGCAACTTTGGTAATTTTGAAAAGATGCAAAGCAGTACCATATAGTGCATATCAGGGCCATTATCATCAATTATGATCAGCGCACCACCTGCTGGAGCTCCTGTGCACATGATTTCAACCTTCCCTCCAACTTGTGTTCGCAACAAAGAACCTTCAATTAAGTTGCTCAATGCCTGCCGTAAAGCAGGCTCTTCAACAGCAACTGGCAGAGGCCGTGATAGTTCAGATACTTTCAAATATCGTTGCTGCATATGAGCCAGAGGTTCCACAGCCCCAACCAAATCATTCAGAACATCAGAAACATCGCAAGGCCGTCTAATGCAAAGCATATAGTCAGTGCAATATTTAAAATAACTTTGAAAGATTAATTATAAACTTTCAGACATACTAACATTGATGAACAATCAAAATCTGATTGGAATATGTAAAAACTAGTTCAAGACAGCAGAGACTCCAAGAGACTGAAGGGCTGTCTATAATAAAAATCAAAAGTACCAATCAGTGACAATCTGCACCAAACATAAAGGTAGCACAACTTTACAAATTTAAGGGACCAAAACCAAGACGAGAACAATTCAAAATTTTAGTTTGTTTGGCCCAATTCAAAGTTGAGGTTAAAAAAGTACTTAGTGTTCCAGACAAGTCCAGAAAGAGTGGGGATGATTTTTGTGAAACAAAATCCTGTTTCTGGTTCGTCTTTCAACATCTACCAGCAATGTCATAATGCATTATTAGAAACTAGAATCAGGTAACGATAGAAATCGAAAGAGAGTTTTCTGCACTGAAAAAGGATACCTGACTGCCTTTTGTTCTAAAGGTGCGAGTGCAAGGGGTGGCATGGGAATTTCTGAATCCTTGGGTGTTGAATTGAGAGATAATGCCTTGTAAGATTCTAGTGTTTCATTCATTGAGTTAGAGCCACCATAAGTTGGTGCATGCATCTTCTTCAACCCTCCATTATTATGAATTATATTAGCCTGAAGAACAAAATGCTAAAGTTGGAAAATCCATATGATTACCAGAAATTATTCTAAAACACTTAGCAAATTTGGCATAACAACTTCAATAGAATCAGGAATTTAACCTTGAAAAGAAAGCAATCACTGCATCAAACTTCAGGTGGATGAGTCTTCTCAAGAAGAAAATGCAAAGATTTTTGCTTTTTTCTTTTTATATGAAGTTTCAGGAAGATTCAAAAAGAGAGTATGAGCTCATGTACATAGACACATTGCTGACATAAATTAAGGACCACAATATTTTAGGATAAAATGCATTTGAAAGGCAGATCCTGCAAACAAGTTAAAATGAAAGGCCTAACTCCATCCAAGCTGGGAAGGATAAGGGAGAAGTAAGCTATGCCGACAGCTCAATTCATAGACTAAACCCCATGCTTGATTTGTTGTTGAAATCAACAACAGGACAAGAAACCATTGTAGGATAGACTTTTCCCACATTCAGCTGGAAAACTGAAATCATGCTGGATGAAGAATAGATGACCACCTTAGTCAGGTAAACAGCATCCTGAAGTTGTTGAAGGACATCTTTGATATGATCACCTTGCACTAAAATGTCTTGAACAAGATCAAAGGAGATCTGCAGTCTCATGTTATTGCTATGTTAGAAAGCTAAAAAGACGTATCAAAAGAAAAATGTGATGGTCAATGCATAAAATCCACGTAGATGACGAAAAAGTACCTCATTTCTCCTCGTCTGACCAGATAGCATTTTACTCAAAGTCCGAATGCTAGAAAGCGAGCCCCGGATCTGAGTACAAGAGATCATCATAAACCAATGGAAGTTTCAAAGTTCATATGGCAAACAGGATAATTAACACCAGGACAATATCTTACTTGTTCAACCAAGCTACTCATTCTCACGTTATTTTGCCAAGATGAGTGCTGAAGCAATATTGCTTTCTGAACAGCAGGATTGAAAAAATTCGTTACAAGAAGTTAAATATAAAGGACACAATAAGTGTCTTTAGATTCGAGTATCATATATTATTTTTGCAGTATGGACACATCTCTTCTCAATGAAGTCCAATTTTCAGGCTATTAGATATTGGCATCTAACAAGGATCAAATCCCGTTTGATGCTGATCAAAAAGCTTAAGTAAACGAGAAACTACTACTTAAATTTTTTAAAACAATTCAGGTAATACTAGTCATGCCCGTATACACACTGCCTTGAACAAAGAAACTTAGGTTTTGACCTTGTTTACGGAGAAGCCAAATATTCAATTCTAGATAACATACTACGAGTCAGTAAGGATTGAGAACAGTGAAGTTGTTTCACCTTGTGTTTATGATGAATTAACTATTCAACAGAAATGCAGAGATGTAGAGCTAAAAAAAAAAAAAATCCATGTGAATAGATAAACAAATACAAAACTCTAATATTCTGAAAATAACCTGATCCATGACATAGGCCATTGCAAGAGAACGAGAAATATTCTCAGCATTCAATCTTTGTTCAGTGGTGAAGTGTAAAATCTCGTTTGACTGGCCCCCATCATATGCTTGTAATTCCAACAGCTTTGAGTCCTCCCTATTGGGTAAGAAGCAAGATTCACCTGTGGATGGCCTTGGTTCTCCTCCCAATATCATTTGCGGAAACTCAGCAACCAAAAACCCCACAACAAATGGATGCTTCACCATTGGAAAGACCACAGATCTAAGCTCAGGGAAAAATTCTGCCTAGAAGGAAAAACGGTATCCATCAGAAGCCCATGACTGAAAAGAGCAAAATCTCAGGGTTGATCAACTAATAATCATACCGCTTGGCTTGAAAGGGCAGCTTCTGCAACTCTTAGGCCTGCTGGAATCCTAAAATTACCCACTAAAATCACAATATCAGCTGTAGCATTAACTAGAGGATGAAAAGTAATGCGACGCAATTCCAGTTGATCCATAACATAGCTACCAGCTGGTCTTACATAGATCTGCAAATAGCAGAACCAGCATCAGAAAATGCTCAACATCGAAGCACGTGAGCTCAAATGACATTCACCAAATTTCTAACAAGATCATCACTTGAGTCATTATGTTTATACTCAAATGAAATAAGTGCACAACTCCCTCTTAACAACAAGCCAATTTATACTTCAAAGAAACAAGAATAAAAAACTCAATTTTTTTTAATATCAAATTAAGATAGTAACAAGCTACAAGTGAGCAATTCATATGGAAGCTGTTCATGAACTGAACATTTTCTGTTTCCTGGTAAATTTGTGAGCTCTAATCAAATAGATACAGTGAGCAACAAAGGTTTTAATTAACCCAATCTACTCCGAGCAACCCCTAACTGCGAAATGAACAGACACTTGATCGTCGAATTTTTGGCATATAAACTAGTAATAATGAAGCACATTTCAATAATGGGAACAAAGGAAGTACTAGTAAACCTGCTCCAATTAAGTTAAAGCTAGAGTGACAAACAATAAGCCCAAATTAAAATAAAAAAATAGAGAACAAAAAGAAAGTAGAAGTGAAATTGGCAAGGAAGATTACAGAGAGGAGAGCGTCGGAATGAACAATGCGGCGAAAGAGGTCCAGTTGTTCAAGACAGAGTCTTTGGAAGTCAACGCTGGGAAGCA
The DNA here is from genome assembly GCA_013103745.1 of Gardenia jasminoides. NCBI lineage: Eukaryota > Viridiplantae > Streptophyta > Magnoliopsida > Gentianales > Rubiaceae > Gardenia > Gardenia jasminoides. Next base: position 42,971,958 of record CM023105.1, read on the forward strand.
CCAATCCTCCTCCTCCTCCTGCTCGGCTGCTGCTGCCACCGGCTTTCTCTATCCTCTGGACGAACTCCACGGGTGACGTGGAGACTTTCTTAATAATCGCCGCGACAGCATTTGCGGAAGACACCATATCCTGATTGGCCTCTTCTCCTACTCCGACACTATTAGACTCGTCATCATCATCATCATCATTATTATTATCATTGTCATCGGCGGGGGAGTAGGTGGTGGTGACGGGACGCAGGGGCGGCGCAGAGGAGGAGCTGAATGGAAGAGAAAGAGGCCGCTGGGCGGCGGCGGCGGCTCGGCAGAGGGAGGAAGGATTATGGCTTGGGGCAGTGGGGATGGAGAGGAGATTAGCAGGGGTTTGGGAGGGAGGGTTAGGAGGATTGAATAGAGCGGTGGTGGTTTGCGGTTGTGGAATTGCTGAAAGCATCATCGCCGCAGAAATGAGTGGCTACTAGTAACGGAATAACGAATCAACTTTAGTCATCAGTTCTGATGGTCGGAACTGAATCCCAGCCACTGCAATGCAATCCGGTCCGGCACTCCCCACTGCTGCCCAGCTGCTGAGTGATGAGTGATGAGGATGATGGAAAGGAGGGGGACATACGGAGACGGTGTGACGTGTTTAAATACGAGTGGTTATTACTGGCTAAAAGAGCAGGGCCCACTTTCTTTTAGCCTGCGGCTCTCGTTAGCCCTCGCTTGCTTCCTTGCTTCACACGTACGTATGAGGATTACAGATTACTATCCACCCTCCAAAATCCAAATTAAAAATTACTACTAATTAAACAACGATTCACCTAACACCCCCAATATACAACTTTTAATTTTTTTTAAAAAAAAAAAGGAGCACTTATAAAGTGCTTAACTGTTATTTGGATGTATCTATCTCTTTATTTAGTTCATAATAAAAGATAAAATGAGTAAATTTTATACTTTATTTTTTAAAATACAAAAGCTAATATATATATATATATGTAAGTAGACCTTGCAGAAAAGATCAAATCAACATAAAAAGACCTTGCACTCCAAACAATTCTATGTGGTTTTGACAAAATTTGCCGACATATAAAGATCAAATCAATCTGGTAAAGGAAGTCCAGTGGAAAACCACGAATCTGTGGCCAACTCAACATTTTCAAGCCATTATTTTCCCCTTTTTTGGCCTTATGGAAATTCCATTCTTATTCCCTTCTTAATATTTCTGTGCCTTTCTTGCTTGCAAGGAAATAGACATTATCAACGAGCAGGCCAAAATTTTGGGATCTACATAGATAGGACCAAAAGAATTTTGCGGGATCTAAGCTGTGGGCAGGTAGTACATTAGTTCATGTTCAAACTTGTACTCCTAACGGCTCGGAGACAAAAAGATCAAAATAATACCTTCGGTTTTGACTTCCTCAAAACCTTAACTGCCCTGCATTTGCACACTTTGACCGCCTCTCTTTCACCTTCAGTCAGTCTTCCTCTCTACCTTAAACTTCCCATTTCACACAATTTTAACACCCAAACGTAACACTACACACCCAAATTTCTAGCCGTTGGAACTCAGAGCTCTCTTTTATCGCTATCCTTCCTGCCTTCATAAATGTAAAGCATTTTCCCGTTTCTTGCAGCCATTTTTTTCTTTTTCCACTATGGCTAGTGACCCAACTGCCCCAACAATCGTTTTTAGATCTACGGATACCATAACTGACATTGCAAGCACAAAGATGCAGTCTTGCTCTGCTTCTTCTGAAAATCGAGAAGGGACTGACAAGAATCCAGGCCCAATTTTTGGTCCTTCCTGTTCATTGAAAAGAAAGAGGCCCCCCAAGATTGAGATTCCAAACGTCTTGCGGGAAATTGTTGTCGATAAAGAGCTTAGTCTCAGAGAATGTGCCCCCCAAGAAAATGCTGTGTGCTCAAGCGGTTATGGGGTTGGTGTTTTTTCTCTCAAAGGCAAGAAAAAGTTCATGGAAGACGCCCACAAGATTGTTACTTGCTCATTTGAAAAAAAGGTATCTGGCCTTGAAGGGTCGTTTCACTGTTGCTTCTCATTGCTTGATTTGGTTATGTTCGTCCAAAAAAAATTTTTTTTATTTAATTCTTTGAAATAGATAATAACGTGTGAGTTCTTGAATTTCTTGGAGTAATGTAGGGATTTTTTGGGGTATATGATGGACATGGGGGTAGTAAGGCTGCAGAGTTTGTAGCAGAGAACTTGCACTCAAATATATATGAAATGTTGAAGAATTCTTCTGGAAATGCACCAAAGGCAGACTATATTAAAGCAGGTTATCTGAAAACTGATGAAGATTTCTTGAAGCAGGTAATGTGAAATTTGGCAAATTGGTCTTTTATCATTTTCAGTTCGTATGTTGTTTGTTCATTGAGGAAAAGTCGACCAGCTTTTATGTTTTAACTTTTTCAAAGCTTATACTGATTCTTTGGAAGTTGGTATTCCTTTCAAGTTCACATATCTGGATTTGAAACTTTCCCTTTGAGGCAATAGTACTAAAATAATGGTGTAACCTCCCCGCCGTTCTCGGTTTCTCATATTCTAATTTTCTTCTTTTGACTAATTGACCTTTATGGTCCACGATAGCTGCCTTGATTGAGAGCGGAAATTAGTGACCAAAGTGAATCTGGAAGGTCTCGCACATTGCAAGCATGAAGCATCTGCTGCATTTTGGACATTTAACCTCGTTCAAACTAACTTGCTCATTGATATAGGATTTTGGTTACGTAGACCACTTTACCAGTTAGAAATCAGATATGGCAGAATCTGGGCTTCTGAGGATTACTGTAAAAGAATCATCTGATTATTTTGTCTGGAGAAGCCTGAGACTTTAACGGTGTTTGATTAAGCAGTCAGATTATGTTACAAATGGATTAAAGCTATGTAGTACTTTTCTACAAATGATCAACACTTAAATCAACAAGAGTAAATCTGTTTTATGATGTTTGCTGAAGTTGCAGCAATTAATTAGAAAGATTAAAGTCGTCTTGCTTTTCCTTATTTCTCTTTAATTCGGATGATTTTATCCATCTATTGTTGCCGCAGCATCGATTTAACATTATGAGTGGCATAACATAAGCATCCTACCTGGGAAGGAGAAATGGAAATAATTCATAACAGCGCAAAAGGAAAGATAAACGTTTTCTATTTTTAAGGGCTTTAATGATATTATATTGGTAGCATAACTGTAAACAATTAATTTAATCTTATTATTGAAGGACTTATTACCTCTTCTTTTACAAGTAAAGGTGTAAAAGTAAGGCTTGATGAGCCAAACAGTAAAACATGGATCTGCAGTCATTTGTCAAATGAGGAGTGGTTGCTTGCACAGCCCTTGACATGAAGTATAGACGTGCATTTTGTTTTACATCCACGTGCAAAGTAAATCTATTAATACTGCAGGAATGATGTCAACTTTTTGCTAACTAGCCAACTACTTGTAGGTTCATGAATAACTGACTAGCCTCTATACATCATTGGTAGTGCAGGTGATTCTGCTTTAATAGTTTAATCTGAATGAAACCATAATGAAAGGTGTACAAGTATGACTTGATGAGCCAAACAGTAAAGCATGGATCTGCAGTTATTTTTCAAATGAGGATCTAAATGGTTGCTCGCACGACCATTAACATGAAGTATATACATGCATTTTGTTTTACATCCACATGCAAAGTAATCTATTAATACTGAAGGAATGATGTCAACTTTTTGCTAACCAACCAACTACTTGTAGGTTCATGAATAACTAGCCTCTGTATATCATTGGTAGTGCAGGTGATTCTGCTTTAATAGTTTAATCTGAGTGAAACTATAATGAAATGTCCTAGAACAGATATTTGCATATTTTTTAAGTAAACATCAATAGGATGTTTCAGTTTCCCTTGGTCATTTTTTTATCTGGACTACTGCAGGGCTTAGGTAGTGGTGTCTGTTGTGTTACCGCCTTGATTGAAGGCAAGGATATTGTGGTTTCAAATTTGGGAGATTGTAGAGCAGTACTATGTAGGGGAGGTGCGGCTGAAGCCCTCACAAACGACCATCGGGCAGGACTGGACGACGAACGTAGAAGAATAGAAGATAAGGTACGCATGGAAGTATTCTTGAGTTTCTGTTAACATTAAGGAGATGATAATGATGAGTTAAACTTCTTTTTACTTGCCATGCAGGGGGGATTTGTACAACATCATCGAGGAGCTTGGAGAGTTCATGGGATACTTGCTGTTTCTAGAAGCATTGGAGATGCACATTTGAAGGATTGGGTACCAGCTGAACCAGACACAAAGATCTTCTCTTTAACCAAGGATATGGAATATCTTGTTTTAGCATCCGATGGACTTTGGGAGGAGGTAACTAAGTATATTTAGTTATAAAATCTTGTTTCAAACATCCTGTATTAGGAGACGAGAATGTCATGGAAAAAGCTGCCGACGTTCACTGCACTAGATGCCATTGTCCTTTCCATTTAGGATTCTAAACAGTGAGTGCAGTTATAAAGGCTGTAAGTACTGGATTCCTCACATGTCTAGGTAGCTTGAATTCACCCGTATAAGTATCACCTTACCTTGTATTTTTTTCTCCCTCTTTCTTATAGTGGGCGGAAGGATGTATAGTAGATCATGAACAGCACTCTTCCTATTATTGTTCACATTTAATTTGGATTCTCTTTGGATTGAGGGAGCCGCAATTGCCATGTGTAATAGACATCACTTACATCGTTACCTAAATGAATTATCTTGAGTAGGTTGGCAATCAGGAAGCTGCAGATATTGTGGCACGATCATGTTCGGGTGAAGAGAAAGTGATTTCAAAGGAGACTACTGATGAGTATGGCAGGATAAAATTGAGTCCTTCTCCAAAGTTGCGCAGAGCGTCATCCATCAAGTCAAAGGGGACAGGTCAGTTCCCCAGCTCCAAGAGAACAGTCGAAAACTGGAATGCAAGTGAAGCTAAATTCAGCTGTGAAAATGACAGCCTTCCATCCAAGGCTCAGCGAATTTCAAACGAGAAAGTGATTTCAAATGAGAGTACTGCTGACCATGGCAGGACAAACTTGAGTCCTTCTCCAAAGTTGCGCAGAGTGTCCCTCAAGTCAAAAGGGACTGGTCAGTTCCCCAGCTCCAAGAGAACAATAGAAAACTGGAATGCACTTGAAGCTAACTTCAGCAGTGAAAATGATAGCCCTCCATCCAAGGCTCAGCGAATTTCAATATTCAGTCAAGCAAATGTAAAAAGTAGATATCCAAATCATGAAAATAGTATCTTTGAAACCAAACCTGCTTGTAGTAGACTGGTGGCAGCATGCAAGGAGCTTGTTAACCTAGCTGTAATGAGGGGTAGTTTGGACGACATTACTGTGATGGTAATTGACTTAAATCTTTTTAGAAACTAAAATAACTTTGGCTGTCCTTGATGTTTGAGTAAGTTTGTCAACATTGTACATGTTCAGATTTAGAGCCTGACCATTCATGTAGGTCATAGCTGAAATAAGATAGTGCCTACATTTTTTTTCCCCAGTATAAACCATGGTTCTTAGTTTCTTTTTCTCTCTGCTGCTGGTGCTTATGCTGATGCTTAGCCGATTGCCACCGACATCCATAACTAATTTCTGATCACTGTTGTAAGTTAAGCATTGAGGTTTACATCGAATCATGCATGGTAACCGAATTAGCAGATTTGGACATTGGTATGATTTGTAAACCATGTAATTTTAGTTTATCCAAATTGCTTGCAAGCCACATTTTCAGAAAGATTGAGGAGTTAGCAAAGTCTACCCGTGAATAAGTTCAGCTGCCATTCGTTTTAAAGCCAGAATCACTGCTTGCGTCCTCACTTTTTTAGGGCCTTTTATATATTTGGGTAGCCTTTGTAGGATTAAAGTACCAAAGTAACAAGAGAGAGAGATGCACTAGCAGCAAGTGCTCCAAATCTCCAAGCAAATTGACACCCTGATCAAATTTTGTTGAAAAACAGAAATAACATGATTGATGAACGCATTGTTCTTTCCAAAACTAAACAATTAGGAACAAGAGAAATAACGTGACAGAATCCAAAGTTTATGGTTCCATCCTCTGGCATGCCAAACTGAACGAAACGGGAGGGTCTGAAAAGGAACCATTGGCAATCTGATCAAAGATCCACTTGTTAGCTGCCTCAGTAAAGTGAATGCCATCCCAGCTAATCCTAAGGGACGGATCTTTGCAAGATTTTGCTATTACAATCTCAGTCCCATTGACAATTTTCTTACTTCCACATTTAATGAATCTGTTGTAGTTAAATTTCCCGCCACGACCACAGCAAGCAAGAAATGGATTCTGAAATCCTGCCAATATTCCATTTGAAATTATAAATTCGCATCAAAAGAAAGACAAAAAGAGGAATGCTGCTCATAACCAGTAGCAAAGTAAGAGGAATTATTTCCATTACGAATAAGAAATGGAGTAAATAACTTATTGATGCGGCAATTTAGACACCAACTTCAAACAACTCACGCCCCACATTGATTATTGTTACCGAAATTCATAAAATACCTAGCTTCCTTGCTTGACCGATGAGGAATACTTCACTGAATAAATGTCGACATAAGTAAGTGCAGCTAGTGGAAGGGCCTTTCTGAGTTGTATAATAACTTCCTTCAAGCGAAGATTGAAGTATTGAGCAACCTCATTGTACGGACTAGCACATCCATACTTATCAATTTGAGCTGCTATGACTGGAAAACGGTCCATTACATAAGGTAAACAACCTACTGGTCCAGTGTTGTGAATCCAAAATGATCTTCCACCTTGATCATACACACTCTGTTGTGTCAGGCATGGTAATAAAACTTTCAGAGATGACAATTCAAGTTAACCTACAATCACTGGCTGGTAATGGTAGCAAATTTGTGGATTATGTTCCTTACTTTGATAACCTTGGATAATTGACGCAACACATCAGGAACATATGCCTTCACTTGTTCAGGAGACATGTTAAGTTTGTAACCAGCAGTAAGATCATTCTGGCCGATATCAAAGGTGTATAACGCACGAGGAAAACTGCTCTCCTCTGGCAGCAAGAGCTCAAATACCCCACCTGTATATGCAAGAAAACGAGCTTGTCAAATCTTGTATGCTAATTAGGCTTGTCACTTCAACAAATGCAAGAATTTATCCAGAAGATACCTTGTTTACGTACTATTTGAGACCTTGTGTGAAAATCTGAATACTGAGTGAATTGCACATCCAGTGAAATGGGGCTATACCCACTCTGGAAAATGGTAGTGTTTTGTGGTCTGATTGTTGATCCGGCTGTTGCAAAATTAGCTCCGTGGCTGAAGTTGGACCCAACCGAATCAAGATAGGCGCTAAGGTAACGCAATCCCAAGCTTTCAGCTAATAACAACCAAAACACGGTCACTTGTAAACATAACTGAAGTGACAAAACATGATATCTCAAAACTGCATGGTCGTTTACTTCAATGTGGCATGCGATCACGAACAGGAAAAATGGTCCCAGGCACTTCGAGCATACCATGTTAACCTTAATTCCTCGTTAGTTGGAAAATGTAATTTCCCTAGCTAGTAGTAAAAACTCAATGTCTCAAAGAAATTAAATAGAAAAGATAAAACTCAAATGTAGGGCTGGGATTTGACCATAAATGATTACGATTATGAATATTTTATGGGATTGAATACCATGACAAATATGCTAAGTTGTCAAAGTATCATTATTTATTATGGACCCTAACTCTCCCGGTTCAGTCAATCACGTGATACAAGAAAACAAACAAAAGAATACATGTAGGCATCAGCTGATGATAAAGAAGACAAATGCACGCCATGTAGAATTGTAGATGGCGATTCAGATGGTGAATCTTTGAAAGAGATCAAATTTATAATTTATAGTACAGCTTTGGACTCATGTTAGCAGAGTTACCTATGAAGTCAATGACGAGGCGCCCATCTGAAAACCGACCGGCCGGAGAGTCAAAATATGTTTCTCCATTGGGGGGAGGAGCTTGGCCAAAGGCTGCTGAGAGGCCACCGGTATCGGAGTTTGAGTCCCCAAAGTTGAATATGACCGGAAAGTTGCACTTGGTTAAAGTTGGAGCTGATGAGCAAACTGGACCAAGCAGTAATGTCACCAGTAGTAGAAGGATAAGAAGAACATAGGATGAAAACCTCAGGTTGTGAGGATCCATAAGCACTTGCAAAAGCTAGAAGAAGGATGAAAAAAGCAGTGTTGCATTTAAAATTTATGATTTTCGTTTGCGTTTAATATTTTGGGTATAGACAATTTCGGCCATTTTAATTTTTCATGGTGCAGAAACCAGATAAACAATGGGATGATGGATACAAGAAGCCCAACGGCTAAGCCCATATATCCTCGAGCAGGGTCGGCAAACGATCCATGTCTGGTGAATTATTAATATACTTTGTAGTCTGTACCCACAAAAATAGTGTGTAGAAGAAAAGTGGTGAATGGTGTAGAAGAAGAAAGGTGAGAGCTTTTTTATATTTAATATTTTATATTATTTTTAAGTGTATGTAAGTTTATGTATTTTTTCAAGTTTATTACTATAAACTCTACAAATAAAATTAATTTAAAAAAAAAGAATTTATACGGAGCCATATGAAATTTTCCCTTTTGAATATATAACACGTGAAAGAGTGCAAAATACACACTTCAAATTGCACTGCAATTAGCTTATAGGGCTCTAGACGCCACTGATCCTATACAGAGTTTGGTTCCTCCCCAGGAACGCCTGCTGTACACCGGAAAAGGACCTTATAAACCTGGCAATGCGTGCTTACTAGAAGTACTACTACAGCAAATTCCTCAAAATATTGTCAAAAAGGAAAATCATCTGCAAATTAGTGCTCAATTTTGCATAAATATCCCATATGCAACAACATTTTTTAATACAAATAAATTGAATGCAATTATAATAAATAAGATGATCCAACCGCATTGTTTCCTTCCTTTGTGCCAAAGGATATGTTATCAAATGACTTCTTTCGGCTAATCTTTTGCTAGTACATGCCATCTCAATTAGTTGTGGTTTGGTTCTATGGGACTAATACTTAGGATTTATAGGTACATTACGTTATTGCAACAAATTATAATGATGCCTTTTATATTTCATTTACACAAAACTTTTCTCTAATATAACCAAATTTTTTTACATGAGTTTCAAACATATTAAGTTTATTACCTCACTAAAACTTTTTCCCATTTTGTTTGATTTATCAATATAAAGTATTTTTTAATTTCCTTCTAACATGGATTTATTAATATAGAGTGTTTTTTGTAAACCCTAAACCCACCTTAACCCTAACCCTAACCCTAACACTTAACACTTATTTGGTTATAAAATTTTATTGGTTAGGTGCCTCTCCAAAACTTTTCTCTAATATAAATAAAATTTTTACACGAAGTTTCAAACATTTTCACATTTTCGAAGTTTATCAAGTCACTAAAATTTCTTCCCATTTTAGTTTGATTTATTAGTATAAAGTATTTTTTTTAATTTCCTTCTAACATGGATTTATTAGTATAGTGTATTTTTTTAAAACCCTAAACCCTAAACCTACCTTAACTCTAACCTTAATCCTAACACTAATCCACTAACAATTTTCTTCGGACTTCATAATTTTTTTGAAAAATAAAATTTTTTCGCTCATATAACCAAATTATTCTACACGAGTTTCAAACATATTCGCTTTTTCGAGTTTATCAACTCACTAAAATTTTTTACCATTTTAGTTTGATTTATTAGTATAAAGTATTTTTTTAATTTCCTTCGAACATGGATTTATTAGTATAGTCTTTCTTTTTAAACCCTAAAATCCTAAACCTAAAACCCTAAATTCTAAACCTACCTTAACCCTAACCTTGACCCTAACTAATCCTAAAACGAACATTAACAATTTCTGGGAAAATTTTATTGGTCGGAGATGTGAGGAAAAATATATAAAAAAAAATTTGGTGGTGCCGCACATCCAATGTGAGAACATGCAAAAATTAAGCACCAATTGACGAAAGATTTTCCATTTTGACAATATTTTGAGGAATTTGCCGTACTACTACTTACCAGTCACAAAACAACAAAAAATAAATTATAGATGAATAAAGTGATCCATCCATGTTGGAGAATTCAGTTCTCCTGGCGTGGACGACGACTTACCCCAGGTTAAGTATTTCCGCTACTTTTTCTTTCCCTCTACTTGAACTCAGTTAGCTCGAGTTACTCGCTGGAGCTAGCGAGTCAAGTTCAAATAGAAAATAGGTAAAATTGAAAGTTCGACGAACTATTCGAACTCGATATGTATTTAATTAATATATGTTTTACTTATTAATTTACTCTTTTAGGTTTGTTAGTTACAATATTTACGACCTTAAAATTAGTTGGGTTATTGTACTATTGAAGGGTGAATAAGTAATTTTAACTAAAAAAGATGATGAAACAATTGGGGAAATGGTTTATCAAACTCGAGTACTCAAATCATTTTGGCCCATGTCGAACGTATACAAGTCTTGTGAAAAGTGTTCTGCCTTTAGGCATTAGTTCTCCAAAAATACAAAAATAGCTTGGACTTAATTATGCTGCGATTGTTGCTGGTTACCGTTGGCTTCGTAGAATACTAAGTGCCTATCTAACAATATTATCCTCAACGATTTTCTTTTGTTTCCAAGGGAATCATTCTACAGCATGGATTATGAGAAGTGTAAGCACATTACTATTTAGGAGCATGCGTGTAACCTTGCGAGTAAAAGAAGACAAGAGAAAGAAAGTGCACTAGCAACTAAAGGAGAATGCACGAATCCTTGCCTATGTAATCAACGATAAGACGGCCATCAGTATGCCGTCCACCGGGAGAAGGGCCACCGAAATATGTCTCTCCATAGGGCGGCCCCAGAAAGCCAAATGCCGCGGATCTACCCCCGGTGTCAGAATTTGAGTCACCGAAGTTGAATATAGCCGGAAACTCGCAAGGATAATTTTTTGCTGATACAGAAAGTGATAGACCCCCCCCTAAAACAGATTAGCGCAATGAGAAAAACAAGTCTCCGGCTATGAGGCTCCATTTTGCCGGCCAAGAATGGGAATGTAATGATAGAGAACCTGGCCTCTCCCTTAACTTGGTTGGTGCATTGGAGTCATGCAACGTGAGTTACGACTCAATTGTCAACTCGTGAATAATGAATGTGACAGAGGTTGACAAAGGTTGTAAGAAAATTTAACAAGTAAAAAAAAAAAAAAAAAAAAGAATGAGAAGAAGGTTGACCACAAAATAATAGTGCTCCATAGCTCGTCTCAAAAAATAGTATAGTACAGTATGAATAATAGTGAAAGCATTGAAGCACGCTTTCATGTAACATTTGACGAGTCCCGGGCCACCAGAAGAACCCGGTTTATAAGGTCCAGCACTTTTCCCGACTCCCCCATTACATCAAAGGCTGTTGGAAAACCACCCATGCATATACTAAACAGGAAATTGGATATATGGTGGTGTAGTCATCCAGCATGATAGGAAGCTGGAAAAGAGATGATTACATGATGGAAACATATAGTTGCTCGAATTCGTGAACAATTGCAAAAACTAGCAAGATACTATAATGAAGGTGAGAAGAGCACTATTCATAATACGTACAGGAAGTCCAGATAGGTGAGGTATGAATCCTAATTAATTAGGGGAGACGTTTAAAACCTTTATTTGCATCCATAGGAACATACTAATTTCTTTTGAGTGGTAAGACCGTCCAGTTATTGGAGATGTAATTGAGCGACATTATATGATGTTTAAGTTTGATTTTATTTTTTATTGTATTCAAATTTGGCTTGCCTACACTACAATGTAAATTGGCTCAAAATGAATTTCTATCAAGCCAGGTTGGAAAGGCACTTGAATAATAATTTGATCTACTCATATGCATAACTTGCGTGCCATCATTAATACCTGGATGTCGAAGTTGATATATTACCATTCGAGTGTTTTGAATCATTAATAAATGAAAGAAAGAAGAAAAAAAAATGGTGGCTTGGAGCGTTTGCACTTGTAAGCAAGAATCATCTGCTTCTCTCTCTCCATTTCTCAGTAGCCCAGGAATAGGGAGATAACAAGTGAGAGTCTTTTCACCAGCAAAGAATTTTGGAGTCAAAAAGCTCGTCCTCTAACCCCGATGACAAGCCATTTTCAGAGGAATGAGGGGGTCCGAGTACGAACCATCCACAATTCTATCGAAAACCCACTTATTAGCGGCCTGAGTATAATGCACCCCATCCCAATTGATCATCACCGATGGATCGTTGCATGATCTTGCTATCATAATCTCTTTGCCCTTTACCCTAATTTTGCTTCCGCAACCCAATCGTGCATTAAAGTTGTATTTTCCTCCATGTCCACAACAGGCTCTTAAAGGGTGCTCAAAACCTGCAACAATTAAACAAAATCCATGTAAACATATATTAATTCTTGTCCTGAAAATGTTTTATATATATATATATACGTACCATGCGTCTTGGCGTGGCTGATGAGATCATATTTCAAGGTATAGATGTCTACGTATGTCAATGCAGCTTTTGGAAGCTCCTTTCTTAGCTGGTAAACAGCTTCCTTTAATTTCCAGTTGAAATATTGAGCCACCTCGTTGAAAGGAGTTGCACATCCTGCTTCGTCAACTTGTGCGGCGGTGATCAGGAGACGGTCCATGACGTATGGTAGACAACCAACCGGACCAGTATTATGGATCCAGAATGATCTACCCCCTTGATCATATATGTTCTGCATAAAACCGCAGCAAAATCATTTCGTATTTCATGCAGTCGCTCATATTAATATTTTGGAGGGCTTATCAAGAAATTACTCATGAGTTCACCTTGACAATGGTTTTGAACTGATCTAGTAATTCTGGAACATAGGCTCTGACTTCATCAGTTGTCATGTTGAGGAAGTATCCCGCAGTTAAATCGTTTTGGCCAATGTCAAATGTATACAGGGCTCGTGAAAAATCTTCTGCCTTGGGCATTAATCCCCCAAAAACACCTCCTGCAAATTATTCCCAACTGTTTTACTTTTCCTTTCAAGCAATTTTTACGATTTGGTGCTGCCCTTTGAGTTCGCATAACTTTTTTTTTTTATTGTTTACTATAACACTTTTAATAATGTGATGTATGTTATACATAAGGGGGATTGAAAAAAGTCATGCTTAGGAAAGATTTCAAAGAGAAAATTTTCTAATTAACGTCCCAATAACGAGAACCAAAATACTTGAAAAATTAGTGATGCACCCCTACAAAGTAAAGATAGGTGTCAACGAGCAAAGAAGTGAACTAATTATAATCATCCCTTTTAATTTCTTGAAACCAAATGCTAGGTTGCATTGTTACCCGCCCTTTGTCCTGGCTAGTTGATCACCCCACACCAATGTGTAAATAAGCAGAGAAAAGTGGTCCAACGTATTGCATTTCAGCGTTTACCTTGCTTACGAATAATCCGAGACCTGCGATGGAAATCATTGAACTCATAAAATTGTACATTTAAGGAGATGGGGCTGAAACCACTCTGCTGCAGAGTTGTATTCTGGGGTCTAATTGTCGATCCAGCAGTAGCGAAATTGGCCCCATGAGTGAAGTTTGAACCCAGTGCATCAAGGAAGGCGCTGAGATAAGGCAACCCCAAGCTCTCAGCTGAAAAGATCGAACAGTTTAACAAAGTCATGTGGTCATTAGTAGTGCAATTTTACGCATCAAATTAGTTTCCAGATGAAGCATGGATAATCATGCGAATATGACGGAACATGATACACTGACTTGCCTGCTTCGGCAACGAGGAAGGGTTCCTCTTTTGATACCAATCCAACATAGCAAAAGACAACAAGGAAAGTCTAAATAAAGAAAAGAAAGAAGATGATCTATCCTAATCAGTTACAGTCGTTCATTGTGGACCCAAAAGGAAAATGGTATTGGTGGGGTGATGATGAAGCCCAATTTGATAAGATTTCTGAAACAAACAGACATGACAAATTCAGCGTCGGTGGATGTCGTTTCAGAAAAGTATATGTAAATCTCACCATCCCCAAGAAGAACACAAGAAATTCCCCCCTTCCCATCACTAGCATCCAACTCTGCTTCACCACACAATCATTGAAGGGTAAAACTAAAAATTGATTCGTGTTGGGTAAATGATAGTAGTAAGAAAATGATAGTAGTAAAAGAGTATGCCCAGTGCCGTACTTGAGCAGCAATATTTGAGGCATGAGAATCTATTTCAATCATACGAGGTGGAAGTTGGAACCATAAATGTTACATAACATTGGTCCTGTCGTCTTCATTGAGGTACTAAGAATCACTTGTGCAAATAAATTACTGGATACTATAATCTTTTAAACCAAGTAGGTGTGATTAATTGCGAAAAATCTTTGCATTTGTTATGCATATGGCCGTCTTTAATTGCCTCAAAGGTACTTAACTACTAGTATAAATTTAAATTTGTTTAATTACTTTGTGGAACGTCCTCTATTATTATACTCCATAAGATTTCTTATGTATACATATCTTCAACCTCAACTGCTATTGATTTGTTATTTGTGTATGGGATTGGAACCACCTAACATGTAAAAGTAACAAAGCAACTCAACATCCCACGTCGAGCAATATATCAAAACAGCTTCTATTATATAAATTTCATTTTATGCATGAGTGCTCTTCTTTTTTCTTTTTTTTTAATTCTGCCATTTTTCTTTCTTTATTATTTGCTCTCCTTGTTTTGCTCAAGCCGCAGAAGCAAACATTTTGTGCCAGTCTTCGTTATCCCATAAAGAAGAAATACCAAAGAAAAGTGAAAACAACAATAATAATAATAGCAATAATAACCTTCTATACTAAAGCATGTTCATCTGTAATGTTAGGTAACTTTAGCTCAAATCTTACTTCCCTCCTATAAAACATTAAAAAAGCAAAAAAAAAAAAAAAAAAGCTCGACTCATAGTAAAGAAGTCATGATTTAAGTAAAGTACAGATTTTTTCTAGGAATTTATGAGCAAGTAATTAAGAAGCTTGTATTAGTTGTTACCTATAAAATCAATAATTAGACGGCCATCACAGTATCGTCCAGCAGGCCGATGGAAGAAGGACTCTCCGTGGGGTGGCCCTGCCTGCCCAAATGCTGCAGATAATCCGCCGGTGTCAGAGTTCGAGTCGCCAAAGTTGAATATAGCCGGAAATTCACAAGGTGTTTTACTTCTTGCTGACACTGAAAGTAGATTCACTAAAAGTGATAACAATGCAGCAAGAAAAACTTTTCTCTGGACATCAGGCCTCATAGGAGATTTTCCGCTCAAGAAGTCGGAATATTTCTGGTGGGAAGCAGTGGTAAAGGCCGGAGAAACGGGAGAGATTTTGTTTAAGAGGGTTCAAAGGCAGACACCTTCAGCAAAGCCGGAGTGTACGGCCTTTTATAGTATATTCTTATAGGATTCATTACATGAATTTTTCCCGAGATTTCACCATATTACAATGAGATCCTTAAAATTGAAAGATGTATAACAACTACACCCTTGACATTGGTCAGCTCACGTTGACCCTTAACAGTTACATGATTCCAACAAGAAACAACTACGAGCTTTCCAAAATACCCATCAAAACTCCAAACCTTTCTCTCTCAATTTTTTTTTTTTAAATACCCTTCTTTCCCTCTTCTCTCTTTGATGTAGAGAAAATAGTAACATCAAATTTTCATGAACGAAATATGGCGTCTTCAATTGGTTGTAGGCAAACAACCACCTATTGTCGCTTTCAAACTCTTCATTTTTTGTGTATCGTCTGAAAAAATATGGTTTTTCTATTTTAGAATTCCCAACCTCAAAATTGCTTGTATAAATTGAAAATGGCTTTTTTAGTCCCCCAATGTATCAAATTTATTTCATTTCCAAAAGTAATATTTTTATGTTGTAGGAGATATGTATAAGGGCACTAATTAGACTTGGTCCAAAAGTGGTGGCATTTGATTTTTTAGACTAAAACTAGTGCTTTGCAGATCTAGGAGTTGTGAGTTTGATTCATGAAATTTCGTCAAATTGTATACCCTATTCTTTCACCTGATTTCACATTTACTACTATACCTTATCTCTGAGCAAAATGGAATTAGAATTTTCACGTTCTTCAAAATCTTTTTGAGCATATGAAAGTGAATATCGGTGGATGTATACTTGGAAGGCAAGATCAAATGAATTGAAATGATCTCTTTTTCTTTTTTCTTCATTTTTGGACAGTTTGAAACAAATAAAAAGAGCAGTTATCTGATTCCATAACTTTTGTTGGTTGGGTTTTAATGCTGTTAGTAACAAGGAGGTGATCGTAATTTGGTCAAATTTCAGGGACTCAATTGTAGTTTGGACAAATCTGAAGGGATGTAAATGTAGTTAATCCATTCTCAAATGAGGAAAGAGATAAGTACTTTTAACTACATTATCCACATGTTTTTCGTAACTGAAACTATGGGTATGCAAATAACTTTTAGCCTGTCCTGCATTAACTAATTATTACAAGTTCCCACTGTATCGCTTCTCCAAAAAAAAAAAAAAAAAAAAAAAAGTTCCAAATTTTATATCCAAAAGTAGAATATTAAAATAGAAAGGCTTGGCCAGGCATGAAAACAAGAAAGGTAACAGAAGCAATTGGATTAACTTTAAATTAAGTCGCATCAAAGTAGAACTAATCCATGTCTTTATATGCCATTTTCAGTGGGAGTTCGTACTGCTAGAACATGAACGAGTATTTTTCAGGAAGGAGGAGCTCCGAGCTGGGCGAAGGCTGCTGCGGACAAAGGGAATACCGGTATCGAAGTTTCAACATGTCCAAAGATTGAATGGAGTGCATGTAACAATTATTATTGTAACTGCATGCAAAACTGGCACTTGGTTTTAGTTGAATTTGACAAACCAGCTGAACTAAGCACCAAGCTCACTACTAGTATACATGTTAGGATAAGAAGATTATTGGATGTAAACCTCAGCTTATACATGTTAGCTTATGAAGATTATTGAATATACATGTACTTCCAAAGTAAGACTCATCCAAGTAATTAGAATTTCCAAAAAAAAATACAAACGTCGCCTCCAACTACATCAATTTATTCAACCTCAGCTTCCCTCAGAAGGCTAAGATTCTTATATCTACTGGCAACCATTTATTTTCAATTTTTGTTCGCAAATGTGTGCTTCTTTCTTAAAAATCAAAAATTAATGAAAATCCTCATAAAAATACATATGTTTTCCTATTACTCTTATCAATATTTGTTGTGTTTTTTATGATGTGATATATGTGAAATGAAAAATAATTTAAAATATCAAATGATAGTTAAAATTTTATATATTTATGATGCAAACAGAACAACATTCGGTAACTAAAAAATTGTCGGCATGCGTTCAATTTGGATCTTGAGGTGATAGCTTTCATCAGTTGACTCCATGGCCCAATGGATAAGGCGCTGGTCTACGGAACCAGAGATTCTGGGTTCGATCCCCAGTGGAGTCGCGACCCTTCCATTGTGTCGCTGGTTTGTGATTTTATCCCTTTTCCTTTCCATCCATCAATTAAAATTGCTAACTGTAACGCCCTTTTCGCAACCATAATTTTCCATTTCTAAAAGTGTATTGGTATCCATTTTGTTTTTTGGGTTTTTGGTGTTAGTTTGGCATGAGAACCTCCATCCTTTCAAGCGATTAAGCAAACAAGATAATGATTTTCTCTGAGAAATTTTTCGTCTACAATAGCAAACATGGTGAGAAGGAAAAATGATTGAAATCATTCCGGTTTATAATTATCAGCCAGCGCTTTTGTCCACAAACAGCTAACGCTCATATTTATTTTTTATTTGTTTTTTAAATTAAGAACTTACAAGTGAGAGCTTAAATGGTCGACTATGGTGGTGGAGAAAGTCTATGACATGCTTCAGCTATAGAAACTTTAGGTTCAGAAAATGAGCCATCCAGAATTCTGCTGGCGATCCATTTATTTGCAGCTTCTGTATAATGTATGCCATCCCAACTAATATATGTCGAGGGATCCTTGCAAGAAACCCCATGAACTTCAGTTCCATTCACTATCTTTTTGTACCCACAGTCAACAATTCCAATCTTCCCACAGCAGTTCTGTAGAGGAAGAGGAAAACCTACATTTGATACTGAGATGTCAGAATTGTACAAGCAGAGGATAGATGGAAATGTTTATATAGCCAGGAAGCATGATTAATTATAGTTGTGAGTACTTTCATCCATGCTGGCTAACAAAGTTTTGGTAAATCTCTTGTTTGAAAAACATTGAAAGACATCAAAAGATAGATGACAACATTAACAAGACTCACCATACTTCTTTGCGTTGCTGATTAATGAATATTTAGCTGAGTAGATGTCAACATATATGATACTTGCATCCTGAAGTTGGTCTCGTAGTCTGGATACCCCAGCCCTAAGCTCATTGTTGAACTGTTGAGCCACTTGATTGTAAGATATTATGCAAGCATTTTCGTCTGTATTGCCAGGTTTTGGTGGATATAGGATGACAAAAAATGGCAAGCATCCAATTGGACCTGTATTATGGATCCAAAACGCCCTAGCTCCATGCCTGTAAAGATTCTGGTGGCAAAATAAAGGTGGACGATGAAAAAGAATGACAGGTTACATTGAAAAGAAATGTCAGGCAGGGGGGCTGATCTCTCTGACAACAGACATTACATAGAAGAAATATAGGAGATCTGGACCAAGCTATGCACCAGCGAGTACAAGTTCACCGTCGTACATTTATTTTAGAGCAAGTGCTAAACTAGTGGAGTTGTACAATAGAAATTTGCGTTAAGAAGCAACTGGAATATAAAACTGCTGACGGATTCATAGAGAGATTATTGTTTCCAAATGTTTAAATCAAACAACTAAGAAGCAGAACTAACATACAAGAATGCCTTCCTTGCAGTAGGTGTAACTTGTGAAATTCCATAAATGAACAAGATGCCAAAATATGTTTTAGAAACAGAATCAAAAGTGTTAGATTGCAGAGTCTAACTTTCAACATGTAATAGCTGC
Source organism: Gardenia jasminoides (assembly GCA_013103745.1). Taxonomy (NCBI): domain Eukaryota; kingdom Viridiplantae; phylum Streptophyta; class Magnoliopsida; order Gentianales; family Rubiaceae; genus Gardenia; species Gardenia jasminoides. The sequence continues at coordinate 42,991,021 of CM023105.1, forward strand.
ATCCGAAGAATTTTCAGTTTTTAGGAGAACCATTACCTCTATACTCCACAAAAGCCGATCAATTATGCTGGAAATAAATGGCTGCACTTGCTTGTCTGTCATTGTTGTTAGGGCAAAGTGTATGTCATTTTGCCCAATGTCGACCGTGTAAATGGCTCTTGAGAAATCCTCTGGGTCAGGCAGAGTGTTTTTAATGCTTGAGGTCTTGGCTAAAAGGCATTCAGCAGATTATGAACCACAAGGAGTCAAATCACTTTCTATAAGAAATTGAACATATCAGCTTTTCTTCCTCCATTATCCTCTACCCTGCCACCCTCCCACCCAGTCCCAACCATGGTTTTAGACAGTAAATTTGTAGCAAAAACAAATTGCACAGTTAGTCATGGTTGCTCACATTTGTTATATAACTCCCAGGTGCGGTCTCTAAATTGTTCAAACTGTGAAAGCTGTACGCTGAGAGAAAGAGGATTGAAGCCTGCCCCATATAACTGGGCATCAGTAAGCTGAATGGTTGTCCCACTTGCAGCATAATTTGCTCCATGTCGGAAATTTGCTCCAATGGAATCTAGATATGCACTCAGATATGGCATTTCCAGCTCCTCAGCTGCAGATATTAGGGGTCCAGCACAGTCAAAACAAACTAAACAAAAATAATAATAATAATAATAATAATAATAATAATAATTCAAGAGAGAGGGCAGAGATTGGCCAGCTAGTTGTGTTCATACTATAAGGAGCATTCAACCTGCTCCTTGTAGGATCACAACTGATACAATTAACGCAATGAACATCTGAAGGGAGTCTGTAAAGACGTCTAAGTCAACACTTAATCAAGTCACAGATTGGTACTAAGAACAGAAATTCAAAACAGATGACCAATTGATCTTCCTAGAGTCTGATCAAGAGAAATGCTAATTTGGAACTTGGAAGTCAAAAAGCTGAGAACTGAAGCCCCAGAGACCAAGGTTCTGGTCCAATTGGTAGGCTGTAGATACATCATCTTTCCAGGAAATGTGCCTAAGATACAGGGTACTCCATTTCCTTCTACCCATGCTCTCTCTTATGCAGTTATTCAGTGCTTCAGCACAGAAATTAACATCAATAAACACAGGCAAACGGATTTTGATCAAGAAACTGAGTAAAAACAGTCCATAACAGGGAAGGCCTGACTTGGAATAGAGATCTTTAATGAGGAGAGGATACTACATGTATGAAAATGGAGTTTTTTTTTTTTTTTTCATTTCAAATTTTTAGCAGAATGAGAAGTTCAGGTATACTTGTGAAGCACGTGAACTGAAGGCAACAATTATGAGGTATTGATAGAACACCGTTTATGTAGAGCGAGATGGAAGTAGAATACTGACAATCATCAATCGAGGAGACATGGTTGGGAAGTTACCCAAAAAGTCAATGATGAGCCGGCCGTCGCAGTACCTGCCAGAAGGGCTACCAAAGAAGGTGATTCCATTAGGGAAAGGAACTCGACCAAACGCAGCTGATACAGTGCCCGTGTCTGAATTTGAATCTCCAAAGTTAAAAATTGCCGGGAAATGGCAACCTTTTGACTGTTTAAGATCCAATCTACTCTCTCTTGAAAAAAATGTGAGTGCAGCAAGTAGAATGAATCCAACTCCAACCAGTGCCGCGCTCGTCCTCTGCAGCCTCCATGGTAACCCCAACCTACTCAATCCCACTCTCACCCACTCCATGTCTATATACATATATGTGTGTGTGTGTGTGTGTGTGTGTTCAACCCACAAGCATCACACCCTGGCTAGCAAGCGGATTACCCCAAGCAACAGTACAGTATTCGATGCTACAAGCGATATTCTTTTCTTTTCAAACGGCCACAGTACTAAACTAGTACGGGGAGGAGTAGGAGCTGCAAAACCAAAACTCTGATCGGAGGTTAGAGAGGTAATACAAGGATTGAGATTGAGATTGAGATTGACCTTCAGGTTCTATTTCTATTTGTGTACGGGTAAGGGGCTTTTGTCTCATAAATAATAATTATAATAATAGTAGTAGTAGTAATATTAAAAGAGTTTTCTTGGCCTTGTGTGTATGTATCACCTTTATTTTTCATGCTTTTGACTTGATTACCAGTGAATTGTACTTTTTTTTGGTTCAGGACTTTTTTCCAATGGTTATTTGTTCCGCTTTTAAATCCCAAATAAGGACAACCCCACCTCCAGTCCAGACACGGAAAATCCTGCCACAAAAATTGGGGGCAGCCTGGAATTCCAATTAGCCTTGCACTTAAGAGGGCAGGTTGGCAGGCTTTAGAATTAACAACTGCATTATTCTTCGAGGGGACCTTACGACTCTCCTGCTTGCCAAGCAATAACTAGTTGGAGGACACATACTTTAAATAAATAAAAAAAAATGGAAAACAACACCAAAGTCCCAAGAAAGGGCACGTCTGAACGAAGAAGTTAATCTCTTTCTTACCAAAGTCCGTCTCTGTTTAACTCAGAAACAACACCATAATAAAATATTACCTCTATGCTTTTGTTTCCTCCATGTCTCTTCTTGTATTGCACCCTGGACTGGAATACAAACACTGGTCTTTTTATTCATTAAAAATTTTTTAACTGCGCAATTACATAGCCAGGAGAGGGTTGGAGATTCGATTCATCTTCAAAAGATCGCAGAGCATTGTCCCGCCAATTACTGTCCTTTTCTAATAATATTAATCAACATCAACTAAGAATATACAACAACCCAAGTAAGCAAAATTGCAGCCCATATTTCAATTACGAAGTGGAATGTACAAGAGCTGAGAACAAATGTTCAGTCCTAAACAAACCACTATCCCCACCAGCAGCCTACTTGAGAGGGAAAGGAAAACTTTAAAACCAAAAAAAAAACAAAAAATAAACAAAATTAAACAAGAAAAGAGAAACCTCCAACATGGAAAAAAAAAAAAAAGAAAAGAAAAGAAAGAAAGAAATAAACTAAACAAAGACTGCACCAAGTAGGCTGCCTGCATTACAACAGTCTTAGAAAAGAAATAAGCAAAACAGGTTTCCTCCCTCAAAATGGTAGGAAGAAAAGGGCGGAAAAATTGCAATTTTTACACAGCTTGGAGTCAATAATTGATCACCGCAAGACGTCCAGTGTCAATCCTCAATATTTTCTAGCTCCATTCGCAACAAAATTAAGAGAAGAATAATTCAACCATGCTAAAGATTATTCTGTCCTAATCAGTCAATTATGCAAGTAGGAGGCCAGAGAAAATTAGCACGACATCACCATCTCTCCCTTGATGTTGACCTGCAAAAGACATGATGACAACAATTCTCAACAATCTCACCCAAGCAACAATCTCACCCAAGTAACAAACCAATTTAATAAGCATATCAAGCCTATGCCCAAACATCTTCTGTACTGACTGAATACTCAGAATTCCTGGTTTCAGCACCAGATGCAAATACAGAATTACCACTTGAATCACCTATTTGGGAACATGCAGCAAGTGTGTACACTAGCCAATGCTTGATTAAAAAAATAGTAAATGAAAAACCTTGGCAGCAAATTATTCTTTAACTTTTGCAAATTGAGATTGATCCAAATTCTAAGCAGGACAAAAGAATTTAGAGTACATAAAGTTCAAACTAACCTAAACTAAGAAATTACTCGCAACTCAACAACCCCAAGAGTCAGAACATACAGTGGATGCATGCATGACAAGCTTACTCTTTTTGCACTTCATGTGGAATCAGTGGATCTTAGAATTTCGACCAGGAAATGTATTTGTCATCCCCAAGGATCAAGATCATAAAAAAAGATGATAAGCATACAGAACAAATAGTACCTGTCTGTATCTCTGTTGCCCAAAAATCCTCTGCTCCTACCACCATGATAAGATCTTCTATCATCCATAGACCTTGGCCATGCATCTCCAGTGCCACGTGAACGAGGCCTGTCCATGAACTCACCACCTCTTGGCTCTTCATATGCTGCAGGCTGAGAATGGGGCCTCTCAGGATGCCCAGTAAACCTACCTGCTCCAGAACCTGGCCTTTCAATAGGTTTCGGGGCAAAGCGAACTTTGTCATCCAATTCTCGAATCAGCAGTTCCAAGTCCTTTTGCTTTTGAAGTATTTGATCACGTAAAGATTGATCATCACCAGACTTTTGCAGTAATTCCTTTTTCAGATGTTCTATTTCTGCTTTCAGATTCTTTTCCTCCTCAGTCTCAGGCCTGAAACATTATCTCCAAGTTCAGCAACTAATGAGATTTACTTCTAACACCCAAAAATTCATTTCTTTGGGAATTAGTCTAATCTTGTAATAGCTTTTGGCTAAATTATGATGAAAGCTCACTATCTGAAATTTTAGAGTAGACAAAATATGCATCAACCAACCTTAGCAGAAAAGAAAAATAAAAGTGCGTTAGAATCTCAAAAAAGACTAACATATGTAAAGCAAAAAATAAATCAAGAATACCTTTGAGCCAACTACAGATTTACATAAAAAGTGCAACCCTGATGAAAAAGAAGTCCAAACTTGCTTCAAGAATGGGGGAAAAGCTAATAAAAACATAAGGAAACAAATGAAACACAAGGAAACATCTATATGCATATATTGTCATCATCGGGACATTCATCTCCCCTGAACAGTGTGGCTCACCAGAAAGCATTGATTTGTGTATTCTAAATTAAACTGCACTGTCCAGGGTTCTAGTCTTTACAAATTCATCATCCCCACACTCAAATCACAAGAAATATGACACAATATCAAAAACCCCATAAAAGATTCAACCTAGATCACAATATGTTAAACTATCCAATGAACGCCAAAATTCAAAATTATCTATCCAGGAATTGGCTTTTCCTTCAACTCATCTCAGATTAAGTACATCCATTTGAATTATCAACTAAGAGCCCAGGAATATCTTCACTGTTCAAACAAAATGTCCTAAATGTCGCTCAAGGGAAAAAAATGTCCTAAATGTCTGTAGGTATTCTTTATAGAAAGCAATATGGGTCAGAGCTAGTAGAGACTCGAAAACAATGAAAATATCATCTACCTCATGGACTTTATCAATGCACTAAAATTAGTATGATTTTTATGCCTACATTTACAAAGGCTTAAAGAATGCACTTGATTTTCTGCAAGAAGAATTAGTCCAAATCACTTCACTGTTCTCTTCATCTGACTAGATAGTTTTACTCCAAAAGTTTAGATTATAAGTATTCTATTATCCTTCAATTTCATTTCTGCTGTCTCATGCATCCTCACACCTAAAATTCGTTAAAAAAAGAAAGATGAAACTCCCTCTTAGTCACCATAGATACCACTAAAGGATCAGGAAAATGACATTCCCTGTAATTTAGATTTCCTAATGTTTATTGTCCGCAGCACTCATCAATGAAGAGATACAGAGAGGTTAAAGGAAACATAGGCCCAGGCAAACTAACAAACTGGTAGTTGATTGTTCCCAAATAGTTGTAAAAATCAGCAGCCTGCCATACTATATCTCCAGTGGTCTGTGTATTGTCTCTTTCTTTAGCTCCATGGCATTATTTGCATGGTGAATAGAGTTAAAATATACAGCTCAGAATAACATGTGATCTTATAAATACAGTTCACTGGCCTACCAATGCTCTGAGTCGCTTCCATTTCAGTCTTTCAGTATTAGATCCAGGTCCAACTCTCACAGAAAATCATACATCATGGTTTCAAGTTCATTATTTACTACACCAATTATTACCCCTCTAACATATCGACTATGTATATGGAATTGGCAAAATTACACCTAACTGGCTAATTCTCACCTCATGCAACCCAGAGTCTAAAACTACTCTATGCAGTGTCAGATAAACAAACATCCAGCAATTTAGTCTGCTCAAAGTGGGCCATATTTTGGTTGGAGAATTTAATCAACCAACCAATGAAATTCGATTAGAGTAGTATACTGTCGTAAGATGCAAAGTTTGAATAAATCATGCTTGCAACAAGCATTGCTATTCTGCAATATTCATTAAAGAGTACTAATGATGCTTCAAGAAAAGGCCAATTAGAACGCAATAACAGAATTTTTTCAACTCATCTCATGCATTCGTGTCGGTGTTATATTATGGTTCAGTATCAGTGGAAAGAAGACCATCAATTTACCAGAACACCATTATGCCATACATAGCATGTAAAATATTTTGACTACTCCCTCCTCATAATTTGGTTGAACAACATGTTAAAGGAAGAACTGATAGTAATTACAGAATGATAAACCCATACTAAAAGAAATTTACGATGGCTTTGTTTAATGCATAGCAGGGTACACATATAAAGGAAAGTAAATGCATTCACTGTGTTCAGGCTGGATATAAGAGTAACTAAATCAACCAGTGGCTCAATAAATACACAACAGGCAAAACAAAAGGTAAATGGCAAGCATGATTTGTGAACATAGGAAAATTCCAAAGAAGCAAGTTCCGAAGTTAGTTCTTTTGGCAATGTTGTTATATAATTGAATAAACTATCCTGTTTTTCGTTTTCAATTGAACATAGGAAAATTCCAAATAAGCAAGTTCCAAAGTTACTTCTTTTGACAATGTTGTTCTATAATTGAAAAAACTATTCTGTGTTTCAGTTTTCAATTTCAGATCCCGTCATTCTCCAAATCACAAAACCCTTGGAAAACATATGCAAAGAGGTCTAAGATCACAATGCTGATCTTAGAACAGCCAAATAAGCAAAAAGGATAGCTTCTACCACATGAGCTTTCAATGTAATATTATGAACCACACCACAGTGTTAACAGCACTAAGAAAACCTACTTGTGGTAAAGTCGATATTCCTAATGCAGGTTAATGCTGATACATGTTATGATGAAGTGCTCCAAAAGAAATCAAGCAAATGCTAACCTATCCACACCACGATGCTCCAAGTCTAAATCAATCTTCCTCCAATCAAGACCCTTCTCCTCTAGCAAAACCTCCCTGGGCTTAGCATCTCCAAAAGGGTTCACCTTAGGCCTTGGCTTGATTGCTGCCTCCCCTCCTGTTACCTGCAATGGCTGGCCTTCTGACCTAGCTGACTGGGAGCTCCCAGGCCTACTGGACTGAGAGCTCGCCGGCCTACTATTAGCGACCTTCTTCGCCTCAATTTCAGAATCCAATTTCTTCCAATCCAATCCCTTCCCCGCCAGCACTTCTTCTCGGGGCCTAGCTGCCCCAAAGGGGTTAGGCTTATTCACCTTCACCACCGCTTCACCCTCCTCACCTCTGGGAGGGTCAAGAACCAATCTTTGCCTTTCCTGACTCCCATCACGAGTCCATTTCTCGGGCTCAGGCCTAGAATCCCCTCGGAAGCCTGACCCGAAACTTGAAGATCTAGCAGCTGGTGGTGGAATGGGTTTTTTGGTGGCACCCCAATCGTCAACCTCATCAGCCCTAGAAAACCCACCACTGCCACCGCCCAAAGAAGCATACCGGCTGGGGCGAGCCGGACCAGCAGGACCCGAATTGAATGAGGGTAAAGGCTTCTTCATTGCACCCCAATTGTCAACTTCATCAGCTCTAGAAGGCTGATCAAAATCTGAACCTCTAACCCCTTGAGGCGGGCCCCTCCGACGATCATCCTCAAAACCCCCATAAGATCTTCGAGGCCCTCCTCCACCCCAGGACCCCTCCCCATCCGAATCCCGGTCTCGCATCCTGGCCGGTGGAGGCCCACTGCTCCGGACCCCATAATTAGAGAATCCTCCTCCCAGACGCCCGCCACCATATTGCATTTCATCTCCGGCTGGCCGTTCTTTCGGGCCAGTAGGTAGGCGGAGCATTTCCTCGTGGGTTAGCCCGCGCTGACTCGAGGTGGAGCCATAAACATTCTGCATCGTGAACTCTTGCAAGCTCATCTTGGTTTTCTTCTTCGTCTGCTTGGAGACGGCATCTCTGAGGGACGGGTAGCTCTGGGATTCTGCGCCGGTGGCGGAAGCGGCTCCGGAGGCCGCTTCAGCAGCGGCTTTGGCGGCTTGCTCCCGCAGTTCTTGCTCCTCTCGTTCGGCCTCGGCGGCCCAGGCACCGATATTTCCCCATGGCGATTTCGACATTTTCGAAGACGGATTGTCACAAGATCTAAAATGAGGAAAAGGGGGAAAAAAAAAGTTTCCTTTTTTATAAAATTTGTTACCCTCTATTTTAATTGATGATTTAGTGGTGTGCTATTTTTATTAAGGGAAAAAAATAACAGGGGCTCCGAGAAAGGAGCCGGAGCTCCGACAACATGAAAACGGGTATTAGGAAATGTTTGAATCACTTCTGGAAGGGCCGGGGTGGAATTGGGTTCAGAGCCTTGTCATGTGGTGGTGGTTTCCGTTGTAATGGACCAATGGTAGTGGCGGTGGTGGCGGAAGTGGAAACTGGAAAATAGAGTAAAATTTGGCGTCAAGATGGAATTACTAATTGGGGGGACTACACTACTATTCCCTACTCTTTTCTTCTTTTTTCTTTTTTATTATTATTATTTTTTTTTGTGTATAGGGGGCCCTAATTGTCATGGGAGGAGTAGTGGGGGGGCCACTTGAGGTGGTGGTGTGTTGTAACCCACCTGAAAAGGATGACGTGGAGATGTAGGAGTGGCTCCAATGGAAGGGTCGGGGGGGGGTGCGGCGGAGTGGAGGCCCGACGGTGGAAGTGTCCCATGGCCTTTTGGCACGTCCCAAGTGTGCGTAGATTACTCCCAACGTATCTTGGGGACTGTGTGGGAGACAGTTGTGAATCCATTTTGTTAACAAACTAAAATAAATGAGTTTTAAGAAGTTAATTGTTGGAATAGTAGTACTTGTGGTTCATTATGGCTTGGCTTAATGGGCTCCTTGTTTATAAAATGTTTGGCTTAATGAAACATGATGGATGATTAAGGTAATTCTATGGTGCTGTGAACTTGTACGTTCTGCATAACCCCTCAAAAAACAAAAATAAAAAAAAAGGATGAAAAATGTTATCCTATTTTGGCAACTAACATCAATTTGTTGAATTGCTATATAGTATTAGGAATCATAAAACGTTTACAAAACACTTACAGATTCTCAGCATTTTAATTTGTTTGTGGCTACCACGGTGCGTTCTAGTAGGAGGCGAAGGAAAAAAAAAAAAAGGACAAAAACAAAACAAATAATAGAAGGGCAGGTTTAACTCTATTCCCCTTCTCCATTTCTGCCCCAACATTTGTGGCAAAAAGAACTAGAATTGTGAGATTTGGTGAAGAGAAAAAAAGTGCAGAACACAGATTATATTATATTTTCAGGAGAGGGCAATGGCAGCATGGGGGGTGTACATCGCATATAATTATTAAGTGACCACTAAGCACAATATGTCACCATGTCAAGTTGATCAGGTACATAGCCTATCTCTAAGTCAATGACGACTCTATTAATTATATCGGAGATCAAAGTAGTAGTAGTATAACAAATGTTGATTTTGTCCTTGGGTCTTAATCGAATAAGGGCCCCAGGTTTGGACATATGCGGTAGGTAGTCTTTCAAAATACCATACCACCAAGTCATACACTTTTGTTTGTTGGGAAATATATAGGATTCCTTTGTAGTATAACGTAGCACCTACGTGCTCGATTTGGGGACCTGAAGTAGCAAATATCTTCAGCCTTGTTCAATTGCATGGATTTTTGCAACAAACGCCGGTGGTTGGATCTGAATCGGATTGTCAATTTTCTTTTCCTTTTCCTTTTCCTCAGGAGAAAAAGAAAGAAAGAAAGAATCACCCTACATTTGTAATCATGGGACCTTTCTATTCCCCGCTTACTTTTGTTGTCACAATCACGAGACCCTGATATTTAGGGAAGGAATGCCATCTTTTTCAGAAGGTTAAGCAAGCTTAGGGCTTTCAAATATTTTTCTCTCCGCCATTTTTCGTACTTTAAAGCTTTCTTTTTTTGTGGGAATTGGGAAACACCAAACAATTGCATGTCACCATTCCCTGTCTACACTTCCAACGGCTGTCAAAATTTGCTCCTCCTTTTGTTTGTTTGGCAGAAAACTACTGAATCTTAGGCCTTGTTCGGCTGCTAAGTTTTTTTGGGGGGTTTTTAGTCCTGCCGGGGGGCTGCTGTGCTGTGTCTGCTAGTGGGATGAATTTATCAATCCACTCACTGATAACAATATGAAAAAAGCACTCCATCCCCTGCATTCTCGTCTGCTTGTTATTCATATGCTGGTCAAATACGATCGAAGTCAAATCATATATGCTGGTCAAACACGAACGAATTGTTAGTGTAATCGTCTCGAAACGATCTTGCTTATTTATTTAAATAAAATATGCGTATTTTGTTTAGTCATGTAGATCACTTTCAACGTAGCACACATTTTTGTAAATTCTGCGTGAAGCGTTAACAATGATACACACCATGTAAGGCCTTGCGGTGTTTCTTCTTGACTAACACCGGGTCTTAACTAGTTGCTTGGCCCTAATTGGATATCAACAAAGTCCAATCGATCGCAGAGGATTTTATGTACAGGAATGAACTTCTCCCTTATCATTACTATGGCTAAATTGACCATTCCGCATTTGTCTAAAGCTTTACGGAGGTAGAAGAAACACACATAGGCATGAAGTATACAGCTAGCTAATAGCCACCAAAGGATGTTCATGTAATTAGGAGAGGTTTGCATTTCTTAACCATGAGATCTCGAGTTCGAAATTTATAAGAATAGAAAAATCAACATTAGGAGAGTTTTCTCCTTGCAAAAAAGTCGATGTGGTTCGAACAGAATTAGTCGCAAAATCGTAACACGAATGCACACAACTGTGGTTTATATCAAATAATAATAATTTTTTTTATGGTCTGTAAAATAAAAAATAAAATAAAAAAAAAGGCAGCTAGCTAATGGCCATCATCGCTCAAACTTTTGCAAGCCAGCCTTAACCCATGGGTCTTCAGCGGTGGGGGTCCCTATCTTCCAAAGTTCCAAAGTTAGTGAGACAATACGGAAAGCTGGGTTCGGTGGCTGATGACAGGGGTGCAAATCTGTACGGGTGGCTGGCTGGCTGGCTCTCGCAGTAAAGAAGAAGTCAGGCCCAGCTTTCTGGGCCACAAGAACAACGAGTTTTTTGGGCAAGAAGAGTAGAGAGATCCACTGTTTTTAAACACATCTCAAGATAGAAAGGTAAGGGGAAGAAACAATGATAAACTGAACAGCATTAATGCTGTAATCATGTGAGTGAACCCGTGTAGGGTGGCTCAGCCGGTCGGTCGTGTAGTTACTTTTTAGTGCAATAACTCGTATTCAAATCCCGTTGGTATCGTGCTCGGAGTGGGTTGAGGCATCCTCTCCCGAATTGCAGGAGGATTTGACCCGAATACCCTCTACGTAATCAAAATAATAATAATAATAATAATCATGTGAGTGAATATGGTGCATTTGCATCTTTGTATTTCACTTTGTAACAATACAGCACTGATAACTATGAGGTAATCGCTCCCAAGGAAAGCGATTAATAAAAGATTCGCAATGACATCGGAGCAGCCCCAAGAATGCTCAAAAGTGCATAGTTGGCTGAGCAATCAATCTGGTCTTCCCCAATGGATTTCTTTCCAAGTCGCTCTAAGCTGCCAGAACCATCGTCCAATAGGATACGCCATAGCAGGATCACATTAGAGCTCAAATTTGCTTAGCAGAATATTAACCAGAACAAGATTAATTACATATTATACTTGTAGAGGATAAACGAGTTTAGACGTGCGGGATCTGTCCAATCTCCTACTCGAATTTTATACGACTCTGTAGAAACTTTATAGGCAACCAGTGATCAGGGCACGGCATATAGAGGTGTGTAACAAATAGATTTTAATGTAAATAAAATATGATTTTCTTATTGAATTGATGATTATCTTGATAGTTATGCATATTGCTGCTAGTTATGTTGGGAACATGCTGTTAGGTAGCCAGGGTGAAAATTTTGGTAAGTAGCATTTGAGGTAATATGCAATGCGGTGAGCAGTAGATTATTACCAAAAGAAAAAAGGGCAAGGAAAATATTTACACTCAACAACTGGGTACAGCCACTTTATTATTGAGAGATAATGTCCATTATCTTTCGATAATTGGGGCATTTTGGTATGAAACCCAGTTTTAGCAAACCATAATATTGGCTTGAATTCAACTTCTTCCATTCAAATAACCGCCTAAAGGTAATGAGTTAGCCCACAAACCTGAGGCCACAATATAGGATCAGCAGCAGCATGTACCTAACTCTGTTGCGCTTCTTCCACTTGCTAGATTCTCCACAGGTATGTATGACGGAATCAGGCAAGCCACTCAACTCGCACAAAAAACAAAAGAGAAAGTGAGTCCTTTCGACGGAAGGAGGCCTTTCCTCCGCTTCAATCCGCGGATAATGCAAACAGCATAGTTTTCTTGAAGGCTCTGAGGAAAAGCATCACATGATCAGCAGAAATATTTCCTAGGGAAAAAGGAGGAACAAAACCTTACAAAACAAATGAAAGTTACATGAAAAGAATGGCTTTCTAGTTTCCCTTGCAAACCTTGAAATGGACAGCCAAAAGCCAGGAGAAGCTGCAAAGAGGCCTCCTTTTCATCTAGGACTCTCTCATTTCCTACACTGTGGAATAGGAAACTGACCATTGCCACTCATGGCAGAAACAAGTTCAAGTTGGACCCTCAACTTCGTTTCCCACTTGATGGGATTCTTGCATAAACTACGAAATTCAACAGTACATTAGTGGATAATTAAATGCATCCCCCTTCCCATAAACCCCCACCCCCCACCCCCACACAACACCTTCAAAAAAAAGTAAAAAAAAAAAAATCCAGTGTTCAACCTAACGTTAGCCTAAATATCCTATCAAATGGCAATACTATCCTGCTGCCGATTTCGCAATCAAATTAAAATATTGAATCATGCTCAAAATGACTTTTCTCCTTACAAAGCAAAGTTAAAATTGCTTAACCAGTAAAATGGAAGCACTTCATAATACAAACAAATAGGACAAGACTGAAACAGATTAAAAGGAAAGGAAAGTGGAAGTCTGATGCAAACCTGAGCTTCGTTGTAAGTTCCATTGACACTGACGCCATCAGTACTACCAACCAAGGGAGGAAACTCGGTCAAAGACCGGTCTCTATCCTTTACCTCAACAAAATTTTTAGTCTTCTCCTGAATACTAATCAATATATTATGCCAAGTATTAACCCTGGAATGACCTTTGCTGGGCATTCCCACATTCATCTCAGCCAAATCATCAGTTTTTACACTCAACACCTCCTCAGGTATTGCACCATCAAACAACCAAATCAAACAAGAACAAAATCCCTTTGTGATTTCTGAGTCACTATCAACTTTATATCTCATAAATCTGTTACTATCCATTTCTACCTGCAACCAGACCGTGGTTGTACAGCCTTTGACCCGGTTTTCTTCAGCCCGACCCGACTCATCAAATGGAGGGAGGAGAGTGGCATAATGTAACAGTCTTTTGACTCTGTCAATTGGCTCAGATAAAGACTTGAATTCACAAGCCAAACAATGAACCTTTTCGGGCACCGTTAAACGTTGCAATGGAGTTTCCCGAGTTGCTAAACAAGAACTAGAGGAGTTTCTTGGATTTCTTGAGATTGGCTCATCAGGCCTGTGAATACACTTCAGGGATGTGAAAAAGACGGGATTTTTGGGGAACCCTTTTGTTGAAATTGTTTTCTCAGGACTCTGAACACAATTGTGGGATGTGAAAAAGATTGGATTTTTGGAGATCTTTTTGGAGAAACTTGATTTGAATTGAACTTTGTGGGCTCGGGGCTTTTAGTAACTTGTGAAAGCACTGGTGATAAAAATGATAAATTTTGGGTTAAAGATTGCATTTTTGGGATGAAGAGAAAATTAACTAAAATTTGTGAAGGTCAAGGCTAATTTTAGTGACCGTTAAACGATGAAGGTGGAAGTTGGTTGGTGATCTAGTGCAGAGTTTATGCAAGAGAGGAAGACGCGGAAGATCCTTGAAATGCGGACCCGATTCTGTAAGTCTGAGGGAGGGAACTGAGACGGTCGCAGCATCTCGGGCCTTTTATAAGGAGGGAAGGGGGAATGAAGTAGAGGAGAAATTGATTTGTCATGGCTGCGAACAATTCCAGTAAACGATAGAAGGCGCCAAAAGGAAGGTCTATTTTTGAAAGGAAGTAAATCAAGTAACGGACTTGGATTTTGAAAGATGGATGCTTTGGATAATTGATTGATACTTAATTGTTGCAGCCTATATAGTTATATTTATTTACCTATATTTTTTATTTGGGTTGATTTTCTAATTTCTTGATAAGAAAGCTAACATTTCTTAATTTCTCAGTGTAGATTGCACAGTTTTAAGGAAAAGGTTTTTGAATATTCCTCTAGTGCACTTATGAATTATCTTTTCACTTCACATATATCAGACTTTCAAGATATCGGAGGTTTTTTTTAGTAACATAGATCTTAGAATTATTAAAGTTTTTTTTTTTTAACAAAAACTCCTAAAAATTCCAATTCAAATGGCTCAATTTATTAAGAACACTTTTGGTTGTCTATTCGAACTGAAAGTAAAATGGCCTCTAGTGAAATATTGTTCGATTTGATATATATCCAATTACAATCCAAATAGAACCAACCTCTAGTAATGGCCTATTAGCTGAACTAGTCAACCCCATTAAATCTTCCTGAACTTGTTCTCTGAATTGAACTACAACTTAGCGAGTAGAGTCATTTACAGATGAAGAACAGTGTCGTCACACAGTTAAATGGAATGGAGAATTGGATGAAAATAGTGGAAAATGTAGCTCAGGAAACCGTGCACGAAACAATATGAATGGAGAAAATGTTGACTAGTGAAACTCTTCTTTAGTCAAACTGATTAACCATCCTCATCCCTCTAACCCTTTAAGAGAAACATGAGTAAAGATCAACAACTAGTAAATCCTATGGTTGGAAAAATTTGTTACTAGTTCTAACAACTCTTCTTAGTTCCTGCTTACGGATTAAAAGTTTCGAAGTTGGAGGAACCTTTTCATGGAGTGTCGTTTTTCGTAATTTGATGAATCGGGGCATGTCTTTTTTCTTGTCTACATAGACTACATAGTATTATTAGCAGGCAATGCAATCTTGGTGTTCCCTTTTCCTTTTTGACATAACATGGATCATCATATTTTATCAATAAAAAATATTTCATTTCAGCCATCACCATGTTAAACAACACATTCACGCACCTAAAAGCCGTGCTAGGATCCTCCTGCTGCATTCCACAAAGCTGGAAACAAAACATTATTTATTGATTTACCAGATCTTGATGCAACAAAAGTTCTGTCAAAAAATTTTTTTTTTAATTTATTATACAGCGTAAGTGGTGCTCAAGTCAGCATCCAGGAAGAAAATATGTAAGTGCTTACGTCAGAGGGACCACCACCAAGTAAATTATTGTTGTCACAACTTGAGAACTCGCTTTTCTTTTGTCTGCAATGGTTTGTGTGGCCAAATTGGACCTTGCTGAAGAAACCTTTTATGGCAGCCTAAGGAAAAAGTGAATAAAAAATAATAGTGTAATAAATATGGCAAGCCTCCGGGCCCCCGGACTTTGCCCACCAGTATATTCCTTCCGGTGGTTCATTGCAAGGATATTCCTCCTACAGTTGGTGAGCAAGAAGGCCAAGAAGATCATCGATGAACCTAAAGGTAAACATCAATAATTGCCTTGTACATTTTGGACTGATTCTGTTGCGTGTTCAGGAAACAAGAGAATGGTTCCTTAACTTCCTTGGGTCCACAATAATGACAAATACTATACAGAAATCATTTTGGACACCACAAATACTGTACAGTTTCGTTAACATGATCCACAGTAGATTACTTGTCCTAGGCGGCAAAGACATCCACCAATTCCTCGGAAACACAAGAGGTAGGTAGTGGAGATAACTGAAAATCTCATCCTCATTTCCATTATATTAAACAGGAATATCAAAGTGTGAAGGGACTGCAGAATACGGTCCGCAGGCAAAGCAAGATATGAAGGTGAGAGAGAACAAGACGGGATTGAAAAAAGGTGCGGATAGCATCCGGACCATAATCAAATGATATGTCGTCAGATCAAGGGTGGTTTCCTTGACAGCAGTAAGTAAAATAGGTGTTTTCAGCACTAGGTGCAGCTCAAGGTAAAAAGTGAACTGCCATGTGGCTGTACAACCATAGATACTGAGCTTGTTACAAATCCAAAATTTGTCCCCGTCCAGAGCTCCGTGCATGCGCACGAAGTATAAGGTTGGTTTCCACGAGGAAGTGCCTTGGCTATATCAGATATCGTCGTCGACATTAGTGTCTTATCTGAATTTAAATTAAAAAACGCAAGGTATATTTCTCCTGCATGACAAGAGAGACAGATAATTAGTTTGGAAGTCAAGTGCTCAGAGTAACTCGTTCGACTGACTGTTGCAAGGGCGATTCACACAAATTATGTGGATGAAAGTTGCAGAGCAATTAAGCCTAGTTTTTAATACTGCCTATACCTAACAATGCATCGGTAATCTCACAGATTAAGATGGTATTTGTCTGAACCCCCCTTCTGTTTTTGGGCCAACCCCTTCTATCATTACATCCGGGGCTTACTTTCTGCTGTCGTCATTCTTATTACCATACACTGGCTATCATTATCACCCACCCACCCAACCCCCTCTTTCCCCAAAGAAAAATAAACCACCAAAAGGAAAACAAAAGCTGAGGTAAAACATAGTCAGCATGAATGCATCAGAAAACAGTTAAGACGAGATCATAAAGAAGTGGTCATTTCGACTGCTTTTAGAATATCTGAGAAATTTATGCTCATCCGTGGTCAAATTGGTTTCAAGTTTGGGATATCATACCTCTCCTTCCAGTGGCAAGCCAAGAACGAGTCCCCCCTGCTCCTGCATCAGCTGCATGAAAAATCAATTAGTTAGTTATGACCACAAATACTATCTCAACAGGGAGAAAAGTATTCAGATATCTTCTATCACCTTGGTTTCGTTTCATTGACGCACAGAGACCTGAGTAACCATTTGCCAGGGTTCCATTATACTTCAATTCCCACATCTAGCAAGATCAACGGCCTTGAAATCATTTTGAACCCCAAAAAAGAAAAGCTCAAAAGGAATAAATAAAACTAAGTTTAAATTTGATCCAAGTTAACAATAATGTTTCCAGTGGACCACAAATTCATAACATATTATGTTTAAGATGATTTCACAATCCCTGGACTTCAAGTTTCAAACTAAACACACCTGATTGGCATGCAGCCGGCAAGGTGAAAATGAACCTCTTCTAAACTCCTTTGAGGTAAGTTTTCGACTTGCAGATGCACCAAGGCAGAAATCTGTTCCTTCTGTTGCTAATAAACGGAATTTACCATGACTTCTTTTGTCTTGCATCTCTTCATCACTGCATTGCCATCTTTGTACAGTCAAACATCATTATGTCAACAATGATACTGAGTGAAAGTCTGTCAGTCACAACCAAGAGAACAAGCTAAGGGAGAACATCATTACGATTCCAAAATCAATTTTTCCTTGTATAGGCAGAAAGATGCATGATGTTCGCTTTTTGAGTTCTCTTTCCAGCAAACTTTCTCAAGATCATCACCATTTGCTTTAACTGACCAACCACTAACATCCTTGTCCTTGCAGCTACTTAGGCCCATAAACTGGTCCTTCGAGGCATGCCTAACTTCATAGTTTTCTGGCTGGCTGGTGAGAGAATATCGTCTTGATTCAAAGTATTTTTCACCTGTTAAATATGGAAACTGCACTCAAAATATTAGTCTACTACCATTAGTACTTCTATCCACAATTCCCGTAAAAAGATGTGGTTTTATAAACTTGCCTCCATATTATTTGAGCTAAAAGAGTTAATCTCCAATAAAGTAGGATTTGTGATGAGGCTGAATGTTGTTTCATCTAGATTTCTCATGTCTCCTCCAAACATGAGAGGAGATTTCACCATGGACCATAGTGTCATCTGCCAGAATAAAGCATTGATGATAAATTTCCTACTGAAGATTTAGCATTATATACGCTTCAACTTCTGCAGGAGCAGACATACCTGAGTTCTTTGCTCATCAAGATTTAAATTGCATTTCCTGTGTGGACCATCATTTGTACCTATTAAGAAGGACATATGAAATTACTGTGAATTTCTTTCTCTCTAGATACTTTACACAACTAATTGAAGATT
This sequence comes from Gardenia jasminoides, assembly GCA_013103745.1. NCBI lineage: Eukaryota > Viridiplantae > Streptophyta > Magnoliopsida > Gentianales > Rubiaceae > Gardenia > Gardenia jasminoides. Next base: position 43,009,224 of record CM023105.1, read on the forward strand.
GTCCATAATATTTAGTTCCTGGAAAAATGATTTATATGACATCAGCATATTCTGTATCAAAACATTAGATGCACGACCAATGCACTATCCTTGGTTTGAAAGCCTTGAAAAATTATTGGGTGGCTCGTCTATCACCAAGAAGCTAAACATGGATCCTGCAGCTGACACAACATAATTGGTCATTGTGATGGATTCAGGAGATCATCCAGTCCAATGATTTGTTTGATGGTTCTGTTACAAGAAAACTAGATTATTCTAATTCATCTCACTACTATGGTCACAGAGGAAGAGATGGCACTATTAGAATGCATAGTCAAGTGAACTAATGACTCTGGAGATAAGTTTATAGGCAGCTAGTCTGCAATCCATGAGCTTGGCAAAATTGTCTTAAGTTCAATCATAGTGACATGACAAGCATATATTTAAAATGAAATTGCATCTTTATAACAGTAACAGTTCTCCTTCCAATCAGTCCTCAGAAAATTCCTTAGATAGTTTACCTGCAACTGTTAGCCAACCCAAAGGTAGCATATCCAAATCGGGCCATGACTTTCCCTGTAGACCATTGGCTCCTATCATATTTGCAGCTGCGAAATCCCTGTTACAAACACAAGGAAGGAGCAAACATGTACAAGCCAAATTAGCGAAAGAAGCAGCAAATGGAGAATTTACTCAATAATATGAAATGTTGCAGATGCTAAGAAATAAATGACCATGACAACAAAAAGTAGATATTCTACCGTGAAACATCAAAATGGGATGCAACATCTCCCCATGTATCCCAGTCATCCCCAGTTATCCTATACATGTTGACTAGGCTGCTGACACCCTTTGCCATGCTTGGTGTTACACTAGTTCCAGGAGATAGCGAATACAGGATGGGGCGATTAATTTCACTCAAAACCTGCACACATCGACTTATTTCTGTAAGGAATTTACAAGGAATGCTTTCAATTGCATGTGATTATCAGTGTAAGTTAACTATTGTTTTCAGCGAAAAGGTGATCTAACACCAAGCTCAAGCATGAGAGAGGAGGAGAAGGAAAAGAAAGAATAAAGCATCATGTTGCACCTTTGAAACAAAACTTATCTCGTCAATATTTAAGTCATCACCAAACACGCAATCATGTTTCACTGCAAATAAAGAGAAGAACACCACATTTAGTAACTGCAAATATTATATGGAATTTTTAGTAAAAATCTGTGAGACTACCTCAGTTCCTTCCTACATGTAACAAGAGTTGTGGATTTTTCTATGTCGACTTCAAGTTTTTGCTTTCAACAATTCAAAATTAATAATTAAAAAAACACTCATAACATGAAAGACCTCAAAAGCTAGCAGCTCACTATCTTCAAAATGTAATGGTCTTATGAAGCATTTACTAGAAAAAGATCAGAACTTAAAATAACTTTTTTGCAATTCTAAAGACGTCAGCGTTGATAGTCATCAGAACTTTGTGCTGGAGAAAGTGATGCCATTAGCTTTGGTATATTCAGATTACCAAAATCAACACCCCATGCTGCATACTGATGGTAGAGTGAGCTGAGGAATGCTCTTCCAGCTCCCAACTTTGTATCTACGCTCATGAAACCATTGCGCATCCATTGACAACTCAACTCTTTAATACCTATATCTTTTGCATACCACTTTCGGCCTGACTCTTCATAAGCCTTGCCCTAAAATACATGATAAGGACAATGTAATCAGTTGTCTGCAAACCAATCTTGTGCATTTATATTCCCCGGCATTAAAGGAAAGTATTTATTATGAGTTTTATAAATGCAGCACATTCCAAATGCAGTAGCATAAAAAAAAAAAAAAAGGATAACATTATGGTTAAAAAGTAAGGAGGTTACCGTATTAATATCCAAAATGGGGGTGTTGGCATTGAATGCCTGTGTACTTATGCCTCTCATGACATGGATCCCGAACTTCAATCCCAGGCCATGAACTCTGTTGGCTATCTCTGTGAACCCTTTCCCTTCTTTGGAGGAAGGCCATCTTCCTGGGTCAGGAATCATCCTTCCCCATTCATCAATTACATCAAATCCAAGAGAATCAACAGAAGCACCTTTCACTTTCCTTCTATACCAAAGATAATCCACCACAACATACTGCAAAGAGAAACAAAATCCAAAACATGTAACAAGAAACCAATTAGCTCTGACATCTTGCAATTTACTCACTCTTAAGAAGAAAAGAAAACCCCACTACATAAAATTGTCAGTAAACTGTGTTCTCAGTACCTCATATCCATGAGAATGCAATCGCTGAGCAACGAGTTCTGCATTTTGGAGAAATTCTTCCTCGGAAATGGTCCAACAAAAGGAGTCATAAGAATTCCAGCCTCTCGGGGGACAGCCGGCTCGCATTTCGGATTCACTCAGAGATAGTCTCTTTGACATTCCCCTGACCATGATCATTAATACTATGGGCTATTAACGATTGTTTATAAAGAACCAAGTCGTACATATGAATGAGCATCGAGTGTGTGTTGGTCATTATCGTTTCAGAACAAGCTATTGATCTCTTATATGCGGCTACTGTAAAGAAAAATCAACCAGTTACTAGGAGTTCTGAATTGTTGAGTACTTTTAGGCTACTGGAGCCGGAAACTACCCAATTACAGATAATATTGCAATCTATGAGTTGTATTACTTACGTGTGTATAAATATATTTAATCTCTAACAAAGTCATTCATTTAGCTCATAACCACCCCAACCTCTAAGCATAAGACAAGTTAACATGAATGACACCATATAAGTAGGATTGTGAAGTTCAGTGTCGATATTGCAATGCAAGAATTCATCACAGAATAAGGAACAGAAAAAGGCCTTGTGCCATTCGATTGCTTAAAGAAAATTTTCTACTCCCATGAGATGAGATTAGACAAGCTGCAACTGATTTGAAGGGGGATCAGAAGTACCTTTGAAGGGAATCACACAAGGCCAAAAACAACACGATCAGAGCTAAAATCTGCATATTGACTCCCCCGATGCTCAGTGAATTTCAAAATATGACGCTGAGGAAAGAAAGATTGGTGAATAAATGAGAATCCAATCTTCTTATCTTTAAAACTCCGTATTTGTGTAAAAATGAGTGGAACTTAATATGATGAAGAGCTTTTACTGTTAGTAAAGGTCGCAGTCAGATACTACAAGTTAGTGCCACCGACTCTGCCTTCACCATGATGGATTATGATGATGAATCATCAATCATTACGATCATATATGACACGGATTACGGGCCTAATGACACGGAATTTAGAGCTGGATGATGAGGAGTGAGTGCAACAAGGGCCTTGACATTGAGATATCCGGGAATCATTGTCGTCCATTAAGGACTAGGCTCTGGTCTCGGATTTTGTGGCTCGTCAGTCACTAGTTGTTCGGGAGTGTACTACTGTTAGTCAAACTTCTAGAGTGCGTGTCTACGTGTGAAATTTAATAGTAACGGACGACAATCCGCCGTTGTTTTAATGCGCAGGTGCTCACTTTGAGGTGAGTCACAAAGCACGCGCCACGCGCCAACTACTGCTGCATGGTCTCTCTCTCTCTCTATTTTGCTCAAGTATATCAATTTACACTGTATTAAGGATAAGACCTATTAATCTTCAACCTTGTATTATTGGTTTGATAGAAGCCTTCTCATGTTAATGTTACGTATTATGCGCAAATATAATCTCAACACACTTTTTTATCTTTCCCAAGGCAGATTCTTTGGCTATCCGGTTGGTCAAAGGAGGAGAGGGATCATATATGGACAGTAAAAAGGCATAACGTTTTTGACTTAGGAATCATGAGATTTATCCTAATCAACTCCATTTATTTACCATTCCACTCGCCAAAGATTTGTTTGACACAGAGGGCTTAGGTTTGGTGTTTCAGTTCCACTTGTCTCATTAGTAAGCATTAGTTAGAAGAACATCTCTGTAGAATGAAAACCAAATAGCAGCAATTAAGCATCAGTACATTACTGAGCTTTTTAGGAAAGAAACAATCGAAGACGAAGAACAATGATGACACTGGGCCCCCCGGGGGGAGTGCGGTGGGTTATCTGCTCATATAAATTTCGGAAGTAGAAACTTACCTGTGTCCGACTTTGCATAATTTTCTTGTTGTCCATATACATAAATGAGTGGTAGGTAAGCAAGGAGGATGGATTGCGGATGCAGATGCAGTCTTCTTGAAGATTACTTCACAGGGAAATCTGGACCAATTTAACCATAATTGCATACAGTGGACCTGAGCGCAATTACAGGCAGCGGATTTGCGGGCAATGGCCATCAAGGCATGGACAAAATAGCTCTTTTGCTTAGTTTTGAGGGAAGTGGGAATTGAGCAAAAGAAAGCTTTAACTACTTAAGCCAAGAAGTCACTAGCCTTGGACACGGCAAAACTAGTTGTGCAAACATTGCCTGCAAGCAAGCCAAGTGCTCATCCATTAAAAGAATAGCATTCTGCCAACCAACACCAAGCTTCAGGAGAGTCACTTTCCCCCTCACAGAATTTTAAACATCTAGACTCCTTCATATGAAACAAGCTCTACACCATCCGTATGGCAAAAATCAATCCATATATAGATTAGAAGATCTACAAAAGTTTGCATGGTGGAGTTTTGACCCGACCGACAACCAGAAGGAGGAGGCACATAAGAAAGAAAAAACACCATGTGTTAAATAGAAATAGGGGAAGTGCTTTCGATTTATTGAATGCCAGGATACTTTTTTTTTTTTTTTTTTATAAAAATGAGATTTCATGTACCACAATAATTAAAAACCTAATATACATTGCGTTGTTGCTCAATTCAACTAAGACGTCCAATATTAAGATACAAAACTGCAGTATTCTCCTCAAGGAAGAGCACCCGGTCATGCAAATAGTTGCAGGGCAGCTCAATACCACCCACTTACAAGCCTGCGCTTCAGAGACTCTCCATCTCCATCTCCAAGCAGACCTCCGATTCCCTAAAAGATTGTTTCCACCATGCAGGCTCAGATTCCCCGGGTCTCTTCGGTGGAGAGCCGCTTTGACGACTTTCCGATGGCATGGCAGCAGCTTTACCAAAGAGACTCTTCCAATAAAATTCCTAGAGTTTACCTTCACTGTACAAGTCATCACAATCAGGCTCTACACATGCAAGGCGTTAGAGGGTTCTCCCAGATGTCGTAATTAGGAAACGTTTCTTCAGGTAATCCAGTTCGAGTCTGGTGGGTAACGACCACGTCTTCCACAAAGGTGGCCCAGCCCATGTATGGGTCGCCTAATGACTTGGACATCAGTCCTTTGTCCGGTTTGATGGATTTCTGTCGATGACCCATGTAACGACGGTATCCAATTATCAATTTAGCAAAGTTTCCTCCATGGGTCATGACAAACACATCAGACTTCAAGCAGACCAAGAAGTCAAGGGCGGCCAGGCTAGTGACATGCTTCCTGAAGCCATCCAACTCCGCTTTGGTCGCCAATTCCTCCTTTGTTACCTGTTATAGATCCCTTAACAATCATATCAACTAAGAAAACAAAAATGACAAGTGAACTAGGATACATATGTGAGTAAACAAAGCTCACAACTCACAAAGAACATTGCTCATCTTATGTCAATCGGAAGTAATAGAAAAACCACGCTCAAGACTTCAGATGACAGCAAAGCCCATGAAGTTAGTTAAGCCCTACTGCAATTAACATCCATATTATCTATTTAGTCTTTCTTTCAACTCTCTTATCTTCTATAAGCATGATATGATGGAATAGCTACTAAATAGTTCTCATTAAAAGCTCTTCCAAAAGGTTGGCCTTCATATATATGTTTGGATATAGGATCTTAAATTACTAGAAAGTTCCCTTCTGGCTACTCAGACTAAATTATCTTCCTGCCCATAATTACCAAAAAACTGAAATACCATGCATCAAAAGACTAATTCAATAAGGATCACCGGAAGGGTTCTCAAGGACAATATATTACACATACCAAAAAAGTTGATTTTGGACAAAACAAGTGTCAAAATCTATTACCACAAGTGTCAAACCTATTGATAGCAAACACAAGTCAAAGCATAAGAATTTTTTGTTGTATGCCAAAGTATAATCATACCGAATTCATGTATTCAGCACATGCACACGAGGTTAAATGATCCCCCCCCCTCTCTCTTTCTTTTCTGGGGGATCAAAAGGTTAAAACATATATTATTTCACCATTCATTTGTGGGATAGAATGCCTAGGTCAGAGACATGACACAAGAAAAGAACAACAATAAAAATATAGGAACAGTAAGTGAATAAAATGGAGCAAGTGGCCTTACAAGATTTGGGAACATATTCCTAAGGGGAGCCATGCGGTTTTGTCCACCATAAACCTTGTCCTGAAGCAACATATATCTGGGTTTCTTTGGGATAACCCATTGCTCGAAGCATGACTGCCACTTCACCAGGCTCAAGGGGGCACCGACCTTCCTTCCGCTTCTGAAGAGCTAGAGCCCATAGATGAGAACCGTCCTGCCAGAAAACAAACAGATTATCAAATTCATGTTGTAACTTTTTTTTTTCCTTTTTTAGTATGGCAATTATGATGAACTGAACCTTAAAACGTCGAGGCCATTCTTTCAGTCTGTACAGAGCCATGAGAGCTTTCTCTGCTCTTGTTCCCACAAAATCACAGAATGAAAGGCCTACCATCCCTTTCTCAAACCTCAGATGAAGAGCCCTGTTTGGGAAAAAATTTCAAGGCTCACAATGCAAAGGAAAAAAGAGAAGAGATAAAACAACGTTGTCCAAATTATGTACATGAAAGGATTTGGGCCGGCGGTGCGATTTTTCATCCTTGATACAAGTTGATCAGCCATTTGCTCAATCTCAGGCAGAAATTTGAGAGCATGATAATTTACCCTGCACCTGAGTCTGTTTATTTCTGGGGGAACATTATCATATCTGAATGGAAAACTAATTAGTTAGTATTTATGGTAAATTTAAACCTGCCGATTAGTCAAACCAATTAAAGAAATGCCAATAAATGACATTCATTGCTCACCCAAGTCGGTCAACGAAAGGCTTTAAGGACATTATCTTCTTCTCCTTAACCCGGGGTAGAACATTGTCAATATAGAATTGTGCTGGAGCATACTTGGGGATGTTCTTCACTGTCCGTCTATCAATTATAGTACAAAAGCAGAAACAAATGAAACATGTAATACACACCAATCCAATCAAAATTTCCACCACAGACCAAACTGAGCACTTTAAAATTTTAAGATGGCTACAAGTAGGAGAGAACTTTCCCATGTCTGATTTCGGACCAAAAAAAGTTTGCACAATCTTACAAACACTGGGGAAAAGGAGTACATTTAATTTTTAGTGACTAATGACAGTTTGACCAAATTGGTTAAAGATTAGCATGTCTATATGTTGAAAGCAGGTCATGATGAGTTGCTAAAACCTTTAACCAGAGATATGAAAGTCAAACTGTGGTTTGTGATGAGAATACTAAAAAAAAAAATTTTTTTTTTTAAAAACATAGAATAGCAGACCTTATACTAGTGAACAGCTCTGATTTGTCAGTAAACCATTCAGGAATGTCGCGAACAATTTGCACATCATCCTTTAAGTAGTCAATAAAATGGTCGACATCAAATATGTCTTCAAATTTTCTGCAAAGGATAAATAACTGAATAAGTACCTAGAGGTTTTTGGCACCTTTAATACCAATAATCAAACTCAACCAAAAATAAGAAATAAATAGCTATTGCTGCAGAAGGTACTAGACAGAGAGAGAGAGAGAGAGGTGAGTGAGAGAGATCTGCCAACTAATACAAAGATGACAAGGATGTGTTGTACAGGAAAGTGTGTACTTTCGAGCTGCATGCATATCAATGAAACAAACAAAACCCTTGCACATATCAGATGGTGTATACTCCATGTAATTCAGAGTTCAAGTTTTAGCACAAAATGAGGTCTGGTATTTGCAGAAACAATAAGAGATATATATTGAACAATGAAGCATGTTTTACTGGTCCCAGAATAAACAATAACTTGAAATAAGCTCAGGTCACACTCAAGGAGGTGAAGCAGAGAACATGAATGGTAACGATAACAGCAACATAGGTGATAAAGAAGATATGTAAACAGTGCATGTCAACATTTCTTTGGCCGAGTATCAGCCCCATTTTCTGTAACATACAGTACACAGTGTATAGAATTTTCATGAAAGCTTCACTCACGTCTGGTCCTTCCATATCTGATCTTGTTTTAAAACTGGCAAAATAAGAGTCGCATTCATTATCTTGGCAACAGCCACAGCATTGCAAATCTGCAAAAAAAAAATAATAATAATAAACAAAAAAAAAACAAAAAGAGAGAGAGAGAGAGAGAGAGAGAGAGGGAAAAAGGAAGGAAGGAAGAATGAGTTTATGCATTGCACTTATAGATAGGAGCCTTTAAATAATGTATATCCTTTGGGTGGAACTTGGAAAGCAGCAGCTCCAAAGAAAGTTCAATACTTTGAATGAAACTTCAATGACAAAAAAAGGATGCAAAACAAGGGGAAAAACTGAGAAGAAGTTAACGAAGCAGGTAATGCATCAGACGCACAGATACCAACAATTGTCCCACCACAAGGTGAAGTAGAACTGAAAAGTAAGTTTATATGAACACTTGGACATAATGTGCATGACTGAGTACAAGAAAGATGAAATCAGACATAACCATCACCATTGACCGATTAGACAAGTAAGAAAGAAACAAATCATATTTACTATTTGACAGTTCAAAGAGAATCTTACGGCAATTCTTTGCTGGTTCAGACCACCCTCAGCATGTATAAATATATATCCACTTGTGTCATTCTCAGCAGGAAGATCTACAAAGAGTAAAAAAATATTGTTGTCGGATACAAAGGAAGAAAAACTTCACCATCAACTTAAAAAACGGAGAAGATAGGACTAGTAAATTAGTGAACACAAAATCCCCTTTTCATTCATCCGAGTTATGTTGCAAATTTCAAAAACAAGTTTAAAAATAGGATAATATATGTATGTATGTATTTGTCTGTATATATGAGCAAACAAGAGATTACAGTAGTTCGGAGAAAACTAGTGATGCCATTAGCTTTTCCTCTCTGATTGTCTTCTTTCAAAATTTCTCCCAAAAGCTTCATTACACAAGTTAATAGTTTCATTTTTTCGTATGCAGACTACATGAAGCAAACACTTTCCAATTTCCAATTATTAGATAGTTGATAAAACCAAGCTATCTTAAACAAAGCACTATGAAAAGAAGGCCAAAGGCCCAAAACACATGGAAATTGGTAGGAAAAAGAAGCCAAGTTTCAGAAATCAAATTTTTTTTGGCTCTATCTATCAAAAAGAATACAATATCAGTTTATGGAACAACTTTATCAGTAAATGAAAATTTCCCCATTCCAGAAGAGTCTTTAGAATAGAAAAGGAATTTAACACTTCTCTTTGAAGGATAATGCTGGTCCTAACCATATGGGAAAGTTATTGTACTAATCATCTTAACTATGTAACTTAAACACAACATTATACATCGTTAGTCTTGTTACCAGCTTTAGTCTAGTATAAAATCATTTCTTATTAGTTGATAGGCCACAAATATATGGGCAGACCAAATTTTTGAAAACAATTAACAGCAAATGTCAAGTATAGAAGTTAACCTTTTGACAATGTATATTCTAATATCTTTTGCATGACAGTTACTGCATATTATCAATATTGGTGTTCACCCCCACTTACTTTACAAAACAGAATGAAACAAGTAGTTTTTTGAGCATTATGTAAGGCAATCAGCTCTGATATGAGTGGCTTCAAGATAGGATTTTAATTTTGCTTCACACAGTTCATTGCTTAATAAACTTCAAACTCCAAAAGATTACGGCAGCCAAAATATAAAAGTAAGCATTCATGCTCTGCATCACACAAATGAGTAATACAACATAAATCAGTGACAGAGTTTTAAGAGTACCAGAAATTACGCCCACACGTCGCTCAGCACATGGCTTCCATGAAGTCGTAGCTGAATATGGATTCTCCCAGAGTGAAGGATGCTCCTTTACCTAATTGAAATGAGATGAGCCATACAACCAATATCATCATATTGATCATTTAAGAAAAAAAGAAACAGGAAAAATTACAGAAGCATTTCTCTAAGCACTTACCAGCGGACAGTGGAGTACTATGCCATCTTTCTTGCACAGATATGGAGCATTCTACAATTCATCAAAACAATATTAAAGAAGGAAGCCCAAATATTCTTAAGAATTTGCCAACTTTCTTGCACAGATATGGAGCATTCTACAGTTCATGAAAACAATATTAAAGAGGGGAAGCCCAAATATTCTTAAGAATTTACTTTGGAGAGAAGAATGTCACAAACAATTTTAAAAGCCACTCATCAATAGTCCTCCATTTTAGGGTTTCACATAGAATGCTGAGAGCACCAGGGAAAGAGAAACTAAATTTTGTAAAAACAAAGAAAAAAAAGGGAAGAAGAAAAAGCTTCCAAACCGCTGCATACTAAAGATGCATTGAAGCAGAAAAACAAAAGGAACTAAATAATAGTTTGACACTGAGCAATTACGTCAAAGCAATGCTTTACTTAAATAAAGCAGAATTCACGAGTTCATTAAAGTTAAAGAAAGAATATACAGTTTAGGATAACAGTGACAGACGGAAGCATATCGTCATGTTTGTCTAATAAGCACAAGTAAAGGTCCGCGAGGGCACAAAACCTTGTTGTAATAATATTTTCACCTTTGTTTGGTGAATAACATTTTACCTACTGTGGATTAGTCAACTCTGTCATCTGAATAAAAAGGCAGGCATAAGAAATGAAACAAAGGCACTCTATGCATAGTATATTCTACTTGTGAAAAAAGATTAACTAGCCAAACTGGCATCTTTCGTGAGGCTTTACATCACTTTAACCCAACTGTCAAGCATCGGATATCAAGAGAGCCCTTTTTTCTTAATCAGAGATTGTATATGTTAGGCCTGTGACCTAATTAAGTTATTATTTTTGCACAGCCCCAAATATAACTGCTCTTTTCTAGTAGCATTCTCAACAAAAGCCACATGAATCATCAGGTATCCTTTTACTCAAACTGAAAGCCTAATTTCTGAGGCCATATTCACCAAACAAATTACCATAATTGAATCTCCTCTATCCAAGAATTAGCACAGACAGCTCTGATGTAATTCTTCTCCAAGATCTTTAATGTACATTAACATGATTAGAGTTCATTATATAATAGATGGAAGCAATACAATCACGAAATATTCTAAAATATATAATTCGTTTTCCTAGTAGGTTTCTGCACAAGGAAGGGAATTTCCAAGTTATCACTGCAACCCAGAAGTTATCCACAACCAAGAGAATAATTTCAGTATCAAAAGTTCAGCTCCTATCACCAAATCCCATGCCAAAACCAAAAACGTGTAAAAGCCTACAAGACTTTAGGTACTGAGCTCCAATAATACACCATCCTCCCCCGGCCCCCACCCCCACCACTCACTCCACTCTACCCTGGAAAATATAATGACCAACAAACATAAACAACTCCTCAAACAATAAATGCCCGAGAAAAAACTACCTCTAGCTAATCCATAACCAAAAGTCACCAATGTAACTATTTTACTTATCAGAAGCTCAACAATTTCCAACAGAATCAACATTAAAGAGTCGAACTTTGTAGAGCCAGCATGTAAAATCAAAACGACAAGCCGGAAATTTTGCTAGATGTATAGCTAAACTGCGCGTGCTCACCAATCGAGTGACAATCGACGAAACTGAAATAATTCCGGCGACGAAAATCAAAGCAAGCACGAAAACAGAGATCTTGGAAAAGTGAGGATGGAGCCTAGCGTCGTCGATGAAGGAGAAAGGGAAGAGAGAGTGCAAGTGCGGGGCGGAGAAGAAAGAGCGGAGGGCCCCGCGATCTCGAGTATGACGACTACGATTGTCGTCGTCGTCGACGGAGGCGGGAACATTATCAGGAGACAGTGGGGAGGAAGCCACGGCGACGTCGTCCCGTTTCCTGGGTGACGCCGCTCGGCTTCCCATTGAACTCGAGTGACGGAGCTCCGCCATTGCTAGCTTTGGACTGTACGCCAGCTTCGCCGCTGCCGCCTTTTTATTTCATATATTTTCTTTTTTTGACTAAAAAGAAAAACTTTCCTTCTATTTATTGAAAAAAAAGAAATCAAATTAGCTAAAATTGCTGGTTTCCTCTTTGACGCATCATCTTCTGTAACCAGACTGCGCTGACTGTAGAGGAGAATCAAAGAATGGAGGGGTGACTTCAGATCGGGTTTTAAGTCTGATCACCCCCACACATTATATGTTCGGGATAATTTCAGAAACCTCCCCTGAGATTTCATGAAATATCACTTAGCTCTCTTGACGTTTTCAAAATCTCTCTTACCACCCCTAAAAAGATTGTGGATCCACGTATCACTATCAGAAGAGATCAATTACCAATAATAACCTTATTTCTTCCAGCAATTATTTAGCTTCTAAAGACCAAAAAAAAATTGACAAATGTCATAAACATGTAATAGCAAAATGCCTAACAAACAATTGACACCACTCTTCTTTTTGTGTACAAACAAATGCGTGAAATTATCTAACAAGACTTCCAAAGACGCACAATTGTTTATCAGAAGAAATACTCATAAAAATATGACTTTTATTTGTATATTGTAACCATCATTTTTTCTCTCATTCATTTCTTTTTCGTGTGAATAATACGATAATTTGGAATAGAGGAGGAAAAATTGCAACTTCACAAGGAATAAAGATTATTCCTGAAACTTTGGAGTGAATGTGTGATTTTCAAAACAAAACTACATAACAGATGAAAATAACAACTCGTTCTTTAAATGATCAATAAATAATAGGAAATGATGTAAGTTTCATAATCAAAATAGTTACATAAAAGTAAGAGAATGATATATAATTTTTATGCTTGGTTGTGAGATATTCTTTCTGATTGGGTTATACAAATAGATAGTTGATACCAAGTACCTACATAAATTCCTTCCATGCGTGAACTACTTTTAGGTGGTATTTTTTGTTTATTTGGGAATTACAAATTAGAGAATGTCACTTTGTCTATTGCTATTATTGACATTATTAGAAACTTCATGACTTATTAATATTATGTTTCCAATTTGTTATTTTTTTTTGAATAATCTAAGGGTATTGAGTGAGTTGAAATTTCCTCTCTCCTCAAACATGTATTTTTTAATATTACTTTTGCTGAGAGAGGGTGACATTATTAATAAAATGTCAATTTCAAGAGTGGTAAGAGATATTTTGAAAACGTCAGGAGAGCTAAGTGATATTTCATGAAACTTTAGGGGAGGTTTTGAAATTATCCCTATATGTTCTACATTTCTTCCGTACTTTTTTCTTTAATAAAAATCCTATTCAATGGTTAATAGCACTATCCGCCCTTTAAGTTTGTTATATTTGTAAATGCTTCCGCTGTATGGTTCCAAGATCCTTTGTTTGGCAGTTAAGTTTTATGCCAAGTTTGTATGCTGCTAGTTTTTTACCTACTTTTGCTATAGGATCTTAAAAAACTTTCAAAGTTTTAATGCAAATTTTAGCAAATTTGTATAAAACTTATTTGTTTCAATGTCATTTACAAGAATCCTCAAAAAACTCAAAATTTTAATATAATAACTCCAAAACACATCACTTCTAAAAAAATTTTCTACAACTTCTACAGTAAACTACAGTAGATTTTTATACAAACTTTCAAAAAATTGCCAAACATTGGCTACCAACTTCTCAATCAGCAATTTAATTTTTTTTTTTTAACATCGATTTGTGGCAACTTTCCTCTTGCAAAAGTTTAGCATCGTGTGGTATGTACTCGTAGCAATGGGTCAAGGAAGGAAAGATAAAATGAAGCCTCTGTAGTTAGTAAAATATGTAACGGATATTAATATGGTATATTATATGTATATATATTCTACGGAAATTTTTTTCAAAGATACGATTAAAAGTTCCGCATAAAAATACGTGTCTAAAAGGATTACATCATATAAATTCATACATGAATAGTATGAACACAGTTATAATTTTCAAAGGATATGTTATATTTATACCATTTCTTAAACTTATTTTTGTATATAAAATGTTTAATTTTTTAAAATTTTATCATTTTATTACTTTAATGCATATAAATCTATAGTTATTGTGATCTATATCGCTCCTTTTTTATATATAACTCAAAAAGTATGTTATTATCCTGACTCAAATTTTAATTTTTTTTTAATTTAAGTACAATTCTTGAAGTACAATACATTAAAAGTTTATTAACGTGTTGTATACGGTTAATTGAAAAGGTACATATATTTTTCAGAGCATTTTTGAAATACATCAAATATGAAAGTTTTTTTTTTTGAATGATATGTACGAACGCGTATTATATGGATATAACACGGATATTTACTAACTATGGTTTCAAAGCATCTAGTTATAGTCTGAAAGGGAGAGAAATACCATCATCGTAAGGGAATTTTAGCAAATATTAAAGGAAATTAACTCACTAGTTTAACTCTCTTTTACTTTCAAAATGGACAAAAATGCTTTGAAAGATCTTTGCTTTCTACCAGTAGCATCCAACATACTCATAACTACGGATGAGGGTGTGGAAACTTTTAAGGATGACCATTTCTCTGGTGATAGGATGGTTTAGCCGGAAATTTTCAAAATTGTTTGGTGAGATTGATATTTTTGTAGTTTGCTTTAGTTGATTGGCTACTTTTTTCAGTAATCCCAAATTCTGGTCATCACTTAAGGGGCATAACTTAAAAGAGTCTCTCGAAACTCCGGAATGGTAAAATGTCACATTCAATGCAGTTACCCCTCCTTTAACTCCATTTTTTTGTTAATTACATCTACCTCCCTTGAGGTTAGACCAAACTATGAGTCAACCCCTCAGATTCTGAAATATTACAGAAAGATCTTACGTCCTACAGGATCTATAACAGTTAAACCCCAACTGTCAGACTCTTAATGCTGACTAACATATTTATTGCTAATGGGGTTAGCATGAATTTTCTCCAAATTTCAATATTACCCACATATCCCAAGCCCCCTTCTTCTTCCTGTTTCTATTTAATTCCAGATTCTAAAATCATTGCCTCTGCAGCCACCAAGCTTTTACTTTCATTGACAAAACATCACATTTGACATATTTTCCCCGTGTGGACATGACATGAGAGAGGTCCAAACAAATATTATCTTGAATATCTTCCTTCTTTAATCTCTACACATCACCTTCCAAGCTCCCTACTTCTTATCGCATGTTATTTTTTCTCATCTTCTGATTTGCATAAGCCAATTACGTGCCATTGGATAAAGATAATACGTACCAGAATATAACCCAAATATAAATGACTACGTATACATCTAAAAGCCTCAATGGTGCTTATGATGACAATGGAAATTGCAGTTCATGCAAGTCTCCCGTTTGCTTTTGACAGATCAAAAGGTCATTGTGGGAAATTACTAAGGGAGGGAGTTTTCCTTTCCTTTTTTTTCCCCCCCTTTTTCTGAGGATTTGGATTTCTTTTTTAATCCTTTTTCCCTTACCATTGTTATCTTTAGCAGGCTAAGGATTTAGGTTTTGTTTGGATTGGAATTTTTTATCGCAAAATTTTTATATTGTTTGTGATCACATTTTTCAAATAACTTTTTACTTTACATATATCAAATCGTTACAGTATTTTTTTTTTATTATGAAAAATCCAGAAAATCGCAATACAAAATGAACTTTAGTTTCTCATACTTGTTCATTAGTTTTTTGTTTGGTCAAAATTGTTTTCCAAGCTGGTTCTTGTTTGTTCATTTTCCATTCCCCCTTTCTTTAATTATGAATCCTTACTTGAAACTACGGCAAACTCTCCCTAATTTTCTTATTTAGTTCCCTTTATTCTTAAATTCTTATTAAGGACAGTGCAATCATTTAGACAAATAAAAATAATTTTTTTTTCTTTTTTGGTTTTATTAATCAACAGCTCATTATTATATGAAGTTGTACTGTTGTGTGCAGAGGGTACTCTTTGTAGTTTCATAACATCTGTCTGCTACCCTTAGATGGTGTAAGCGATGCGGCGTGACCGCAATGTGGCCAGACCTAAGCCTTCAATTTGTAGTTTGGTTAAACCTCAAGGGAAAGTAAATGTAATTAACCCCTTTTTTATTGGCTGAGCAAAGTGTCTCCTCCGGTGCTAGTAAAAGCGCAAAACCTGTACACACAAAACTTGATTTCAATGGTTAAAGATGTAATAGCAGGATCTGTCTATCCTCCCATTTGATTGAATTATGGTAAATCACACATGCACTATATATACTTGAGTGTTTGTACTGTGCATTATAAATCACACACCCATTTATACTTGTTTGGATTGATATTATTTGTTTAAAATTTTTTATTTGCATCGTCAACACAATTTCCAACCACCTTTTTATTTCACGTACATCACAACAAAAAAAAGTGCTGCAGTATTTTTTTTTTCATAAAATTATCCAAATAATCTACTATTCAAACACATTTTATTCTAATAATTTCTAG
Source organism: Gardenia jasminoides (assembly GCA_013103745.1). Lineage (NCBI taxonomy): Eukaryota > Viridiplantae > Streptophyta > Magnoliopsida > Gentianales > Rubiaceae > Gardenia > Gardenia jasminoides. Next base: position 43,025,825 of record CM023105.1, read on the forward strand.
AAAGCACACAATTATTAAATGAAATTTAATAATTTACCCAAGTCCCGATGTGAAGTAGAGAAATCGGAAAAGAAAAATTGTACCGACGTTTGATTGACATTATTTTTGTTGTTAGTATAGATTTAATGAAATTATGATGAAAATTTACACAAACAGAAAAAAAAAAAAAGAAAAGAAAAATTTGTCGATCAACTCAGAGTACTTCACTAACTAGCATTTTACCATAGTTAAAGCGGAGGCGCGCCTCACTAACTAGCGTTTTACCTCGGTTAAAGCGGGAGTCGCTGGGGCTTCCACTAAAGTCACTCTTGCTGGGGTTTATGCTTTTGTATGCTGCCAAAGGCCTAGCAGCGGAGAAGTGGAGGACGGAGGAGGAGGAGGAGAGGAGAGCTCTTTTTGTTGCAACAATTCGTCTGTACAGCCCACATTAGAGAGAGATCAGTAATTGCATGGGACAATGGAAACCACAAGGCTCCGATTGGAGTTCAGAGATAAAGAGGGCATTTTGAGCCAGTCCCAAAAATCAGAGGGGCTTAAACGGTGCTGGCTTCTCCTTAAACCCCAGCACCACAAAACCATTGCTGACCTCGCTGCTTACATTCTTCACGCTTTTCAACTTCAACCGTCTTGCCCTTATGGCCTCCTCCTCTACGTATGTATCTGATTCCTACCCTGTCTCTGCAATAAAAACTGCGCTGTTAGTTTGTAAATATACCCCTTCGTTAAAAAAATCCATTCTTTGCTAACATGTATTTGGCCTAGTGGTTTGGAGTTGTCAGCATGATCAGTGGGGTTGTCTCTTTTTATTGACGAATCAGCAATGCAGTTAAATTTTTTTTAATCCCACTGTCTCTGATTTTTTATGGAGTGTAAGGACCTGATGAACCTAACTTCACTGGGTTTAGGGAATGAATTGTGCTTTTTAAGTTGATAGATTTTTGTAAGTTTCGAAATAATAAAGATCATAACTTTCTCTCGAATTTATGGTACGTTATTTAGTTATAATTGTCCATACAGTGATTTGTTGCTGAATTGATGATGTATTTGTTTTCCTTGCTTGTAGATGGATGGCTACGTGCTGCCTGGGTTTGAATTGACAACCATTTTGAAGGATAAAGATGTAATCAGGTTGGGCCTAAGCATTCACTATTAGTCTTAGTCCTTATGTTACCCATAAATAAGTTAGGAAGTTGGTAGATGAAAGGATGACAGATGTTTTTTGTATTTGATCTGTTGTTAATAGTGTAAGGAAGAAAGGAATCACCATGGCTATTCAGGGAAACAATCCAATCAGTTCAGTTGCAGAAATGGAAGCTGTGGAGAAGCAACCTGTAGATGCTGGAGCACTGCTTTTAGCAAACGAGGAATTCGAGAAGGAAACTGGAGGTTATCAGAGTGATGAACCAGAAGATGAATCCGAAGATGCGGACAAGGGTGGTAAAGAGGAAGCTAGAGATGTAACTGAAGAGGATGAGGATGAGGTCAGGGAAGAGCAGTTAGAAAATTCTTTACATAATCCATCACAAGAAAATGCAACTTCGAAGAAAAGGAAAGCTCCAGAAAAACTGCAGGGGTCAAAGTACGCTGTTGCTTGTTTATGCTGTATTTGGATAACTTATGCTTGAGTCGAGCTTCAGTGTCTAACTAAAATGATCACTGACCCTTTTCTCTTCTTGTCCTGCATAAATTCCAGAAAGAAGAAACTACGTGCAGAGTGTCAGTGTACGATTGAAAATGCTGGTTCAGCAGAGCAAATTGATAATTCTGAGCAAGATGGTGTCCATGCAGCAAAGGAGAGTACTCATAAACAGAAAAAGGTACCTGAGATTAAGAAGAAACATGAAAGTGATATTGCTGAACAAGGTGATGGAAATATTGCCGCTTCACCAAATATGAAGAGGTATATATGACATAAGACCATTGTTTTTGACGTTTTGATTTCATATTAGTTTCTTTAATCAATTTTTTCAGTGCTATCTCAAATGAGCTAAGCTGAATTGACTAAGTTGTATTTTGTTTTTGACACTCGCAAACATCTTGGTCATATTTATCTAGACTTTCCCGAGAGTTGTGTATGTTATGATTTTGGAATTCTCATCGTAATCAAATTTTTGAGGCTGTACTTCACTGCACAACCCTATTTTGGCAGGAAGATAGAACCTCTTCTTCTAGTAGGCAACTTAGACTTGAAGAAGTCTCTGTTTCTCATTATGGCTTTCTAGGGAGAGGCATATTGTTCTCTGTCCTCCTTTCTAACTCTTTCAGCGATACGTCCATATTATATACTATATTTCTTGAAGTACTCTAACATTTAAATGGTACCTTTCTAACAATAATGTAATCTGATTTTGCAGGAGTGACCAGACTCAAAAAAGTGGAGAGGAGATTGAAAAAGTATCTGGAGGAACAAAGAAGGTTTGCAATCACAACCTGTTACTGATATTTGACCACTTTAAGAATGTATTGTTGACTGTCTGAAGTACATGCATCATCTCCTGCTAGTATTTGTCCTTCAAAATTCAAACTGAAGGATGCCTGTGGTGGACATCTTTTTAGAATTGTGACTGAATGAATTATCACCATCACTGATTTCTTGACAGTTTAATCTGTAGAACTGGACTTTCAATCAGGGTTTAGAAAAAAAAAGAGTAAAAGAAAGGTAGAAAACACACTAAGCATCTACGACCTGTTTTAGAAGTGAGACATCTGAATTATCATCCGAGATGATTGAAGTAAAGTGCTGCAAGGACAGAGCATTATACTGCTCTAAACTTTACCCCGTTTACAGAGCTCTTTCTTGCTTTGTCTTCAATATTGCCTTAGATTTCATGCAATTTGTCTTGCAGCTCCCAAGCAGAAGTGCTAGGCGCAAAAAAGCTAAGAGGCGATGGATACGTGAAATGGCCAAAATTCAGAAGAAAGATACCATTTCTCAACCAAAGGAAATTGTAAGTGGTCCAACATGCACATTATGGTGCCTTTCTGACTCCCAAAATTGGTTATAAAGAACCACTTTGCTGAATTTTGCGCAGCAAAATTGGAAAAAGAAACCAGTCAGAGCTGGAGTGAAGAAATACAACAACTGGACACAGAAACCAGCCAAATCTGATAGAAAAGAAGATGATGGCCAACCAAAGGGACTGGTGAGTGATTAAAGATTCAAATCCTCTTTGTTGCTCAAAACATGAATTCTTTTTCTGATGCAATTTTGATATGTAGCTATACTGGAAGCAGTGGTCTGGAAAAGATACAAATACTGATAAGAGAAAACGTGGAGAGGCATACCAAAATGGCAGTGCATCTGAGGAACCAAATCAGAAGAAAGGCTTGGATGATGAACTTGTACCAATTGTAATTAGGCCTGGGCACATCCGCTTTGAGCCTCTAGAGAAAGGTTGGATACACTTGTGTTTTTTTATTTCTTTGAATTGATGGTACTTTTATTCTCTTTCTTTTGGCTGTATGATGAAACCATGAGTTGCAATGTATGTCTTCACATGGAAATACCATTCTTAAGTTCGCCTTTTTATTGTAAAAAAAAATATGGTTTACTATAGGACGTTAACAAGGAATATGATAGCCTGTTTTAGCATTTGCAGCATGCCATCTCTTCTGTTTGCTGGAGTTGCTTGGCATTTAGTTGCAGAAAATCTGTCTTTACAATTTAGTTGCATGCATTAGATAGCTATAAAAATGAAATTGCATGCTGTTTCTCTGATAGAAGTCCAATCTTTTGACATCAAGAGCATAGATAATTGATGTGTCCTTACCTTGATAATGTTTTGACTTTGTATCATGCATCTAGAAATATATCCCCTTTCCAAAAAACACACTTACTAGTGGTGGGAAGTCGTTTGCTTGGTACAATCGCTTCCCTTGCTCCCAGGACGTGCTCCCCTCTCCCCCAAAAAAAAGGCCACCCTTTCTGAATGATTTTGTTATGAGAAATTTTCTTTGTCCACAGCTTCCAACCTGAAGCAATCAATTTTTCAAACTTGTGTCAAATTCCCACCGGTAGTAAACAAGTTTGGGATCAAATTCCCACCAGTGATCAATTGTCTACCAATGTAGGAGACTGTTTGCTTAATAGAACCGCTTCCTTTGTTCTAATGATGTGCTCATTTCTTTTTAACCAAGCGCCACTCTTTCTGAATGATTTTGTTAAGAGAAATTCGAACAGCTTTTGTTCACAGCTTCCTGCCTGAAGCAATTTATCTCCCAAAGATGGTGGACTGTAACTAGATGAACTATTAAGTAGTGCAATTTATTCTTTACTTTCAATGAAATGAGATTTTCAATGTCTACTTAATAGAAGCTTATTACAACCTCATATTACATGTTTTTCAACTTTCTGATAGAGTGAAGTAATATAAATTGGTGACTTGTTGGAGAGTGCAGATTGCTGAAGCTATAATTTAGAGTCCTAATATCTGTAAATTTGGTTTTGAATGCAGACCAAGCTGAGACGCAAAATCAAGTATCAGAGGTAAGCTATCTGTCGCACAGCTTTTTCTTGTACTTTTGGTTTAATGCTTGCTATTTATAACAAACTCTGTTACAATTTTCTTCAATTTTGGCTGAGGGTTTTACAGAACAGCTGTACAACTGTGTCATGGTAAATTTTGATATCTCAAAGTGCAAGTATTAGAACTATAGACAGAAAATGTTCTCATGTTGATTATGAGAGTTGATGGGCATAAGCAAGGTTTTGCCCAGCATTTGTTCAGTCTTTTTCTTTTTGAGCTGATATAAAGGTTGCTGCAAAACTCTTGTTTATTCTGATATGAGTTATATCCTTTCATTAATTTTATGCTTTTGAAGGATGGAAACATATCAAAATCATTTTTTGTGTGTGTGAGTGTGTGCATTTATTTGTTTATTTATATTTTCTTTTTGAGATTAAGTCACGAGTGAGATTTCTTGCATCTCAGGAATCTTTCCAGTGGAATGGAATCACCAGCAAAAGAAAGGGACAAAAGTGGGGAACTGAGAAAAATTCATCTTCCAGGAGAAATGGTTATAATAATATCAATAGAGAGCATCCTGTGACATTGAGTACCCCGAAAGATGTACATTTGAATGGACCAATTGATTTTGAAAAGCTTCCTCTCCTTTCGTATATGCCAAAGGTTGGTGTATATTTCGGTGTCATATTCTGCATATTTACGGATTGGGAATGATATTTTTATTTGTTGAAATTCTCTGGTTATGTACTTTCTTTGACACTTTCTGTGGTACCTGGCCTTTTCAAGTACTAGTTTATGCCAAAAAAGTGAATAAGAGGTTGACATGCTGTTCGTGTTTAATCTTGAACAGATTATTTGGAAAGCTTGTAGTTTGCAAAAGATTATTTGGTTGCATCATAAACACATTTTCCAACTACTTTTATCTTCCTAATCACCTTTTTATCTCACATACATCACATTTAAAAAAAAAAAAAGTGCTACAGTTTTTTTCAAAAAATTTATTCCAAATGATTTCCTATCCAAACACACATGTCCCCTTTTTCGATATAACTTTTATTGTTTCTCCTCCTCCTCCTCCTCCTCTCCTTTAGTTTTGGGGTGGGGGAGGTCTTTGGGGCCTGGAAGGAGGGGGATGGGTGGGGGTTTGTGTTGACGAAGTAAAAGTCCATGCCAAAGTTGTAGCCAACTTTGACCCCCAACCTGAGATGTCATATGGATATAATTTTAGAGCAGTAATTACCTCCTGGTTGCCTTCTATGATGTCTTATCGTTTTTGCAGGTGGGTGATGTGATTGCATATCGCTTGCTTGAGTTGTCATCGACCTGGACTCCTGAACTTTCTCCCTTTCGAGTATGATGGAATTCTAACACTACTTTGAAAAACTCTTGATTCTTAATATACCACAATGATTACAGGTTTTTGGATTTAACTTATGCTGCAGGTTGGGTATGTGTCATGGTGTAGTTCAAAATCTGATAAAATCATTCTGATGCCAGTCCCTGGGTATCCACTTATTACAAAGAATGTGGATGAAGAGCCTGATAAGCAGCCAGATGACTCCCTTTACAAAGAAGATGGATCTTTGGAGGTACTTTAAAGCTGTTCACCATCTGTCATTTTGCTGGTTGCCTATGTTATCTTTTCTCCCGTTTGAAATGTTAATCATGAAAACTTTTTGTGGATCAGGAAGGACCACAGTTTAAAGCTCCTGTTGCCTTTATTATACTAATAACTGTATGTATAAACCTGCAGATAGGTTTTGCAACTCTTATTGATGTTCGGATTGTCAAAGATGGCCATGAAGGTTCAACTGAAGCAGCAACTGATGAGGCAAATGGAGGTCATGCGGCCACTGAGAATGCCACAGTTTCTGATCCACCTGCCAAGAATGAGAAACAAATAGATGGCCCTGCCCCTGGTATGCATGGTTGATCATGTCAGAAAATTTATTGATAATCATTTGTATGGGAAAATTACAGCTGCTAGTTTAAAAAATGTGCCATCAAGAAGTTGTAGAAAATACACAGTTTCAATGTCGGTGCAAGATCCTTTTTAACCCTTAACTTCTTTTGGTAAAATATGGAAGCCTAGTGCTGCAAAATTGGTAAGAAATGTGGGAGTTTGCATCAGGTCAATTATGTTGCTTCAGAAATTATTGGTTAGGGGTCTTTGTCGGAGCTACCTAGAAAAGTTAGAAACAAAAGGTATTGGTATTCTGGTGGAAGCAAATCGCGAAGCTAATGGTTTTTTCACATTTTGGATAGTTTTTCTTTCTCCTTCTAGATACTTCTAGGTAGCATCAGGATGTTTTGGATTTGAAAGTGAGTAATAAGTTTATCTTTTGTTGGCTATATACAGGAAGTGGAGAGGCAAATCAGGGGAAACAAACAAATGCCTCAGGCTCAGGTACTTGCAAGACCTTACTAGTTCCCGAAACTGACTTATTCTTGAGTATGTGATTTTTTTCCTTTACCATTTTGGGTTTTGAATTTCTTACACGTTATATTATAGAAAATGGAGGAAACATATGGGAGCAATTGAGTGAGGCTTTGAATGCCAAGAAGGAAGAACTCTCCCAAGGAAACTCTTGGGATAAGGCCAGTTCAGGCAAGAGTTCATGGTCCTATAGAGCCTTAAGAGGCAGTGCCCTTGGCCCTACAATGGCTCTGCTGAGATCTAAAAACAAGTTATGAGATGAAGAGAAGGCAAGTTGGGGATAAATTTTGCAATGGCTTTGCTTTTCTCCAATGATTTTAGTTAAGTCTGGCCTATGACATTTAGCCTTGTAATTTCTGAACCTGCATATATTCAGTTGTGCTAACCATGCTGAAGCCTACTGTGAATATTACATTAGAAATTCCCAACTTTCTTAATTTTTGGGTCACTGCTTTCCTTAATGCTATGCACCCGGTGCAAGTTAATGTCATTTTTGAGGTCATTTGCATTCGGGAAAAAGTCGCATTTAAATTCTAAGGGTGCTCTTTGCACTCGGGAGCCTGCCAGATCGTTGGACAGGTGCAAGTATATTGTCCTTCAATTGCCCTGTATTCCTATTTAGGTTAGATCGCCTGTAATCATGCTAATGATGCCTTCTTTTGAGGTCAGACCAGGCAACTATTCGATCGTAGCACCTCAGCGAAAATGATGGTAGGAAGTTCCACTTCTGATTATTATTGCGGTGTTATTACCCAAGCATGAAGACAAAAGTGCTTCTCTTGCCATGAAAATCAAAGCAATTGCACACTCCATTAATAAGCGCTTTAATGCTCCTTGACCTCAAGCTCCGCTTTTAATTTCTTTACAGTGAATAAATGTAATGGACAAGCTTATAAGAATTGTGTGACTCTGGTATGAGAGTTTGTCAGAAATCATTTTCAAAATCATGTGTACGCGCCTAGTTACATCGTCTGATGATTGTACGTTATCAGAACATGACCACTCAAACTTGTTTCTGAAACCAAAACATTGGTAAGAGTAGTGTTATATGCATTTCCCATGATAGTTCCTTATACATGTTTCAGTATATAGTAAATGATCCCGTGGAATGCAATTAAAGTGACAATTCTTCGAAATGACAGAAAACATGGATAATGTCCAAACTTGCACAGTTGCTTCTATAAGATTCTTTTCATTACGTTTTATACACAAATTACAGGAGTATAGCTTGTATATGAAGGAAAGAAGTTCACTTAATTGTGCCTTATTGCATAACCTAAATCCCCGCAAGCAGAGTTTCTCCAGCATCAAATTCAAAGCCAGCAAAACTTGTGCAAGTCAGCAAAGATCATCTGCATAATCATACTAAAGAGCAACTGAGCAACACCATTGAGGTTGGACGTAATTAAAAATCTTCAATGCTAGCTGAATGAAGTTACTAAAGAAAATGACCGTAGTTTTTTACTTATTCCAAAGAAACTTATATACTTCTGGTTTTTACAGCAACTGGTCCCCTGTGCATGACTCCAGGAATGTTTCGCACCATACATCGCACAAGCAGAAAGAGAACTCTACTGCCTGGGATGCCACTTAACTTACAAGACCTGTAATAAGTTGCAGGTCCCTCGCAATATGGCGAATGCTGAAATTCAGGAACTAGACTTTGAAAGACTATTGGCTCCTTTCTCCTACTTTGTTCCATCATCCAATATGTTCTGGAATGAGAAACAGGGAAAATGCTTCAAAAGCAGCTCTGGCTCCTCACCTTCTTTGACTATCTGAAATCAGTAGAACTACAATTAGTTCATTCGTTCAAGATAATAACTGAAGCAACAATAAGATAGATCAAAGAAGCTGAACAGATGATTGTCAATGACTAAGCTATGACAGGCAAATCAATTCCAAATTTCTATCTAAACTTGAAAACAAACTAAAGAGTCCTCCAAATTCCACAAAAGCACTAAAATTTCCAGCTAAAAATCAAACCAAGTTCCAGGTAGAAAACAATTTGCACCCTCCTTGCAAGTTGCAACCCCCAAAAAAAAAAAAAAAAGAAAAGAAAAAGAAAAAGAAAAAAGGAAAAAGATCACACTAATTTAATGAATAAAACGCAATAGTCTCCACCAACAAAAATTGCCAAATTTCTGCCTCTGAATGTAGAAAGGATGATCAAGTGACTATAGACTCAAACTGAGTTGTTCCAGCTATGCTCACCAAATTAAAGCAATTAATTTTTTATCCCTTAAGAAGCAACCATATAAAAAGAAGATACTTCTTTTAGCATCCTATGATTTCTGTAATTTTTCTCAAAGCTTACATCAAGATAGAACTTTTGGATTATCAGAATAATCACTAAATTACTAGATTTGATAAATTAATAAGTAATAGTTGCTTCCCCAGGAAACTGGGCTGGTATTATGGTGGAACTTCTGGTTTGCACTCTCATCTATATCCACTCATTAAAAGCCAACACAAAGTTACCCTAATGGGAATCTTTTCTATGAAGTATGAATACCATATAGAAGGTCATTTAATTTTTCAAAGATATATCAATTTAACAATCACTGTGTACTTTAGCAATATACCCTATTTATACAATCTACTGCACTTCATAGTTAAGTCAGTACACTTGGAAAAGATTGAAAAGTGATCGCTACAGATATGTCAGTTAAAGTACAAAGGTGGAATAGATACCTGAACAACAGAGCTTGTAGCTAAACCCTTCTGAATAAGAAAATCACGCCCAATCGTCTCCCACTTGACGCATCCATCCTCAAATGTGCTATTCTTCCTAGTTTTCCCTCCCTTCTGAGATGCTTCACGCCCTACCCACACGTACAAAACATAATCGTCTTGTGTGCCCAAATTCATGCCTTGAACAAATATGATATAAACAGATCTCGAATCAAGGACACCATAATGCATTTCCACTTCATGCATAGAAGGCCACTGATAAAGAACTAAGTTATTTACTTCAGTAGCAGTATCTTGTACAGCATCAGGCGGAGGATGACAAGTCCCAAAATGTTCATCCTTGACTGCATTAGAAATTTCATTGTCAGTCATGGAAGTATCACCATCCAATATTATCTCTTCAGTATTCATTTCCAAAGAACTTTCTCTAGAGAGTTCGTTACAATCAACATCATTCATCATTTCATCTTCAAGGTCAGGAAGAGCAAATGACCACGATCTCATCAAGTTGACTGGAACTTGGGATGTTTCATCAACTGAAGGCAACATCATCCGAGGAGGAGGATTGTTGCCTCTTCGCTCTGCTAAAGAAAGGGACCTCCCTCTACAGGAAGAACAAGTGCTTGTCATCTGCCAAGCATGAGCAGCAGAAGAATTATCTACTGGCGGAGAAGTTCCTTCACAAAGTAAAGGTGAACCTTCCTCCAAGTGTGCATTTTTACCAGAATTTAAATCTTTAGATTCCAATACTGAAGGTGACGGCTGAGTAGACAGACAGGACAGATCAGACCAGTTAGAAGATGAGGGTGAGAAGGTAAAAGAACTGGAGTAGTCAGAGGTCGAAGGTGAGAGTGAAGGTGATGTAGTATCAGACTTTGGTCGACTAACATGAGGACTAGGAAAAGAATCGAAGGAACTGAAGGAAGGGGTTCGAGATAGTGAAGGATCAGTTAGACGAGTTGCAGAATTCACTTCTGTACAAGAATCCTTTATCCAACTTGGGCTGTATGTTGCATAAGAAGCAAAAGTATCTGGTGAATCACACTGATAACTTGAGGGGGACGAAGGGTCAGCAGGTGAGGCGACATGTTCAACTTCTTCCAAAGTATCAACATCACCATGTCCATGGTTTGTTTGGGTGTGATCGCCACTTAATTTGGATGATGTGATAAGTTCTTTCATAATTCCACTGGCAAATTTCTTTCTCAATCTGCTCCAGCCATTTTCACGGGCAGGAAGATGGGTCTCAGATCCATTCCCTGACAAAGGAAAAGTGGGCACCACTCCACCAGCAAGTGCTTTGTGAAAAATTTCAAAATCTAAATTATATTCTTGAACAGTGCGCCCACCAATATGTGGATGAATTGGAGCCTCAACAATGGAGCTCCCGTCAGACAAGCCTTCTGCAGTTTCAGCTTCTCTCTCCTTCCCAAGAGCATCCCAGAAATCAGATGGCTCCTCGTCTTCTTTGATAATTAAAACTGGACCCCTTGCTCTTTCATAATGGATAACCTGATCCGCAGCTGCCCTGGCTGTATCAGCCATCACCAACACACAGTGCTTTCCGATCCATACATATAAAGCTGAAGGGACATGAACAATGAATGCTCCACGAGAATCAAGTCCTTTTGCTCCGGGCTCACTTAACAATTTGGCTACCAGATGAAGGGGATCATATGGTGAGTGAGGGGCCATCCGGTACATCCTTAGCAATGAACTAGGGCTTGCAGGCGTAGCATGTACCCTTTTTTGGCATTGCAAAAGTTGGCAAGCAAATCCCATATTGGGGTTTGTAACTCCTCGCGCAGCCTTAACATGCTGGAATGCTTCTTCAAAACTGTGCCCCTCTTTCCACATAAGATAAGCAATGACCAAAGACGTAGATCGGGAAACCCCTGGCAACAATGGACAAAGACTCGGCCACCTTGTTCCCGAACATCTTCAAAGTAATCAAATACATCATAAAGGATACTTGTTATATCCTCAGATGGGCTGTCCTGTAGCCATAGTGTCTTGTATACCAGATCATTTTTGAAATACTCTGGGCAGAGGAATCCAACACAATTCAGCACATGAGTAATCCCATTCTGACGGAGGACTTCACGATCCTTTGCCACTGTGTCGCTTCCTAGATATATGTAATCCACAATCCTTGAACACTCCTTGTTGAAATATGCAAGCTTGTCTTTCTTGAACTCAAATTCTTGTGGAGGTTGCTCCGAGTATGAGCTTTCACGAGGAGTGATTGATCCGGGTCTAACACCAGGAGTAGGAGGACTAGTCCATATGCCGAGATCATCTGAACCAGGCTTTGGCCATGCCTCAACGCTCGGTCTAGAAATAGAGAGAGGCTGAAGGGGAGGCAAACAAGCTCGAGCCTTGCTGTTCCATTGTGGTTTGGAACTAGAATGTGAGGGTGACCGGCCAGTCCAGGATACTGACCGTGAAAAAGTTTTCCGGTTCCCAGCCAATGACCAATCCTTTTCCCCTTCCCCTAACATTTGAAAGCAACAAACTACACCTCCACAACTCCAATCAGGAGGATTGGGGGATTGTTCCTGGAAATCCCATTACAAAACACCAACTATGAGTCTTGGACTATTCAAACACAATAAATACTGCTTAGAATTCCGAAATTCAATAAAAATAAATTCAAAAACTTAGAAGGGAGCATATAAAAATTGAGTCTTGACGCAAAAAGATCAAATTTTTAACTTGAATTTTCAAACCCAAAAAAAAAAAAAAAAAAAGCCCACACGAGGAATCTTCAAGGTAAAGGGTCTATGACATAATTGGGAATTCAAACATTTAACCACCATTCAAAGTTTCCGTTCTTTCCTCACCTAAAACCCTTGACCAAGTCTCTTTCTACATATTAGAAAGAGATAGAAAAGAAGAAATTAAACACAAAGACGACTGAGTAAAACAACTAAAGAAAGCCACCATATCAACTATCAATTCAGCGGTAAACAGCCCACAAAAATAAAAATGAGAGAGAGAGAGAGAGAGAGAGTGTGTGTGTGTGTGTGTGTGTGTGTGCGCGCGTTCCACTCAAATTCAACTGAAAAAAAGGAAACAACCGAAAAAATACCAATACTACTTTAATAAGACTCACTTGAGAGGGTGGGTTGGTCTCGGAGTAATTGCAGCAGACATTTGATCTTTGTAGCAGCCCAGAGAAATACTACTAAACTTAGAATTATTGACTGAGGATAGTTACAGATCAAAGGAAGAAGAAGAAATCGAGAAACAAGAGTAGAGTTTTGGTAAGTTGTGTAATCGTATTCAAAAAGAGAGAAAGAAGAGTATGAACTTTGAAGAGGAGGAGCCAGCAGGAGAAGGAGGTGTGGGCATGTAACTGATGTAAGGCACCAAAAACACAATTGAATTGAAACTTGAAAGGGACGGGATGGCAGTTAATTGACTGGAACAGAATTGGTCAAACTGCCATGTCATCATCGGATGGAGACTTGTTCATTACTTATTTTTGTGTGTTGTTTTGTCTCTTCTCTGTTTTGGGTGGAATTTTGTATGTTTTGGAAATTCATTAATTACTTGAGTAATTACGTAACTGTTTGAAATTTGGTCATCATATTTACCAATGTACTGAGGTATTTTGATTTGTCTTGCTAGATTATTTGGAATATTTTTTTTAAAAAATACTATAGTACTTCTTTTGTTTGATCTATAATTTTTTGATTTGATTTATATAAGATAAAAGGTAGTTAGAAAATATATTGATAAAACAAGCAAATAAATTTTACTAAATTACTTGTTTCCATGTTTTACATAATTGGTTTTCCTAATTATGGGAATTGGGATTGCATACGTAAAAGCATGAGTAACTTCTGATATTAGTATATTTATCATTTAGCAATGTAAGTATTTCTTTACTATTCTCGTCCATTATATCATGTGGAATTGTAAATTTGATAATGGATGCAATAAAAAGGAGATTGTATCAGAGGGTAAAGATGGTAAGGATACAATTCGATTGCATGCATTCAAATTCTTACCATTTTGAGCAAATTTTCTCCTTTTTATTTTATATTTTCTTGCTTCTTGTGTTTTTGGTCCAAACAAAGGGAATGTTGAATGTATGCAAGAGTGACAATTTTAGGTTCAGAGCATCGGTCACAAGATTGTCTATTAAAATTGGAGTTTTTGGGAGTTTTTGTATAAAAACGTACAATAAGACTGTAATATATATGAGATAAAAAGATAAACAAAAAACGCACCAAGAAAATTTTCTTGAAAAGTAGGAATCCAAACGTGACATAAATTTCCTTATCTAGGGGTTGCTTGTACTAACTCACACAAAGCTTGGGCCATGTTGTAATTAATTTTGCGAGCTGGACATTGGATTTAACAACTGAGCACATTGAATTCGAGAAACCCAAACAACAAGATAGATTTGACGGTCAAAGAACAACGGATATTGGTACGCTGGTAAATTCTTGTCTAACTAAGAAAAGGTATAAGGTCAAATATTTGAACTCCACTGTAAGAACTTTTGATGTAGATTAATTCTTTTAATTCGTAGTAATTGTTTTTTAGAAGTTGCTTTATAACGGGGGAATAAACTAAAATGAGAATTTTAAAAAATAGGTATTTCTAGGATTCCGATTTGACAACACGGTACTGCAATTGCAAAATCAGCATAAAAGTGGCTGTATTCTGATTCCGGGGTTCTATTTAGCCTTAAACTTCTTATTCAAGCTGGTTTAAAGTAAATTGTTCTGGATTGAGTTTGTGATGTTTGGCCTTAGAATGTGTCGAGATGCTTTGTTCTCATATTTAGAAAACGACTTGAGGTCAAGAATTAAATGGTCTTTTAATTAGAGAGAGAATGAGTCATACTCAAACACACTTCTGTTTGGATTGTGAGTTTGTGGGGAAAATTTTTTAAATATTTTCCTGGCACAGTTTTTTAATCACTTTTTTACTTCATATGCATACACCACTACAGAATATATTTTTTTTTCCTATAAAATTTCAAGAAATTGCAATCCAAACAGATTTTTAATTGTAAAGAACTTGTAAGATTGATGCTCGCATGGAGCACCCTTTCAACCTGATTCTTGGTTTAAGTATAGCTTTCAAATTTGTAGACTTTAATCTCTGCTCTCCGTGGCCAAATACGCGTTATTGGCGTTATTGTGATGTATGCTAAGATAAAAATGTGATTGAAAGCTGTATTAATGATATAAGTAAAAGATTTTACCCAGTCGAGGGTGAAAGCATGCAACATTGGAAGCCTTGCAGTCAACAGTCAAACAAAACCCGGCCGACCAAGAACCCAAATTTCTTGTAATCTAGAAGGTAGAGAGGCATATTACTGGATGTGCCTTGCCCTACTAGATTAAGGATTATGGCACTCGAATTTGTGTAATCTTTCTATTCAAAGTACATCACTCCAGCTTCCTTTAATTTCCAATAACCTTCCAGTCTTCCAGTAGCATATATATGTGGCTTTATGTGGGTCAGGTCAACTGAACTGCTGGCATCGTTCAAACTTCAAAGTTCTACTGCTACTGAGTACTGGCCTGTTGCTCCTCATAGACTGCAGTTGTATTTTGACCACCACCACCACCGCTTGATCGAGTAGCCAGAAACAGGAACAACTGCACCCTGAGAGCATGCTGAATTTGCAGAGTAGGGATGAAAAAGGATATGATGATATTTGACGCTACATAATAATGGAGTAAAACTTACATGTGAAGTTCTTGCTAATTACTGTCAAAGTTACATCTCCCCCTTCAGGATTAATTTGCAGCTTGAGATCTACATCGAATTGTTTCTATCTTCCTGTACCCTAATACGCTAATATAAGCATGCATCCAGAAGACCGATTATACGGCATCCCTTAATGGGTATGTGCATCAGCGTTAAGTTATGCAAGAGCGTTTCAAGTAGGCACATCATAATCTCAGTCCACAGTGCTCCACAGCATGAATTTTCGCAGTCAGAGTATTCGAGTCAAGGAAGGTGGGCGGGGCCAAAGGAAAAGCCGAACGTGTATCTGCGGTCTCAATTTGCTGCCCATTCACGCTAATTATACCACTAGGGACTTTGGATAAGAGATTCTTTGGAATAACCATGTACATGTAACCAAAAAAAAAAAAGAGTAATTAAAACATATATTAGCCTGATCCATGAATTGATATCCACAGAAATACATATGTTTTTCCCCGGGGGACTATAGCAGTTCCAGCATCCATGGACGTTGAGGATATGTTGCAGTATCACAAATCAGGTAAGTATGTTCTTTGGAATCAAAAATTGAAGCTCCACGAGGCTGCTTCCGTGCCTTGAAGGATGCAGAAAGTACAAACAACACACCTAGGCATTAGGGGAAATATACTGGGGCTGATGTTGACTTGCTAGCAAGTAGCAGCTATCCAAAAATCTTGGCTTCTATTTGTGTCCCTTGGGTGATTAGGAGGAAATGCGAACACTAGTTTATTAATACAATTGATTTGGGAGAATATATTGCTCCACACAAGACAAAAAGAATTGGGTGTAGGTTTCTTCATTCTTGCATATGTCTTAGTTGTAATGGTTTAATAGCTTGAGAGATTAATGGATAAGGAGGAAAGATGAGCTTTGCATGGGGACCGATTGTTCTTGTCAATATTCTATCAAGTTGGTGATGTACACAAACCATGCCATGCAATTATTTGATTCTTTTTTGGAGTTGATCAATCCATAATACAAGATATTGGATTGCAGAGTGACTCTAGAACAAAAGAAAAGTACAATCGGTTGAAGCATATAAGCCAAAAGCTGAAGCATCACCTTTATGACGGGTATGACTCTGTTCAGGCGTAAAAAGTTTGCAGATAACTGTGAAACATTTTATCAACTAGTTTGCGTACGAGGAAAGAGCGCGATACTTGGGATGGAATGTAATTGTGAGATTCGAAACCTCTCACGTACACTTAAGAAAAAAAAAAAAGAGTTTGCGCTTCATCAATGTCACGTTATAAAGAGTTGGATACACATAAAAGGTTTTTATTGTACCGAGTGCTGACCACCATAAGCAAACCTTGGCGAAGAGTTCGAAGATGTGAAAATTGTAGTAGGTCTTGATTTGTTATTCCAATCAGATTGGCTTTTATCAGGGAACAACAAACATAAAATATAACTGCAAACCTGAAGGAACAAGTAACTGACATAATGAAAATGCGTAGTTACCTTAATTGTAGTTAACTAGTAATCAAACAAAGCTTATTAACTTTGCAAAATACCGATTTATTGCTAACTTCGATACTGGTTGTCAAAGCCAATTTACTAAGCAGCATGAATATGTAAACTTTCAACTAATTTAGTTGCTAACAATGAAGATCAAGTTACCATGTGTTAACCAAAAATGCTTGTTATTCATAATGTGGTCATCACCATGTTAAAACTTGCAATAGGCTCACCAAACCCTAGCAACACTGAAACAAACTCTTATTAGTAACACTGTTAAAAATAAGACATGTCCAAAAGAATTTGCAAACAATTTTCTACTTTATTAAAACATATAGTTTCAATGATTATCTGACTTCAGCTTAATCATGTTTTAAGGTTGATGAATTCGAGACAAACTTGAAAAACATAAATCGTCCACACCAAATAAGGAGAGAGACCAATCCGGTATATGCAATCCAGTAATGATTCCAATTTCCCAATACCCAAACGTCATCAAGTAAATATTCAGATTATATCCGTATAATACATATTCATATGTATCATTAAAATACATTTTAAAAATATTTTAAAAAATACTCATACTTTTCGATTAACCACATAAAACACGTAATTACTTTTACCGTATTATACTTCACGAATTATGTTTCAATTTTTTAAAAATTTTTGAAATTTGAGTAAGGATAACGATATACCTTTTGGATTATATAGAAAATAAGAGCGATATATATCATAAACTGGTAGATGTATCCACATTTAAGTAATAAGGTGATAGAATTTTAATAAATTTAATATCTCACACATAAAAATATGTTTAAAATTATTCTAAATGTAGCACAATCCTTGAAATCTATAACATATTTATTCGTATTTTTAGTTTCATAATTTTCAAATACGTTTTTTATTATTCACGTATGAATTTATATATGTAATTTTATGGAATAGTATTTTTATACCGAAATTTTCATCGTACTTTTAGAAAAAATTCGCATAGTATGGATAATATTTTGTATTATACCTGTCCGGTATTTTACTAATTGAAACATCCACAACATCCTGAGGACCTGAACAGCAGAGAATGGGCCCAATATACATTTTCATTGTCGAAGCCCGTCACCGCAGTCCTTAACAAGAGACCCCTCCGGCACACGCCCATCACCCTATAGCCCCTATCTTTTGAGTGCGGACTTGGCTTTGGGCCAACGCCCAAGTCTCATTCGTCTGCTCTCTCTCTCTCCCCCTTGCCTTCTTCTCCATTGCAGAATCCAGGTTTCATCTTTCTCCATACCCATACATACAGAACCTATATGTATATTTGCATTACATTTTACCATTTGTATGGTAGATATATTCATAAGCTTGTTTTATGGTACTGGCTCTCCCTCTTCAAGTCTAAAATTCAATATAAAGGAGTATTTTTTGACGGGCCATTGAGGTAAACAGCCCAAAAATCGATGCTATGCATTCATTTTTGAGAAGGGAACTTGTAATATGTACAGAGCTCTGGGTCGAAATCGACTCATCTACCGGGCTCACATAGCGTGCTACGTTAAAACTGGCTTAATTGATAAAGCGATCAAGGTGTTCGACGAAATGACTCAATCAGATTGCAGAATTTTCAGCATCGACTACAACAGGCTAATCGGTGTCTTGATTGCTCATTCATGTTTCGACTTAGCTGAACATTATTATACTGAAATGCAGCCAAAAGGGTTCTCTTTGAATTCATTTACTTATTCGAGGTTCATTTCTGGTTTGTGTAAAGTTAAAAACTTTGACCTGATTGATAGGCTTTTAGTTGACATGGATAGGCTTGGTGTGGTCCCGGATATTTGGGCTTGTAACATATATTTGAATCTTTTATGTAGTGAGAGTTTAGTGGATTTTGCTTTAGAGGTTCTGAGAGCAATGGGAGAGAAGGGGAGGGAACCTGATCGGGTAAGCTATACTATAGTTATTAACGGTTTATGTTGGGTTGGGCGACTTGATGATGCAGTTGAATTGTGGCATACTATGATTAAGAGAGGCCTTACTTTGGATAATAAGGCCTGTAGAGCACTTATTTTAGGTTTGTGCCAAAATGGGAAGGTTGATTTGGCGTATGAGCTTACATTAGGACAAATGAAAGATAAAGTTAAGTTTTCAACAGAGATTTATAATGCAATTATTCATGGGTTTTGTAGAGCTGGTAGAATTGATAAAGCACAAGCAATAAAAAGGTTTATGAAGAGAAATGGTTGTGAGCCAGATATAGTTACTTACAATGTGTTTCTTAATTTCTGTTGTGATGAGGTTATGTTGGCGGAAGCAGAGAAATTAATGGAAAATATGGAGAAGGGCGGAATGGAGCCTGATAGTTATAGCTATAATCAGCTTCTTAAGGGACTCTGCAAGGCCAATAGACTTGATAAGGCTTACATGATGGTGAATAAGATGGAGGCCAGAGGCATGGTTGATGTTGTGACTTTTAACACTCTCATTAAATCATTGTGCATCGTTGGTCACAGTAGGAGGGCTCACAGGCTACTAGATGAGATGGGGCAAAAGGGAATAATACCTGATGTTATAACTTTTACAATTCTTATAGAAGCTTCTCTGAGAGAAGGTAATTCTGGCATGGCTAAAAAGCTTCTTGACCAGATGACTAAGATGGGCCTTATACCAGACCAAGTGTTGTATACTGTAATGATTAATCATCTGTGCCAAAATGATAGTGTAGATAGGGCTCAGAGTATTTTCCAGGATATGATTGCACAGGGTCTTTCCCCTGATGTGGTTTGTTACAATGCTCTTATTAGAGGTTTCTGCAGAGCTTCTAGAGTTGATGAAGCTATGCATTTATACGAGGACATGAAAACTAGAGGTTTACATCCAGATGGGGTGACTTTTGGAATGATCATTGGAGGTCTCCTACAGGAAAAAAAGATTTCATTGGCTTATGCAGTATGGGAACGCATGATGGAGAAGGGTTTTACTCTTGACCACAAATTGTCCAATACCCTTATCAATGCCATGCATTCAAAGGATGCGTCCTCTATGAATATCAGACATGGTTTGTAACCCAGTTTGTTTTTGATGACTTATTCTTTTGCTTGTTTCTGCATATGCATGTTACTTGCATCTGAAATCTAGGAATCTTATATTTGACGAATTTTTTAATATCATTTGATTTTAAATGTGAAAGGTAACATTAGATAACAATTACACTTGTAAAAGTGGAACAAAAGAAAAGGCTTTTGTCTTAGAACTAGGGAGCTTGGATTTCAGTATCAAATAGGTGGATTGAGTAGGAGCTTTAGTTTTCTGTCAGAGCATAGCTCAGCAGAGCTTTAGTCTTCCACTTAGGTATATTGTACGTGAGATGGTTTCCATGAGGATCAATATTTTTGTTCACTGAGAGTTGATTTTCTTGTGTCAAAGTTTCAGGTTGAGATGCTATAAGATCCTGTGAGAGCTGTTAAAGGAGCACCGTTGTTTGTCAGTCTGCGAAGCCAAATGATCTTCCTTGCACGCTGCAGAAAGAGCAGAAAGGTTAGGACTTGGTCGGTTTTTCGGCAATGTTGTGTTCCTTAATCACTTAATTTAGTTCTGCAGTTAGGAAATACATTAAGATATATAGCTGTTCTGCCATTAAAAAGAGTGCCATTCTATTTTTTTCCCCTTTCTCCAAACAATAGCCTAGAAGAATAATGACTTGTTGCATGTTTCACAATTCAATGATCTAGTGTTTTTCCTTGTAGACATGCTTTCTCAAATTAAAGCACAATTGACTGCGTACTGCATGATTTTGTGATGTATATAGAGGTGGAACCTCTGCTTCCCCAACTTACCACTTCAGGCTGCTGGCTATGGTTTCAAGTTGCATTGTTTCCTGAATGTGTCTTGGTATTACGTGAATAGTAAAGTAGAATCCTGAAAGTGAATAGCTGACATGGTTCCTCTTCTTTTCAGGGAACCTTTCAAGGTTGTGCGATCATAAAAGGTACCAACTTTATGCAGGTGGTTTGTTGGACATAATCGATTCTCAAATTGGTTCGGCCTACAAGCATTTGAAAAGGAGGCGATGTACAAATTATATGCCCTCCCTTGGCATGAAATGATGGCAGCAGGCGCAAAATGATTAAATAGACTCTTGACGGAGCAGATGGCTACAAGATAGCATTTCTGATATATTTCCTAACAAAATAGTGCCAAATAAAATGCCAATATGGGTCAAGGTCTTTCCAAGTCTGAGTGTGTCAACGACCCTTAAATTTCTATTAGAGATTCTCTGAAAGAGCTCAGGGCACCAGTGGATATGAACATCAAGTTTTGGAAAGAAAGGAGGAGGACAAGATGCAAGACTTTGAGAAGTGGTGAAGCACGAAATTTTAAAGCATGTATACTTCTACCCAAAAAAAAAAAAAAGGAAATAAAGAAAGAAAGAAAGAAAGATACGAATCCCAAGATTAGGGACTTGCATGTATGCATGTGTGTATCTTAATCATGTTTTACTTATCAATCTCTCGTGTCAAACGTCATATAATTGATAGGAAGAATTCTTTTCTACGAGGAGCTAAAAGTGGTAGTTGGAAAAGAGTTAGAAACTTCGTTGTTGGACCTTTTGGTTTATGGTTATTTGGGGAGTTGGAAGTTGTAAAGGGCAGTTGATAATTCCTTCTATGATTTTTCTTTAATCGAAGCTTGAATTGCGTTTCCAGGTCCATAAGACCAAAAGTAGATGGCTGTCTTCGTCTGGGCTCTCCTTAGTGATTTTTAATTTGACTAAGTTCCTCTTTCTTACGAATATTTTCATTCTGTAACAAGCTTCCAATTTCACCATTCCTCATAAAAAAACAATCATATAGTCTAGTAGAGAAGAGAAAAATCCTCTTCGACGACTTGACGTATTTCGATATGTATGGTCTCTGATTCGCATGGTCAGATTTTAGAACAACTGTTTGGCAAGTGAGTTTTTTGGATATTTGTTTAAAACTTTATTGTAACTAGGAATTTGTAGAAAAAGTTTTTGGGGTGTGTAAAAACTTTTTCTTGTTTTCGTTTCTTTCTTTTTCTTTTTCCCTTTCCTTTTCCTTCCTCTCCTCTTCTTCTTCTCCAACCCACTGCCATTCCTCATCCCTTCCTTCTCGCCACCGGCAACTATGTTAATTCTTGTGTATGACTTATTGTTCGTGCTAGTTTTGTTTTCTATTAAATTGTTGTTGGTTTCTCATATTTCAAATAGTTGGTCTGATACCTTAACACGATTATTGTTGACGGTTTGCACAGACTCGATTGGCGTGGGGTGGATCCAACTTTAAGCCAGTATTCTTGCCACCACCACACGAGAAGGTATTTGGTCAAATCATCTTTGACGGGGATTTTCTTCTAGTTGAGAGGATTGTGAGTGACTACGTTGACGCGGATACGGGAGAAATAGATTCTTATGATTCGTTTGAGGATACAAGAGGTAGGATTCGCAAGAGACGCACATATGCCACTCGTCGTGTAAAAGTCTTCAAGTTTCATGCTCCCGAGTGTCGTCATGTAGATCCTGTTGAATGCCTGGGGGACGAAGCAATTTAACGTATTCGGAGTAAAAGTGGTGTACATAAATAAAATATTTGACATATATTCAGTATAACATTATGATGTATTTGTATACCAAAAATTTGAACATGTACAAGAATTAGACAAAAATCGCACAAAACCTAATTGTACTAAGTCCCTGCCGAATCTAATAAGTGGAGGTGGAATAAACTAAGCTTGATTCATAGAAAGCAATTTAATGTTTGGGCAGCAAATATCCTTTTTTTTTTTAATTTTTAGTGTAAATGGAGGTTTCGAATCCGGAATCTCTTATTTATACCCCTCCCAAGCCACCAAGCTATGCCTCTTCCCCAAATCGATCTTAATACATTGATATTATATATGCCTCTTCCCCAAATCGATCTTAATACATTGATATTATATATATATAGACACACACACACACACATATAAAGCACTAATGTGATTGGTGTTTTGGTGATTTAGTTTTTACTTTCCAATAATACACTTGTACAATTAAATAATGAAGCATATCTTAGACTCCAAATACGAACTGGGTGAGGGATATTTATGGATACTAATATTGATATAATTACTATCTTCTAAAAATTAGTATTCTAAAACAAAAGGGATTCCAAACAAAGTTAAACCAGAAAAGGGAAACCATATTGTAAAAGGAAATTAAAGAAGTATTTCTACTTTATTAATTTTTGAATAAGTTGCAAACCTTGGATGCTTCGGGATTTGGTTTAGAATACCATAATTAGTAGTTCAAATATGTCGTAGAAGAAAATGACGCACGACAAACTTACCCTTGTCATAAATAAATAGGATTACCATGCGTGTTCAAATTCAATACCCTTTCTAACATTAGTAAGGGTATTTGAATACTATTGATTTTTGTATTAGGGAAAATTTCAGAAACTTCTCTTGAGGTTTTTTTGACAAATTTCACCTAACTCCTTATAAGGAAATTGAGGTTCTCAGGCGCTGTTTAAAGCAACTGAGTTATGAAGTTTTGAAGGGCATGTTCATGCTAATGTTGCTAAGGGTGTGCAATCTCATTAAATTTACATTTGACTGCGCAAAATGTCATTTTATTTTTCGATTTTGTTCATTTGTCGAGTTTGGTTTTTGTTGGCGCAGAGGGTTTTATGTGACTAGGCTCCATTAGCTTTCCATGTTTGCTTTAGAAAATTGGATATGAGCACCAAACATGTTCTTGTTTTGATTTGATCAAGGCATCAAGCCAAATATTGAAGATGGATCCTGAGACAATAAATTGAAATGTCTAGCTTAACATGCGATTCTTTCTTTGAATCCTGGATTCCCAGAGCTGCTGAAATTCCTAGAGCAAAGGGTGGAGCGCGCCTTCAAATGGAGTTGGTCTACAACCACTTGGCACCTCTGTTTTTGTTGTTGCTGCAATGGATGGATTGTTCCTGCACATAGTCTGGTTCCAAGATATCTAAATCTTTTCCATATACTTATCTACAAAGTTAGGACCATTTTTTGTTGCGGTCTTTCCTCACGTCTGTTAGGTCTTTGATATGTCTTAGGAATATGGTGAGAAATGCCAGCATTTGCATTCAGAATTAAAGTCATTCCTTCATGTATTTCCTTCTATCACCAAAAGGCATTGTATAAATGTACCAGTTGCTTGGTTGAATTGAAAATTTTTACTTAGTATGGGACACCATTCCTTTCAACCATAGTGAAGTAATGCAATCATGGGGCACCCACCCTTGTTCAGTTTTCCTTTCCCTTCATTTTTAGGTTCACACAGATGGGAGACCAGTAATATCTAGACATGGAAGGAAAGCCACTATTAGGGACCTCCATGGTTTGTTGCTTCAACTATTTGTTTTACTCTTCTCAAAAGAGAGAGAAATTTAGTAGGTTGATATCTTATGTTAGTAGGTTAATATCTTATGTTCTTCTTACCTGTTGTCGTTTAATATCAGCCATTGTACTACCATCACTACAGCGACTTCATGGAGACCTGGTAGAGGTGGATGTAAAAGAAGAGAATTGTGCCCTAAGAAACATTGGTAAGAACCGACTATTGTAGGTTCTTGTCTAGACCTCTTTGTTTTTCAGATCATTCTTCATTTTTGCTAATCTCAAAGACATCGACTTTAAAGAGTTTTACTGCCACAGTAGTAAGTGTTACAAAATGTTATTTTTCATAAACACACAATCCAAACATATGATTCTAAAATGATTATACAGCTTTTTTTCCTAGTAATTCTGTTCACAAATAAAATTATTTTGGGTTGATTATATTTTGCTCCTCTGAACTTAGCCCCTCTTAACACTTTGTCTTCCTGAACTTTAAATGTATACATTTTACCCTTTGTTGTTACCTTGTCGGTATCATGTGACTTTATGTTTTTTCTAATAACACGTTCCATTTTTCAACTAAAAGAATAGCATTATTCTGTAACCATTATGTATGGGCATTAAAGTCATTTTTTGTAAAATTTGGATTGAAAGTTCATAATTAATCCTTGACTAGCCAATAAGGGAGGAAAGTGTATATATCTGAAATGTATGGGAAAAGGTATATTGCAGTGTCAAAATTAGGTGTGCAAACTGTAATTAGCCCAATTACTTTTAACTAAAACAAAAATCACATCTGAAATGAGAGGATAATTGGTCATTGACAAATAGAATCGAAGCCAAACACCTTTGGTATGTTGACTATGGAATTGGAGGAGTTTATATGAGAATCTCTCAATGAAAACGAGCCCCGTCTCATTACAAAATTTACAAAAAGATGAGAACTCCGTAGTTTTAAAGCCTAACATCTTCCTCCATGAGTGGAATCCGACTTGCTTGTCGCGCTTGCCGATTCTGTATTCTCCATAGTGTTTCCAGGCCAAAATTCTGCTACTGTAAATAAGCATGACAAGGGAAGGAACACTCCTAGTTTAAAAGGAAGAAGGCATCAATACGAATAATATTTTACTTGCCTTCTATGCTTAACTAATCTCTGATTCTCTGCCTTTTCATGATTCCATCCAATTCCACAACCTCTTAACTCTTCCTTGAAGCTATCTCTTCACTTGGGATCAGACCAGAACAAAGCTTTTCTCTTCATCGTCTTGGACGTCCCAGGTTAATCTCCACAACCACCCATGTATTCTCAACTTGAGACCAACCCGCATTTTCTTCCACAGCCACCATATCCACAGCTCCAAGAGCAGAGGCCAAGGCCACCAGCCCAGCCACGGCCAGCCAGACAACATCAAACTGACCCGCCGCAACCAGTCATTCCACCCAAAACCAGGACTCATGGTAAACATGGAGGTGGGATGCCCCCACCGCAGCGTCAGCGGGGAAGACATGTTCATTTCGTCGAACATGGTGACGAGGCAGAGCAGCACCCGAGCCCAAGGTCGCAACAAGGGCAGGGCCAACAGCCGCCATCTCCTCTTACAGTGAAAACTTCAAGTAAAACTAGACCTGTAGCATGGATAATTGCTGTATTTTGTACTCTGTTTTGGATCATAGTTATAGTGGCAGGTCTAGCAGTACTGATCATCTATCTAGTCTATCGCCCAAGGCTTCCAAAATTCGACATCTCAACAGCAACCCTGAATGCAGCCTATATTGACATGGGGTATCTTCTCAATGCTGATCTTACAATACTAGGAAACTTCAGCAATCCAAACAAGAAAGTGAGTGTGGACTTCAGTTATGTGATAATGAATCTTTATTATGAATCAAACTTATTAGCTACGAGATATGTTGAGCCCTTTACTGCACATAGGGGTCAATCCGTATTTGAAGATATTCACATGGTTACAAGTCAAGTTCGGCTTCCCATTGCCCAAAGTCAAGATCTGACGACGCAAATGAACAGCGGAAGAGTGAATTTTGATGTGAAGGGTCTGTTCAGAGCAAGGTCAAACTTGGGTGGATTGTTGAGGTACTCTTATTGGCTGTACAGCCATTGCACTATAACAGTAACTGGTCCTCCCACAGGGGTATTGATACGGAAAAAATGCACAACAAAGCGTTAGAAGGGCACTTTGACAAGAGGGAAAATTGGTGAGCTGAAGCATGTATTTTGTGGGAGAGCCTAGTTCTGAAAACGGCTGATCTGCTGTTTGTCATTTTTCATTTTTCCCATTTTTTTGGTTGACATGCACGTCATATTTTGTGTTTCTAAGACTTTAAGACAACTTGGGTTTAATTTGTCATCTAGTCCCATGTTTGAATAAAATTTGAAACAAGTTGATATCTACTGGAAAAGCATGTCAGGAAGAGAAGAGCTTCTTTCCTGGAAGATACCTTTTCCTTCCGTCTGCAATAACTCTTTAGGTTATTGACGCCAGGCATTCCAACAGGAGCAAACACTGAATGATACCCAACACATCCTAGAGTTTGATTTTCTATGTAAGGTTTTATCTTTCCATTCAGCTCATACTCTTCCTAATCTGTTTCGTCTGCTAACGCTTGACACACTACTCGAGACTAATATACAACGCGAGGTTTATTTCCTCCTCTTCATTTCTTAACCAACAGCGAATAATTCACCAAGCAGAACACATTGCACGTCTATGGTAGATCTACTTAGCAAAATAGATCAGAAACAGCATTCAGATGGTATTATTTTTGTCTATTATTTTGCGAAACTGAAAACCATTAGAAATCTCCATAATTATGCTTACCACTTCAATTCACTGGAGGTTTCTCCAATGTGACTGACAAAAAATTGACCAAGAATATTTTACAATATGAAGGACATCCAATCTGAATAGGTCATAACACAAGACAAAGATCTCAAATATATTTCAACGGATTATTTACCATATCACGGATTCAGTCGCAGATCGAATCCATATTCGAAGTACAATTTGATTACAATTTAAATGATCTCTCTCCACTTTAAGATCTTCGGTATTGATCTCTAGTAAAGAAGGGATGCCTCAGAGCTTCATGAGCTGTCATCCTTTGTGAAGGCTCATACTTGAGAAGCCCTTGCAGGAGGTCAATAAGATCTCCAGCAGAATGATCCACATGCTGCATCACTAAATTCTGCAATGCTAACAAACTGTAAGTAGAAGCGAGAAGACCAAAAGCCAGGATCCTCAAAGACCATAAAATGAAAAAATAATAATAATAAGAACGACAAAACTTGACAACCCACCTGAAGGCGTGGCAGCTTCATCACAGCCTTGATACTTTCCCTGGAGGTTGCACCTTCAGGCCAGTCAAGTCTACCTCTTCGTACAAATTTCTCAGCATGTCGGCTACATCAATCAAGTGAAATTTTAACCTAAGGAGAGTCAACCATAACAAAGATATGAGCTTCAACGTCAAACACAAACAGGGCACTCACTCCACTCTTTTCAACATGTTTTGTGGCAGAGGCCCAAGTACTCTTTCCATCATGGCCAGGTGCTCCAAATTTTCATGTGTTTGAAACAAAGCTTCACCCTGCCAAATGAACAGAGACTTGTATGTTAAATATATATATAGCATTTCCTGCATAAACTCTCTTAAGCAACAGTATGCAGCTATTTAAAGAACAGGTAGATTAACTACTGAGTCATTCAAAATACCGAGCATAGCTCCACCAAGATACAGCCAGCACTCCAAATGTCACAAGGAAAACTCCAACCTAGCCCTGAAACAAACAGAAAAATCACTACTACGCCACTTTCACAATATCTAGGTCCATCATCACTGGAGCAAAAGGACATCCACATACCAAGAATAACCTCAGGTGCACGATAGTGTCTAGTAGAGACAATATAGTTATGATCTTGGCGCTCATATGCAGTGCTACCAAAGTCGATGACCTTAATAGCACTTGACTTTGGCAGCCTCTTATAGACTGACCCATCCCTTGATGACCATGGTGCAACCTGCAAAACTGACCGCCAATAGAACTTTCAACAGCAGATTGAAGGGACAAGAAAAAGGAAAAAAAGAAACAGAATATAATGAAGATGGAATATGCAATACCCAAACAATGCAAAATGCACTGAGACCATTAAGAAAGCAAGGAACTACATCTGTTGTTGGAATTTAGAAGCTTAATGTACCTTGTAGTCAGGTACTTTGATGTATTCAGGAGAGACAAAGAGAATGTTCTCCGGCTTCAAGTCAGTATGAATGAGATGCATATCATGCATAACTGCACCAAAAATCAACATAAACACTCATAGCATCACAATCTCATAAAAACAAAGCTCACGATATTATAAAATTTAACTGAGCAAAAACATGCAGCATGAAAATAATAAGTTCAGATATAACACCAGAAAATCAGAACGGAAGAGAGAATGAGATGGAAGCTACAAACACATAAGCTATCAAAGCAAACAGCTTAATATATCCTGCTAGAGAGTAAGCGACAGTTTTGAGACACACATGCTACACATTCCAATAGTTGTCTGCCAATCTCACGGACTAGGTCAACTGGGAAAGAGCGGTAATGGTTTTTGCGTAGAAAATCGAATAAGCTTGGCCCAAGCTTCTCAAACACCTGTGAAGACCATTTAAATACATTCACAAGCCAAAACCCCCAGAAAATTTATAGAGTTCGAAAATCATATTGGTATACTTACTAAACAAACATGGTTACGATAGTCAAACCAGTTCCGTAATTGGACACAACTGCAAGGAATAAACTCACTTAACCACCCAGAAATTCACAATTGCATGAAGAAAAGTCAATTAAACATACTGTGGAAAACAGTGTAGAGGTGAGCTTACCGGCTGCCACTCCTGTCATATCGCCCAAGCAACTGCAGCACATCAATTTCTATCATTGCTGCTTCACGATACTTCTTGATGCTTCGAACGATTTTAATTGCAACCATCTCCTTGGCTTCCCTATCCCAACATTCTAGTACTTGACCAAAAGTACCTGTCACAACAAAGGAGCATACCCCATAAGAGGAGAAATTTTGCGGATAGACCATAATAGTAATAGGTGGTCAAAAGGATCAACTATAGAAGTGTCAAGACTTGCCTTCTCCTATTTTTCTTAGAATCTTATCTGCAAGCACAAAAGCAGAGTAAGGAAACTAACAATTAGAACAAGACAACCAAACAGACATTAACAACATCAAAAGCATATTTTCAAAGAGAACTCTGGTATTGCGACAACCCAATAGTTTTTAGCTGCATTCTTCTAGGAGAAGCCCTAAGGTGAGGACAGGATTGACCAAAGGATCATTTGATTGGACAGTACTATCCCAATCACAAAGCAAGACATCATTTATTTGGTCATTGCATTCCAGTACCATACCAAAGAGCAACAAGTAAAGCAAATGAAACACGGGTTCCTCAAATTTCTCTTCTACCTAATAAAATGCAAATAGTTTCCAATCACAATGCAGATTTTAAAACAATATTTTAAGTAGTATAATATCTCCATTACATTTCAGTTTTCGTGTACTCATCAATCTTATCAACGTGGGGGGAAGGAAGGCAAAGAAAAGCTTAATCGTCTTTTAGTTAATTCTTTCTTCCCTCTTCATTTTCCTCTCTTCAAGAACACTTACAGGGTTAACTGAAGAAAAATGTATAAAGAAGCATGCAGAAACTAAATCATCACATAGATGTACAGATGCCTAAATTTGAACAAGAAAATAAACTGTAATTACAGCGAGTAGTTAAATTCTCTCCAAGCTCAAACATGTAATGTCCATCTTTGTCATCATCTCGCCACGGGGGAGATCCTCTTTGAGCCACTCCCTTTACATATAGATTACCATGGTCTTGGGGTACCCTTGAATGCCCAAAGCTTGACACATTGCCAACCTCTTGCCCATAACATATTCCTGACTGGGCCTACACACAGCCATTCATTCATATTTTGCCAGGTAAATATCAAGTAAAAGCTCCTCCCTCAGCTACTGATTACATTTCAAATCAAATTACCTTTGATCTCCCTCAAAAGCAACATGGACAAGAAATTACCAAATTAATTATCAATCATAAAGTTTTCAGAGCTCAAAGCCAATCTTACTAAACAACAACACTGAAACTACACAATAAGAAGAAAAAAATTCAATAAACAATTTTTCCAGACAAAAGAGAATCTTTAACAGGTTCCTGCAAATGCACCCTTAGAAAAGAACTCTGATCCTCATTAAGTCCAACTTCGCCCTCTTAAAATTCAAAATCCAAGAATTTTATCTTAACTAGACCTGATTTATATCATCTCAAGAAAGAGATCGACAATATAATTACTATTATTTTTGGTAAATCTCATTATCATTGGATTTCAGAAGGACGCATAAGAGGGAAAAAAAAGTAATCATCACACACACACCAAAAAAAAAAAAAAAAAAGCACAAAAATAGTCAACTGCAAGATTATATGACTACCATGAAAAAATCAATAAAAACCACATGTTTATTATATCAAAGCTTCATTCCCAGTCAATATACAAATGAATCATCCGATATGCAAAACTTGTACTTCTTTCTTTTTGTCATATTCTCGATTTTCATATCCTGGTATCAGTCAGTTAATAAAGCTACAAGTTCTAGAAAACCATATTTGAGTTAAAAAGTTGTTAAATTTATTGACCCCCCAGCTAAAATGATTCAGAAGATTAAACTAAAGAATAAATCAGCAAAATGAAAGCAGGGAAAAATTTCACCTTCGGGGTATGAGATGGGTCCCAAGCCAATCTGGGACGCTTATTGGGTCTCCGATCCATATGAGAATGTGGATAATCCGACATGTACTGCATTTCCATGGATCAATTTTAGCTCGAGCGTAGAATCAGAGAAAGGGGTTTGAAACCCTAACCCTCCATTAAGGGCCAAAGGCTCTCTGATGTGGTTGAGGTGTATCAGAATTCCTGGAGCTCCAGACCGTTGAGATTTATTCGGACGTAGGATTGAATGGGGGATCAATCTAAGCCGTTCATTGTGCTGAGTTTGATGTTTGGTTAAATGTTGGTTGGGTTTATCAACTGTGGTTGAGTTAATTTTATCCATCTCTGGATTTGCTTAATTTGTTCTGGTGACCCTTTTGTTTTGGATATTCTACATGACCACTGAAATTATTCATCCTCCTATTCATGGCATCCTTTTCTTTTCTTTTCTTAATTTTCTCTATCAGGTCAGGGAATGCTCCAAATATTAATCTCCTCGCTTGTGAAGCCATGTCCTGGAGGACAAGACTCAAGAGCAACAATGATGAGATTTTCAGATGTGTCTACTCATAACTATTAATGCAAATAGGAGCTAAACTATAACACTATTTAGGTGGTAAGAAGCTGTAATGTTAATCAACCATCTCAAAAGATGGAACCACCAAAATATTATGCAGCCACCTCTTGAACTTCCACCGCCGCCCCCCTACACACCCCCTCGAACCCCCGGGGTTTTGTGTGTTGCTTCAAAGCACAGAGCCACTGAGGATCATTTTGCAATAGTTTTCCAAAATCGAAATTCTCTGGTTACGGACAAAAGAAAAACTGCGTTAACAGAATTTTCTACACAGGCAAAATGCTACCACCGACCAGGTAACCACGTGAATTATGTGATACATTTTGCGATAAAGGGGTCGTTTTAGACTGATCTGATGATGCACGTCCACTTAATGACGACATGTTAAGGCTAGCAATAGATCAGAAATACAAGCTTATACAACTATACTATCAGGGTAAAATGTGGGTGATCTTGGAGAATTAGCGAGGATAAACATCATGGGGCTCAAAACAGTTGGTGTAGTGACAGGCGTTCCTGTCCCCTCAACAAAAAGTTCGCTTGATGTTGAAGAGTCTCCGTGTAGTGTGTACAAGTTAACAAGATGACTTCATCCTTCCACCTGACAGGAAGGTCCTAAATAATGAATCTACTATACACCGCTGCTGTCTAACAGCTCTGATCTTGGAACATTACAATGCATACAAGCGGGCGAGAAAACAAAATACAGTA
The DNA here is from genome assembly GCA_013103745.1 of Gardenia jasminoides. Classification (NCBI taxonomy): domain Eukaryota; kingdom Viridiplantae; phylum Streptophyta; class Magnoliopsida; order Gentianales; family Rubiaceae; genus Gardenia; species Gardenia jasminoides. The sequence continues at coordinate 43,058,065 of CM023105.1, forward strand.
TGAGAGAGAACCGCGAAGTAGAAATTAATAAAAGAAAGGGAACTACTAGAGTAAAGGCTCAGAAAGCTCCATTTCGTTTGTGCTTCCCCGCTGTATTTCAGCTCCATGGAAGCCTACAAAATCCAGCCCAAGCCATTCCCATGGCCAGCACATATATCTAGGCCTCGATATGCCTGATCTCGATGTTTCCCTAGTATCCAGCTCTTCAAGCTGACGAGTCAGTTCTTCCACTCTATCCCTCAACCTAGTTGCCCTTATATCCGCCAGTCTCAAAGACTTCTCAGCCGCATCCCTAGCAGCCATGGCAGCAGCTGCTGTTTCTTCTTTGAACTTGAGCTTTTTCTCGGACTCAATGACAGCTTGCTTGGCCTCTTCAAGCTCCTGGCGTATGGCTGACAACTGCAACGATATTCAGAACACTGTCAGTAGAGTATTATTGTTGCCATGGTCTTTCCTAAAAACATATATCACAACTTGTATGAACAACTTTTATGACGTAGAAGTGCCAAAAAGAGGATGCAGAGTAGTCATGGACCAATATGGTCTCTCACAAAAATCCAAAATCTCAAACTTGCATCAACTATCCGAAAACCTCATTTTTTAAATTTGGAATTCTCAGCTTTGTTAATGATTTTCAACAGTGTGCCAAAGGTTTCCAATAATTGAATTCTCATATTTTATAGAGGAAAAAATTAGCAATCCAAAGGACCAATCACGACCATGGATCATTTTCAACTTTGAGCCATACAGTCGTATTGCTGGACTATACTATCTATCTTTACAGACTCCCTTTTTTTTCTTTCTGGTTTGGGAAAGAGGCTGTACCAACCGTCACGTCCTTGCATTCACTTAAACAAGATATTTCTGGAAGAAAATGCATCAGTCTCCCAGCATGGGAGCCCGAAAGGTTACATAATAGAACAGAAATCCCTCTCTGGCAGTAAATTTTACTCTCTCATTCATGTGACGGTCTAATTGTTTTGGTCGGGGAAAATGGACATGCAGACTACGTATATGCAAGGGGTGCATAAAGTATAGGGAATTTAAGTATCCAAAGTAACAATGATGAACAACAGCTATAAGTACCTCTACCGAGCATTCTACCCAGTGATCAAAATAGAACATAGAGATTCTCTTTTCAACAAATCGAGAAAAAAGACAGAACACCAAAAAGATCTCTTGATTAACCAGACAGAGCAAAACATATTTCTGTATCTTGACAAACAGCTATGATTAACACATCATACTTAGATCAAATCAGCCTTTCTTTTATACATATCAAAATGGTTCAACAAATATTATTATTACTTCTGAGCTTCTCTCAAGCACAAGAGTTCCTTCCTTTAGGTTGGCATTCATTTCCACCATGCTTGGCCAAATGTCCTGCTATTCTATCTCAGAGGATCACTACTTGAAAAGGCTCACACCATAATTAGTTATTAAAGGAATACTCTATCACTATCTTCTTAAGCAGCTAGAAATTTCCAACTGTTTCCTTTAGGACTTCTAGCACCCAAGAGACCACAAAAAACCATGATTCACGTGGCTACTAAAAGACTCAAAATTCACTGTGCAAACATTTTATGCATTAACAGAAAGCAATAAAAACAAAGAACAACCGACTCCCCAAAGCAAATAACAATAAATGTTATTGTTGTACACCTCTTCCATCAAAAATGGGGGGGGGGGGAAGAAATTCAGAATTCGATATCATTTATTCTTCATGCATAAACAGTACCAAAAGTAAGATTGAAACAGAAGAAGAAACTTCGGCGATACATATGAATCATGTGATAGTACTGCAGGGGTGAAGGTAGTTATCATATAAGTGGAAAACTTCAGCAACCCTGCTCTCACATTACACTGGATAATCAGTAAAGTACGAAGATGCCAAGTGAAAAGATATCTAGGCATAGAAAGTAAAGGTCCAAAGTTAGGTTCAGAACAAAAATTACCTGTGCTGTGTACTCTTGCTCAACAGCTTTACCTGCGTCAGCTTCTTGTTGTGCAGCCACCTTCCACCTTATGATTTCTTCTTCGGCAGCAGAAATGTCAAGCATAAGGCCTTCAATCTAGATTCAATTCAGAATATGAATTTGGAGCTATTTCAGATGTACCAATAAAAAAGACTACAACAAAAATAGGGACCGATGCTAGTCACTTCCTGGAATATGAAACTACATAATGGTAGAATAGCATGTTGAAAGAACTGCAGATAGACTAACATTAGAGTTTGCAACTCTTTCCTCCTCTTCAAGCTCATCCACCCGCTGCTTCCAATGATTGAGCTCCTTTGTTTGAGATTCCACTTGCTCCTTCAATAAATTTGACTCTGCCCTTAATTCAGCAAAGAGATATGTTAGAGAGAGAGAGAGAGAGAGGACTGATGGTTAGCACACGAATTAGCTGGCAGTATCCTGAATCTCAAAGAATCTAGATACACCAGAGTGGGAGTGGGGACTCAAAACAAGTTAACTCTACAAGACACATAATTTACTGCAGATGCTGGAAAAGACTTAATCAAGGTTTATTTCCATAAGGACCACAATTTCCTCATCATTCACTAATGAAGTCTTCTCTGATGTGCAATTATTTGAAAACAAAGCAAAAACTTATTACCATGTCTATGAGTAAACTAGTTTGGCCATTTCTTAACTGAAAATTTTAATAACAGCATTCTGTGTCATGTAATTTCAATCTCAAGGAACTTCTAAAGATGCTACTAAATTAAGATAACTTTTATTGTCTATCTCATTTATCAGCTAGGCAATGCCAAATTGTAGATAAGGACAGTAGATCTAGAAGAAGGTACCTTAGATCATCCATAGAATGCTTTAGCTCAACGATCTCAACCTGAGACTGTTTAATGATATTCTCCAACGCACCAGCCTTCATTGATGATATATATGAATAGTCAGTAAAGAAGAAATGAAAATCCAGAATTTCACTCCAGACTGACCAAGGCATCCAAAACGAACACACTTACCAAAGCATACACTTCATCTTCCTCTGCATCCACAGGAATAACTCCATCACAAGAAGCTGGAACTTTGTCCTCCCCAAGATGATTGCTGAACTTGTAATCTATGCCAGCTGCTTTTAGTCCATTTTCTGCAACTTTGAACATTTCATTTGTCCTTGAAGACAAATCCACAGATGTTCTCCTCGACAAAGTACTTCTCAACAATGATCCTATCTGTTCTTTCTCCCTCACTAGCTGAGAAACCATTTCATCTCGACTTCTGACCTCCCGATTCTTCTCCTCTATCAAATCTCTCGTTCTTTCCACAACAAATCTGCTAAGTTCATGTATAGACTCCATTCCTGCCAAGGATGCCTTAATGTTCTCCTCCAAATCCGTTTCTTTTGCAAGAAAAAAAGATTCTGATAACTCAGAGTACTTGTTCGCATCCACTATTTTTACAATATTTGATATCTTTTCATGTATTTTGGTAACATAATTCAACTGCTCAATCAGTAACGACCTCTGCAACCCCATTTTCGATTCCATATCTCTCAACTTGTCATCGTACTCAGTCACCAAGTTCCTTAAACCCAATTCTTCCCTCTCCATCACACTATGCTTCTCGTCCCATTCCCTTTGCATTTCAACCAATTTCTCATCCTTCTCAACTACTGATCTCTCCAAACTCTCAACTTCCGAACTTTTCCGCAAAACCTCCTCTCTCAACCCACTTATGGTGGCCTCAAGCTGCGAAACCTCAATAGCAATCTCGTAATTCCTTTGCTCCATCTGCTCTCGAGTCTCATCCCGCGACTTTGTAGTCAATTCAATCTGTCTCAAAAGCTCTTCAACAATCTCATTAGCCCTCTTAATTATTCCGTAAGCCACTGCAGGCAATCCAGAGTACTTGTTCGACCTGGGCAATCCACCTGCTGTAAAATTCTTGAAACTACTCACCTTTCCCGATATTTTCTCAATCCCACTCACCAACATTGATGCAGCAGTCTCAATCTCCGACCTTGACGAATCTTTTGCTTTCGAGACCTCCTCCAATTGCTTCAAAACCTCATCTTTACCTTTACTGGCTTCCACCAATTCCGACGTCACTTCCTCAACTGTCTTCAACGCTTCCTCTTTCTCCCGCAACGCTTCGTCCCGCTGTTTTGAGCTCTCATCACGCTTTCGTATAGCGTCGTGAGCCAAAACTTTAAGCCGATTGAACGATACCTGCAATTCCGATTTTGAATTCTCCGCCGCCTCCCGCGCTTGTCTCTCCCGATCAAGCTCCACCAGGAGCTCTTTAAATTTCTCGACGGAAATCTCGTCAGGCGCCGCCGATTTTATATCAATCGACACCGGATCGTCCTCCTCCACGTCGCTTAATACCGCGTCCTGCTCTTCATCACCAGCCCCCGCCATTAACTATTGAACCCAAAAAAAAAAAAAGATCTAATTTTAAACTGACAAATCACTTCTCTACAACCGGTGGTTTCCGAACTCTAGCTACCATCAATAATCGGCAATAAAAACAAATGGGGAATTGATAACTTAAATCAGATATTAAAGATTGACTTCAGGTTCTGAAAAGCCGGGTGTAACTTGAGAGCCGAGTTTGAGATGCAGAGGATCCAAAGACAGCTAAACCGAGTCCAACTACCAGTCTGAGTTCAGGTTATTGGGTTTCCCTTTGCTCGATGCTTTTTGGCTTTTGGTTAATTGACTATTATGATGGTGACACGTTGGCGGTTTGGACGGCTGGATTTGGGAGTTAAAGAGAACATTTTGAATTTATTGGCTTTCTTTTTTGGGGAGTCAGAGTCACGGTGACGGAGACTGACCACTAGGTGACGGAGCGGAGAAGGAAGCTTCCCGCTGCTCTGGGGTGCACGGCTCTGTAGAGCAGTCAGTAGGGCTGGGCCGGCTTGATCTCAGCTCGTTCAGCTGGGCCGAACAGAACGTGATCTAGATTTGAGACCCGATTAAAATGTGAGTGTATAACTATCAAATTATAGTATTAGTGATTAGTACTAGTTTTGAAGAGACTTAGATTCATTAAATAACTCTATTTAAAGAGAAAACTCTATTAGTAATCTATTGACTAATGACTATTTACTATTAGTCGGTTACTATTGCCTGCCATTAGCAAATTGAGAAGGCTATAGAGAGATTTTAATCTTTAATGATGTATTGATATTTGATCATGTTTTATTATTATTTTTCATGTATTTTACTAGAATTAAACACTAATTATTGTTACAGAACTTTTTATTTATGTACTTTGAATGGACTTTTTACTGCCCCATGTATTGTTTTAATACTGTGGATTGCAAATTAACTTTACTACTTAATGGTTATGGCAGTTATAATAAGAAAATTAAGAAGTAATGAAGTCCGAATATATTGTGAGCCAAGCATAAGTTTCATATATATATTAGCCTGAAATTTTTAAGCCAAAACTCGAGAATGTATTACATTTTTAGAGTCATTACATTACAATTATCACCTTTTTAAATATTATATTTTTATAATTTTGAACTTATTACATATTTCTTAGAACTATAAGCTTGAATACGTTATTTATCATTCAATTTCGCTACCACAACAATAACTTGCAAATTAAGTGGTCATAATTTGGCATAATTACATTTGTCCGCCACGCCTACTGCACACATATATAATAAACAACATAACATAATAATAATAATAATAACAACAATAAAATTCTGCTAACAACATATCTGAAAATCAGCTTCCAATGTAAGGAAACATTTCTTAGATGTTAGGCGAAATACAACATCCACTTGATGGATTACCGACAAGTTGTGCTTCCCCTATCCTACGTAAGCTCCTGTAGCTTTCAATCAACTGCGACATTGGCCCATACACTTTCCCTACTGTCGCACCCACACACTTTCTCTGTGATGTAAGGAATCTGAATCTTGCCGGGGAACCATATTACTGGATGCAATATGCCTCTCCAGCTCCCATCCTGTTGGCTTCTGGAGAAACTGGTTCGAATCCAAGTAATTACGAATATTAACAACTGCTATGTTCAACTTCGTGTTTCCTGATCTCCCAATGCACTTAAGAAGTTACGATCTATAAGACGTAGTACTTTCTTGAACTGAACTCCATATCTCCTATACATTGCAAATCCGGCCATCTGGTCATGGAAAATTTCTTAGGACCCAGAAAAATTTAGGCAAACTTAACAAGAAATGTATTAGGAAAGTTTTTCAATCAACTTACTTGAAGAAATGACTCAAGAGCAACAACTGTATAAAGATTCGGTGGAAGCCCATTCAGGAACCTGGCTAGCCACGCCCAACCTTCTGCAAGGCCATGCAAGTTTCGGACATCCTTAAGTTCAGTCTGCCAAATATGCAATTTAGTCAGAACTGTCATTATGCACCAATGTAATAGACCTGCAGCGAGTACAAGGTAGACAAACCTGGACAATAGCTCCATGAAGTTTCACACATAAACTCAAGCGTGAAAGATAAGTATCTGTACTTTCCATCTTCCCATCTTCTTCTCTGTAACCAATGGCTTTATAGTATGCTTCTTTTGTCTGAAACGCTGACTGCAAACAAAGAGATTGTTTAAATCTGTCAGCCAACAGCAGCTAGCAGCCAAAACAGGAAGAGTCATGCTCCGACAACAATGTACTAACCAAGAACGAAAAAAAGGAACCAATAAAGTTGGCAAGTTAATAAATCAGAACCTTCTCGATCTTCAAACTTTCTGGCTATCTTGCACCAGCAAGATTAAATAGAAAAGACAGAGGCTACTTACACCAGGAAAATTAAGTTTTTTTTTTTTGGAAGCGGGGGTGCAGGGAGAAAGAGAGAGAGAGAGAGAGATTGCAATCATTGGCTTTAAAGGCACAATTGTCACAGAGAAATTGCAAAACTTGAATATAATTAAGGTTTCTACAGAACCACCACACATAATGAAAATTTAGTAACATGTGTACATACCTTTGAGTAAATTATGTGTTTGGGTACAGTATAAATGCAAGCTTGGTTCAACTCAGAAATCAATACATCCATGGCACGTGGCACCTGTGCTCAAAATTGAACAAACACTGAAAATTGTAAGAAATTGTTGTATACTTATTGTGGTTCATCTCTATTATTTTCTAAGACATAATGGAGGTCAAATCTTATAATAAAAAGAAAAAAGTCCAGCAATTTCAGATATACTAGCTAATAAAATTGGAGACTGTTCTACATGGATGAACCACCTAATGTGTGTGGCAGCAATACTTAGCCAGTATACTTGCATTCTACTAGCCTCCAGTCGACCAGAGAGAGAGAGTCAAGAGTATGTTCAGTGACTTTATTTTCTCCAATATGAGATAGTTATACCAATTAAAATAGAACATAATCAAACACGTAGAACTGATCTAAGATACTTCATGACACCTACTTTCAGGAAAATAATGATTGTCCAACACCTTAAATGAAAATAACAAAGAGTCTGCTCTGCTCTTGCTAGGGAGACTTCTGATGAGAAAAGATCTCAAAATACTTGAAGTAGCCATGCAACACTAGGGAAGAACAACTTACCTTTGATGTGACGAGAACAATGACACGAGCATATGCATAGACAGATCTATGAAAGCTTCCAGTAGGATTTTCACACAAGGAGACAAACTGCAAAGTCAAAGACATGAAAATAGAAACTAATCTCATTTTCCTTAATTCCAATTCCAAGCTCAACTTTGGAGGATATGCATGTATAGAACATCAAATCTCAGGAGTATGATTGCAGCAAAAGATCATGGAAATTGTTCATCTTCTGAGTTAAGGAGATCACCTTCTTCACAAACGTTGTGATGCTGATGGACTGGGGACAAGAAGGATCCTTAATTAGATAAAACAACTCCGAAGCTTTAGCACTGCAATAAGAAATAGAAAAGAAAATAAAAGATGCATCAAACTACTCTTTCATGTGTAAATCCTGATTGCTATCCATATTATACCAATCAGGATTCAAGAGAAAACATTCAAATATCTGGGGCAGCAGAAAACAGGAAGAATGCAATGTGCTAGCCAAAACTGTTAATTGGACATCCCAGTAATAGACATCTGACCTGACGTTCTCCTCTGATCCTGAGATCTGGCGGATAGTTCTTGCTATTTTCTGCTCATGTTTACGATAGTCCTGCTAAAATAAAAAAAAAAATGCAAGCTTGTTATTGCCACAAAACAAGCAATCCCCAGTATATGAAATGATACCATGTGATGCACTTCATAGCTTAGACAGAGAAAGGTCAGATCCTACCATGTATGAACTACCTGGGAATGCTTTTCTACCCAAATGTAACATCAGATATAAAGCCACTTGCAACATATTCCAGCAGCAAAATACAAATTAAACAGTTCTTTCTTAACAATGAATAAGTTATGTTTCTAAGAAATGCACAGATATGAATAATTAAAAAGAGCAAATGGTTGAAATCCTGATTAGCACTCGGACTAAGATTGGTGTGGCTAAAAGAGAGATGTGGCCGGGCTTCATTTCAACACACAATTTATGAAGAAAGAAACATGTATCATAGAAATACATCAAAATAAGAGTCAAAACTGCAGTAGGTCTTTCTGTTCCTACCATCTTAGGATTCATTTGCATTTCAGCAGCTACTTCATTATAAATCTGCAGCCTCCTTTCTTCCAATTTCAAAGCATTTTCCGCACTTCTGATTACAGTGCCTGCAACCATATCAGCAAGGTCAAACTCAAATCAAACTTCACTCTGCTTGCAGTACAAGTAGAAGAAAAAGAATATCCTAATAGTTCTGATACTGAATGTGTGAAACTAGAAGTGATTAATTATTCTACACGCTTTTGCAACCAAATCAGAAAATACAAGTGACTGAACAGTACAAAAAGTTAAACCAATACTCAGTGAACACCAAACGATGGACATGTCCTAAAGCAAAAAACTAGCCTACTCTGCACATACATTAATGGCCAGAAAACAGAAGTCAAAGACATAATGTGTACAGAACTAACATCGACATTCAAATTTTGAGCTGACAGCTGGTAATAAAATTTCAAACATTAAGTTCTTAGTCGAGAGTATCAATTTCTTAGAGAAAAACAAGAAAGTAGCAAAAGGAAAGGCAAAGGAACCAAAGAATCCATTGCCCACCCTAGGCAGTGGGCAGTGCAACAAAACCTTAGAAAGGTATCTAAAAGAGAGCAAAATACCTTGTGGTTGTGCACTTTTTGTGACATCATGTACAGAGCCCTTCGATCCTTTAGCTTCAGTAACATTGTTAGAAACCCCAGCAGCAGCAGTTTTTGCATCGGCAGATTTCTTCTTCTGTGCTGCTGCTTCTGCTGCTCTTTTTTCAGCTTCCAATGCTGCTGTTTTTGCTGTTTCAACTCTCTCAGCTTCTAGTCTAGCCTGCATCTGGTAAGTGACAAGATACTATTTATACAAGCTAAGATTTATCAGGGAATGCTTTATGATGTATATAACTCTTACTCAACCCCCCACGGAACAAAAGGGGTGATGTTAACAAACAAAAAAACCTTATCATATTTAAAAAAGAAATAGGGAGCCTATACTGAATTGTATCACTCCTTATCAAGGAGGAGTCTATTCTTCAGTTGAGTCAATTGTTTGAGCTCAAGTTCAGTCCTACAGCAGGTGAAAGCGAACCCTATTTACCAATAAATGGAAAGTACTAATGCAACCAAGGAACTTTTGAGTGAGTGAACCTTAGGCAAGGTGCACGAACGGCTACTTCCCACGGGTCTAGATAACCTTCATTCCCTTACTTCAGGTTTTGCTGTCTTGCCAGCTAAGACTGGCCCGACTCGAATGAAAGCCAGGATTGTGAACAATCCCAGCTAGTTCTATCCCGCACCAGAAAGCAAAGCTAAGATTTATCGGAGGCTCTTTATGAAGTCTTAATTAAGGATTTACATAGAGAAAGTTTAGAAGCTCCAAACAAATTGGAAATACGTGCAAGACTAAAGGGAGAACAATAAGGAAAGGTATAGGCAAAACAGGCAAAACGGAAACCCAAAAATAGCGTGCCAAATGTAGAAAGCCAATAACCAGCTACTCCACCTTCTTACTTTAATAATCAGCTCTACTTATTCTTTACAAGCCAAAAAAACCATTCCAATGCCACATGCAGCCTATCCACCTTCTTTTGCATTATTCAGACAAACCAAAACTATCAGTATGAAGGAAATTACCATCCGCTGAATATAAGTTTAATACTCAAACTTCAGATTCAAAAATGGGTAAATACTGGGAACAGGAGGAAGACACGACCTTAAATTTTTTTTTTTTCCCAAGAAGCAACTAATTACAAGCATAACATAGCAACAGAAAGTAAAATGCAATTAAATTCAATGATTAAGACAAACATTAAAGCAAACCTCGGCTTCAGCTTTAATCTTTTCCTGCCGCACTTTTTCTTCATGAAGGGCTCTTTCCCTTCTTTGAACTTCTTCACGAACTGCATCATCTCTTATTCTCCTCTCTTCTATTTGAGACTTGTGTTCATGATCCCTCTGTACAGCTGTCAGGTGATTATCCAATGCTTCTGCGCTACAGCACAAAATTCAAATGTTAAGACACCTTGTCCAAACCAAAACATGATTTTCATTTAACATTCTGTAACAATATACTGGGCATTGGCAAAAACCAAGAAAGTAGCAAATAAATTGTATGACTTCTCTCGCAAAACATCAAAACACCATGATTAGAATACTAACAAAACACAAGAACGTTTTATAAAGTTTCTGAAATGAAATTAACTAAACATCATCCTCAAACTTTTATATGGTGCAATTTTTATTAAATCACTTTTAATAACTCCATAGGAGCTACAATCAAATCACTTACATTCTGCGTTGGTACTGCATATCAAATTTTCTGTCCAATTCCTGCCTTGTTTTTGTGTAATTCTCCACACAAGCAATCGTCGAGGCAAACTTCTCATTTTCATCAATAAGGCAAGTTTCCAATTCCATTATTTGGTTTCTAGCTACTTCCTGTTAATCAGAACAATAATGTTACATGACTCATATTTAATGGCTAATAAAAAGATGGGAAGAACTTAATTCAGAAAGCAGAGACTTCTATCTGGAAAGGAGGGAGGGCAGCAATGACATAGCACATTTGAAGCCAAAAAGTAGATTGTGCTAACCAGTTACTTTAGAAAAAGTGATGCTTAACCCATTCAAAAAATTTCACAAGAGATTCAAACTTCAATGACAAAGCCAGAAACCACAATTGCTCTACAAGAAACCTTCAAAGCAAAATAATAACACCAGAAAGTTGGCATGCTAAATTGTCTTCCATGGAACCATTACCACATGATTCAGGAAGCACCAAAAGTATCTCATGTAACATGGAGAAAAAGGACTCAAATGAGAAGAGAAAATTGTACTACCATGGGTAAAAGGGGAAATTGAACATATCAGCACCAGTATCATAGCAGCATTTGAACATAAAAGGGGAAATTGAGCTGGTGATGCGTGATTTCATGCTTCGTACACAGTCAAAGAACTAAACAACAAAAAAGTTGTTAACTTGCAAAATAATATACCATTACTCCAAGTTCGTGTTCATGAGTTAGCTCAGAAAGCGCGCCTTCAGCAAGACCAACATGAGGCATCAAACTTCTTTGCATTCCAAAAACTGATTCATCGTCAGAATCTTCACTGTCACTGCAGTAACAACATGCCTATAAGGGGATGAGGAGCCTCAACAATTGTCAGCCACATGTTACTGTGCAATGTAGAAATTAGCATAAGAAATTTATGTCAGCACAACAGTGTACGAACAACTTCTCACACAATCTGGAAGTTGTGTACCAAAATTGTTTTAAACTGGTTGCTCAAGTTCATGCAATTTCCGTGTTAGTATCTAAATTTCTAGCACTAAAGAGCACATTGTAGAGTAGAATTATGGCTGACATTTGTCGAGGTCTTTGATCCCTTATAAGCATAAGGGTTCGAGAACTTGACAATCAAATTGAGCAACAGTAAGGAAAATCATATTGAACCTTCAGGTAGTGATAAAAGTTGAAGAAGGCAGGAAGATGGTAAACACTGAATACCGCTCTATGGGAGACCATGTATGTTATGGTAAAGTAGCGGGTTAACCAGCTCATTACGACTGCAGATTGAATTGAAGAATAGCAAGTGGAAGGTGAAGGCTGAGAGTCAAAACTAAGGATACAAAACAGTAGGACCTGTTCTAATACGTTGCCTTAGATAAACAGAACTAGTTTCCTCTCTCTACATTTGGTAATTTGGCCCAACCAAATGCACCTTTAGGTTTTTTTTGTTCACAAAAACGTCACCACATAATATTCAGAGAAAAGAATCATACTACATAAGCGCACCTTATAGAGAGTTCATCAGAACCAAATCTCATGCCTGCAACCATGGCTCGATGGTTGTGATGACCCTCCTCAACATTATCCATGTCAACACTGAATTCATCATCCGGCACTTGCATCACAAATGGTCCTGGACTTTCATTCTTAGCCTTCCACTTTAAAACTCTGGATGAAATTACAAGACATCAATGATTTTAATGCACGCAAAAAATTTAAATGAAACTCTATATACAATCACAATCACAAACACACATGCACATGTTAATTGTAATGGTCATCCAACTTATAAAGTAAGGTAAATAATGTGAAAAGCATACGCAGCATCGGTCTTGCTAGGGGGAGAAGAAATTTGCAAAGAGACTTTAAGCCTGTTTTCGAGTGAGTTGAGTTCCAAAAGAATAGCATCAAAACTCCAATCAGGCTGCGGATCTGCTGCAATTCCATCTGAATTTTTTTGATATCGGATTTTTAAAGTAAAATCTTTCCTGTTCCAAACAGAACCATAAAAGATCAAAGCAATTTAACTCGTTTCCCCAAAACTCTAAAAAAAAAGTGAAAGATAAAAAAAATTAATATTATATTTAGCACCAAAAAAAACACTTACATTGGGTCTCAGTCGAAACCAAAGTTAGGAATTGCACTGTTACACAACGCTGTCTTCAAATTCTCAGTGGTGAATAGCTTCTACTAGATGCTCGGATTCCTTATCTAAGCAACGATTTAGGCCCTATTTGGTTCCAGGAAATGAGTGAGAAAAGGAAAGTGGAGAATGGGAAGTGAATTCCTCCAAAAACCCTAATGCTTGCTTTTGTTTGGTTAACAAAGGAAAGTACTAAAGAAATGAAAAGGAATTCCAAAGAAAGTAATTCTTGTGTTTGGATTACGAATTTTTTAAAGGAAACAAAAATGGAAAACAAAACTTTAAAAAGACAATTTAACTTAATTTTTCAATACTCAACCTATGTTTGTCATTAACAATTCATTTTATTGTATTAAAAAAAAGTGTCAATTATTGCTTTAACAATCACAACAATTAATAATCTCTTTGTATGATTATTTTCAGCTATTGACAAGATGATGTATAAAATACCTAACAATCTACAATAATCGTTAAAATTTTGTAGTTGCCAATAAGGTTTTGGCCTATTGATCAATTGGTTTTGTTAACCATATCTTAATTTTCATCCAACAATCATCAGTTTGGAAAAAAATGAAAACAGACCAGCAGTGAAACGAAGGTCATTCTCCAACACCAATTGAATTTGACATCTTAAACATGTGTGCAAACTCAATTAAGCTACTCTTGCACCAACTTCAATAAGTTCTCCAATCAGACATCTCTCAACAACTTCTTTCTCCTTAAACCAATCTAACAAATCCAATTCTAAACTAGATATCTCATCAAACACAAAAATTTTGACCAGTAGAGCTCTTCAATATCTAGTAAAATTTTCCCAGAAACCATAATAAGTACAAGTTCCGTCCACCTTTAAATTCCACAATAATTAAATTCACCCACCACCAACAAGAATTATTTATTTCATCAAAGAAACATGTAAGTAACAAAGCTTACCAATTATTTGCAAGATATACATGCTCCCCATATGCCACATACCAAGAAGAACCCACAACTCCAACTACTACATAACGCAGCCTATCCTACATTATATGCCAAAGTAACCATCTTTTTTATTTTCCTTTGCAATATTCCTTTTGAGGGAAAAATGCCTAAAACTTTAAACCCCTCACCCAACCCCAAACCCCAAAAAAAAAAAAAAAAAAATCAAGAAACCATTTTTGTGGGCTAACTTGAAATAAAGCAACAAAAAGTATATGAAAAATCAAGGCACGACAAGATCATATAGAAGTAAGCAAACACGTCAATAATCAACCAAATAGCATTAGTGGAATACAAAGAAATATCCCAACAGACAACCAAGGGCAAAAAAGTGAAATTATACAATCAAAGCTCAGTTCATGTTTCATAAATACAGACCCATGCTGTATCGATTCTTGATAATAGATTGGTGACAAAGCCAACATGTATAAAGGCAAAGAGTTCGAGCATTACCAACAAAAGGGCCTACTCGTATCCTCGTTCTAGAACACGCTTGCAAGTTTAATCGAAAATGGAAGGTGCTTGAGAGAGGAGAATTTAGAGATTGGAATTCGGATGTTAGAATCGATGACTTTCTGAGAAGGGCAGGAGAGGAGAGATGACAGAGCAGGCCGCGGGGCTGGGGTTTTGTAGCCTTGGCAGCACTTTATTTTGGAATAATTTCAGAAACATCCCTTAAGATTTCTATGAGTTTCACATGACACCCTTAAACTTTATAAAATCTCACTTACCTCCCTCATTTTAAGATTTTTATATTATTTACAATCCTTTTTAAAAAGATTAATTTCAAAAACCTCCCTCGAGATTTTATGAAATTTAACTTAGCTCCCTCATTGTTTGTAAAATCCCTTGAGGTTTCCAAAATTATCCTTTTTTTTTAATATAATATTAAAAAAATCATCTTGGAAGAGTAAATTTTAGGGTTAATCACACATTATATCCCTAAAGTATACTCCATTTCTCAGTTTACTCTCTAACCTTTTTTTTGTCTCACTTTATCCCCTATTGGACAAAATTACCCCCTATTATTTTAAACTCTTATTTTTTCTCTTTCTCTCTTTTTTTTTTTTTTTTCCTTTCCCCTTCTTTCCTCCTTTGTTTTCTTTGTCTCTTTCTTCTTTCTTTAATTCTTCATTTTCCCTACAAGAAACTTCACCTTAGTGATTGAAACTAAAAATAAAAAAGGAATTGCAAAGATCTATCTTCTCTCTAAATGATTACAAAAATATTCAAACCACTTCTCCAAAATACCATTTTTTTAACCTTTCAGTTCTTTTGCTTGTTCCCCTTTACATTTCAGTTTCTTATTTTGTTTTTAAGAAAATATCACAAGATGAATTTGAAACCTAATTAATAATCATTAATTACAATTTGTGATAAATAAAATCATTAGAAATTAGCTTTTGATGCCTTTTAAAGTTTCATCTAAAAATTCAATTACAAATTCAAGATAAAATTTTTTATTGAGATGAAATTTTCTATTGGAAAGGATGGAAGAGAATATAAGGAAGAAAGAATAAAGAAACAAAAGAGGGGGAAAAGGAGAATGGAAAAAAGATAAATAAAAAGTTAAAATAATAGAAGGGTAATTCTGTCCAACAGGGGGTTAAATAATAAAAATTAAAGATTAGGGGGTAAAGTGAGAAATGGGGTATACTTTAAGGGGATTAATTGCAATTAACCCTAAATTTTATTTCATTTCAAAATTGTTCTTTTGTTGTGTTATTTCTTTTGTTGTCTTACTTTTTAAGGCGAAAAATTTGAGTGGCTATTAAATTGTTGCTTGGACTAACTTT
Source organism: Gardenia jasminoides (assembly GCA_013103745.1). Classification (NCBI taxonomy): domain Eukaryota; kingdom Viridiplantae; phylum Streptophyta; class Magnoliopsida; order Gentianales; family Rubiaceae; genus Gardenia; species Gardenia jasminoides. Next base: position 43,073,823 of record CM023105.1, read on the forward strand.
TGGCCATCAAACAATTTTTCATCACTAATTAGTAACTAAACTAATTAATCAGTATACCCGTAGTCATTTCATCGATTATTAGTCTTAATTTGAAAAATAATTAGAATACATGACAAAATACAATGGTATTTTTATCCATCACTAACTAGACCATATAACTCTCATTATTTCTGCATCAAACATGTAACCAAACGTGACTATTTGGGGGGAAAAATAGGAACTTAATTTGGAGTCCTACTGCAATTTGCCATGTATTTTGATTATTTGGAGAAAAAACGTGATTATTTAAGGAAGAAAATAGTAGTGAATGAAAAAACCCCTATAATTTGCCACATGTTTTGATTATTTTTAAGATTAAGAGAGATAATCAATAAAATGACCACAGATATATTGATTAGTTAGTTTAGTGGCCAATTAGTAACGAAAAATTGTTTGATAGTTAAAAGTTGATCTAAGTGATAGTTTAATGGCCACCCAAGTTTTTTTCCCTACTTTTTATGAGTTGTTAATAACAAAGAAAATAAAAACAAAAAGTATGAAAACTTATACTGATTGGACAAAATATAGTGTGTTTTTATATACTAAGATTTAATATTTGAATTTTACATATTACAAAAATAATATTTTTCTTTATTGTAAAGTGTTTTGAGTTAACCTAAGAACTATTATAAATCCTTTACATATTTTTGAAGTTTCTTTTTTTGTCTGAGTGGAAGGATTGAAAACTAAAAAGAAACAACATGCTAAAAATTATATATAAGTTTTATTTGTATTGTTTTTATGCCTGTACAAAAAGGTATTATTACGATTATGAATTTTTTCTAAGTTATTTTTAAGAGTATTATAATCATTCATAATTTTAAATAATTTAACATAACTTATCCGAACCGATAATACAAAACTATTAAAGAGTTTTTTCAGTCTCATTATCAACTTTTAAATTTTCATCATTAAAGAGATAAATTTGGTATATTATAGTAATTAAGAAATCACAAGAAAAGATAAAATTTAGAATGAAATTATATTCTCTCTCCCAAAATGAGTTTTTTAGTATTATATTTTGAAATCGATTTTGAATGTTACAAAAAGTTTAAAATAGAGGAACTAAGTGTGATTTTTCAAAAGTTTAAGAACGCCAAGTAAAATTATTAAAAACCTTAGGGGAGGTTTGTGAAATTATCCCTTTTATTTTTAAAAAGACCCAAACAATTAATTTTACCCGAATAAGGTCTGCGCATTGACCCTTTAAAATTCTCTTTCCCTCGGTTTCCTCACAAAGAGCAGAGGAAATGGTTTTTAGGCAAAAATATACTGCCAATTCCCTAACAAATTCCCTTGATTTCCTTTCCAATCTACTTTTCCTCACACCAAACATAGGAATCACTTTCTAGTGAAACATCTTCCTTTTTCCTCATTACTTTCTTAGAACCAAACAGGGCCTTAATTTTCCTTGTCTTTTTGAGTTTAATGGGGATAGGAAGACAAGTACTAGCTCAAAATTTTGGAACTAGAAAAGAATTTTGGAAATGGGGAAATTCAAGATAGCGTAATCTATATCTCAATTGGAAAGAAGATTGTCGGATACCGAAAATGGCAACGGCACGGAGCAGATGAACTCAGAGAGCGGGAAATTTAGGAACGTATTGTGATGGGAATTCGATACTAATATATTCTTTTGCAACAAAACGGAACACTATTGACTAGTTTGTTTATGGTTGAGACATGGATTTTTTTGTGTACAACTACATTTCGCCTCCCACTTTTAGTTACAAGTTGGGGTTTTGAAGGCTTCCTGATTCTAGGTTTTGTGTTTTTGGGCTCCTAATAGTCTAAGTCCCCAGTCTCTCTTTTATTATCTTCTAAAACAAGCCTTCGGGGCCCTTATAATTGTGTATTTGGAACATAAGTAATAGTAATTTGATTTTGTCTATTTGAATTAACAACGAAACCTGTTGATAACTCAATTCAGCACTTAATAATATGTTCTGATATGTTTGATGACAAAAAAAAAACATATAAACGAATTAATCAAGTGGCATTAAATTTTCTAAGTAAAACTTGCTCCAAAATATAAGTGATAATCTATTCACTTATCATTTAATGTGATACACACTTAAAGCATGTTAGATTTAGTACTTAATAATTCAGTAGCTCAATGGAAATTCATATTTCAAATTTCAAATTTCAGTTTTCACATTTTTGTTTTATCAAATGCACCTTGAGTGTGTAATTTCCCCGAGCGGGGAGAAGAGAGGGGATTCAACAGCTTAATAGCAATACCTATTAATCGTAAATATGTTATAATTCCGCCATTTTTATGAACTTTTCACCACTAAATTTATTTTTTCGTTTGAAATATTTATGAGATTATCTTTCGTATGTTGATGAATTTAACTCTTAGTTTCTAAAAGGCATATGATGCATTGTTACCTTCAGAAAGATGTTACCTTGCTATCATATACTAACTAAATTCCAAAACATTAATAATTCAGTATCATATACTACTATTCCTTGTTAGTATCACGTAGGCAGATCCCGAATTAAGCAATAGTTGATTCCAAAGAGTAAAAACACCCTTCCTCCGAGACATTATTGATGATTTGTTTACAGTTCAGCTCTCCCATAATTGCCCTTTGTAATATTGTATAATTAGCTTCTTTGGGATACACGTTCAATTAGAAAAGGAAATAGTAGTGTACATATAATAATACTAATAATTTATCGTAGAAGATGAGGGGCAGATGAAGTAGTCCAGTTTTTTCATATTGACATTCTATGTTTAGCTAAACTCCATGAAACAACAACAGAAACAAAAAGCAAAACCAGTTGTAAGCAGTCGCATGGATTGGCTTGTAAGAATTCCAAAGCAAAAAACTTGTCCCGGCAGCAGAACCAAAGCCGATAGCGTGATACGTCATTCTTGTGTTTATTTTTCTGGTCCTCAGTTTTGCCGGCTATGGCGCTTAGCCACTCGTGACCTTTGACACCTCTCCATTTCGTAAGTGCTAATCCCAACACCAATTCTCAAGCAACAAATTTTACTCCCCTCCGCGGTTAAGTATAGTATAATTCCCTGCATAATTAGCACTTGATAGATAAGAACGATGCATGAATATGCTTATTTCCCGGGGTAATGATTCCTAGTTTTTACTACAAGGTCGGGAAAAAGAACTAGTACTTCAACGGCCAAATAAGTCTAACAATTTAATCTTGACTAGAGGTGGCAAAACTACTCAAGATCCATTGGGATCCCATACCTAAATTTAATTTGAGCGGGATGAATATCTAGAATATGGATTTTGGGCCTTATTGGGATATACCCAATAATACCCATTTAAAATATGGGTATGTATGGGATTTATTTGGGACTCCCATGGGTATTTATTAAAATAATATTAAAATGACAAACAATCTTTCGTTTCATTTTTTTCTCAAAATTATTAAATTAATATTATGAGGTTGTAGTAGTGTTAGGTAGATTAGCACTTATGCATCATGTGTTCTCTAATAACTACAAAATTCCATTATTACAAAATTTTATTTTTGATAGAATTTTATTGAATTGGAATGGCCTTAGAATTGAAAAAATTTTAGACTGGGTCTTGAAAGTTAAGAAATAAAATAACGTAGATGAGTAGATAGATTTTGGGGACAATTAAATTTTGGTGATCAATAGATTTTTATTTAATCAACACGAATTCCCAAAAAGAATCATCCATTTATATGAAGTTGGTCTTTTATAAATTTTGTATTTGGAAAAATTTATTTAGTTTGGGAATTTATCGCATAATTTATAAAGAAGAGTGTAGAACTTTTACAAAGTTAAATAAACAAACCAAATAATATAAAAAGAAAAGATAATATTGAAATATTTGATTGAGAAAAAAAAAAGTGTTTCTTAAAAAAAATTAAAATGGGATTAATTTGGGTACAGGGATCAAATGGGTGTAGCCATTTTAGTCCATATATAGTCCCAAGGCTAATATGGGATTGTTTGGGTATAATCCATATTTTTCAATCCCAAATAAATCCCGCCCAAGTCCCGCATATTTGCTATCTCTAATCTTAACTGGTGACCATAAGTATTTCGGTGTAGATCCTTCTTAATCTTACACGTATCTTTTAGATGCGGAAGCCCTTTAATAATAGTAGGATTTTTTTGAAGGCTGTTGAAACCATCTGTTAATACACCACATCTAAATAACATCTAATCATGTGAATGTATATGCTAACAATTATTATTATCTATTATATTTAGATACTTTTTTAATTAATTTTATTTTTAAAAAAATTTAACACCTAAACTACGTCTTAATGGATAAACACTTGTTAGACAGATCCTTAATAATGTTACATCCGAAGTCCACTTTACTTAATCCCAAAATATCTAATAGCTATTTCAAATAACTATACAACATACGACTCATGATGGTGTGATAAAAAAATTAATAAAATCAATTACAAAAGCTTTTTTTTTTAACTATGCCTAAATGCAGAAGTTTATTGTTCATACTGCTCGTTTAGTGACAAGAAGATATCTCGGGCTCCTTTGTAATTTTTGTGATCCTTCTTTAAACTTTTAACAAGTGATAGAGAGAGAGTTTCAACAACTAGTCCTCTGTAGTTTCCCAAATATCTTTGAGCTAAAACGTACCAAATCTAAGTCCTAATCCATGCTTACCCGCAACATTAAAATTAGATGTATGTATGTATGTATGTATGTATGTATCTGTCCTTTTTTTATTTCGTATTTCCTTTTGTATTCTAATTGAGACTTGAAAGGCTCGAGTCTTTGACCATTAGAGATAAAGAAGCCAACACCAATTACCAAGTTTGCCTTATTCTAAACTCCACGTTAAACTGTTGCTCTAACGGATTTTGCTTCCACGAAACAGAAACGTGAAGAAAGAAGAAACATAAATCACAATCATCATATATAGTAACAAATCTAATATCCAATCTCCACATAGCTTCTTAAGCGAACCATCTTTGTTAACTTGTCCCTTATTGTTCCTGGATCATAGCATATAAATTACAGATCATCCTATTCCTTTTCGTGTATGCTATGCCATAATAACACCACCCAAGTCTTGAAAAGGATCAAAACCATGAAAGATTTCAGCTTTTCGCAACATGTTCTTTCACTCACCTTTTTAGTTGTTCTTTTCTCCCCTAGTTTGGGTATCTTTTCGCAGAAAGCTGTGATGGGGCAGCCGCTTTACACCAATTCCCGGTGGATTGTTAACGGATCAGGGCAACGAGTAAAACTGGCTTGTGTGAACTGGGTGACGCACCTTGAAGTTGTTGTGGCTGAAGGCCTGAGTAAGCAGCCGGTGGATGTAATTTCCAAAAGTATTGTTGATATGGGGTTCAACTGCGTTAGGCTAACTTGGCCGCTGTTCTTGTTCACCAATGATACCTTGGCTTCCCTCTCCGTCAGGCAGTCTTTTCAAAAGCTTGGACTGACTGAGTCCATTGCTGGATTTCAAGCCAACAACCCCTCCATAATTGATCTGAGCCTCATTAATGCATTTCAGGTATATATATATATATATGACTAAAAAATTATTTGTTTGACTAAGGATTTCATGAAGTTTACAATCTTCTGTATCTCTCTCTTTCCCTCTCCTTTTTTTTTTTTTTTCCAGTGTTAATGTTCATTCATATGTCCAACTATCGAAAATGAAGAGGAAGGCAAGAGTAAAGGATGCAGGTTAATTTTACTTAGGTTAGTAATTAAGCATGAGAAATAAGAATTGGGAGATAGTATTTTGAAGACATTATTACAGGTCCTATTAGCTTATGGAAACTGAAGTCAATTGTGTTAGTTAGAAAAGTTTGGAAAGAAATATTTGCCACACAAATACGCAGTGACATGTATCTAAATAGTAAAAGATAATATAAGGTTGGCATGAGCAAAATTTGTTAGCTTTCAAATGCAAATGAAGTGACAAGTATCTTGGACGTAATGGTTTCTTGGATGTAATGGTAGCCAGGCAACTCACCAGTAAACCTCCTCCAAAAAGGAATAAAGGTTTACCTTTGGTTCCTAAGAATTGCCGGAAGAATCCTAATGTTGTATCTAAAAATACGATGATCTCATCTTTGATAGTGTAGGCAATCAATAATATGTTATAACACAACAACATTCAAGTCAAATTATTAGAATTTTTTTGCACCATCCAAAATCTGCAAGACTTTTCCTTTCTGATAAGCATACATACATGTAGTTGCATTAAACTTCAAAAACAGCAGTTGACAAAGACTTGGATGACAATGAAATAAAGCATTAATCTATGGCAGTGTTTCCTTGATGCCACACCATCATCCATTGTCGGCCTTTTTTCTTATTGGCATGGTTTAACGATTATTAATAATCAGACCTTACATATCAGGCCCGCCAAAAAGTAGACGTAAAAGTCAAATTAAAGGTGGCAAATCAGTAGCATCAGACAACACCAATTTATCATATCTGCGACTTATAAATCTACGGCTTGTCATTTGCAAAGGAAAATAAGATCAAATCAAATTCCTTTGTTATTAAATGATGATGAAATTTGATTAATCACAGGCAGTGGTGGCTAGTCTTGCAAGCAACAATGTGATGATCATCCTGGATAATCATATAAGCAAACCAGGATGGTGTTGCAGCAACTTTGACGGCAATGGCTTCTTTGGCGATCAGTACTTCAACCCTGACCTGTGGATCAAAGGCCTGACTAAAGTCGCCACAACGTTCAATGGAATCAACAATGTAGTTGGCATGAGCTTAAGAAATGAACTCCGAGGACCCAAACAAACCGTAAACGATTGGTACAGGTACGAAACCGTAACATAACATGTTAAATAATTAAACACTATGAATCAGTTAACAACTAGAATTAATACCTTTAACTGTATCAAACCCATGAATCAGATTAAATACTTTTTTTAAAAAATTAATTTCATGGAATTAATTAAGGTAGATCATATGAAAGGCGTCATGATGCACGAGAAAATGTTTGTAAAATGGAGCAGGTACATGCAGAAAGGAGCAGAAGCAGTGCACGCAGCAAACCCGGATGTTCTGATAATTCTTTCCGGTTTAAACTACGATAAAGATTTCTCTTTTCTCCTCCAAAAGCCAGTCAACTTAACGTTCGCCGGCAAGTTAGTGTTCGAGGTGCACTGGTATGCTTTCTCAGACGGGAAGGCTTGGGAAACGGGTAACCCGAACCAAGTCTGTGGACGATTGGTGGGCGACAGAATGAGGGATTCGGGCTTCTTGCTGGATCAAGGGTACCCGCTATTTGTGAGCGAATTTGGTGTGGACCTAAGGGGCACTAATGTGAATGACAACAGGTTCTTGAGTTGCTTCTTGGGCTGGGCTGCGGAACTGGACTTGGACTGGGCACTTTGGACGCTCGCTGGAAGCTATTACTTGAGAGAAGGGGTTGCTGGAAAAGATGAGAGTTATGGGATTTACAGTTGGAATTGGTTTGAAACCAGGAACTCAAGCTTTATTCAAAGGATTTCTGCCCTTCAGTCCCCTTTCCGAGGTATGCATATAACAGTTCACTAGGTGCATCTTTGTTTGGGATGATCATGACTTCTCCAATTGAATTCCTGTCCAATTCCTTCAATTTTAGTGTAAATTGATATAACTTTGGTGTAATATGTCGTGAGTTTTGCATCAATCTAGTCCAGAATTCACGTTTACACTGAATGTTAGACTCACTATGAAAATGAGGATTTTTTGCGATGCAGGACCGGGTGTCTCAGAAAGTCGCCCGCACAAAGTAATATTCCATCCGGCAACCGGCCTCTGCGTGCTAAGAAAATCATTGTTCAAGCCATTGGAATTAGGACCCTGCTCTGAGGCGGAGGCTTGGGGCTATAGCCCTCAGAAAATACTAACTATAAAAGGGACGTACTATTGCTTACAAGCAGATGGACTCGGGCAGCCAGCAAAACTTGGTCTAATTTGCACTGATAAAAATTCTAAGTGGGAAGCAATCTCAGACTCGAAGATGCACCTATCTTCCAAGCTTCCTGATGGAAGTGATGTTTGCTTGGACGTAGACTCCAACAATGTTGTTGTCACGAACAACTGCAAATGTTTGAGTACAGACAGTTCCTGTGACCCTGAAAGCCAGTGGTTCAAAGTGATTGACAGTAGCAGCAGATATAAAACTAGCAGTGCAAAATCCTTTTCCCAGATGGATGACTCAATCCTCTTTCCTCTTGCAAAGATACTGTCTGAAAGCTTGAGAAGTTGGTAATCTGGACCGACAACAAGGGACAGGGACTTGCTTTTCCAGCCTCTACATGATGCGATTGCAAATTACACAAAATTGTAAACAAACGTACGTGAACACTACAACATAATGCAAATATACATACTTTATTGTATAAAGCATGCCAATGCTGGCTGCACTTCGACTCTTTCTGCTTGATGGGATTTTTAATGTTCTGTTCTGAATTTTCCCGTCATTGATCACAAGAAAGGCAAATTGGGTCATTGAGATCGTCTGATGCTCTTTTCTCCAACAAATGGGAATAAGTCCTCTCAAAAAAGTATTACATAAAGTGAAACATAGAATATATTTTAACACTTTGCCAAAGTATTAAATTACAAAGGTAATAAAAGGCCTTGCTTGTTTCGGTTAGCTCTAAAGAATCAAATAGTTGTTTTCCAACAATGTTACGTGTTATTAAAAGAAACATAAAAAATAATCACAAGGTAACATTCTTTTTTTTTCAAATTACTTTTCCACCCCACTCTTAACTACTAGACACAGAATTTAAACTCTCAATTTGACAACAGAAAAAACTCTAAAAGCCTTATGCCAACCACTTTTTTTTTTGGGTTTAGGAATGCATGCTCTTTCAGGGTCACAATTCAAATTAGTTATTTTAAAGATATTTCATTTGAATGCCGAACTATTTCTAGCATTCAAGTTTTTAGAAAGATGATTCTTTTTTATCTCGATAATTTTTCTCGAATAATTTTCCCACAATATCAGCAGAAAAAACCACTTCCCATTATCCACCATCACTATTCACTCACGTTGCATCACATGTTTTAGGACAAAGTGATTATATAGACGACTAAGGACAACAATACAGATCAATGAGCAAGCTAATTGAGGTGCAAATTAAGTGCCAATCTTGCATTTGTTATAGCTTAGCAATAAGGGCAACTTGAAGAGCTATCTCCGCCAGGGCTCATCATTTTGCCTTGTTTGTTTGTGGTTAACAACGTCGGCGGAGTAGACTTCTAATGTGCTTAGTCTAAAATACACCCTAACTCCATCGCTGACGCATTGCCCATTTCAAACTTCTCTTAACCTATATCCATTAGCACCCCTCCGTTTTTTTTTGGGGAGGGGGGGTGGGGAGGGTGGGGAGGTGGGTGTTAAACTTTGACAGTTAAGAGAGGAGAACCAAATTGAAAGCACGTTTAGGTGTAGAGAGAAAAGGATAAAATTCCTTCCTTCCAACTTAATCTCAACAGCCAATATTACCAGTACCAACTGGCAAATACACAATCCAACTTGATCACTGACCCCATAAGTTAACATTCCTAGAAAGCATCTGATTATGGATTATTGCCTGTTATTGAGAATGCCAAAAACTGAAAGGATATCAGCCTCTTAACTTTAGCCTTCTCTCTCCTTCCTATTTCATTTCATTTTAGAAGTGGTTGAGAGTCTTGAGACTTGTGGGAGGGGAATCAGTACACGTGCTGACGGACGTAGCGGAGTGGGAGGTGATTTTGTTCAAGTTGACAAAAACGACTTGGTTAGTTGGTTTGCGCCAAGGGCCCAACACAGTGGCCAACATTTAATGGACGACTATCCAGACACTGGATTCGACGCTGAAGGACGTGGATGGTGACTACAGGTGCGAGGGCTGAAATGGCAGTTGACTAGAAGCCCGTCGAGCCCCCAGAAGGAAGAGAACATAACGATGTAAAAAATTAGCTGTGAGATGTGTTAGGAAAGGAGCACAACTACCATGTGTTGGTTGATGATGGTGAGACAGAATATATGGAGCCCGTCCAGCTCTCTGGGATGATAAAATATTGGGGTTGGGGAGGAACATTAGCGAAGAAGGCATTGAAAGGGTATTTTAGTCCCAAAAATTTCATGTTAATATGTAATATGAAAAGCAGTCGACTTTTCTATTAAGAAAATGCAGCAAATCGTTTTAAAGAAATTCAAATTCAAGCTTTAAATGCAGCTATCAGACAAATCCAAAAGGCCTACTCCTCCATTTCATCTCCTCCTTCAATGATGCGTACCGAGTCTCTTAATGGTGTGATCTTTGTCAGGAGAACTTCTGCAAGCGGAATGAATACAAGAATGAAAAAGGGAACACTCCAAGATGAAGCAAAAGCATTCGGAAGAAAACATACTTGTAGTTTTAGCCATCTCAAATTGAGAAAACTCAATGCAACTACTTACCAGTTTTCTTTGAGAATGAGTAACCCTTCTGACTGATATAGGTCCGAGGATTAGGCTGTAGATGGTTTCTGAGGTACTCCTTCTGGCCCTGCAAAGTTTCCAACAGACACCAGTCATCAATCCATTCGATAGTTTACAAGTCATTTATTAACATTAGATTGATAAATGACAAAAAAAAAATGCACCTTTGTCAAAACACAGATATCAACATTGCTACCACTCCCCAAGTCGTTGAAAATACCAGAGCTGATAGCTTCCGCAACTAGTTGAACCCCTTCATCTCTCTATAATACACCAATATTAACGGATTTCTAATTCCCAAGCAATTGACAAATTCAATGCTCAAACAAAACAGCATACAAACTTACAGTTAGACCTTCACGGTATTTAGACTCAAAGACAGCCATGGCAGCAAGCGAACCAGAACCCATGGTTGCAAATGGAAGTGTGTCCGTTGATCCATGTGGATAAATCTGTGGCACAATATAAATATAATAACTGTTACATTCAAAAAACAGTGAGATGGAATTTGAATTTAACCAGCCAAATTAACTCACCGTATGGAGGTGTGGGCCTGTAAAATCTACCCCGCCAAGGACTAGTGCCGCTGACACATAACCTTGGTAGCTAAGTTATCACAAGAAAAATTAAATCTGCTTAGACAGAGAAATTACAAATCATGCTTATGGCAGCTACCATAAAATGAAACTCACCTAAAGAGATGAGACTTCAAAAGTGTAAGAGCTGTGACAACCCTGGACTCACGACCAGTGTGATGGCGGTGTAGCGTTAGCTGTGAACTCACCATGTCTAGACAACAAAAGCAGAAATGGGAATATCAGAAATAAATATAGATTTCAAGAATTTTATGGTGACACAGATAAGCAGAAGTAAACACTTGCGTTAAGTCATGAAAAGATAATGCCAGCCTATCCCAGATAAAGGAAGGGGGGAAGGGGGGAGGCGCAAATAAGCTTACAATATAAGTTAGCCACAGTAGATTCTCTGACATTCTAAAAGTTGGCCGCCACAAAATAAAAAACAAACCTATTTCTACCTCATCAATGACTGCTTTGTCCACTTTTTGCAGAAGATTGATCTTAAATTACCTGTCACAGCCTCTGTATCAGCAGCAGTCCCAGCTCCACAACAATAAATATTAGGGGCAATATAATGGAATTTTCTCACAGTTCTTATCAGCAACAATGGGCCCCTCTGTTGCTCTAGTATCTGCCCCAAGAATAACACCATCCTGAAGAAACAGAATAACAGTTAAAAGTATCAGAAAGTAAAGCATTTTTTGCTGTAATCCACCAATTTTAAATGGAGAACAAGAAGCATCTATCATATAGTCATGAAAGATTACAACTACACCAACTATGAGCACAAAGCTATCAACATTTGAAAGTTCATTTGAAAGGCTCAAACTGCACTTATCTCTACATCTCATCATGAAAAAGTTTTCTCCCATAAGTTTTCAAGTTTGTCACATCAAACAGTGAAGTTTCATGACCAAGCAAGATGTCGCAAAATAGTCTCAAGATATTAGTGCCAATAAGCATAGCGCATCCACCAATGCCTTTTGCCTAGTTATCTGTATCTAGCTGTTTCTCAATGATACACGATTCCAAGTTCCAAATAGAAGATGAAAAGAAGAACAGCCTTTTGACATATAAGAAAATAAGTCTGGCTCACCATACTAAACATGTCACCTTTTTCTTTTAACTGCCTAACAAAAATGTCACTTTTGTACCCAGTTAGCTCTAATCACAGTTCCACAAAGAGGAAATTCTAGGGTAAACCAGTCACCAATAAAACACCACTCAAGTATAATGAGACCACACAAAGGAAAGAAAAAAATTTTTTTTTAAGGTTTGGAAGCGGAGCTGGGAGGGGAAAATTATAGATTGCTATGGCATACATGCACAACATATCCATCAATCCACTCTGACTAAGATTTTAATACATATAGCTATGGAAACATTTTTCAGGCAGAAACCACTTTACCATTCCTTTAAAACATCAACTAGGCGGTTCATGAAATCAGAAGGCAGTGACCAGACAGAAAATAGTGTCTAATGACTATAATCACAAAAAGCAGTTCTCTTAGCAATCTCCCTACTTCGAAACTCCTCTAAGTCAACTTACAGTTGCCTTAATCTGTCAAGAAATTGGAATTGATTAACACTATTACTCTAGTATCAACATCTTTGAGCATTAAAACAACTTACAACAGACAATGCTTTATGATTTCGTGACCAATTCAAGAAATCAATACATCCAGGCATTCATTTATAAGTAGATACCTAATTACATATAAAAACCAGGAGGTTTCTTGAATCATCCACAATAAAACAATAACATTCATCGTATAGCCAAAACTAAAAAATTACAATTTTTCGGTGACAGGTATTCATGTCAAACATAAAAAATCAAATTAGCCCAAAAAAATTATAAAGAACATAGAAACATGAATTGATTAAAAAATTAGCACAGATACCTGAAAAACCAAGCCCACAATCGTTGTTCCAGTCTTGAGAAAAGACGGGGGTTTGAGGCCCTTTTTCACCAGCATCTCATTCCTTCTGAACAAATCGAAGCTGAACCCGCCTTTTGGAGGGCCCTCAATTGCTGCCTTCGACATCTTTGACTGCTAAGCTTCAAATTAACCTAGTTCAAGGATAAAAATAAAGGAAGTTTACCAGACTTAAAATCTAATCCCGTGAAGCAAGCTGATGTACTTTCATAAAACATCAACCTAGGGTTTATATTAAGGTAATATGTAATTTGATATCATCCACCACATATATGCTTCCGTAACGTGACTGAGTTCTATACTTACGAGAATTGAAACTGAAGATTCCGGCGATGACAAAAAGATCTATGGAGATCTCTGAAAAAATGACCTGAGAGAGAGTGGGAGAGAAGCACAGGGGGGTTTGGAAGGAGCTAACAAGTACTCGTTTCTTTTCGGGATTAGAAACTGGGAAGGCTTGGGGAATAAGAAAAGAAAAGGACGACGGGCCTTTTCACAATTATGTTAATTGTTGGGCTTTAGGCTCGGTTACCATTAGTTATTTTTTATAGTAGTGTTTTAAAAAATATTATTATAACATTTAGATATAAAATATAATTATTATAAATAATTTTGAAAGTGTTTTTAGAGTTATATATTAAAATTTTAAAATTACCAATTTGTCTAAAACCACCACCCCCAACATCTCTCTCCTCCCTCTTCCCCTCTCTCTTTCTCCCTCCCTCCCCTCCTCCTCCCCTCCCTCCTCCCCCTTCCTGAGACCAAAGGGAGGGAGGGAAGGGAAGGGGATCCGAGGGCTTGTAGGGAAAGAAGGTTGCAAAGAGAGGGAGGGAGGTGAGAGAGAAGAGAGGAAAGGGAGGAAGAGAGAGAGAGGAGGAGGTGGTGGTGGTGGGATTAGCGGTAGGTGGGTATAGTGGTGGTAGGTGTTGGTAGGGAGAGAGTGGAAGAATAAGGGAATTTTTTTTTAATTTATTTGTGTAAGTTGTTTTTCAAATGTTTATTTGAATTTGTATTTTTTGTGTTATTTTTAGTTGATGTATTATTGTAATATTTGAGTTATGAAATACGAATTTTTCAAAAACAAATAAAAAAAATAAGGAATCCAAATGAGCCGAAGGAGGGAAAAAAATGAAAGAGAATTCCAAATATAGACTTAGAAAGTATCCCAAATATATGTATTTAGATAGAGTTTTCTTTGCAAAAACTTTTTTGATTACATCAGAATATATGTTTTTGAATCATCCTTTTGTCTTTTTAACCATTTTTCTATCTCACGTATATTACATAACAAAAATGATATAATGCTAGAGTGTTATTAAAAAATATTATTTCAAATAATCTACTATCCGAACACTCTTATTTTATGATTGATTAAACAACTAACAACTATTTTATAAGTACATACCAATGAAAATGTCTAGGAAATGGATGAAATTTTGAACTATTATTTAGTTATCTAAAAAAGGTAATTAATATTAACTACCTCTTATCTTAAAAAAAAAAAAAAGTTGCCAAGTTCTCATTTTATCATGGTATATTGAACTGGTGACTATGTATACCTCGGATATTTTTTGATGCGAGAGTGGAAGTGGAAGCATAAAAATTGTTCACTAACAAATCTAAGATCGTAACTCAAGAACATGATCAACCCTTTAAAAAAATAACTACTGGATTGACAAACAATAACTAGAATTTATCCCTCACTTTTCCCTATCGTTTCTTTTCCTCAAAAATCCACTCAAGCACAAAAAATTTTATCTCTCCATTTCCTTTCGTTTCTGTCCTCATCCTATTCCTTCAGAACAAAGAGTGCCTAAGGGTTTGAATGGGATTCTAGGAAGCAAATATCCACCTAAACACTGCTGGATTCTTGGAAAATTTAAAAATGTGAACTCAATTTAGTTAGTATCTTAATTCAATGCATGAGCCAAACACACTACTCTAGCTTCTATGATGATTACAAATGATAATGGTGGTCATACATACTAATGTAAGTAGTGAGATTACAATGTAAAGAACTTGTTCTAGCAAGCCAACATTAACGGAATTTTAGTTTAGGTTCAGCCTAGACTCTAAAGTTACCAACAATCCATGCTTCATGTAGAGTGTGGTGGTTAACTTAGGACGAATAATATGACCATCAACCACCTTCACAAAATACCTCAACAGAGTGGATGCTGCCACCATCTTCATCTGCATGTAAGCAAACTTCTTGCCTACACACAACCTTGGTCCAGCATTAAGTACAGGATACTTGAACTGATTTTCACTTACAAACTTCCCTTCATTGATCCATCTTTCTGGCTTAAATTCTAGACAATCTTTTCCCCGTATGGTATTGCTTCGTGCCATTGAGAAAATTGAGTAAAAGATCTTTGAGCCTTTTTTAATATAAGTCCTATCGGGAAACACATCATCCTCTAAAACCTCCTTGAAGTCCACAAGTACTGGAGGATATAGTCGTAATGCCTTGGATAATGCTGCTTCAAGATATACCATCATTTCTAGTTCTTCAGTCGTGAAAACAATTCCACTTGGAACCTCATTATTGTTGGTCACGAAGGAGCTTATAATTTCCTTAATTTCCTCAAGGATTTGCTATTGTGGATTTTCATGGACTGATCAAAAGAACCACAGTAATGCCACAAAACCAATGTTGCATCCAGCTAATGTGAAACTTATATAGAAATCTTTAAGCATCTTGTCAGAGAAAAAGTCATGTTCTTGCCATTCTCCCCCTAAAAATCTGATGCTGATAAGCCTAAATAAAAGATCAGGCCTGTCATTTAAGATAGCAAAGTCATTTGCTTTCATCTTCTTCCTGTCTTTCACAATCTTCTCAACAAACCTATGAACTAGCTGCACCGCATCTTTGAGGCACTTCTCAAATCCTATGCCTAGAAACTTCACAGGTTTCCAAATAAATGGAGCATGAATCGTCACAGGCTTCCAAACAAATGAAGCATGAATGAACCTCAACAGAGTTAATTCAGTAGCCTCCTCAAAAGCTTTAGCAAATGGTATATCAAGCAAGTCAAGGGATAAATATCCTAGATTAATGTCAAATGCTATAAACGTGAAACAGAGAAGTATTTCTTGTAGATCAATGGATTCTTTGGAGATTGCCATCTTTTCCATTATTTTCGACAGCTTTTGGGGCACCAAGTCTTGCATAGTTTGTCTCAAGTATGCAAGAATGCATCTCTCAAATTGTTGCACTCAATTGTTGCTTCCTGATGTCATCATCAGCATTGAAAATTCCTTCGCCAAGCAAGTCATGAAATCTTTCTTTATGGTAACTTCCTTTTGGGAAGTTCTAGAATATTGTTTTCACCATGTATTTGATCTTAGAAGGATCAGCTATTATGATAGCAAATGGTCCTCTCTACATTTCTTGGACGTGAAAAGTGCCACCACATTTGATCAAAACTTTTGTAATCCAGTCATAGAGATGGTGCTATCCTATTACCGGCCATAACATGGGACCCTTGTTGGTGAGTCTCTCAAGTAGCGAAGTGAGGAGAATAGCCCAACAAGTGCAGTGGCCATGTCAGAAAACCAAAAATATGCACGTGACTATTCCATTAAAGAAGAAAGGCCTCTCATGAACATATTTATATAGTAATTTTTCTGTGATTTAAGAATCCTATACTTCAATTAAACAGAGTCAACTTTATCACAAGCAAACCAAACTGGATGCTCATTAATTCTACTTAAGGAGTCATTGTTAATCCCCAAAAGAGAAATAGAGTCTCTTTGAGATTCTATATTCATTAAATTTGCATATCTCAAGCAGGGACCTTCATCACATACATTGAGCAGTGTTTTGTCTGCCAATGCATAGTTATGCATGAAATATTGCATTCAATATTGAATTGAAGTGACTGAGGCTCCGTTTGATAACACAATTCAGCACTTAAACTTAATGGATTCAGATCTTAATATGTTCAGATAGTTTGATAACCGAAAATAGACATCTGAATGAATTAAGTGGTACTGAATTTTCTAGACAAAACTTGCCCCAAAAATAAGTGATAAGCTATTCACTTAGTACTGAATGTGATATACATTCAAATGTATTGGATTTAGTACTTAACAATGAATCTAGATTTCAGACTTCAGTTTTTAGATTTCAATTTTATCAAACGCACCTGAGTCTTGGAATTCATTGGGAGACAAGTTTGAATACTCGCAAAATGGTTTTCTTAATTGAAAATGGAAAATATTTGACCAATTAAGTTTGGGGTAATCGAGTTGAAGACACATGCAGGTCATATTGCCCATGTTTGTGGCTTATAGTTTATTAGGAAGTAAGCGCATGAAATTACCACCGGCATTTTGTAGACAACAATCCAAGGATTCTTACGAGGCAACAACCACTAGCATTATCAAAGTAATTAGTGCAATCAAACTTCCAACTGTCAGAAAATCAAGGGTCATTAGATAATGATGAATAGAACGGGAATAAGTTGCAATAGTAGTAAATACTAGCAACAAGAATTCGAAGGTTGAATGCTAGATTGCAACAACCTTGTTAGGTTTACCTACAAATTAGTAAATGGACCTTCTTTAATTAGCAAAAGGATTTACTAATTCTGGTTTAGAAAATCGAACTTACTTAGAGATGGTCACCACCTTAACTCTTAAGTGATTCTTTAATACATTGTCAAATTTACACACTATATTTCTACTATACGGAACTTGCTGAAATGATGTATAAAAATCACTTCAACTGATATAATGGTTCTTGTTTTCATAATAACTAGTTTCTTTGCTAAATCACGGTATTCTTCTCTATTTCTTTTTTTCTTTTATTTTTTGTTTTTGGATTTTTCGTTACAAGGCACTATTTTTCAAGGGAAAAGAAAATATTTGAAAATCAATTTTCGGGTTTGATGGCAAAACTCGCATCTTTACTTCTAAAAGCAAACCCTATTGTGCTTTTCATGGCAGTGAACCATATTTTCCTTGCTCTTTCAAATTTTAGTTACATACTAATACATGTAGTTGGAACGTTAACCATGATTTAAAAAAAAAATATTTGGTTCTTTGTCTCCCATGGAAGCTTTGCAGTACACGGGTACTTTAAGGAACCTGGCCATATTAACCATGGCTTTCAATAGGGACAATTCATGCTTTTCATATGGTATGTGAATCCTAAATTTTTTGCCAATTGAGTTTACCTTTAGTCACATGTCTCTTCACTAGTAGTTTATTTACCGTTTATGCCAATATTCTGTTTCCTTTAGTGTTTTCTCTTCATTGAAGCTAATACGTAGAAGGTGGTGGATTCTGGATACTCAACTTCTCTTTTGCTTTTCCTTACTTTTCTCCAGTAATTAACAAATAGAAGGGCGAGAGGCCAGAAGGATGAGAAATATATTTAAAACTTTAGACATTGAGAAACATTTGTAGTCAAAGATTAGTGAAGATTTGCTAGCTTATAGATAGTGTCTGCTTGAAGGAAAAAGTGTGAGAGAGTGAAGGAAAGTTAGTTATTTTTTCCTTTATGTATGTTTGGTTGGTAGGAATGTTGAAAGACATTTTTACATTTTCCTGCACTTTCCTGCATTTTGTATCCTATAAATTTTGCGGGATTTTGAAGGAAAATAGTTAGTTACTCACAAAAGTTTTAATAATTGCTATTAATTGCCATTAACTTCTTATATTCTCTCAATATTTTTCTTAATAAGCAAACGTGTATGGAAAACTTAATTTTCTGTTTCTTTATCTTACCTCCTTCACTTCACTTTTTCGTACGATTTTCCTTCCATTCAAATGAAGCCTTAGTGTTTTAATGCTTTACACTAACTCTGAAAACCATTTTAGGAAAAAAATTAGTGAAAATTGATGCAATGCTTCTTGATCATCGTGTTATTAGTGTAAAATTGTAGGGAAACATCTAATGGTAAACAATCCTTTCTTTGTTGATATGGAAAAAAACCCAAAGGGATGTCTCAGCAATGATTCATCAAAAATTCCTCCTTGGCTCTTAGTACTATTTTAGTATTTTCTCACCTCTATTGGAAAAGTTTCAATTTTTCAATTTCACAACTCTCAAAAGAACTTTGCTCACACATTTCCACTAAAGCACATTAGTATACTAGAAGGAGCAAGAATGTTGTGTGTCTTATTTTTCCTGTCTACTTATAAGTATAAAAGAACAGTCATTTCAATTATCATTTATGTTTCAAATATTTCATGAGTTGTCATCTTTAGATGCCAATTTTCTTTTGTTTCTCAATTCATCAGGCACCTTATTAGGCTCCTATTCACTTTTGCCATACGCTAAACTGGATTTGAAAAGTGCTATATACACTTACCAGTGTCCACTGAAGAAGATTTTCTGATAAGAAAGATCCTTATGTCCCATGATCCTGATGATTGTTAGTTGGATACTCAGTAATTACTTCATGTTGTGAAGAATATTATTCATTGTGCTAGTCCCATATCAAAAGCTGTATGTATATTTTCCCGTGTAAATCTCATCTTTTCTTCACATCTATTATGCCTGTTTCAGTGACCCTCTAGAATTTGATGTCGTATGTTAGAATTTCTTAATTAGGGACTGCAATTCAAAAATCTCCGATTTAAAATAGTTGAATCGAATCCATGCCCTATAAGAATGGTTTTATCGTCTTGGCCTTCTTGAGGTCTAGCATATTATACGTGTTATGAGTTTTAACTAATTTTGAGGCATGAAAATTTCATTTTTGGTAACTTTTACAATAAAATTCAGTGTTCTAGTTCAAATACACTCTAATTGCAGGCAAACTATCATGCTTTATAGTGGGAACCAATTGATCTTGAAGCCTTAATGATGATTTGAAAAATTAATTGTCAAGAGATCCATCAGAATTTTGGGAATAACATTCCATATTTGCTACCTCGACATCAGTATATAAAGATTATTAATAGACATGCTATCTTGATTCATATATACGAGATGTTGCATTGTTGGAATGTAAAAGTTCTTAATTCAGGATTTTCATCCAGAAAATATGGCCCTAGCGTATGGGATGCTGATGCTATTGGATTTCATGATTCATTAGAATACACCATCTTTAAGATCTCACATGAGATCATAACAATATGTTTCTTGATTCAACTTCCAGTCTTGCTATCATTTTATAATAGCTCTACTTAACAATATGTTTCTTGATTCAACTTCCAATCTTGCTGCCTAACATATAACAACTTTGTTTACAGATATTGAGCAAATGTTTTGATCAATGCGATATACATACAAAGACAATGTCTTTATTTGACATGTTAGGAAAATTTAGATGGGATGCAAAAGTAATTCTAGTTGTTGCAACATTCTTCACACATTATGGTGTATTTCAGCTCCAAGTGCAGTTTCAATCCCGTAATCCCTTGACAGCTCTAGTTGCATTACTTAGACAAGTGCCATCAGACTTAAGTGTGTTTAGGATGCAATTTAAGCTTTTACCCGATTAGTAAAGACTATCATGGAGTTGACTAAGGTTATCATTGAATTTGAAAACCTGCCTTTGCAACAAGAATTTTTGGAGTACAAGGTCATATCTGTTGTGAAGTAAAAAATCTATCTGGGTAGCTATTGGATTTTTACGAGTTCATTGGTGTGTTTTTCTCTCATTGCCAACTTGAGAACCAGAAAACATGACCAAGTGCATATTCTTTCCCTTCATTTACCTCTTCCTTATTGTTCTTTTCCCCATGTTAATGATTATATGGTAATACACCGTATTAGTTGCCATGTATAATCATTACAATTATCTCTAAGTCTCTTAAGAGTAGGCAAGTAAGTTGCGGATTCTTTCTTTACGAATTCAAGTTCTATAACAATTGCAGCATGGACTATGCACAATTTGGTCTACAAATTAACTGTATTGTGCTGCGACTTGAGAGAGCAGGTCAAAATATGCCATTAGCAAATAGGTTGTTCTTTTTGTAAAACTTTAATTGAAGGTTTCACTGAGCAAGGTCACTTTTAATTAAGTTGTCTTCGTGCACAATTTGTAGATGCGAGGTTGTATGAGAAACTACCAAATTTATTCAATCAGATTCATGATGATAACTAAGAAAAGCTGAAGATGTTAATTGCTTTTGTTGACAACTATCCATTGATGGATTGTTTTATCAAAAGAAAATGTATTCACTTTTGCCATTTCATTATCTAGGGATATGTATAGGGGTAAATATTGCGGAACAGATTGTTTGTAGTAAATATTACTTGATTGATTTGCTTTTCATGTTGACTAATTGATCTCTGGACTTCTGAGAAGTTTATCTAACCTTGGCATTCTTCAAATCTGTGAGATTACTTACTATTGATCTCGTGTTCATTAACAAATTGAACTGAAAAATAAGATGGTTATCCTTCTAATATCAAAGCCCGAACTCCTATTGAGAAAATCTTCTTGATGGTGCAGCAGACATACGATTATCCCCACAAAAGAAAATTGAAGGGAGCTATGTAGGTTTATAGTTTCCATTCTCACATTCGCATGCTTGAAGTCATGCAAATGAAATTAGTTTTTATTTTCTATCAAATTCCTTGCCATTTTGGTTACTAAACCAACCATGGTTCCTAAATTCAGTGGTTGTCAAGTCCATCATATAATAATGGAACTTCAAAGAAGAGACCATGATGGTTGTATTAGATACTAATAGTATGATCACAAATTCAAATACAATGGACATGATATAGATCTAGGATGCCAAATCATTTCCATTTTCAATTTCTAGAGAAAAAGAGCTCTGGGAAATGGAGAAGTGGACACTACAATTCATGATTAATGGAATTGATCATTTATTAACCAAATGGGGAAGAATTCTTACTCGTAGATAACTCAAAATTTTGAGGATATTTATGTTTCAAAAAAGATATTTTTCCTTCAACTCACAATTTCTTTCAAATAGCCGATCGAAGAAGGTAAAAATCTCTGCATTTTTGGAAGTAGGAACACAGATTGGATCAAAAATTTTAGTTCCAAGATCAAGAAAGTCAGTGACACAAAACTTCAGCCGGAGATGATTTATGTTGGCTAAAGAAGTCCAACTGAAAAATTACAAAGTATTTTACGTATTATTGAATAAGAAAACTTGCATACCTATCTCACATTCATAAAGATTTGTCTCTTTTGGCTGCAATTGGAGAGTATAAAAAGTTTCACTGCCCACCAAGAAAATAATGGCATGTCAAAAGAGATATTGGGATTGTTAGAAGTTCACAACAGTTATGATGGATGGGTGCTGATTGGGACAAGATCTTTGCCAAGCATAATAAAACTTCAAGGATAGGAAGTTGCAGTATACTTTGATTTTTTCCCTATCTAGTCTGAAAATTTAGGGACTATGACATTAATGGGTGCTATTAAAAGTGCCCTTAAGTCTCTCCTTTCCACAGGACCTTGCAATTATGTTGAGATTCTTGTATCCAATGAGGGATTTTTAAAAGGGCCTGTGTTCTGTTCAGTATGTAAATGCTTGAAGGAGAAGTTTATAAGCTCAAATATGATGCAACTAAGTAGAAAATTGTGAACTTTCCAATTATTTAACCATGTATAATTGGATAATCAGCATGTTAGATGGATAAGCTGGTAGCAACCAAAGAAAAAGTGTGCTATTGTCTATGTTAATATTACTACTAATTACTTATGCATATTATGGCTTGTATCTTTGCTATTCTAGTAGAACACATTTAGAATTTTAAGGAAGACTGCTTCTGCACAGGTAGATACACTGATAGACAACGAAAAACCCACAAAAAAAAATATGAAGAATAAGAAAGAAGTAAACTTATTTTCTCACTTGTACTAGATTGTATTCGGATGTTTCAAGCTGTTAAAAATCATCCCATCTTCTTATAGCATTATTTGAAAAGAAATTTACTAAATGAATGGGTAGACAAGAGTTCAAATTTGTTCTTAGTAGTTCCAATTTATAATATGTCCCTAATGGGAAAAAAAGGAAAAATAATTTAAAATGTCTCTCACATTTGGCTAGATGAATTTTTTCATCATTCACTTTTAAAGTATTAATTTTACATCTCTTACAAATTTAAAATCTACAAAATTTGGTCCCAATGTATGTTGTTGACCATTTTTTAGTTCAGAATCATTATGTGACCCACATGCAATCATTTTTTACTATAAAAAGGTTAGATCCCATTTATTTAGGGGACAGAATGAATATGAATCAAACTAAATCTTACATTTTTAGAAGAAAAAATGAATATAATTTGAGTCAGATTCTATTCTTCTAGAGACAAAAATGAATATGGATTGAGTTATTTGCTCAACTACAAATCACATCTAGTTTTTTTTTTACCCAAAAAATGATTACATATGAATATTTAGGAAAAAATTGGATGAAAATTTAAGTTGGAATTAAATTTTACTAACTTGAATTTATAAATGACGTAGAATTAACATTTAAAAAATAAAAGATAAAAAAATTCATTTAGGGATTTTTATGTTAACATCTTCCTAAGTAAATATTTACTTTTCCTTTCACCTCTCTTTCGACAAACATTCTCTCAATATTCCAACTATGTTATGGTATGAAATTCTATAAGTTGGCAGCAATCAAAGGCAAGGATAAAAGTTCTATAGTATAAAATTGAAAAGCAAAAAACAAGAAAAAGACAGCAAACCGGCAAATCGACAAAACAAATCTTGAAAAATGTTGGACTTGATTCAATCTGTTAGAATTTTGCTTTGTGTTACTGTTTATGCAAATATTAAGTTACTAGTTGTAGCAAGTTGAAGGAAGAATCACCCTAGCATTCTCAAGGTATACCATAATCCATAACTTTTTCTTATTCTTTCTCAAAATTTGCTTTATTCAATGATGTATGCTTTATTCAATTAGATATGCTTGTGATTATTTATTTGAAATTTTTTAAGGGCAAGGCCTTGTCTTTTAGGTCCACAAAATCATAATTTCAAGATTTTCAGAGACATCAGAGTCCTTTTTGACACTACTCTTTACATGATAGATTTATGACTTATCTTTGTTTGACTCTCATAATAGACTCTACATTTAGTTACTGGCTAAGTTTGAATTGCAATTGTTGACAAACTAATTATGTTGTCTATTTAGTTTTAATTTAATAACATAACTTATATTCCAGCAAAGGGTTTTCTTTTTATTGATAAGGATGTAGTGCACAAGGCAATGGTATTTTAGTCCTTCATTCTCGTAATGCAAATTATTGCACAAATATAAGATCCTGTGTCGAAGTGAGTGAGCTTTACACTAATAGAATTACAGAAACTTAAAGCACACTATCTATTGTGGTACATAGAAATATGCTTTCATGCTTTTCCTGAACTTCCCTTTAGACTTCTTGTACTATAATGAACCCAAGTATCAAGTGAAGAAAAAGAAAAGCATCCCCCATTCCTTAAATGGTGAAGGAATATTTTATTAATAATTCATTGTCGTTTCTTGTGTTAGGAATTAGATAGGATTCCTACAGTAGTAATATCCGACATTCACCTCTGCTTATGCCAAGTTTGGTATATGGCTATAGCCTACCATGCTTGGAACAAAAGTAACAGATAATATAAGTAACAAGAAGAAATTTTTTGCTTACATGTCATTAGTCAGGTAGGAATTGATAATTGTGTTTCCTAAACTTATTTAGAGCATTTACATAATTCAACCAAATTCAAACCAAATATGGAGATTGAACGAGATATGCAAAACTAATAAAAGCATTACAATTTAGCTACTTGTGCAAGCCTGACAAGTTCAAGTACAGATCACTTTGAAATATCGCACATAACTTAGTTCGCAAACTTGACATTTGATAGTACCTTATACATGAAAAGGTGATAAAGGCCAATCCTTAGATTATTACTTTATTCAATGATGGGAATTTCCAACCCTTCACAAATTTCATTTGGTTAAAACCATAGTTGAAGCAAGGAACATGATTCATTCTAGCTTTATTCCATAACAACAAGCTATATAAAGCCCTTTAAGAAAACAGAACAAACCAAGCTTAAGCCATTCTTCCCCCACCACATCTCCTATCAAAAACCTAAACCTATTCCCGTAATGGCTAGTGAAATTGTACCAGCTACAAAGGCCAGAAATTGCAACTTGTGTCGCGTCCAATGAACGAAAATGTACCTACTACTAAGGGCCAACCACTGACTCAAGCAACAGCTCACCCACATCTCGGTGAATCCCACTCTCACCTTGGTGAAGTGCCCGATTTTAGAAGTCATCCTACCACAAATGTGTCTGGTATTTTGAGAAATCCGTCAACAACTGCAATTGCACCTACCAGTAAGAGCAACCAATTGATGAAGGTTGAACGTCATATGTTCTCAACTTCAGATGATACTGCAATGATGAAGCAAATTCTAGCTACACACGCTCCGGATGGCCGTGAATTTGATGTAAAAGTTCTCCTCCTCATCATTGAGGATATCATGCGCCAAGCTACATTTCCTAATGGGGTATGCTATTAACTCTTTTTTATCGTCATCCTTTTAAGATATATACATAATGGAGAATATGTTCCCATCCATGAATGTATCATTTAATCTAATCATCCATTCTAACATAAAATTGTAATTCTTCTAATTATTTTAGGGGGCACAAGATCAAGCTCATACTGATACATGGGAGGATAAGTTATTCACAGCAGTTACACTGACATGCTAGAACTTTTAGCATATCCTATCAACAAAACAAATTCTGAGGTATGCATTCTGTATGTGTGCCTATCAAAGCTCTAATGAACATAGGATTTCCATGAAGCACTATTACTACATACAATTTCAGTGAATTCAACCATGTTCAAAATAAAAAAGGACATTATATCTAACACACACACACATACAGAAAGATGACAAGATGACATACAGATCTCTACCTAAAAGAATATAATATGCACTACTCACATTGTTACTAAATGTTGTAAATGTTATATATGGTAGATAATTTGCAAGTGCAGTGCTGGAGGAGATGCACATTCAATAACTATGGCACTCTTCCAGTTACTATCAAGTTATGCTTGGGAGGCCAAGGTGGCAATAGCCTTTGCAGCTTTTGCTCTGAGTTATGGTGAGTTCTGGTTGGTTGCTCAACTTCATACTTCAAATCCACTAGCCAAGTCAGTTGCAGTTCTTAAGGAACTTCCAGAAATAATGGCACATACTGAAGCCTTGAAGCAAAAGTTTGAGGCAGTTAATAACCTCATTAAGGCAATGCTGAATATGACTCATTGTATTGTTAAGTTCAAGGAACTCCCCATACAGTACATTAGCTCTGAATCACCTGAAATGGCATCTGCTGCTACTCATATCCCCACAGCAGTTTATTGGACTGTTCGTAGCATTGTTGCTTGCTCGTTTATACTATTGAACCTTATAGCCCTTGGACATGAGTATGTTTCCTATTTTCAATCTTGTCAAGCTATATTGTTGGTTTCTCTATCTATTGGGTTTAATGATAGAAATTGTCCTAGTAGCTAAACATGCTAGCATGTACAATAAGAAGATATCATCAGCACTATTTTTAACAATATTTTTAGCAGTACTCCATTAGAAAGTTATATTTGCCTAGCTATTTGCAGTTTTAACCACTGTAATGAGGATATGACTAATCACTTAGACTAAATAGTTACAAATTGATTATTGCGATTGCTTAACTATAATTTTTATATTTTTGATAGGTATGTCATCTCAGCTGCAGAGGCATGGGAATTAAATAGTTTGGCTCATAAGCTTGATAGCATAAAAGAGCACCTGGAAAAGCAAATGGATATTATAAATCAGAAAATAGGTAATTACTTGCATGTTGAATTTGTTCAGAGCAGTTATGTAACATACATGCTGCTTTAGAAAGTAGGTAAATCAGAAGCATGCACACTATTTCAGTATTTAATTTCATAAGTCTTCCCATGTTGCAGAGGAGAGGAGACAAAATGATGCATTTCTTGCACTTGTTCGACTCTTTGAGACAACCCATATTGACAATATGAAGATTCTTAAGGCTTTGATATATCCCAAGGATGACCAGCTGCCCCTCTATGATGGAACTCACAAGAGAAGAGTTTGTTCATAGATCTTTATCACAACCTAACTTGTTTCCTTTAGCATGTCGTCTATCATGTATGTGACGTCTCTTTATCTTTTGAATAATGACAGGCTAGCCTTGATGTATTGAGGAGGAAACATGTATTGCTACTCATTTCAGACCTTGACATGTCCCATGAAGAGCTCTCAATTCTCCATCAGATATACTCTGAATCAAGGCAACAGCCAACTAGGCTAGAAAGTCAATATGAGGTTGTTTGGCTTCCAGTTGTTGACAGATTATTACCGTGGCATGATGCAACTGATAAGCAGTTTGAGATTATCCAAAACTCGATGCCATGGTACTCTGTGGCTCACCCTATGATGCTTGATCCTGCTGTTATTAGATTCATTAAGGAGATCTGGGGCTTTAACAAGAAACCTCAGCTTGTGGTCCTGGATTCACAAGGAAAAGAATCAAATCGCAATGCTTTGCATATGATGTGGATTTGGGGTAGTTTAGCTTTCCTTTCACTAAAAGAAAAGAAGAAGCACTATGGCAAGAAGAAACCTGGAGGATTGACTTGTTAGCCGACTCCATTGATCAAAACCTTATCCTTTGGGTATCAAAACCTTTCTCATCTCAAGAATCAATTACTTGTTAATTTGGGTCAAGAAATAGTAAAACAAGATTTTGAAATTATGCAGAGTGGTTTTTATATTGCATCTCGATTCAAAAAATATATACTAGCACTAAACATATTTCATGTTACTCAGGTAAGTGAAAACAAATACATATGCTTGTATGGTGGAGAGGACATTGAATGGATCAAAAAATTTACAACTACTGCGCGGGCTGTTGCAAATGCTGCACACATCCCATTGGAGATGCTCTATGTGGGAAAAAGCAACCCCAAGGAAAGGGTGAGGAGAAACAATTCTATCATCCAGGCTGAGAACCTGAGTCACATTTTGCCTGACCTGACTCTGATCTGGTTTTTCTGGATAAGGCTAGAAAGCATGTGGCACTCCAAGAATCAACATGGTATGACTATGGAGAATGATCCGATAATGCAAGAGATTGTAACTATGCTTAGTTTTGATGGAAGTGACCAGGGATGGGCTGTCTTCTCCAGAGGCTCGCATGAGATGGCTAAAGGAAAAGCAGAAACAATTTATGAATGCCTGCGCCAGTTTGATCGATGGAAGGAGAAAGTTGTTTACCCTGATGGCTTTGTGATAGAGCTGAATGAGCAACTTCGTGAGCTCCACACCCCCCATCATTGCAACCGCCTAATATTGCCTGGAACTATTGGGCAGATTCCTCAGAATGTGGTTTGTGCTGAGTGTGGCCGTCCCATGGAAAGGTTCATCATGTACCGTTGTTGCATTGAGTAAATTCGGCATTTGAGCAGAACCCTAGATCACGCTAGCTTTGGAGAACCAATATTGAAGAATCATAAGCAAGCAGCTTCTGCTTTTCCAAACTAGACTACTACCATATATTCAAAGAGTTTGCTGTTATTTTGTGGTACTTATAAGAATAAAGTTGTTGTACTTTTGCTTCCATGGCATTTCTGCCTCCTACAATAATACTAATAATGTTGTGTCAGTAAAAAATATCAAATATTCCTAATAATGAATAAACAAAACTTTTCTCTTAACCTTCACATGTCTCATCTTCCTTTCATTCTTTTTTTTTAGGCTTTTTTTCCTACTTTTGCATTTTCATATTTTTGTTCAAGAAATAATAGTTTACAACTGGGAGAAATTGAGCTTTCTCGTAATGACTGATTACTAAAACATGCAACCTTTTTCCTCTTTTCCTTTATAATTACCTGCTGTTTCGTTCAGCATTCTACTACCAAGTTCCATCAATGACTTCTAAGTCTAGTGTTCACTGTTCTGCTAGTGAAGATCACGAGTATGGTCGAGAAGATAATTATCATCAAAACTTATTCCATTTTGGAGTAATTCATTCTTGATCTTTAACTTCCTCTTCTGTTTCCTTATATTATATAAAAAGGAGTTGGTATTAGAGTATTGCATCTTTTCTCTTCTACCTCTCTAGGGGTTCAAATGTCTTTTGCTTGGAGTTCTTGACACATTAATTGCTTTAAGTACTGTTAAATGTTGTTGAGAGTAATGACCAGTTTTCTTTTGTATTCTTTGATAGGCATCTAGATTTAAAACCTTTACCAAAACAAAACCAAGAAAGAATATGTTTGGAATTGTGAAAGGCTCTTCATTGAATCTGTGACGACCCCACCTTCTCCTAGGGCGTACCCTAAGGGTTAGTAGACCGCCTGCCTGACTTTCACTAATCCATCTCCATCCCTTATATAACAATATTTAAGATTAAACTATTTCATCTCATTCAACATTATGGTTTAAACTTATGTACAATCTAAAAGGATACAAAAGATACATGATCCATTTCATTCAACGCTACAAATTAGAAATTTACACATATTATCAAAATAGGCACCAAGTTCCTCCTACTTGCCTTGAGTTGCTGTCTGGATCAACTCTTGTAAAGAAAGTCCCTTAAAAGGGTGAGTTCTGTGCCTGGTGAGATTCCCGATAACATAATTAGCAATTGAAACACAATCAAAATATGTTAAACACGATATAAAACAATAAATATTCAATTCAAATGATACGGGTACTTTATAAGTTACTTGGCACTACTCACTCCACCCATCTCCTTCTTATATCTTGCAAAACAATAAAAAATACTCAATACTAAACTTTTCTTCACTTTCGGTGATCACCTCAATAGGTGGTAATACTCGAGCATACTAATACAGTACCCCAGTATACCGTCCTATCCGACCAAGTTCTTTTTGCCAGCTCGAATAGTTGTTGACCAGAGGGATTTTAGGCCTAGTTCAACCGATGTGATAAAATACACATTCAACTTACAGTCATGCATGTTTATTTCAATCACTTGAGAACAATAGATTAGGTCAAGTGCAGTAAGTACACACTCACCTATAATGTTGAACATTCAACCAGTCATATTATACATGAAACAAAATAAACTTTCACAATCAATCAATTATCCAATCACCAACTACATATCAAGATCACTCACCAAGGTAATTGCCGTTCACTCCTCAGTACTTGGTCTCTCCGATTTACTTCAAGCTCCTGTGATAATCATCAATTCATTAAACTACTGGTTCATGTTTCTAAGTTAATGTTTAAGCAGGCTATATAATAATCTTATTATGAGGTGATATAATGTAGTTATTATGTGTTTTACATATATACATATATAGAATTTTATGGCACCAACCTTTAAAGATTTGGAAACTAGATAGACAATAATTGAGCTTGCCCACGGGAGAACCTAAAATGACTTGTTAAACATTGCAAAAAATTCGCTACACCATTTGGTTAGATGGTCTGACAAAAAAAAAAAATTTGGTTAGACGGACTTTTGAGAACAAACGACCACTAGGATTATTGTAGTGCTCAAACTAACTAGCATAATTTAGGTTGTACCTATCAAAAAATTATAAAATCAGTGCCGTTAGAAATTAGATTTAGAATACCACAAATTTTCAGAAGACACTGACCCATGATTCAAACCCTAAATGGGAAGAAATCCTATCGCGACCTGCTACAATTTTCTGTCCTACGCTGTGCAGGGTTGATTTTCAGTCAAGTTCTTAGAGTTACTGTTATTCATAGCCAACGAAATATAGGGAAAATTATACCACTAGAATCCTTATTGAGTCTAGTTTCAAACTCCACTGACGGCACCTTAATATGATATTTCTACACCAAGTTATGACCCATGTATGAACACTGTGCAGTCAAGACCGCTAAGTTGTGAAACTAGTGCAGTCCTAAGTTAAATACACACAACTCCTATTATAATTGTCTAATTACTGTAAAATTGATGGCATTCAAAACTACATTTGAGGCACTAAATGTCTCCAGAATAAACCATTTAGAGATTCAAATAGCAAGTTGGTTTAAATTGAGCCAAAAAGCTGCTGCAACTCTCCAATTTTTAGTTGCACAGGATATAGTTTCCAACCAATTTTCAAAATTTTCTGGTGTGCATAGAAAATGAAGCAAAGCCTGTACTTAATACCGTTAGAAATATCTATGAGTCTAATATCAAAAACATTTAATGGAATCAAATTTTGACTTTTCTATGTCAGGTTATGTCTAATCTACCTAAACTACATAGAGGTTCCTGTTGGTCCGAAACTTAGTCAAGTTTCAAGTTTTCTTGGTTGCAAATTAAATAGAACTTATACAATTTTCATCCCAACCACCTAGTTACAAGTTTAACAGCAAAAATACTATAGTTAGGGTGGTAACATCTCAAGAAAAAAACAAGCTCAAGTTAAGAGCATGTCAATATCAAACCAAGAGCTAAATAATTACCCCAGGGCCTGTTTTTAGATAACTTTTAGACAAAACCTTCTAGCTTGCCAAACTTTTCCTCAATAATTCTCCTTTTTCTTACCTCTAAATCATTCTAAAACATGAGTGACAAAGGTGGAAGGAAAATGAAAGTAAAACCTGCTACTTACCTCTGGTTCCTACGATTTGCTGGTAAGCTTCCAATTACCTTCGAATCTCATATTTTCCCTAGCTACAATTGTTAAGGTTTCCTTGTTTTTCCCTTGGCCCGTATTCACAAGAATAGAAGGGAGGTTTCTAGGTGGTTTTCTTGCTATTTCCCTTAGTTTTCCTCTTACTTTCCCTCATCCAAATTGCTAGGAAATGTGCTGGCAGCTTTAGAAGGAAAATGCTATACAAGCAAAGATAGGTGACTAAGCAAGAGCTCTTGATAATTCTTAACTTACATCATCAAGACATGTGTGCGGCAGGTGACTAAGCTTGCTTGGTCTAATGTTGATTTTATTTTGTTTGATTATCTCTTTTCCATTCGATTTTCCTCAGGAAAAACAAAAGGAAGCCTAGTTAATTCCTAGGTTTTATGGTATACCTTGTTAGTTGCTAATGAAAAGAAACAATTGAGCATGAAAGTTGATTGATGGTAAAATGTATTGTGCATAAAATTTTAGCCTCTTATAGAATCATATTGAGTGTTCATGGTAATTACTCTATTATGCTGAATAGCTAACCTTTGTGCTTATTCCATTACTTTCGCAACTTCTCTTAAATTTTGGTCATTACTAAATTTTGCAATAATAATCTGCTGCCTCCAACCTTTAGTTGTTCATATGATCTTGCCAAGTTTGTATCATGCAAGTTTAGTTATTAAAATTTTCACTTTGAATTCTCAGATTTTCTATTGCTTTTATCATATTGAATATTTGTTTGTTGATTATATTGCTATCAGTTTAAAGTTTTCTTTGCTAATTCAATGATAAATATGTCAAATTTAAAGTTATATTGCAATTTATTAATACTTTTGGTTTATTGATTTTAAGTCTATGTATTATAATATAGATTGAAGAATCAACTCCAACGGGTTTGAGATGAATCTTGTAAAAAGGTATGAACTATTATATTTGACCAATATCATATTCATTTTTGAATCAATATGATTTTTGTCAAGGGTCGATATTTAAAGCCTTATTTCATAAGGTCTCGAGGAAGAGGTTATATCATAAAAAGCAATTATGAAAGAGAAATGGATTAACCATATAATATCTAGCTTTGGGAAAGAATTATTAATACAGAATATGGATTCCATTCAATATTTTGTGTTGATGAAAATATTATATAATACAAATATATATGGATTCCATTCCATCCATAAAAATATTTCCAGATGTATGTTTTTTATGTTATGCACAAGTTGATGCTTCAGCTTTTGGTGAAATGACGTTGTTCACCTCTTTTATATTTGTGCATTAAAAGATTATTAGGCTTTTAGTAATTTTTTCCTTCATTGTATTCAATGAAACTATAAGTGTTCAACTAATCCTTACTGAATTGTGTAATATCTAAATGGCTAACTTTTCTTCTTCTTTTGTTAGGTGATGTTTAGCTATTTTGCTTGTGAAGTTTTCTATTTGTCTGAAAAGTTTTTTTTTTTTTAAGTTTGAATTTTGAAAGTTTATAAAAACTAATCATTTAGGAGTAGTTAAGAAGTTTTAATGTTCATTAATGAAATAGTATACTATTTCCTACTATTACAACTATACTTCATTCGTGTCAATAATTTGGGACTTTTATGTGGCAACAAAGTTTCGGGTATGTAAAAAGACAAACTTGATTAGCTTTTAAGCCTTTAATGAATATTTGTACTTTCAAATACTTTCACTTAATTAGCTAAATAACTTGATAGTCCATCATATCTTAAATTCTTGATAAATGATTTCCAAAGTTTCCTAATTTTTTATAGCTATCTTTCTCGATGACCAAAATTGATTCCTTGATTTTGCCTCATACTCCTCGTCATTCCTTTTACACTCCTTTATGGCCACCATTGATCTACTTTTCTTCATTCTTTACTGGGTTTCTTAAATTTTCTGTACATATATAAAAATGAACCATTTACCATATGTTTTATCATGAGCTTTTGGATTTCCTTCTAATTACGTTGTTTGATAGTTTAATTCATATGCTTCTTGTGTTTAATTTTGCTATTAAAAATTTTTACAGGCAGAAATAATGTTTTGGACATGAAGTCTCACCTTTTTACATGGAAAAATGTTTATTCTAATATTATGCACTTGTCTATCCATTTAACTTTTCAGGTGATTAGTTACTATATATTTGTAAAAGTTAATAGTCTATTGAGATGTACAACAAAATGTAAACGAAGATTTAAAAGTATTCTATTGCCTAAAATCTCTACCACATTTCCATTTTCTCATTGACACTAAATTTTTTTTTCATATGTCCAATGGTGTAATTCTTAAATAGCTCTATGCTTCCATAGTTAGTGTCCGGAGTACTCATAAACAATTTAGAAGCACTCTTTCTACCTTTTCAAGATAAAAAAATATTCTTTATTTTTTAGCATTCTTTGCCTCTTTTGATGCATTGATTTGTTAGAAGTTATAGATAAGCTCCATCAACTATAGTGGAAAAGTATCAATTCCAAACGATTCTATCATATATTTTCACTACAGTTGTTTTAGAATTTGATGATATACATAACACATATGAGTTTTTAATTGGTTAAAAGTTGTGAATGAAACTTTGTGTTGACATTTTCAATAGGTATGAATATTCTAAATTTTACTTTTATTTACTGCTAATAAAAATTAATAATTTTTTACTAATATAATTTCAATTGGATTGCAATGTTTCTATTTGTAAATGACATAGCCTCCAACGTATTTGCTACAGGGAGGATGGTAAGATGCTTAAATTGCAATTTCTTCCCTTATATTTACTGATTATTTAGTACTAAGCTTTTATTTTATTTAATTCTTTGTTTTTCTTTTTTGGTTTTGGATACATATAAGGGAAAATCTCCTCACTAAGGGTGCGTTTGATAAAACTGAAATCTGAAATTTGAAGTTTGAGATCTATTAAGTGATTGAATTGTTTAGTACTAAATCTAATATATTTGAATGTATATCACATTAAGTGATAAGTGAATTACTTATCACTTAATTTTGGGAGCAAGTTTTGCCTAGAAGATTCAGTGCTACTTAATTAATTCAGATGTTCTATTTTCGTTATCAAATGGTCTGAATGTGTTAAAATCTAAATCCATTAAATTTAAGTGCTGAATTGGATTATCAAACGGGGTCTAAGTATAAATTAGAGTATGATATACAGAAGGTAAACTAATTAATGCCTAACGGTACCAGTGGCTTACACAACATTTAAGAAATCTCCTCACTAAGTATAAATTAGAGTATGATATATAGAAGGTAAACTAAATAATGCCTAATGGTATAGTGTCTCGCACAACATTTTCTTTCTGCTATAAAAGTATGATGTATTGATACTTTTCTCTATACAATAATAAGTGAATATTTTCATTTAGGGATTCTTATTGTGGTTGTATGCATTCTTTATAAATGCAAAATTGTATCTTATTTATTTTTGTTTTAGTTTCTAGCATTATATCTTTAACTCTTTTTGCAAAATTTTAGAGATCTAAATCTCAAGTTTAAAATTTTAAATTTTTATGCAATTTGTTATACTAAAAGTAACTGAGCAAAGGTTTTCAATTCACAAATTGTAGATTGTTCTTTGCATTGCAGATTATATATTTAGTATGTCACTCAAAATTTACCATACAAATATTGTAGTGAATAAAGATCTCAAATAAGATTACCTTAAATCTTAATATATTTGATATATAGTAGATCATTACTCATTATTTGCCACATAAATTCTTACTAAGCATCTTTAATCTCTCTCCCTCTTGGTAATTTGGTTTTACTTCATTTCTTGTACTCGATAACTATCATATAATATAAGTACTATAGAAATATTGAAATAGATTAATCAACACACAAGCACAATCTCCATTTTAATGTTATACAAAATATTTGACATGTTGTTACACAAAATTGCCCCTCGCTCATACGTATTAGGATACATCCGATGTTCCAAGTAGAGGTTAATAAGTTAAAAACTATAGGGAAACTGGCGCGATATACTCAATATCATATTAAACTCAGGGACTCAACGTAGAAAGCCTAGATATACGGTTTCATATGGTTTTTCTTATAATTTTATTAAGTGATTGGCTTATGAATCAAACTCAGCCCCTATAGCTCAGTGGTAGAGCGTCAGTCTTGTAAACTGAAGGTCCGTAGTTCGATCCTGCGTGGGGGCAAGTGGTATTTTTGCCGCCGCCATTTTTTATTCCAGTTCCCTTCAGATGGCCCTCGAGTTTACCAGTTCATAGATCAAGCTCTTTTCCCCTGCAGACTGCACCCTTTTATTATGGCCGGAGTCGTGAGGATGCTGCTTCAGAAGCTACCAGATCAAAGAATCATCACACGGCTCAACCATCAAAAGCCGTTAACTCCTTTGTTTCCAACAACTATCCAGCAAACCGTACTCGACCCTCATTCTTTCCTTCAAAATCCCAGTTCAAATTGTTCAGCTGTGGAGAAATTTGCCCAAAACAAAGACTTTAATATTTATCCCAGTTTTTCATTTGGGTTTTTCTTGAATCCAATTTCCTCATCTGGGCTAAAGTTAAGTGAGTCTCAATCACTTGAAGTGAAAAATTTGGACTTGGATGAATCAAGAAGCATGTGGGCTGACAGTGTCAAAAAGAAGAGAAAGAGGAAGATGAACAAGCATAAGTTGCGGAAACTTCGCAGACGCCTTCTAGGCCATTCATGAACAAGGTCCACTCGATAAAGATTCAATCTTTTTGTTTCCCCGTTTTTATGATACATTCCTCCATGTGTTTTTTCTTTTTCTTTTTCGTTTCTTTTTTCAACTGCGGACATTATAGTCTAGGTTTTACTGAACTTTGACCATTGATTATGGTGTTATTTAATTTGCTCTTAAGAATATCGGTGGATTATAATTCTTGAAAGTTCTCTGGCTTCATTAGTTTTTGCAAAAATGTATACGTTCTATGTGGTAGCATTTAGTTCTGGTGTTTGGGTTGTGTTAATCTGCCTTAGTAAGCACAACTTAGTGAGTTATGCTTGTAGTACGTTTTTAAAAGAGACTATAGAATTCATTCAAAAAGATAAACGTGAAAAAGATATGCTTGCTTTGCTATAGTTGAACTTGAATAGGTACCAATAGCAGAATTAGCAACCTTTCTAGGTGAAGCTGTACTTAGATCAATTCCAGCAATGGTGGTAAATTATCATCTCCTACTGTGGTGCAGTTTGTCGGGAATTATCTTTCCTCCCTTGATTTTAGCTTTGTTGCTAGACTTCAGATCACAACACTAGTATCTCTTAACCATTAATTTTGGTCATGTTTGTTTCACAGCCTAGTTGGAGCATCTAAGCCTTAAGCTACTAAATGGCCACTTAGGTCTGTTAACCCGTGAGGTATTGAGGTGGAATTTCAGATTCTATTATCTGGTTACAGGTAAATAGTCGTTTAAAAGAAATCAGAATTATGAGTAGGAAATCGAATATGAGCTCATTAATTTGAGGTTTGTTGTTTGGAAAATTGTTGAAATTCTTTATCTAGATATCTCATGGTTGTAAATGCTTAGCTTCCTTTTTGCTATAAGGTAAAACGATTGAATTTGGAAACATCGGATGCCATCCTTTATACCTAAGACCTGTTTACTACACAGTAATTACGAACTATTGTTACTTTCTTATGGCTAAACTGTAAATCAGATTGACTGGATTCAGGTTAAATGTATATGGTTTTTAGTAATTTCTCTTTGGAGCATCCTCTGCATCATAAATCACTTTGATATATTCCAAAGAGATTTGAAGGTTCTTATCAGCTATATATCATTGACTACTACTACCACTACTAACTCCATGTCTTATCTGCTAGACCATGGTCAGATGTACTCTAGCAAGTTTTAAAGCTTTGTCTGCTCAGAAATGATGTAGGACCAATACCCTGTAATCTTACTTAATCTTGTAATTGCCATAAGCAAAGAAAGTTAGAAGTTCAATCCAAATAAAATTGAATTTCTTGCTAAGAGAGGAGCAAAAATGACAAAAGTTATGAGCATCATTACAGCTCATAGCTACTTACTGAGAAGAGAGTCATGATTGATGAAATTTTGACTTGTAAGTGTTGCACTCAGTGTTTGATTATCTACTTTTGAACATTGGAGTTCATTATTAGAATGTCTATGATTGAGTAAAGAAAGAATTTTAATTCTAATTGCAGATGTAAGACAAATCAAATTAATAATAATAGGCAGAAGATTTAGAATTTTCAGATGTTTCATAATTTTTGTGAGATAGACTGAAGTCAAAACAATCCAGTAACTTCTTGGACATTGACCAATGTCCTTGTCTTTTAGTGAGTTGATGCATAGCTAGATGTCTGAATTTTGTTGGTTGCAATAGGCAGCTTTTGTCTATTACAAGGACTGGGAGAGGATGTTTTGAGCTGGTAGGCATATTGTGATTCTTGCCCTCTCTCATTCATGTTGTTTGGGCAATGAGAAAGAGTGCAAATATGCATGTGTTAGGGGGAATGACAAATGACCCTGTGCTTCCATGAGTGGAATGTTGTAGGTTTTTAAGTTCACACTATAAGATATGCTGCTGGGAGAAGTATTCTAGAATTAGTGCCTTGTTTAGATACATGATGCTGCTAAGCCTTTTTGAACTCTATCTGTCTTGATTGGTGGCTGTGATAGTTCATCAACTGCGTTCCACAATGTTTCTGCACAACCAATTTCCTGAAGTTATAAATGTAAACTCTTTTAGTCATTATTTTCTTTTGGGTGTATAGGGGTTTACTTGGTGGGCTGGAGTCAATGATAAACTTTAGGTGGAGAAGAAATAATGAAGTTATCACATACTGTGCAGCACTCAAAAACTAATGGGTTTGTCTGCATAGTAGGGAAATTCATTGGGTTTAACTTGTTTCTGTTCTTGTCTCTAGCTCTCTGCATTTAATTGTGGATTTTAGTTTTGATCTAATTTTCTTAGGTGATTTCTGACATCATCTATAGGATATGGTTGTTTTCTCTGTATATGCATCATCCACGGCGGTAATCACAAAGTGCCATTTCATGATGCAAATTGGCTACAATTACAAAGAAACAAAGTTCAACCCAGTGAACTTGATAATAGGAAGCACACGAATGAGGAAGCATATTATACATATCACATGGGTCATGCATGGGGAAGACTTTCACTTCGTTTGTTTTTTCTTAATAAAAAATCTTCAAACAAATAGTGACAAAAATATATACGCAAAACCGAGAGCAACATGATTTGAAGAAAAGATTAGAAGTTTTGTTGAGCTAAAGGAAAATTTTACAGGGATACTTACATGAATCCCATGGTTGAGTTTTACTACATTTTTCTCTTCTACATTGTGGACGTGCACCTTAAGTGAAATTTTTTGGACTTACAAACATGTACATGTTCATCACACACCCTTCGAGTGAAAATGTTGCACTGAAAAAGTTGGCAAGGGTGTGCAAGAAACTAAAAAGGGTGTGAATGTGATTTTTCTTTAGAGCAAGCTGTGGCTTTGCACTATCTGGTAGTGTTGGCCCAATAGAATCTCAATAACATCAGAAGGTGAGTATGTAATGTCATATTGAGCAGATTATCCAGAATCTTTAACCCCAAAATAAATTGAATTGAAATGCTTTTTTTTGGGGTCTAAACTAGTTTTGCACTTTAATTTTTTCACCTTAGTTTTTATGCTGGTAGACAATAATGTGTCGTTTTGATAAAATCCCAGTTTTTGACACAGCCTCAAGAATACTACAGTGAGCGAAATCAGATGATCAAGCGAATAGGAAGGAGAAGAATAAGAACATTCAAATGTTTCATAATTTTGTCAAGATTGTTTGAAGTCAATACAATCAATAATTAATTGAACTTTGACCAATATTTTCTGTCTGTTGAGTTGAAGAAATATTAGATCACTTGATTTTTTTGGTCTCACTAGGCAGCCTTTGTCTATTTTAAGAACTTGGGAAGGATGCAGTAAACTTGTGCGAATATTCTGAACCTTGTCCCCTCTCAATCTTGTCAGTGATACTGGACAACTAGAAAAAGCGTCGGAATATGCATTTGGTGGCGGGAAAGGGGGGAAACTGCTATGTGCTTATATAAATGAAATATTGGAGGATTGTTTTGGAATTAGGGCCAAATTGTTGACATGTGATGCTAGGCAGTGACATAGATTTTTGTTAGTTCATACGCTGCGTATTTTTTGACTATGTGATAGTTTCTTGTCTTATCAAAATAGCCTGCATCCCTTTTGCTGTGATTTTATAGAGGTATTATTGCAAACGGGTGTTGTAGAGGACTTATTTCAGCTCAGATTCGTCGGAATTGGGTACTTTGCCCGAGTTCCTTTTTAATAGCCTTAGTTAATTAGACTCCAAGTGACAGATAATAGGTTCAGATGCTTGTTGAGCAAATTTTCGCAACAATTCCAGTTTCTTTCTACAGTCAAATCTTTAAAGTTAGGATGCATTTGCTGTCTGTTAATAGGGCATAAAGACGATCCCCCCCCCCCTCCCAAAAAAAAAAATATTGCATTATCTGTTATCAGAAAAGTGGAGTGCTGATATGCGGATACTGGCAACAAAAATTGTGAATATTTGTTCTTGTCTGTACTTAGTGCATACAGTTCTGGGTCTGAATGAATAGTATACCATTGATTATGTCGTGTCCAATTGATTCGAACTTCCATCCCTCCTCTAGGATGATATAGCACCCTTACTGGCTTTTTCTCATTTTAGTCCTGTTTCTAAATCAATTAGCTGAACAGTCATAGCAACTTAAAGAGTTCTGGGACCAAAAAAAAAAAAAGGTTATATAAAATAAAAAGCTAGATAGCATTCTCTTCGCTCTTTCATATCCACTTCCTTTTCTTCTTTTTCTCTTTGGTGACTGCTTTTTCTTCATAAATATCTGGTCTAACCATGCTTCCTTTTCCAGGTTGCTTTCAGAATGGGGAGTTGAGCGAGGCAGGAAATGGTTATGCAGAGTCGGGATAAGGAGCCTCAGACGAGTAGTGCTTCTCCTCCCCACAAGAATATAGCAATTAGAAACTTTTAAAAGGCTTGTGCGCTTTGGCTGTTATGATTGTCCTCTTGTCACGAGTCAAGGAACAATTCTAGGCTGTGTGGTGGCAGGCTGTGCAAAAGCAAGTTGGCAACTTGGAAACGTGCCACTGCAAAACAAAGCAATTTTTTGCAAGGGGCTGAAACATTTTGAATCTTGATTTGGCATGCATGGTCCATAAGTGCTTGTTAAAACTTCGAAGTTTCGACCACCAATACATCCAGTGCTGTGGATGTATATTTTTATCCATTAACGATACCATATCTTTTGGGCATTGACCCCATCTATATATATATATATATATGTTTAACGTAAAGTAACTCAAATTTAGTGCTGACACATAAATTAGCGGATGAAATTAGTGCAGAACTCAGGGTCTGGTAATCATGCAGAATTTTCTTAATGAACTTATGACGAGGCATCAACTATTTTTCTTGATAATCTAAGATGATCTATATTAAAACTACAAAACAAGAGGAGTAACTAGTTATTTTTCTTTGGCGAAAAAAAAAAGTAGTTATTTTTCTCTAGTGAGGTGGATGTTTGAATTTTTTGACACATCTTGTGTGTGTCCAACAACTCCCTCTTTGAAATTCTTCCGCACCATTCATATTCTTGTCAATTTCCTTTAATCATATTGTGCCTGGGTTGGTTGAACTTCCTAGATATGCACATCTCCTAGTTTGTCAAGCGCAGTCGTATTTGTTTTTCTTTTTCGCTCTTACAATCTTTAACTAAGAACAAACAAGGAAATTACTCTCTTAGCGTCACAACCTATTAATTCATGTTGTCCCCTATCTTAAAAATTCTGAATCGCATTCAAGCCAGAAGAATTTTAAATTGATTCATGGACGATTAATTTAAGGGCTTAATCGAAAGCAAAAATGAAATTTCAGATTTAATAATTGTGTCACATAAGTTATATTGCACTCACTAATGCTTGAAACTTGTGCATATTGTATGCACATATTTGGAAGAACCCTTAGCATGAATGCCATTTTAAATTGGTCATTGTATCGATCGAGAGCCCTGTTTGAATTGTTATGTTTAGGAGTTTTTGTCAAAAAATGTATTGCAGGGATTAGATATATATGAAATAAAAAGGTGATAAAAAAAAAACAGAAAACTGCAAATCCAAACAAGAGTTCGTTTGAGTGTGTTGTGTTTCTGACGTTTGGAAGAAAAAAAACCACTTGTTGGCGAGGGTGTGCTCGGGAGGGGGATGGGCTCCATCCCACATCGAAAGATTGTGGGGTAGTTATTCTGGGTTTAAGGTCCTCAGCTGCACCTCCAGTTACCAATTGGTTGGATGGTGTTGGTTTGTGGGTCCTACTTTAAATTGTGCTTTGTACCATTTGACTATGTTAAAAAAAAAAAAAAAAAAAACAAGAGTTCGTTTGACTATGTAAATAGCCTCAAAACAAATAGTTGATGCAATTTGATGTATTGCTATTGAACTCTGGAAACCTTTATGAACTTGGATCAAGCTAAATCAGTTGACTTACTCGAGGAAACTTCCAGATCGAGAAGTTAAATAAATTGCAAACCAAAGAGTACTATTAGTAGCAAGAAATGCTAATTAATTCGTGAAATCAGTCACCATGACCTAATCCATGGAGTGTTTTTCGCCCACCATGAAATAAAAATTGAGCGCAGATACATAAACAACTACTTAAGAGTCAAAAGGGGAAAGGGTAGTTTCTAGATTTCTCATTTCTGGTGCATGTCGATACACTCGCAGGAGTAAATAGAACATCCTGTCACATTCAATGTAGTACGTTGTTCTGGGTCAGAATAGGTAGAGAATTTAGTCAATTTATTTTGAGTAATTGACCAGATTACCACAACAGTGTCCGTAAATGATAAAGTTAGATTGGTTATTTAGGAATTCAAATTAAACTTGTGGATAGTAGATTAGATTAATTTTGATAGATTTAGATGAGTTAGTTTAAAAATAATATTATTTGATTTTAATAATTTGTGCATATCTCAAGTTGTCTGCACTTGTGTATAAGGAGATGTTGTGACAATGAAACTTATCCTTTCTCTCCATTTTGATTTTCCAGGGAGCAATAGATAATAAACACGCTCAAAAATTTAATCTGTCTCTAATTATTAACTTGCACCGTGCAAAAAATTCTCACTGAGCTTTTATACTTAACCGTAGAAGCTTGTAAAGTAAATGGCCAAAATGATAAATCAAAATGATAAATAAACTATTCAAAATGACACCAGTTAATCGCTGAATTCTTTTTTTTCCTGAAATCAGATTCAATGCTGATTCTCTCTCTCTCTCTCTCTCTCAAATGCACAAAGGAAAGGAATCAAAGATAACTTCAGACATGCATGTATGGGCTCTAATGGAGGTCATTATGATACGGTCTAGTTGACATGCTTTAGCCTTGAAATAGTAGAAAAGGATTGGACCTATGTACGTCTTCACACAGAAGACTTCAAGTAATACATTAATGAGCAGGTGCAATTCAGACATATACATACATACATATATATATATATATATATGCCATGACGATAATCTTCACGCAAATGTTAATTCGAGTGAGGCTATAAAATGTTGATTTCCGACTAAAATTCTTCTGCACATATAAATGAGGTCATAATAAGACGAAGAGAACTGGGAGGCAAGTCAAGGTTGGCCACGAGGTCGCGCCATAGCCACAAGGGCTTCTTCGATTTCCCACATTTTGCAACTTGCCAAGTTGCATTATCCAAAACGGATAACCTTTTTCCCCTCCTTTTTTTTTTTTTTTAGAGAAAAATATTGTTTACTTTTCTTTTGCTGTCAGAAGAACAGTAGAAAAGAGGGTAGAGATCATCTGATTGGTGTATCACAAAAATCTGAAATCTTGCCACTACAATCGCTTGAATGCT
Source organism: Gardenia jasminoides (assembly GCA_013103745.1). Classification (NCBI taxonomy): domain Eukaryota; kingdom Viridiplantae; phylum Streptophyta; class Magnoliopsida; order Gentianales; family Rubiaceae; genus Gardenia; species Gardenia jasminoides. The sequence goes on from CM023105.1 coordinate 43,117,345, forward strand.
GCTTAATTGGCTAGAGAATGACCAGTCCTCTATGATACAAAGCATGGATGGCCTTTCTAATAACTAATGCCCCTCATATACGATTCATTTCACAATCAACGTAGTCTTTGTCTGTGTGTTTTTATTTTACCATACCTTCCATTGCGATGTGTAAATTGACATAGACCCAAAAAAAAAAAAAATCAAGTATTCATCTGATATTCTTGTCTAATTTGATTGGCAAACAGCCGCTTGAACTACATTTAAAAAAAAAAAAAAGAAAAAGAAGAAGAAAAAGAAAAATAAGCAGCAGCCGAAGTTCTAAAGTTCATGTTATGATCAAAATGTAATAAAGTAATTAGCCTTTTCATTTTCATATTAAATGGATGGGAATGAATTTCTCAATGGCCTTACATTCATTTTGTCTCCCCCTTTGCTTGTCTTTTCAGACACCGCAAGATATGAAGATGCAGAATCAAAAAGTTAAAGCGCTATTTGGACCTGCAGTCTCCTTTCGTGATCTGTACGGCACTATGCAAATAGCTGTGCGGCACACAAACATACATGAGGGATTTTTATGCGTGTGTGTGTGTGTGTGTTGCGGGGTTCATTCATTGCTGCTCATAAATTGAGGGCGGTATGGTATGGGGGCATTCCTGGAGGATGAGACTATTGACTGAAGAACTCTTCACCCCTGTATCCATCGATGGATTAAACTACCGACTCAATCGTCAGTTGCTTCAAATCGTCTGGATAACAAACTTGCATTTTCCATGTTTTATTACAGGCACGCTGAACCAATTATCTATGGAAAAAAAAAAAAGGGCCAAATCAAAGCGCTATAAACTTTGTTTATTTTTGGTAAACTTTGTTATTATATGCTATATATCGCTGTCTACAGCCACTACATTAACAGCTGTTATCTGAGCAATTCAGTAACAGTTACTAGTTAACATTATCCTACAGTTAGTGATATGACACCTTCGTCAAGGAAAACTTTATGATCCGTTGCTTTTTAGCTCCAATATTTTGTCAAATTGTCATCGATCATCTTCTCGTGCCTTGTGCAGCCGCCTTGCGGTTCTTGATAGTAGAGTGCTTGCTTGTTCAGTGATAATGTGGATATATCCTTTAAAAAGGAAAAAAAAAAGAAAAAAAGAAAAAGAAAAGGAAAACCAAACTTTCACCTGTCTATACACACATAACGGATTATCTATTGGGCGCACAGGACAGTTTGATCAGCATAGAGTTTACAGTTGAGAGATAAGTGTGGAAAAATGATCATTAGTTTAATTTATCATGAGCACAACCGCACGTCTATGTGTCGGCACACTTGATACTCTTTTCCAAATTACATAAGCCAAGCGGGTTCATATTTTCCATCCTCAATGCAGCTCAAGTCTGGACGTGTGGTACAAACCCAATTTTACATTGGTCTCGTATGTATGAAGTCAATCTACTTTTACGTATTACTACAGCAAAGCACATTATATATATATAGAACATGCCCGAGTTGAGTTAATTACAAATCTTTAATGCAAAATATTGCTCACAATATCTTTCTGTTCTAAAAGTTATTATCATTGGATGGATGGAGTTTTATAATTTACAGGAATTATATGCCCTAGATTAATACTTGGTTCCAACAAGCAAGATGTACGTACCTCAGTCAGTGCTAAAAAGGCTAAAAGTATGGCAACCCGAAACAGTATAAATAAAGCTTTTAACATGTCATCAAGTTCTTGATTGTAGACACAGTGAGTTGATCTGAATATATATATATATATATGTAAAAGTTGACACAAGCGACGAACAGATCTAGTTAATCACGTATTTTCACGTGATAACCGTAGATTGGTTCTTGATTTTGACATAATCATTAGTTAAATACTTAAATCTACTAATGCAGTTGATTAGTTGGAACTGCACTTTGATCGGCCATCAATCCCATGTTTTACTACAATCTGTCATTTTCTCATTTAACTCGAACTAGTTTTATCGCTTCAAGCTGTCTCATGCAACCGAACCGCCGGAGGCCAGGCAAGTTGTTCCACTTTCCAATTCAACACTAGCATATACAACTCATATTACTATATTGGAAAATCAGAACATATATAGAATCTGAGAGCTTTATCATCATTATTGTATTGGAAACCAAAACAAACGCATAGATATACACTCACATAGATATATATTATTGTTGTTTGTGAATTTCCATGAACAATACTATAGTGTCTGACAAGCATTGAGATCGACCAAGAATATTTTTATATGACTAGTAGATAAACAAAGAAATAAGGTGATAATTTTCGGTTCATTCATCTCATTAGTGGATATCGGCAGTACGTTGGCTTTAGATACTGAACCCAGTCGGAATTATTGGATCTTAGTATTGAAATCGAGTCAGAATTGTTCCAGATCATACGTTTCACAACAGAGAATAATAATCCTTAATAAAAAAAATAATAAAAAGAATAATAATCCTTGGTACGTTCCACCCGATGGAGTTTCTAGATAGATATACACAATCATCTTCTTTCGTAAAAATTGCACTGGTTTTACTTTGAATGTCCCATTAAAGTTCCATTGTCTCTGATTAAGTGAATAGACAGTGACTAGTACTTTTTATCGTCTTCGATATTTTGAAAAAACAAAAAGATTTTTCAAGACCAGCTACTTATCTTTGATGTATTTGTTACCAATACAAGTTTCAAAGTGCTATTTATTCTTTAGGAAATAAAGTTCATGTATCACAGATGGAGCAAGTTTCTTCATTTCCATTGTGTGTCATCTTTTCTTGAGCATTAGGGGGCAAAAAGAGGATCATATGAGAAATCACCATAAATTTTAATGGAAAAACAAACAAATAAACCCGTAGATCATTTGTTGTTTGAAGTACACTCAACCACTAAAACAAGGCCATGCTTCGTGTACCTTAGCCAGCTACCTGGCTATACATACATAATACTGCTAGCATTCTAAACCAAAAACAAAATATTAAATTTTTTTTTTTTTTCAAATTTTCCTAGCTAGCCATATCGTGAATTGCAATGTTTCAATCTTCATCCACATAGGAAGGAATGCATATGAGTCTTAACGCTACTTGATGAAATCATAACCTTCCACACCTTAATCTCACCATCAAAACTTCCACTAAACACCTTAACAGCGCCACCACCACCACCAGAATCCGCCTCTGGAACCGCCACCAACGACCTCACCGGCTTAGCATGTCCGTCCAAGACCGTCAAACAACAGTACCGTCCAGCATGGCCCCGATGCCAAATCCTCACCGTCCTATCAGCCGATCCACTCAACAACAGATCACACTCATTAATCAAACACAATATAGCCTTCGAATGGCCCCTCAATGCACCCGTCACCGCCATATGATTTGCACTATCCTCCCTCTCCCACACCAATATCGACCGGTCACAGGCCCCGGAAAACAAAACCGAGCCATCCAAGTTCAATGCCAGTGCATTAACAGCTGACTTATGCTTCTCGAGAGTAGCCATCAAAACGTGTTTCTTCTCACCAAATGGCCTTCCCCAGACTCTAATCCGCTTATCAGCCGAGCCCGTGTAAATTAGACCGTCTGGTGAAACTGCAACTGCATTAATCGCATCATCATGGGCTTTGATTGATTCTGTGCATCGAAGATCCTTAGGCCGCCAAATCTTTAGATACTTATCCCACGAGACCGAGAGCAACAAATTTCCTGCCGCTGCTAGACTTGATACTGCATCATAATGTTCGACCCATAGTTTCTTCCTGTGGCGTCGAACTTTGACGTAGTTTTTCGGTAATATGAAGTTTCTCAACCGATCGTCGACTGTGGGAAGTGTGGCGATGAGCTTATGTTGTTTGTCCGGGGAGGATGTCAATTTCCAAACTCGGATTTTGCAATCTTGGTGAGCCGTGAAAACCTTTCCGTCACAAAAGGCCAAGGATTTGATGGAGCCGGACGAGGAGGAATCATTACTGACGTGGAAGGAATCCAAAAGCGTGAAGTTAGTGGTGTTGAAAACGTTGACTTGGGTGCCTGAGACGGCGTAGAGGAGATTGTTGTTTAGTGCGAGGAAGTTGACGTGGGCGGGTTGTTGGGGTTTAAGGGAGGTGATGCAAAGGGCTGTGATGGAGAGGTTTAAGTTTTCGGGGGAGAGTTTTTGGAGAGAGGGGACGGATGGGAGAGTTAAGATGGAGAGGTTGCTTTCGAGGCTGCTATGACTATGAGCAGTGTAGGTGGAATCTTGAGAAGTTGAGTAGGTGGAGGATGATGAGCTACTACTTGCTTGAGCGTCTGAGCAGCTGCTTGACTCAGAAAGGAGAAGTTCGCTTGGCATTGGTGGAGGGATGATGGCGTCTTTGGCGGTGGAGATGCAGTTTGAGGAGCATGTTGATCTTAGCCATGATCTCACCTTCATTGTAGAGAAAGGTCTAGAGATGTTACAAGAGAATACAGCAAAATGTTTATTTTTTTTAACTTTTTTCCTTTTGGTTTTTGATCAAATAGAGACTTCAACTGCGTGGGAGGAACAAGGAGGAAGGTGGTGGTGGGGTTTTTTTCCCCGCCGGGGGAGGGGTGTTGGTTGTAGAGGACAGAAGGGGGCGAGAGGGTGTTTTCTTGGGGGTCATGAACGGAATAGTTGGAGCATGCAGATGTCTATATATGCATATTTTGAGTTTGGGTAGCCAATGCAAGTATTATAATTTTATGATGGTCAAATAAACAAAGAAAAAAAAATAGGGCACCAATCGATCGATTTGATTAGAGAGTGGGCTGATTCATGATTGTGAAATGTACATTTCAATATTTTTGTGTATCACAAGAAAAATGAAAATAGAGAAGAATTTTGCAACTTGAATTTTATTTTATTGCTATCTTTTTTTTTCTTTTTTTTTTTTGGGAGGATGAAGGGTGGTGACGGAGGAATATAAGTTGTAAGGTTTCTGGTAAATATCGTCTCCTGACAAGAAACGGTGCCCAGTGGCGGCAACCAAGAAAGAATCAAGATTCATAAACTTGTGCTCATCCATCAATGATTTGGTATCAAAGGCCATCTCTTTCCTTTCGTAATTAATGTCAATTTGGTGTATATAATACGTTATTTTACTCTGCTATTTGCTTATATATAAGTGTTTGGATTGTCGTCTTGGAAAATTGCGTCTGGCTCAAATTTTATATTCATTATTTGATTGGGAAATTTGGTCAGAGTGCTGTTTCTTCTGATACCTTCTCGCTTCGTTTGTCTGGATGTAGCAAAGCCTTCAAAGGATTCTTTTCTTTATTTTTCTGCTCTTTCTTTCTTCTTTTTTCTTTTTTTTTTTTGGGTGCAAATTTTGACCAAGTGTCAGATGCGGAATAGATGGATGGACTATTGCTTCCATTACTTGACTCGGAAAAAGTGAAATATTTGCTGAGATACCGTACCAGAGAAAATAAAAGCCAAACAGAAATATTTGTAGTGTTTTTTTTTTGGGGGGGGGGGGGGGTGGGGGTTGGCTGGCTAGAGCATTAATCAAAGTTTAACCCTTAAAATAAAAAGTTTTAAGATCATGATAAACCACAGTGATGAATCAGTACACAAGCATATTATATAATTCAGCAATATAACAACTAACACATAAAATGGTGGGATGAATATTACAAACTAATTCATAAATGATGGAACGGATACTAAGTACACGTAGTTACGTTCAACACGCTTAGCAAAATCTGAGATTAAGACATGTCATTACCCTGGTTGTTTTACTGCTAAACTCAAGTATTTTTGGCCCAATAAGAATTTGTTATTAAGCATGGGTTTGGGGATCCTCTGTCCATATTCTCTATCTAAATTCCGTGTCCAATTTAAAACGATGTCATTTTATTAAGTCAGCAATTTCATTAAATAAAATGATGGACGCCGTTTTAAACTGGATACAAAACTTGGACAGAGGATCCGAAGTGCTTGGGACGACAAAATCCAAATCTTTGTCTATGTTTCTTTAAATTGTCCACTTAAAGTATTTTAAATTAGCTCTTAGTGCATGAAATGGAACTCATAACCTTGTCATTGGACTAATTTATTATGCTTCAAGGACACTTTTCGTCTGTTAGAAAATGTTAAATATGTATAAAAAGTGATAGAAGTAGTCATTTTCTCTAGCAAAGTTTAAGCTTGTTTTCAAGTAAAGTGGTGCACATCAAAGCTGATGAGGCCATGGGCAATTCTTGGTCAAATGAAAAGCAGAGTCTTTATAAAGCCATCTTTTTTTGTCAGAATAAGCATAATCTCACCATCACTGGATATTTATTAGATCTTAACACAACTTGATTATGCAGGCATTGGAGTTCGTATTTGTTGAAGATTATGAAAGACAGGTGACTTCTAATTTGCTTAAAAGCAACTTGCTCTTTGTTGTCTGTTCATCATTGACGATGAGTGCATTTCAGATAATTTTATTTAATAAACTGCAAGATATTAAAGAAAAATTGGAGAGAAAAGTTATTATCTAGTTTTAACTGCTGATGATTGCAAACAATTACGACATCAAAAATTGACACATTTGTGGGATATATTATAAATGTCGAAGTCATTTTCGTAATGCAATTCAGTCTACCTTGCTAAAAAAAATAAACAAGAAATAGAAAAGAATATTAGAACAATCTCACTCGTTGAAAATGCGAATGCAAGGCTGAGTACACCATTTTTTTTTTTTTGTGTAGTCATAACCTTGCAATAAAAATAATAATAATCTCTTTGGTTTTTTCTTTCTGAGAATTAGTTTTAAAGCCCAGATTAAAAAAATAATCAGTGTAAAATGCCTATACTCTCTAGTTTTTAGTCGCAAATTTTGAATTTTATTTTGAACATTAATTAAGAATCCATTAGAAGATGAAGGTCTTTAAAACGTTCTAATACCACCACGACTTTCTCCGAATCCAGCGATTCCAGTGAAAGCATACCCAGTGGCCCCTCAAACCTCAAGATTTTGATTCTGAGTATTAATACGTTCAATTTGGATTGGAAGCTATTTTGACTTCAACCAATTGTTCAGTGCAAGAATGGGCTTCTATCAGTTGGGCCATTATTATGGTCGGTTATGGAATGTGGACTGGCGGCCCTGCTTGATGGCGGGACAAAATTTTTTTTTTTTTTTGTCAACACAGGGGGTATCCAGCTTTGCTAGACTAGTCCCCACTGCAGAGCCACCCCAGGATAAACAGCAATGTTACCCGTGGGAGTCGAACCCTAGTCAGCAGCCCCTAACTAGGACCCTACTAACCATCCGACTACCCCCGAAGGGGCATGGCGGGACAATGACCAACATGAAAATTTGCAAGTAACAGTCAGAAAGGAACTCCTTTCATGACCACAGGACCTCCAGATAAAACATTTGTACCTGTTTTGATGATATCTCATTATACAAGAAACTTACTTGAGTGGGGATTTAGATTTATTTTAGTATATAACATTGGCACTGTCTGAGATGTTCTGTTTTGAAACATACTGATAACTTAACTCCAAGAGGAAATCTTGGATGATATTATAAGATCCAGAGACAGCAAGAGTAGTATCTCTTGTACATGACTTTCTCCAGGATCACTGCCTGTAAGGAGATTGGCCATGTTGTAACTTGATTAGGGAATAGTAAGCCCCCTGGTGTCCAGCAACAAGTAAATCAAAATGGGATCCCTGCTCCACTACATTTCCATTCTTTATCACAGCTATGCAATCTGACTTCTGTATTGTGGATAGCCGATGGGCTACGATTACACAGGTTCTGCCAACCATCATCTTCTCCAATGCTTCTTGGACTAAATTCTCTGACACACTGTCAAGTGCGCTGGTTGCCTCATCCAGGAGCAAGATTGCTGGATTTTTCAGAATTGCTCGAGCCAATGCTATCCTCTGCTTTTGTCCTCCTGATAGCTGAATTCCTCTTTCTCCACAGTATGTTTCGTATCCATCTTTCATAGAGCTGCATTGTGAAAAACATCTTTCATTCAATGAATCACAGTTGATGATGTTTAATTACTAGTTTCCATCTTTAATAATATTGGGGTGTATTCTTCAGTACCTTACAAATTCATCAGCGTTAGCCAGCATTGCAGCCCTCCTGATCTCAGCTTCTGTTGCGTCCTCCTTACCGTAAACAATGTTTTCGCGAATGGTTCTAGCAAATAGGGTGGGTTCCTGACTCACAACAGCAATATGTAATCTCAAGTTTCTTAAGTTATAAGTTCTGATATCACGATCATCTATTAGCACCAATCCTTTTATTGGATCATAGAATCTCTCTATTAGCCCAATGATCGTGGATTTGCCTGAACCACTCTGTCCAACTAGTGCCACTGTCTTTCCAGCTTCAATTTTGAGGCTAAGGTTTTGAAAAATCATTTGCTCAGGTCTAGATGGGTAGGAGAAGGAAACATGTTTTAGCTCTATTTTGGTAGTCAGTGTTCTTCCGGTCTTGACCCCTTGAGGATCTTCTGGCTCAATCTCACTTTTTCTATCTAGAATTGCAAAGACAGATCTGATTGCATTGCCACCTCTTGCTATATCTGCAGTCATGCTTCCAGCATCTGCAATACTCTTACCTGTGCTTATTAAGATGAAGAATGCTTGAAACAGATGCTTTGAGGTGACCTTGCCTTGGTTCATAAGCCTGCCTCCGTACCAATATGTCATGGCCATAGTAGCTACAGTGGAGAATTGGGAGGTGAATAAAGCTACAGCAGAATCCCAAGATTGTTTAATGCTCTTTTTTCGGGGCCTTTTAGTGTGGCTATAAATAGGCTCAAAATTCTATCTTGAGAAGAAAATGCTGTGATGGTCTTGTGGTTGACGACAGCCTCACTCACAAGTTGGCTTCCTTCATTTTGTGCTTTCTGACCACTTTCAGACATATTTTTCATCAAAACACTCCTTGAATAGAAGCTTGCAATAATTAAAGGCTGCATTGCTATCATCACTAACGCAACTCTCCACGTGAGAATCAATCCAAGGCCAAAGGCAAATGAAGCACCTACAAAAACCTGAACCACCAATGCTATCCGATCTCCAACAAGGGATCTAACCATGTTGGCATCGGTAGCTAACCGTGCACAAATTGCTGCACTGGTGTTCTTCTCTTGATCAAACCAACCAATCTCAAATGTAAGCACAGTTCGGAGGATTTCCTCTCGGACCCTTTTTATTACACGTTCTCCCATAATTACAAAATTATAATGTTGAAGTAAATTAGCGAAGATAGTGACAATGCCAAGAATCAGAAATATGATGCAATAAAATCTAGTCTCTGACTTTAATCTTGACCCATCATCCAGAAAGTACACTGAAACAATTGACCCCAAGCAATAGGCATGAATAGGATGAACTGCACCAAATCCAGCAGCTCCTATGCACCCAAGCAACGCTCTTTTCCACTCTGGAGCATTCAATTTAAACAATTGCCAGTGCAAAGGACTGGGATAAGAAGGATAATTACCATCCTCATCATCACTGTCATTGTAGGAGTACATTTGAATTGAGGGAGTCAGACTCATTGGTGATGCTGGACTAAAAGGAGAAGCAGGACTGTTTTGCCAGCTTGATCTTGCAGTGCAAGGAGATCTGGGAGTCAAGACATAAGTAGCTCTTCTATTATTCCATCTCTCTGTTGCATGATAAGGATTGCTGATTTTTTCATCTGATTTTATTGACTGCTGCTGTTGCACCATTTTGAAGTAAACTCCACCTTCTTCAAAGTTATTTTGCATTAGTTCTTCATGCGAACCTGATTCAACAACTCTACCCGATTGGAGAACCACTATCTTATCAGCTTTACGAATCGTGGCAAGTCGATGAGCAATAATGATTGTTGTCCTTCCTAATGAAGCCTGGTCAAAGGCCTCCTGCACTATTCTTTCAGACTCTGCATCTAAAGCACTGGTTGCTTCATCAAGCAATGGGATTTTCGGATCTTTCAGTAAAGCCCTTGCAATAGCAATTCTTTGCTTTTGCCCTCCAGATAGCTGGACCCCAGACTGCCCAACCTGAAAAGTTACCCTGGTCTAATCAACTAGAATTCTTAACTAAAAACTAACAAGATGTATTAATAGGAAGCATGAGAGTATGGCTTACTTGAGTTTCATATCCATTTGGTAGTTTGGAAATGAAGTCATGAGCATTTGTTGCCTTAGAAGCATTTATTACCATCTCCATTGTAGCTCCCTCCTTTCCAAACAGGATGTTTTCTTTAATTGATGTTGCAAACAGTATTGGCTCCTGATTCACTAGTCCTATCTGATATCTCAACCAATTTATATGGAGTCTCTTTATCTTGTATCCATCAAGTAAAATATCTCCTTTGATTGGGTCGTAAAATCTTTCAAGCAAAGATATGATTGTGGATTTTCCTGAACCACTGCCTCCTACAAGACCAACTGTTTTGCCTGCCTTTACTTTGAAGCTTAATCCCTGAAGAACAGGGGTTTTTGACCTAGATGGATATCCAAAATCAACCTCTTTAAACTCAATATACCCTTTTACATGAACTAGAACTTTGCCTCTTGCATTTTGATTGTCTATCTCAGGAACGCGGTCAATCATTTTAAAAATTCGTGTAGCTGCAGCAGTTCCTTCTGAGATGAATGATAGATTAGGAAGAGCACCATACAACCCTGGAACCAAAAAAACCTCTTACAAATGTTTATTTAGAATATAAGTACCTCTTTAGTTAGTTAGTTTTGGATTTCACATATCTGTTCCCGTAAACGAGCTCTTACTAGTATTTATTTGCATCCTTATCTACATGCCTTCTTCAAGTTTTGTTCGAAAACATCATAAAATAGAAACACCTTTGTTACCAAAAAAAAACCACTACATAGTTGATGAAAGGTTTTACCAGTGCTCAGTTTTCACTTGTTTCTTTATACAATAGATGAAATGTATGGGAATAGGACTTACAGGCCAGCGAGGGTAACACCGCAAATTGCCATGAAAACACGCGGACCACTTTCTCCTTCGTTGATAACAAGAATACTCCCTACCCATGCAAGAAATGCCCATGAAGCAAACATTGTTCCGATGCTTCCCATCATCAAACCCTTGACGATTCCTAGCTTGATTCCAAGCTTCATACTTTCCTGAAGTGCTTGCCCGAACCTATCAAGTGTATGGTGTTCCCCCACATAGGAATAAACTGTTCGGATGGATGATATTGCCTGTTCTGCAATATTACATGCAATCCCATAAGCATCATTCATTTTCATCTGGAGGTCCATGAATACCTTCCCAAATCCCACGGATGGAAGGACAAATCCAATAACAAACGGGATAGAAGCCAATGTAAGTCGCCATGAAAGAAGGAACCCAATCAAGTAGCCAGCTATGAACTCTGAGAAGCGAGCCAAGCAGTTTGGCATCTGCAGCAGAAAAAGGGGATAGAGGAGTTCATTATAATTGTTTAGGTGAAATACCTATGAAGTAGAAAGTCTAGAGTTAATCAGAAAACTAATTCAGAACTGTTGGAACTGAAAAATATTTTAAAGGTGAAACACACCTTGTTAGCTATGACGCCTTGTATTGAGAGGGCATCAATAGATATGGATGAGATAAACCTGAAAGGCGGTGAATGAAGCATCTTGGTTGTCAAAGAAACCAAGTTCTTGCCTGAGGACCGATTTCAAGTATTCTGTGCGAATTGTAGATGTTTGTCTCTCCGCAGTTCTTGTCCAACAAAAACCTTCTGTAATATGGAAGTCAATGGCAAATCAATGATAATAAAAAACTATTACAACTACCAGTACTGAACTACTGAAGTTACAAACTCCACTAAACTCCTTTACCAGTAAAGGTGTTTGTCTCGTAGATCATTGAGTTGAAAGTTGTTACTATTCTCTCTTTAATTTTTCTCCATGCATGAAGAGCAACATGAAAAATTTGACATTATGCTCCTTTATGTTTATTTCAAAAAAAGAAACAACAATCTCAAATGCAGCCAAACACTGCACTCTCATACATGTGTAAGAGATCTTATAGGCAATGTAGGTGTCAATTACAACCCATTTATATTGGTTCACCCAAATCCAATCCATTAATAATTTACTCAAATTAACCCATTAATTTTAAATGGGTATAAATGGGTACCTATTTATACCAATTTAATTGATGGGTAATGGGTTGACTTGACTCACCCATTTAAAAATAAAATACATTTTATTCAAAATTTTAGTGACTGATAAGGAGATAAATTTGAATTTCTTACTAATGTAATAACAATAAAATGCCATTAGTTATTGTCAAACACCATGCGAAAAATCTTTAAAAAAATAAATAATATTTCAAACAAGTCATAAATGGGTAGTTGGGTATACCCATATCCATTTATTAAATGGGTATAAATGGGTTAACTCAATTATACCCATTACCCAATTATGACTTACTCAAATATACCCAAATCACCCATTTTGACACCTATAAATTTGTAACTATCCATAAAATTTTTTAAAATGTTAGTTATCACTAAAATTCTTCTAAATGGTTGATTTTGATTAGATTTAATTTATCCATGTCATTTGTTATCCTAGCATGACCTTGATGTACAGAAATATGGACCATTATTAGATAGAAATTCTTTTTAATATTCATTTTTTGGTTTGAAAATTTTATTTTGGTTTGGTTTTCAATTAAATAGTTATCAAGATCAAGTGTATTGTTATCAATTTGTGACTTTTGATAGAAATATTTAATCTTATCAAGTTGATAAGAGAGGTAAGTGAGATTTTGAGGAGCTAAGTGATATTATGAAAACCTCAAGGGAGGTTTTTGAAATTATCCCTTTCAAAATTATACCTATTTTTGGATAGTAAATTATTTACCAAAATTTATTTGATTATATTATCAACATATTTTTCAACTACCTTTTTTATCTCACATATATCACATATAAAAAAATAAAATGCTATATTATTTTTTCAATAAATTATCCCAAATAACTACTATTCAAACACATCCAGAGTCATCGATAATTTCTATCAAGCCATTTAAAGTGATAAACTAAAAAAAAAAAGGCCCAGCAAGGAGTTCAAGGAGATCAGATGGTAACTACATGCGGTAGTATCAAGGAGTTAGCATGATAACCACATGTGGTAGTTAGGAGTGGCCACGGTTCCTAAACCGCTGGTTCCGGTTTAAAAATCGAAGGTTTTGGTTCTACTGAAAGGTGGAACCTGAACCAACCCTTATAGGGACGGTTACGGTTACGGTTCTTGAACCTCCAATTTCGGTTCAATTACGGTTTCGATTTCTTCCGATTCCGGTTTCGGTTCTCCTAGTTATGTATAAATACTTGTATTATAAAATTAATTTTAAATAAATATAACTAATGTAGAAAAAATGATGAATTTTACTGTACTATCATGTGGCAATGAAAAATAAAGAATACAAATTTTAAGAAAAAAATACTTCAACTTATATTCAATACTTTAAATAAAATAAAAAAGATACATAATTTTCTCATTATTGAAATAGAGTAAAGGAAAAAAATCTGAATTAATTAAATAATACTAGTTTAATATTTTGATTAATTTAAATTTAACACGCTGATTAAATTGGATTTATACCTAAATTATTTATTGTATTTGGATTTATTAATAAATTTGGATAATAGGTTTTTGGACTAAATTGAGACTGTTTGATATTGGACGCTAGTTATTAAAATTGAATTCTAAATTAAATAAAAAAAGTCCAGCAACTCAGGATATATATGTATTTTAGACGGTTTGAACAGGTCTTGAACTGTCAGTTTCGGTTCCGGTTCAATTTTTTTGTGAATTTAAACCTAAACCTTTAGTTACGGTTACAGTTCCGGTTTAAGTTCAAAAAATCGCCTGTTCAATTCCGATCCGGTTTCGGTTCAAACCTGAACCGTGGTCACCTCTAGTGGTAGTATCCTGTAGCAAGCAGCAAAGCTCGGACAACCCATGTGTTGACCAAAAATGGGAAAATGAAATTGTGAGCTTTATATACTAGCTTCTTTTGTTTCTTTTCATTTTTGATAATGTTGCATGTTTTAAGGGAAAATTTTATTTCTGGACAAAAATGAAAAGTTGACCCAATTTGCGTTGCCAAATATTGAGCAAATTCACGCTGTAAAGATGTTGAAAAATAAATAAAGCTATTCTTGTGATGGTATACAATATCTGCCGAAAAAAACATCGAATTTTTTTTTTCCTTGTTGAATGGCGTGCATATACAGATTCTTGTGTTAACAGTCTGCTGTTTTAAATACATACCAAATTACTACCATACATATTTTTACAAAAACTTCAGAAATAACATACATTTTACTACGTACATATTTCTATAAAAATTCTAAAAAAATAACATACATCGAATCACTACCTTACATATTTCTACAAAAACGTCAGAAGATAACAATCCAAATGGTATATTTCAAGTTAAAAAGTTATAGTAAAATCCACACATAACCCCTCCAAGGCTTTCTATTGCATGTATAACCACCTACAAACACTTCTCATGTGAAAAGTAATAGCACAATCCATGCACAATTCATGTTGGTAACACATTTTATTACCATGCATTTGAACAAAAGGAAATAAATTTGAACAGAAGGAAATAATTTTGAATAGAATTAAATAAATTTGAACATGCATTCGAATAGAAGTAAATAAAGGAAATAAATTATATATAAACAATTATAATTTGTCACATTTTTTGTGGTTTCCATGTTTGGATTATTGTGATTTTTTACGTTTCTCATAAACACATTTCCCAATCACTTTTTTATTTCACACATATCAAATTACTACCATTCATATTTCTACAAAAACTTCAGAAAATAACATACATCTTACTACCGTACATATTTCTATAAAAATTTTGAAAAAATAACATACATCAAATTATTTCCGTACATATTTCTACAAAAACATTAGAAAATAACAATGGAATATTTCAAGTTAAAAAGTAATAGTAAAATCCACACATAACCCCTCCAAAACTTTCTATTGCATGTATAAGCATATACACATATTTCCCAGTTGGAAAGTAATAGCACGATCCATATATAACTCCCACAAAGCTATCTAAATCATTTTTAAATTTTGGTTATGGATTTGTTATACCGTTAGATATCATTTTGCCATATAACACCTTACATTTGCAGTCTACACAGTTCATGTTAGTGACACATTTTATTACCATGCATTTAAACAAAATGAAATAAACTTGAATAGAATGAAATAAATTATTCATGAGATAAATTTGAACATGCATTTGAATAGAAGTAAATAAATTTGAATAGAGGGAAATAAATTATATAGAAACAATTACAAGTGTCACATTTTTGTGGCTTCCATGTTTGGATTATTGTTATTTTCTATAGAAAATTTTTTACGTTTCTCATAAACACATTTCTCAATCACCTTATTATTTCACATATATCAAATTACTACCGTATATATTTCTATAAAAACTTGAGAAAATAACATACATCTTACTATCGTACATAATTCTACCGACTGCTATATAGTATTGAACTCAGCAGCTCCCAAATTTGTTGGACCTGTAGCGGGAACTGCTACTATTATTCAAACTTTTGCAAAAAGAAAAATAAAAAACGCAGCATATCTCTTATGGATTGACAACTCAATGTACAAACTTCGTGGCTACCATGATGATTCCCCACGGTGGTGGCAGAGATCCCGAATTGTCTTGTTGGCAACAAAACAAAAACTGACTTTTCTTCCATTTGCTTCTTTCTTCCACGTTTGTTCTGCTTCGTGTGCTCTTACTGGTGCAAACTACTGTGGTGATGTGTATTCCTTTTCGATTCTTCAGTCTTTGCCTTTGGTTCTCCAGCAATTTTTGTCTATTTGTGATGCATTATTTTCCTGCTCATTAGCTTACTTTTGAGAACATTTTCTTTTTGTTTTTTTGTGTTTTTTGTTTAGTTTTTTGCTTGCAACTTAACTAAGCTGCTGTTTTGGTCAGTATTGCTTTTTATGTTCGTGTGTTTCTGGTTTGTTCTACACCATTTTTTGTGTGTTGGTATTGCATTCTTTAGTAGGTGATTAATTTATTTTCAGAATATAATTTCTACTGATTTTTTGTTTTTGCATTCATGTTTACTAAGGCTCACTCAAGTCACTGCCTTTTCCAATTTCTTGCGTATTCTTCTTTTGCTTTTTCCCCTATATTTTAAAAATCCCGAGTTCCTTCTTTTTATATATGCAGAGAGAGGGATTGATACTTGCTGGTGATATACCGCTATTGTTTTTTGGTAGTTTCACGGTATCAGTAAGCTTCTGCTCTGCTCTTTTCTATCCATAGTTTCTTGAAATTTTATAATCTTTTAGTGTGGTATACTTCTTTTATTTTTTTTGCTTAGTATTATTTGCATGCTTAAAGCCTTGTATGGATGTTTTTCTATATATGTCCATCTTTTCGCCTTTGGTTTCCTGGATTTTGTTGTCTATTTATAGTGCATTTTTTCCATGCTCATTCATCGACTCTTTACAACATAATTATGACCATTTTTTGCTTGCATGCTAACTAAGCTACTGTTATGGTTTGTATTCTTTTTGCAATCTTTCATTTCTGCTTTTGGCTTTCCAGCAATTTTTGCCCTTTGGAAATACATTTTGTTCAAGCTGATTAGTTTAGTTTTTGAGAATCTAATTTAGACTACTTTTTTTAGCATTCATGTTAATTGAGGCTCACTTAAGTCGTTCATCAAATGCAGATGATGCGTTTGGGTCTTCAACGTGTTGGTGGATTTTGTGGTGAAATTGCAAAGAGGGGTTATTGCTCAAAAAAAGGAGGTAGTTTTGTTAGTAATTTTTAATTGAATGAATTGTGGTTGTGAATTTTGGGTGGTTTGTGAGACAGCATGTTGGTATTAATTGTAGGTGATGCTAACAGAAGCCTGAAGAAACTGTTGGAGATGTACCATGATAAAGTTAAAAATTATGGTTTGTAGCATGGTTTGATTTGATAGTAGTTGATACTTTTATAAGTTTTTTGGGTGTTATTGATGAATTATTTTCTTTGGGTGTCTATATCAGATTATAGGAGGGCTGCCTAGAGGATACATGACACAGTTTTTACTGAAAAAATTGCTGTACGTATCACCATTGGGACTGCAGGCTTTGCCTTGGGAAGTCATGGAACTGCAACATTGGGGCAATTGCTTGGTCAACCGACAAGGATCTGTTGGAAAGAGTTACAGTGAAAGCTCAAGCTTTTGATAGTGTGTTGGAGGCGAGAAAGGAGGTGGGCAAAGTGGTCCACCTCCTTGATATTCTGGTGCATGCTTTAGAGGCTATCCTTACGAAGATGTCAATTGAGACAAAGACTGAGCTGCTCCAGAAGACAGAGCTACTGGATTTGGATTTGAAAGTCAAATCGGAGGACTCTGCTGATGTTGCTCTCTGGAAGGTTGAGACCGCAAAAAAGTTGGGGGCTATCTCAAAAATTGTATTGGAAAATCTGAGAAGAATTTTGAATGTGATCCTCTGAGATAAGCTGGTTGTTCTTAGGCTGATGTGGCCGGTTTACTACTAGTGATTCACTGATTTTGTTTAATGCTTTAGCTTTTAATGGTGGTTGAATATTTGACTGCAATGTCTTGGCTGGAATTTAGCAGTGTTTTACGTTGTTGTCTTGAGCCCCTATAAAATGTGCTGGTATGCGGTGAAATGACAGGGTATTCCAGTAGTGATAGATACAGGGTGCCTATTACGGGTGGGCACGGGTCGGGTACCCGCCCCTAATGAAATTTGGCTGACCCGACCCTAACCTATCGGGTCAGCAAATTTTCAACCCTAACCCGCCCCGTATGTTCTCGGGTACCCGCAAAAAACGGGTCGGAATATAGGGTACCCGCCCCTAAATTTCAATTTTTTGTTGATAAATGACCACATTTTATTAAAGATTTAACAGTCTAAAACCAATCCATTTCAACAATCCAAGATCCAATATATTTCGTCAAAGATTTAACAATCCAAAATCAACACATTTCAAAGTCCACATATCAATATTCTATCACACATTTCATCTAACAATCAAACAAGTCTCTCAACTCTCAAGTATCCAATACAAATTATTACAATATGTAATAGACAAAATAAAGTTTCGTTACACTTTTGAATACAATTTAAGTTGAAAAGTTTTGATTGTAGGTGTTTAATTACAGAGAAAAGTCAAACAACCACACCAACCCAATATATATTACCACTACTACTAGTCTATAAAAATGAATCGTTAATATGATAATTTAAAAAATAAAAATGTCCCTAAAACTAATAGTAATAACAAAATTCTGAACTAAACCCCAACAAATTCCAATATAAAAATGGCCACTTCGGAGCATTCGATTGAATCAAAAGTTTGAAAATAAATGAGAGATAGTAGAGGATAAATTACCTTAAAGTAGTCTTTTCATGTTACATTTGATAAGAAAGTTGAAGAAAAAGAAGGACACTAGGTTGAACTTTTGTTAAAATTTCAACGGTGGTTGTCGATTATATTTTGGAGAGAAAAAGGTGGAGATTTGGAGTTGGAAGTGGAGTGAAAATAAGAATTGAATGTACTATTACTGCTTGGATTTTCAATTAGGGTTAAAACTTAAAATATTTTAAATTATATATTGACCCCTAATTTTTTAAATATTTATACAATATACCCTACGAGTCGGATACCCGTGGGTTTTTATTTTTGACCCATATCTGTACCCGATATTTGCGGGTACCCGACCCTAATATGATCCGATGAGATAAATCGGATCGGATATCCTAAATTTCGAATCAGGTCGGATCGGATCAGGCGGATTTTCGGGTCGGGTTTTTTTGCCCACCCTAGTGCCTATTGTTTATTGAATTAATATGGGTGCACGCAAGCCCATCATAGCACTAATTGGGTTTGATAAAGCCCGAGCTATATGCATAGACTTAACCCACCGAGCCGTGCGACATCAGCTACGCCTTTGGGTGTAGTTTGGGCTGGCTTGAGTGACTAATTCCATGTAAAGAAGTTTCTCGGTCTTATTGGATGTCAATGAAGCCAAGTATTTTGTATTGTTACTCGTTGTCTATTATCAGTCTTCTCGTGTTTGGGTGAGAAAACAAATGATCGCTTCCACACAGGCCCAACCTAATATAAATCGGTATCGTGCAGTTCATGTGAGGAAAGAGAAACTTGGGTTTATGCTCATCTTTGCACAAGTAAACCAAACAATTTAATCTTCTTGCAAATATTTTAACCCAACGAAGACTTTGGATTCTGGGGTACATTTTATCACCTCTGAGGAAGTGTGCGACGAAATTAACTCTGGAAGTATCCCGGTTTTCCTTAAGGTTCAGTTTGGGAGTTTAGGAGAGAAGAAAAACGAAAGAATAGATTATGAAAGAAAAGAAAGAAGAGAAATGTTTTTTTTTTTTGTTCTCGTGTTTATTTGGAGTTTAGAAAAGAAATGAAATGATTTTGGACACATTACTATATTAGGTATTATGATTTTATTGTTTGACAATTTATGGGAGGAAGTCAGCATTTTGAAAAAGCTTACAAAAGTTAGATGAATCTTTCTTTCCATTTCTTCTTGTTTCTGGAAGAAAAGTTTTTTAACCAATTTATCCCTCCATTATCTTTCAGTTTCCTTTCCTTTCTTCCCATTTAAAACTCCCAAACAAGGAAAAATTTTAATTTTCTTTCTTTTCTCTTTCTTTCTCTCCAAATCAGCCTAAAAGACAAGAAGAATTTGTCTTAAAAGCAGTATGGGATGCATTAGCAAGTAAAAATTGCAGCAGTGGCATTTGTGAGGACGTGGAATTAGTGGCAAAATTAACGAATTAGGGATCTTTACTATGCTAAAAATTTATTAGATATAATTGAAGGAGCATGACATTCTTGATAAAAAGAAAAGAAAAGAAAAGAAAGAAAGACAGGAAACAAGGAGCATGACATTTAATGTCAGGCAGCTATTTGGAATAGCAAATAATCAAATATTAATTCTTAAACCTTTTGCCACTGGGAAATTAACGATTTAAAACAGCGGATTGTTAACACGAGAATCGTATATGCATGCACTATTCGCACCCTTCATACTGGGTTTAAAAAAATTTTCAAATATCAATTTCCGGGAACAGTTTTTCATATACGAGGATTGAAGCCACCCATTGTGTGATGGAAGAATGATTGAGAATACACACCCAATTAAGGATATCGCACAGTGTATCCAATATTTCTTAAGACTGCTGTCATGTACAGATTTATGTATATGAGCATAGCTTTATTTATTTTTCAACTTGGACATCTTAACCCCGTGAGTTTTTTCAATATTTTCCAGCATAAGCTGTCCTGAATTAAAAGATTTCACACTTAAAACATGTAACATTTATTAAAACAAAAAAAAAGAGAAACAAGAAGCTATCATAGAAAATTCACGATTTCATTTTTCCTTTTTTTTAAAATTTGTTTATTTTATCACTTCAATTGGCTCAATAAAAATTGTTGGTGACTTTCTTTCAAGCCTGCAAAGAAATCAATAGTTTATTACAAAGTAACTAGGGCTACACTGGCCGGTGCCTACCCAATAAATTATAGGATGGAAATATATTGCTATGAACTTGGTCTTAATTTTCTTGTGTTATGTAATAAAGGAGACAATTTGATGAATATCTAAATTTTGTCAACAAGTTAAAGAGATAAGATAATAAGGAAGCACACACAATCTTAGATTACATAAACCAGGTGATTGCTGTTCTAGTTAAACAGGCACCATAATGCTTGTCATTGGTACATATCATGAGTCGCCCCACACAAGCCTCTTTGTTTTGCATGGTAGTCTTGTTGCCTATACTATTAATACATACACTAGGATCCATTTTGAGAACCCGAGGCTGCTCTTCACCCCACTGCTTGCAGGTGCATGTTGTTTTCCCTTCGCAGAACTGGCTGCAGCAATCTCTTCGAGCACCGAGTAGTTGGTTGGTGGGAACATTTCTCCATTTGTTCCTTTTGTTTTTTTTTATTGATTCTTAATTTGCTGATGGCGTCACACCTTGGAAGAAGCTTGACCATTCCGCGGAAATGTTATATAGCTAATGGAGTGCTTAACATTTCTGCTGCGGCATTAATAGATGCGGGAACATAAATGCAAGTTCAGGAAGTGGCTTGATATAGTGCAGTATAGGAGGAGGAAACTGGGAAGCAGAAGCTCAGAAGACGAAGGAGAGAGACCCTCAACCCAAATTGTGTAGACGAACCAAAGTCCATGTACTTATTAAGCACTCACACATTCTTCGTGTGTGTGTGTGTGTGTGTGTGAGAGAGAGAGAGAGATAGAGATATTGGCAGTGAAGCTACAAATTCCAGTAAGAATCACGTCAACCCAACATCAACCTAATACGGCAACTTATGGAAGAAGCATGCATGAGTTTACCGAAATGTCTGTTTCTCCCATAACATGCCACATCTTTATGATATAAATGTTTGATGTATCAATTGAAGATCCAACTAACATTTCAATATGCAATTACAAGTGTTGCGACTTAAAAACATGAATTATAGGTTTCATTTAAGCGTTAAAAAATGCTACCTCTGGAAGCACTGTACAACATCCCATATAGTAAAAGAATTAGAGAAGAAGCGAATGTGCAGGCTTATCTGTAAAGGAACATGCTCACTAGGGGTGTGCAAAAAATCCGAATACCGAATTACCGACCGAATTTGAATTGAATTCGATAATTTGGTAATTCGGTCGCATTGGTATCGAATTAGATTCGAAAACGGTATGGAGGATTATGAATTCGGATTGACCGAATTCGAATTCATTTAATATAAAATATAAAATAAATGCTACATAGACAAAGTACATACAGATATAATACAATACAATACATATACATAATAATACATATACATACCATACGTCTGAAAATTTTAAAATAATATACAATACAAAAAAAATAAAAAAATCCTGTTGGATGCTATTATATACAAAATACCGAAAATTACAATTCATCCCAATTACAATTGAATTCAATGGCCCTTCGGTTAGTGCGGTTTGGTCAATTCGGTCAATTCGGGTAAATACCGAATTCATTGGACCAATTCGATAACACCGAATTTAATTCGAATTCGAATTCGATCGGATATTAGAAGTCAAAATACCAAAAAAACCGAATTCACAATACCGAATTCAAATTCGATGCACACCCCTAATGCTCACGATAGATCATGCCATTCGCATACAATTATTGCATGGCCTGAGTATTATGAAGACTAAATTCAGAAAAGCTTCATGTTAGGGCGGTTGGGGGGCATGCTCCACAGGTATTTCTGAACCATGCCAACTTTCATAATCTCTCCAAGTATTGCTAAGCTGGTTCCATTGGACCAATTAACTATTCAAAACAAGATCACATCCTCAAGAAATGCAAAATTAGGATTTAATATGATAACTTCTTCAATTATCATTCTGGATGGAACTTCGCTTCTTCCCTTATGTATGCAGAATTGAAAGAGTGTGTCAGATAACTAGTAGTTGCAATCGGAGAATTGAGAGAGAGAGAATGGAGAAGAAAGTGGCTAATATCGTGGCATAGGTGAAGGTGCCTGCCACCTGAGAAATTGTCTATTGAAGTGCCAAAAAGATGCACAATGGTGGGAGCATGATGACCTTAAAGGACAAAATCTGTTACAGCATAACCGACACAAAAGGGCTATTGAGTCCAAAAGACAATAAGAAAGCGAAGCAAACGGCTGGAAATCGAGAGTGAGAGAGCCATTGGCCCGCGAAAAGACAATTGAGGACAAAACATTTCTTCCAATAACAAAATGACCGTGACAATCCATTGCGGGCTACGGTTCCTAACCCTTAGTGTTTTCAGAACCGGACCGGATCGGCAGGTTTGACCGGTCGAACTGGGAATCGATGACACCAATCCGCTTCTATATAAAAGCCGGGAAGTGGTCAAAACCTGTCAAAAACCGGGCAAACCGTGACTCGGCGATTTTTTAGTTTTTTTCATTTTTTGAAAAGATTAAATATGGTGGTAGTGAGATTTGTTCTTGAAACCTCATATATAAGACACAAGTGTCTTAACCACCACATCAACAAGTATTTTTGAAGTTAGGTGAGTACAAAAATTTATAAAACTAATGAAAAGTAAAACAAAAAATGAAATTCCCATTTACCCATCTATGCTTCTCTTCATTTTCACATTTGAGGTTTCAATCTTGCATCATTTCCAATTTCACCTCCATCATTCCTTTTTTAATCACTAGTTTTTAATGTTACTAAATTACATATTCAGAGGATTCAATCTTGCATTTTTTCCAATTTTACCTCCATCATTCCTCTTTTAATTACTAATTTTTAGAGTTACTAAATTCCACCGTCAGAGAATTTAATCTTGCATTCTTTCCAATTTCACCTCAATCATTCCTCTTTTAATCACTAGTTTTTAGGGCTACTGCAATAAATTTCCCGTACAAACTCTACTCTTCCTTCTTTTTTCTCAAATATTTTCTTGGCCAATAATTTATTCTCTATTACAAACTCCTTTCATCAAATATTTTCATGGTCAATAATTCATTTTTTCTTTATCATCCCCTTTAATCCCACTCTTTAGTTTAATCTAGTGATGTTTTCTCCCACCAGCTCTAGTTTAATCTTTTGAATATTCCTTTCTTACTTGTTCACATATTGACTTTCATTTTTTGTTATTTTTTCATATGAATTTTTCTTTCTGCCATTTTCAATATGCCTTTTTTTTCTAAATCTTTTGGATGGATTGAAAGTTTCTTACCTGGCCAACAAGTTTTTTCATTGATTTCTCTCTCTCTTTTTCTTTCTTTTTTTTGTTGTGGTTTGGAAAAAGTTACATCTATCAAATATGAAATTTCACTATATTTTTAATTTTTTCATGCTAGCAAGAAGACTTTTTTAGTGGATTTGAAAGTTTTATCTTTGATTTTTGGAAAAAATAATTTTAAATTTAATGTGTACAAAAATATTTTTAGATGAAGTAGAGCTTTAGGATTTGGGTTTTTGGAAGATTTGTTTGGAGAACTAGTAAATGTTGCAATTTTACATCACAACTAAGGATAAAATGGGTTGGACTGTGTGGCCTTTCTATAAAGTTGAGTGGAGAAAAAAGGGGAAAAAAAAAAAGGACAGAGAACCGTTGAACCGGCCAGTCGGACCGCGACCCGGCCCCCTCACCAGTTCACTTACCGGTCCGGTTTTAAAAACATTAATATTATTATAAGATAGTTAAGATAAGATATATCTTATGTAGGAATGGGTAGACCGAGAGATACATAAAGTCGCACGTGTACCCGAGCAAGGTCCGAGTAAAAGACTCCAAGTTTCTGTCTAGGGTTCGAAGGTGCAAAACAGCAGGACTCGAACGGCAAAAATGGCTTCGCCGCCGGTGTTCTCGTACGTTTATTTAGCAAATTCATTCTTTACCTGGAATTGTTAAGCCTCGATGTTGCCTTGTGTTCTCAATTGATATTGTTTTTGATTTGTTGTTTTCTTGATACATCGCAAGCTTAATAATTGATCCTCGATCGTCTTGCAGAATGGCTGGTTGGAAGTGGCTTGTCCAAAAACACCGTGACTTCTCCCTCTTCCCTTGACATGTATAGTATTTATGTGTAGAGGACACAAGTTAATATGATTCTTTCTCATGTTTTGAAAAATTCAATCAGCTGTTGTATCTCTTGTTTCGGCTGGACTTGGACTCTATGTGGGCGTCTCTACTGCTCGGAAGATTACTTCTCCGACCACAAGTGAGAAAAGAAATAAACTAATTTTTAGATTTGAGCTTTTTATGTGCTCCGCCCGGCCCTTTTTTGGGTCAAATTTTTTTGTTTCATCAATTGAATTTCTCAATTTCACAAATAGTTTGTGTGACAAAAGGACTTCATTTGCGACTGTTTTCTGTATAAAGCCTTGATCTTTTTACATTTTCACCACCTCTGAATCTTTCTTTAGTTCTTCATCAGTTGCTTCCCTTTGTAGCGTTAAAGTTGATTTTACACTCGCTAGGACTCTCGTTTATTCCTTCTCTATATACTTCAGATGGATCCTTTTCTGCATATTGTACATAGCATGTGCAAGTTAAAAGGTTCAAATAAATGTTCAATTTCCTTTCTTGCTTTTTTCTGTTGGGGTGCCAAGGTTTTGCAATTAACTGTTGCAAAACTAGAGTCTGAGAAACTGCCAGATAATGAGAAAGATTATGTGTTACTAATTGGTATGAGCTGGATAAACATTGTATTTTGGGCTTTACAGAGCAACACCATCATTGGAGTAAAGCTCTATTTTTTGCTCCTGCGCATAGTAATACTTCTTTTCTTTTTGGAAAAAAAAAAGTTCTGAGAGGAAATAGATTTGGTAAATCTTGAAAATGTGCTCACAGATATTGGAACTAAGTAATAATGTAACTGTGTTTTGGCTCCCATACAAGCAGAGTAGGTGATAATCCATTCCTTCTCTGCCAGCTTTTGAGGTATGCATGTATCATGGTTTGATAAAGCTCCTTGGCACTTTGAATGAAAATAATTTCCTTGGACAAGCCAAACTTGAACAATGTCTTCAGTTTTGGAAATTTAGGAGGTATATGGCCTTTCCTTGTTAACCCATCTTCTTGATACAACGATTAAGAAAGGTCAGTATAGGGGAGATGTCTTTTGCCATTTATTCTCTGTTGTTTTTACAGTTTGTCTATGTTGACTCTGCTTATGCTTTTGGAACTATTGTTATTTTTTATAGTTAAATTATCTTGGTTTGATATTTTGTAATATGCCTTTCAAATTTCAGCTTCTAACCATATTATCATCCTCCAATCCCCTTTCATTCTATCCATCTACCATATGTAATTTACCGGTGAATGACGAGTCTACTTTTGCCCCTAAAATTCATAAATTTCAGTAACAGCCATTGTATTTGTGTGATAGATGAAAGTTTTGGTAAATAATTGAATCTCGTGCTTCTGATTCCAAGAGTCAATTATGTAGTCTTAATGGTTTTCCTTACTTTTTAGATAAAATATCTTGATTAAGCAAAGGAATGCATGTGCTGCATTCGTGCCTACTCTTGTCTGCTCTAAAATGTTCTTAATTCCCCTTGGGGAAAGAATTCTTGGAATACTTGTGAAGATTTCTTGAAGCAATGAGATTAGCATGTTAGTTGTTTTATACGTGTTGTGCATAGAGCAAAGATTATAAAATCTCTCTCTCTGTGTTATCCTCTCTCTCCTGAAGAAAAAAATTTAAAAGATAAAGACCAGTGAAAATGAAGTTGCTTTGTGCATCCTCAGATGTGTACTTTTTACCAGACCAATTAGTTTCTCTTTTCCTGTACTTCCTTTGGAAATAAGATTAAAAAAAGTTTGGTTGTGGTTTCTGTACATGTATTTTAATTTTAATTGTCACGCTCATTTATGTCTCTCTTCTGTGTTGCAGGAAAGCCATGGAAATTTCCAAGACTGAAACGTATGGTTTCTGTTATAACTTTGATATTAAAGTTTGTTATTATTGCTGATGCTTACTTCAGTTCACTTGTTCTGCCACAGTCTCTGGTCTTCAAAAGATTGTCTGAGTTTGGTGCACTGTAGTGAAGGTTTTTATAAAATGTGACTGACTGGACCACGAGTTAGTGAGTTGGTGAGGACATAATATGCAAACCGATTCCTGAAAGGAATTTTTCATATAGGAAAAGGTTTTTGGGGAAAATTTTACAAGCCTCGGTTTATTGAAAAAATGGACCAAAGTACTTTTAAGTTACTGGTTGTTTGGTTGTTCTTATACTACGTCAAGCTAGTTGATTGATTTTTACCTGAAGTGAAAAGGTTTTAAGGTGGGTAGGGCGAATGGATAGACAACATTCAATGATTGTTGTTGTTGCAAATGACTGCTCGTTTGACTATCAGCACTGCTGCCACTGGGGAATTTGGTTTGCTATTATATGCCATTGTGCCACTTTATTCTTAAATTTATGAAACTTTTTGTTTTTCCCCCTATTTTTTGATCTCTACAGTGGCAAAAGTAGTGTTGGTAATTTCTGGCACTCCTGTCCATGGATTCAGAAAAGCAATTACTAAGGTTAATCAGATCTAATATCAGGAATTTCCTTGACAGGGCACTGGATGGAATGCAGCAGTCATTCTGCAAGGAAAGGTAATATACATACGTACATATATATATGTTTGGCCTTTATGGCAGGTGTCTTTCCAATGTGTCTTATAACTTTTCTCATGAAATGTCTGGACCCCCAATCCCCTGCACATACGAGTGCATGTTTTACTGTTTTTAGGTTTTTTGGCATCATTAGGAAAGGTAAAAAGTAAATTATAAGACAGTGGTTTGCTTCTAATTTAATTGTCAGTTGTATGTAGCCTTTATGGAAAGTCTCTCTGCAATTCATCTTATGGATTTTCTCATGAAATGTCCAGACCATCAATCCCTGCATATATCAATGTGGGTTTAACAAGCTTAGGACCCTTTGCATCATTGTTATGCCCTTGTGCTTCTGATGCAGATGAATTATTAAGTTCTTTTAGGGTTCGATCAGCTATTTACTTTCCTACTTGGTTTTTAATACATAGTTTTTATTGAGTCTTCAATAACTCATTTATGCGTCTATCAGATTTCCTGTGAATTGTCTACAGATGGTCGTATTTGAGTTTTTCTCAAGGCTTTCCCCAAAAATATGGAAGCTTGGGTTCTAAGTCTGAGTATGACTTGCTTTTTCTATTGTCAGCATTTTTGTCAATGTATTTTGAATCAAATGTTCTGTTTGGGAAAATCTTACCTCCTTTGCTAAACAGCAGAGTGTTTTACGTGCCAAATATTAAGAGTTATACAACCATGGTCCATGGCGTTTGGCATGTTAGTTGCACTGTCTTGTCCTAGTTTGTCTTGAAAAGTTGGATATGTTGATCTCTGTATTTTAGCGAAATGTCAAAATTAGGAATAGATTTATATACTACTTTTAAAATGTCCATTGGGATGAACAGTATAATTATTTTCATTAGCTTTAGGAGTAGGTCCTGACTACTGACTATTGTAAATAGATATGAGAACAATTCAAACCTTGTACTTTATTGTTTGTTGCAATAATGGATTGGTAAATCATATTGGTAAAAGGATTGATAATGATTATTGATGAAAAGCAAATTGTCTATGAAATATTTGGACCATTTTTATGATGTTCTAGACACCAAAATGACTGCTGAATTAAAACAGAAAACTTTTTTTTTTTTTTTTTCTCTTTGGCTGGGAGAAGAGGTGGATGGACTCCTTATGAATTTTTTTTTTTGACCCTAACAGGAGTGAAGTGCCAGATCTCGACGTTTGATCTGTTTCATTTCATACATTTGATGAAGGATAGATTTATGTTAAGTAGAATGCTGTTTTTTCATGTTCTTACCTTATAAATTATGGAATTTGGTTGAGAGTTTTTGTTTGCACGGACTTATTTGGACAATATACTTATTTGGATTAATTGTCCAAATTAACTAAATATTGATATCTGTAGATTTTTGAAGTGATTGTTCTAATACTATTGATTGGGTTTTTCTGTCAGGGCTTTTATGAAGAGAAGAAAACCGAACTCCAGTTAGTCTCTGATAATTTCCTTTTTAATCTTTTATTTCATCAGCTTTCTAACCATGTCTATGCTGGACAATGGTTTAGTTGACATCTGGTTTTCTATCTCGTTGTCTGCAAATAATTCTGCTGCCTGATGGTGCATGTTTTCCATGGTGCAGAGCTCGATTGGCTGCTTTGGAAAAGGTGAAAATGGAAAGGTAATATGCAGTTTAATTGAGATCGATTTGAAGTAGTGGAAAAATCTTATATGTTGTTGACACCTGTGGACTTTTAAGTGTTTGGTCATTCTGATTTTGTTTCCCTTTTTTCAAATCAGGGAACATCAAAGTGATTGAATCCTCAAGTCAAATGCTAAAATAGTGACAGCAACGGTGGAAATCTGCATGTCTAAATAACTGTAGTAATATTACCTTTAATTATGATGTGGGTAACATATCGAAGAATGTACTAGAGGTGTCGTCTTAAATATAAGCAGCTTGTTTCTCTATGTTGACGTTGAAAGTTGAACCCTTACTCTCAGTGTTTTATTATCTGCTGTGACGGTTCAAGCCATCTAGAGCGGGTTTGGCTGAGGCTTTTGATTGTGCTTAGCAGTGATCTTGTGCAGTATATTTAAGCTCGTTTGTCTAGATGCTGGCTGCCTCGCTCGCCTGTGCTAATTTTAAAAATCACATTTGTCAAAAATTATGTCATGAAGATGATAACTAAGCGCAGCTGCGCTCACATTCCATTACTGAATGGGTGGAATGGGGAAGTACATAGATAGGACTTGAAAAAAATAAATAAATAAATAAAGCGCAGCTTTACTGGAGCAACGATTTTTACATGGCATTCGAAAGAGCGCGACAACTCAAGCCTTGCAATCCTGGAAACTACCAGAAGCAACGTCTCATGATCTCCCATATTTGTTTGGGATGCAATTTTTGTTTTTTTTTTTTTTTGGGTTGCTCCCATTATATCAGCACTAATCTTGGTGTAGTTACTCCTCCTACATCATATACTAACATATTTCTAATTGAATCCAAAAGTTCATCATAGAAGCTTTGCTCCCCTTGCTGCAACATCAAACTTTGTTCATAACTAGTAACCACGGCATCATTGGCAAGCATGCAACTTTTGCACTTCATATTTTCCATCAGCTGCTAGACACATCATGCAGGATTTTCGGTTCCAACGCCAGATCTAGCATCCCTGAGTAACGAGCAAATCACATACCACCACGTCAACACTGTAACCAATTAATTTGAGGAGATTTTTGTATAGCTACTTTAGACATTCGAGAATAAAATCGATGATTTTGTTCAACGGTTTTTTCCCCAGACCAAAAAAGTACCTTGCGTGATCAATCTCCTTCTCCAACACAGCAATCTTGTTTCTGTGCCATCAAGAAAACCACCATTAGAGCTATTACCAATACCACACTCCAGATGCGTGAATTAGATAGTTCTCCAAAGCTTTAAAGGCATCCATGTTAACTGACAAAGTAAACAAAGG
This sequence comes from Gardenia jasminoides, assembly GCA_013103745.1. Classification (NCBI taxonomy): domain Eukaryota; kingdom Viridiplantae; phylum Streptophyta; class Magnoliopsida; order Gentianales; family Rubiaceae; genus Gardenia; species Gardenia jasminoides. The sequence goes on from CM023105.1 coordinate 43,147,434, forward strand.
GGGGGAAAAACAACTGAAAGAGAATCTAACCGTAGCTCCTCAATCTCGTGCCAATGGAGTTTCCTAAAAAGAGGATAAATTCATCACTATCACAACCAACATGTAGCACGAATATATAGACCCAAATGAAAACAAACTGCAATGACTTGATCATATATGGTTAAAAAAAAAAAATTAGTTTCATATGCCCCCTCCTCAACTGTGTTCAGAGTAAAAAAGATAAGGCTTGGGCTTATAGCTGTCAGGGGGGTAAGGATGGCCTTTCCATAGTTTACAGAAACACTTGTGAATGTGTTTTTTCATCCAAATTTAAATAGCATAAAAAAGGATACCTCAAATCTCAAAATCAAAATTCACCACCAATGCATAGACCGTAATTATTTTAAGAAGAAATGCAAAATTTTCCAAATGCTTCTATACCTTCAGAATTTCAGTAAAAGGATCATATGTTTCAGGCACAAGAGAAAGAAAAGAAAATGACATCTCAGCGAATGCATTTCATGATATTTGAGCCATAGCCAAAGTAAGAGGTCTCTTCACTACTCACAGCATGCATGTCCAACTAACAGCCAGTGTATGAAGGCAAGATTAGAAAGATTCAGAAGGATATAAGAGTCTATTTCTAGCATTTCATATTCTTAGAAATACAACAAGGTCTATAAATAGATCTGATACTTGGTTGACCAGAAGTATCAATGGCCTCAAAGTAGATATAATAAGGAATGGACTCAACAAGGTCGTGTTTGACAGTACTTTTGTAGTTCTAATAAACAAAGCTCATTACTACCATTAGAATTCTTTTTTCAATTCGGTACATAACATTTAAAAATATCCAAGATGGAATGCTTCCACTGACCCCAAATTAGCAGAAAAAATTGTAGTCACTCAAGAATGATTACAATTTTCTTGTAATAATTATACCCTTTTCTTGTAATAATTATACCACTTTTGCTTCAGTCTACTTAAGATATCATGAAAATCCAAAGAACAGGAGAAAATTCTAGTAAGCATATCACTATACGACAATTATACATTTCCACACACCAAACCTAAGTGACCATAAAATTTTGGGGAAGGGTTCAATGTTTTCATTTTCATTCAGACCTCGGGAGACTGAACAGCATATCGGCTATGCTATTGAGGTCTCCTTCAATGGCAAGGAATAAGCCCTTGATTTCACCAAGTCTAAGATAGAATAGCACACTTAAAATAGCAAATCTTCAACAATGAAATTCCTACCTTTCTGCATTCATAATTTTCAACATGTTCTCCTGTTGCTGCCTGCAACAAAAACACCACATTAGACTTGTTCATCTCCCTAACTATACTTTTTTATGGTCAGATTCTATAGACCATCAAGTGAATCAACAAAACAGAGCAATGTTATCTGTTCATAAAACAACAGTACACTGCTATGCAGAAGTAATGTTGCTCCCGAACATACATGGAACAATCCTTTGCATAAATACAAGTTGATAAATGTGGTCAAGAAACCGCATTTAACACCCCAAAATAGAAATCTACAATGCAAGACATTTATTTCAAGCACCCCAAACACAGGAAAATTCAGGCCCAAGCTTAACTCTGGTGTTTCAGAACACATTCATGAATCCAGCCTGCTCCCAAAATTTGACATCTAATATTAGTATATAAAGGTGGTTGATAGCAGAAAATTAGAATATTTAGCATTAATTTGACAGCAAGCATGCCAATCCAATTTGCTTACAAAAGCAATTCCACACTTCATTAACCCATCTTTCAGCAGCAAAAACTTCAAATATGTACTACCAAAACCACCTACTCTTCTGTTTCTTGACATAAGCATACACAGAAAGGTTTCCTTTACCAAGGTTATCATACCTAGCAAAAGGCCAAAAATACCAATGAAATTTCAATCTTAGAAGGCTAATTGTTTACTTTATGTGGTTCTTTAAATGTGTAACTTTTCTATGGCCCATTGTCATCAATCAGTACGTACTCAGATTCTAAAAAGTCAAGCAGTATAATTGGTTCTCTCTATCTGAACCTGGAATATCCACTTGAAAAAATCAGTATCCAAATATTTGATGCAGGATAGATCGAAAGATCAATCACCTTCATTGATATTAAAAGTGATAAAGGTTGCTTGATTAGAAGTTTGTAGGCCTCAGGAAAATGAGTGAGGAATAATGAATACTGACTTCAATAATTTTTGTTGGTTCAACTACGTATGCAGAGAGTATGCATATAAGAAAACCTGAGACCAGGAATGATGGCATATAAGTAAATTGGCAGATCTGTTTTATTACAACATAGAGCTAAAGAAAGAAAATGTTGCAGAGGTATTGCTGATATACATTTTCCAAAAACACAATACAAGTAGCTTAATCTATATTGTCCTTCATTAATTCTGATGTTACTAACTAGTAGCAGGAAAGGTTCCGTCAAGTCAATAAAGACTATTTCCAATGGAATACTCAACTTAAGCATGAATAAGAGAAAGCATAAAAAACATAACTGGATGAGTTTTTACAAGCATAAAATGCTAGTGATAATGAGAAACTACATACTTGCGCATGCTTTCCACAGAAGGAGCAGATTCGCTGTTTTCCAACAAAAAAAATAATAAAAGGTAAGTTTCCCTAGCATGAAAAATAAAGAATAGTAAATAGAACCACACACACACACACACACACACACAGACAGAGATTCCACAGAGAGGCAGAAACAACACACGCAGAATGCAAAATGGATCTACATAAATAGAGCAGTTTTCCTGTTACCCAAAGATAAATATGAAGAAAAACATAAAAACCATGAAGAAAATAAAAAATAAAGCACATTGAACATTAACTTGTCATAGCACCATGCAGAAAGAAAAAATGTTTTTTCCCCCCTGAAATTAGCCAGAACAATGAATCCACTGACAAAAACTATCATCTTGTTAGGGCTTTCATTAATTGAAAACCAAAAATTAAGAAAGCAGCAAGTCATAAAATAATCCCACAAGAAAGCACCAAAATATAAGCACAAAAACCCTTTGTCATTGTTATTGACATACCTAAATTGGCTGTTTATAGCTTGTGTAGTTTCTCTGTTACCCAGAAAACAAAAACAACAATACCGTGAGAAAAAACATAAACATTATCACATCTGTATCAGTCATAGCACCATGTAAAAGAAGAAGAAAAAAGGACATTCAACTTTTCCCGGGAATGAACCAAATAATAATAAAACATGTAGCCTATCTACCAGCGATTAACAATCCCCTTTCTAAAGGCTTTCATCATAAGATTAAGAACTAAGAACAACTTAAGTAACAAAACACCCCAGTCCCATAAGAACAAAACCTGAAAAAAGAAAGTGTGATTATACTTAACACCTTTTGAGAGAGAGAGAGAGAGAGAGAGAGAGTATTAATATATCCATATCACATTAGAAAAGGAAGAACTGAGATATATCTAATACAAATAGGTTAGGAAGACAATCAAGTGACGAAATCTCAGTTGCAACATAGCTTCTGGAATGGGAGGTTGCAACCAGATTATATACACACAGCAGAGGTGGCTGAGTTTCGAGATTTCTATTAGATGCATAAACAGCTAAATAGTTAGGAGAAGGGATGAGATTGTGATGATGTACTTTCTTTATTTTGAGTTGCAAAAGCAACCAAAAGCTGAAATTGTCTTCAGCTTAAAAATAAATTTGGGAAGCCAACAGAATGCACAGAATTTGGACATAGTGCAAACTCACAATGGCAGAATAACAGATTATTCATAGATTAGCTTTTGCACTGGCAAGAGTTGTAAATTTTTACACAACAAACAAGAAAACTCCTGAAGTGAAGAGATGAATAAGCAGTTCTTTGTTGAGAAGGTCAAAATGTTTTACAAGAATTGCAACAATTGGGGGTTAACCATCGTAAAAATGATTCTCAAGCTTAAACTGCTGTCTGTCTGTCTATGTTAAAATGTTTTCTCAAGAAAAGTGAAACCACTTGATGATTAGGAATCAAGCTAATCAATATACAATAGAAAAGTACTCCCAAATAGCAGCTTTCAATTCTTCTATGCTTCTTTGGACAGGATATAGTAGCACATCGAGTACTTTTCAGCCTATTTGTGAAAAACAAATTTCCATTTAACAAAAAAACAAATAACTTACCCCGAAATACGAAGATGGCCAGTTGTATAAAATTTTGAACTTGAATAGAGGATATCCAATGTGAAGAAAGGAACTCATCCAAGTACATATAAGTAACAAAAGCAACAAAAAAGAGGGCTAGCTATTATAAAATCAGCTTGAAGGCCACAAGGTGAAGCAACTGAGAAAGAAATAACGAAAGATAAGAAGCGATGAAAATTGAAAGTGATCAACTCAAAAAAAATTGAAAAAGCTCAAGGCTTTATACAAGAAAACAGTCGTTAATTGAATCTTTTTTATCGCCCAAGCTATTTTTGAAAAGGAGAAAGTGGATGAGTAAAATATTTTTTAATAAAAGGCTGGCCAGAGCACATAAAAAACTCAAATCTAAAAGTAAGTTTATTTCTTCTCTTACTTGCGGTCTGGAGAAATCTTCCGAGCAGCAGAAAGGCCCAGATAGAGTCCAAGTGCAGCCGAAGCAAAAGATACAACAGCTGATTGAATTTTTCAAAACATTAGAAAGAAACATATAAACTTGTGTCCTCTACACATAAATACTGTATACGTCGAGAGAAGAGGGAGAACTCACGGTGTGTTCGGACAAGCCACTTCCAACCAGCCACTCTGCAAGACAACCCAACCGCCGCCCCCCCCCCCCCACAAAAAAAAACCAAAAGAAAAAAAGTGAAGAAGAAGTATATCGAGGATCAATAAACTCCCCATGTAAAAAGAAAATAACAGATCAAAAACAATATCGACTGAGAACATAATAAATAAACGTACGAGAACACCGGCAACGAAGCCATTTTTGCCGTTCGCGTCCTGCTGTTTTGCACACCTTCAAACCCTAAACAGAAACTTGAGTCTTTTCTCGGACTCGGGACCTTTGTTTAATCATGTTTACGATACATATGCTCTTTACTTGGTCCTAGTTTGAGGGAAATTTTCAGAAACCTCCTTAAGGTTTCCTATAATACTTAGGGTCCCTCAAGTTTCAAGAATCTCTCCTAGCTCCCCTAATTAACACTTTTATAACATTTTAGCCCCTTTGCGGGAAAGACGAGAGATACAATTTTACTTGATGGTATCCTATTTATGAAAATTACATCAATAATAAAAATTAAAATAAGGCAAAGAAAGTACAAATAAAAAATCTAGAAACTGCCTATGTTGTTTTCACAGAAATAACCAAAAGGCAACTTTTTAATATTTTATCATTACATCATTTTTTGATTAATCTTTATAATACTTGCTTCTTTAAAAAAAAAATTTATAAGTAGGCTTTATATGCAAATTACACGTATAAAAAATTATATTAATTTTGACTTCTTTAAATCCATCTTGCAAAATTTCCAAGATGTAAATTACTTACTAAAATCCTTTTAAATGGTTGATATTACTAATAACTACTTTCTTTGCTACCCCACCCTCATTTGGATATATAGAAATATGGACTAATATTGGATGGTCATTTGATTAGTTTTTAGTTAAAAATTCTCTTTTTGTTGGGACTTTTGATTAAATAATTATTAAGAATACAGAGGTAATATTGTTAAATTGTGACCCTTGAATGGAACATCTACACTTATTAAGTGAGATTTTAGAAATTTTAGGGGTACTACGTGATATTAGTTGAAATCTCAAAGGAGGTTTTCAAAATAGGGATAATTGCAAAAACCTCCTTGAAGCTCGTAATATCATTCAGCTCTCTTGAGATTTTCAAAATCTGAGATGTCCCTTCCTTGGATTGACATTTTTGTAAGCATTATAACCCGTAAGAAATGCAATAAAATAAAACTTTGTTCCAATACTACCTTTATATTATCCTACTTATATAGTTTACAACAACAATAGAAAATAAATCAATGCTAAATTTTTATAATGTGTAAATTTCTTGACTTAAACTATTTATTTTAGTCGTATTAAAACAAAGGCAAAATTTAAACCTTGAAATTACACATAAAAAATTTATACATATAAAGAGATTATTTTAGTTATCAATGCAACTTAAACTACATCATTAAAACATATTTTCCAAAAAAAAAAACTTTATGGTCCGTTGCTTTATAGCTCTAATATTTTGTCAAATTGTCATCGATCATCTTCTCGTACCTTGTGCAGCTGCCTTGCGGTGCTTGATAGTAGAGTACTTGCTTGCTCAGTGATATTGTGGATATATCCTTTAAAAAGGAAAAAAAAAGAAAAAGGAAAACCAAACTCTCACCTGTCTACACACACACAACGGATTATCTATTGGGATCACAGGATAGTTTGATCAGCATAGAGTTTACAGTTGAGAGATAAGTGTGGAAAAATGATCATTAGTTTAATTTATCATGAGCACAACCGCACGTCTATGTGTCGGCACACTTGATACTCTTTTCCAAATTACATAAGCCAAGGGGGTTCATATTTTCCATCCTCAATGCAGCTCAAGTCTGGACGTGTGGTACAAACCCAATTTTACATTGGCCTCGTATGTATGAAGTCAATCTACTTTTACGTATTACTACAGTAAAGCACATTATATATATATATGTATATACAGAACATGCCCGAGTTGAGTTGATTACAAATCTTTAATGCAAAATACACATTGCTCACAATATCTTTCTGTTAAAAAAGTCATTCTCATTGGATGGATGGACGGAGTTTTATAATTTACAGGAATGTAATGTTAATTATATGCCCTAGATTAATACTTGGTTCCAACAAACAAGATGTACGTACCTCAGTCAGTGTTGAAAAGGCTAAAAGTATGGCAACCCGAAGCAGTATAAATAAAGCTTTTAACATGTCATCAAGTTCTTGGTTGTAGACACAGAGAGCTGATCTGAATATATATATATGTAAAAGTTGGCATAAGCGATGAACAGATCGAGTTAATCACGTAGTATTTTCACGTGATTGATCGTAGATTGGTTCTTGATTTTGACATAATCCTTAGTTAAATACTTAAATCTACTAATGCAGTTGATTAGTTGGAACTGCACTTTGATCGGCCATCAATCCCATGTTTTACTACAATCTGTCATTTCCTCATTTAACTCGAACTAGTTTTATCGCTTCAAGCTGTCTCATGCAACCGAAGCGCAGCAGGCGAGGCCAGGCAAGTTGACTCAGAAAGGAGAAGTTGGCTTGGCGTTGGTGGAGGGATGATGGCGTCTTTGGCAGTGGAGATGCAGTTTGAGGAGCATGTTGATCTTAGCCATGATCTCACCTTCATTGTAGAGAAAGGTGTAGAGATGTTACAAGAGAATACAGCAAAATGTTTTTTTTTTTTTAACTTTTTTTCCTTTTGGTTTTTGATCAAATAGAGACTTCAACTGCGTGGGAGGAACAAGAAGGAAGGTGGTGGTGGGGTTTCTTTCCCCGCCGGGGGAGGGGGGTGTTGGTTGTGGAGGACAGAAGGGGAGGGAGAGGGTGTTTTCTTGGGGGTCATGAACTGAATAGTTGGAGCATGCAGATGTCTATATATGCATATTTTGAGTTTGGGTAGCCAATGCAAGTATTATAATTTTATGATGGTCAAATAAACAAAGAAAAAAAAAATAGGGCACCAATCGATCGATTTGATTAGAGAGTGGGCTGATTCATGATTGTGAAATGTACATTTCAATATTTTTGTGTATCACAAGAAAAATGAAAATAGAGAAGAATTTTGCAACTTGATTTTTATTTTATTGCTATCTTTTTTTTTCTTTTTTTCTTTTTGGGAGGATGAAGGGTGGTGACGGAGGAATATAAGCTGTAAGGTTTCTGGTAAATATCGTCTCCTGACAAGAAACAGTGCCCTGTGGCGGCAACCAAGAAAGAATCAAGATTCATAAACTTGTGCTCATCCATCAATGATTTGGTAAAAAAGGCCATCTCTTTCCTTTCGTAATTAATGTCAATTTGGTGTATATAATACGTTATTTTACTCTGCTATTTGCCTATATATAAGTGTTTAGACTGTCGTCTTTCGAAAATTGCATCTGGCTCAAATTTTATATTCATTATTTGATTGGAAAATTTGGACAAAGTGCTGTTTCTGCTGATTCCTTCTCGCTTCGTTTATCTGGATGTAGCAAAGCCTTCAAAGGATTCTTTTCTTTATTTTTCTGCTCTTTCTTTCTTCTTTTTCTTGTTTTTTTTTTGGGTGCAAATTTTGACCAAGTGTCAGATGCGGAATAGATGGATGGACTATTGCTTCCAGTTACTTGACTCGGAAAAAGTGAAAGATTTGCTGAGATACCATACCACTACCAGAGAAAATAAAAGCCAAACAGAAATATTTGTGGTGTTTTTTTTTTTGGGGTGGGGTGGGGTTATTAGAGCATTAATCAAAGTTTATCCCTTAAAATAAAAAGTTTTAAGATCATGATAAACCACAGTGATGAATCAGTACACAAGCATATTATATAATTCAGCAATATAACAACTAACACATAAAATGGTGGGATGAATATTACAAACTAATTCATAAATGATGGAACGGATACTAAGTACACGTAGTTACATTCAACACACTTGGCGAAATCTGAGATTAAGACATGTCATTACCCTGGTTGTTTTACTGCTAAACTCAAGTATTTTTGGCCCAATAAGAATTTGTTATTGAGCATGGGTTTGGGGCTTGGGATGGAGTTCAGATCCTCTGTCCAGATTCTCTATCTAAGTTCCGTGTCCAATTTAAAACGACGTCATTTTATTAAGTCAGCAGTTTCATTAAATAAAATGACGTCATTTTAAACTGGACACAAAACTTGGACAGAGGATCCGAAGTGCTTTGGGATGACAAAATCCAAATCTCTGTCTGTGTTTCTTTAAATTGTCCACTTAAAGCATTTTAAATTAGCTCTTAGTGCATGAAATGGAACTCATAACCTTGTCATTGGACTAATTTATTATGCTTCAAGGACACTTTTCGTCTATTAGAAAATGTTAAATATGTATAACAAGTGATAGAAGTAGTCATTTTCTCTAGCAAAGTTTAAGCTTGTTTTCAAGTAAAGTGGTGCACATCAACGCTGATGAGGCCATGGGCAATTCTTGGTCAAATGAAAAGCAGAGTCTTTATAAAGCCATCTTTTTTTTTTTAAATAGTCAGAATAAGCATAATCTCACCATCACTGGATATTTATTAGATCTTAACACAAATTGATTATGCAGGCATTGGAGTTCGTATTTGTTGAAGATTATGAAAGACAGGTGACTTCTAATTTGCTTAAAAGCAACTTGCTGTTTGTTGTCTGTTCATCATTGACAATGATTGCATTTCACTTAATTTTATTTAATAAACTGCAAGATATTAAGGCAAAATTGGAGAGAAAAGTTATTATCTAGTTTTAACTGCTGATGATTGCAAACAATTACGACATCAAAAATTGACACATTTGTAGGATATATTATAAATGTTGAAGTCATTTTCGTAATGCAATTCAGTCTACCTTGCTAAAAAAAAAACAAGAAATAAAAAAGAATATTAACAATCTCACTCGTTGAAAATGCGAATGCAAGGCTGAGTGCACCATTTTTTTTTTTTGGTGTAGTCATAACCTTGCAATAAAAAAAATAATAATCTCTTTGGTTTTTTCTTTCTGAGAATTAGTTTTAAAGCCCAGATTAAAATAATAATCAGTGTAAAATGGCTATACTCTCTAGTTTTTAGTCACAAAATTTGAATTTTATTTTGAACATTAATTAAGAATCCATTAGAAGATGAAGGTCTTTAAAACGTTCTAATACCACCACGACTTTCTCCGAATCCAGCGATTCCAGTGAAAGTGTACCCAGTGGCCCCTCAAACCTCAAGATTTTGATTTTGAGTAATAATATGTTCAATTTGGATTGGAAGCTGTTTTGACTTCAACCAATTGTTCAGTGCAAGAATGGGCTTCTATCAGTTGGGCCATTGTTATGGTCGGTTATGGAATGTGGATTGGCGGCCCTGCTTGATAGCAGGACAATGACCAACATGAAAATTTTGCACCCGTTTTGATGATATCATTATACAAGAAACTTGCTTGAGCGGGGATTTAGATTTATTTTAGTATATAACATTGGCACTGTCTGAGATTGTGGCGGCCCCACTTTCCCTAAAGGCGAACCAGAGGGGTCAGCGGACTGCCTGCCCGACTCTCGCCGGGACTCAGTCGGTCACTTAACAAGTCACACAAGTAATTACCACAAAATAACTGATAATTCATACTTAAAAAAATTCAAACTTATACATATTCATTTTACAATCAAAACTAAGTTCAAACCTAGAACTTATACAACAATTTATATCAAAAGTACCTAGTATCAAAAGTCCGGCGATAGAGGTTTGTCCACTAACTTGATCACCGTCAAACTTCAACCTGGGAGGAGAAACAATTAAAGGGGTAAACCTAATGCTTAGTGAGTGTTTCGGTACAGTAAGTAAACATGTGGTAATTCCCAGAGTGGGCATGTAATATTCAACATATAATATTCCTAAAGTGGGCAGGTAAACAGTCAATCATGTATTCCCATTGTACGGGTCATGTATCAATATCATGTATTCCACAAGTTGTGGACAGGTAAACAAGTTCAGAAAAAGTATACAGTCCGGTATAGTGTCGGTGTAGCTTACAGTCTTCCGATCACCGGCCAACTTTTCTCCGACTTTTGGGCCCAAACATCAACAGACTGGAGCGGTAATACTCATGAGTAAATCTTAAACAAGTACCCAAGGTTCGTTAATTTGTCCGACCTAACCCGATGCCGGTTCAGGGTCAAGCCACGCCACCAATGGGGTTGGGATCCCGGAACAGGAGTTTACCAATTGTAGTAAAGTACACAATGGCGCAAGCAGGCATGCACAAGTACTTGTCAAGTTTAGGCAGAGTGCGATAAAGTACACACTCATCCTTTTCACGTAATCAATAATTTACATGTATACAAGTACACAAGTAGCACGTTGGAATTTAAACATCAAGTACATAGTGAAACAAGACGGGTCCCTCACCTGTATAGTCTAGGTCTGAACTGACGATCCGGGCGATCCTTCTAGCACCTGACTGGGTCCTGTAAGTAATTAGGTATTAGTTACTATTTTATGTAACTTCTTATTTAACTAACAAGCTAATAGTACAAGTTAGGTCCGGGTTATAGGTCGGGACTTGGCTCGGGGTCCGAGTTGGTGTCAGGACAGTATAAGGTCGTGGGTAACGGTGTTATTCAATTTCGACCCTAGTTGGTATGTGTCGGGCATGATTGGGGTAGTGATAGGTATTAGTCGACTAGTTTAAGTGTAATCGGCAAGTTCGGGCATGAGTCGGTAGGTTTGGTACAATCGGCAATAGTCGGCACGGATGGGTGGTAACCGCAACTATCGACACCGGTCGGGGCTCGTCAGGGCATATCGGTGCCCGCTCGGTCGTGGCCGGCACAAAGTCGGGTTGGTCAGGTGTGATTGACACAAGTCGGCACCGGTGGGTAGTCATTGGTGCATGTCGGCTCCAATCGGCACCGTTGCGCCGCCCGGCAGTGTCGGGCTTCATGGGGACAGTCAGGGGTGTCCGGTAGTAGCCGGCTTGAGTTCGTGCGACTCGGGAGTAGTCGGTGCTTGTCGCCCCAAGTCGGCACCAGTCGGTGCCGATCGGGTGCGTCGGGTGACTAGGTGTAGGTTTTGGCAGGGACGATCGGATCGGGTTATCGTGCATCGCCGGCCCGGCCGAGGATGATGCGGGGTCATCGGCGCAGGTCGGGTGGTTAACGGTAGTCGGATGGGGTTGCAGCATGGGCTAACGGTTGGGCACGGGTAGTCAGTGGACATGCGTACATAGTTGGGGTCGCAGACGGCTAGGTGCCGTGGTGTATGGTGGTCAGTGGGTCATGGTTAGCGCGGGGTTAATGGTTGGTTAGGCATGGTCGCTCGGTTCACGCATTACTAAGGTTGTTGAGTGGTGCCATCATAACCGCTATGTCGATGTCGGGTTTACCGGCACCATTCCGCCACGCGCTGGCATGGTCGACCGGTATTGGGTATTGGTCGGTCTTTGAGATGGTTGGCACGTTGGGTTCAAGTTCAGGGTTCCGTTCTGGTTGCCGTTTTGGTTGGTGCCTAGGGATGACTAACGGAGAACCTCTCCAGGTGCACGTTACGTCTACAAACTTGGGTGGTCGGGGCCGATGGGGTCGGCACTAGGCTCTGGGTATTCCGTCAAGGGTTTGGCAAGTTAAGGTTGGGTAATCCGCTAACGGGTTGGCATGGTGGCTCGATGGTCCGTCAATAATTCGCACAAGGGCTCGGCAGTCGGCCTAACAGATCGCACGACGACTGGTCGTTTCCGCTAACGATCACGGGTAGGCTAGGAATTTTCACTAAAGGCCGCGCATGGGACGGCACATCCGCTAACGGACGCGCACACGGGCTACAACGGGTGCGGCCGGCAATGTCAATCCGTTAACGGACGTACACGACAGCCGGCTACCAGTCATAGTTTACATTTTAAGCCATATCTCACAATCCACTCATGTGTTTTTAACCCATTTTATACCGTTGAAAACGGCATTCAGAGCACTATAACTTCTCAGAAGAGACCAGGTTCATATTCATGCTATAACAGGTTCAAACATAGGCTTCAAACATGCAGTAAGTGCAAAACTCAGGTTTATCAGTCGCGGAAAAATAGTGAACTTCAACGGGTTGCTGGAAATTGTAGGGACAGAATCTGGGGGTTTACCATATACCATTAGAAAGCCCTTTCTGTCTAGTTTCCAAGATCACTGACGGAACTCAATTCCGATAATCCTGCAGTAAGTTATGGTCGTTTTCCTACAACTGGTTTCAGTGGACTGATAACACCCAAAAATGAAGTTCTTGGTACAAGCGTGGATGGTTCTTGCTCTAGGGTCTTTGGTTTTGCTTAAAACTTATAACCAGCAATCCCAACACATAGTTTAACATATGTAGCAAGCTTACAACTAAATTTTCAGCAAGAATTAACCAAAACAAAGTCATACAAAACATAGTATGAAAGCTGGAAACTTTATCGGGCATGCGGTCTTCACTTCAAGCAATTTTCAGCATATGAACATAGATTCATCTAGCATGCTACACGAAATTTAGAGCTATAATCTGAGTAATGTTTCAGCCATAAGTTACCTCAAACAAGTTGAAAAAAAACGCAACAAGGATCAAGCAAGAGCACGTGGGACTTCAAGCAAGGAATCCGCCAATCTCAAGCTTTGTTGTTTCTAGTTTCTATGGCAGATTTGAGCTAGTTTTTGGAGCTGTTTTATGGCTGGTTTTCAGCAGCATTTCGTCCAAACAAGCGGCTGAAAATGTCTGAAGTTTTGCTGATATTTATAAAGAAAGAAGCAGGCACGACAAGACTTACATGTTAAGCACGACAAGACTTACATGCACGACGAGGCTCAAGCTGCTGTGCCATGCTTCTTGGATGAAATATCTTGGACTTGTTTGTTATTTCTTGTGGTTGTAATTTCGTCCAACAATGGAGGAAATAAAACAAGATTTTTTGCTATTTTTAGGCAAGGGCTTTGTTACAAAAGTTTATTTATTTTCGGGTCCTTGAAGTTTAGGTGCTCTTGCAACTTGCTCCCCACTTGTTTTCTTGCACTTTTTGAATGATGTTTGATAATTCTTTTAACACCACAAATAGGTGTAATAAGCGTCTAAAATTTTGACACAAAACCATATTTGCAAATAAGAAACGAACACGGTCAAAATAAGGTAAAACAGTCATTTATTCACATAATAATGCATAACGCATATGACAGACGTGGGCTACATGTGCTCTCATGAGATGTTCTGTTTTAAAACATAATGATAACTTAAATCCAAGAGGAAATGTTGGATGATATTATAAGATCCAGAGACAGCAAGAGTAGTATCTCTTGTACATGACCTTCTGCAGGATCACAGCCTGTAAGGAGATTGGCCATGTTGTAACTTGACTAGGGAATAGTAAGCCCCCTGGTGTCCAGCAGCAAGTAAATCAAAATGAGATCCCTGCTCCACTACATTTCCATTCTTTATCACAGCTATGCAATCTGACTCAGATTGTGGATAGCCTGGCTACGACATACAGTGTTCCGCCAACCATCATCTTTTCCAATGCTTCTTGGACTAAATTCTCTGACACACTGTCAAGTGCGCTGGTTGCCTCATCCAGGAGCAAGATTGCTGGATTTTTTAGAATTGCTCGAGCCAATGCTATCATCTGCTTTTGTCCTCCTGATAGCTGAATTCCTCTTTCTCCGCAGTATGTTTCGTATCCATCTTTCATAGAGCTGCATTGTGAAAAACATCTTTCATTTAATGAATCACAGTTGATGATGTTTAATTACTAGTTTCCATCTTTAATAATATTGTATTCTTGCATCTTACAAATTCATCAGCGTTAGCCAGCATTGCAGCCCTCCTGATCTCAGCCCCTCCCACCGTAAATAATGTTTTCGCGGATGGTTCCAGCAAATAGGGTGGGTTCCTGACTCACGACATGGATATGTAATCTCAAGTTTCTTAAGTTATAAGTTCGATATCACGATCATCTATTAGCACCATCCTTTTATTGGATCATAGAATCTCTATTAGCCCAATGATCGTGGATTTGCTGAACCACTTTGTCCAACTAGTGCCAATCGCCTTTCCAAATTTCAATTTTGAGGCTAAGGTTTTGAAAAATCATTTGCTCGTGTCTGATGGGTAGGAGAAGGAAACATGTTTTAACTCTATTTTGGCAAGCTTCTTCCTTGACCCCTGAGGATCTTCTGCTCAATCTTACTTTTTCTACCTAGAATTGCAAAGACAGATCTGATTGCATTGCCACCTCTTGCTATATCTGCAGTCATGCTTCCAGCATCTGCAATACTTTACCTGTGCTCATTAAGATGAAGAATGCTTGAAACAGATGCTTTGAGGTAACCTTGCCTTGGTTCATAAGCCTGCCTCCGTACCAATATGTCATGGCCATAGTAGCTACAGTGAAGAATTGGGAGGTGAACAAAGCTACAGCAGAAACCCAAGATTGTTTAATGCTCTCTTTTCTGGGGCCTTTTAGTGTGGCTATAAATAGGCTCAAAATTCTATCTTGAGAAGAAAATGCTGTGATGGTCTTGTGGTTGACGACAGCCTCACTCGCAAGTTGGCTTCCTTCATTTTGTGCTTTTTGACCACTTTCAGACATATTTTTCATCAAAACACTCCTTGAATAGAAGCTTGCAATAATTAAAGGCTGCATTGCTATCATCACTAATGCAACTCTCCACGTGAGGATCAATCCAAGGGCAAAGGCAAGTGAAGCACCTGCAAAAACCTGAACCACCAATGCTATCCGATCTCCAACAAAGGATCTAACCATGTTGGCATCGGTAGCTAACCGTGCACAAATTGCTGCACTGGTGTTCTTCTCTTGATCAAACCAACCAATCTCAAATGTAAGCACAGTTCGGAGGATTTCCTCTCGGACCCTTTTTATTACACGTTCTCCCATAATTGCAAAATTATAATGTTGAAGTAAATTGGCAAAGATAGTGACAATGCCAAGAATCAGAAATATGATGCAATAAAATCTGGTCTCTGACTTTAATCTTGACCCGTCATCCAGAAAGTACACTGAAACAATTGACCCCAAGCAATAGGCATGAATAGGATGAACTGCACCAAATCCAGCAGATCCTATGCACCCAAGCAACGCTCTTTTCCACTCTGGAGCATTCAGTTTAAACAATTGCCAGTGCAAAGGACTGGATAAGAAGGATAATTACCATCCCTCATCACCGCATTGTAGGAGTACATTTGAATTGAGGGAGTCAGACTCATTGGCGATGCTGGACTAAAAGGAGAAGCAGGACTGTTTTGCCAGCTTGATCTTGCAGTGCAAGGAGATCTGGGAGTCAAGACATAAGTAGCTCTTCTATTATTCCATCTCTCTGTTGCATGATAAGGATTGCTGATATTTTCATCTGATTTTATTGACTGCTGCAGTTGCACCATTTTGAAGTAAACTCCACCTTCTTCAAAGTTATTTTGCATTAGTTCTTCATGTGAACCTGATTCAACAACTCGACCCAATTGGAGAACCACTATCTTATCAGCTTTACGAATCGTGGCAAGTCGATGAGCAATAATGATTGTTGACCTTCCTAATGAAGCCTGGTCAAGGGCTTCCTGCACTATTCTTTCAGACTCTGCATCTAAAGCACTGGTTGCTTCATCAAGCAATAGGATTTTCGGATCTTTCAGTAAAGCCCTTGCAATAGCAATTCTTTGCTTTTGCCCTCCGTATAGTGGACCCCTGACCGCCCAACCCAAAAGTTACCCTGGTTTAATCAACTAGAATTCTTAACTAAAAACTAACAAGATGTATTAATAGGAAGCATGAGAGTATGGCTTACTTGAGTTTCATATCCATTTGGCAGTTTGGAAATGAAGTCATGAGCATTTGCTGCCTTAGAAGCATTTATTACCATTTCCATTGTAGCTCCCTCCTTTCCAAACAGGATGTTTTCTTTAATTGATGTTGCAAACAGTATTGGCTCCTGATTCACTAGTCCTATCTGAGATCTCAACCAATTTATCTGGAGTCTCTTTATCTTGTATCCATCAAGTAAAATATCTCCTTTGATTGGGTCGTAAAATCTTTCAAGCAAAGATATGATTGTGGATTTTCCTGAACCACTGCCTCCTACAAGACCAACTGTTTTGCCTGCCTTTACTTTGAAGCTTAATCCCTGAAGAACAGGGGTTTTTGACCTAGATGGATATGCAAAATCAACCTCTTTAAACTCAATATACCCTTTTACATGAGCTAGAACTTTGCCTCTTGCATTTTGAGTGTCTATCTGAGGAACACGGTCAATCATTTTAAAAATTCGTGTAGCTGCAGCAGTTCCTTCTGAGATGAATGATAGATTAGGAAGAGCACCCATACAGCCCCTGAAATAAAAAAAGCCTCTTACAAATGTTTATTTAGAATATAAGTACCCTTTAGTTAGTTAGTTTTGCATTTCACATATCTGTTCCCGTAAACGGGCTCTTACTAGTATTTATTTGCATCATTATCTACATGCCTTCTTCAAGTTTTGTTCGAAAATATCATAAAATAGAAACACCTTTGTTACCAAAAAAACCACTACATAGTTGATGAAAGGTTTTACCAGTGCTCAGTTTTCACTTGTTTCTTTATACAATAGATGAAATGTATGGGAATAGGACTTACAGGCCAGCGAGGGTAACACAGCAAATTGCCATGAAAACACGCGGACCACTTTCTCCTTTGTTGATAACAAGAATACTCCCTACCCATGCAAGAAATGCCCATGAAGCAAACATTGTTCCGATGCTTCCCATCATCAAACCCTTGACGATTCCTAGCTTGATTCCGAGCTTCATACTTTCCTGAAGTGCTTGCCCGAACCTATCAAGTGTATGGTGTTCCCCCACATAGGAATAAACTGTTCGGATGGATGATATTGCCTGTTCTGCAATATTACCTGCAATCCCATAAGCATCCTTCATTTTCATCTGGAGGTCCATGAATACCTTCCCAAATCCCACAGATGGAAGGACAAATCCAATAACAAACGGCATAGAAGCCAGTGTAAGTCGCCATGAAAGAAGGAACCCAATCAAGTAGCCAGCTATGAACTCTGAGAAGCGAGCCAAGCAATTTGGCATCTGCAGCAGAAAAGGGGGATAGAGGAATTCATTGTTATTGTTTAGGTGAATAACCTCGAAGTAGAAAGCCTTGTGAACTGTTGGAACTGAAAAGCATTTTAAAGTTGAAACGCACCTTGTCAGCTATGACGCCTTGTATTGAGAGGGCATCAATAGATATGGATGAGATAACCTGAAACGTGGTGGATGAAGCATCTTGGTTGTCAAAGAAACCAACTTCTTGCCTGAGGACCGATTTCAAGTATTCTGTGCGAATTGTAGATGTTTGTCTCTCTGCAGTTCTTGTCCAACAAAAACCTTCTATAATATGGAAGTCAAAGGCAAATCAATGATGATAAAAAAACTAATACAACTACCAGTACTGGACTACTGAAATTACAAACTCCACTGAACTCCTTTACCAGTAAATGTGTTTGTCTCGTAGATCATTGAGTTGAAAGTTGTTACTATTCTCTCTTTAATTTTTCTCCATGCATGGAGAACAACATGAGAAATTTGAAATTATGCTCCTTTAAGTTTATTTCAAAAAGAGAAACAACAATCTCAAAAGCAGCCAAACCCTGCACTATCATACATGTGAAAATGATCTTATAGGCAACTGTATGACATACCAATAAAAGCTGCAATTCCAACTCCAATACCAACGTAGAGCAGCCTGAGCGAAAACTGCACATCACATAGTCAGCTTCTGGTTTGACATTTTGTAATAGAAAAGTTGTTGAAATAATGATCCGGATTATTAACGAACAACAATGTTATACTGAGATTCCCCCCCCCCCCCCCCCCCCAAAAAAAAAAAAAAAAAAAAAGCCATGCATGTATACCTTGATTTAGAAAAGATGGATACCTTGTCCACGACATTATTGGAGAAAGAAACATCACCACTACCATATTCATTGATCAGCCCGCTAAGAACCCACAAGACAAGTGGAGTCATCATCCCATCTCCTACGCTTCCAAGTGCACCAAAGAGCATAAGTAACTTGTCCAGGCGATCAGCATACCGGAAAAGACCACCACCACCTTTTCCTTTTCTTCCCATGAAGCATATACACCTCGAAAGGCTGACAAAATGCTGTATTTATCTGCTAATCAGGACTTGAATTCTTGATATAAATTTGTCGCGCATCAAAAAAGTTAGAGCTCGTTGGTGGAGTCAGCATCATTTGCTTCGATCCTCATGTTAAATACTATTAAAGCAACACTAGATGAGATTAGATAGCCGGCAATCATTATGGGGATCCTTGGCAACATTAATATGTTGGTTTGCATAGCTCCAAGCCTCCAACAATTAAGCCCGTCTTTTATCTTTTTTTTTTGCTCTTGAGAGTGTTGGGAATGCTGGGAACTTATCAAACTAGGATAGATCTAAAGACAAAGTTTTTTTTTTGGGTGGTGATTTTGTATAGAATCTTCTACAGAATCACTTGAAGAGTGTCGTCTTTTGATCGAGAACTGATTTAAGCTGGTGGCAGATGGCTATGTAACCAAGCACTATATATATATATATATATGAAGTCCCTTGTAATCGTGGAAGAACAAAACAAGGTCCTTGTCGCTAATAACACTTGGCAGGTTCTTTGATGATTAAGATCGATTCAACTAGCTAATTGGGAATGTCCAAATTTTAGTTTCTCCACTAATAAAGAAAGAGATGGTGCAGACGGCAGCTAATTGAAAATTGCAGATGTTTCCTTCTTGCAGAATGGCCATTTTCTTTAATGTCAAAAACTGTTAAACCATTCTGATTGTCAATTAATGACACTTGAATAGCATCAAAAAGTTCTGCGTTGGAGTACGGAACACATTATTTGTTCATAGTTAAACATAGAATAAATGTGTTACATGAACTGTAATTGAAAATTAGATCAGGGGCTCTGGGGATGCTGGATGAAAGGGTCAGCAGAGCGCAGGCCTTGAGAGGCCTGGTTTCGGTCTCCTAACAAATTTATTTTACTTATTTTTCAACTCTAATTCTTGCGGGAAAAAAAAAAATTCCACAACCTCTCAAGGCAACCTTACCTAAGGTCTAGGAGGAGGAGCTAAATGATATTCTAGACATTGATATTCTATTCTCCTAGTTCTTTGTCCTCCTTTGTAGAGGTTATAACTTCTGAAATATGACCTCCTTTTTGTTTCTTGTGACTCCTCAATGAAAACCCTTTTCATTTTTTTAATGAATTACAAAATGGTGTATAATTACAGGGAATATAATAAGATTAGTTATTTCCTGGTATGATTGAGAATATTTTGGCCTAGCCTATTCGGAAGAACTTACTAGCTTGACAGTGACTGACTTTAGACTTGGTTCTCCAATAACTAATCAAATAAAATCTACTTATGGATTTGACAATCCTTAAAATATTGTTGGCTTGCCTAGTTATCATTAGCTTATGAAGTTAATTTATTTTCTAGTCACATTTCAAGTACCTTTACCTATACAACAGTTTAATAATCCATAAGAAGCAACAGCTTAATCGACTATTCATGCTTCCGCCAAGAACAAGTTTCACACAAACATGTAAAATCAAAATCTGTCTTATGGAATGGGGGAAAAAAATAAATAAAAGAATTTGTAAATCTTGCCTTGCATAATTGCATCATTATGCTTCTTTTTTCAGTAATAACACTGCAGGCTACGTTCTACCGAGATATTCTTTTCTTTTTCTTAATCGCTGGAAAAAAAAAAAAAAAAAGAAGATATTCTTTTCTTATTTATTTATTTATTTCCTTTTTGTAACCTTATATTTGATTTTGATTCGAACAAATTAGTGACTTTGATTTGGTCCGTTGATGGCACCTGTAACGACGTCGTTTCTTACGCCGCGCTCAGCACAAGGTAGGATTAAAATAGTGCTGATATTCACCTGGACCGTCAAACCATTTTTATTTGGGGGGCTGAAGAATCAAGAAAATCCCCTATTTCCAGAACAAATTCAGCGGACTCTAAAATTGGAACTCGTAATTATCTCGGTTAAGAAGAAGATGGTAAGAGTAGCGACGTTCTTCGGAATGGCGTTCGGGGCCTTCATCTTCTGGCAAACTATGGACAGAGTCCACGTCTGGATTGCCCTCCACCAAGACGAAAAGGTATTACTAGTTTGCTTATGAATCTCCAATTTTTCACTTTTTAAGGGTAAATTTCTGCGTTTTGTCGCTTCCTTTTGGGTGTTACTGCCTCCTGATTTCTCATTCATAACTGAAGAAATAATCGTGAGTTTGAAACCCGTAAAGATTTCAACTTTTTTCAGTATATTGATCTCGTAATCCTCATTTCGTAGTCGATCTGCTATTATTAAGAAACTTGTTGGAGAAATATTTGGATTTTTTTATCTCTAGTTTTTGAGATTTTAGGGGCTTTGTGTTTAAGTTGTTCTGTATCTAATTGGGTTTATGTTGTCGAAAAAAAAATGCTTGCTATAGCTAATGTGCTTCAGAATTGGGATTTCGTCGATGAATATTGGAAGTATAGTAAAAAGAGTTGGTTATTAGTGTTATTCTGAATTAATTTTCAATAGGGTACTAGTTTTGGTCCTCAACATTACGATTCAAAAACTCCATTCAGATGGATTCTTGATAGCAATTGTGCTTATTAATGTTGTGGTGGTGGCTCCTTATATTGAGTTTTGGAAAGAGATCATTGACATGCACTTTCTGCTTGTTATAGTATGACTTTGTAGTTTGCTATGCTTTGGAATTTCTCTTTCTGAAAAGTTGTGTGCTTGATTCAGCAAGAGAGGATGGCAAAGGAAGCTGAGATCAAGAAGATGAGAGAGGAGCTGTTGCGACAGAACAGAGAAAGGGGTGATACTCTTCTCTGATCTCCTCAGTAATTTGATTTTGGTGGCATCAGATTAAATGCCAAATTGATTTCCTGCTGTACCTTTCCTTTTCCTGTTTCAGCCTCAGATCCTCTAGTTTACCCTTTGCAGATTGATCATAAACTGAGGTTTCTTGTTAAATTGTCTACTAGAATCAGCCATGAAGTATACTTTATTCCTCTCTCAACAATTGGCTGTGTATGTTTTTTTTTGGTTTTTCTGGAAGTTTGTTTGCAATTACTTAGAATCCTTGATGCTTTAGCATTTTCCATGTTGAATAAGTTGTCGGTAGTGGTAGTCATTTGTTGAGCTCTATAGCTGGGTTCATCTCTTACTGCATACATTGGTTTTTCCTTCGTGTTCATCTTCGTACAGCAATTTGGAAGTGATGTGATTTGAGTTTTAGAAGCGCTTGGTTTTGCATTGATGCTAATAGGTTATGAGAGTTGTTAATGATGATCATGTCTAACTGCTTTAGGTTACAAAGTGTAAGCTCGAGAAGTTTTCCTCTTGGACTAATGAATAGGAGGAGAGGGGAAAAACAGAAACTTGTGTATTAGATAAGCGACCTATTTGCTTTATCATCAGTGTTAACGAGGCCTTTGAGACTACAGCTTGCGTAACAAGATAGAATTTTGAATGTAGTTTCCAGTGAGTCGTTGCCTTTCAGCAATTCATGTTGTTGTACTTGGTCAGAGTCAGATGCTTCCTGTGCCTTCTCGGGATGTTTTGTGCTAGCTCATTAAACAGGCGGATATGCGTACTGATGACTCTTCACCTTCACTGTAGAGCAAACCATGTAGCTGCATATGCATTGTCAACATTCAACTTTGTTCACATAACTGATGTCAAACTAACCATGAATGATTTTGTGAGTGATTATTTTGGAAATGTTGCTGAACTTGCAGTATTGAAGATGAAAGAAAAAAAAAAGTATATTACATTTGGAAAAATCAGCATAGTATTGGAGTACTCTAAGAATCGGGCATAGTAAGTTCATACGAAGTGCATCTAACTTGAATAGTAATGTTAAAGTTTGTAGAACTGTAAATATTTGGAGTTCCGGCATAGCAAAATGCGAAGTGGATTACCTTAACCTTAGGAGTGACATTAAGGATTAAGATTGTACGGAGTCTTTAAGTTTTATATCTATTGAGCATGGTCAAATAAGAGTAAGATTCCCTACCAACACCCCCACCAAAAAAAAAAAAAAAAAAAGAGAAAAAGAAGAAGAACCCCATAGAGAGAGAGATTACAACTTGGAAAGCTGTCTCCTTCAAACTTATGGCAAATTTGACTGCTCTTACTGCCGCCCAGATGCTATATATATATATATATATATATTGGGGCAATATAACTATTTTATTGATCAAAGAAATTGAGCATATACAGCAGGAACTTATTAACACTCCAATTACATCAGTATATCCCTACCAACGTACAAGACACAAGAAACAATTACTAACTAAAGCAATCATGAGACAAGCCAAGTTCCAAAACCACTTCCCAATTCAACTTGGTATGCGGAATTCTTCTCCAACTTGCTGTCACTTCTTGTACTATAGCAAATATGGCGGCCACAGTGTCAATAACAGAGACAGGTTTCTGCTGAAAATTTGCTTGGTTCCCCACAGCTGATATACTACCACAGCAAACACCAACCCAGATGCTATTCGTAGCTGTAACTGTGTAGTCGGCCCTGGTACACTAGTTTGACGTCTCACTGGAAAATGTCTGATGGTGTTCTTCTCAATGGCATGTTAGCACCGCTGGGTTCCGGCGTTCCTTTCTTTACCAAATAGAACTTGAGCACATTTCACGGCAAGCATACCTGAAAAAGGAAAAAAAAAAATGTTAAAAGAGCTGGATTAAGCTAAATACGGTCCCCTTGATACACTTTCTATTCTGGCGAAGAGCAGGGTATGACATTTTTGAAAGTTCTAAATATGCAAAAATGAAGCATCAATTCCTTTCCGTGTGTCCGAAGAAATGTTGCTGGATTATCCAATTTCGAGTTTTCTTCAAGTCGCAGCACTTCCCTTACAAGTTACATCCCATATTGGACAACTGGGACTGTCAGCCGTATTCTTCAGAAATTCGTTGCAATTTTAGTAAGCAAAGAAAGATTCAAATTATTAGATTCAGCTATTATCGGCTAACATACTCTAAAATATCGACTGAATATAATTCAAGAACACACAAAAGTTTCCATCAGTTGCTTCCGCATCCAATATGGTTGGACAGGTGGTGTGGAAGGCGAAAAGTTATTATCATCTGCAACAAAGGCCATTCTAACAAGTTAAAACCTCCAGCTCCTGCTTCGGCAATCGGTTTAAAAGTTTCAACACTTTGTACAAAAAGGGGAGGGAAAAGGATCTGACTTATGACCACTTTATCCCATACCCGCAAAGAAATCGTGTCCTGGAGCCTCCTCTGATATGAGCTTCTTCGTCACTTTCTGCTAACAAACTAACTAGAAACGTGACCGGCACATAAACGAAGTATACAAAGCACTGTTAAGAGTACCAAACCCCCATCTAATAATAGCAGAATAAGCTCGAAAGTAGCCGGCTTTCTCCTTAATTTCTGATAAAGATTACGTCAAGAAAGTTTCAGCCATGACACAGTTTTCATGTTATGCAAAGCGAACAAAGAAAGCAGCTATATAAAGCCGACGTAATTGCACACTGAGCTAAAATCGAGTGGCCTCTTTCATCTTTAATCCTGATTTTTATAGATTCGTCTTTAGATACTGCTTAGTTGTTCGTCGTAGTCACTCGCTATCATTTGGCAGACATACTTCAGCTACGAAAATGGGGAAGGTTTTCCTTTTTGCTGTTGTATTGGCTGTGATCTTAGTGGTGGCTAGGAGTATGGAGATCACAGAAAGAGATTTGGCTTCTGAGGAAAGCTTGTGGGACTTGTACGAAAGATGGAGGAGCCATCATACTGTTTCTCGAGACCTTTCTGAGAAACAAAAGCGCTTCAATGTTTTCAAAGCAAATGTCCAACATATTCACAAGGTGAACCAGATGGACAAGCCTTACAAGCTGAAACTCAACAGTTTTGCTGATATGACCAACCACGAGTTCAAGGAATTCTACAGTTCTAAGGTGAAACATTACCGGATGCTCCATGGCAGTCGGGCTAGTACTGGATTTATGCATGGGAAGACTGAACGCTTGCCGGCCTCCGTTGATTGGAGAAAGCAAGGAGCTGTGACTGGCATCAAGAATCAAGGCAAATGTGGTAAGTATTCTTTTCTAGGTGCAATCAGGCCTTGGAAAAATATCAACTTGTTGTATGATGTTTGAATACTATTCGAATGTTTTTCTTTTTTGTGGTTGATTTATTTGTTGCACAGGTAGCTGCTGGGCATTTTCAACAGTGGTTGGAGTCGAGGGAATCAACAAAATCAAAACTGGCCAATTAGTTTCTCTGTCCGAGCAAGAACTTGTTGATTGTGAAAAGGACAATGAAGGATGCAACGGAGGACTCATGGAAAATGCATACGAGTTTATTAAGAAAAGTGGGGGAATAACAACTGAGAGGCTATATCCCTACACGGCAAGAGATGGCCGCTGCGATTCAACAAAGGTCGGATTTTTGGCGATCTTTTTAACATCATGAAGAACGAAAATATTCAAGAATGAATTTCTGATACGCTGTTGATCATTAATACACGCTCTCGTCTTTGCTGTGCCCTTTTTGAACTTTACAGATGAATGCCCCTGTTGTGACTATTGACGGGCATGAAATGGTACCCGCAAACGATGAGAATGCCTTGATGAAAGCTGTTGCTAACCAGCCTGTATCAGTTGCTATAGATGCGTCTGGCTTTGACATGCAATTTTATTCAGAGGTACCGTTTATTCAAAGACAACATCACTTCATATTTTTCCCTTAACTTTTTGGTTTCCTTAGAAGATGTTAGTGGTGCTATGAACAATAAATAGTAGCAGGAACAGTCAAAAACATCGGCTGAGCTACTAACTAGGCCATTTCAGCTGTGGTAGTTGAGCCTACTGATGAGCAATGGGAAATGCAATTGCAGGGAGTGTACACTGGACACTCGTGCGGCAGTGAGCTTGATCATGGTGTCGCGGTCGTGGGCTATGGAACTGCTGTTGACGGCACCAAATACTGGATAGTGAAGAACTCATGGGGAACAGGATGGGGAGAACAGGGTTATATTAGGATGCAACGTGGTGTTGATGCTGAAGGCGGAGTTTGTGGGATAGCAATGGAGGCCTCTTATCCAGTTAAATTGTCCTCCCACAATCCAAAACCAATCCCACCTAAGGACGAGCTCTAGATTGATCCTTACATTTTCAGTACACTGAATGTTAGTCACCAACTACTTGATTCTGAACATCTCTAGGCATAAATTTATATAATCCTGCTCGTGTGAGTTTCTTTTGTACTGCTTTGAATAAATAATGGTGTTTCCTGCTCCTATTTCCAATGATCAAGTCTTTGCAATTTATTACTAGTAGATTTCATGGGCTACCCAGTACTTTTTTTTTTTTTTTTGGGGTTCTGTCAGTGCTCTATAACACTCATTTTTACATTCCATGGACATTGATACATCCATACCCAAAAGTAAATAAATAAGTAAATAAAAGGAAAAAGAGCATCGATGGTCTTGCTCAAAGTTGAAACTTGAGGATAAAAGAGGGCTGACTGATAGAAGTTGGCCGGAGAAAGTTGCTCTACATTGGGCGCCCAGAAGTTACATTTGGAGATCATTAAGATTCTACACCTGAGAAACCCAAAACTAAAGCCCGATCTCTGCATAGCACAAAGCCCAGTAAGAACCCATCCAGCGGAAAACATCAAAGCTGAAACAGTACAAGAAGTCATACAAAGAATGAGTGTACCAAAGCAGGCCTTTAATAAGACTGTCGTGTTTTAGTACGTCTACTAAACAAACAACAAGTATTTAGGATTAATTTTGTATTTTTACTATTTCTAGTAAATAGAAATACGATAAATATTTAAAATTAATTTCATATACATTGGCAGCGGTGTGTACATATGCACGGTTCAATCAGGCAAATATATTAAAAAAGGGACAAATTTTAGGCGATCTAACTGCTACGGTTGATGGCGAACTTAAAATGTACCGTAACGATTGCTAGTTTTAGGAGTTTTTGTAGAAAAATGTATTGTAACGATATGATTTGTGTGAGATAAAAAGGTGATTGAAAAATGCATTCGTGGAGAATGTAAAAATTTTTCTGTAAAAAATCACAATCCAAACAAAGGCTTAATAATATGAACACTCATAGTGTATTAGTAGCTTATATACTACGGGTGATAATTATTTAATACTTCTTGTACATATGACGTGTAGCTATATCTGCTAATGTATATGTTCACAGAGTAGATGAGATTACTTAAAATGTAATGAAAGATTTTACTTAGAAGTAGTAGATGAGTCAGGATTAGGATTCAAAAAGCAGTGAGGGTGGGGACCCGGTGGCCAACCGTGTGGTCTTGATCAACTCAAAAGAGGCAGGCGGGCACGCACGCATTGGATTGAGGCAGCCAGAAAAAGGCAAAGGGTTTTAATTTGTACAAGTACAACCCACCAAGTTTAATGGTGGTGGGACAATCGTGCCTCTCTCCCCTCCTTTTGCCTCCAGAGTCTCTTTGACCCATACCGGTTTCTACCCTGTTCCGGTCAAACCCCCATTAGCAAAAAGTTTGCTACTGCATTAACAAATGTACAATAACAGGACAAATTCCCCATAATCTCATACTACCAGTAGGAGTGAAAAAAAAGTCTTAGGGTACATCAAATTTTAAAAAAGATAAAAAGCAACATCCTCGAAGTTTTCAACGTCCCACTTGGGAAAAGACAAAAGAATCCAGGTAATGAAAGGCTTGTAAAAGTTGACCATTATGGGCTTTACAGTTACAGTAAAAAGGTCGGGGTTTACACTTTTCAGGTTTACTGTAATACGTGCGACGATGCTACACACTGTTTTTTAATTGACTTGTAATCCCACTTATTTGTCGGGTATGTTGGTGCTTTAACCCCCGATTTATGGTCCTTTTCGTTCCCTTTTTACTATTTTTATGAGGGACAACATCTTTAATATTCTGTTTGTTTTGCGGCTCTGGCCCCAAAACTACTCATCAATACTAAAAACAAATAGGAGACTGGAGTTGTTTTTCTTTTCATTTGATATAACAAAACTCATTTACCTACCTCAACAGTGTGGGACTGAGGATTGTGCCTCGTTCCCGGATGACTATGATATTAGTTCTATTACTTGAAAGGGAAGATCATGCATAATCATGAACTAGAAATCATCGATGCCGCCACTCTTTCCATAATTCCTCACTGTCACAATTCAGTGCAGAGTTTTGCATTCAACAGAATGAACAGAAGGATGTTCCAACTGAAGCGTACTAAAGTAGCGTGTTATCTTGAAACAGGAGATTAGGCAGATGCCACTAGTAGGCTTTTTCACTTGCGTGTCATGAATAAGCTTTCTTCCCTCCTGCAATGTTCAATAGTGAGTGAAGAGCACCTCCTCAATTACTCCAAGCAATAGTTGTAGTTCAGAAGCAGCCTTGTTTTCAGGAGGAGAAGTTGGGGCTTGGGGAAGAGAGAAAATGACACGAAATTAACGCAGGAAGCTGCATGCAGAAAGGAGGAGGAGAGCTAGGCGTGATCTTTTTCTTATAGGATAAGAATGCATTTGCATTTTGGCAGCAACAGCCAAATGGGCATATCGCCGTCAATGTGTCCAGTCGCTAAATGGCAAAGAAGTGTTAAAAGGAGAGGCCATGATGATGCTCCATGACCCTCTTTCGTTCTGTGCGGCTCACGCTTGCCGCTGCTCAGTCTCTAACTCCAAATCTACAAGCAAAGCCCAAACACTCAATCATTATGCGTAGCCATCCCAATTTCTGAATTCCCACTATCAATGTACTCTACCCCCAACCCCCAGGTTGGACGAGCGCAAGAAATGAACAGGCAATGTCATCTAGCACTGGTGTTTTGACAACTAACGGCCAGGCTTTGTGTGGATCGGTATTCTTTTCCAAAAAAATTTTACATTTTTTCATCAACACATTTTTCGATTACCTTTTTACTTTACATACATTAAATTATTATGGTATATATATATATATATATATATTTATTTATTTATTTAAAAACTTAATAAAATAACAATTCAAATGGGTTCTGGATTTTGATGAGGCCAACTTTGTTGGAAAAAGTTGAACT
Organism: Gardenia jasminoides; assembly: GCA_013103745.1. Lineage (NCBI taxonomy): Eukaryota > Viridiplantae > Streptophyta > Magnoliopsida > Gentianales > Rubiaceae > Gardenia > Gardenia jasminoides. Next base: position 43,176,277 of record CM023105.1, read on the forward strand.
ATATGATGGGGAAAAAGGAATAACTTGTTCTACTGGATGCGAAAGTGGTAATAATCTAGCGGTGGACAAAGGGCAGAAATAATAGCTCCGTCCAAATGATTCGCGAATAAAATCTAAAACTACTTTAAAGATCAAGATCGATGGGATGTGAATTCGACATATTATTGGATGAAACTCGAGTGTTCCATGAAAAAATAATAATAGCTTGCCTGGACTGCGAGCTTTTATTTAAAAAATTATTTAAAATATTTTTTCAATACATTTCTTAATTATCTTTCCATCTCTTGTACATCATATCATTATAATATATATATTTTTCCAAAAAATACTTCAAAAATTCACAATCCAAATAGAGTGCTACAGAAGTTTGCAATCCAAATAGACTACAGGGAAAAAAAAAAAAAAAAAAAATCAGTTGGTGGTCCAATCTGGACCTCCAACCGCCTGACCAATCACCTCTAATGATCTTTAGAAACTCCTATATTAATTCTATATCCATCATTCCATCAATTACTAGAACCTGTTCCATTATAGAATAATTTGTCGAGCAAGATTGTAGTAAAGTACCGAGTTTAAGTATAAAAGCTACAAAAACTAAGGCATAGACACTACAGTCTACAGGTAAGCGTTAAATCAGTAACAGTGATAATAATTACTTGGAAATGGTCAAAAAAAGTGAAAACTCTTCAGGGTCATCAAGAATGCTAAATACTAGCAAGACAAGGGGCAATAACATAAAACTTTTCTCTTTTATCTTAATTTGTATAAGCTCAGTTTATCCGGGTCCATTACAAGATGGGTCAAAAGGAAAGGGCCGAATCTTGAATGGACATCAGGTGGTCCACGTGTCAAAGCCCCGGAACATCACCAGAGAAGAAAAGGGCACAGGTTACAGGATGACCAGAGGAAAAAAGAAAAGGAAGAAGATGAAGAGAAGAGAGAGAGAGAGAAGCAACGGGAGGGAAGTGCTTTGCTGTGTGTAAGCACTGCTGGTGTTCAACTGTGGAGGTCAGTGAAGGCTGTTTGTTTTGGGGACAGTCTCGGGTGGGCTAATGTCGTCGTAATTGTAAAAACACTCGTAAAATGGGGCTCCGAGGACTGCTGTCGCCTGGTAGCATCCGCTGAGGTGTAAAAGCCTCAAAAAGTGCGGGAAATGGCCCTGCGGGGACGGTCCCAAACAAGTCCCCACTTCTCCCCGCACAAAATACCGCAACGGATCTTCTGTCCCACTTTCTATGCCATTCTCTGTCCCACATTTTATTATATTGCTATTTCTCCTTCATAAACATCATATTTTAATTTTTTTTCTGTTCCCTTGCTATCAAATGAAGAAGAATACAGCAATACACAAAATTTAACAAACTCAAAAAATTAAAATACACAAAAAATAAGATTTTTATGAATTTTCTTATGTATTTTTAAACTTTCTATTATATAATGCTTTTTTGAGATTTTTATATTTATTTTTTATTGTGTTGGTAGTTATTTGATAGCAAGGGAACAAAAAAGAATTAAAATATGATATTTATGAAGGAGAAATAGCAATATAATAAAGTGGGACAGAATGACAAGGAAATGTAAGATCCGACAAAATACCCAGATTCGAGCAATTATAAAATACTTAATGACCATGAGTAGCAGATTAAGGGGGGGAAAAAAACAGATCAGTATGTGACAAGTTATCTAAGCTAAAAGTGATCGAAAACAGGAATGTTAAGTAATTAGCTTTGAACGTTACAGAATAATTTCAACTACTTTTTTCCTTTTTGGAATATTTCATTTTATTCCCTTCAGAAAAAATCTATCATTATATTATCAACTCATTTTCAGATCTTAAGGTATTTTACCTTGTATAATTTCTAGATAATTCTGCCCTAGCCTTGTTTGGATGGGAGTTTTCCTTTTCTAATGAAAACTTATTATATTTCTCGTGAATACATTTTAAAATATATTTTTATTTTTATATATATCACGTTATTACAGTATATTCTGTTATGAAAAATATAGAAAATAGCAATCCGGACATTTTCACTTAGTATTATCAACACTGCCTCACAGGTGACCAGACTCCATAAACACGAGTACTTCGGGGATGTTGGATGGTTCAGCCACCTCAGCCTTATCTGATCCTAGGTGAATTTCATGAACGTGGATAACCGAGCCTTCCCAATGAGTCGCTTCTCCATATGCAGGACATCCATTGACCCAGCGGACATTCATTTGCATTTGCTTGCTTTTATATTACCATAACCCTCCCTCTGCACAAGTCTGTCTGAACCCTAGCTAAGCTCCTGCTGCTGGCTGGCCGGCCTGGGCACTCTCTTTTCTTTCTTTCTCGCTTTTCCTCTGCACTTCTGAATATTTTCCAGGAAAAAACGCTACATGCTGCATAAGTTTCAGGTGCTACGTCATAGGCCACTCTTTTTGGATGGGTTTATCTGTCCATTTCTTTTTTTCTTTTTTCACTTTCATTTGATGATCATTTGACCATATCAAAGAATATAACCAACTGGGACTTAGGAGTCGAGCATACTATATGATAAAAATACGTGGGACTTCTTGGTAGTGCCTGAAATAGTAGTGCACAGCGAAGAATCAGACGTTAACCACAGCAACGGTAATATTCAGGGCATGAATGGAAAATGGAATCTTAGTACAAGCGTATAGGAGATGCAATATCGTTGACAGTAACGAAAGATGCTAAGGAAAAGAGGAAGATGGAAGGGGAAGGGATCGATCGCTTTAAACAAGATAAAAGATAAAGAAGTGGGGAACGACTAGATGGGATTACTAGTCCGATCCTTGCAAATGGAAGAAGAAGAATCTTATGGGGTAAGCACAAAATACTAGAGTGGTGCTAGTGTATTAGCAGTTCGTTCATGTAATGAGAAAAATTAGTTTAGCAGTGCCCATGGAAAAGATAAAAACAATCGTCTTTGCGTATTTTGTTAACGGGTGGCTCAATGTACCCAGTAGCTAAACCCATAGTCTGATACTATTGTTTTGCGTTTACAAGATAATTGAAGTTTCTATTTCCTAGTAGGCTATTTATAAATAATAGTTGATTAATTCTTACGTTTTAAAGCTAAAAAGCAGAATGAAATCTAATACTTGGAACCATCTTCTTGGAGGTGCTTTTGGAAATTTTAAGCAGCTTAAATAAATAAAGCACACGTTGAGCAAACTTCATTTACTAATTAGATAACATAACAGTCATCCGAGTTGACCATGAAGGCTTGTCTGTCTTGAAATAGCAATTTGAGTCAAATAAGTTAACCAAAGTGACTTGTTTGTCCTTCTAACGGTGCCATGTATTCTTGAATACAAATTATTTTAGAGTGACGCCATACGTGCATTTTACCACATTTACAACATCTTGTCAAACTTCAACTACAATGTACGTAAACGTTATAGAATTACTACCGCTTGTGTCTTTAATTTTGGTAGACAGGTCAAGTATTCGAGCTCAATATTTTACATAAATTTTACTTCTTTTTGGAAAAAAAGAAACTCCTAAACCTTCTTTCCGTGCTGCCCGATGTCACTTAAATCATCCACCACAATAATGACCAAGGAGAGATGTTGAAGTCAAAGGACAAAGCAAATTATTTCAAGGATCAATCACAAAAACTCTCTCTAACTTATAGTCATTTTTGTTCTTTATCCCCTAATGTTAGGCTTGTTTGGTAGTTCAAGTTTTTAGCAAATTTATATAAATCTTGTTTGTTTTCTACTTTAACTACTGAAACCCTCTAAAAGCTCCTAAATTTTTTAATGTAACATCCCCAAAATAGGCAAAAAACTTCACTTTCAAAAGTTTTTTGTATAACTTCTTCAGTTTGTTGCAGAATTTTATACAACTACTCAAAAATTTTACTTCCAAACAGGACCGTTATTTTTTCTATTTTATCTCTTACACCGTTAGTCAGTTCTAACAATATGAAGTGATAACGTTAGAAGGACATTTATATTCCTAAGCGTTAACTACAGTAAATCCCCTTAACGCATAGCTTGTTTAGTACTTTATCCTCTAATATTATTTTTTCTTAATTTGTTTCTTTGTCACTAACATCATTAGTGAACTTCAATACTTGATTAAAAAAAATGTGAAAATGACATAATAATGGAAGAAATTGTTATTAAAAAAAATGGTTGGGATATTACCTTTTTTTTTTTTTGGAGAATGTACATATGCCTAAACTTTTCTTTTAATAGCTAGATATTTCTTCATACGGGAATATACATTTTTCTTTGTCGATAATACTAAAAAAAGAGAGAAACATGATTGATTTCGGTTTCAAAAGTTTCAGATTTCGGTTTCAAAATTTCCAGGTTCTTTTAATATACCATATTTAGATGCTATTAAAATTTGCTTAGATTGCAAAATTTTTCTAAAAAGTTTTTTTCTTTTTGCATCATGAACACGTTTCCAAATCATATTTCTTTTTTTTTTCAACCACTTTTTTGTCTCATGAGCATCAAATTATAAAAAGTGCTATTACTTTAAAAAAATTTGAAAAAATCTTCAATTCAAACAAATCCAATCTATAGATTTTTAATAATATTTTCATAGTTTAGTTTTGCACTGATAAATTTTTCCTCTTGTCACAAGAAATGAGCAGGATTCTTTCCTACCTAAAAGACTTGTAATTGTAGGGATCAAATTTGACAAGACCTACATCCAAAATTATATAATAATTTTCAATATTATACTAGGGATATTGATTCTTTTAAAACATTATTTGTCTTGAATGGTAGAAAAAATTGGGATTGACTAATGGTTACAGGAACAAACACATAAATTAAGAAAAAAATGATATTAGAGAGCAAAATGCAAAACGTGGTATCACTTAAGAGGATTTACTATAATGAACCATTAGGTACATCAACGTCTTTTTGACGTTTCTATTTTCTGTTGCACAACATTAGAGTTAACTAACTATTTAGGAAATAAAGTGAGAAAAAAGGATGTAACGAGATAAAGTACAAAATTGGTTAAACCTTAAAGAAAATTTTTATAATTAACCCTCATTTCAAATGAATAGTGGTAGTTTTGAGCTGGCCAAGGTTGAAGATTATTGGCGTAAACTTTCCTTCTTTCACTCTCTTCTCTTCTTTCAACAACACTCTCACACGCACATTAAAGTCTGAAGGTTTAAAGTGCCGGTTAACTAGAAGCCCTTCAGTGTGTTTCCAATGCAATATTTTACACTACTTACTTGAAAGCACAAAACAATTTCATACATAAAGAGAAAGACCTGAAAAAAAGAAAAGAAAACAAAAGAAAAGCAAACCATCATTCACATCATCAGAAAAAGAAGAAACAAACCCATCGAAAAAGAAGAAACAAATCCATGTCATTTTATCGCCAGTTCAATTCTATGTTTCCAATAAAAGCTACAACAAGTGACAATTAATGTTCTACCTCGTAGACAACTTTCTTTTTTTCTTTGAGCTCACCAAGGCAAAGATAGATGGAAATAGCACCTAATCATCATATTAAAGGATTGCAATTATGCCAACCCAAGCTAAGCTTAGCTCAGCTAGTATAACCTGTAGCATGACACAATATGTAGGCATGGCAAACAAAAGTTTGTGAACGTATGAAACGTTAAAGTCTGGGGTTTTGAGAGATCAAGAGGGCTCGGAGCTCAAAGACAACAATCACCCCATCCCCCCATTGGCTGCTACAACCAATTCTTGGCAGTGACTATAGCCAGTAATGGTAGTAGTAGTTGCCTCTCTTCATTCACACAGATGAAATGGATAATTGATGAGATATCAACAGACAACGAAAATCAAGAAAGAAAACAAAAAAAGGGGCCAAAGAGGCATTGGTAATAGTGAATGGCCTGAGAACTGAAGAAAATCTTCCCTACTGTTTATAACTAGTAAAAACTGCAAAATCCAAAGATAACTCTTTAGCATCCGCTTCTATTGCTTTTCTCTTCCATCGTAAACGTCATCGCCATCATCATATGGATCTCCACTATCGCCGCCGTTTGAGCTGCTGTTGCTACAACCACTCCTACTACTACTTTTGCCACCGCCGCTGTACATTTCTTGATCTTCATCATTCCCGTCAACATCATCATTAATAATACGGCCATTTACTTCTTCATTGACTTGAGAATCTCCACCGTCCATCTCGTCATAATTTTCCGAATTACTGAATGCTGGAGAAGAAGGGTGGAAGGAGAGGCGGGCTAGACGCTGTGGAACGGCCGGTTATCGGGACTGGCTCCGTCAATCTCCGCCCGTCTCGTGGTGGTGAGAAGACTACTGGCATGTACTCGTCCACATCACATGGGAACTTCGAGTTCTTAAAATGCTCTTTCAATGCTTCCACTCCCTTTTGATAACATCAACTTTTAATTTGCGAGTACCAAAGCTTGGACAGGTACTAATACTCTACTTAATTAAACAACTACCAAACATTTTTTTCAGAATTGTGGGCTAGCGAGCTGGAATTATTAGTAATAAAGTACTATCCTTAGATAATACATGCATAAACGTGATAATCCATGCATTATTTTTTACCTGTAATCTAGCATAGGTAACTTCACAAATTTTGCGAGAGTTGAAGACTTCCCAGCTTTGACGGTGGAATGCCTTGTACAGTCTCAAGGTTGCCTCTGGGGAGGTCATGTTCACGAATCCGTATCCCACATTGCACTTGTTTCTGCATTTTTTCAAGTGCGCTATATATTTTAAGCCCAAAATCACTGCGTTCTATGCAATTAAAGCCAAAAGAAATGCAAGGAAAAACAAATCTTGACGAAAATGAAGAAAATTTACATGAAATCAATAGGAAGGTAGACAAAGTCATAGGACGACAAGGGCCGATCATCGCCGTCGGCAATCTGCTCGTTGCAGTGGATGCAGTGGTTGTCCAGCATGTTCAGCAGCAGCTTCTGACTGCACCACGCCCAAAAATTGAACCGGCGGTGCAAAAAAGGAGAAGTCAAATATTCTCATCACAAGTAACCAAGATCGGTTAAGGGGTTGGGACTAAAGATGGCTCTACCCCTACTACTTCTTTAAAACGTACAATTAATTAGAATTTGACCTTATAAGCAAGGCATCAAACGAACGAACCTGTACTTGTTGGGAATGTTTTTAATCATGACAGTGGTTCTGGAATCCGGGCAATTTGATTCTATAATCGCATCTTCGTTTATCAAGAAACGCGGATCATATTCCTTTGACTGTCTAGACGAGCCTTTCCAGGGTCGACTACCCTTGGTGTGCTGTTGTGGCTGTTGTTGATGATGCTTAGAAGTACTGCGACTACTAGTCCCACTACCACCACTTGCAATATTTGCACCATTTCCTCCTCTCTTCTTGCAATGCTTCTTCGAACTCGAAGGCCTAAAGTTCCAAGATGCTTCCCGTACCCCTCCATTTCTACCTCCAATTTGGCCAACAAGTCTCAGAGAAGCCATTGAATTTTGAACTGAGGCATTACTCGAACTAGAGCTCCGGCTATCACCATTTCCATTAGGGTTTTCCTTGGAATAAAAGCTCGCTGCTTTCTTGTCATGAGATTTACAAAGCGACCGACCCGATGATTTGCGCGACATGGGAGGTGGTGGAGATGGTGGCATATTACGTGAAGGCCTTGCTTGATAATTTGTTGAAGAATAGTCAAATCTGCTGAAAGCGGCCATAGTATTACCTCTGCTGGCTCTTGATGACAAACTTTTCTTGCTATGACCACCAGGCCTGCTAAATTCAATCACAACTTGCCTTCCTTGTATTTCCTTTCCGTTCATTTCCGCTAAGGCCTTGGCTGCATCTCTTGTATCGTAAAACTCCACAAACCTTTGATGCCTCTTCATTGGTGTCTCCCTCAATTCCTTAACAGGCCCTGCACAGGCAACATAAAACCTCAGGTGGATGCGGTCCCAAGAGTATGACCACAATTATTCATAGTACCCCCCAATCTTGTATTTTGACATGGACAGATACCTATCAAGAATACTTAACGCTAGGAAATAAAACAAAAATTTCCATGTAAAGACACAAAATAAAAACATGCAACCACAATCAAATTAAAGAGCCCCAAAAAAAAAAAACCGGTCAGAATTCCAAAAAAGGGAAAAAAAATTCTGGTATTGAGCCCAGAAAATTGATACTGAAAACGAGATTTTTCCATACCAAAGGCTTCAAAAATTTGCTTGAGGTAAGTTGGGGTGACCTCGGGCTCCAAATTGAATATCACAAGAGTCCCTTGGTTATTCCCATCCGGAAGCGTACAAGCCACGGGGACTGTATACTGAGCCCAGACAGCCCTCCCGGCTATGAGCCCAGGTGCCGGCGGCGGCAGCGGCGGCAGCAGAAGCTGTGAAGGGGGAGGCAGTAAGTTAAGACCCAAGGAATTCTGCGCAAAGACGGCGTCGTAATGCCTCCTCAATCTGAACTGCTGCTGCATGTGCTGCTCTTGAATTGCCACCAACGCCTCCTGCGCTTGCCTCAAGTCGTAGAAATGAACCGTCACGATCCCGTCCCGAACTCGCTCCATCTGGACTGCCCTGACGTCACCAAACACCTCCAGCTCCCTCCTCACCGTCGACTCGCTGACGTCAGCAGGGACCATGCTCAAGAGTAAGGCCCGTGACGGCATGTTGCAAGAAGGTGGCAAAGAGATAGCAGCAGGAGGGCTTAATAAAGAAGGGTGGTCACTGCTAATGAACGCCGGCGGAGGAGGAGGAGGAGAGAGACTGGTGGTGAGGTGGTGGAGAAGGGTAAGGAAAGTAAAGATGCGGAGAAAGCAAGGGTGGTAAATGGTGATGGGCGGTTGGAATGAATTCTTGAGCTCTTGGGTCGAGGCTTCCCGGGAAACGGGAAGCAAAGCCAGTGTCACCCATGAAGGGGGTAAGTTGATAGCCGGAAACAAGCTAAAGGGTGGTTTTCCGGCCGGCTGGCTAACCTTTCTAGTTAGTAGAAAGTTCCATTAGCAGTTTCTTGTATGCAATTGAACTACATATGTATCTGGCAATGCTTACTGTTTGGAACCTAGCTACCCCATACTCTGGCCCATGGGTTTGTTCTCTCTCTAGGCATCTTCTACTCTACTCTACATAGTATTGTAGTTGGAGCAATTCTATCTACCTCTCTCTCGCTCTCGCTCTGCTCTCTCTCTCTCTCTCCCCAGACTACGTTACTTTGACAGTATACAGAGTTAGTCTCTGTGTGCGTGTGTGTGTGTGTGTGATAGAGAGACAGAGGGGGGAGGAGTTTGAGTCTTTCAGAATGTTGTTCGGAAAGAACAATAATAAACAACGAGTCACCACCACCTCACATTGCCTTGTGCAAACACACTACTTTCTTTTCGGACCGAAGCCCGCTGGAATTATAAATGCGCCTATGTATTGTTGCTGTTAACTCAAGTTACGAGATTACCCTCAAAGAACAGCTGCAGAGTTAGTTCCTAGTGCCAAATCACAGTAGTACGTGTTTTGTGAGGTGTAATTGTGATTATAGTTTGTCTTTTTTTGTTACTGAAACTAATTGGGCTTTTGATAAATTTGCAAGTTGTTCAGTTTTTATCCGACAAATACAGACTACTGTTGTCGTTGTTATTTGCAATAATGGAAATTTCCCTTCGTCATTGGGCCTCAATGATCTAATGATTTTCGTTACAAATCTTTTGCTTAGATGCAAATTATTTCGTATGCTGAAATTTTTTTCTTGCGCTATTTAAAGATGCACAGGCATCATGCCCACCATGATTGTTATACTTTCTAACCGAGGTCTCTTGACCGAAACATCTTTTCAAGTGTTCTTGATCATTAACGTTCAAGGAATTTGTTTTTATTAGGGTGTTAAAAAATTTTGTGACTAAATGCATAATTTGAATAGCAATAGAATATGGATATCGATAACAGTGATGCCTTTTATTCTTTAGAAAGGCCGATTTTAGATCCACTTGATTTTAAGTTGCTTAAGTGAAGTAGATACACACTAATTGATTAATAAATTTCATGAAAACATAACACCACTTAAAGTATTATAAGTTGGAACCAACAATTCTGTGTTTACTACAAACACGTTAAATTATTTCACTACCTAATTAGTTGCTCATTTAGGAGTAGTGCCTATTCAACCCAACCATACCAGCTACAATTATTTGTTATCTCCCTCACCAGTCCACCTTCAAAATCTTGAAACCAATCCCGTACCTATCCTAGCAATGCCATTGCTAAATTTGGTAGGAGTAATTCAAGCGGCAACACCTCAGGAGCAAGCACAATAATGACCTGACCTAAACATGATGGTTAATGTTCGAGACACACAAATGTTTAGAATGCGAAAACTGTACAGCCTCCCAAAGGCCAGAGGGGATGCAGAGAGGGTTAATTGTCAAAAATAAGGCAAAATAATAATAATAATAATAATAATAGAGAGGGTGTTTGGATATGTTATTATTTGAAATTATTTAATTATTTAAATATTATAACACTTTTTTGATGTAATGTAAGTAAGTTAAAAAGGTGATTAGAAAATATGTTGACGATGTAAGGAAAAAAAAAAACAAAAAATGACATATCCAAACAAATTAATTGCGGGTGCTGGTGGCTTGGTGTACTTTTTTCATGTTGTGGTTGCTTTGACTACTGCTGCTGAGCGCTGGCATGGCTGATGGCTGGGTAGCATGCAGTCTGCTTTATTTGGTCTACATATTAACTCTTGTGAGTAAGAGTCTGACTTCTCCTCAACACTCTATTTCTGTGTTTTTGTGGGCTTTTCTTCTTTTTCTTTTCTTTACTTTTTACTATGACTACAACTCCAATTTTCTAGTGCTTGTCTCTACATGTACGTAACGCAACAAGTAACGCTACTCTGTTGCTGTAGCTACTATTATGTTCTTTGTCTTCTTTGGCTCAGGAAAATGCCAAAAGGCTGAGACCCCTCCTGAGAGAGAGACTCCACTGTTTGAGTTTTCAGAATTAGCACTCTTTTGTGGCTTTCTATTCAACTTCTATCTCACATTATACCCATATGATTTTGGCTTTTCTTTTGTCTTTCTTCTGCCCGAAAAGGATGTTTGATAGATGATCTTGGCCTTGGACAGGATTTGAAGTCTCTTACTAGTACTTTTTCATTGTCGTCTTGGGAAGCAAGAGATAGATTAACAAATCTGTGTCTCTCAGTCTCTCTACTCTCTAGTTCCATCTTAAATTCACACCTTCTACAAATTTTGATGCTAATGATACAAGGCAGCGCCATTATATTAACACATAGATAGGTTTTATGAATTTGTTTCTCCTCCTTAAATATCCTGCATGGTATGCAAAGACTCCAATCTATTGGTCCCATGAGCATTTGCATATAAATGATTGAACACATTTTAGAAGGGAAATATACCCATTTTATTAGTAGCAATGTATATGAGGAAGCTTAAAGTATACATGTATAACTCCTGGAGTACTTTCTTATTTTTAGTAGTATAAAAACGACACGTATTTTCTTTTTTATGCTAAGCTCCGGCTATATGGTTCAATAATCTAGTTACCGAAGGATATGACAGATGCATTTTATAGGAAAATCAAGGTGAGGAGGTAGTAAACTGCAAATAATTGTTTCGTTAAAGAGAAAAAGGTTCCCTTTAGTCAGTGTTGATTAGAGATGGCAAAAGTGTTCATCCAGTGTTGATTAGGCTGGAGGTGTAAATACACAGTGCATCTCAAAATATGTCACATCTGGACAGCATGATTTGGGAAAATGTTTCGCATCCAATCATCTTTTTATATTTTCATCACATCATAAAAGATGTCTCTTTTCCAAACATGCAAACATTTATCTATTAATGATCGATTAAGTGGTTTGGACATAAACATCCAATTTTAATTCTTGGAAACTTTCTTCTTTTGTGTGTAAAAGAAAGCGACCGAAGCCTAACATATGTTTACTTCATCCCTCCTAAATTGACTTAATTTGAGTTGGGCTACTAAACTTCAATGAATGAGTGACAGTGACACGGAAATTCAGTCTTCAAGAAAGAGCTCTGGATCTGTCATCTTTCCTATTTGATTTGAATTTTTTTTTTTTTTGGTTGGGTTTGTTTGGGTAAAAAAAGGTTTGTGGTTGTCGTCCTACAGTCAGTAAATTATGATGGATTGATTAATTCTTGAATTCTACATCTGCTTATTGGAATGCATTGTCATTATTGACCTCTTGTGCTTCAAAGTTCAGTCCAGCATTCCAGTTACAGGAGGCGAAGCAAGAACCTGAGGGCTGAGGGGGACTTCTGGGGCCAAGACGAGTAGGGCCAGGATCACCGCTTAGAATCCGAATCTAATGGGGTCTGATGGCAGCATTTATGACAGGACAACACATATGTAAAAATGATTGAATTTCCTTTTCGGCACTCAAGTTTGATATGTCTCCATTTTCCTTTTAGCCCGGGTTCAGGTCCTCCAGGTTTTAGGGTTTCATAGATGCATGAACAATGGAAGGAAAGGAAAGGAGATCACTTTAAGAAAAGCTTCCACAATCACCTGTTGGGATCTCTTTGTTCGAGCACGAGAAGAGCACACGAAACAAAACTGTAGCATTTTATAAAATGCTACAGTACATGTGAGGTAAAAATGGTGATTGAAAAAACGTGTAAAAGAAATAATTCAGATAAAAGAGTTTAATTTTTCCTTTAAAGAATACCAATTCAGACAGAGCAGGGTACTCGGTTTCTTCTTTCGTTTCCCTTTTTCTTCAATTCATAAACCAAGGGAAGAAAAATTTTCTGCTGACATTAGGTCAAACAGGGCTACCCCAAGGAATAATGTGGACAAGTGTAGGTTGATATAATAATTAAAAATGACATTTATACTTCAGCTCTATCTTACATCCAAAAACCACCAAGTCCTAGAAAAAAAAAAAGAAAAGAAATGGATTGAGGAATAGGGTGGCATTATTGCTTGGGATAATTTCAGAAACCTCCCCTGAGGTTTCTCATAATATCACTTAGCACCCTTGAAGTTTTTAAAATCTCACTTACATCCCGTATCAACTTGATAAAATTAAATATTCCTATCAAAATTCACAAATTGACAGTATTACCCTTGATCTTGATAACTATTTAACTAAAAAGCAGGACCAAAAATAAAATTTTCAAACCAAAAAATATATATTAAAAAATTACTATATAATAACAGTCCATATTTTTCTATATCGAGACCATGTTAGAATAACAAAGGATATGGATAAATTTAATCTAGTCAAAATCAATCACTTAGAAGCATTTTAGTGACTAGCTAACATCTTAAAAAATTTTATAAACAGTTATAATTAATAAATTCAAAAAAATTTTGAAAAATATGTTTTAATACATGACGTAGTTTAAATTACATTGATAACTAAAATAATCTCTTTATACATATAAATTTTGCATGGTGCAATTTTTTCAAGGTGTAAATTTTACTTTTGTTTCAATACAACTAAAATAAATAGTTTAAATCAAGAAATTTACACATTATAAAAATTTAACCTTGATTTATTTTTTATTGTTATTGAAAACTTCATAAGTAGAATAATACAAGGGTATTATTGGAATAAAAGTTTTATTTTTATTGCATTTCTTTCAAATGGGTTATAATGTTGCAAGAAATATCAATCTAAGGGAGGTAAGTGAGATTTTAAAACCCTCAGGGGTGCTAAGTGATATTATGAAAACCTCAAGAAGGTTTCTGAAATTATCCCTTATTGCTTACTGGATTTGGGTTAACGTGACAATTTGCAGCATCATTAGAGGAAAAAGATAAATGGACAAATAAAAGAGGCTGCACTGTCGGATAAACGTGCACAATGCAATGATTGAACGATAATTGGTTCATTCCGTCATTAATTTTTGCATCGATTTAGAGCAACCCCCCAAAAAAAATTTTTTTTTTCTTGTTCTGCGACTTTAATTAGATTGCGATCTATTATATATAGATTACAATATAGAATTTCAAAACAAACGAGTGCTTCTGTTGAAAATAAAAAATTTCAAAAATATATAGATTACAATATTGGAGAAAGGAAAAAAAATGGAAAAAGAAAAGGGAAATGATGGGATTGTTCACTAAAGATGGAGCAGTCATTTGCATAAGAAATCACGACCGGCACACGTGTACCATACATTACAATACATTGACTCGAGCCCGACACGAGATTTCCGATGCCTCCATGAAATACTACAAAACCATTTGATAATTAGTAGTATTTGTTAATCTGCATGCTTTATTATTTTTCCAGTTTTCACTATGGCATCGGTGGAAGTGGTAAAGGTTTGTACGTTCTAAAATTTTATACTAAATAAAGTAAAGGCGGTCATAAGAATGGCAAGTGTACGAGTATATGATTAAGTACTGCAAATAAAAAGAAAGAACATCGTGGATTCTTATCCATTCGATGCATCCTCCGCTTTTAACATATTTTTGGGAGAAGAGAAATGAAAAAAGACTGAGAGTTGAATTGAGCTGAGCTGAGAGGAAAGAAAATAGACAGAAGAAAGAAACATAGGGCAAACAGCGTTGAATGAATGCTCCTTTAATGCTACTGCTGTTTGCATAAGTTAGAACAAATAAGGAAAAAGAATACTACTAGTAAGTTAGTGTAATTATATACTCTCTCTATCCCATAAAAACAAACTCACTTTAATATAGATTCATTTATTTTTTTTTTAAAAACAGGGTAATTAGTTTATCGGTATACTATGCATGTCCATGTTCAATATGCATCTTTACCAATAAATATGCTATTTAATTAGTCAAGTATTTTTGTTGAAATAACAAATACAGCACTAAAACTAGCATTAATGGAGAGGTATATCAAAAACACTGGTTAATGAAGTCCAATAATTGGTTTCGTTTTCTCTCTTGCTGTTGGCTTGAGGCCATCTGTTACACTTTGTTACATATTTTTTAAAATGACACGTGTCCTGTAGAGAGAGGGATCTTAAGACAAAGATTATATTTTTATTTGGACATTACATTATTTGTCAAATTTTATTTGCCAAAATCATCAATACATTTTTCTAACCATCTTTTTATGTTACATGCCTCGCATCATAAAAGTGTTACAATAGCTTTTTTTAAAAATTATTCTAAATAATTTGCCATCCAAACACTATAGTAGTATAAGACATACGTTATTCGAATAGATAGTGTAGCAAGAAAAGTTGTGACAGAGGATTTTTATCTCCATTTTGTTTTGTTTTGGAATGATTCGTTAAGGTGAAAACATGATAAGTATCAATCTTTTCCACTTTGGTTTGCGAGATTAGTCTCTCACAGCTACCACCAAACTCAAATAGTTGAAAAAAAAAAAGGAAAAGGAACAAGACAAATATGATTTACTGCTATTAATGGTTAAAACCTATATCCTTACTTTAGGGAAGTTGTTGTCCTTTGCCCACATCCAAAGTTGCTTTTCTCTTTCTTTGATCTTTCATAGGAGGAAGAAGGTTGATAATCTGCTCCATTTCCAGCCATCCTTTATTTATTTTTTTCAATTTCTCTTAACCTTTTCTCTTGTGGCTTGCAGAGACCACAAGGTACTCAAGCAGGACTATTATAATCCACTACTGCTTAACCACATTGGTGCTCTTCAATCTTCAAATGTGTCCAATCCAAATTAAACATTCTATTGCCTAGGACAGACACTAGCTTATGTTCCCCATCCCATCTGCATCCAAGGTGATGGGCCACAGCTATATTCTGTTGGTTGAAGAAGCCTAGTCTTGCTTCCTTTTTGTAACATCAAAAAAAAGGTATGCGATAGTGATGTCTCTCCATTTTTGCTCCCCTCCCTTATCTCCCTCCTTTAAGACATCCAGCTTCCTGTGTCAGGGTCCAACATCACAACCACCATCTCCTTCTGCCAGCAGTAGTGGAGAGTTGTGGCTCGTGAACTCGGACTAGTACTCTTTCCTAGTACTATATATACACTACGGACTAATTACCACTAGTTCTGATTATCCTCCCAATAATCACCAATGCATTATGCAGATCTTCATTCGCATGTACTAGGAAATTGTTCCTTGGGCAAGTCTTTCACAATTGCAAGTAAATACCAATGCTGGCTACTGAGCATCCACAGTAGCTATAAACTAGGATTTTTTTTTGTTCCTGAACATTCTAGTGTGTAAATGCTTCTTCGCACCAACTTTTCATATTTGGAAAATTGATATAATTGTTTCACTTTTGTGTTAATTATGTAAACTTTACAGATGTACTAGCTTCCATCTATTCATGACGTTAATCGTCCAGAGTAATTGGGAAAATAACTGGGTTAAGCTACAATTATGTACATATATAGTCTAAATAATGCATGGAATCCGTTTGGGATCAATATACATAATTACTTTTACTGTTCCTCAGGAGCACATTTCATACTCGTTCAATTAGTTCTTTCTTGGGCACCGAGGAAGAAAAATATAAGAGAGGCGAAAGAATTAGTATACCGTTATAGTTGCTCCTACCTAGAAGTGGAAGGTGATGTTATTAAGCTCCGTGGAAACATGGGGGGAAATAGAACAGAGATACTAGCTACTAATATAGAGCAAAAGAGACAAGAATGGAGTGGGGACCAGCTCCGACGGACCATCCTGGTTTGCTGGCTTCCACCGCCCCCCCCCCCCACACCCAACCCTTGTTACCAGGAATTCTGTTGCCTGTTGCCACCATCTCCCTTCTCACTTCTTACTGGCGGCTGCTGCTGTTTAAGTGTATCGTACTACTTAAACAGACTACGTACTGATACTTGGTGGTGGGTGGCTCAAAGCTTATGGGAAGCTGCTGGTGCCAACCACCAGCACCGCCACCGCCACCGCCACCATATGCATGCCTAATTGCTAAATTCTAACTGGTATTATTAACTAGAAACCTGTTTTTGTTTTAAGTGTTTTAAAGGACGACCAAAAGAATCTTGGAAACTAAACCATGGATGCTAAACAACAATTGCAGCATATATCCTGTCTCGCTACTGTGGTCTATCGTGTTCTAATTTTTAAAAGTATGTAATGAACGTGCATTGGAGAAGCTTCCAATTCCCAAGCCCCTGAAGGTGAAGGTGAAGGTGAAGGTGAAAGTATTGAAGGGCTTCTTCCAATGTCCTACTTGTATGATTGCACTATCAACACATTGCACGAAGTATAAAACCAGATAATTAGAGCAACGTGTTGTTATGGACTAAGCTTATTCTGACCTCTGTTTTATTTTCTTTTCTAAAAAGGAATAGTGAGATTTAAGTCGTAAAAAGGGGAAAAGAGCTTTGAATCTAAGGTCTAGTCTGGATTGCTATTTTCTAAATTTTTTTATGAAAAAATATACTATAACGATGTGATATATGTGAGATAAAAAGGTGTTTGAAAATGTGATTATGAAAACGTAAAAATTTTCTGTGGAAATTGCGATCCAAACAAGGCCCTGGTTTGTTTGGATAGGAAATTATTTATCAAAATTTACTTGCTTACATTATCAACACATTTTTCAACTACCGTTTTATCTCATATATATCACGTTAAAAAAGTGTTATAGTGTATTTTTTTAAAAAAAATTATCTCAAATATCTGCTATCCAAGCACACTCTATATCTTGTCGCAATAATACTGATTAGTTTAAAATTTGCCCAAAATATGGAGCTAAATAGTTTAAATGATTTTCCTCGATGAGAAATAAAAGTGAAATGTGAAGGAGCATTCCACTTACTTTGGGCAAACAGGACTTGCTACGTGGCCCGGATGATATATTTAGTTTAGAATGGGCCTCAAACTACAGATCCAAGACACCAAAAGTCATGTAACTTGTGCACCCCAACCCAATCACGAAACTTTAGCCACTCATTCCAAATTTCACAGTTTCCTTTTGCTGTTTTGGGCTCGAGGAACGTTTGCTCATATGATGCTTCAAAATTAACTCACTCTCTTTCCTTCCGCCCCCCCCCCCACCCTAAGTGGAGCAATATAATATTTGAAAATAAAAATTCAAAGTAACAAGGGATCCCATTGAAATCCTTCCACTACATTAAAGGGAAAAAAAGAAAAATAAATGACATCCTCAAGATATTAGAATTGCCGTAATTCTGGGGCGCACTACAGCTTCCCCAACAAACAGCATGTTACAGTGAAATATCCAGTCTGCAATTCAACTGGCAAACGAGTCCGACAGTAGTGCATTCCCTGTAGAAAAATTAATCTCTTTTTTTGACATGCACTGTTCAAGTTAGGTTGGAGAAAATGTTCTTTTCAGCAGAAATCAGGTAGCAGGATTCACCTCGCCATTATGGCTTTACACAGAAACCATAATCAGAATTCTTCACTGTCAAAACTCTGATCATGGTTACAAGTATCTATTGCCATCCTGCTAATGAGTGACCCCAGCTTTCAGATTTTGGAAGTAAGGTTTATACCTCTGCGCCAGCCCAAATATTCCTAGTGTGCCTCCTGTGTGAAGCATCACCACATTGGCATTTGCTCCTTGCTCCTGACTCAGTCGTGCGGCTAGTTCCCAAGCAGCTAAAGTGTAGATGGGATCAACTAAAATTCCAGTTTGTTGGGCAATTCTTTGGCATTCTTCAACTTCTCCATTCAATACCTTGCCAAATCTAAGAGGGAGGGAAAACACAAGGAGCAAAGTTTAGGATTGTGAGACAAATATCTAGCTTTTAAGGTCTGCCTAGCCTTACTCGCAAGCAAAATATGTGTAGCTATCCCACAAAATTCAGAGATAGTCAAATCAAAACATTCTGGATGTACATGATAAGGTCTCTAATCAGCAGGCTAAGTACTCCACCAAACATTTCAAATAAAAAACCCACTGTTAAAAGGTCATGTTCAACAAATGTGGATGTTCTAGTTCGAAAATGACATATAGCATAATTGCCAAACCCATCCTGGAGAAGTATAACTGTGATAGAAAATGGCAATTACAACAGAAAGACCAACACCACTAAAAATGGAAGTATGAGTTGAAATTACTTTCTTGGACAACTGCGTTCAACCCAATGCACGACTTCATTGTTTGCTCCATTCAATCTAAGGTCAATTTCTGGGGATTCACAAATTTTACGAAATTCAGAAATTAAACTTTGCTCTTTGTTTCTGTATCCTTCAACACTATCTGCAAGCATCACCGCATGAACTTCCCATGGTAGCCTGACATAAAAATGATATGGTATATGTTAATGTACAACCCATGTGACATAAAAATCATATTGGCTATACCTTCTGTAGAACCAAGTTCTTGACCATCTCAATGAATAAAAGAGCTAACACATCCAGTGCAAAGTGAGATGTGCTCATATAAGGGAGAAAAAGTCAGAAAGAATGAATGAAGGTGGTCCATACCCTAAACACAAAGCTCCCAATCCCAGGCCAACTGCAGTCGTCCCAGTTCCAGCATCTACAATAATCTTGACAGCCTGAACTTTTCCAAATAAATGCTCCTGGGATAAATACTGCACGAGCCGTATAACACCTTACAAGGAACAATACGTGTTATTACCACTGCAACTAAATTTTCAGCAGAATTTGATTGAAACAGTTTGCATTTCACTGCCGTGAAAAGGACATGTCTAGAGGAAGAGGAATAGTAAGGCAACATTAACTCCATAAATATATGAAGCTAACTGTGTCTGAAAGTGCAGCATCAGCTGTGATGAAATACATTGGACAAGTACCTAACAAGGCTACAGCATCGCCTGCACCTTCATTGATGATGATAACTTTCTTATTCATGGTATCGCTAGAGTCATCTAGTTGTGAAAGGATCTGCTTTGGAGGCACGTGATAGACGAAGGCAGGCTCCAGCAAATCACTAAGCCAATGGACAGATCCATTACTGCCAGCTATCCTGTTAGCATGCCTTAAAAGAATTTTGTCCCTTCTGGCATATAAAGATCTTTCAACGTAGTTTACGTTTCCATAAAGTGTGGAAATCAGACTATAACCGGTCAGAATTTCAGGCTGTTCCCCTCGAAGAAGCAGATGTGTCTTCAATCCCCTTTCGGCACATGAAACAGCTGTATAATATGGATCAATATATTACAGCAGCATTATGTTTTTATTCAAAACAAAAGACTAGTGAAACATCTCCATATCAATCCATGGGAAATTATGACAATGTTTAACTGTGACGTTACATACCAACAGCTGCAGCATGCGCACTTTGACAGCCTCCACAAGTAACCTAGAACGGTCCATTGGATATCATTTGATATTTTAATTCTGCTTTCAATATAATGTATTATGTGAGACAGCCAACAAGTTCCAAAGGCAAAAGGAGGTGACAAACATACGAGAACATTTCTCTGTCCCTCCGCCCAATTGGATGTGCAACAAACCAGAAGGGGTGCATCTCAGTAATATTCCCTCTTGCTTAAAAATTGTGACGAATCATACAAGTGTAACAAGAAAAGAGAAGTTAAGTTTACTGGGCAGGCAGTTTGCTGCATCAATGGTACTCTGAAAAACCAATCGATATACTTCCTCTCCTCAGTGTCAAACCAATGACCAAGAAAGGTCAAGAAATGTTGGACTAAAAACATCTAGGAGAATCAGTAGTAACCAAGGAGCTGAGACAGAGATCTTTAAAGCACTACTAAACATTCCCTGAAAAAGGTATAAGATCTTACCACATCAGTCACCGAGTGATCCTCCAGCAAAGGAAGCAGAGCATCCAACTTGCGCGCCTTGTTACCATTCACCAAAGGATGCAGCAAATCATCCCTCACAACATAAAATACTGGCTGTCTGAGGTTCCTCGCCGCCATACTATCCCCCAGAGACGGTCCTGAATTATTTTGAAGATCCAATACTTCACCGCCCTGCTGTTTAAACCTTCCACTCCCAGCTACCATAACTTGGTGAATTTGAGCGTCAGGGATCCTCAACGCCCATCTTCGGTCAAGCAACTTTGACACAAACTCGACGGCAGATAGCTTCAATACGGAACCAGTATAAACCAAGCTTAATTTCTCGTTGCAGGAAAGTTGTATCAAAGTCACTGCCGAATTAACTATTGTTTAGGCGATATCCACTAATTTGTCTACCCTCCCCCCAAAAGCTTTTTAAAGTCCTCAAGTCATATAATAAAAATATGCTGACGCAGAATAGGATGAGAAATCAAGAAAGATAGATTACCTTAGCAATATGTGCCACCAAACCAGAACGAACATCCCTTTTCACTGCGGAAACTACAGCACTTCTGGGCAGCAACTTCACTGGCATATTACTCCTAGTAAAGAACGAATCAAAACAACATATGGCAACATAAAATATGGTCGTCTAGCGGAATCGGCTACATGAAAAAAAAAAAAAAATCCACCGGGTGTAGTCTACCAGAACGGGCTGTAAGTAAAGGCGGTCCGGACCATTTATCCCCACG
This sequence comes from Gardenia jasminoides, assembly GCA_013103745.1. Lineage (NCBI taxonomy): Eukaryota > Viridiplantae > Streptophyta > Magnoliopsida > Gentianales > Rubiaceae > Gardenia > Gardenia jasminoides. The sequence goes on from CM023105.1 coordinate 43,197,645, forward strand.
CGCTTAACTACTTGTAATTTTAAGACCAAATTACCCCTACCCCGAAAACCCAACTAAAAGTAGACACGCCCGAACGTACAACTCTAATTGTAAAAGAAATCCGGTATTAGGCTCTTTAGGGTTTTAGCTGGGTTTTGCTGAAGTCGTCATCTTTTCCAGACTATTATCGCATATGGCGTCAGGACCGGCTTCGTTGTTGCCGGACTTGAATCCGGAGGCAATAACAGCCTCGGGAAAGGATGCAGAGAAGCTTAGCTTGCCTTCTTTACAGTCAAAAATGAAGTCCGACCCAGAAGGCTACGAAATGGAGCTCCATTTAATCTACAATCAGTTCAAATCGTCCATGGAGCTCTTCCAGCAGCAGGCCGCGATGAGCTTTACCTCCGTGAGTGGCATCGCCGCCGACCCCACCGTCGCCAAGGACTTGGGCGACCGGGCCATGTTCTTGGCCCATGTCACACCGTTTTACCCAAAACACTTGGCCCAATTTCCCAGGGAGCTCGCGGAGTTTCTCCTGTCGTCGGCCCGGACTCTCACCTCAGGTCTTCGAGTTAATGTCACCCAGGCCCTGATTCTCTTGATTAACAGAAAGGTTATAATTCAGGGATGGCTGGCTTCTCTTTTTTTTTTTTATCATTTAAATTAAGATGTTTTTACCTTTTTAGTAGATGTCAAAGGTTTTCATTAAGTGTTTTTTTAATTAACAGATTGAGGAAGTGTAGTGGGTTGAGAAAGGAATTGGGTTGTTGGATTTCATTCGTTTTTGTAATTTAGTTGCAATGCTTTTGTTGTTAAAAGGTTAAGTTTGCCTCTGCGGAGGATTTCTTTTTCTGTTTTCTCTTTGGAGGTGGTAGAACTGTAGAAGGGGGGGATTTGGAACAGATATTGCTTGCTTTGGTTGCCAAGGAATACATATAATTTAGTAATTTTTCATACTGGCGAGCTCATGGAGATTATAGAGGGATTGAATTGATTAAAAAGAATTGTACTCCAAATGCTTTTCTTTGTTCAATTTCTCCATTCTGGAGAGACCTATCGATCAGTTGTTTGATGGAGTGAAATGAGGAATTTAGTGTCTAACTATAATTCCTACTTGGTCATTTGATGGTGAATTTGGAAAAGCTGAAGCGGGGAGTGCCTTGTTTTAGTTTCTCACAGCCGGAGGGCTTAGTTAACTATGGTGCCTATGGAAAAGATATTCCTGAGTGTCTCAATTGTAATTTTTGGTTTTCTGATGACACATGAAATTCTGTATTTCCTTATAGACATTGTGTAGTGATTACCATTCTTTGGCCTGAGAAATGGAATAATTTTTTTATTTTTATCCTTCTCCTCCGACAGCATTTTTTAATGGAAGGATGGATTGAATCCCCTTCCTTATTTTCTTAGCACTTAGAAATCCGGCTTTCGTTCATAATTGAAGTTGACACTTGAATAAAAAGAAAGAACTGTGCAAGGATGTTGACCTGAATTTACAGCAAAAATATTTAAATCCTGGTAATCTTTTCAATTTCTTCTGCAGTTCTGTTTGAGTATTAATGGGAGCTTCATTCTTGTTAGATGGTTGACATTGTGGACATATTGGCACTATTCATGGAGCTTCAGACTCTAGGCGACAGGACTCTGAGGACATTGGCATTTTCCCACATTATTCACAATATTAGGCGTATGAATCAAAAGCATAAGAATGACCCAAAGAATCGTGGACTTCAGAATATCTTGTTTTCTATGCTTCAGGTCTGTTCATATCTTTCATCTTTACCATCATTCCAGGTCTGTTTATCATGATCATGTTCAGTGTCTCAATTTGGCTCAATGTGAAAGCAAGAGGATGAAGCAAAAGCAAAGAGGTCACTCATTACGCTTTGTGATCTTCACCGGAGAAAGGTGTGGTTTGATGATAGGACTGCTAATGCTATTTGTACTGGATGCTTTCATACATCACCGAGGTGAGTGTTGATGATTAGATACTACACTGCTGATTCACCTAACTGCATTGAGGTACTTCATGTATTTGATTATTCAGGATCATGATTGCTACCCTCTCATTCCTTCTTGATTATGAGAAGATTGAAGATGATGATGATAGTGATGATTCAGGCAGTGAAGATGAGCAGGCAACTCAACAGTCTCAGATAGTTCTTAGTAAAGAGGCTGTCTACAAGGTTGTTACTCTATTTAGGCTTTTCTGACATTTTCCTGGTCAAATGTCCTTAAGAAACTCCCATCGTATACTGTTAGTTGCTGATGCTGCCTTTTCTATACCATAAACTTACAAATTCTATTTCCTTGATCAAGATCGATATAATTTTGTATGGCATCTGGATTAGAGATGCAGAAAAATGCCTGTTGGAACATCTAGGAGAGGAAGTGTTGGTAAATCTCAAAGTGGAGTACCACAAAAGTTCTTACAGAGATCTTTAAAGCCTTCTGTAGGGAACACGTTGGCTTTATGTTCTTGGTTTCTTGTGTTCTATCTAGCGAAGAAAGAATTGTGATACTCTTGAGAGTTTCAGCAACGTGTGCTACTGAATTTCACCAAAATGAAGAGCATCTTTTTATTCTAGTTTTTTTTTTTAAGGCAAAACATAAAGGTACCTCATCCAGCAAAAAGAAAAAGAAAGCAAAATTGCAGCGTGTCATCCGTAGTATGAAGAAGCAGCAGCGCATGTCATCAGAGAAGAACAATTCAAGTTACTATTCACCACTAAACCACTTGAAAGATGCACAGGTTGGTGCTATTCTGTTTCTTCCCTAAGCCACTCAATCTCATTAGTGTATAAATTAAGATATCTATAAACATTCTTACAGGGATTTGCTGAGAAGCTGTTCTCACGCCTTCAAACTACTAGTGAAAGGTTTGAGGTTGTTTTCCTTGTCCCTAGGTCTCCAGATCATCTTCTTGTCAAAGCATATCATCATGCAGAACTCTACTATTTTTGCCTTGTTGGGCTGTTTAATGCTACAGGTGAAAATGATGATGCTGAAAGTCATTGCACGAACTGTTGGTCTTCATCGCTTAATTCTGCTGAATCTATATCCGTACTTTCAGAAATATGTGCAGGTTTTTTGTCATTTTTTTCCCTTCTGCTTTTAAGATTTTTTTTAGTTCTCTTTGAATGATCATGCATCTGCTCTTGCTGTTTTCAGCCCCATCAACGTGATGTAACAAGTTTACTTGCAGCAGCTGTTCAGGCTTGCCATGACATGGTATGTGATCTTATTTCTGTCTACTTGTTCGTTACATGCACTATGGTCTTAATCAATTTAGTTTTGCCATAAAATGCGACTAATAGATTTTCTTGACTAGGTTCCACCTGATGTGGTTGAACCATTGTTCAAACAAATTGTGAATCAGTTTGTGCATGATCGATCTCGCTCTGAGGTGACTCTTGCGTTATAAAATCATCAGTTTTCTTTTATGACTTAACCCTAATGGATATGTTCATTTCGTGTGAAGCTGATCTTACTTTTTGCCTGTCATGTTAGGCCATTTCTGTTGGACTGAATGTTGTACGGGAAATATGTCTGCGCATGCCTTTGGTAAGATTCATTAATGATGTCAAAGAAATGTTAGCATTATTCTGCATTTTATAGTACTTAGTTTGACTCCAATGTTGACGTCATGCCTCAACTTTTTTATGCCAAACTAAGATAATGTCCTATCTCTTATTCAAGTTGATGCCCAATTTTTTTGGAACTTTTATCCTCCTCCTCTTATTTGTAGTTGATGACAGAAGATTTGCTACAAGACCTTGTGTTATATAGGAAATCACATGAGAAAGCAGTTTCTTCAGCTGCTCGATCACTTCTTACTTTGTTTAGAGAGGTATTATCTTGAAGTTCTCTTTCTCTCACTCTAACTCACAGATATACACACACATGCATTTAAAATGGTATTCTTGTTTTCTATGGGAATGTTGACGGTGTCACTGCAGGTTTGCCCATCACTTTTGGTCAAGAAGGATAGAGGGCGACCTGCTGATCCGAAGGCTAGGCCTAAAGCATACGGTGAAATCAAGGTCGCCACCAATGTCCCTGGATTTGAGCTATTGAAAGATGACAATACTGAATCTGAGGCTGATACTGATAATGGATTCACTAGTGACGATGTTGGTCCCACTGAAGTGGATGGTGCTGATGGTAGTGCTTCTGGAAGTGAATGCAGTGGTTCTGATGACTACGATGATGAAGATGACGTTGATGATGAAGATATTGACGACCAGGGTACCACCAGCAGGGGAAGATGATAGTATGCAAGAAGAGAATGAAAGTTCTGAAGATGATGATGCTAATTTTAGTTCTGATAATAGTGATACTATCAGTGATGATGATGAATATGGCGAGTCTGATGGGCATGAGCCTAAGGCATCCAGTGGCCCCTTGAGTATTGCTAGTGAAACTTTTAGGACTGATAATGGTGGTGAAAGGGGATATAAGACAGGTAAAAGGAAGTTTTCTAATTTCAATGAACAACTGAATGCTGCCAGTCAAAGTCTTCGAGCCCTAAAGAAACTGGCTGGAGCTAGAGTGGGCAGCACCTCAGAGACAAATGATGGTATTCTATCTAATGAGGACTTCCAGAGAATAAAAGAGCTACAGGTTTAGTGGTTCTCTTCGTCCTTAAGAGCTTGTCTTAATACTTAAATTTCGTTATAGATTTTGATTTTGTACAGAATGTAGCTATTCTCTAGTTTTCTCTTTTTTTTTTTTAAATTAATAGTTAGAACTGAATTGTCTCAATTAACTTTTGTAATTGCATATATGTATTTGTCTAAATAATTAGGCCAAAAAGGAGGCAAGGATTGCATTAGCTCAACATGGATTTAAGATTCCAAGTGCAGACCAACTTAGTACTAAAAGAGTTGATGCTGCCAAACTTGAGGCAAGTTTTGGATTTCTGTTTCTTCTCATTGGTATTTTGTATAGGATGGTTTTGGCTTGAGTTGCCATCTTTAGTTATTTGCAAGTTTCTCAAACGTCAGTTTTTATTCAGCTGTACTCAAGTGGAGACAGTGCTAAGCTGGTTGCCACTTGCAATTTGTGTAGTGAAAATCTGTTGAATGCTTAGTTCGTCACATATACTTCTGCATCTTCGTTTATCTGGCACCTAAAAATTGAGAAGTTATCAGTATGCTTGGGAAAAATAGTTTCCGGTTTTCCTGTCTCTGTTAATTTTCCATGGTACTGACTACTTGTCTGATGCAATGCGGGTGGCTATTTCAGGCTAATATACGAAAAAAGATGACCAAGGAAGAAAGGCTGGCACTGATAAGGGCTGGGAGGGAGGATAGGGGGAAGTACCAAGCTCGAACGGCTATCAAACAGAAAAAGGTACTTTTTGGTTTTTAGATTGCTTTCATTGTACTAGTTGTTTTCTGGTCTAGTTTGTTTACTTAGTCAATTATGCCTGTGCTATATCACTGGAAATACATTTAAATTTTGTCTGTGAGCGTACTGCAAGTGCTCTATAAGTATACTATGAAATAAAGGGACAACTTTGTGCCATTTTTCTGAATGAAAATCATAGCCAGGAAATTTTTGGCTCCCCAACCCGGGCCGCGCACGTGGGGGCGGTGAAAAGTCAAACAGTGAATTAAGATGCCTTTTCTGCCTAGATTTATAAAGTTCTTTTGTACTGAAGTTTTTAAAGCTTTTGCCACCTTCTGCTGTTTCAGTATTGCTTTGGGGGGTGAGATTTTCAAGTTTTGCTTCTATATTTACATTTCATCTTTCAATTTGGATAGACTGGTGGTTTAAGCAATCGGCAAAAAGAACACAAAAAGGCTATGCCTCTTGCTGCCAAGAGAGCAAAAGTATCGAGATCAAGACAAGAGAAAAAGAGAAAACAGCAGCGTTCTGGTAAGCAATTTCGTGGGAGGAAAGCTTGGAAGTGACCGACTTCATAATTTTGCACTTTGTTGTGACTGTATCCTTGTTGGTTAATACTTGCTAACAGAGGAAGAGCTAACAGAAATCGAGTGTGGTATTATCATTTATTTTGGAAGCTTTTTTCTTATCCAGCGCAGCGTTCTAGTCTGTTGATTCTTTGTAATTGGATAAAAAAAATGCGAGTTCTGCATTCTAGTCTGTAGTAACTCTTGCTAGTTAGTTTTGACTTCTGAGAGCGTTAGCTATACAAGTTCATTTAGGGTCTCAGTTGGTTGATCTCGGGTATTGAACAGTAATTGTTACAAATTGTACTTTTCTTTTTTTAATTTAAAGTGGATTGATTGTTTTGGACTTAACTTGTCAAAGGAATGAAGAGTGATATACCTTGTAACTCTAATTATACTAAGAGATAACAAGGAGACCTTGATTTAGTGGTCGGTGTTGATATTTGAAGAATTAATGTTCTGAGTTTAAATTCTCCTTTACCCTTCCTGGATCTTGAAATTCACAGCTCCCCCGCTCAAGGAAAATAAGAAGGGAAAAACCGAAAAAGAAAACCTCTTCTGGCAATTCTGAGTGTTGTCCTCCCTGCATAGGTACTAATGTAGGCATTCGGGTTTGGACCCCCGGAATATTTAGCGGATTCCAATCGCGAAACTTGAAGCTCTGTTTATTCTCACTTGCTACGGGAAAGGCCGACGTCAAAAGAAGTATAGGCATCGAATAAGAAAGAAGAAACATCTATCCTTTCTTGAAGGGAATAGTGTAAATTGCAATTGGAGCAATTAGAGCAAAAAGGCGGATATCCTTTGGCTTCTAGTGCCTAACATTCTAAGATTCAACACTAAATGATAGGAAACTTAAGCTGAAACATTCATATATCCAACATCATCTCCCGTGAAAAGAGAGCACATCATTAGCGTATTCTGTCACTTGATTGCAAAACTTGTGCTTCTAGTTTCTACAAGGCCACAGGGGAATTACAAATGTGGGAAGACATCGGATGTCGAACGTTACAGCTGCTTACTGTACTACATGAGGGGACAAATCATTTATCTGTCCAAATATGTTAGGGATCCCTCCCCAATTTTGTTTCTCCCTTGCTTCCCAATATCCGCCGACATAGTGGTAACAACCATCCTCATCCTTCTGGAACCATCTTGGCTGCCAACCTCTCTCCTGCAGCTTTCTTGCCTGAAGAATATCAACTAAGCATTCAACCAACACACTTTGCACTCACAAAACACCGTGTGTAGGTCTGGCATTAACTTAGTAACAACGGCAGGTAATAAAATACTGCCTATTGAATCTCGGAGAATGAAACAAGTTGTCCAAGCCTAAAGCAAAAAAATTGTGTTTCATTTCCAGCTGAGGCTCAAATATTTGTCAATGTTCAGTTCATTGTTGTACAAAAATGGAGCTCTTATAGAAGCTCATCCTGACAGGATGACCAGAAAAGAAATTAAGGCGGTAGATATACTATTAGTTTAACGATAATAACAGGATTTGATGTGCTGAACCAACACTTTTTTAGAGAAGGAAACAGGTGTGCTGACTTTCCTACAAACGTAGAAGTCAAGTCCAATCAAAAGTTTGATTGTTCATAATCAGCTACCTGTTGGATAATCTCATCTTTTAGCTGGTAGTGCAGGTGTTAACTGGGAACGTCCCAATTAATTTCTTGTTTTTATTGTAAATATTTTATTCCCTTTCTAGCCAGAAAAATTTTTAAAAAAATAAAGAGATAATAGTTGGATATGCACATTGTTGGAGATTTTTTGAGGGGCCTGGGAATAATAAATAAACAGAAGGGGACACCAACAAATACTCACTGATGGGCTTGAGATGAATATGGGAAGAGTATAAACTTGTTTTGATAAGCGTGCAACCAGAGAAGCATTTTGAGCATACCTGTCTTTGTAGTTGTTCAAGTCTCAGCTTCTCAGAATTTGCCAGCTCATACTCTCCATTCTCTAGATGCCGTTGATCTGGCCTCAGCCTCGAATCAGTTGGAGGAAGCTTCTCTAGTAAGCCAGGTGTCAATTCATTCAAGGATATCGCAAAAGGTGTAAGATTGTATCTCGTCTTGGTAACAGATTTGTCCCTCTCCCACAGCAATGTGGCTTCTGTCATGGGATCGTATCCCTTAGGCTTTGTAGTGGGATCTCCCAAGACATAATACATCGCTTCATCCCACTTCCCCAACAACATTGCCACCTTCTCTCCTGTTTTGTTGTCTTGCACGAATCCATGAACCTAGAATTTGATCATATTGAATACAACAAATTCCGTGATAAATTCCAAGGTTCTTTTGATTAAACAGCGAAGTCGGACAGGTTAGTAGAGAAAAATTTGCACATCTGATAAATACTTTCTTTTACATTTAACTATTGAAATTTACTAGTATAGTATAGATTACTACATGTACGCAGAACAAAGAAAAATAAGAAAAAAGGCATTCATATGTGATAGCATGTAATGAAAGCAAACTTTTTATTTACCATGCCCCTTCAAACGAGCACATGACAATTTACGCTACTGTATCCATAGTCATCTTTTATCTTTTCTGTATGGGGTTAAGGGAACTAAATGACAAACAATAAATTACAAATCTGAAGATGACTTCAATGTTTGATTAATAAAAAAATAAATAAATAAATAAAGATCAACTAACTGCGTTGGTAAGTAGAGGAATATAATGTCATTCCCTTTGTCACACACACACACAGACACAGAGAGAGAGATAGAGAGAGAGAGGACACCTGATGTGGATTACGGTCTATGATAGACTGCTCCTTGAATTTAAGCTTGCAAGAATATTTACCGCTACCCCTGATGCGCATGGTACCATAGTGGTCACAATAGATTGTACCAATTATGATATTGTATATGGAAGTGGTGACCTTGCTCCATTGAAATGTCTCACCATCTTCAAACTGCAAGCTAAGAATCCCCACAGGATCAAGCTGAATGGAGCGTCCCCAAAACTTGCCTTTTAGATTGGAATCTGCCCAGAATTTCCATCCTCTGCCCTCACAGTGGCAAGCAACAACCATTGGATGATGACTAACCTGAGATGAGGCCCGTCTATGAGCACTCAATTGCATCTCTTAAGGTGCTAAGACATTACAGTAATGGAAGTCCACGTTCCTTTGAACAATCAAAATCCTCCATCGTAGAAGGTAGAGAAAAAGATATATTCCAGAGGGTCAAAGATGATATTTATCAAAATCTTTGGGAGAGAAAAGAGCTACCTTTTCCGAGAAGAAATGTAGACCTTTATCAGGGTAGTCAGCCTCGTATGTCTCCCCGAGTAAAGGATTGAAAGGTTTGCATTGCCTACCCTCTGTTGAAGCATAGCCAGAAACAGCAAAAGCAGCTATATTCAATATTCTCATCAAATCATTCCCCTGTAGGAAGTTAAAATTGTCATTTGCAATTTAAACTAGCAATAAAATTTGTCATATCATGTAAACAAGGTTCAAGAAAATAAAAATGATGCAGCTAAAAAGAATCCATCTACTGTTATATAGAGGGAGGCCAGACCAAGGAAACAGCACTAGCTATTTCTTCATAGATTTTGATGCTCAAGAATGGAACACAGTCAGCAGAGCTATGTTAAAAACAACACTTTAGTCTCGAGAAGCAAAGCCAGTAAGTTATCTACCAGATTCAGTTTTGATTCATAAAACCAAGATATCATTTCATGCAAGAAACTAATTTTTCAGGGAAACAAATTAAAGCAAGCTGAAGAGTTACCTGCTTTCCCCATTCCAATGCGTGGTCAACCAAGTATGAGTACTCCAAATCTTCAAAGCATTTCTGCAATGAAGATAGTGGCTCATTAAAGTACACAGGAAGGCAGACTCCAGACAGATCCTTTCCAATATTATCCTTGATTATTGACCATAACCCAACTGGCTTTTCTTTCTCCTTAGGTTCTGGTAAATTATTCCGTCTTCTGACATATGGATATTCAATTGCCTTAATTTCTATTTCAACTTCCCTCAGACGACCAGAAAAGAATGAGCAGTTTTCATTTGTAAAAGAGCTACACGCATTTCCTGTATTCTCTCTACTTCGATAAGAAGCACTTCTCAAAGATTCAGCAGGCATAAAATCATTCGTGTCAAAATACATGCCTTCTTCATCTGTTCCAATATCTCCTCCATCTCGGCTTTCATTATCAGCATCAGAATCACTTGCACTCCCCTCTGACAAGATGGAATAAAAATCTGCCAAGTTTCCAAAGTTGGTGATTACATATTTTTCAACACAGATAATTTTACTTTTGAGACTTAAAAGAATAAGCTGCAAAGTGGTACAATTGTATCATTCAATGGAGACTCCCCACAAAAATTTCAATGATACAATTGTGAATTGTAAAAAACAACCTTCTTTGAAATTTGAATAAGATGGGTTGTACAAGTGTTAACTAACCACTGAATCTTCCGTTCCCTCCACAACATGAATCCCTCTCCTTGGTTTCATCAACCACAGTTGTTTCCAACTCAATCTTTTCAGTCTGCCAAAATAGTTAGAGAAGAAGTTCCTCAATTCTCATGGTCTCCACATGAAGATGAGAATAGCTTAAAGTGAGTCTTGTAATGCAAAGATAGCAAGACCAGAATCAGAACTACAAATTAATAAGTTGTAACAACTCAAGATTTAGGGAACAGTAGCAGTTAACACAAGGAATGTTGGTCTTATTCGACTTAACTCAGCTTACTAGATGCCAGATGAGAAGCTTACAAAGGATAATGTCATAGAAAGCATGCAATAGACAGTAAAAAGGTAAAGTCTGGTCATTTTTGTTCAACATACATATTTAACAAGGGGGAGGGGAGGTGGAAAATTTTGGCAGTCTTGCGAATTAGGAACTCCTTAATGATGAAGTAGGAAAGTACCTCAAGCTGTCTCAACCTGTCCAGCAGCAAAATATGTTTATGTTGAAGAGCCCTCAACTGATTCTTCAGCTCACTAAACTCATGAAGCATAACAGACTCACAATCCTTAACAACTGCCTCACCAAGACCCTCTTGGAGTAATCGTGATCGTAGCTTCTCTGTTGACACAACAAACTCTTCAGAAGTTGCCAAATCACTACTGGACAACATTCTGGGGAACTGATCTTTAGCAACCAGAAGTGCCTCAATCCATGCAGTTCGGTCTTCTCTAGACTGGCAACGCAAGTGGAGAGTTTTTGTTCCAGTGAAAATTGAAAGCCTTTTGTCATCTGACTTGCTTGCTCGAACAGAAGACACCTGTACACATGGTATTCAGTTTCAATGGGTCTTGGCAATGCAGCCCATTTCAAAGTGCACATTGGTTGCTGGTCAAGCTTCCTGAATTATACTTGTAGTCGGCATTTAGAACTTGAAAATGAGAAAGCTAAAACAAATACAAATAGGACAAATTATCTGAGTCAAGCGACCTTTCCTTTCAAGTTTTTTAATTTATTAATTGCATCCAGATCTTGCTTTAGTATGTGGGAAGCCACGTACACCAAATTTTGTTAAGGACGGACATTGCCAACAGTAGTAAATCGCTCATATTTTGTTTTTAAAGCTGAACACAGCCAAGGGTTAAACTGCAAAGCCAGCAGATGTCTACATCGCAAACCCAACCTTACGCTAAGTCTACAGCTGCTTCTCCTCAGACATGATAACAACCAAATTCTCTTCCAATACACGGATTAAACAAAAATGCATAGTCATCAACATGAAAACCTGAGGCCCAAGCAGGGCTACATACAGATAATTTTCAAAGGCAAGAATGTTATATTTGTTATATACCATCCCAGCCACACAACAAGGCTACATGAAAATCGTGAAGAGAATCACTATTCTAGTATATGAATCACCACGCTAAGCTGAATGGGGAAACAAACACACAAGTAATCATCAACTTCAGTAAGAATGTTAATGATACCCATTAAACAAATAAGCCAACGAAAAGCAAACCTTCAAATGCACTTCACCAAAGGGTTTCCACTGTTTACCAGTCCCATTAACTCGATGCTGATAGCCCCCTATACAACTTGCTTTCCTCATATACCTCCAGGACTCCTCCCCAATAACCTTCGCGCCCTTCTCTCTCCCAGGATTGATCACGATCTTATCCGGCCCGTGAACTTTATAGTACGACAGCACACCATCTTCCAGCACAAACCACCTAGCTCTCCACCCCTTCCCATAGTTCACCCACTTGTACAACACCCCGGCCACGCTCACGTTCCCACTGTACACCGCCTTTGCCTCCTTTCCTTCGCCCACATTTTGATCAAGAAGACTGTCGGAGTTGTTATTACCAGTGGCATTATTGTTACAGTTTGCAGGGTTATCGGAGTCCCCATTCACCGACGAAATCCGAGCGGTAGAACAACTCTGCCTCGAGGTAAAACTCAGGGGTTTTGTAGCCACAGCATTCCCCAACACCAAAGATTCGCTCTGCGACTTCACCACCGTCGGATTAGCTCGATCTCGATCGACTGAGACCGGAGCAATGCAACACAGGGGATTCATGTTCCTTTTCTCCTCCGTTTCCTCTCAACAAAGAACGTCAGGGATCTGCTGCCCTAGTTGAAGCACATTTGCCTGGCCGAAGAGGAATAGTAGCTCCGATCTCCGAAACGGCAGCGTTTGGAGGAAAGAAGTAGCTCTAGAAAGCGACACCCGATCGGAGATCGATTGGGCGATACTTCCTAAACGTTTGGGATATGACATAAGATCGCAATATATCTGATGATGAGTGAGAGAGAAGGAAGAGGGCTCAGTAAAGCTGGGGTTTTTATGCTTGCGGAAATGGAGAGAGAGAGAGAGGGCGAGTGGTGAATGCTGATTAGGTGTTTGTCAGAATGCTGAGCTGAGAGAGAGTTTACAGATCCATCATCATTTATTTCCGTGGTCAGTGATAGGGAGCTACTGCTCCTCCTACTACTGCAGCTACTGGAATTGGTGGTAGACTCAGGATGGGGGATGCGTAGGTTAGCCACAGGCAGGCTACGGTGTGAAAACTTTGACTACTACTGCATGCTATAGTAATTACACCATCTAAACGAGTCTAATCCCGTCAAACAGTCTTATTAAAAGAAGGGGGGTCCTTGTTGAGATAGTACTGAGCGTGTTGGATAGTAAATTGTTAGAGATAAATTTTTTTTATAATATTATTACAATTTTTGTAGCACCTTTTTTTTCATATAATTAGATAAAAGGGTGATTGAAAAAATATACTAATAATGCAAGTAAATAAATTTTTGTAAGTAATTCACTGTCCAAACAAATTTATTAATATTCTATATGTCTTGCAAGTTGCAGTAAAAGAAACTATGTGATCTGATAGAGAGTGGATTTGAATAGGAGATTATTTGGAATAATAATACAATAATATTTTTTGTGATATGATATATATGAGATTAAAAATATACTTAAAAATTTTTAAAAATAAGAAATTGTATTTATGATACAATTACAAAAAAAAAATTTACAAATAAAACTCTATCCAAACACACTTTTTATATCTAATGTTAGAAGTCATTATAGTTTACAGTGGAATTATCAATTACCTACTGTCTCTCTCTCTCTTTTTTTTTTTTTTTTTTGCTTTTTGTATACTTATTCTATAACATATTGAGGCATAAAAAATGAAAAGAAAATATTTAGAATGGTAACCTTAAAAGTGTAGTAATCGAGTTTGCTCTTGTTATTACTTGAGTTTCAATTATTATTATTATTATTTTTTACACGAGCTCAATCTTCAATAGTAATAACTTGATTGATTTTTATGTATGTCCAAATTTTCTGAGGTATCAAGTTTGAATGAGAGTGTAAATTCTGCATGAAGACAACATCTTGGTTAAAGATATTAATATGGGATACGTATAGGGTAGGAGGACCCTCTTATCCCGAAGCGAACACGACGGATTTCAGGGGGATACGACCATAGTTTGGCCCCTCGGGTCGTTGTAGTTGGTTGGTTTATGTGTTGGATATTATTGGTTGATATGACCAAAAGCGGACAGCTAACGTGCGCAGTTGTGTGTGTCGCAAGAGGAGGAGTGGCACTGCACTGAAGTTTTGAGAGTTCAGTTAAAATGACAGAAAAGTGTCAGGCATTTGTTTTGTGAAATATCACCTTTGATTTGGACTACTGGTTTTTTGGGAAATTCAAGGTACTATCATTCAAAAAGATTGGTTCAAAAAATCCACATGCACTATGCGGTATGTTTAAACCCCCCTCCCCCCCCCCCAACAACCACCACCGCACCACCACCACAGAAAAAAAGGGTTACTTGCAAATTACTTGTCATTTTCTCTTTATTCTGTTCTTTTCTTCTATGCAAAAATAGGCAATTTGACTGTGAAATTGTTGTATCTTAATATTTTTTTCCCACCATTTTAAATTCTGCATGAAAGGATGGGAAAATTCTGGTAATAGTAGTACTACTTAAAAAGGAGAATTGGAGAAAAGCGGGATCTAATCAACTTTGTTTAGGCAACTTGGCCATTAAATAAAATATGAAATGTAAGGCTGACTGCGAGTTAGGATTATGAATCGCTGCACTCGCAGTCAATTCATACGGTAGTGCATCTCTTTGGTCTGGAGGTGAATCCTTTCCCTCTAGCCCTTTTGGCTCAATTAGACCCTCATTTAGCATAAGTTAGAGTAGAAGCAGAAATGGGATAAAGAGGATTGGACGTGATATGCAGTGGACCAATTTGAGGAGGGAGCCAAGTAAACTTTGTGGATATATATTTTGCCCGGTGAAAACCGAGAAAAGGAGCGGCAACATAATAATCATAGAGTCGTAGTCTTCAGGGAATTAGATAGCCGATTCGAAGTTTTGAAAGATCCTTTGACTAACGAGAAGCTAGAGCTAGTCGCTTGGTACATATATATATATATATATATACATACCTGACTGCATCAGAAAATAGCACAAGAAATGTGCGTACACCAAAATTCCAAAATGAATTAATTGAGATTCGAAAAGAAAAACTTTATAATCCTTTTGACTAACCTCAGAATGGAAACGCAAAAGTGTATCAGGAGGCGTTTTTACTAAAGCTTGAAGGTAAATGAATTTCAACTAGTAGTATTTCATTTGTAACAAGCTGACGGGGCTGTCTTGCTTCCTTTCTTCCTTTCTTTCTTTTTTTTCTTTTTTTCTGAAAGTATTATTTTTCCAAATTTTGGTCTACTCCTGTTGCTTGATGCCCTTCTCATTTGACAAATCGCATCGATAAAGCTCGTCCACAAATTATTGGGGTTGGGCAGGAAGACACAATCATTTTCTATCAGCGTGATTGGTCCATCCACATGTATATTGTCCATATGGTAAAAAAAAAAAAAAAATCCTGCCTACTATATACTTTCCCAAACCGATTTCTCTTGGCCTCTTGTTGTTGGATTCTTTACTGTGAATGAAAAACTGCACCAAAGAAGGAAGAGAAACAAAAATCAAATGATGACAGGAATAAAGGAGAAAACAGAAATCACAAATGCCGGGACAAAAGCGTTGGGACACCACACAACCAATTACCCCTTTACATTGCAAAACTTCATTATTGTGTTTTCTTTCGCACAATTATGTCTTTGGTGGTTGTAATATGCATATAAAGTGCTGCTGCAACAGTATCTTTTTTTTTTTTCCTTCCTCTTTTTCCCCTGCTGCTGCAATAGGAACATTTTCATTTTATCATATAATGACGACCCTGTTTGTGTATTCTCTCTCTGTCTTTCTATTTCCTTTGGAATTGCTGCTACATAGCCAAGCCAAGTAGTAATAGCAGTAGTCAGTGACAGAAATTGAAGTTGCATGGGTCTGAACTGTCCTGGGATCTCCACTGAAGGCTGGTGAGAGTCCTATTCTAGGTGAGCAATCGTTTAAAGACTGCAAGCACAGGACGAGGAAGTGAACTGCGCTGCAGCACTTGGTCCTCATCAATCTCTCTCCGTTTCCACTTCACTTCCACATGTTTTGATACCCTTTGAGGCGAACCTGCCAAAATCTGCACTGACTTCGCTTGGCTTTGTCAAATCTTGGGCCACCCACCGTAAATATTGAGAGCTAGGGGGTGCATTTGATAAAGACAAAGTTTAAAAAGTAAGATTTGAATTGTGAATTTTGAATCTACTAAACGATTAAATTATTTAGTACTAAATTTAATCCATTTGACTATATATATATATATAAGTGGATAGTTTATCACTTATTTTTGTAAACAGTTTTCAGTATTATTTTGTTAATTCAGATGTTCTATTTTTTGTTATCGAACGCATTTAAACGTGTTAAAATTTGAATTTATTTTGCCAAATTAGATTATCAATTATCAAATGGGGCTAGAAAAGCTATCCGTGGAAGCTTATGCGTCATCGTAGGTGACCCTCGGCCCATTCAGAGTAGATTTGTATACTACTAGTTCTGATGTGACGCGGAAAAATCGGCTTGTTTCTTGTGGCCTAATTTGTGTGATGTACAGGGCTAGTATCTGAAGTGCAGATTTTGGGCTTTAACGGTTACATGTTTAACTCCCGCGACGGGCTTGTTATCTACACCAGGCCATCGTTCACTTGGCCCAAATTAGATTGCAAGAATTATCTTGTGCGTTTTGTTGTGCCCCTTGAGCTGATTTGAGCTTATCGCAAAATTAGCACCAAAATCTTAATTTCGTTCTCTAATGTAGGCTTCAACCCTGTTTGATCTTCAATTTGTATAATCGGACAACCATCTCAAAAATCTAAATTCGTTCGCATATCAGTATCAAAGGTGGCATATAACATGTACTTATCGTGTATTAGCAGCATGATAATTACACACACGCTTAATTTGACTCAAATTAGAGATTGATTTGATTTGGTATCGAGCAAACTTGACTAGACACTTAAGAATCTATATGTTTAACCTCATGTTTTTTGGATTTCTTTCAACGAAAAAATGCACATATTTCAACGTATTAGTACTACTACTTTATAATCTCGTTGGATGTGGAGTTACCATAATATAGTACTAGCTAGGAGCTTGGTGAGGAATTAGAGCTCGAATTCAAGCTTGTATCGGCTCGATGGTAGTGGACTAAGCTGGACTTTGATTAGTAAATCCCTTTCAAGGAACCACCCAGCCGAAAGTGAACCAGACAAGGCAGCGCAGCCCCTATGAGTTGACGTGGGCCACCGCACCAATAGCCGACCGGGTCCCAAAGTCCCGACTTAGAATCCAACGTACTCACTCCCAAATCCAACGGTCCCGAATCTGCATCGTTCCCATGAATCCAATCCCTACAACAGAAGCAACCAAAATAGAACCCTCCCCCGCACAAGGATAGTGGTTGCGTTGTTGTTGTTGTTGTTGTTGTTTTTTTTTTTTTCAAAGCATAAATGTTGTATATAAAGAGCAAAACAGATATACAAGATTCGAACAAAGGCTAAAAATAGCTATACACGCAGGGCATCGAGACACTAAGAATTACTAATTTCCTCTGTTGGATTTCTAGAGCATACTTACTAATCCTATCACTTAACCGACCGAGAGGATAGTGGTTGCGTTGTTTGATTGCTAAGAAAAGTATCCCATCAATATCATCCATCCTACGCTAAAAAAAAAAAAAAAAAAAAAAAGAAAAGGCAAAATTGGGGGAAAAAGAAACACGCACAACACACACACTCTCTCTCACTAAAACGAAGAGACTGCGCTCACTGACTATAACTCCCGGCTGGGACTGAAATGATGATGATTATGATGATGATGAAATTGATGCACAATCCTGGTTGCCTTTTTCGATGAAATGGAACAAAAATGAATGCCACCACCACCATCGCCATCTTCAACTTCTCCAACAACCCACTCTCCTCCTCCTCCTCCTCCTCGTTCTTGTTGAGTAATCACCACTCTTTCCTAAATCAAACGTTGTCGTTTGGTTCACCCACCGCACCCTTTCCTTTTCAACGACCATGATCAGCTCTCTTAAACCCCTCCTTGGATCTCAGCCGCAGATCCACCACCGTCTTAGCTCTCTCTCTCCTCCCGCTCTCTCTTCTTCTCTCTCTCATGGACCCTGCTACCTCTCGCCCTGCTGTCGTCATCGACAACGGCACCGGGTATTCCTTTCCCTCTTTAATTTTTTTTTATTCCGATGAAACAAATGACCCCTGACTGCTTGATCAAGTTTCTGAATGAAAATTGAGCTAATCTCTTGATTGTTTTTTTGGGTTTTTTTTTTTCTTCCCTTAGGTATACTAAAATGGGTTTTGCTGGAAATGTAGAGCCGTGTTTTATAGTGCCAACAGTAGTAGCAGTGAATGATTCGTTTGTGAACCAGTCTCGGGCGGCTTCCACAAAGAGCAATAATTGGTTGGCCCAGTATAGCGCTGGGGTGATGGCGGATCTGGATTTTTGTATAGGGGAAGAAGCGCTATCTAGATCTAAATCTAATAGTACTTATAACCTGAGTTATCCACTTAAGCACGGCCAAGTTGATAATTGGGACGCAATGGAAAGGTTTTGGCAGCAGTGTATATTCAATTACCTAAGATGCGATCCTGAAGATCATTACTTTCTGTTGACTGAAAGTCCATTGACTGCGCCTGAGAGCCGGGAATATACTGGCGAGATTATGTTCGAAACGTTTAACGTTCCGGGGCTTTATATTGCGGTGCAGCCGGTGCTGGCTTTAGCTGCAGGGTACACCACATCCAAGGTCGGTTTTCATTCTTATTCAGTTTTTGACTTTTAAGTGTTGCAATTCTTGAGGACAGTGTTCTTGTTCTAATTGAGATAAATAACGGTAATTTATGATTCATCAAAGAATAGACGAAGAAGAATGATAGTTCCTATTTACCGCTTGTGATCATATGTCTGCCTGTGAACAATCTTTGATTTGTCAAAGCTATGATTTTGGTATTTATTTGAGGAATAAGGTCTCTTTTGAGGTGTTGCAAAATCTTTATACTCAATGGCATCTTTGGGGCATTTTGGAAAATGGATAACTGCTAAGCTCTTACTGAAGCATATATTATGTGATTCAGTTAACATTTGGCTGCACATCTATTGAAATACTGAAATTTTAGTGCACTAGGAGGAATTTGTTCTTTGTCAGATGTTCAAGTCTTGTAACTTTAAGGATTAACGTGAGCTAGGTTAAAGACATGCAAAAATATTATTTGTAGCTTGGCTGAATGCATGTCGGTTCCTTGTGTACGACTAACAATATTTGGACCTCGTAATTTGTTTTTAACTGACAGCTGATTATTTTTGCTTTGTACTTGTTTACTCAATTCTAAACAAGGCTTTTCCTGTCCCTGCATCACTCATTGGTTACATGTCTAGATTTTGTCAAAGAACAGCAGCTACTTGCTTATGCCTTGGACATTTAGTCATGGATTGATTCTGGTATTTTGGGTTAAGTATCCTAATTTTTCTTCTATCTTGGAAAGAGTGGAAAGGTATCACAAATTTAAACACATCTTTTTACTTTTTTGCCATTTGAAGGTTCTTTTAAGATGCTGTTTTTCGGAAAGTGACAGAGCTGTTTACTGTCTGAGTTACATGGCCACTCACTTCACATGTGCACATTGGATTTTTACCATCAGTTTTTTTCCCTTTTCTTTTAGTTCAAAATCTGTAGATTATTTTATTGCACGGTGCATAAGGTTGAGCTGCATATATTTGTCGAGATCAAATTTTGGAAGCATTTTTCAAGGTGTTTAGATAATTTACTCTGAAAATTTAACGTATTCTGGTTTTCATATTTAAGAAACATCCATGATATGCCCTATATAAGCATATGTTTGCATATATGCATGTATATCTCGTACCAATCCTCGTATCACTTATGATTATGTGCTTCCTTTAGTGTGAGATGACTGGGGTTGTAGTGGATGTTGGAGATGGGGCTACTCATGTTGTGCCTGTTGCTGAGGGTTATGTGATTGGGAGCAGCATTAAGTCAATTCCTGTCTCAGGGAGAGATGTCACTCTCTTCATTCAACAGCTCATGCGGGTATGTTGCCATTGATCATCCTGCGACGTGTGTTTTCTCGTCAGGATATAGATTTTTTATCTGTTGGACCTATATTAGTCTCTTAATTCCTCAATTGATCCTTGTCACTTGTTTGCTGGTATAACTCTATGAACTCTGTAGTGCTTTGTGGCTAACTTCTACAGAGCTCACATGACATAATTTATGTAATGTGTGATGTGCAACCAAGGATTCATCCAATAGTTCAAGTTTCTGGTTCTTATGTGCCATCTGTAGGAAAGAGGAGAGCATGTTCCTCCAGAAGATTCCTTTGAAGTAGCGCGAAAAGTGAAGGAAACATATTGTTATACTTGTTCAGATATTGTCAAGGTAGGATCCATGCACTGAGCTAGTTTAAACAGGTCAATTTGAAACCCCTTTTTTAGGTTATTATCAATTATACACATCCTTGGAATTGGATTTGATAGTATTCATCTTTTAATGACTTCAGGAGTATAATAAACATGACAAGGACCCAGCAAAGTACATCAAACAGTGGAGAGGTATCAAACCAAAGACGGGGGCACCTTACTCATGTGACATTGGTTATGAAAGATTTCTTGGCCCTGAGGTTCGCTTTGTCCTGGCATTGATTTATTAATTATTTGAAGTAGTAGTATGAAGTCGTATCGTGCAAGATGATCAAAATGATATGCTGTTTGGCTGTGTTTATGCATCATATGGGGTTTCTATGTCCTATAAGTTACCTTCATTAACAGAAAATGTAAGCCGCATGCTGGAAGTATGTTTTCCCTGGTTTCAGGGAGGCTTCCTATATGTATATGAAGCAGTCACCTTATTGTCTCTTTATTATCACTTAAATGAATAAATATGGGATATTTCCTGCCTCATCCCATTGTTATTTTTTTACTCTTGCTAGTTCATATGCAAAAGTTTTCTATTTTTACATACTCTTTGAGGTTACCTTGTGCTGAACTTGCAGATGCATTTTTGTTGTAAGATTTTACACAAAATTAAACATCTCAAAGAAGCAAACCATCATGATGAGTCCTGCCAATGATTGAATTAGGACGAGCCATTTGTGATAAGGTTGACTGAAAACGTTGCTGATGACTGATTTGTTTTCTTATGCAGGTCTTCTTTAACCCTGAGATTTACAGCAGTGATTTTACAACCCCGTTGCCGGATGTCATTGACAAATGTATCCAGTCCGCTCCAATAGACACAAGGAGGGCTTTGTACAAGGTAAAATGAACTAAAAGCCCGTGAAAAAAGTTCTTTCCGGATTGATGATGGTTTAATGGGTTGGAAGATTACCTGTATTTGGCACACAATAAGCAATTCGAGTGCTAATGTCTGATGTCAAGTGGTTTCCACTGTTTGACACCTTCCTGGAATTGATAGGACTCGCCTTGCGGGTGGTTGAAAATGTGAAGCATGCTGCTTGCAACTGTTCAGATCCCCGACTACATTGAGATCAATATTCTGTTTTGCTTTGACCTATATTTCTTCAGCTCACATTTTAAATTGGAATTGTTTGAGCAAGTTTTGTCCAGCTTAGTTGTCTAGCCTTTGTTCACTGTTGATATTAAGATGAGAGAAAAAAAAAAGAATCTTTAACATACTTTAGCTAAACCAGGTGATAGATTTTAATTGCTCGTGAAGATGAACAAGACGGGACAAAATACTATGACTTGTTTGAGATAATTATGGAGTTCAAGAACCTGGTTGATGTTTTGATGCTGCTTTATGGTGCTAAGTGTTTCACTCTTAGTTCTTTTCATGTTTCTATGAACTTTGCTAATCATGCATTTGTAAATTTTTATGTGTCAGAACATTGTTTTATCTGGAGGATCAACCATGTTCAAGGACTTCAATCGAAGGTTGCAACGAGATATAAAGAAAATTGTTGATGCTCGTCTGCTTTCATCACATGCTCGCCTAGGTGGAGAAGTCAGAGTGAGCATTGATGCTTTATGTTCTCATTGCACTTCTGTACATATTACCTCTTTTTCATTTGTTTCAGAAGCTTGACTTTATCCACATCTTCCCATCAGGCACAGCCAGTGGAAGTCAATGTTGTCAGCCATCCAATCCAGAGATATGCCGTTTGGTTTGGAGGCTCTGTACTTGCCTCAACCCCTGAATTTTTTGCAGTACGTGTTTGTGCTGGATGTCCTGTTTTCTTGATGTCAGCTTTATACAAGTATTAAGCTGCTTAGGATCTGTCTAGCTTTTAAGGACTGAGGTTTACAACTTCTGAAGCTATGACCCTAGCTTTCTTAACTTAAAATGGAAAACTAAAACCTGTTTGGTACATAAGAAGCCCCAAATTTGCTAATATTGAAAGTCATTAGTATGCTTATCAAATGTACTTGAACTACAGAAAATGTGCTGTAAATTCACGTATAGTATACTCAATAAAATCAAATTAGAAGATTCACTATGCCAAAAACTTTAAAATGAAGGTTCAATTTCAGACTTGTACACTTTTTTTTTTGGCCCTATGTGAACCATGGCTGCCTATGCGCAGACTTTGAGCCTCATTCAGAAGCCTCTTAAATTTTCTATTTTCTCCTCCTTGTGCAATGGTGTCAGTGTGTGGTGGGAGGCAATATTAGTTTAGAGAGAGAGAGAAGATGAAAGTTCTGGGGTGCTGGAAAGAGGGAATGGGGAGGCAATTATAAGTTTAAACATATATGGATGCAGTCCATATGGAAATTACATGTATTAGGATTATCTTTCTTGCCTATTTCATGATTTTTAAAGTTGGTTCCTTGTTTTTTTCCCTTACCTATTGTATGTTCTGAGTGTTGTTTAACTATTTCTATATCAACCAATGTACTTTTGCCGCAGGCTTGTCATACAAAGGCTGAGTATGAAGAGTGTGGGGCAAGTATATGCAGAACGAATCCTGTTTTCAAGGGGATGTATTGATATGAACACCATTGGTCCAATCATGTTGATGGCATTTCCTGGTCCAGGTATTTCAAGCAAAAGGCTTTTTGAAATTTTGACCTTGTGTATTTCTGGGGTGTCCTTCGGGAAATTCACAAGTGAAAGCGCCTTGCATGTTTGCTTGACTGATCCAGTTGCCGGTGGCCAGTGTACAATAGACTTTTGGTCAGAGTTGTAACAAAAATACGAGGTTTTTGTATTCTTTCAACAGTTTCTTGGAGCCAGTAGAAACTAGAAAGCACTGCCTGTCTGTTGTTGGTGGTCTAAGCTGGCAATAATGCATCAGACTGGTTCCTGAATTATTTGGACACCAATAACTGAGGTGGATTTTATTCTGAGAGTGCAGGTTAGCTGAGTTCTAGGAAGTATATCTTGTTTTAGAAGGGTAATAATTCATATGTTTTTATGTAGGTATTTTGATTCATTTCAATTGTCTAGAACTCACTCTATAGGGTCATCGGTTGTATTAGAATTTTGCTTTGAAATTGTCTTCTATACTTGTAAATTCAGGGTCTCTTTTGGTGATGAGATTTTCAAGTTTCCCATGACCTTGTATACCATTACTGATGAAATTTTAATACTGTACAAGGCCCGAGCAAAATATCTGTCTCCTGTAGAAGTAGTGACTTTGGATTCGTACATTTGTATTTTGTAGTCTGCTGAAGGTATTATTAAACAGCGGTATTGTGGTGGGGACTGATAGATGGTGTGATAGCAAACGAGAAGTAAAACGTTTGTCAGGGGGAGCTAAAGCTACTTGAATTGAAGCCCGCTGCAGGATGCTTTACGGCACAAAGTTTTATATCGAAAATTTTTATAATTATTACTTAATAAAATTGAAATTTGATTTCTAAAATTTGAGAATTAAGTGCTGAAAATATTAAGTTATTGAGTTATATACGTTTGGTAACTAATTCGATTGCAATACTGAATTGAAAAAAATACAAATATTATGTTTTCTTTTTCTTTAGGGATAATTTCACAAACATCCCTTGAGGTTTCTGACAATTTCACTTGACACTCTTAAACTTTAAAAAATCTCACTTGGTTCTCCTATATTAAACTTTTTGTAACATTCAAAACTCATTTCAAAATATAATGATAAAAACTCATTTTGGGAGAAATAATATAATTTCATTCCAAAATTGCTCTTTTCTTGTAATTTTTTAATTAATATAATATACTAAATTCATCTCTTAATTTTTGTAAATAGATGGATGTATTTCATTGATGACAATTTAAAAGTTGATAACGAGATTGAAGAACTCTTTAGTAGTTTTACATCGTCGGTTTGTATAAGTTATGTTAAAATACTCAAACTTATGAATGGTATATAATACTTTTAACAATAACTTACAAAAATTCATAATCATGATAATACCTTTTTGCATCTTGTATCTTGTATCTTTTTGCATCTTGTATCATGATAATACCTTTATGTAAATGATTTATAAAAATTCTTACATTAACTCAAAACACTTTATAGTAAAGAAAAATATTATCTTTGTAACTTGCAAAATTCAAATATTAAATCTTAATACACAAAACACGGTTTATATTTCGTCAATCAGGATAAATTTTCATACTTTTTGTTTTTATTTTCTTTTATTATTAATAGACTCAATTTTGTTAATAAAAAGTAAGACAACAAAAGGGCAATTTTGGAATGAGATTAAAACTACTCTCTCAAGATGAATTGTTTAATATTATATTTTTCAAATGGGATGTATATGATACAAAAATCTTAAAATAATGGAGGCAAGTGAGATTTTTAAAGTTTAGAGGTGCCAAGTGAAACTGTCAAATACTTCGAGGGAGGTTTTTGAAATTATCCCTTTTCTTTAAAACATTTGCCTTTACTTGTGCAATTAGAGAAAAAGAAAAATGTGTGTATGAGAGAGAAAATAACGAAACAAATTAAAGGTAGTGTTTAATGTGTGTATTTATGTGTAAGAAAATGTGTGTGCATGCATGTATGTTTGTGAGTGTGTCAAACATAAAGAAACCAAACGTGTACCATGTACGAAAATAGTATGAAAGATGTGTTATGCGTATGAGAGGTGTAATATGTGTAATCAATTTAGGAGATTCATTGAAAAATTTTTACTTAATTTTATATACAAATTAACCCGTGCTTGATGCATTAACTGTTTAAGGCATTTCTATTATTAAACATATTGATATTAACAAATTTTGGATGAATTAATTTTCAGAATTGGGTAGAGTTTTCAAACGGGCTTTTAGTATTGTTGTCCTCTGACAAGTTAATCCATTTGCTCAAACGTGAAATGTTGACTTCAAAGCCCCGCCCCGGAGGGGGGGCTGAATTTTACTAGCAATAGGAGAAAGACAGTTGACAAGGTTTTCATTGGCATTTTCAAGTTTTCGAATATGTTTCAAAATTCTTCATTCCCTCCTCATATTTTCATGGTTAAATAACCAAAAAGGGAAAAGAAAAAAAAAAAAACTCAATTTGTGCTGTTACTGTTTTCACTGTTTTTATACAACAAGTAAAAGACATTGACAAAACCAAATAGACTAACGAATTCGTGCGAATGTCAGAGTACCAAATCGTTAACAGGGATGTTGCTTGGCTTTAATGTAAAGACTATATAAATTACATACACAACTTTTAAATAAATACTCAAAGAAAGAGCATCAGAAAAAGAATAAATAGCGGTTGTAGCGTTGGAGTTTCTTGCCAGGCTTCTTCCCTCCTCAGTCGAAGTTAAACTTCATTTGCAGGGGGTGCAATGCAATTTACAGAACCCCAGCGGACTTTCCATAATTACGAGAAGTTTTCTTCTTATCTTGAAAAGGAAAATTATACTACTAGGCAGGCGCAGCTTAAATTGGAGCATGGGGACCATCATGTTATGCAGTGGTAATTGGTTGAAGACTCCAAATCAAAGTCGGAAGGACACCACAGGCAGATAGAGAGAGAGAGAGAGAGAGGGTAGCTGCCTGCAGCAGCAGACTGAGTGAGGCCTTGGTAGCTAGGACAAAAAGAAACAGTAAGAAAATCCTTTCACCCCAAATTCCATCTGGCTCGAGTTTAAGCAAATCCCATCATCATTCTTGTAATTCGTGATTATTAGTAGCTGTTGAATGCTTTGCCCTTTACTCCTTTCTTCTTCCAACTTTTTGGCCCTTTTGATTAGGTAAAATATCTTGCTACTTAAATTATCATCCATGAGCTTCTCGATTGTACTAATCTGTTCATTTCTCCTTCTCAACCAAAATATTTTATTTACTCCCAACATAGTTTTCTGGCTTTGACTCTGCTTGGTTTGTTTTATCTAGCACGGTAACGTATTTCGGAAATTTTTTCGTTTTAAGTTGTTATCATTTGTTGGTGAAAATCAAGTGGGTCTTGGCGATTTCTCTGTTTTTTGTTGATTTTAGGATGTGGATTTGTGATCCTTTTGGTTGCTTAGTAGAAGTATTACTACTACTCTTATTATATACGATTGATGTAAGATGTTATTGTAGTTTTTCCTCCAAAAGGGGAAAAAAGGGTAAGAAGATGTTGTCCTAGTTGGTGATACCCATGATCTAAGCGCCATTTTTTTTTCTTTTTAGGGTGACTTTAGTACACGGTTTTCAAATACTTTATTATTTACTCCGATAGCCTCTACGTAGGAGTAAGGTTTAACTGTAGTTGTATAGGTGGCTTGTGGAGGAGATCTTCAACGTTTTTCTTAGAATTTTGATTTTGTGGCTGTTGGATCTCTAGTATCATTGCTGCAATGATGCAGAGTTGGCACATCATTGCTAGTCTTTTGGGTGTTATGTTGAATTGAAGATATGTACACATACGGCTAGTATTCATTTATGTTAGTTATTAACGTAAAGCTTTAGTTCTGAGAAGCTCTGCATATTTTGGATATGTGAATTTATTAAGCTTTCTCAACACCTTTGTCAATGTGCTCCTCCAATCCCGTCTACCAGGGTAATTCAGTACAGGAAAATAGTAATTCGTGGATTTTTCTTTTCAGTTAGGAGGAGTTAAAATAGTGGGTTTCAAGTTAGATTTGATGGATCCGGGGGGTGATGAGCAATTAGACTTCGGAGATGAAGAATATGGAGGGAGTCAAAAGATGCAGTATCATGGAGGTGGAGCAATACCTGCACTTGCAGAGGACGAGATGATTAATGAGGATGATGAATATGATGATCTTTACAACGATGTTAATGTTGGAGAGGGATTCCTGCAGATGCAGCAGCGGCCGCGGTCTGAGACACCACTGGCTCCTCTTGGTGTGGGCAATGGGGGATTCCCAGCTGCTAGAGCAAGTGTTCAGGGTCCGAGAGCAGAAACAGTGGTAACAAAAGGGGTAAACATCCCTGGATCTGCAACTGAAGGAAAGTATACCAACTCTGGCATTAGATTTCCTGATCAGAAGAGGGGACTGGCATCTGATGTAGGTGCCCTGCCTGCCACTGATGCTTCTCAGAAAGGAAGGGCTCCAGAGATTATTCATAGCTCTCAAGCAGGAAATTTGGGATATCAAGGGTCCATGGCTGTTCCTATGTCACAAAAAGTTGGAGTAGATTCACTTAATATGTCAGGAAAAGTTACAGGGGAGCCTGGGCCATTGCTAAATCCAGTTACGGGTGGCTCCAGAGTCATTCCGCAGATGCCAGCTAATCATATGAGTTCAAGTTCGAATGTTAGTAGTATTCGCCCAGTTGTTACTGAAAATCAGGTAAGACCAGCAGTAGAGAATGGGAATACAATGCTCTTTGTTGGAGAGTTGCATTGGTGGACTACTGATGCAGAGCTTGAGAGTGTTTTGACCCAGTATGGGAAGGTCAAGGAGATTAAATTCTTTGATGAGAGAGCTAGTGGAAAATCTAAAGGTTATTGCCAAGTTGAATTCTCTGATCCTGCTGCAGCAGCTGCATGTAAAGAAGGCATGAATGGTCATGTTTTTAATGGGCGAGCATGTGTGGTGGAGCTGGCTACTCCACAAAGCATTAAACAGTTGGCTGCTTCTTATATGAACAAGACACAAGTCCAGTCTCAGTCTCAGTCCCAGCCACAGGGTAGGAGACCAATGAATGATGGTGCAGGTAGGGGCAATGGAGCTAATTATTCCAGTGGAGATCCTGGGAGAAACTTTGGGCGTGGAGGATGGGCTGGACGAGGTGGTCAGGGAATGCCCAATAAGGGTCCAGTAGGTGTACCTGGAAGAGGGAGAGGAACTGTTGGAGCGAAGAATATGATTGGGAATGCTCCAGGTGGTGGAAATGGTGTCACTGGAGGACCTTATGGTCAGGGCCTTGCAGGTCCTGCTTTTGGTGGCCCTCCTACTGGCTTAATGCATCCTCAGGCAATGATGGGTCCCGGATTTGATCCAACCTATATGGGTCGAGGAGCTGGGTATGGAGGCTTTTCGGGTCCTGCTTTCCCTGGAATGATCCCTCCATTTCCAGCCGTTAATCCCATGGGTCTTGCTGGGGTGGCTCCTCATGTGAACCCTGCCTTCTTTGGGCGAGGAATGGCTGCTAATGGTATGGGTATGATGGGGGCAGGAGGAATGGATGGACCTCATGCAGGAATGTGGACCGACACAAGCATGGGATGGGGCGGAGAAGAGCATGGTCGAAGGACAAGGGAGTCAAGTTATGGTGGTGAAGACAATGCCTCCGAGTATGGGTATGGAGAGGCAAACCATGATAAGGCTGCGCGGTCAAGTGCTGCTTCACGGGAGAAGGAACGCGGTTCCGAGCGTGACTGGTCAGGTAGTTCTGATAGAAGGCATCGTGATGAGAGAGAGCATGATAGGGACAGGTATGATAGGGATCACAGGTACAGGGAAGAAAAGGATACTTATAGGGAATATCGTCACAAGGAGCGTGACCCAGGTTATGAAGATGATTATGACAGGGGGCAACCTTCAAGATCCCGGAGCAGATCACGAGCAGTTCCAGAAGAGCATCACAGGTCTCGATCAAGGGATGCAGATTATGGGAAGCGGAGGCGCCTGCCATCAGAGTGATGTTATCAGGTGGTTGTTATTTTATAATGGCCCTTTGTGCATGAAAGCGCCAAAATTATCGGCTCTCAGTAGCATTTTCCAGGCTGCAGCGAAGCACCTTCAATCTGATTTCTGTTTATGCTGCACACAAAGTGGCTTCTAGTCTAAAGAAGTAAGTCATTCTGTGAGGATGCTGGCAGAACAGATTTCGTTTGCTTTATTCTTCACTGCAGAATATAACATGATGCAAGACTTAATATTCGTACTGCAAACTTTAATTTTTTTTTTTCTACTAGGATATTCTGGTGGATTAGCTTTGTGGGTTGATACTGTGTTAACCCTGCTGTGAGCCACTATGGCTGCCCGCTTATTTCACTTTTTGGAGTGAATCGACATCTAGTGGGATAAAACTTAAGATACTCATATTTGGTTTCACTTGACGTCTTGGACCTATATATTTAAGTATATGTGTGACTTAACTATGCTTATGCTTTATTTGCAAGCACCATTCTTCATTTTTTTGGGTTTGAAGTTGGAATTTTGAGGTTAAAATTGAATCCTTGCTGATTTTGTGTGAGTTTGTTTTGTAAGTTTCATGCGTATCCTTAGATCATTTGCGGAGTGTTGGCAAATAGCTGAGTAACTGAAGTCCCTTTTATTGTTTCACATGTTTGGAAGTGATGCTTTTATCCTCTAAAGGGTCTGTGTTGTCATAAGATGTATGGGCTATGTATGCGTAACATATATATGGTAAGATATCCTCTAAATGTTGTGCTACTATGCAGAGCTACTTACCTTGAATACGTCCTTTGCATACCTTGAGCATCCTTTAACTGCCCTTATAAGTCAATGTTTTAGGTAATGTGCTCAAATTGTTTGTATAGGGTAAGAATGATATGTAACATAATTATCAATTTTCTTGATGAACAAGCGATGTGTGTTTGCAAGTTGTCTCTCACTGTCAATTCTTTGACCATCTATTGCATGCGAGACTCGCTTATGAAATGTCATCTGGTGAAGTTTTGGTCATGACCCCTGATCAATCGGAGTACACCTATATGGATCATGTATGCCTGGTATTTCAGAAATCAGCCAAATCTTTTAACCATAGGTTGCACTTTTAACATCTTCATGAGAGGCTGCAAAGTTAACCTGAATAGCAAAGTTTATGTACTTCGTGTAAAATTTTTTGAAAATGCAAAATCCTGTGCCTTTGAGTGTTGCTCCATCCACCTTTGTGCGTGTATAGTAAGTAATAATTATCTTATGACTGAGAATGGTTTGTATTGTAGGAAAGGAAATAAGAGGATGAATGCACACCTTTTTGTTTTGTTTGTGGGGGATATTTTTTTCTTTTCTTTTTTTTTTTTTGGCTGTCCATATCATATGCAGTTAATATATAAATATCGTGATTTGGCTTTTTGATAGTACCCTTTTGATAAGTATTGACATGGGCTCTAATAATCATATTCAGGGAGCAGAGAGGCAACTCTTTGTTTTGTGACTAAGTCAGCTGAATTGGTTACTTGAAGGAAGATAAGATAAACTGGTCGCTATTCTTGGATTTCTTTGAAAACATTAGTCGTCTACCTAGTGTGCCAAAGAAGCCTTAATCATACTGGCTGCATTTCGTTTTCCTCAAGAACTTAGTGTAATGTTCATAAGTGATGCTCCTGCAAGAAAATGTATAAACACTGTAAAATTCACCAAATTGTAACATTCAGGGCCATTATAGTTTATTATTCATGTAGCTACCATATTTGAGTGTCCACTTTTTTTTTTTTTTCATAGATCCCATGTTCTAGGTTTCATGTGTAATAGTGCTTCAGTATCGCTGTCCAATTTGTGAGGTATGTAGCTTGAGGCCAATCCTTTTGTATATGATGTACTGTATATGATAGCACTGGTCCTGTTCATGTGAGTTTTTTTTTTTTTTTTGCCCCCTTCCCACTTGTACTGTATGTTGGAGTTGGGTTTGCTACAATATCTCAAGGGGATTTCATTTTGTTGATGGTGCTTGTACGGGTCTGAGCTTATGAAGCATGAGATATATTCTCATTGTTCTTTGCAAATTGTTGATCTTGTATGTCAGAAACTGCACTCCTGTGTATGGTGGAATTGGTGGCAAAAGAGTCGGATTTAGTAGTTGTATAGGATAGCACAAGTAGGGTGCCAACTGTAGGAAGTTACTGTAATATTCTCAAGGATTTGATCTGGCATATTTCTTCATGAGCTTGAGGATCCCGTTTTCCATCCTTAAAATGTAATTTAAATTTCTTTGATTTTTCTAGTCCATGGAATGTAAATGTTTTGCACTGGATGGGGTTGGGATAAGTGGTCTCTCTTTATTGGGGTCACCCGCTTTCTACTATATCTGTTCCATGCTTTTCTAATCTCGTTTGTTTGCTCGTCTAGAGTTGATTTGTGCATAGAATCGTATTTTCCGTCTAGGTAAATGAGAAGTGAGATGTTGAGATAGCAAGACCATAACCTTTTCTCCCACTTCCATTTGTCACTGGAGACGTACCTCTGTTGTTATAGCTTGCTAACTTTCCCGCAACTGTATTTGTCAGTCGAGTACGTCCCCTAGTTTGCCTTCAAATATCAGCCCTTGTATCCCCCAATTCTGTGTATTTTTACAGCAAGTAGTTCCATCCAAAATCCTTGCTGCTAACTTGCAAGCCCTGAAAACCAAGATGACAAGGATAGACCACTGAGATTATTAGAAGTACCAAACCATTACTTTGTTGTGTTTGGTCCAGAACTTGTGGATGCTAGGTGGGTACGATTGTCTCCTCTAAGTATGAGCCGATGAATTGAGAGGAGATAAACTCGTCCATTTTGGGCGACTTGTGCAGTTATACCCTAGACCTAGACACGGTAATATGAACTATGCAGTTTGACGCCTCCTGCATTTCATTTGCTGCCTACCCTTCTCACGAAATACTTCTATGAATTGAATGGGCGACGTTACCCTCCACATTTCAGTTATTCCAGGCTAATTATGCATTTATACTGTGCACATGTAATTTTGTGTGTCAGTCATAGTGAGGACTGTTGTGATGTGCATCTCACCTATTGCTGGAATCATTTACCCCAAAAAAAAAAAAGAAAAAGGAAAACTATTGGTGGTATCAATGGCTGAGCCACATTGAGCTGATGGCGGTAATTAGCAAAGAAAACTTCCATTTTGCTTGATGTTTCTTTTTAATTGCCGCCCTAAATTGTTCAATATTACTCCTTTCGCTCAGATTGCCCCTAAGAAATCTATAATACAAAATTGTAACATAACGAGTTATATGGGATTTTAATAACATAGTCAAGTTTTTGGGAGTCACCGGCTGTGATATTTTTCACGATCAA
Source organism: Gardenia jasminoides (assembly GCA_013103745.1). Taxonomy (NCBI): domain Eukaryota; kingdom Viridiplantae; phylum Streptophyta; class Magnoliopsida; order Gentianales; family Rubiaceae; genus Gardenia; species Gardenia jasminoides. Next base: position 43,229,818 of record CM023105.1, read on the forward strand.
AAAATAATAACAAAGGAAATATACGATTGCATCTTCATATATTATGCTTGGTTATTGATGTTATTTTCTTGCTTACCAAAAAAAACACTACTGGCTTAGGCTCTTAGATCCATCCCCCGTGGATAGCTGGTACGGTCTAGCTGGATTACAAAAAGGCTAGATGCTTGTATCCTTCTTTTAAGTACGATCACAGGCTAGGAGCCTAGTAAGGTGAATCGAGGTTTCATCCCCACTAGTACAGCAATTTTACTGCCAATATTTACCTAAAACTTTTCTTTTTTTTATTATAAATTGGTTTCTAGTATAAAATTGGTGGACTGTAATAACTTAATGATAACTCATGGTTCCAAAACAAAACCATTGCTGAAAACATGCAGGGCCTTTCGGGGGCAGCTTCAATTGAAGGACTCAGAGAAACTTAAGCCCCGAAATCCACGTTATCCGAGACATCCATTCCCCCATTTCCCATTCCCACCCTTGGCTGACACTATAACAACCCCTCCATTTCACCATCATCTGCCTCCATTGCAGTGCTTCTCTGTTGCATCAAGAGAAATTGCTGCACATTTTAAAGAGTTAAAAAAAGAAAAAAGAAATAAAACTACAAGAAGCTTTGTGCAGCAATGGCTCGTCAAATTGTTGTCCTCGCTCTCATCTTCTTTGCCATTGTTGGCATCGCTTCTGCCACCCCCCAGGCTCCTATTCCCCCCCAGTCAGACGCAGGTATCGAGCCGGCACCCGATAACAACGTCATTGGCACCGTTGATGGTTCTGGTGGTGAGGACGATGCTGCACCTGTTGGTGCACCGGTGTCACCGGGAACTTTCTCCCCCGTCAGCCCTGCCGAAGCACCAAATGGCAGCGGTTCAACCGTTCTTGAAGCATCTACCGTTGCCGGCCTTGTCGTCTCGGCCTTTGTGGGTTCATTTTTGTTCTAAATCCTAGTCCACTCAGATGTGGGAAAAGTGGTCGTATTGCTCGTCCTTGTGATCACTGAGTCTGTATTTTCTAAAAAATTGAATTATATACTTTGAAGCACCCCAGAAAATGCAGAACAAATATTGGACGATAGAGTTTCACTAATTTTTTTGGTGTTCAATTCAAGGCTCCTTTTTGTGTGTTTCTTCTTTCTTTCTTACTCCCCTCCGTCCTTCCTCATTGCTCGAAAAATTCTCCACTTCCCAATTTTGTGTATTACTATTAACCAACATGCTACAAGAGTTAATAAAGCGTCTGTTTACCACAATTGTGAAACTGTTGCGATGCCACTTTGCTACTTTTGCTGTTGAGACAACTGGTGAATAATATGATGGTGAGTATTCAAGTAAAATTTATGAATGTTGAGAGCGTGGAAAAATCAAGAACACAAAAACCCTTTTCCTCTGGATGATTTGATCACATTTGAGCTTTGGAGTGTGCAACAAGCTGTTTCATTCAAGCTTGCCCTGTCGGGGTATAATATAACCAACCATGGAGCGGGAGGGTAGCAATGGCCAATGCCTACGGTGATTGGGCTGGTATCAAGATGCGAATCCTGTAAAATCACACTGCTTAAGTAAAGGCATGATCATAAGCACGGATAATAACCCACGCCTTCTCTTAAAATGTGGTTGAAGACGTGATTTTTCCAATACAACGGTCCAGCTATATCCGCCTGTCCTCTAATGTCTAAAGGACTATATACGTCATTAATCGAAGGAGAAAAGGTTTAGAGAAAATTTTTGCGAACGACTTTTACAGAAACTGAAGTAGCATAGAAATTAAAAACAAAAAAACAAAAAAAAAAGGGTTGTGAAATCTATGAGGAACTCCAACCTTCAAAAAAGTCTCCACAACCCTTGATAGGATATGTATGCCCTATGTTGTGTCATAACTCGAACAAGTGGACAGCCACATTCTAGGTCTCATTTGGTTATGATAGCTTGTTAATTTTTTTTTTTTTTGGTGATACAGATACTTTTAATTTATCAAATACAAGGCTATTTAAGTTACAAAAAATTAGTTACCAAATATTCTAAGAACTTTTAATGTTTAAAAGCATTTTTTTTAAGCGTACTACAACTCCAAATAAGACCTTACTCTTAAGAACGTCAAAGAAATGTGTGATACACAAAAAACTAGAAACACGAAGGATTAAACTAGTAACCCTTTGCATAAGCATTTTTTTCTTGTCAATTTATACTACATATCCAAATTGAGTTCAATATAGTATAAGTTCATGCAAAATTGACATGAAATCAAATTAAACATATGAGCAAATGTTAGTCTTTGTTATCTTCATAACTCATAAGTTTGAATTAGACTTGATCACACAATAAAATAAAACAAAAATTCATTAGTAAGTCAAAAACTATGTGCGAACTGGATAGCAGTTTTTTATTAGATAAAACTCATCTATGCTGATTAGATTCATTGGAGCTTAAATTAAGCATAAACATAATTGTAAACTAATTATTAAAGTGGAATTAAACCCGAACCCAACGAATTTCGGTTCTACGGTCACGCCTTAATTTTAACCCAATAACCGGTTCGGGCCAAGCAGAGGGGAAAAAAAGAAGCGGGAGTATAAAATGAGGGAGGGTTTTCGCATAAATGGAAACGAGTTGCGGAGTTAGGGCAAAGCCAAACTTCTGAAAGCTTCTGGAGTGGGACTGCAACCAGTATCCGTTCCTCATTACTCATAGAGCCCTCATTTTCACTTCTATTTTCTCTCTCTTTTTCGGAATCTCCGGCGGGCCTTCAGATCGGATCCCCGATAAATGGCGTTGGCATTCGATGAGTTTGGTCGGCCGTTCATTATAATTAAAGAGCAAGAGTCGAAGACTCGATTGCGAGGCCTCGATGCTCAGAAAGCTAACGTTGCTGCTGGAAAGGCCGTCGCTCGTATTCTCCGGACCTCACTTGGCCCTAAAGGCATGGATAAGATGCTTCAGAGCCCCGACGGCGACATAACTATAAGTATTCTACTAATCTCTTCGTACTCTTCCCTTCATCTATGTCATTAAATTGTAGAAATATGTTGGTTTTGTGAGGTTTATTAGTGACTTGTAACTGTCAAAGTATCTGCGTGACTAGGCTCGGATTTTAGGAGCTTCATTGCTGAAATTTAAAATTTTTGATTTAATTTTAATTAGTAATTGTAATTAGTAGATTTCTAGGTAAAGTCTGATAAAGGGTTGGTACTTGGATTTGTGTAGGATATTTGAGAGTGGAACGCAGCTAATTTAGCTGAAAGTGGATGATGATATTTACTGAACGTTGCAAAATATAAATCCTTGATTAGATTGGCAAATTGACGAGTGTAGGAAAATTTGCTGGAGATGTAAGATAATTAAAATTTGCATGACGAGCTTGCAGTTTCTTTAGCATTCCATCCCTGCATTGCTTTGCTAGTTGATTTACTGCACTGAATGGTGCTTGTTCTTTCCTTTTTTTAATTTTTTTTTGAATTCTCTTTGTTAGCTCACTCCATTGTGACTATGTAGTCAAGTTTGGAAGTGTCTATGACGCTGGTTGTTGACTTTCCAGAAGTGTTTGATTGACATTTGAATTGCAGTGTTTGAACTTTTGGTATTTAACTGTTGGAAAGAAGATGTCGTTAGGTTATCTAGACTCAAATGTACTTGGTTTATGTTTGATATTTAGGACCCTGATGGAGAACACATGCCATCTTTGGTGTCTGTATCGACTTTTTCTTGTGCCTTTTTAGAATCAATATGCCATCTTTCCACTTGTCATACTTGAATGCATGCCACATCTTTCATAGAGCATATGCTGTTCTCGGTGAAGTGGATAAAAAAATAAAGAAAGAACAAAAATTAATGAAAAGAAAAGGAAGAGTTGTCATCTATCTTAACTTTCTTCTCTGTTCTGAGGTTTTCTAATACTTGACACCATGATTTGCAGCAAATGATGGTGCAACAATCTTGGAGCAGATGGATGTTGACAATCAAATTGCAAAGCTGATGGTTGAATTATCACATAGTCAAGATTATGAAATTGGTGATGGAACAACTGGTGTTGTTGTCATGGCTGGTGCACTCCTTGAACAAGCTGAGCGGCTACTCGAACGTGGTATTCATCCTATCCGGATAGCAGAAGGATATGAAATGGCTTCAAGGATAGCTTATGAACATTTGGAGCATATAGCACAGAAGTTTGAGTTCGATACCACAAACACAGAGCCTTTGATTCAGACTTGTATGACTACTTTATCTTCAAAGATGTAAGTACCAAGTTTTTCAATCTTTGGTATATTTTTGCATGTCTTCAAAATGATTGTTCTGTATGGTAATTGGTGTTATAGGACATTTGTTACAACTAATAATCCAATGAGAAATGTAATATAGATTTTGTGTATTGTTATATTGCTCTGGTATGTCATTTGGTCAAGGGACTGATGTTACTTCCTGCTGTTGTCGATGATGGTCAGTTTCCTGCATGGAACTTAAGTTTTCTGGTGATTGATTAAGATGATCTTTCTACACATTTTTTTGTTTGGCATAATAGGTAGATGTTTCTGTTATAAGTTACAGATACTAAACTTGGTTATATATTGCTGGATAGCTTTATAATTTTGGTCAAGAGATCATCATGGTTCTCTCTGCTCTTTCTCTCTCTGAACAAATGAACTTGAGTAGAGAAAAATCAAAGTGGTTAGATGCAAAGTTTTAATTGAAAAGTATGACCTTTTTGCATGCTTTTAAATCATTTTTAAAGTTTCATAAACTTCTTAAGTTGTTTCATCTTCTGAATTTTAGTGCCTTTAAAATTTTGCTGCAGTGTGAATAGATGCAAACGCAGTTTGGCTGAGATTGCTGTCAAAGCAGTTCTGGCAGTTGCAGATCTAGAGAGGAGGGATGTGAACCTGGATCTGATCAAGGTAGAAGGGAAAGTAGGTGGAAAGCTGGAGGATACTGAGCTAATATATGGAATCATTGTTGACAAAGACATGAGTCACCCGCAGATGCCCAAGGAGATACAAGATGCAAAAATTGCTATTTTGACTTGCCCCTTTGAGCCACCCAAGCCAAAGACCAAGCATAAGGTTGATATTGACACAGTGGAAAAATTTCAAACATTGCGTCAACAAGAGCAGAAGTACTTTGATGACATGGTACAGAAATGCAAGGTAATATTGCATGAAGGGCTATAATTGTGGAAGAGAATCGTAGAAGTAACGTAGCCCGGCTCTGGTTTTAGTCCTTAATGCAAATTGAGAAAAAGAGTGGATACTTAATTTGTATATCTAGTTTTGCTTTGCTTGCCATTATTTTAGCCAAAAAGGAATGGAAACACCGAGGTTTCTCTTAGAACTTGGTTCCCTTTCCTCATAGATTGAGAGATATTTTCGTACTAGTTAGGAATGCTGCAACCTACTTGCCCTCCCTGTTGGTTTCTTTTAGAATTTCTAAACAATTCGTACATGTTATTGAATTATAGAAATTATAAGTCTAATTTCTAGAAGGCTCAGTTTTTTGGATGCTTGAGTAGTATCATGATTTCTTTACTAATCTCAATATAACCTGAGTTTCAGGATGTTGGCGCTACCTTGGTAATCTGTCAATGGGGTTTTGATGATGAAGCAAATCACTTGTTGATGCACAGAAACCTACCCGCTGTACGTTGGGTTGGTGGTGTTGAGTTAGAGCTGATAGCGATTGCCACAGGTTTTTTGTTTTAGTTTCCTCTAAGAGTTTTACTTTTTTGCCTGCTGTTTCTGCATGGTCATGTTAAATATATATGTTTATCTTGTTCTATTGTTTGCTTAGGTGGAAGAATTGTTCCAAGGTTTCAAGAGTTGACACCAGAAAAGCTAGGCAGAGTATTTCCCATTTCCTTCTAGTTGCTTTCTGTATATTATACAGATAAATGTTTCCATTCCTGCAGTCATATTTGCAATGGATATTTCTTGTGGTCAGATAATGTAGGTTAGAGCACTACTTCCTTGACTTTTATAATGGGTGATTCTGTTGATGAGTCTGGCATAACATCATCACTATTTCTGCAAATGAAACTTTGTCATTATTAATAACAAAGAACTGGAGAGCCCAAGTAAGATTTTTATAGGCTTGTATGTATTCAAATTTAGTCCTATAATTTATTGAGCTAACAAATGTTATTTTTAGGTTATATCCACGTAGGTCTCAGTAATGATGAGAATGTTGGTTAATTATGTTATATTTTAAAAGACATTTGACTTTAGATCTGCATTGATACTGATTCTCTACTATTCTCCCCTTGTCTTCTCTAAGGTTTGATTTTATCTTTGCGGCAAATAAACTTCATGCTCGAATTTATTACAGGTTAAACTTAGAATCAAGCTATATTAGGTAATTGAAATTAATTCTCCTTTTGTTCGAATTGTGGGTACATAAAGCTTGAGAGATGGCAAGTTGGTGCGCCTTGGGAGAGATAAAACGTTAAAACTTATTGCCCAGAGACATTGTTATGATCAAACTTTTATAGTTTATTTAGGGTTTTTAATTCCCTCTGCAAATGTGTTTGATTCAATGCTTGCTTTACATGTCCAGGCGGGTTTGGTTCGTGAAAAAGCATTTGGTACCACGAAAGATCGCATGATTTACATTGAGCATTGTGCAAATTCAAGGGCTGTTACAATTTTCATTCGTGGAGGTAGGTTGCTCCCTCCATCCATACTCCTTTGTCACTTATTTTATTGTAGCATTATTGTAGCATGATTCACATGAGCAAATTAAATGTCAGTGCATGCTAAATAGAGTTCATAATTTTTTAACTAAGTTGTTCGTTGAAGGTGCAAATCATCACAACCCAAATTAACATGCATTTTCTGCTTTATTATTATATTGCTTTAGGTAACAAGATGATGATAGAGGAGACAAAGCGTAGCATCCATGATGCTTTATGTGTAGCTAGAAATCTTATTCACAACAACTCTATAGTATATGGAGGTGGTTCTGCTGAGATTTCTTGCTCAATTGCTGTGGAGGCAGCTGCTGATAAGTATCCCGGAGTTGAGCAGGTAAGATGCTTATTGTGTTGTTTTAACTATTTAAGTGGCCAATGTGATATACTAAGGCTTTTCTTCCTGCTGCAGTATGCCATTCGGGCATTTGCTGATGCTCTGGATTCTATCCCCATGGCACTTGCTGAGAACAGTGGGCTCCAACCTATTGAGACAGTATCTGCTGTAAAATCGCAGCAAATTAAGGTAAGCTGGACTTGAGTTCCACATAGTGTCTTGCTTGAGTTTGTCTTCTTTGATTTACTTCGGGTGAAATGATATTGTTTTGTTGCCAATATCCTAAGTATGGCTTCCTATTTCATATCCAGGAGAATAATCCCTGCTGTGGGATTGACTGCAATGATGTTGGTACAAATGACATGCGTGAGCAAATTGTTTTTGAAACATTGATCGGGAAGCAGCAGCAAATGTTGCTTGCAACTCAAGTTGTTAAGATGATCCTTAAGATTGATGATGTCATCTCTCCATCTGATTATTGATTTTGAGTTACAAGAGACAGTTTTGTTTGTCTGCAAGAGTGCTGACAACATCGACGAGTGACCTCTTCTGGTTGGATGAATAGCATTCATGTGTTGGCATATTTGCTTTATAACGGTTAGACTTTTATGTGATTTATGGATTTATAATCCTCTGGAAGATGTATGATTCTCTTCATGATGGTTAGACTAGTATTGACACCAATATTTAGCTGAGCTTGTCCAGCACGGTTTTTGTTTGTAAATTAAAATCGTGCCTGTTGTCTTCTGTGACTAGTTACATGATGCCTCTTATAGTCTGAAGATGCACGACCTGTGCATCTTGCACTTAGATCCTTGGAATGTCCCCTCGAGAGAGAGAGAGAGAGAGAGAGAGGGGGGGGGAGGGGAAATCCATAAAACGTATGTGCAACTAGCGGGTCGGTAATGCCAAAAAGAGCTAGTACGTTTGTATAGACACTCGCAGGACTTCACCTACATTGATCTTCTTGGACCTTTTCTGCTGCTGCATTCTATCTCAGGAAATTGAGTAGAAACGATGATTAGTCTTCCATGTAGCGACATAATGGCACTAAAAGAGTTTATCATCGGATGCAGCAAGGTGAAATCTTTGGCTGTCTCAAAATTCATAGAGTTTACGCAATCAAGGCTGTCTCCAAACTCATGGAGTTTAGGCAATTAATGCCAGTTTGAGCAGCAAATCAATTTAAGCTGCCACTTTGGGTGATAAAGTTTGTTCACGTGTGAAACTTTGTTCTTGAAATTGTGATTTTTAGTGGTCGTAGCTTCAGACGACCGTAGTTTGGATCCTGACAAACTCCTGTGGCTCGACAAAAACTAGTAAAAGAATGTGCTGGTCTTGAGTTGCAGCCTTGCAGGAACTTTGGCAAGGGATTCAGCAGGTCCCAAAAACTATTTTAAGGTAACGGGAAATGTTATGCCATCCTCAGGCAACCCGGAGGAAGGGAGCTGGATCAGGGAATTGAACTGGTTGTGGGACTGAATTTTAGTGCTACAGTAAGATCCAAATCCTGTGGTGTATATCATGTTTAACGGCATACGTGAGACTCGAGATAATGTGTTACGTACTTGCATTGAATAATGAAAATGATCTACATTTTGAACCAGTGAATTTATAATCTGTTGAATTGAACAAAACCTTTATTAGAGGGTTGCATTGTAACCGTCCGTGCCTGAGGTTCCAAAAAGAAGGGGGGGGGGGGGGAGAAAATGAGGAGGGTTTTTTATTCTGACAACCAAGGGCCAGGGGTCCAACTTTAAGCTCACTCGAATTTAGGTAAGGTCAGTTTTATAACTTATTACTGCCATACGTTCCAAGGATAGTTGCCTCCGAAGCTCAGGGGAACGGTAGAGTAATTCACTGATCTATGGCTTCTTGGATTTGCCTAGAGCAATTAATAGCAGCACGGTTGAAGTGATTAATGTAACTCTGCTTTCTGGAAACAGGATCAAGTTCTGGGCATTCATATCGATGCAGCTCTTTTCATTTCAAAGGATCGCTTGGATTTATTGTTTCTGTCAGTCGTGTCAAACTAAACATGGTTAATCGATTTGTGGGCCTGAGGAGCAACCTTTCCATTGAGCATTAAGTAGGCGTCGCATGTTTGGGAAGCTATACCAGAAACAGTGTACCACTAAGACTTTGCATTAAAACTTGGATTATTTATAAAAACTCCCACTTAGGTATATCTATTTTTGCACTTTGCTCCTTAATATTATTTTTACTCACTTTATCTCCTAAATTATTAGTTGATTCTAACATTGTGTAATGATAATATCAAAAAGATATTTATACCCTTAATAGTAAAAAAAACTCCTCTAGCTTATTTTGCATCTTCTAACATCATTTTTTCCCAATTTGTTTGTTTGTCATTAAAATTATTAGCGAACTAATATATTTCATAACACCTAGGACAGACAATGTCTTAGAAATGATAACCCTAACGTAGTAATGAAAAAATAATATATGTATACATATGATCCTAATTAAATTTCATCCGATAATTATAATTATTTTATATTGAGAGAAAGATATTGCTAATTTCACATAATAATGGGAAAAATAACAAACTTGTTATTGAAAAATTAATATGTAAAATTATTATCAAAAGTATAAAAATACTCGAATATTGTCCGTTTCTTTTTATGAACGCATATGGTTGCACTTTTCTTTTAATAACTAGATATTTTCTTTATATGGGAATATGCATTTTCTTTTTGTTGGTAATACTTAAAAGAGAGTAACATGGTTGATAGGGGTTTCAAAGTTTTTGTGTTGGTTTTTTAATATAGACTGATCAAATGATATTAAAAATTGTTTGGATTGCTAAATTCATCAAAAAAAAAAATTTTTGTTACATCATAAGCACATTCCTCAATCATCTTTTTATTTTTTAACCATCTTTTTATTTCACAAACATCAAAAAGTATTACAATGTTACTTTAGAAAAATTTTCAAATAATCTTCAATTCAAACAAACCCAACCTAGAGATCTTTAATAATTATTTTTCTAGTTTATTTTTTCACTAGTAATTGTTGTTCTTTCCCCTTATCATGTGAAATGAGTGGGATATTTTCCTCCATCTAAAACCTGTAATTATAGAGATAAAAGTTAACAAGACATATATCCATAAGTATACAATAATTTTCATTAGGGATATTGATATGTGTTGAGTGGTTTTAGGTATAGGAAGCCAAATTAGGAAAAAAAAATGATACTAGAGAGTAAGGTGCAAAACGCGCTGTATCTTAAGGAGCGTGTTGGAGTTAACCGTTAGGGGTATAAATATCATTTTAACATTTTCGTTATACAAAGTTAAGAGTTGACTAATGGTTTAGGGGATGGAATGGAAAAAAAAAAATAACGTTAGAGCTAAAGTATAAAACTGGTTGAACCTTAAGGGAGTTTTTGTGATTAACCCTTAAAAGCTAACACAAGATGTCGGTCATACTCTGAAATTCGATTATTCCACCAATGATTGAAATTTGAAGGAGAGATAGAAAAGAAAAAAAAAAGATCAGACCAAGCAAACCTGCCAACTTTTTAATATTTGCATGATGGTGATTAGTGACATGATACAACTGGCTTCACTGAATTATATACGGAACTCATCAGCCCCTCGAATTCTTTATCTGGAAGCTGCGCTGATGTTGGTGAGACCAAATGATGTAAGGGTGATAATTATTACCACTAGTTTACATGGACACAAATGGCTTCAAGTTATTGTTGCCTAATATATATAATTATATAAGTAATTGCAGCAACTATCCTTGAGTTTTGGAAAATGGAAATGTTGGTGGATCAGCAGCTTGAGCCTTTCTTGCAGTTTAATGAGCCAGCTCCAGAAGTGAGGGAGGCAACCAGGGAAGATGGTCTGGCACTCAAGCTGGATGCCTTGGAGTAGCTAGAAATGGCTCCCGCCCCGGACTGAGTGAAGAAGGCACCGTTTAGCATCAAGTCCCCTTCAGACCTCCAGTTCCAGTTCTTCCATTCACTCTCTGGTGCAGCCGTGTGTTTTGTAACCTTTACCAGAACAATTCACACCGACTCAGACTATGATTGGTTATTGAAAATGTTAAAAATAATTGAATGCTACTCTTAATGCTTTAAATAGCAATCCGCTTCTTTAAAGAGGTGTTTTGATTAATGTGGCCCTTCACCCCCCAAAAAAGTAATAAAAAGAAAAAGATAATGATGTGATCCAAAAGGGAGAAACAAATGAAGAATAGGGGAGTAAAATAAATAAATAAATAAATAAATAAATAAAAAGAGCCTCAGAGTTAAGGATAGCGATGGATTATTACTACCTCTTTGCTGAAAATAGCATCTGGTGCAAGAAATCGGTTGCCTTGGCTATTGATGGTGGGAGCAGCGCTGCCACCAATTGCATACATTTCCCAATGGGTGTAGTCGTTGTTCACCACATGGAAGTATCCATGCCTACATCTGCAATAAGATATCGAGTTAGGGCACATCAAAAATCATCCTCGGAAGGATGGCGCCTTGAAATTCAATTGATTATTGAGGTTCTGCGTCTGGCTACTGTTTTTACCTGGGCATCCTCTGCACTAGCCCTTCACCAAAATGGTTGAAAGCTATAGTGACTTGCATATTCTGGTCCTGCAAGTAGGTGTCACTATGGCCTAAAAGCATAACCTTGTTGTGATGCGTGAAGTAGTTGTTAGAAATGGTAATGGCTGTAGATCCATGAATTGCATCAATTAGACCATCACGGCAGTTGGACAGAGAGCAATGATCCACCCAAACATGGCTTCCTCCAAAGATGGTGACTCCATCGCCGTCTGAGAGCGTTCTCCATCCGTAATGTTCAGGTGAGTCTCTCACATATGCATTTCCACCTTGCTTGCAATCGTGGATGTTTAGGCCATGAATGATAATATTAGTTACATATTGTACAGTAATGCATGGTCCTCCTGCAACGTGGACGCTAGCACCTCTACCATCAATCGTCTTGAACGAGTTCATCATCAGCTCTTCCTTGAGCTGGATGACCATATCACGAGCAAATATAATCCACAAAGGTTCATCTTGTATGACACCATATCGAAGAGTTCCAGACTCAGGATTCACAGGATCATCTCCATTGTCCGTGACCACGTACATTTTACCATCTCTTCCACCAACAGCATCCTTGCCAAATCCAATCGCGCAATCAGCTAAGCGTTGGCGGTTATTCTCCCAATTGGGGTCGCACCTCCAGCAATCATCAATAGGGTTGCCAGTGCCACAAGAAAGAAAGCCCAAATTTCTTCTTGATGCATTTATTTTCCTGCAGAAAGTATTCATCCAAGAGGTGATGACAATGACTAGTACTTGTACCTTGTAAGTTGTGACCAATTATGAGTTCTATAATGTGCAATTAGTAGTAGTCAGTGACATTGCAGTCTAATGATTGAATCCTACTTCATAGTGAGGCAACTAAAGTAGTAAGCACGAATTGCTGGAATGATATTACCACAATTCAAAGATGATGAAGTGGTTATTATGAACCATACATACTCGTTTACTTCTTGCACTACTAATTCGGGGTCTGGCACCGGTGAAGACAATGTGTTAGTTGAGGCCAACAGAAGCAGGAAAAACAGAATGGAACGTGGCATTGTAGCCGTCTGTTCCTAAACCTGTCTGGAAATGTGAGGTCCGGGTATAGCAGAGAAATTGGGAAGGTAGGAAATTGTACGAGTCAAGCTGGAAAAAGGTTTATGTTTATATACAGTGTGAGGGTTGGACATAAAATTGATGGGATAATAACAAAAACCTCCCTTGAGGTTCCTCTTAATATCACTTAGTTCCCCTAAGGTTTTAAGAATATCATTTACCTCCATTATGTTTATTATTGGTGCAACAAAATTCTAAAAAACCCTAAACTCTCCTTTTGCTCATTTTGCTAAATAAAAAAAAAATTCCTACACCACTTTCTTTACTTCAAGAAAAGTTATTACCTAAAAAGCAATCTTTGGTTGTACCATCATATTACAAAACTATAGTCCAAAAAAATATAAATTAAAAAAAATAAAAAAAGACATCTATAAAGAAATACACTAGCATCAATTCAGCTTTATATGTTCAAGATTAATTTCTCATGAACTTTATTTTTTTCCCAACCTCTTCTCAAACCATGACTGAACCTTTAAGTTGTGTTAAATCATTATAAAAACTAACTCAATATAAATAAAGAAATCATATGCCACTCTATCATAATCATAAAAAGAAAAAGATAACTAAAATTTAATTTACTATAATTTAGAAATAGAAATTTCCATAGTTATCTAAAAAATGAATAATAGAAAATATTGGAGGAAGTGAAAAAAGAATAGACCGACCTTTGTTTCCCTTTTTTGTAATTTTTTGAGCTCCATTTATTTGATATGTGAATCAAGTGGGGGTTAATACAATCATTTTATAATTATCAGGGGAAGATAAATGATATTTTTAAGATCTCTGAGAGCTAAATGATATAAGGAATAACCTCAAGAGATATTTCTAATATTATCCCAAAATTGATTGAAGAAAACAATGAGGGCCTACATGCTCCTGTTTTTCTAAATCTGTACCTTTACAATGTGGTTCTCTGTTACCAAGTCATTTACAATTATCAGTAACGGCAGGACTAGTATAAATTTCCCCCCCAACTTACACAAATTTATAGTTAAGGTCCATGCATGTGACTCGATTTTGCGCTCAACGGCCCCCTCAGGCTTCTGCTTACATGGAGCCTATTAAAGCTTCTCACATTTACTAATGGAGTTTGCAGATGAAGACTAGTACCAGTACCACTGCCTAAAAAAACAAAGGCAAACACATTTGATACACTTTTTTTTGCCCTTTAGTTTCTCTTTCTTTTTTTTTTTTTTTTCTAGTACGATTAGTTTTAAGGATAACTTTTTTTATATATATTATCAGTGTATAATAATTTTTTTTTTAGCATTACCAGATTCGGATCATATCATGTAACAAAAATCTAAATTTGGTACCATTACTTTCTCTGTTCAGGATAGTGCCATAAGTCTTAAATATATCAGTTGTACTTTTTCGCGGCCGTGGAAGTAATTTAATTCTCTGCTTTTGTTCTGAATATAAACAGTGACACGGCCGTGGGTGCGACAATGGGTCATCAACCGGTCATCAATCGTCCTCTGACACTGTTCACATGCATGCATAATAGTATCGCAGCAAAATTCCACCGACAGTTTTAAAATTGCACCGTTCATCTTAGTAGCTGTCGGTGGGGTGCTTGATCAAATTAGAACATCCTAATTCAAGTCCAGTCCTCCTCCGTTTCCACTTTCCACTAATATCGATTGATGCTTAAGCTGGAGATTTCCCGTTGGTGTGTCGATTTGACAGTTGAGTTTTTTACCAAGTTTGCATGCTACTAATTTTTTACCTACTTTTACTACAAAACCTTAAAAAACTTCCAAAATTTTAATACAAATTTTTAGCAAGTTTGTATAAAACTTGTTTGTTCCCTACATTATCTGCAAGAATCCTCAAAAAACTCCCAAAAATTTTAATATAACACCTACAAATTTTTTCTACAACTTCTAAAGTAAGTTACAATAGAGTTTTATACAAACTTCTAAAAAACTTAGCTGACAAACAAGGCTGCACAAGAGGATCATTGGATGGGGACTACACATGCAGACTTTGGCAGATGCGATACTCTTTTAAACCTGATGACAAACTTCCAGCCTAATTCTGGCTCTATGTACATTTAAATTTTCCCCCCTCTAAAGTAGCAACAAGAAATATTTTGATCATGGCCGGTTTCTTTGAGACCTATATCTTCGTTAACCAAAAACTGCTGGGATCTCATGGATCACCAAGACCAGATATTAAATTACCCTGCAGGGATGTTTGTCGGAATTCAATAAATTAATCTCCTGCTGATTCACTTAAAAGGGAAAGAGGGGGGAACAAAAACGTTTGCCTCCAGGATATTCAGGCTTGATTGAAATAGATTCCCCACCCCTTTGTGCGGGTAAAGAAAGAAGTACAGCTTTCAAGAAAGCAGGTATCCGTCGTTCATTCATTTCTGAATAATGATAATGGTACGGGTGGCGAGAATTGCAAGTCACTGGCTTCTTCGAGCTTCCCCATGTCACGTAGTTCATTGTACCCCACATGGGGACACCGTAGATTCCGATTCCGTACCATCAATCTCCTTCGGGAATGAAGGTGGGCATTGTTTTTGGGGAGAGGGCATGTTCTTCCATGTGAGTTTTGCTGCCCTCCCGTTCCTTCTAGTCTTGTTTCAATCCCACGTAGGGGCTTACGGCCTTAGGCCCCTCGGCTGAACATGATGGTTTTTCTCATTTTGTCAAAGCAGTCTATTTGGATCAATAGGGCTTCTTCAGGATACCCCATAGTTGCTTTTTTAATTTGGTGGGAATGGGATCAGGAGTTTGAACTGTTGCTTTATCTAGTCTAGTTAATTCGCCACCTTGATTGTGAATCTGTTGCGATTCAGGGCTGAGCAGAACCAGTTTGCTTCTTGACATGTTTAGATTCTGAAAGCATTCTGCAATTAACAATAAGCCAGAGCGTGGACTAGACTCCTTTCCTGTAGTGCTACTTTTAATCGAAAATGATTAGGCCATAGCCCCAGCATTTACTATATATGGAAGGAAATCAACAATTAAATTAGTTGATCCAAAAGGAATCTATGAAGAACACACAGAAAAGGACTGTCAACATTCTCATAGACACACTCCAGCCACATGTTCAATCTTTTATAGCCATTGAAATACACACAGAATTCATGCACGTCATATGGTAATATGCTGCTACTCAATGATCACTTACAGCCAAGAAGCACAGCTTGCTCAACCTCATCTGCAACTCATCTTCTTGATTATCATTATTATAGCAGCACATTTTCTTGCTCCAGACAAATCCCAGTGAGTATGAGATTCATATTATGCTCTACCTGAAAAGTACCATCAGTCCCATTTCAGTGAGGACCATTATTTTAGATTGACATGTGATAATTTGTTGGGATAGCAAACAATATTGTTACATCAACTGTTTTGGAGGCTGTAAAAGTACTTGGTAATAGTCCTGTACGTCAATAAACCATGAATGTAACGCAATGCCACTTTGCGCTTTGCCTGTTTCTTATACTATAATACTACGCAAGCGCTTCGAGTTCGCATCGACCCAGTTTACCAAATTTAGTTTGTGAAGAAGAAAAGATAGTGAGAAGTCAAAACCAGTGAACGAAAATGATGGATATATCGGTTGTGTGCATGGCCTACTGCAAAACATAATTGGTACTGAGGAAGGATTCTTGCTTCCCTCCTCTAATCAGGGCTAGTGTGTGACAGAATGTTCACCGTAGAACATATACGGCCGACAACTCTCAAGGTAGAAAGAAGGGTCTCTAAGCTAGATGTTGTCACCTGTATATTTATCCCTACTAGACCATTATGCGTATTGTACTTACAGTTTGCCAAGAGCTGACAATGAAGTTGAGTTTATGGTGTCCTGGTCAGTGGTGGATGAAACATACTGTCTGTGACTAATTTAAGACTCAGAACAGTCACAATTATAATACTTTAGACTACTAACTAGGTCAACTAGATCGATTTATGTTTTAAAGGGTACCCTTTAATGACTGCAAAATACAAAATGTTAGATCCCCTCACAGTTCTTATTTATTTATTTTTTATTCCCTTTCTTCTTCTTTGTCTTTTGGAAAAAAAATTAAGATTTATTAAGATTTAATAGGTCAAGATATAATTTTTTAAAATTATCTCCTCTTCCTGTTGGAAAAATGATAAGAGAAAGAAAAGAAAAAAAAAAGAGAAATGGTTAAAGGGTACATTTGTCAAATTATAGATTTGACTTAGACTTTCTAATATTCACGTCAGTTTTAATGAAATAATTAAGGATTACACTCTAACTTAATACGGAAAGATTAGATGGATAGTAATGTAGGAGGGATTATAGAGGTAAGAGATTCTAGATTTAAGATCTCCTTTTCTTTAAATAAAAAAAAAAAGAAAAGAAAAGACACTCTAGCATAGGAGGTTGAAATACCTTTTTTTTTTTTTTGGATGAAATTGTTGTGGATAAGCTAAGCAAATTGTGTGGATCTTTTAAACGACACAATTTTTTTTTTGTTGCGGATAAACTAAGCAAATAGTGTGGATCTCTTTAGACGACCTACTTGTCTTGGACTGTGGATAAACTAAGCAAATGGTGTGGATCTCCTCAGACGGACCATTTTTTGTGTTTGTGTGTGTATCTCTTTAGACGGACCTGGTTTTTTAATTTTTCTGGATGAAACTGTTGCGGACAAACTAAGCAAATGGGGCCTCGTTACGATGCTCACACCTGTGGTATGAAGGACGATTGGACAAGTCGGGTCTGGCAACGTAAGTGGTCCATTAAATTTAGTTACAGCCGAAACAAGCATGTCAATGAGTCATGATGTGAGTAGGGTTTGAGTTTAATTTATCAAATTCAAACCCTACCTAGGTCCAACATAAAAGATTCATGGGTGTAGGGAGGATATATATATATATATATATGTATGTATGTATGCATGTATCAAGTGGATTGAATACAATAAGACTGTTAGATTAAAGGATACACTCTTTGAGTTCATAATATTGTACTCAACTTCTTGAATTTTAATTTTATTATTTAAAAATAAAAATTGGATGGTATTTATATTATTTTTGAACTTTATGTATTTTCAAAATATTTTTATTTTAATTCTTTGCTATATTTTAAAAAAAACTATAATCAAATGCTTATTGTATACCTAAATCCATGAGAACTCGGGTTCGGATTCACTTTTTCAGACCCATAAAAGTCTAGATCTCGGTGTGGATCTAATTAAATTTAATAGATTTGAAACTAGTTCAAAAGTATCTAACCTAGATCCTATCCATGGACATGCTTAACAAAAAAAAAAATCTAATGCTAGCTTCATTAAGTGTTCTAGAACCAGTCTGCTCCAAGTGAGACTTGGTGAGTTGGGCTTGGGGCGTCTTTGTCTTAGACCTATAAGTTCGCCCTATGGATCCTTGAAGAGACTTGAGTATTGCGTCAGCCCATAGATCTCGTTTGGACCTTCAGTCAACATCCCGCAAATGTTCTGCAGTGTCCGTTGAGCCACACATATCTCTAACAAGGCCCAAGGCCTGAAACCTCTAACAAGAAAAGGGTATGACAATACCATCCACCCGAACCCACATGATAATGTTAGGGGGCCACACCACACGGATGGGAGGATGGGTGGGTACAATTTCTATTAAACTACTCAGAATTCCAGACATGTTAGAAACCGAATAAACTCCCTCTTCCAGGACTCGAGCTGTTTTAAAGTTTTCAAAGTCTTGTCTTCTGCCTTAAAATGCTAAGACAAATGGATTTAAAATCTTTCAAAATCGCTTTGCTAAATTTCATGCCACGCTACTTGTATTTCATAGCAATCGTCCATCAACTGATTGTTCTCATTGCTACCAGGAAAAGGAGTGCTCTTTATTTTTTTTTCCCCCCCTTCCTTCTTAAAACTCGACTCCATGACCAATAACCACGGTCTATCTATCGGTTATAGATGAAGCGTCTTATTATCAATTAGACTACTCTTTTTTTTATCAAAGAAGAGGGGTGCTCACTTCTCATTAATCAGTAGTAGTATTTGTTTTTTCTTTTCCTTAACAAGAGAGAATTGAAATTTAAAAGAAAAAAGAGACCGATGAAGAAATTTTAAAATCTAGTTTCTAGTGTCTCGAGACCTCCTCGGTGTCATTAATCAGCATTAACTTGCAAATATTGCCAAGGGATGCCAGCACTAATAGCAGATTTACACCCCTTATTAATGGGAATGAGGGGATGGAACAATTCATTGGAACGCGGATCACTTGTGGATTCAAATGAAACAAATCTAGGTTAATATCCGAATTTAACACATCTATCAGCTATTTACTGCTTTAACGCCCATGAACCTCAGCAAATCTTCTTAGAGGTTAATCCACCAGTCACTACTACTTCCTAGCGTCTTCACAATTGTCATTGTGTCTATTTACAGAATGGACAATGAATATAAACAGATTTTGGAAGCACGGATGCTTCAAATGGAGATCATTAAATAGGCTTTTAACTAAGATCAATATCGACCCGCTCGGGTTTGGCCCTTTCAGTTTGGTTAGAAACCAGCTCGATTCCAAGCTGTCCTTTATCACCAGCTCCAAATGCATATAGTTTACCAGAGTCGGTGAGGGCAAACGTGTGGGCATTCCAATATATGGAATTGGTAAGGCTAATCTGTACCACCCTCTCATTCACTTCCTTCAGGGACGTCACAATTTCTGGGCTTAGAACATTAGTGTGCCTGTTTACCTGTAAAAGAAGACAACAACAATGTACATCAGTAAAATCACTTTGTGAAGAAAGATGTCCATGTAGGAAGGAACCCGGTCTTGAATACACAGACTCTGATGAAAAGATATTTACTTGCGTTTCCCAATGGCAAATAGATAAGCTCACCACCTCAAAAGAGTATCAATCAGTTTAACCCTTCTAATCTAAGCACCATCATATTTTCAGTTTCCTAGCTCCTTACTTGGTTCTAACCTGACGTCCTATCCGATTTAGTCAGGCTGCAGGAGTTAAATAAAGTAAATAGAAGAAATAAAGAGATGGGAATTTCATTCGCTTCCACGCTGCATATGTATCCGCTAACTTATCACGACTGACCTCTATCAATTGAAAGTTGATAATATGACTACTAACAAATGAACCGGATCAGGGTGTGAAAGGACTCTCTTGAAAGAATATCAAATTGAAAATTCCTAACCATCTGTAGTGTGAAAATGAATATAATAGCAAACGTATCTTGCGAAGTACATATATGATGACAATCTATACTAAACAGAACTAAACAATTCAGCCAGATTCTGAAGACAAAGAAGACAACTTGGCCAGATAAAGTATACGGGAAAAGAGAAGATCAAACCTGTCCATCAACAGCACCAGTGTTATGTCCCAAACTGGATGATTCCCCACAGCCAAAAGAATATACATCACCAGCATCAGAAACTACAAAGGTTGTATAGTCCCCTGTAGCAACATTAACTGCTTTGACATTGCTTAGTGCTTCAACCACCTTAGGAATTGATTCACAATCTTCGTTCCCATGACCTAAGCAACCATAACGTCCCCAACCCCATGTGCAAACTCTCCCGTCTTTCCCAACAACTGCAGCATGCCACGCTCCTGCTGCCACGACAACTGGTTGAAGATTCAAATTCTGAAACTGTTCAATCAACCTTGGATGCTTTTCATCAGTTCTTGTACCATGTCCAAGCTTTCCACCCAATCCACAACCAACAGAGTATACAGACCTGATGAGCCACCAAAAAAAGTAAAATATAAGAACCATTTACCAATTAAAAATTTGTTGCCAAGTAAATATTGGAGCAATGGAACTATGAATGGTAAACCATGGTATTCAAGGCAGGACCCTGAAATCATTTTGAAGTAATGCAGGTGATAAGGAGAGAGGACTTGACAAGAAAAATCGAGATTAGAAGCAGGGATGACATGAAGATGAGATTTTGTGGTTGATACAGAACTCAAGATAGTTTGCAGTTCATGCAGGTGAATTCTGTTCCTTGAATAATACCTCAACAAAGCAACAAATAAAGATGCAACAGAACCACGGGCAATATCCCACCAATAACTGCCACTCTGCATATCATAGTTACTTTCAAGTGATAATGTGTTCCTAACCAACCAAATGAGAAAGAACATTTTTCTTAAAAGTTCAACCAAAATCCATCCACGAAGATACAAGTTTAATTTCACTACTGTAATAAATTAAAGGAACTCACATGCCAGTAGGCTGGCAAGCCAAAGCAAGAAGGTAGCAGTATCCAGCCGCAATTTGCACAACAGGAATGTTCTCAAGTGCCCCTAGCAATGGGCGGGGTTCTAGGTCACTTGGCTCTGTTTGGTGACCAAGTTTTGTTTCATTCCCCCAAGAAAAAGTATAAACTCTTCCTTCTCTAGACAATACAGCTGTGAAGAAATTTCCAATTGCAGCCTGCACAACAAAGATGTCTTTCAATGATTCCACGAGTTGTGGAGTAGTTACAAGTCTACTTCCTTGAGCCCCGTATTCAGCATCCCCAAAGGAATCCTTTCCAAAGGCATACACCCGACCAGCATCACTAATTAACATTGTCCGGCCAGCCCCAGCAGCTGCTTGAATAATTCGAACTCCTTGCAAGCATCTGCAACACAACAAGTTTCATTGAAACTTTTACACTAAAAAAATTCTGCATCTAGACTCCAGCTTTTAAAGCAGCATATGACAGAATCAACATATAATAGCAACCTAATTGGGCGAGGCCGCCAGTCTTCCTCTGTGGTGCCCTGTCCAAGCTGTCCAGAGCTATTAGAACCAAATGAGTAGACAACTCCTTTTGATGTTACAGCAATGCTGTGACCAGGACCTGCTATGGCCTGTGACTTCTCCCTCCGGGAACAGACTTCACCAGCAAGTAGGTATCTGAGGACCAGTTTCCAGGTGCCCCCACATCTTTGCTTCAAATCTTGACGTTCTTCATCTGTCATTGGCTTAAATATGGCTCTCTTTTGGCACATATCAAGAGCCGCAAGCTCCGCCAAGGAGAGCTCATGATCAGGGGCAAAGTCTGCAGGCTGCCTGAAGAAAGAACAGGTTGCCTGGAAAACCACCCCAAAAAATTCACAATGCAATCAGCAGCATCATCAATTCAATAAAGATATTCACCATTGGAATCCAAATAAAAAGGATACACTTGCCTCTAGTTTTGCAAGATCTTGGGGATCCAAATTGCATCCAGTAAGGACATGAAGAACAATCGAGGGATTTGCAGACAATGGGAACTCTCCAGGACTGACGTCGCCAAAGCAATGCCGCTGCTGTCGCTCAAATGTAGGCAAGGGTGAAGTAATAAGAGCCACAATTGGTTGATCAGGAATGACAAGAGCAGCAATTGGTTGTTCAGCAATATTATGGTATTGAACACTCGACGTTCCACTAGCCGTGGCATCCATGGGCACCGCTGTTATATGCAGTGCCCAAACTGAGCAGGGAAAGAGATTTCAACAACTGAAGAAAATGTCACAACATGAGTTCATTAGCACAACGTTATCTCACCAGAAAGTCGATCACCTTAACAAGCAGAAACCAAGTATGTACCTCAAGCTACAAGCTGATCAGCAACCTTTAAGTTCCAAACCTACAAGCATAACAAAAAAAAATACATTATTGAAGCACATTTGAGACAATAAACATAAGAACTAAAGAACAAAGTCATATCCAAGCAGATAAACGCCATCTAGCTGCAAAGATGCTGTGTTTAGCTGAAATTCCCATATCAAACAAGAAGATGAAGTAGAAATGAACTGATCGCCGTACAAAAGGAAGTTCAATTCTGTTATGAGCGAGGAAGGCAGGAAAATAAAATACGATCATCCATCAAACAGAGCTAGATTGAACGATACCCAATATGAACTGAATAGTATACAGCATTCTCGGTGAGCAAGTAATAAAACCAATCAAACAAGTAACTCAAGCCAGAGATCATATGCACACCGCAAGCAAAAGAAAACTGTTACACAAAGAATTCCATTCTTTCCCCGAGGATATTCCAAACCAAAAAAAAGAAACCAAAAAGGGAACAGAATTTCAGCAACAAAAAGATAACACTTTCAATTCGCTCGCACCATCAAGAAAAACATCATATTGAGATAAAATTCTTGCAGAGTCATAACACGGCAAAATCGGAAACGATCTCAGAAAATTGATCACAGTAATCAACAGTTCTGCACATGAGTTAGCCATAAAAATCTCATCTTTGATGCTTAAAAGGCCAAAAGATCATCTGATGATGAATAAAATAAGTACAATTCATCATAGAAGAAAATAAAACTCAAGTTGAATTATACATAATTGTCCAAACTTAACATCTGATACAAGGATAACTCTTCATTCTGTACATTTGAATTGTTACAGATCGAGAAACAAAAAAAAAAAAAATTAGAACAAATATTACACGTGAGATAGGCACAAGATTCCTCAAAACCCATCAAACTTTTGCTGGAAAAATCCACACCAGTACATAAAAATCAGAAGAGTGTGAAAATTGTGGGTTTATCTGATCAAGATATTATCTTTCCTTATTTTAAGGCAATGTTTTGTCCAGATGATGATTCTAAAGGAAAGGGGACGGACAATTGGTATTTAATGGGATTTTTTTATTTCTTGAAGATAGATTTTAGAGAGATAGGGAGAGAGAAAAAGGGGAAGAGAAGAGGAGAGGAGAGTTTGATTGTGAAAGTGAATAATGGTAAGAAGATGATGGTAGTTTATAGGAGGAGAGGAGCTTTTTGGCTTGCTTTATTTTCTCAATCGGATGGATGGTGTTCTCCTGTGGGTTTTCTAAAGGGCAACCGAAATGGGTGTGATGAGGTGTCATCCTTGGGCGAAGGAGTAAAGCAGTCCTACTACTATTTGCTTGTGGCCTCAGCTCAAAGTCTATGCCTTCTTAGTCCTTACACAGACGAATTGGCACCAAAGTATATCCTCACTTAATAATTTTACATTATTTGCATAGACATTTTTATCCTTTTTTTTTTTGGCACTATATATGTATTTTTCAATTATTTTTTAACCCATATATATATATATATATATATATATATTTTATCAATCGGTAACTAACTAACCTATTTACAAGAATTTTTTAACAACACTATACTTCTTGCTTTGAACCCCGAATTTTTTAACCCATATACATCTAGTCACAAATAATGCTCGAGGGTTTTTTTTTTTTTAAGTTTTTGTTTTGGGAAAATAATCTTCAATCCAAACAAATCTGCTATAGCAATTAGTCTAAAAGGTGGTGACATCTACACGACTTCTCTCGCTCCCACGGCCGACTGTGCTACGTGGTAGAACTCAGAAGTATGACAGTGGAAAATGTGCAACGGCAAAATTCAAGATTTATTACGTGTAAACTTGAAGTTAATTTTGTCTTTTTGTATATTTATTGATTGGAGAAATGTTATAGACGATGCCAATACAAGTTGGTTCGGCTGATAAGTGTCGTGAACTATGATTTTTAAATTTGTTTTAATTTGGTGATCGGAGCCGAACTTATTTAAATTTTCATTATAAAAAAAAAATTTATAGGCCCGCTATTTCACTGCACTCTGAACTTGGACTAAGACTGAGTGATTACTTTTAACCCAACGGACAATGGTAGCCCAAGAAGCTGATGGTAAATGTTGTGAAGCTAAGAGTCAAAACGTAGGTGAGTGACTGGATCTACCTTTTTCTTCCTTTTTTCTGTCGACAGGCCTGATGCGTACTCATCTAATAGGAGTTGGTTGAATGAATGGATCTACTAGAAAACAAGTGTAGTATTGGGACTATGGACTTGACAGCCCCTGAAATAAAGGAATTTGCCACCCGGTGTGTTACGGCTACGCAACTGTGGTACAAAGTGAAGGGTAAACTTCTTTTTGGTCCACTAAAACTCCTCTACGTTTCAAGTTAGGTACGTAAGGATTTCTTACTTCAATTTGATTATTATTGACTTAAAAATAAAAAAAAGAAAGATTTATAGACAATGACAATCCAAACAAGTTAGATCAATTTTACTGCATGTCTTAATGCGTGCCCTATAGTCAACCGTTAGAAACACTCAGTTTACTGGAATTGGATTTGGAAAATTTGTTAAGAGTAGTGTTTGAATGTTGCAACAGTTACATGTCAATTGATTCGTAGAAGACGAAGATTTGATAAGTAGAATGTACAAATCTCCATGCTCTAGGCTCAATTGTAGGAATGGAAGAATCTAATTTATGGGTGACTGGATTAAGTTTCTTAAAGACCTCTAGGGGTCTTCGCTAAGTACTGTGTGTTGTGAGGTGCGAAAGTCATTCTTTTAAGACCTACCAGCCTACCACTGCTACAGGGTGAATGTCATGATCATGTGATTTTCTTCCATTACTCCGATCAGATGAGCGAAATTAAGACCAGCAGCAATGGTAGGATTTTACTTCTTGGATCTTGCAGGAAAGTTCAGTTGGATTGCATTTAATTTGTTAACTTCCAGGATGAGCAGGACTGATGCTGCAACTGGTTTTTCTAATGCTGGATAGAAATTTGTCATCACAAATGCAGCGGTAAAAATTTATCACCTGATTTGCAGTGATTGCATCATGAGGAAGTACTCTTTCCCTAAAGGACTCTTGCTTTGCTTTCCCCCCGGGTTCTCTGAATTCTAGAGGGTTACAGGCACAGCACATGTTAAAAATTCATACATGGTAATGCAGCGATAGTTTGTATGGTGTAATGATCTCAAGTCTCGGCCGGCCGTATTTCTGACCAGGAGTGGTTGCTTGGGTTGATGAATTTTAGAGAAAATGCAGGAATGGAAGAGTGTACAAAACGAAGTACGTAGTGCATTAATTCCTAACTTTGTCAGGCTGAGATAGTGAGATTGGACATCAGGATTTGCCATCTCTTTTTTCTTTCTACCAAAAATTTACTTCCGGACCAAAGTTTCCTTTTAGCTGCCCCTTTGGCCCTTGAGGATGTTGTCACCTACACCTAGTGCTGCGAGAGAAAAGAAAAAATGTCGACTACTGAACTCTATTACATTACTTCTTGATTTTTCTCACCCATTGTTTGTGTACTTTTCACCTGTGTATATGGATTATGGAACGCGGACACAACTAAAGCGGTCGAAGAGGACAATCTGCGAAGAAGAATAATGAAGGTATGTATCGAAGGAGGAGAACCTGACATCAAGGTCGGTATATTTTGTACATATATATACGCACACGCACACACATGACCCATTCTCCAATCATGATTTCATGAATTCCATTTCGTGTTGTATGTTTGAAGTTCCTTAAGTGAGTACAAATGGCAATCTCCACTGTGATGTACACGTATGACTTCTTGTTTGGATTGTAGTTTTTTGAAGGAAAATTTTTATGTTTTTTGTCAACAAATTTTTTTTAATTTTATATACATCAAATTGTTATAGTATATTTCTCTACAAAAAACTCCTATAAACGACAACCCAAACAGTTATTTTTTTTTTCTAATTCAAGTTTTGAAACCGTAAAGAAGCACCACACATTATTTTGTTATGTAAACAAATTAGTCTCCACTGTGTTTAACAATTAATTGCTTTTGTAATGAAGACAAAATTATTCAGGACAACCGATCCGATGTGCAATCAAATTAGTCTCTAATGTATTTAATTAGTTGCTTTTCCAAAATTAAAGCCATCAATTAGTACCCTATATTTTACCTACAGTACTCTTGGTTTTTCAATTAGTGAAATTGAATCAATACCCATTTCATGTTTGAATCTTTCGAAATTATCATAAATTCTGAGTTTTGATGTCCACATAAAGCTAGTCAGAAAGGTTTCCAAATTGCAATTTTTAAAAAATGGTAAAATAAGTAAATATAGTGTCCTTTCCTTTTTGTTTTGACAAAAAGAGATCGTTTTAGTTTAAACTGGTTATCTATTTGATTTTTATCCCTTGCAAGGTCATTTTGTCGTGCTAAAATTACTAACACATTTCAAAAGAAATGGTAACAATAGAGATAACCAAAAACAAAAAAAAAAAAAACCACCACCACCACCGTACTGTGTAAATCAATAGAAAGTAAACCGAAAGTAGAAATGAAGTGCAAGAAATTAAAGAAAAGCTGATCATCACATATCATAATGATCCTTGAAATTTTCCGGTCAGCATATTGTACCCCACCTGAACTGAAATCGCTCAAATCTAACACATGTTTCACACCATAAGTACTTGCAAATGCTAAAGCAAGTCACTTCTGCAGGAAAAGTACTTGCAAATTTTCTGTTTTTACTACGGCCTTATTAATTGCAGACTTTGCTTCCCAAAGATACTGATGATAATAATAAAAGTGATCTTTAGCAAACTTTAGCATAAATTCTATTGAATCTCTTCTGAAGAGGGATGTCAGTGACGAAATCGGGCTTTGAAAAATGGGAATATCACGTATTCCTGATCTTATTATGCATGATGTGGAAATAAGGCCCTGCGTCACTAAGTAATAAACTTTACATCACTGAGCTCCGGCCTTTTGATCAACAGAATAAACCTATTGACTATGATAAATAGATCAGAACTCAGTCATCCAAACAATAATAATGGTATCCGATGTTGTTGCTTTTACACAAATTGATGCTTCCTTGACTTTGAGAGAGTGCTTGAAATTTCATGAAGAAAGTAGTTTTCATGTTATCATAGCCTAGGGTTCGGATATATAATGTACAAGTGCCTTTGTCTCCGCACATACTAGAGAGGAGATCAGTTCACTTATCTGAGCCTTAAACCATTTATGTAATCTCAAATTCCTTCACAAGATTCCAAAGAGATCCAATTCCTAGCCACGAGACAAAACAATCTCTAATTAAACAGCAGGGATTCATCCACGAAGACTCCAATGAAATTCATACTTACTGATTTAGGCAAGAGATTATGCATTTTGATTAATAGATACGTACATGCATACACACATAAATTATACTAATTGAACCAACATGCATCTCCCGGAGGGTGCCTGCAGCTATCTCGCTCGCAATCTTTGTGGCAGGATTCATTCATTTGTAGTATTTTAATAAGGACCGGTTTACAGGAAACTGAGCTTGATTGTACTTGCTACCTATCCCATTGGCGTAAACCCCCAAATATTTTGACTTGAATACACATATTTAACAATACTTCAACCAACCAGTACCACCATGCTTGATTCTTATCTTATTGTGGAGCTTGAGTCATCTTCATTATATCTATCTTATTTAAACATTTTCCACTTGCATCAGCGTATAATAATGTCCACCAAACGAACTAGAGAAGGAAATGTTCTTCATTTTTTCTTTTTCTTTTTCTTTTAATATGATCATTTCCTTTTTCTTTGAGGACATGTTTTCCTTTCTATCTTTTACTCTTTTCCTTTTTCTTTTTTTTTTTTTCAATAAGGAAATGGTACGTGGTCATGTTGGCTCATAATTGTCAAGAGTTGAGGGGGGGAAATTGTCAATGTCCACCCCAACATCACAGAGCTCCACCCTTGCATAAAGGGTGGGAAGCTGTAGCTAACTAGGTATCTCTTTATTTCTGTTCTAAAAAGGAAAATGGAACTTTGGAAAAAAGAAATGTTAATCGAACTTGTAGTCCCAAAAAGTTAACATCAACACAGGATTCTTCCACAAAACTAGTAGTATGTATTCAATTTCCGGTGCACAACTTACTGGCCCATGGTGTATATATATACACTACTGTTTCTTGTGTAGTCCCTTCTCAAATTAGCAACTACTGATTTTAATTAATGGCCTATAACAAATCAGCTAATATATATACTTTGTTACTGATGAATGCATTCTATAGAAACACAGCGTTCAACTTGAGAAAAACAACGCACAATTTGGCGGAGCCTGATCAAAAAAATTCCCTCCCAACTTTGACAAAATTATAGAATAGTCAAGAGTGTTTATAACTGGTAACTTTTAAGTTTTGCCCCATCGTGGCCCTCCTCAAACCTTGTAAACTTGCTTCTCCTGTTACATTATTGACTTACTAAAAATTAAATTGAGATAGTGATCCACCGCAAGACATGGTGGATTCCTTTCTAGTAATTAATATGGATGAAACGTGGAGAAGAAAGGCCTATTCCCACAGACTTCCAAGCCAAGTAAAACCGAAATCAATAATAATATGACCTTAGCAGATTCCTTTTTTAAGTGACAAAGTTGTACGTGAAAGACAAGTAATTGCCCGCTGGAGCTACGTGATAATGCATCCCTGTGCGGAGGGTAATTAGGCATGTTGAAAGAAAGCTTACGAAGCACTCTAGCTTACAAAAATTTCTAAAAATAGCAATTATAGTAAAATTCTCCCGAATCTTTTCATTCATTAAATCCTACTCCTCATGTATTAGAATTTTTTTTTAAAGAACAATTAAGAATCCAAAGAGTTGGGTAACTTTACAATAATGGGATTTAGTAATAAAAAAAAATAATGGATAAGTGAAACCCGTTTCTTTAGTAGCTAACTATGAAATCTGTGAGAGTCTGTGGAGACCCTAAACTGATTTTGACCAATCTTAAACAACATGCTAAACTAGCATGTTTGGATAGGAGATTATTTGAAATAATACTGTAATAGTTTTTATAATATAATGATGTATGTAAAATAAAAAGAAAATTAAAAATTGTGTTTAGGATGCAATTTAAATAATATTTAATTTTTTTAAAAAAAAATCATACTAACCAAACGGATACACACGAGTATGATTGAAATTGAAATCTACTCACAAACACATACAAGCCATGTTCTACGTCGCGGAGTCCAACCGGTAACGTAAAGTTAGTGTTACAACGTTGCAACTTGCAACTCAAAGCAATCATGAAAGCACAAGCAATGTATTTAATATTTTATGGAGTTGGCAAGAATACGTACTTGTCTTATACTAGAAGATGCTGTCACTTGTCCACAAACTTCGCGTGGAGTTAATAGTTTTCATTCTCCAAACTATTATATGCAACTCAGAAGCAATATATATTCATTCAGAGAATTGGCAAGAATACGTACTTCTCTAATACTGGAATATGCTGTCAAACTGGCAACTATGCCTGCCTGCTTTCATTAATATACCTTACCATAGATACGGATTTCCCAGTTACTTTCTTTTCAAACTATTTACAAATTACTAAAAATATATATATATATTTACAAATTAAATTCGCCAATCATCACCTTTCATGTTTCAAAAGATAATCAAATTGTTGTGAATTGACAAATAAAGTCTCCTTCTAATTTTAGAAATTGAGACCCTTTACTCTTTGTTCCATGTTTCTCACCAAGGTTAACGTCTGTAATGTTTGCATATGTATTTGGTGATGCTCAATATTTGTTTTCTTTGGATATTGCAAAGTTCACTACTGGTAAAGGAAATTTTCTTTTTTTTTTGCCCCAAAGAGAAGAAATACAGTTTGATTGGTACAGCCACTATGGTTTGACATATTACAAGAAAGTAGCATACAATTGTGAGGTTAGAACTTTCTTAAAATTCCACCCCTATCCTGCTATGGGAAAAAAATTTTATGAGGTTAAAATGGTTTTAGGGTCTGTGTATGGATAAACAAAGAAAAGGAATCAAGGATTGAAAGATGCAAGATTAACTAAAAAGAGAATTTGACCTAAACAGTGTAGCTGTTGTTTTAGACATAGTTTAGCTCAATTTGACCTAGACAGCTTAGGATCTGCATGAGCATATGAGCATACCCATTTTGTAGGGGTGTGCAAATTCGATTCAACCGAATTCATAACCGATTTTGAATTAAATTTGGTAATTTGGAATCGAATATTTTGGTAATTTGGTACATAATCGGTATACACCGAATTCATCGAATTCGAATATGGTAAGAAATAAGTAATGAAATTTTCAATTTGATAATAACCGATTTCAAATTCGGAATTCGGTAATGAAATAGGATACCGATTTTCCGAATTCGAATTATCAAATTAATTTATAAAATTATATATTATATAGGTATATAATATATATACTATGAATATATTATATACTTATATAGATAAAAGCTAATAGGCTATTTGATAATAGATAGTATATAGCCTTATCATGTACCTATAATAATAATAATACATAATTATTTACAATATAGTGACATGTCATGATCATCTTAGTATTTGGAATATGTCCATAATATTATAATCATACAAATATATAATAATACATAATTATAATACTTATCCTTTTATACATAACTAGAATTACATAATAAGTAGAAATATACTTGTATAATATTATCATGTAACTCTAATAATATACTATTTTAGTTTCGTGAAATTGTAATATGACTATAATACTACAAATATATAATATTACGTAACCATAAGAACTATCCTTTTATACATAACTAGAATCAAATAATGATTATAGCATATTAATATATTAGTTTTCACGATTGAAAACAATCAAGTCTTTTAGAAATTAAGCATTTAATTTCTATACAATAAATAAGGCTAAATGTAAGAGTAACTGTGTAATGCATTATGCATTATATAATTTGTAATTTATAAGTGACTAAATGACATATCATAAAATTAATAATAATTGATTTGATTCGTTATAAATCATAAATTTGTAAATTGCGATACTATGAGGCTCATATGAGCATTAGTATAACAAATTTAGCATTGGTATAACTTATAATTTTGTCGACCATACTCGAAACTCGAAAGCATTAATATGATTTATAACTTATAACCAATATCACTTATCATTAATTATTGTAAATTGTATCTGTATGAGTAAGAGTAAGTTGTATTTTGATTTGAATTAATCAATAATCACTTTTTATTTGTGCCTTAAAAATTAAATCACTGATCAAGAATTCAAGATATAACTAAGTATCTATGATCAAATGACCTTAAATTAATTTTCCAAATACGTAAACATATTTTTCAATTTTCAAGAAGTGAGAAGGGCATATTAATTTTTTGTGATCATTTGTAGCTTTTTAAAGTCTAAACGACACTATAGACTTTAGCCATTATAAATGATTATTACTCATTTTCTTATACAAAATTTCTTATATTATGAGAAATAAAAGACAAATCGATATTTTTCTTGTTTAAATTATTGTAAAGTCCTAATTTACAAATTACACATTTAACATAAGTCTCAAAATTAATGCAAAAATAAAAAATAATATTAGTTTAGTGGACTTGACTTGACACTTGTGAATTTAGACGATAAAGGTATAGATTTAGATCCACTATTTCTTTTATGTGATAAATAAATTTAACACATTTTTGGTAAATTTTGGCACCATGGTGTGAATTATTTTGGCGAAAGAAGAATAAATGCCATTGGAGATCTTTATTTTTTTGGGAAGAATGTTGGGTAAATCATTGAGCATGTGAGTCCCTTTAAAATAATTTGGCAAAATATCAAAAAGTTAATGCATTAGTTAAGAAGATTCTTTCTTGTTCATAATAACGTGGACAGCCCTTAAAAATTTTCCTTATAAAAAACTAATACGTAGAGTTGACTCTTGACTCTTGAATCCAAATGGCCAGCACCAATTCGGATGGTGTATCATTGTCGGAGTGCTGGACATTTTTACATCTTGTACCAATTTGGTTATAACCGAATTCATTCTCGAATTCGAATTTAATTCGGGAACCGAATTAATTTGGTTAATGTGAATTTGAAATTGGAATCGGTTTAGATTTTCATTAGTGAACTAATAAAAAAAATGAATTCATTAAACCGAATTACCGAAAAATAACCGAATGCACACCCCTATTTTGTAGAACTTGTTGGGCCTATATTTTTATTGTTATTCGATTTTTCTACAAAAGCCGACCCAATTAGCCCAGCTGGGTACCCAGCAGCCGGGTCGAACAATAAGGTTTGGAGTCTGGAAACTCTTAGGAAAAGTGTAAACTCTAAATATTCAAGTCTATATACAAATGAATAAACGAATTGAATTCGAACAACACTTGGAATAATTCATTTTAACAACATTGATAATCTCGCAAAGATGGGGCTTACAGCGAGCTCAGGGCTACAAGTGTTGCAGACGCCTCCGAAAAGCATTAGAAAGCTCCTATATAAGGGGTACCTACCCCCAGATTAGTTAGCTGCTAATGGGTATTAACCCTCTTTTTGTACCCAAAAAAAAAAAAAAAACTCGAATTCAATGCATATTATATGAATAGAGTCTGAGCACTTAGAATTCAGACACATTAGAAGCTCTACAATTCACTGAATCCCCTAGGCAATTGACAAAGGCAAGAATTAAGACTCCATCAAAGATTATTTCCTCGCTAAATTTCCAAATTGTAAGCGAAACGGTACAAGAAAAAAAATCATTTTACAATGCCACCTAAACATATTTCTATATATAACTGAAGCATCATATCATATTTTTAGTTCTAACTTGACAAGAAATCATCCATGAAGACAAACTAACCAAAGTATGGAACAAAAGCTTTCCTCTAACAACATCCAATTCCTCGTATGAACAAAGATGATTGGTTAAGCCAATGATGACTCTATTGTATAACTCTTCTGGCTACTTGTACAATCACCCCTTAATCAAGCTACCATCTAACTACATGTCACACCCTTCTCCCTTGTCAGACAAACTGATTCGTGCACTTTCAGCCCCAATATCTCAACCAACACAAGTTTTACATTTTCGTGTCGGCAATTTATGAGCCAATTCTCCACCCTGGATCAGTCAACATGAAGTGCAACAATATGCCCAAGGACTCCTGATAATCTCTAAAGCCAAATGTATTAATTGCTTCACTTTCAGGCTGGCTTACACACTTTTGTTCCCGTTTTCATCTTTGCTGGGAGACCTGTTATCTCCACCTACCATGCTAGAAGCAACTTCTCCCTGGAATTACACGAGAAATATTTAGTTTGGTAACCAACGTAAAGATTCATAATAGTTTATCATCTTCGGATGTAAGCATTAATATACACATATCTTCAGCTGTCTAAGGAAGTCTGGTAGATACATGCACCCTATGCATTCAAACATTCATGTATATACATGTATACGTGTATAAATAGATCTAATCATGCAAACTGGAAGACAGTGAAAATCCAAACCCAATCATTTGTTAAATAACGTCCATCAAAAAGAGCAACATAGCAGAGACACGGAAGAAGAGGAGCAGAAGTTACATTTATTCAAAAAAAAAAAAATGTTTTGTTCACAATATGATGAACAGGGTAACCTGAAGCCATTATTGATGTCCTAGAATCGCATGTGCACGTGTGTGTGTGTGTATTTTCTTCCAGTTATCTGAACTACATAATAAAATGTCACCATATGGCTCAAAATTTAAGAAAAGAAGACAGGGGAAAAGAGAATGAAATGAGGTGCTGCATGCCGAAGAACAGATTCACACCAAGCGAAAAAAAGATATTGAAAACACATTCCAGATTTTTTTTTTTACCTTTTCTGTAGTCCCATAAGGCTGTTGACTAATTGTTTCATCTTCATGACTACCAGAACCATCCGTAGTGCTTGTATCATCCTTTATTCTGGGAGAAGTATCACCATTTACAACCCGATGTTCATTGTTAGAAGTGTTGCATGTGTCAGTCACGGTGTTCTCAGCTTCAAGTCCAGGTTTAACCAGATTTACTTCATTCTTTAATTCTCCATTTTCCACTTGAAGTGCAGCCTCTTCAGCTTTCCTTTTCTCTTCCTCTCGTTGCTGCCTCCTTGCTTCTTGCTCCTTTAATTGTTTAAACCTGAAAATCAATACTTTATAAGACTTGAAGCACTTCTGGTTTAGGTTACTTTGGTTGTAGATACATGAACAATTGTCTGGTTTAACCTTTCTCCAGGACGGAGCCCTTCTGAAGTCAGATTTTCTCCTTTATCTGTCATTTTTGTTGATGTGGTTTTAGAGATAGACTTCTGCATTTGAGATAGCTCCTTCGTAACAATATCATCATTGAACTGCTTCAAAGGATTTTGTGCACCTCCTAATTTCTGAAGCCATACTTGTTGAGCCGTGCTTAGTATGTTGTTTGTGAACCTAAGAGAAACATGCAAAATGTTATTTCAGACCAATGATTTTAATCAAAATTTTAAAGTACAAAGTAACTTATGACTCTTAAATCTATTGTGATTAACAAGAGAATAATGATGATATTCCAAATCAGAATGGCATAACATCGACAAATCTTAAAGTCAGATATACTTACCAATAGAGGCTTAGACCGGAGGGAACGGAAAGAGCAAAATAACCAATCATTAAGGGCAGGAATTTGGTAATGGCTTGAGAAGTCTTTAAGTTTGGGTCATTGCTCTGATAGTTAAATTGGAAAAAGGTGTTAGCCAACAGAAGTATGTCAGCCATTTACAAGTGACAAAAATTAAATGCATCAAAGTTGTCCAAAAAAGTGTCAGAGGAAAGAGTACAGTTTCACATGAGTACCATTATCAGTTCAGCCATATATTGTCAGCAATACATAAACAGCCAAAAAAAAAAGGTCCTCCTGTTATTCTTGTAAAGACATCAAATCATACTACAATAATAGAAAAGTTAACAGCCAAACAGATATACAGTCAATCCCTAAAACATGAACGTCATTTACTTTTCATTTCTACTTCCGTCAAAGGCATTTCTCAGCAGTCCATTTCCTCAAAATGCTAGCTGTTTCTCTTAGTAAACTACTCATTTGTATATCTTCTGCTCACCTTCTCTCCGGATTCCTGTCTGCTGTGCTCAACATTTCACTTTACATCACCAATTCCTCCACAATACAATAAACAGAAAACAGTGAAAACTGAAAAAACAAGGCTACTGAAGCAGGGCACACTGACAGTGCAGACATTTCAACGAATTAACATATGAATTCAATGAAATAACATATGAATGCAACATACATACCACCAAAAAAAAAAAAATAGAGGATTCAATTTAATCAACACATGACAAAAAGCCTAGCCTTGCTTAGAGTATACCAACGGATGAAAAATTGGCCTCTAACCTGTGATGGTTGCATAATTTGGACAGAGATGTACTGAGTGATTATCAGCAGAACTGGCAAGACTAGATATGCGAAAGTATCTGACCATCCAAGAGGAGGATGGCCATCCTGAGGCCAAAGAAACAACCTAAGAGTGAGAATAGATTACACTACAGTTTCAATAGGAAAAATCTAAAAAGGATAGCAATGAAAGTAATACGAAAAGTCTAGATTGCTGAATTCTAGGAAGAAAATTAAGCATAATTACTGATGCGATAATTCTTTCTAACAGTCCAAATCTCCAACTTTGAAGTTAAGAAGAAAGCCATTTCAGTAACATCTAAATAGAAAAAAAAAATTATTTTTTTAAAAAAAACTCAGATGTGGTAAATGTAACTAAACAGTGAACTCAAGTGGTTTTTTAAGCCCAAGTTTATCACAGAATTAATTAAATACATAAGTATCTACAAAAAGTAACAGGTCGATCAGGTACTCAAAAGCCAGAACATTCATAACCAGAAGAAGCTGATTATATGCATCAGTCTTACAATGAAAGGGAACAGCCAAGAGGTACCACTGCCAGTTTGTCGAGCAGCAACTGTTGTTGGACCAGCCAATGAGGGTATCCAAAAGAATCCTTCTGTCAGGAGTCCCTTAACATTGGAAGACATGGCTTTAACACAATATAGAAGTACAAGCTGGAAAATAATCCATCAAAAAGTGAAAATGCAACTAGCATGTTACCTCATTT
The DNA here is from genome assembly GCA_013103745.1 of Gardenia jasminoides. Classification (NCBI taxonomy): domain Eukaryota; kingdom Viridiplantae; phylum Streptophyta; class Magnoliopsida; order Gentianales; family Rubiaceae; genus Gardenia; species Gardenia jasminoides. Next base: position 43,266,191 of record CM023105.1, read on the forward strand.
GCCACATTAGAAAGCGCTCTATAAAGACCAATCCATATGGGAATGGTCGCAAGAGTTGGCAGACATCCTAAGAAATGATCAACAAAGCGTTATAAGAAAAATAAAATTGTAGTGATAGCCTGTGCACAAATATCCACTTCAAGAGACCATAATCATTAAACAAGTCAAAGATTAACTTCCAACCTCACCCTTCACCTTTTTAAGGATGCTGCAGTTTTTTTCTACTATTCAAGCACACAGATCGTTAATCTATAATACAAGAAAAGCTCACAATCAGGTAAAGAAAGAATAAGTTAACTACCTGCTAATGGATTTATGCCAGCTAGTTTGTACAAACGAGCAGTTTCAAGTTGAATTCTCTCCTGCAAGAACATAAATAATAATAATAATAATAAATGACAACTGCAGATAGAAAGAAATTATGGATGAAAATCTATCAATCTTCAGCAAATTCTACTTGACAAATGAAAATTAGCACACAAACCCAAGGTTAACAATAAAGCTATAGTCTATATTGACCACATTATTAGGAACTGGTGATAATAATCTCAGCTGAAAGGAGTAAGCATGGACCTGAAGATCTGAATTTTGTGAAGTCCAATCAAGGATTAAATTACCCTATGTTAATAGTCCATGTAATTATTCACCTAACTAGTCTTGCCCCCTCCATTTCGTATCATGCATCATCAAATTCACTTGCAGTTAAAACAAAAATTAAGGGAAGGGTAAACAGTAACCTGATCGCCAGCATACCGTTCCTGAATAGCCTTTATTTGAGGTGCCAATGAACGCATGGCCATCGCGGATTCCACCTTAAAATAACAGTTTTGAATTGTAGTTAGTTTAATCCTCATTCAGAATTCCAAGATGGAAAGCATCTCTCATCAGTCAAACACTTCAAACATTTGAGATGTAAAAGAATCTAATGGCCTTAATAAGTATAACCTGTCTGCAAGTATACGGGAGAAGAAACAAGAGTTGGAGTAGAAGTTCATTGGTAGTGACTGACCTGCTTCTTTGTTAGAGGAAAAGTTGCAGCCTTTACTAGTATAGTCAGGAGAATAATTGCAAAACCATAAGAATAGGGAACATGTAAAGCAGAGAGCCCGTCCTTCAAAACCTGATAACAAAACAACCAAATATTCAAACAGACAGCATTTGCTTGTGGCAAAAATGGTAAATAACAAAGATTTCTACATATATCTCTTCATTACCAACTATAGACGCCCATACATGGGCGTTACCAAATGCATTTACCAGATACAGCACCAGGAGAATAATGAAAGGTGAATGCAGGAAGCAATTTCTTGCACCTCATTTTCTCCGAACAGGATTTTTGATTCCCAAGACCCAAAAAGGTTATTTCCAATAATTATCATTAGTTTATAGAAGCATTAAAATATTGCCCATGCTATTGTACTCTTTTTTTTTTGGCTTCAATAATGGCAATTAACGTATCCACACTACTTAAAATAAGTGTCATGATTTAAATCGTTGAAGCCTTCCTGGGACTATTAATACTAGTACCAATTGAAGCAAGAATGCCCAACAAACATATTGCCTGCGCAACAGTCATCACTACCAACGGTAAGGAGCTGTGCGTGTGGCATGTGAATATTGTCGTTATGTTTTTTGGTTGTGAAACCAAAATGTGTAAGCTTGAGTTCTGAACTCAATAAGCATTCATATCAAGCTTTCAAAAATTGTGATTAGGTGAAAGATGCATGCACTAATACAAAAAAGTATACCAACTGAGCTTAAACTAAGTTGTATGTTATTTGCAAAGCTAATTGAAAAAAACTAATGAAATCGCATAAAAACTGGAACTTTGATAAACCTTCAACACAGCTTCCATCCCACCAGTGATCCCAGAAAGCCAATCACTCTGCTTAGTTGTGGTAGCATCAGTAAGTGTGTCGGGGGAGCCAGAAACAGCAGCATCAGCAACAGTATACAAGAACATTTCAACTCTGCCAAACAGGTTCTTAATCATCCCATCGGCACTATCCGGGTCCGGAAATGGAACCTGACCCAGTCCATACCGGGTCACCCCAAACATGCCCCGCATAAAGGGTCCATAATTTGAAGAAAATCCCAGTTGGCTTCTCCGAAAGCTAGGGCTTAGGGTTTTACTCCTGTCTACAAATGGGGATAGGATTGACTTGGGTCCTATCCCAATTGGGACTGAAAAAGTTGCCATTGTTATCTGAAAACTTCGTTGGGTTCTCTAAGCTTTAACTCAAAATTTCCAGCTACAATTTCTAGGTTTTACAAATAAAACCTTAATGATATGGCATATAGAGAACGACTGGAACTAGGTTAAGGTTTAGGTTCGGTGACCAAGATTTATGGAGATAGTTTGATGTCGGGAGTAAAGAAAATATCCAGTTTCAGCCAGTTTTAAGGTTTAAATAAATAAAGAAATGTTGGTAGATCAAACTTGCTTATGTAGTTTTACAACCCTTGGAAGTTGGAACTCGGAATAGTGGGATTTAGAAATTTGGACGTATTGATGAAAAGAATCTTTATCTGTGGAGGGATTATTCAGCTTTACCGTGTAGACTGTAGACTTCTGTAGAAGGTAAGAAATATATTCTTCTCCTCCTTTTTTTCTCCCCCAAAGAAAGCGTGATGGATTATTAGTTTCTATTTTAATGATTTTCTTTTCCTGTTTTTATCTAGGAAATGGATGCAATGATACTTGGCCACTTGGCGCATTTCTTAGAATAATGTTAGATTTCAAAATCGTTCTAAAAGTGAGGTTTTGAAATTAAATTGTATGAAAATAGCTTTGCTGAAATATTCATGTGCGGTTTTCCTTAAATTTTTTTGATTTTCCATTTAATTTTTTACACGTCACATAGTTTTAAAAAAATTGAAGAAACTGCAATTGACTAATCTGGTTTCTTCATGAAACCAAAAAAAAAAAAAAGAACAATTATATAACCAAAAGAAACCCCATCACATGGATGCGGTTTCTGTTGGCAGCAAAAACAGAAACCGCATCTCATGACGCTGCTTCTTTGGAATTTGGATTAAACTCCTGTTACATTGTTTTGATTTGAATTGTAGAATAATTTGGTTTCAAATATAAAAAATTGCTGGATGAGAGGTGAAAAATTGGCTGTTTAGCTGATTGGCACTTAGGGGAGTTTTGGTTGGAATCTCATGGTTGCCTCTCCTCGAACAAATCTGAGAAATTACATGCTGGATTAGTCAAACTTGGGAATCCAGTCAGAATTCTACATGTTAAGAAGAATGCTGTATGTTTTGAGGCATTAAAAAAAAACAGATACCCATTAGTGAGTCTTTAGCTAACTGATGAAATGAGCAGCGAGCTAGACTTTTAACTTAAAACTTAAAAGTATCAAGGATTGACAAGGTGAGTGAATTGGAGATGCATATTTTAGGTTAGGATGTTCATCATGGGTCCTGCTTGCTGGAAGCCGACCATGGTTGGCTACAGAAGAGGAGACATGAAGTCCAAAATTCAAAAATTTTGAAAAATGGGAAAAGCCTGTTGGACCAGCAACTAAGCATAGTTCCTATAATCTAGGTTGATCTGAATTTGAACACAGTTCCCTCATAATTTGGATCAATGTCATCAGCAAACCAATAGACACCTAGTGGATTTGGAATTTCATTGCACTATTTGGGATTGGTAGTGAACTTTCAATGCTATTATTGGTGTTCCAAACGCAATGTTGAAACTACCTCATGCATATACGATCTCTATTTTTAATAAACTGTTGAAGTAATCGGTATATATTTGTCCACTTCTTTATATTTGAAAAATATTTTGCACTAGTCATAAAAAGAAATGAGCCTAAATAGAGACCGAGTATATTCAACTACTTTCTCCTCAGAAGGGTATCCAACTAGTTAGTGTTCTAAGTTCTTGATTTCATTCCATCTTTCAGAACTGTTCTTGAGTTAATCAAGATTGCATTTTCTAATGAGTTCCTTCCTGAACCTACCTCCCACCCTCAAAAATTAACCCAAAAAAAAAAAAGGAAGAAGAGGAGGAAGCTACCCCTCTCCCTCTCTCTCACAAAAAAACGCAGCATCCATGAGATGCAGTTTCTAGATGCGGTTTCTTTTGGCTATATATATATATATATATATATATATATATATATGGTTTCATGAAGAAACTGCATAGTCAATTGCGTTTTTTCCAATTCCTTTTTAAGGTATCTGACATGTAAAAAATTAAATGGAAAACAAAAAAAATTCAAGGAGAAACCACACGTGAAAATTTCGGCGACACTACTTTCATACAATTCCATGCCAGAACCCCACTTTTGGAACGATTTTGAAATCTAACATTATTCTGACAATTTCGCCTGGCCACTTCGGTACCAAAATAATTAACCTTTTCAAATAATGATTATACAAAATTCTGGAAGCAATTGTAATTGAACTTGGCCTTTTCACTTTTTATCTATTTACAAAGAAGGGTTACAGTAAACATTTAATTACAATTTCGGGGAATTTATGCTAGAAGCCCAGATTAGAATTACAGTTTGACCGCACTAGGGGTGTAAATTTTTCGAGCTACTTGACTTGAGAAATCAAGTAGCTCGATTTCAAACTCGGTCGGAATCGAGTTCGAGTCGAGCTCGAGTTACTTGATATTAAAATCGAGTCGAGTTCGAGTTTTGGAATTGCCCTATTTGAGTACTCGTCGAGTTACTTGGCTCGACGAAAATTAATTTAAAAATTAATATATTATATTTATTAATTTACCATTTTAGCATTGTTAATTAAAATATTACCATGCATTTCGAGTTCTCGAGATCGACGAGCCCAATCGAGCTCGAGTTTTGATTAATAATTCGAACTCAAACTCGAACTTGGCTCGATCGAGTATCGAGATACTCGAGCTCGATTGAGTATCGACTCGATTTCAGCCCTAGACCGCACTCCGTTTGATGCTTGTAGTTGATGATTCATCGTAGACCAATATTACAACGGGCCAGACGACCCACCGTCACCGTCAAAAGTGTGTATTAGACTGTCAATATGTCTATTTATGTCGCCTGGGATCTTGGGTTCAAGCTTGTAGATATTAACTTGGATTTGATAGATAGGCCTACGGCTCGTTCAACAAGCCTCGGCCCATCATTTGAATCGGGATGTAAGTTTATTTCGGCGCATAGAGAAATCACTGGCAAATGCCCATGCAGCTGTTACGGTAAGTCTGAATTTGGCATTCGGACATCGCCTCTCCTAATCCTCCCAATGGTTAAAGCTTTATTGGCAGCATATACAGTGGTGTAGCCCAGCCCGCATTGACTATCAAATGAAAAACAATGGCAAGACAAGATGAAGTTTATGGAGAGTCCATGGAAATTAGCTTTTAGAATATTGAGTTGCTGGGGAGCTCCTTGCTTCAATGGTTAAGATTGAGATCTTAAGAGTTAAGGGCAATGTTTGTAAGTCTAGACCAGAAAGTGAACCGGATGTTCACAATTCAACTGCTGCAACCGGTTTAATCCCAATTCAATGATTTTAAAAACATTTTGATATTAAATTATTTGGATAAAATTCATATATATATATAGAAAAAAGAAAATAAATACTTAGTGAGAAATCCTATTCAAATGTCAGTTTCTTGACCAATTTGACTAGTTTTTTACCTGATTTGATCAGTTCAATTGATTTCTTGAATTAAATATAGAGTTGGATCGAACCATGACTGGTTCACTATTCTAATTTTCTTTCTCTCCCCGCTTCTTATATTCTTCCCTACCCTGGTAGAAAACAATTTTTTAAAAAGCTTTTAGAATGTTGGGTTCCCTATTAGTTGAACATGACTTTTATATTTAATTTGTTCATACCAAGGTCACGTACAGCCACTAAAACAAGAGTAGTCTAAGCGAGTTCGTGAGCACAAGGTTTGGGTTCTAGTCCGAATCCTATTGTACGTTCTCAAGAATGATTCCATGGTTTTGGTCTTGATCCATAGTCTGTGTTGTACGAGTACTAGAATTTGCTAGCATAAGCAGGGACCCGATTCCGAAGAAGTGATAAGAACCGAGGTGGGACGAGGGGTGTGAGGTCTACATTTCACCAATCAAAGTCTCTGGATAAGAGCACAATCTAAAAGTCGCAGTCTTATTGGATCTCATTTTCCTACTTGGCATTGTTTCTAAATTCCATTTCATATCATCAGAAGAGGCAAAGCAAATATCTTGAATAGAAGCCTAAGCCATACTAATTCTCTCCGAAATCTTGGAAGATTGATTGATCAGCATATTCACCAAACCCGCAGGATTCCAACTCCAATGGCAGCAACTATGGCAACAATGGCCACCCTTAATGCCAACTGCTTGAGCACCAGCACCCACAAAGTTATCAACGCTTTAAAACCAAAGCCAGTTTCCCTTCTGTCCATGCAAAACCTCCCAAAAGGCCTCCTCACCACATCAAGAAAGACACAAGACTCAATCTTGTCCAATCCAATAACCGGAACAGCCCTTGCTGGAGCAATTTTCTCAACCTTGAGCTCATGTGATGCTGCCTTTGCAGCTCAACAAATCGCTGAAATTGCAGAAGGCGATAACCGCGGTCTCGCACTTCTCCTTCCAATCGTGCCAGCCATAGCTTGGGTGCTCTACAACATCCTCCAACCAGCACTCAATCAGCTCAACCAAATGAGGAGTTCAAAAGGGATCATCATAGGCCTTGGCCTGGGAGGTTTGGCTGCATCAGGATTCATCCACACGCCTCAGGCATCATCTGCTAGTGAGATTGCAGCCGTAGCTGAAGCAACAACCGGTGACAACAGGGGTCAGCTTTTGCTGTTTGTTATTGCTCCTGCAATTGTTTGGGTGCTGTACAACATTTTGCAGCCGGCTTTGAACCAGATCAACAGGATGAGATCTTAGTATTCCTGTTGGGGTGCAGTAATGAATTGGCTTCACATGTAATTGCACCTTTGTATCAATGGAACTTTTCTTGAACAAATTTTGGGGGCTGCCTCTAATTACCATCATTAGGATGAATCCTCTACAACTGTACATCAAACTCAAAACATGGTTCCAACATATATAAAAATATGCTAGTGTCCCTGCCTGGTAACTTTCTATTGATTACTCGCATGATCTTCCTTACTGATTTAATTAATTGGCATGACGTATACCTTCATGATATTCGAGTGTGAGGTACTGGATTCTTCTGGGATTCATCTGATTTTCAAACTGAGATGTACTCCACTTCTATAACTTGCAAGTACGATGAGAACAACGAATTCTACCAATCCACCGAAATATGACTTCCAACAATTCCAAACTTATGACTCAATGATTAGTTAGCTAGACGACCATGTCTTGTTAGTTCATGAGATTACAATATTCATTAATCAAACTCAATTTGATATTGAACTATCAAATATTTTCACGATTCATTGAACTATCAGATGCACGAATTTGTTTAAGATGGACATGAATACTAGATTAAACGGACTAGGTTTCAACATAAATTTTAAGATTAGTTAAGAAGCAAGGACTAAAAACCAAGCTTTGTTATCATAGAGATTGAGTCCCGCAATCGCAACCATATTAGCGGATTCATGTTTCCATGAAATGACACCATGGATTCCCACTTTTGAAACAGCAACTGGGAAATCATGGAGAAGATCCTTCGGGCTTCGTTCATCAAGACCTTGTTCTGATTTTCATTTATTGGAAGGCCTGCCATGTTTAGCAGACACGAGATACGGGCTTGAATATGTTAACCCACAACATTGAAGATTCCAGAAAGCTGAAATTTTAAATGGATGAAAATTTCATATTTTGTTAGCGGAAAAACAATTTCGTTAGCGTAAACTTGTTATGGACTAGGTAGCGTCACTACATGACAAATAATCTTTGTTTAAATTTTAAATTCTTCTTTTTGTTTGTAGATTTGATATGTATTTCAGCTTGTTCCCATATATGCTCTTGTGGAAAAATGAATTAGGGGTCTCATTAGTTGAGTTCTGTCTAGTTTGAATCGATTGGTATAATTCTTGTAATTTTTTATTTAAACTTGTACGATTTAAGTGTAAAAAAAATTAAATTTATCAAGTTATACAACCAACTAGTCGATTACACTTTTATTTTAACAAAAAAAAGTAAGTTATTATTACTAGAGCTGTATAAATTTAAATCAAATATAGTAAGAATTGCATGAACCTGATTTGTAGTGGACAATATTCAACTTGTGACCCTTGATCTGTTATTTGGAAAAAAAAAAAAAATTGTACTCCACCACCACAAATACAAGTCGGCATCCGCTTTGCTTTTAAGAATGTATTGATAATGGCTGATAATGAGAAATGATATCCGTGCATTTATTCAGCGCTTGCGGCGCGATTACGGCACTTTCTTTTTGAGAAAGCGCAATTACGGCATTTTAGGAGCCTTCTAGATTGGGGCTGTTAATGTGGAACACTACTTTGATGACTGTGGATTTACTAGTAGTAATTTATCTTCCACCTTCTTTTTTTTTTAATAAATAAGTAAGATCTTTATCACATAAAATGATAGTTGAAGATTAGAGGCCCTTAAATACGTCTACTAGTCCAGCTTATTTATTAACTCATATTCATTTTTTTAATCAAAATTTAACTCATATCAAGTGTGTAAAAAGCCAAAGTCTTGTATGGAAACAAATTAGTTTTGGATTTTTGAGGGCAAAGCTTTACGACAACATATCTTACTTACGGCATAGAATTTTCCAACGATTTTGAAGGAACAACCCTTTTATTTACCAGTAAATACTTCTAAAGGAACGTGAAATTTATTTAAAAAATGAAATAAGGGGAATTGTTGGGGGGTCTATGTTCATCAAATTGGACAACTTGGACTCTGGGCAAATCCCTTTCAGAAGTTTTTTTTTTTTTTTTAAATTTGTAGGGAAAAATGAAAAATGAAACCAGAAGGTTGCTTTGCAAATTACTCTAGCGAACAACAAAAACAGATGCTCTATTATTTCTTGGACCACTCCGTTCAAATTAGGCTACCAGACACGAAGCTTGTAACTTCACTTTTTCTTTGGCAACTGAGCCCACCAAGTGCCCCTCTTTCTTTTATGATTCGAAGTCTTTATTCTTTCTTAGACAGCTGGGTTTGCCTTATTTATTAGGTTTCTTGTGATATGTTTTACCTACCCCAAGTCCAAATGCATTTGCTTGAGCGGGAGAGTATAAATTCCAGATGAGATCGGTATTAAAAAAGAGAAGGTTAGTCACAGATTGAAATCACTTAGGGTTCATTTGGTTTATAGAATGGGACAGGATTGGATAACTTATCCTATCTCATCCAATATTTGGTTGCATTTTTATAATTGGATTAGATATCCATGTCAACTAAATTAATCCTCTCTAGAGGAGGGGATAAAGTCATCCTATGGTGGGTATTGGTATTATTTATCCAGGGATAGTTGTGAGAGGGGATAACCGCTTATTAGATTTTTTTATCTTTATCAATAAAGACAAAACCTATAACTATATCAATAAACCAAATATTGGATAACAAGAATGAGTCATCCTATCTCATGCAAACGGTGAACCAAATGAACCCTTAGAACACACTCATTCTGTCCCCATTTAAGTGTTTTCCAATGAATGTTTCTTTTTATCTATTGGGACTTTTTAAATTTGCCTTTATCTGTACTCTCAACTTTCTCGAATTGAGAGAGAGAGAGAGTAAATTACACGCATTGATTATAGAGAAATATGGACAAATAGAAGGATGAAAGGTAAATTTTAGAAACTAACTAATTGTTTTAGAATTAATCTTTCCTACATTGACACTTTTGTCGGCACTGGATCAATGACACACATGCAAAAATTAAATTTTAAATTCAAATTTTACATAGTTATCATTCATCCAACTTATTATTAGTGTATATAAGATTTACTCATTTTCTTAATTTTCTTGATGCAAGATACTCAGCTACTCAAGCCACTTAAATAGAACGGAGGGAGGGAGGATATTGCAAAGGAATGCATTCAATAACTCTCCTAAATAATGCGCCGCACTAAAAAATGGAAGCTACGGAGCACTAATTTGGTTTGGTGCACCAATTCAGCTCCACAAGAAATAGAGTGAGGGGAGCTAGCTAAGCTCTAAATTTCTGAAAAGTGGAGTGGCAGCCAGCTGTGGACAAAGACAGAAAATGCCAAGCAGATCTTTCTTTTCTGCGCTTCTGGCACCGTTGCAACGGCTCACTCTGCAATTATTATCCACCCCTGCTTTCAATTATTTTTTCTTCTTCTTAATAATCAGATTAGTGATACTCATAATTCCTTCATGTTCCCGTTCAAAGCACTACGGCGGCCCCATACACACTACAAAGCAGTCGTAGTAGTACAGCAAACGACCGCGGGTATTAGTAATAAAATAATAATAATAGTAGCAGAACACAACAAAACCGACCGCCGCTTTGACCTGTGGCTGCCCCCGCCCTTACGCCTCAGGCCTTGTTGGTGGTTAGCACCTTCTGCTCAAACTTCGTTCGTATCGATCTGATGGCCAATCAGACACATAGTATAGAGCATCCCCTGTCCCTCTCAAACTCTTAAAACTCATCTCCACGGCTACACCCCATCGCACCCACCCTATTCAAGACTCCCAAAAACCAAAATCCTCCTTACACCAAACACTTGTTCTTCATAGTAGGAACGCTCCATATTTGTTGATTAGATTCCTCCGTCCTCACCAAGTACACGCAACCCCACCCGGGCAAAATCCAGGAGGAGCCACCGGCCGGCGAGGGTCAAACTTTTTTAGTTTCACATCAAGGGGTAGAGGTTAGTTTTACGTTTCAGAGCATGTAAATTCACCATATTTTAGGGTTGCTCTCTCTCTCTCTCTCTCAAGCAAAAAGAAAAGGATGAAGGTAGGAGTTTCCACATGGGCCAACTGCCATCCCCCACAGCTATCACTCCCAATTTAATAAATATTCACGCACCTAGCCTGTTTTCATTATATTGCTTAGATGGTCCAGCTCGAAACTCCTCATACCATTCCCACGTCCCAACTCACCCTTCATTCCTATCCCAGCCATAATCCCACTCTAATTCTGTCTCATGCAAATACACATCTGCCCTTCTACTACACCTAAACCCATCCACTATCATTCTATCTTTCACCTGCTTTCTAGTTTCTAGTCTAGTCTTCTACTCCTAATTGGGAACTTGTCCTTAAAAACTCTCCCCACACACACACACACACACATATATATTTCCTGTAAATAAGAAACTTCTTCATGCATATTCGGAAATGAAAGAAACCTCAATCATTGCATATGTCCCCAGATACTTCCTTCTCACTCTCCTCCTTTCCATACCTTTCCTTCTTTTTCTCTCTTATCGTTCTTCCTTCTTCACCACCAAAACCCAGAACAATTCTCCTCAGAGACAAGTTCGGACCTAAAAATCCGACCCGGATACAGGACGTACGAGTCCTACATCCAGCGCCAGCTCAACAAGACCCTCAATCCAAAGCTTCGAGAAATTTGGAGAACCCGGGATTGGGACAGGAAAATCCAGGTCTTTGCCCGTTTCTTCAGCGAGTTGAAACAGAAGAAGTTGCTTTCTGATGGTTCCAAAGCGCTGAGCATTGGGGCCCGGATGGGTCAGGAAGTGGAGGCGTTGAAGCGAGTCGGAGTATCCGACTCGATAGGGATGGACCTGGTCCCATACCCGCCGCTAGTTGTGGAGGGCGACTTTCATAACCAGCCGTTTGAGGATGGGACTTTTGACTTCGAGTTCTCCAACGTGTTTGATCACGCGCTCTATCCGGAGAAGTTTGTGGGGGAGATCGAACGGACACTGAAGCCCGGCGGAATTTGTGTTTTACACGTGTCGGTGAAGAAACGGGCTGATAAGTACTCGGCTAATGACTTGTACAGCGTGGAGCCGTTGAAGAAACTGTTCACACGGTCCGACTTGGTTCACGTTCGGACTGTGGATGGATTCGGATTGGACACGGAGGTGGTTTTCAGGAAAAAGAAAGAGTCTTGAACTTTTTAAAAGGATTTTTTTTTCCTTTTTCGTTTTATTTTTTATTTTTTTTATTTTTTGGCATTGACTCCGTAATTTGCTACACATTTTCGTATTGGATGTCCAAACTACAAACAAAATTTTACTAGAAATACTCATAAACGATGGAATCATTCATTTATTGGTTCGAGTTTGTATTTCAAATGTTATCTTGTTCTTAATTTGTGCATAAAGAATACGAAGAAATGGAGTTAAATTGTCACTTTTGTTGGATTTTAACCTTGTTTTAAAGGCCGTTAGGAATTTTCTTTATTGAGTTTTAATGTGGGTGATAGAGTTGGAGGGGAGCTATTTATCAAAAAATTATTTGCTTACAATTACAAACATATGTTTTTTTTAACATGCATTTTTGTTTTTGTCTAATCACATTTTATCTGATCGCAAAAAGGTGCTGTAGTAATTATTTCAAATAATCTCCTGTTCAAATATGCCCCACCCCATGTTATTACAAGTTTTCAAGGTATGGGAACTCATTGTATACCACTTGGTTATGAATCTAGTGAAAATGAGAATGAATGCCCTTGTTTCATAAATTCATACTACTAGCAAGTTCTCAGAATGGGCGGTAGTTTATGGCATATAAAGCAAACCGGTGCTTTTAATTAATCCAGCACCTATAACTAAGAGGGGCTATCTAAATGTAACTCGCAGTAAACAAGCATGTAATAGTAGCTTGATTGGTAGTGGGATTCAATGAATTTCAGCAATTTGCCTTGTTATGGTAGTCAATGCGTTGGGGTGTTAACTTTTCTTTCAAGTTACGTACTGCTATTACTGAGCAAACTTGTTAATTGTCTTAATTACAGACAAAGAGTATCCTAAGACATGTTTGCTTCATTAAATTGGTTTGAGCTTCCTAGCCTCCTCAGCAAGTTATATCCACGTTTAATTTTATATCGCGTTTGGATTAAGGAATTTTACAAAGGATTTGAAATCATTTCACCTCTCTCTCATATTGCTTAAATTGAAGTTTATCGCTCCAGGGACCAGGCTTTTATCTTGTGCCCTGTTTGTTTGTATTAGCCTATTAGGTGAGGGTGAAAACTAAAATATGAAGAGAGAAGGTTGGTCAGCTCTCAGGGAAATGTGTAATTCCTAAGTATATTTTATGCATCCCAAGACATGCTTTCGCCAATAATAAACCAAGTTCATTGCAGCCGGCAAGACTGGGAATAGTAATTTACTAATAACAAATAGTAGGTGCCAAATTGCCAAATTGACGTCTCATGTGGATAATTTATTATCTTTAGCATCTGCAGTTACGTAACTTACATTTACTTGGTCATAACTAATAATAATTAATTTCCTCTGAGTACATGAAAACAAGGAAGAGAGGCGAGCAGACCCACGGCATCTTCCTCCTTTTTTTGGCAGTTTATTTGGCAGCATTATTAGCAATTTACAAGTATGGAAGAGTAAGCTCGTAGTAGATTATTTGCAGATCACGATGTTGAAAGGCAAAATGAAAACACTTTTTTGATATGATATATGTTAGATAAAAAGGTGATTGGGAAATATGTTGTCCACGCAAGCAAATAATCCACCATCCAAACAAGTTTATGGCTTTAGGGGCTCAACCTTTTGGCCTTGTTCAACAATTTTGAAAATAGGTTCTCTTTTTGAATGCTTAAAAGTTTGAAATTTGCAATCAAACAGGAACGTTTTACAGAGTATTAATTCCTGAAAGGTGGGCATAACCCTTGACCTTGGCATGATTGAACAAACAAAAGTAGCAAGCAAGGCAGAACAAAATTATTGCTTTGCCTGACTGTCTGGAACAAAATCAACCGGCTGACTTCCAGTATCTCCAGCTTGAGATTGAGAAGCTGCAAGCTTAGCTTTCTTGAAGCGGCTAGAACTTCTAAGAACCATGTCCATGCTCATTTGTTGAGGGCCAGAGGACCTGTTTCATGACCAGCAAGTAATATGAAGACAAGACCTAAATATTTGGAAAGAATCAAATGCAATGGTACAGCGTGATGCAAGTTCTGGCAGAATTTCTCAACTAACAGCCTGCTGTACTGCTTTTCTATACTTGAGTAACAATAGCAATGATATCATTGACCCTCGTCTAGCCTGGAACAAATCTCAGTTACTCAGTACAAATAGTCTATGTTGTCATTATACCTTCCTTTTAGGATGGGAGGTCAAACAGGTGTTTTAAGATTCCATATATAAGCCATGAAAAAAAAAAATAAATTTTATGTGTTATAAAGAGGCAACAAAGGACAATAAATAATCAAAGAGTGGTGCAGAACAAGCTGCTTTGATAGCATAAAAAAGCAACATAATGAGCTAATGCTTAAGCTCTGTGTTAGACTACATAATAACCACCCTGACCCTCTGTTGACATTAATTATGACAAATCTTTGTCAGTTATATTATCAGCCATACGAAGTAGGTGATACAAGCATGCTCTCCTGAACTCTAACAATCAGCCTATGAGAACTCAGTCCTCAGTGGTACAGCAGCAGATTCCTGCCCAGAATACTGCCACTAACTATGCAACTGCACAAGCAGATTACTAAAATCTAAAGAGGAAATTGCATATACAGCCTTGAAGAGACTTATGAAGCAAAAATCAATAGATATAGTCCAATATTAATTCATAATTCAACAAGCCACTCATTAGGCGACATTCATGTCAGTTGACCCTACAAAATGCATAGATACGTGGTTGACTTACTTTGCATCTAACATGTTTCCGACGGCACCACCATGACTTGTTGCACTAACAGATCCTGTCAGAAAAATAGAATCGAATAATCAACTACCTGGCCATTCAAAATACATTAGCAAAAACAGATGTGATAGATTAGGAGGGATCTTTGAAGAATCATGCTTTAAGAGAAACTTAAGCTGCCGTATGGACAGGATTATACTTCTCTACAAATGCACTAAGACATGAAAAAAGGGCCATGCAAAGTGGTGGGGGAATAGGTCGGAAGGGAGATCCTTGATTAAGTCCATTGCAAGATATCGGCTGCAATGGCTATAAAATTGCATGTCGTAACTTGCAAGTTGCCCATTACTGCTCATTTAAAGGGTAAACTCCCGATAAGAAAGAGGGAACAAGAAGGAAGTGATAAGAATATGCTTAGAGTGTTGAAATGCAGGCTTGTATGTAGACAAGCAGCCAAGAAAGCCTCTAACTATGTCCATTTCCAAGTAGCAATTGGACTGAAATAGCAAGTTCTACACAACCCAGGTAAGAGGACAGACTGAAGGGAAGAAAGATGAACAAGATGGAAATGATAACAAGCAATTTCTATGTTGAATACTTTCTTAACATAGTAACCAACTTTCATTATTTGCACCTACTTTTCTTAGCCATTATGCGATAAATTAGCAAGTGATTTGTCCCATTGAATAATAACAACACAGGAAGATTCAAGAGATTGTAGAACTTCAATTACCATTTCTCTTTGAATCCGGGCTTAACTCACTTTCCCCAACTAAGTAACCTGATGAGGATGAACTATCAGATGGGGCACGGGTACTTGCATCTGAATTTATAATCTGATTTTCATCACTTGAACTCTCACTGACGTCTAGTCTAAAAACTAGCCGTGGTGTAAACAATGAGCTCTTCTTTTGTCCAGAATTATTTAAAACATCCCCAACACTTGGAGCTTTTAGTCCATGTTCAGCAGCTCTTAGGGTATTTTTGTTGCCACAAAACAAACCTTTATTATTCTCATCACTTGAAGCAGATTCTCCAACTCGATTGTCATCAATATTTCTGCCATCAGATTTATATCGAATTTGATGATTTTCAGATGAATCTAGTTTGTTTTCAGCAACAACATGATGCTTCTCTTGTTTACCCTTTGGCTTTGGCAATTTTTGTTTCACCTTGACAGGTGAAGACACTTTATCCTGGTGCTGTCCAAGCACAAAGTAATGCCTGAAGTTGATCCTTTCATCTTTGCACTTGGCAGTTTTAACATTATCAACCTCATTTTCAGGTCTCCCCTTGGACGGTACTTGAGAGGGATTTGTATCTTTTGGAGCATGTTCATGATTTGGGGAGGACTCAGTACCAGGATTCTTCTCCAGTTCCGCAACAGGAGCAATTGATTGAACTACAGTTCCTTTTTTAGCCAATCGACTTGTCTTTGCTGCATGAGATGGAATGTCCTTCCCTTTCGTTTTATTGTCAGAAACTGCTAATTCTTCAATAACATTAGATTGCTCTTTGATTTCTGAAGTCGAGAGATTCTCTGATGCAGAGAATTGATTCTTTTTCTTTTTCTTTTTCTTCTTTGCTTTCTCATCCAAATTGCAGTCATTCTCTTTAAGTTTGCCTGATTGATTCTGTTGCAAACCTTGAACCTCATTAGTTTGAGTTTCCACAGGCAGATCATGGATGCCATCAACAACTGAATTTATACTATCGTTGCAAACTGGCCTCCCATTTTTACCATCGTCTCCTCTGTCATCATGAGATAAACCAACTTCAGTGTGTGCTTCATAATGAATAACTTCATCACCTTCTCTACGAGCACCTAAGACAGAGGTATCCGTTGATTCATCTCTTGATGCATCTTTGCACACATTTTGAGACAGAATACTAAGAGAGTTCTTAGTTTCATCAGCAAAATTATTAGCAGGTGAATCTGGGAAAGCTGAACGGCCATTTACAGTGTCAACAAGCTTCTCTTCTGAACCATCTTGATTAATTATACCAGACTTTACCGTCCTCTTTTTCTTCCTTCGATTAGCTGATTTGACATCTTGTGCCTTTGACAACATGGAAGCATTGGCAGATTGGTTGATGTTAATGTCTGTCTCACCCATATGTTGTTTTGATCCTGAAGGCAATGACATCATGTTTTCCTGTTCCACAGACAACCGTTTATCTCCGAAAATGGCAGTGTTCTGATCAGTTCCCATGCCCGGCATTTGACTGTCACTCTGATTACTAAAATTCACATCTTGTACAGACAGAGAAATACCACAATCATTATTGAGATCAGACACCACCTTTGATACACCCTGAACTTTTGCAGCAGATTTCTCCATCTTCCGTTTCTTCTTTTTGCCAGTAGAATTACCAACATCCATTGCCTCATTCAATCTCAATAATTCGGATGAATGAACAACTGGTTTAGTAGGCACTTCTGCTTCAGCACAATCTCTAGGTTTAAGACATTCAGATGCCTTCCCTTGAGGATCCACATTACCTGACAAGCCTCTTTCCTCTTCAACTCTATCAGTTTGCTCACTTTTTACTTTTCGGAGAGTGCACTCATCCTTATCAGTCTTGTCAATATTATGTTCCTTAACATCCAAGTTTGGCCCATCTGACAGATTGGCACCTGCCATGTTGGTTAGTTCCGCAACAGAATCAGTCTGCATAGCTGCAGCTTTCTTTTTGGCCCTCTTCTTCTTATTTCTCTTAGTGCCATCAGAGGTTACATTTCCCATTGGCTCAATGGTTGCAGTCGGTTTAGGCATAAGAGTTGATGCTTCATTTGTTCTGTTAGCATCACCCTCATCCAAAGCCTTGCAACTTTCAGATGGCATAACTTCACGATCCTGGTTCAGTTTAATATCCCCTTGTCCTTGTTCATCTGTCAAAAGAGCGACAGAATCCAAAGTACCAAGATGAATGTTTTCATCGTGGACCTGAGAGCTGACCTTGCTCATGTCATTGGGCCCTATAATTGCAGGTGAAGCAGAATCTTTCATGACAGAAGCCTGAAGCTTCATTGAAGATGTTTTGCTATCTGCTCCAAGTTCAGGAGTTTGATCAACAGGACTGATTTTACCGTCCACATTGCCTGCACCAGATATGCGAAACAGAAGGTCAGCAACTAAGTAAGTAAAATAAGTATGCTATTCCTAATTTTTAGAAGACCACTATGACACCATACACTTTAAAACCAAAAAAGATCATCCTGATTTCATATTTAGGGCTAACCTTCAAGTGAACAGGCTCTCTTACTTACTTCCAGCACTTTACCTATAATATCAGAACCGATTCCCTTGTGAGAGAGAACAGAAGGTCTCTGAAATGTCTCAGGCTGAACTCCCTCTCCAGGAACTATGGTCAAATCAGATAACTTATCCACAGACATGCAGCCAGTTTCCAGATTTCCCTTGAAAATTTTCTCTTTCTCAATGTTCTGTATGGAAGTAGACTCAGGAATAGCAGCTCGATCAGAAGGTATTAATGAAGTCCTTTCTCGCCTTTTCTTCCGTTTCTTGCTGCCCAGACTGGTGACCAGTTGGTCATCCTTGAGCTGTTCAGGTGCAGCATTTGTGACGGATATGTTTTCCTGTTTGTCTGTCATACAGGTTGCCAGCTTGGTAACCTTTTTCCTTCTACCAGAATGTGAATGATCTCTGACATTTTTGTCCACTCCTAAGCTGAGGCTTTTCTCTACAGCAGGCTCAGATTGTGATGTTTTGAGGGCTGCTGCCATGTCACTCCTGTACATATCTGAAGTCATACAGAGTTCCCCATTCACATCTTTGTCTCTTATCTCCATCATAATTGGAATGCTTTTGCCAGCATCAACTACTGCAGTTTCTATCTGATGATCAAGGCTACTTTTCTTCATATGTCTAGAGCCACTTACTTCATCTTCATTGTGTTCAGTTTTTTGCTTTTTCGCAGCAAGCCCAGATTCTGGAGGCAACTCATCCGAATTGTCTAACTGAATATGTTTAGTATTGTCAGGCTCACTGGATTTTTGTTCTCTGTCATGCTCTTTTGAACTAGATGCATCAACAAAAAGAAATTTATGGCGCTTAGACCCTTCATATGCACTAAATACTAGCATAGCATCCGGCAGGTGATAGAAGTGGCCCTGACGTTTCACCTATAGAGAAATAAAACATTATTAATACAAAATTCAAAATAAAGTATGAAGCTTTTCACTGCACGTTTAAGCCAATTACCTGCAAAGAAAGGACTTTAATCTCCCCAATTCCAGGAAACAATTGGAAATGTTCCTGCACTATCTTCTCTGCAAGCCACAAACACTAAGATTAGGAATTCAAGCGAAGTAGAGCAAGCTCTTAACTTGTCAAGCATAACAACAGGCAATCCTAATACACAAGCAGTAAGAGAAAAGGAACAAACAACAAATTCAAATATTCAAGCGTCAGCTATTAGCAGAATGAAAGAACTTCGCAATTGCATTGCAAAGCATCCCTTAAACTGATCCTGCTCTGAGTTGTCATCAGCAGCCCATGGGGAACTCAATGTCACTTTACAATCCGAGTTATTTTACTTTTTCAATGAACAAATTACAGATTATATCCAGTATATTAACATGCAAAAAGTCAACAGGGCATCTAGACAAGCTGATTTGGAAACGGACAGCAACAGCTCACATTTGCAATTGTGCCTTGAAAAGTTTTCAGCTTCAAAGACTATGTTGAATGAAAATTCCAGGAATAAAAAAAAAAAAGACCCAGTTCCATAATGCCGTCTATTTGCTGGAAAACCCTGCCAAAATTGGATTTTTATCACGAATCTATTTTGTCCCCAGAAGATTGGCATGACCCCAAAATCCATTCTTTTTTACTTTCTCTTTAACATAAAAACACAAGAGTATCCATCATTATCATTTTTTGAGTTAATATTTACTCATCAAAGAATCGATACCCGGTTTAAATATAATGTCGAATAAAAAAAATTACTTTTGAGATCGGCGACGGTATCGGAGGAGGAGATCATCATAGCAAGGTGGGTGCCGAGGCTGGTGTCTACAAATGCGGTATAGAAATCTTCTGCCGTCAATGTAGAATCCTCAGATACCTTCTCACGACGCCGTTTCGCCATTGATTAGTAGAGGCTATGCTCCTGAAGGGGAGGTTGAGACTTCAGACGATGACGACAGGGGTCTGAAAGTGAAGCGGCTTTTAAGGGTTTTGCGGTGGTTTTAGCCTTTCTGGGATTTCCTATTTCCTTTTTAAGGGTACTAAATTTTGAAGGGTACTATGTTTTTTTAACCTAGCGCATGACACGTGTGCATGATTTAAATTTTAAATTTAAATTTATATTATGTGTCATAATTTAAACTAGTTCAAATTTAAATTTGTATTATGTAATAAAAAAGTTATCCATATATATATATATATTAATTTTGGGTTCTAGGATTCAGGCTTTCGGGTGCGTACCGCTGGTGAATTTGGTCATGAAATTTGATCCCATGACCTACACCAAAGGAGAGTTTTAAACTCTACCTTGGTGGCCAACTTAGCTAAGTCAAGTTGGTTAGGCTTTCGGGTTTATAGGGTAGTAGCATTTTGGATATGGGTTTTGGGTTTCGAGTGTCGGGTTCAAAATTGGATTTTGGATCACATTTTATATTTAGATAGCGTTTAGGGTTTAGGTTGCTGGGGACAAGAGAATTCACATTTCTTCAGAATTTATGTTAACTAGAAATATGGGAAGAAAAGAGGAGGACATTAGTTTGCTTCTTGATTCCATAGGATGGAGGAATGTACTATTTGAAATTCCAAAAAATTCGAATTGTTTCAATTGAAATTTCATTATTTATTCAAGAAACTAAGCACTGATAACAAATTATTGCAATTTTGAGTTGGTATGACTGTACAATGATGGATTTATTAGTGTCTTTCTGCTACTGTTTAAATTCTAATTGCAAGGCTATGTTGCCAATGAATCTGCGCAAGCTTGGGAACATTGTCCAACCCAACACAAAATTTCAGATTACACAACTTCATTGGCAAATGACCGAAAGGACAACCGTCCTCTTGCATTCATCATGTTGTTCTCAAAATTTTGCAGAGAGTCCAAACGAAACTCTTCCTTAAGCTAGATGCGAGTTTAGTATTCATCGGGCAGAATGAATTCAAGCTTAAATAGGCGAGAAAACACAAAAGATTTTTTGTTCTTTTTTTTTTTTAATTAAGTATATATTTCCTTTTACGTTGAAAGAGGTTTTGAACTCTTGAATACAAATGTAGTATACGTTTCGATTCATGGAAATTCACAGAGAAAATAAGGAATAATGGGGCAGGATTCTTCATGAAGAAAAGAACTGTGGCACAATCTCAAGCTTAAAATATGACCAAAAGAGCTGGCTGCATGATTCTATTGAATCTTCCTAGAATCTTTAAGCTGTCCCCGCTTTCTAATGCCAAGGCAAAACTTGAAACGATATGCATCTACAGAAAATTCTGGCAACAAGTGCACGAGACTCCAGATTAGTGAATGAGGCCAGTAAGGTGTACAACGGGGCTGATAGCCAATGCTGCGCAAAGCTGCTCGTGCATAACCATTTGAGGACGGAACAAAGAAAGAAGATCTTTTAATTGATGCCATCTTCGTTGCAACATACAGAGGAACCTGCAAATTAACAATCAAGCTGACCGTCCGTCAACATGGTGGTTTCAAGTTTCAACGAACACATAAAATTTTAAAGTATCAAGAGGCTGATCGCAAATGGACAGCTAATCCAGTCTTGAATCGCAGAATTTTGGAGTCCAAATTTTAGAAAACGCACACGATGATGGCCTCCACTACTTCTACATGGCAAATAAGATTTTCACTGGTCAAGAACAAAATTCTCAAGTGAATAAGGAGTTTACTCCAGATGCTAAAGTTTCGACAGAGAATGTGGGTTGAATAGAGTCTTGAGCTCATGGAATTAAATGCCTTCATAAAGAGTTAAAAGACATTGAAGAGGTCTAGAGCTCATGGACTTGAAATGGAATTTCTCCTGGTAAGACCTTTCAACAACTCCATACTGATACGAGTTGTATAAAGGTTGTCATCCATCTATTTACTTTAGAATGCATTTTCATGTTTTCAATTATGTACACTATCGAAGGTGCTCATCAAACTATAACAGTAAAAATTGGCGCAAAGATGAAAATTAACTACGAATTAGTCACCAACTAGATTACAATGTGTAGTACCTGGCACTGGACGTCAATTCCTTTACTCTTGTATTCCACGTGAAGACACTTGGAAAATTGATCAATGTATCTGAAGACGAACAGCCCAGTTATTGCCCCGCCCAACAAGCAAATCTCTAAAATCAGTTAAAAAAAAAAAAAGATGAGAAATACTCCATTTAGTATACTCACGCTTTAGAAGCAGCATAAACAGCATAGAGAGGATCTGATGGAATAACAGTTGCAGCACCAGAGCCAATGTTGACAATTGCACCTCTTTTTCTCCTGAGCATCCCAGGTAAAACAACCTGAGTGACTTTTGTGGTGCCTTCCACATTGACCTTGATCAGATTCTTCAACAATTCATCGTCCACCTCATGGAAAAATCTTGCATAAGGATATGAAACTCCCACGTTATTTATCAGGATTCCAACATCCAATGCTTCAATTGCCTCTCCTATCTTCTTGACACCCTCACTCAGATCGCCACTGAAATCAACAACCACAGTCTTGGTCTCGACTTTAGCATATTTTGAGCGTATCTCTTTGGAAATGTCATCTAACTTGTTGACATTTCGACCAACTAGTACTAAATTCAGGCCTTTTCGAGCCAATTCGAAGGCAAAGGCCTTACCGATGCCGTCAGTTGGTCCAGTCACCAGTGCCCAAGATCCATATTTCTTTAGATTCTTGCCGGGCCTGAGGAAACTAATGTAAACCCATCTGAGAAGAGCAAAGAAGGTTTTCAAGAAAGATAGAAATCCTAAAAGAAAGAGCCCAAC
The DNA here is from genome assembly GCA_013103745.1 of Gardenia jasminoides. Classification (NCBI taxonomy): domain Eukaryota; kingdom Viridiplantae; phylum Streptophyta; class Magnoliopsida; order Gentianales; family Rubiaceae; genus Gardenia; species Gardenia jasminoides. The sequence continues at coordinate 43,288,910 of CM023105.1, forward strand.
AACCCATAACGGCTGGTTCTTGAGAGCGTCCAAGCAACAGAGGATCATTTCTCCAGACAGTAATTTCTTTGAATTTCGAATAAAGAATTGGATCTAAGAGATGGGTTTTGTATGAAGATGAAGATCGAAGAGGTATATAAGGCGAATCCTGGAGAATCTCGAAGGTTGTTTGTGATTAGATTGGTATGGTTAGTTAAGGTTGTTGGACGTGAAGTGTCTTGAGTAATCGAGGCATACCACTGCAAACGAGAAGTCTGCGCAATTTTTGTTCGCGTCAGGTCCATTAGCTGATAATCAGTAATTTAGTGTAAAAAAAAAAATATTTCGAGAATTGGTTTTTTAAGACCAATTCCTTTAGTAAATTGGATATTAGTATTTGGATTTTGGAATTACTAATATACCAAATCCTAAATGTAAAGTTAAGATATTTTAATTTTTTCTAAAAAAATTGTTACACCAAAATAATAAGATATTTCTAGTTTGGGTTTTGTCTAGTAATATTTTACTAGGCTACTAGACAGTAATGAGTAGTTAACTAATCATATATATATAAGCTTCAGAAATTTAGCCAATAAGCTGATAAAGTATTTTTAGTATCTGTTTCCAGATTGCTTTATTATAATGAAAAATATTTCAATTTTATCAAAATTTGAAATCTAATTTAGATTGAACCGGCCGGTTTTTTAGTTTTTCTCGAAATGAACGCCCCTGGTTCGGATGGATGGAGAGAACGAAGAAGGCGCCAGCTTCAGGTGTGGTGCGATCGATAGTTGGGTGATGAAACAGACAAAGAGTGAAACTGTTGAGCAGAAATCGGTTGCGTTTGGCTAACTACAATTGTTGGACTACTTAGAAAAGGCGACTTCATTGGCCGATCATCTCATATTTCTCAGTTTCCAGCTCACCTAATTATCAAAGTCGTAACATCTGATAAGAAAATCAACGGGATTATCCGGCAAAGAATTCCTATATGATAGTAAAACCAGAATGATTGATTATTTTGCTGGAGGTTCAGTCGGAATCAAGCTGCTCATTTCGTCCTCCAATGACCGGGTGAGCCCAGTTGGACGTGAAACGGATTTGATGTTTGAAAGTGAGACGACACTGTGGAACTCTTTGATTGGTTAAGGAAAAGACGTATGTTTTCTTATCCCAATGGCTGCCGCATGTTGTCTGAGGAAGAGAATCCATCACTGGGTCGTCCTTCATTCATTCCAATGGCGACGCGCACCAAAATTTATAAGCAGCATTAATTTCTCGCCGAATATATACTGACTTTGCTTCTAAACTTCATTGTTTTACCAGCCGGTAATCTTTTGTTTCTTACTTCTAAGCTTGATATGACCATCTCATTGGTGTTTTACTTTTTCAAAGGAAATGTTTCCATGCTTCACAACTTTATGAGTAAATTAATACTACACGATTCAGATACAGAACTTGGATCCCTCACAGGTTAAGAGAGCCAACTGCCAAATTTGTTCCGCAATTATTGTTTATAAACCCTGATGTCATGTTGAAACTAAAATAATTTTTGTTCCTACTTAAGTCATTAAGTACCATTTTGGTGCATGATACTTAATCGAGCTATAGGCGCAAGGTTTAGGGTAGGGGTGGCAATTTCCGACACGACCTGAAAACGCGACACGAATCTAACACAAAAATAATGAGTTTGGGTCAAGACTCGGCGGGTTCGGGTCAGAATCAGATCCAACCCGACTGATCCGAAAAACAAACAGGTCAGGTCGGGTCATTAATGGGTTGACCCGTTTGACCTGTTAAAGGTAAAAAAAAAAAAAGGCCCATTTGATTGTTATGTTATGCTATTATTTAGTTCTGTTGATATATATTGCATTTGTTGAAAATTGATTGTTATGCCAAGGTGCTGGACTGCCAAAATTTGGCCCTCTCGGCCTAAAAGAAGGTTTGAATTTGAAGTTATATTGAGTTAGGTAAAATTTGGCCCTACTACTTATTTGATTATAGTTTTGAATGGTTGCAATACCTTTTATTCTTTTCTTGCAATATCTGATAATGTGCACATTAAACCACTCTTAAAATATCTGTTTGTTTATACTTATTCAGTTGTCATTTGTGTTATTTATTTATTTTTTATTTAACTTCATTTAGATTAAAAAAAGAAAATTTCGGGTGACCCGCCAACCCGCATCAGGTCTTGTTCAGGTTAGGTAGTTTCGGGTTGACGGATCTGTTCGAGTCAATTGGTTTTATGTTATACCAACCTCTCAATCCAACCCGCCAACCCATACATGACCGATTACCACCCCTAGTTTAGGGCCCAATGTGGCATATTGTGATTTGCCATGCAGCATCTAGAAATCAATAAATTTTTTTCTAAATGTTTGTCATCCCGATTTGAGAATAGCTTTCGGGGCCTCTATGCTTTACCAGTTGTGAATTTGATCGTTCCTCTTGTTTGTTTTAGACTCTTTAAACTGTTATAAGCATGTGTAGCCAAAGATTTCATGCAGTGATGATTGATCCTTAAGGCATGTATAAAGTATAGAACAGCCAATGGTGACGATGGTACCCTTAGCAGGTATAATAGGCATACCATGGGTCGCAAATGATTCGAGCCACTCGCGAACGATTCGAGTGTCGAGTTCCAGCAATTTGTTTTCATACATAAGTTCGAGTTCGAACAATCTTCTCTCAGATTCGATAGCTCATAAGTCAGTAGGAGTATATATATTATTTTTTTATTTTAATAGAGAAATTATATAAACAACCCTAATATTTTTATTATTTATTAAGAAAAATAATTACTTTGTTCATTTTTAAAAAATAAAATAATTATTATTTTTAGCTCGAGTTCAAGTTCGATTAGTCTCAAATTTAAATTCGAACTCGAATTCGAACTTAGTAATAGTGAGCCGAGACTCAGTTCAATTAGACTAAAACTCGACTTGACTCGATTAATTTGCAACCTTGACCATGAGCGTTTCTAGTTATTAATGAGTTCATCTTTCTCGGGATTTTTTTTTTTTTTTCTTTCTGGGGACAGTCCGCTCAATAGGATTCAATGAGAGTACCGGAGGAGAAACCACCAATCCATCAATGCATCTGTACGTACCTACGATTCCTAAAGCTACTGGACAATGTATTCCAATTCGTCACATTTCTCAACTAACAATGTAACACAGGGAGACTTCCGAATCACCATAGAGAAAAGGGTAAATCCTAATTAATATCGAACTCTTAGAGATCCTTTTTGATTTCCCTTCTACGAGTTCCAATAGACAAACGCCATCGATCAAGAACAGCTTCAGGCATAAAGGAGGCGAAAGTCCATTGAAGGGAGTGTGTCCACCAAGGCGTGCACCTAGTTTCATACCCTATTCGACCAACCGCAGCTGAAACGTAATCCTCAGCCGTGGGTACAAAAAACGATGATTTCTCAATCTCTGCAACTCTTGATGCCATTTTCGTCGAAACGTACAATGGTACCTGGTGAACATTTAATTTTTTTTTCCAGTATCATTAGATAATTCATTTGTTAACTTCTGATAATTAGCAACATTTTCTTTCATCTAAGAAAAATCTAATTCTACACATATAGTATATACCTGGCATTGCACATCAATGCCCCAGCCTTTGTATTCGACATGTAAACTTCTTGAAAGCTGATCAATGTACCTGCAACGTTCAAATGGATATTCATGGCCCCGAGCAAAATTTACTCACGAACACAATGAGCAGATATTTGGTTCTCCAATACTGATTAAATTAAATATTTGACGGGCACAATTTGCATTTTGAAACACCACTTTAAAGAAAAGAAATGTAAGCCATATAATTTAATTTTTAGTGAGTTTATGCTCCGTGATTAATAGTTGACCAGGTGTTTTTTTTTTTTTTTGGGTGAGGAAGTTGACCAGGTGTTACTAGCACGAAATTGTCGTCCCAAAAGCATCCAATATTCAATCTCATTTCATGTAATTTGACTTACTCCATCCTGGCACGTACGATCAATGACCTCCTTGAAGGTTAAGAGGTGGGAGAGCAACTGTCTGTCTAAAATTTGCGTTTTGAGACCCAAAAAAAAAAACAAAAACACCTGGTCAACTATGGAGCTATATATATATCTTATGGACCTGGACTAAACAGGTAGGGTAGGTGGTGTCTAGAATAGCCAAAATTTGGTACTCACGGCTAAGGCAGTTGAGACTCTTTGGTCGCTCCATATCCCTAAACAAAATTGAAGGAGCCAACCAATTTGATTTCATTTCAACTTGCCAATATCCCCCCATAAAGCAAAAGGTATTAAACGTTTTTCAAGTTTTAAGCGACTAAAATATATGCAGAGTTCCAATTTCACGGGAAAAGCACAAGTGAGTAGTTGAGAAAAGCACAACCTAACTGATTACTCTAGAGAAGCCTTTAAGACTCTTGGTACGTCCTCCATATCTTCTACACTAAAGACAGCACCATCACCATCAAAGCTTTATGTCCCCAACTATATCTATGGTATTTTATGTGAATACTAACAACCTTCTACATACTTCTTCATTTATTTTCTTAAAGGAAGGCTCCAAATCTCATCAAGAAATATGAGAAATTTCATGACAACAGCCAAAGCTTGAATGCATTCATGGAAATTACGACAATGGCTAAATTTGGTACACGAGTTCATGGCTGAATTTTCATGTATTGCTGAATATGATTCTACATTTCAGATAATCTACACAGTACCCATCTCACTGTTGTTATTGCCATTACTAATATTATTATTTTCTGTTGCATGATTTGACTGTGACAGGAGGAGCCAGGAGGCTGAGTTGGGGCAATACTTGGGCATGTTGTAGGTGGCTAACCGAAATCTTAGAGTCAGAATTGAGTCACGAATAACCGGTTTATAGGTGCCAAGCAAGAAAAAAAGACAATTGCACTTTATGTTATGACTTAATGTTCATCTATATATTCTAGAATGGATACGTGGAGAGGTTCTAATCAAGAATTCTATGGGAAGGATGGGGGGTGATTGTGAAGGTGGGGTTTTTTAAGTAGCTTACGCTTTTGTAGCAGCATAGACGGCATAGAGCGGATGAGAAGGTACAACAATGGCAGCACCAGAACCTATATTCACAATTGCTCCTCTCTTCTTCTTCAGCATTCCAGGCAGAACTGCTTTCGTGACCAAAGTAGTACCCTTCAAGTTCACTCTCACAACATTCATCCACACTTCCTCGTCTACCTCGTGGAAGAATCTCGCTCCTGGATACGTGATTCCAACGTTGTTAATCAACACACCAATATCTAACCCCTCGATGGCATCCTCCACTTCTCGCAGCACCCGATAGCTCGTATCATCACGGGAGAAGTCTACAGCAATGTTTTTTATTTTCGTGGTAGGAAATCCAGCTTGAATTTCTGCTGAGACTTGTTTGAGTTTTTCCAAGTTTCTGCTCACAAGAACTAAGTTGAGACCTTTCTTGGCCAGCTCAAAAGCGAAGGCCTTGCCTATACCATCTGTTGATCCTGTAACGAGTGCCCATGAACCGTAGAGAGTCAGCTTCTTTGGAGGCCTGAAAAATGTGATGAAGATCCATCTGATGACAAGCATGCAATTCCTTGAGAAGGAGAGGAACCAATAGAGAAGAGGAATAATATCCAGAAGGGTTGTGCTTTAAGGCGATCAACCCAAGATGAAAGCATCCTGGAGCCTGAATAGACACACTTTTGTAAAATATACTACCAATCCTTGGCATTGGTACATATATAGGTGGTCGTGAAAGTAAATTTTGAAAGACTAATAGTAGTACATTTTATGATCTTGGTAAAGCATGGTAGGTGAGAAAGGATGGCATGATAACCCTTCCCTTTTTGTTCTCCGTTCATTGTGAATGTGTGTGAATCTGAAGTTTGATCAAACCCGAAAATTTTTTTGGATTATTTACTACATTTAAAGTTAGGCCATGTCCATCATTCACATGCATTGTTACTATAGAGAAAAGTGTGCACTTGCATCTCTTTTCCGTGAGCAATTGGAACGGCTAGTCTTGATTACCTTAGGATAAGGGATGCTGGATGTAAAAGTTTAGGGTGCAAATCAGAGATTGATAAAAGTACTGGGTGGTTAAATGGTTCTCGTGGCTTATGACTTTCCTACTTTCTGCTTTCTGGCAGTCATTCAATTCAACCTCTCCTTATCACCTCGTTTTACGTTGTTTTATGATCGAAAATGGTTGCAAAACTCTCCTTTTAGTGCACTTTACATCCATTAATGGTCGATAAATGCAACAGAATGCAGCTGTCGACCAGCAGCCAAGCCAGGTTGAGGTCAAAATAAATGCAGCAGAATATGCAGATGTCGACCCAGCAGCAGAGGCACGTTGAGCCGAGGGGGTCCTCAATTTTTTCAAAACTTTAACATAGTCTGTAAAAAAGTTTAGAAATTTTAATGTTGTTTTATTTTTGTTCCCCTATTTGATAGTGCCTCCTCTAAACCTATAATTGCCCCTCAAAAGTGTTGAAATTTTTTATAATTGTCCCCACCACTTTCACAATGGTGAACTTTGAACTAAAATATATTACATGATGCTAATTTTTTACCCTTTCCACCTTTTTGTAAGCAAATATAATTTATTAAATATTTAACTATTCTTACATATCCATTTGAAATGAGTTACAAGGCAACCAAACATTTATTTGATAATTTAATTGTGTACAAGTTAGTGCCTGCTGCATATGTTAATTAGAATACACATCTTGTAGTTTGAAGTATTGGATGAGTTGGAAAATTATAAATCTTTAACTGTAATCTTGATTTACTATAACAAATATTTACTTGTTCAAAAAATTTACAAACCAAGACTTTACAAGTCTAAATTAATATTATTACACTCCATCAATAAAATCCCTGGCTCCGCCTCTGTGTCAACTGTTATCAACTCTTTTCTTCTTTATCGTTTCACTTGTAACAAGTACTTGTAGCGAGCATGTTTCAGTTTTAAGAACAGCATAATTGAAAAATCCTATACTAAGGGACATTATGGCTAAACGGTAGAAATAAATTAAAGGATAATCCATCGACTAATTAATTTTTAGAATTTCTATATTTGTATTCATCGTGAAATCGTTGTTTTTAATAGGTGGACCAAAAAAAAAAAAAGAAAAGAAAAAAGAGTCACCTTTGCGTGCGACTTTATCATCCGAAAGAACTTGTGAGTCTTGAAATGAAGAATAAAAGTCCAAACGTTTCCAATGCCAAGTCAAATATTTTCTGACAAAAAAAAAAGTCAAATATTTTAGACATCTGCCATTTTGCCAAAAACTAGTACAAATAAAACACAAATTGTACCGTTCATACCCATTACTGATTAATCCAATTTAATCAACCCAGCATAGAGGACATGACCCTACCATGCACGTACGATAACCATAAGCTTACTGGCGTCAAGTAATTGATCATACAACGTCAAAAGCTCCAACATATATCCCATGGGGTGTGTGTGTGTGTGTGTGTCATGACCATGATGGACGGGACTGGAGGTTAAAATGGACTCTAGCCATGAATCCTGGCCTGTAAATCAATTTATAAATTGGGTCCCCAATTCGATAGTATTACTCTACATGCTGCTATCTTTCATAGTTAACACAGGAAGACCACACTCTTTTTTTGGTACAAAGGAAAGGGACACCCTCTAGACTGGTACAAGACGGTGATGACATTTATATCTGCTCCTAACAAGTAATAACTCTCTTAGTCTTAGGTTAGGAGGATGGTTTTCTCTGAGGCTGACTAGAAGACAAGTTCCACCAAGACCAGACCTTTTGACCACACCTTCCGCTAACACCAACCTTCCCTAGGATTTCCCGAACATTCAATTTCATCACCGTGGTCGCAGAAGGCAGAAGGTCTTCATTGTTGCAGCAACTTTAAGACCCTCCTGCTAGTTAATGCCAAACCTAACAAGTGTTACCGTACACAAGATAGAGATAAAAAATGCAAAACAATATGCTAATCCTACTTCTTAGCAGTCTCATCAGCCATCAAGCAGAGACGGACGGATCGTGAAGTCACAACGAATAACTTAAAAAAAAAGAGCACTAAGAAGTCATAAGAAATAACTTTAAAAAAAAAAAAAAAAGAGTAGTATCAACGATCCATGATGATGGATCCCTGTAAGGAACAACAAGAATAAGAAACATTCAAGAATAATAATATATGCACAGTTGCATGGTATGGCTAAATTGGGACTTTGCTTTGTTGGCTCACAATGTGTACAGTATTATAGACTAACGACGCTGCTAGGCCTAGCTTGCCGGTGTTATTCATTGTCTCATAAAATGAGTTGCCATACCAGTCACAGGCTGACAGATCAAATTCAATGCTCACCTACTCCTATAGCTTCATCTCTTGCCGTCTTAATTCAGTCTGCCATTACCACAGAACCATGCCCCTTGAAGCTAAAACAGCAGAAGCTCCATATGGAAGGATGCAGAAATTTCAGTTGCAGCTACACAGGTGTTGCTATACGTATAAAGGTCTAATAGCATTTTCACGGTATTTGCGTGGTCTGGGAGCAAGACCCATCTCAAAAAGAGTCACTGCTGAAGCAAAATGAGTGACTCTGTTGGAACACACAACAGATATTAGTATAACCTTACAGTATCTATCACCTCCGAGGTTTCAATTGGCCTCATCTTTTCTCTTCCCCTGAGGAAGCATTTCCAGAGCAAGCCAACGGGGACGTACAGCGTGAAGAACTAACCAAGGCAGTCCTTTCGACCATTTATGCCAACAAGAGCATTTTGAGCCTCTAAACAATCATTTCATGTCAAGGTGGAGAGATTACGGCAGTCAGAGCCCCTCGGACTATGTTCCTCATGAAACGGGTCATCAGCACAATGGACAGAGCTTAACCTGGGAGAGAAATTCCAGCTGTTGACCTGTTCTGATTCATGACCAACTGTTCTCGTAGCCACCTGTTCTTTCAGCTTTAAGAAGAATGTAGATGACCAGTAATCCTTTGCCAAGTTCTTCAATTTGAAATACAGAATATTAGTCTAAACAAAGTGCCAAAATTATAAGCAGAATGCATTTATTTATTGAGTCAACCAATAGCATAGTCAGCTAGTATCCAGGCAGGAAAGAAATCAATTTTAGAACTCTAGTTTAAACACCAACCATTTTCATTAAAAGCATCAGCTCGTTTACTGCATTTTGAAAGAGAGTGGGTTGTGCTAGATCAAGAGTAGCCAAAATTTCTTGTCTGCTTCTGTGAGAAATATTCACCTCCATTGTTGCACCTGCAGCAACATGTTCATTCAGGATAGATATTCAATAAGCATCACAAGAAAACAAACTGCTTGGTAATCCACACAGAAGTGTAACAACATAACTGGTCGCGGTATCTGGTTCATTGGCATAGGCTTTCAAATTGCATGATTTACAACTTTTACAAACAATCATTGTAGTGTGATGCAATATGCTATTTGCAGATATTTGTCCTAGACAAAATTCTTATAAAAAGGGGAATCGTGGAGGTCAACTCATTAGGATGTCATACCTGAAACTATGTATGTCTCAATAATGTGTCGAGCCATGTAAATTCTTCTTGTGGGATCATTCAAAGGAATTTTGTCAAGCTGTTGAACCTCATCATAAAAATGGACGCTCTCCCCAGCCAAGCAACTACATAAGAAAAGAAGCAAGTATAATGCATATCTTCTGGAGCAGGTGCATGACAAACATATTTCTAATGCATAACAGATACCTGTCTGCAAATTCCATGAATGATTGGCGGAATCTGCTGTTCAGAAGAAGCTTATCCAGGGGCTCATTAGGAGATATAGGTCGTGTTTGCTCTCCTTGTAATAGAAGCCCGCTATCTAGTATGCCCAATGCACGACTCATTGTATCACATTTTTGAGGGTCTTTTTTCCTCAAGCTCATGAGTGAGACCAGTGGTTGAGAAATTGAAAGAGAGAAGAATGCCAAAACAAGGATGCTTGTCTGAGTATATGAAAATACAGAAGAATTGCAAGTCAATGCAAACACAAATATCAATATGAGAAAGCAATTCCAATCCAAGAAGTTGCATTAATGCAGGTCTCAGGTAATTGAAAGATTGGACAGGTCCATTTCATAAAATAAATATTAACCTTACCGCAAATAATAACATAAATCTTGAGATAACTTGAAGCCATGCAATATCTTCATGGATCTCATTCAAAACATAAGACACCACCCATATTCCTTTAAAAGAAGAACTCCATATGTTACAAATTGTATGAATTGGAAAAGATGAAGGATACCATCAAGCATCTAAAGCATGCATCAAAATGCTTTAAGAAATATCAGCAGAAATTATTTACTAATGCAAATAAAAGCAGGTAAAGAACTGCTTTTTTCAGTACAATAACAGACTCTAGCTTCAAGAATCAAGACGAACTGGTTTCCTATCAAGATATTTGAGGTAATTTAACTGTTTCTGCAAATAGCAATTTCTTCCTCTTTACTATATTTTTCTCTTCCTAGCGTCTTTTCCCTGGAAAGAGGGAAGGTACAAGCCTTTTCCTTCTTCTGATTTCAGTTCTGGTGAATATTCTAAGTTCCACACTGAGAATAAGCATAGTAACCCAAAAATATGAACAATCTCGATTAGTTACCTTTCAACACTCAGAAAATTCCTTAACAATTAGTTTCCATATAGCAAATCTCGATGCATTGGGTCCACAAAAAAGCCATCCAGTACATGATAAATCAAGTGAATGCTATGAAAAATATGAAAAGGAAAGCAAAAGCAGATAAAAGTGTACCGATGGCAGAAGTGGCTACAAGTATTCCTCGCCAGAGGTCTTTGACTTCACTGAATCTAAACTCTATATGATGAAGAGCTCTTGTAAAACCGACCAAAGCAGCAACATATGATGCATGAAGGCAAATAACTGGGATGATCCACCGACTTCCCATGTGGCAATGTTGATTTAGAGGCTTTTTCATGTGAATAACTGGACAACAAAATGCAGGTGAACATGTTACTCAAACAATAATGCGCAAATAAAAGGTCAAATGCTGAACACTACTGACTACTGATGTTTGATGAAAGGGCTACAAACACACTTTTCTAGTGTGAACTGGCATACTCAGGCAGGTTCAACAGATAAGTTCATCAAATCAAGATCATTTCATTATATCATTAATCGTATCTGGTGTTTAGCAATATGTCATTGGAGCTTATGAGATTGAAAGAGGATTTCCAATTTGCTACTCTTTTCTTCTCCCCTCTTTGCCTGGTGGAACTTAAAATGGAAACTAACAGTCACCTAGGAAAGGGACAAATTTTTGAACTTGTAGCATGAATGCAATGCTTTAGCAGTCACTCTGTTCACTCAATAATAAACTCACAAGTGGAGTTTTTGAAGTCTGTATGATCACATTGTCGAAACTGTATAAACTAGTTTGACTAAGATGTCTACTTGAGTTTATTACAATGCACTCACTATTTAGAATTGTTAAAGTAACATATACATAAAAAAATATTTGGGGTAATGATGTCTGGATATCATTAATGGTGGTAAAAAGGCGGATTTTTTTCCCAGAAGAAGCAGAAAAAAGATGCCTAATGCTATTCAGAAATTCAAATCAAAGTTCAAAAAACGTTCAAAAGCAAAGGAAAACACTTAAATTAGGCATTTGTACCTCCAGAACCAACAACCCAGGGCAACAGAATTAACGGAAGAAAAATATGCGATCTAATTGGTGGCATTCGTCTCCTGGTACATCAAATTGGAAACAGGTAAACAACAATTTTCTTCAAAGGGAAGGAATCATATAAATCTGATGTAAGTGCAGTGTAAAGCTGAATGATATGTCATTCTGATATGCTGAGAACAAGTCAAGATCAAAACAACATTTCTTTTGCAGCTCCTAAAATTCAATTGCTAAACCATTGGAAGACAAAATTTAACAATGCATTTTCACATTTTGGCAGGGTGAACCCCCCCCCAGGGGCGGGTTGCTAGATCTGCTGCTACGCATGTTTTTCTACATGAGTCTCACTTCTCTGTTTCTTCATAGCCACAGTTTTGTTCTTCTGCATCTCTATTCCAGGATTCTCTAGAGAAAGTGAACCATAGTGCTAAAAAACTTATTGTGAACCACATTTGATCATTTCAATAAATTGAGTGGAATGCATAAATCCTAACTGTATGGGAAGTATCCAATAAGAACAAGACTCACTTCACAAATATGTAATATAACTGAAATGCCTGTACAATGCGAGAGCTCAACAGTAGACCAAATCCCAGAGGCCCTTCAATCCACACTGAAAGAATACCAAACTATCAATCCTCTCTACAGATAAAAAGTTGAAAGAGAACCCAGAGATAAGAGTCAAGATGTCAAATGTCAATCGATATGGTTAAAGGAAAAAGGTACCTGCCCAAAAATAGCAAGATCTCCACCAATGCTTTTTAAACTTCAAGAAATTTAAGGACATCTACAAATTGAGAGGACAAAATCAAGTAAGCAGACATCAAAAAGAAACATTCACCAAAAAAATTAATTAATTAAGAAAAGATCTTCAAATGACACCAAAAAAAAAAAAAGGACACATTACGCTCTATGGAGACAGTCATTTCTTACCACAATTGACAACAGAAGGTTGAAGCTGGCCATAACTTGAATTGCCACAAGCCAAAAGCTGCTGCCTTTGGGTCTTGGAACTTTGTGAATTATATAGGGCAATGTCCACTTTGCAACAAGCCTGTGATGACAGGGCAATATGACATGTAAGTGCAAAGAGACGGCAATGAACAAATAACGTGCATGCAAGAACATCAACCACAAGTCAAACCTAAAGGTGTGGGATCCAACAGCAAGTCAATCTTCCCCCATTTCATATTTTAAATTTGGGTAATGTTTACAAGATATGATGCCAGTGTAGCAGAAAGAGGATAGCAAGGGGATGAAAATATAAGGGAAGTTCTTCCACCTATATACATAACAAATCATTTTTATGCAGAAGTGAAAATGCATATCCATCTAAACAAACAGACAAGCCTCCTAGAAAAGTCGTCAAAATAGCAACAACCTTAAAAGGATGCACCTTGAACAAAAGTTTAGCAATCAAGATAGAACTAATTTTTCCACACTAGACAGTTCAGATTAACAAAAGGGTATAGAAAAGGAATAGTTTGTTGTTTTTCACTTCCTTTGCCTATGACTATACTTTGTCCGATGGTACAAAGTTGAAGAGCATTCAACAATCAACAAAAGCCCCTTGCCACTCCGCAACAATAGTTCAACAAGTTACCCGTTTCCTGTGTTCCCTTAACCCGATTCATTCTTTTATATATCTTCTCATACCAAGAATTAAGTCCTTTTATTTATCAACTTTGAAGTTCTAAAGTTAATGTTTAAAGAACAGGCTTACTGATACCCTCTCAATCCACCAGCACTTATGCCAAGAAACTTATCAGCTTCCTTCACTCCAAAACGATTCCAAATTCAAAATCAAGAAGCGTATATGTTTTGATAACTTCTGGGAGAAAATCGCCAACTGTAACTTCTAAAAAGATACTACTACTACTACTAGTAGTTTACATCCAGAAAATTCAGAACCTTACAGTAATAATTAAGGAACCCACCGATATTTTGCTCTACAAAATCCATTATCCACCAAAAACAACTTCATTTCCACCAAAATAGTAATATGCAATATCCCACTTAACACAAATCCGAGATAATCTCAAGATGCACATTTTACGATATGTTGAGAAAATTAATTCAATTTGAAGTAGGAACTCACAAGAAAATAAAGAGAACGGAGATAGAGACAGCTACATAGTCGCTGGGACAGCCACCGTCGAGGGCACAACTGGTCATCTTTCACGACGAGGTGTATGATTACTTAGAGCTGCCGCAGATGGCCATTAAACTGCTCGTGAAATTGCCTTACAGAAGTGGGGCTTGAGATTTAGGAAGGTAAAGCAGCGTAATTTCCAAGTGCATACGAGCCCATTTTCCACGTGCTTTGTGTTTGTTTGACCCTAAACCAACATGGGTACGATGAGTCTACTTTAGTCTGCTAGTGTTTAAGCTTTATTATTCAGAATTTATTTTACTCCTTTTAAGTAAAAGTAGAAATGTTTCCGTCAATGGCAAGTGAAGAGAAAAATGTGCCGATGTTTGGAATTTAATGCTTACTGGCCTCTTCAAACGTTCATTAGTCAGTCAGAGTCCGAAGCATATCTCTGTGAAACTCGTCTGTTTTCTTGTTTTCAAGTAAGAACATCACAACGCTATCAGAGCAAAGTGGCAATAAGACAATAACACGGCTTATAATATACTGTGTATCCGGAGAATTTTTTATTTTTTATTTTCTCTGTTCATTTGAAACAATACTTCATACTACTGTCAAGTTGCTATCTTGATGGAAGCGGGAATGGGACAGCAGCATAGTTGAAGCTCTGACGTTTGGGCTAGGAGACGGGTATCTCCATAGCATTCCAAAGCCAAAAGTTAATGGATGCATCAATGTCCACAACAGTTATGAATGGAAGTGTCCTGCAGCATTCATATAGTTCCAAGGCAAACAGGAGGAAACGTTAAACCAAATAAAGCAGAGAATCAGAGGATATTCGAAGGTTGGACCCCGAAAAATAAAGAAGACCAAAATAACACTTGATGATGGGTCATGAGTTCAGTTAAAAGATTGCGTCCTCTGACTAAGTGCAAGAATAAATAACTCTCTAAAGATCCGCCACATTAGGACACAATTCTTTGGTATGACTTCGGTCTGCAATGTTTCCAACTCATGCAATGTATTCTTTGATGGTATCATATACAAGTTCTTTGAAACGAGAAGCCACAAATCCTGCTACCGGATTGTATGAATAATGTTTTGACAGCTCACATTTACATATTTCCGGACAAGATCGATCATTAGTCTGCAATTGGTCCCAACATATTTGCAGGTTTATGGCACTTCACAACAGACTGGAGGCAGCATTTTTACGTTGCAACCAAATAGCCTTTGTATTTTGCTGGTGCATGCAGCCCATTCAAATGACCCTGATATTTTCAAGTCAATTTAGAAAGAACCATCGTGAAATACATCAAGAGAAGGGAAGAATTAAAGATAACAGTGAGAACAAGAATAAAGCAAGACTTTTTAAGACTTGATTTGATCTGGCAATGCTTGACCAAGTTATCAAAATAGTTCATAACACTGAATGACCTAAGCGGCTGCAGTTTCTCCACAAAAAGATCGGACATTTTCATCATCCGCCAAACCATTTAAACTATCTTCGATGGAATTATTTTTCCAAGTTCATGTAATGACCAGTCAAAGCAGATTTTTGGTTAAAGCATTAAACATCTAAGTGGAGAACCATCCATTTCATATTCATAACTCTAAACGTACCAAAGCAAAATTAAACCCCATAAAAAGTACAGACCGACAAACTGGCACATTCAGGCACCGTGTGCCAAATCTAATTTGGTGACTTCGATGTGTATCGCCATATGATGCCACCAACTAAGTTGTTCATTGCATGAGAAGCCATTGGTACGATGATACTCGAGGACACAACTGTGGCATAACCGTAAGCAAGCCCAACAAATGTTGCCCTGACAAGAGAACCAAATGTTTTTCAGAAAAATCAACCAGAGCTCACCAGATAATGCATTAGGTAGTCCGTCAATGAGACACTGCAGGAACATCAGCAGAAGGACCAAAGACTTGTTTTGCTCATTTGGCCTCCATGACCAATGAACTTAAGACTAGATGGAAGAGACTCGAAATGAACAGCCATGGTCATCCAAAGAGAATAGAAAGTGTCTTTCAATTATTTCTTAAATTTACCAGACTGCAAAAGAATACTTCCGACCACTTCCCAAATGCAGTATCCCAAATAAAGCAGCAACTGCAAAGACACTCTTCCAGTCCATGCCAAACAGGGGCAGCAAAGCACCACGAAACAGAAGTTCCTGCTCTAGCAACATGGGTATTGAAGATCATGACGTCATCCTCGAACAAAAGCAGAACTTCAAATCTACCTAAACAACTGTAGTATGCTATCCTCTTTAGTACCTCGCTAATTCCTGGTAGAAATGCTACAACAATGTAGTCTGAAGGTTCCAGCGAGCTAAGGATCTGCAAACCAAATCATAGAAGTCTGAATAAAGCCATTTTGCTAAGGATCATGGCTATTGTATGATGTACAAGATCAACTAGAAACTGTATAGGAGTAATGCAGACACCTGCCGATTAGCCGCTTCACTAGATTCTGAGAAATCCAGCCAGATATTCAAAAGTAGGTATCTGCAAGATGATATTAGGATAACTAGTCCCACTATCAACTCAAGATGCCATGTCTCGAAGTTCACTGCAAAAAGTAGATCTGATATTAGCAAATTTCATTGAAATTGAACACAAAGAAATGTTTCAAGAAAAAATCAGCGGAAGCACAATTGTGGTTTTAATATTAACCTTAACCATGAACCCATCAACTCAGAAAGGAGAAGTTACAGAAAGTCCAAAAATCTAATTTACTCATCCGCACCACCCTCAAAATTTCAAACGTGATAATCATTTAGATGTAAACCTTCTTAGAAAAACAACATTATATCTTACCAAGATCTTACTTGTTTATGATTCATCAGTTTACAGGGATATCAACTTTGTAACAAAACAATATTATGTTTTCCAACATCTCACTTTTTTATATTCATTATTGTCCATAATTGCTAAATCCAGGCACAGAAGAAAAAGAAGAAAAAAGGGACAAAATCCTGCATGTACTATACATTTGTTGAAAAACCTTCTATGTAAGTGGCAAGTATGGCTGTATGGGCACCTTTAAATTAGCAAGGATTTAACATTGAAGTGAAACTCAGGACAGTGGAGTTTCATGGATCATTCTCGAGTGCTACTGGATATTCCAATGTTATGGACCCGACAGTGAAGTTGGAAAAGGTGGACAAACATTGAAAATAAAAACAAATGTTTTCCTTCAAATGAATAATGGGTGGAAAGTATGGACAGTCACATGGTAGTTAAGCAACAAAGCAGTCCTGCTTTTGTGCTAATTAGTATCAAGCAGAGGTAAAAGATTGATACTTCATCATACATGAAATTTCTGACGATGCATCAATTACAGGCCATCCCTTTGTGGACGCAAAATGAGAAACCTGCAAGTCCAATCATGACATTAGCACCTCACAAGGATAAATGTATCAATTCAAACAGGTTGACAGCAGCAGAATAGACAGTGTAAACGAGAAGGAAACCGCTGGGGGGGGGGGGGGGGGGGAGGAAAAAAGCACCAACCTTGCAGCAGATACGTAGCAGAGTTGGTGCTCAGAAGAGATGCAACATAATGTGGAAGAATTGAATTGAAAAGCAACAGAATGTCTGTACTTGAAATGCAACTAGGGTTGCAACAAAATTTAAAGAAATCAAAAAGGTATACACATTCTGAGCACCCATCCAAAGAATCTTTAATCTGCAGTACTACTTTTGATAACAACTTTTAGAGAAAGGAAAAGGGAAGGCTAAAACAAACGACGACTAGTTGTCCAATTTAATGCCCCTCTTCTAGTGAAAGCTAGAAAAAGAATATTTACCTGCCTGGTAACAACACCTAAGGTTCCAATTAAACAGGAAGTGATAGTGCATGCCCGAAGAACTGCACCTCTGGATGGAAATAGAAATGTAGCTTGCACTTCCGAGTTGTTAAAGGAGGATGTATTGCTGTTTTCTTGAATGTAATTATCTGCTACAGGCGGTGTACTGGATGCTGCATCATTTTCTTCTAGGACAGCCTTATTTAATGGACAAGTATCATACTTCTGTGATTTTTCCTTTTTCCTTGACTTCTTGGCTGAATTCTGACTAGCAAAAACTCTTAAACCAACTCTAAATCCCTGCGAAATTTAAGACAGAGAAGAAGCTTATTAACAGACAGAACAAAATTGAATACCCACATTGAAAGATCGAACTGAAAGAGTTATTCTTTTTAAGGATAAACACAACAAAATTGAATACCCACATTGAAAAATCGAGCAGGCGTCATCTCTGCTGAACTAAGGGTGCCAACAAAATCCACACCTAAAGCATGCATTTAGGCAATCAATCCCCAGTGTAAATACGTGGAGAGTACTACAAAACATGATATGCTGTTGGCAAGGGAACGAATCATGAGTGACAGACCAAAAGAAATAAAAATAAGAAAGTCAAATATTATGAATAGGAAGGTGCATATAAGCAGACATATTAGCTCAAGACACATATACCCCACATATCCCATGAATGTTTATCAGGATGAAGAAATGACGAAATAAGCAAACCCCAAAGAGAAAATTTGAGGGACTGCAGTTGGTGCTCAGTCGCTCCATCTACTGGAAAAATGATAGAATATAGGTGAAATGAAAGATCAAGAATGTAAGAATGTAGAAGCACCTGAAGGTTGAAGGACGGATGCAGATAAATTGTATGGTCTTGACTTCCAACAACAATTCAGAGTGACAACTTCCATCACTTCCGTAGCTTGAAATCAACAGCCGCCTCTTACAATAAAACTCTTGATGCACCTTCCTCTTCTTATCTGTTAAGCAATTCAGTTTCAGCATTAAAAGATTGCCTACAAGAACACAAGAGTCAGCCTCTTGTACTAGTACTTTTTAGAGGAGCCATATACACTTACTACTAATCCTTGAGTTTCTTCAGCATCCAAACAGTTGAAAAGGGAGTGTTGCTAAATCTGAGAGATTAGTCAGATATGGTCCAACGTGGGTGTTGAAGAAATCGTTAAGGATTTCAAGTGGTGGAAATTGTAAAAACTAAAAACCATCGAAAGATCTGGGCCCAACCCAAGAATCAGACGGTTATTACAGTTATCTGATTTTACCAAAATATAACAAAATTAAAGAACTACGATTGCTGTTTGTCAGGAAATGGATTTCCATCATTATGGGAACTGGAAACATGGGCAATTGAAAAAAAAAATCAAGTTTTATAGATATATATATATATATGTTATTTCGATCAAGATTTTATATATATATATATATATATATATATATATATATATATATATATATATTTTTTTTTTTTTTTTTTTTTTTTGTGGTGCGATTTATCTCTAATGTAATCAAATCAATCAATCAATCGAACTCGAGTATCACCACACTCGAACTCGACTCAAATGGAAGAAAGGGAGCTCGATCTTGAATAAGCAACATTTATCAAGTTCGAGCTCGACTCCATGCATTGCTCATAGAACTTGAGCTCAACTCGCAAGGGCTCGAACCCCATGCAAGCCTAATTACTCGAGCTCTTTTGACTCTCCTTAATTTCACATATTTTTAGGGGATAATTTCAGAAACCTCCCTTGAGGTTTCTAACAATTTCACTCACCTCCCCTAAGCTTTATAAAATTACACAAACCTCCCTTGAGGTTAAAATTTTGTAATAAAGTTAGTCTAAATCAGAAAAGTAACATTAAAAAAATACTTTGAGGAGAGAGATAAAACTTTATTCCACAAATGTCCTTTATGCTTGTGTAAAATTTGTATTGTAAATGAATGAATTAATAAAATAGGAATGGTGAATGCAAATAATAAAGAACCAAAAATAAGTAGCAACTGATTTTTTCTATAAAATTAGATCAATGACAAGTGCAGTAAATTAGCAATGGATATCTTTTTAGATATTTGTTATTTTGGATATAAAGACAACAAAAACCATTAAGATGAATCTTATTTTCACTTGAAACAACAAAATTTAAGATAGCAAAATAGTGATTCTGTATTGATTTTGCAAGTTGAATGTAAAATATAGGTGCAAAATCTATGGCCTTGTCAAGATATTGGGCAAAATAATGAAATTCTTAAATATCGTTTAACATTAGTAACAAATATTGCAAGTGTAATTGCAAGGAAAATTTTTGGTAATATTTTTAGAGAAAAATTAAAATAAATTGCTTGTTGTATCGATTTCTAAGAATGAACAAATCTTTGGTATATCAATTAGTATTATTTTGTAATTGCAAATAATTGTTCATCATTAAAGAAATTCTCAACAACTATTTTCATTAATTAATTACTAACAATTAATTAGTGTCCTAACTACTTAATTACCTATATTAGTTTTCAATAGGGATAATTTTAGAAACCTCCCCTTAAATACCCTAACCACTGTTTCCCACCTTAAATTTTATTGCTTCAAGTGAAAATAACAAATTAACGTTTCTTGTTGTCTTTATATGCAAAATGGTAAAAAAAAAAAAATAGCCATTATAATTCAGTACTAGTTATTGATCTAGTTTTATAGAAAAAATCAGTTGCTACTTATTTTTTGGTTCTTTACTATTTGTACTTATTTTTTCTCACTTTTATTAATATATTTTTCATTCCATTACAATATAACTTTTACACAAGTATAAAGAGTATTTATGGAATAAAGTTTCATTATTCTCCTCAAAGTATTTTTTTAATATTACTTTTTTAAATTGGACTAACTTTATTACAAAATCTTAACCTCAAGGGAGGTTTGTGTAATTTTGTAAAGTTCAAGGGATGTGAGTGAAATTATTAGAAATCTTCAAGGAGGTTTCTGAAATTATCCCTATTTTTAGAGGAAAAAGATTTTATCACCCTTCAAAAATTTTCATACAAAGAGTAACATTTTGAAAATTTAACCACTTTTGTGGGCATGAGAGTCATAAATAATATATTAAATAATTAAACTAATAAAAACTCGATAAGGCTCGACGAGCCTTACTACTGGATACTTGAACTCATCTTGCACACACAATTGAACTACTTGAAACTAGAGTCGAATTTTTGACCACTTGTGAGCAACTTTGGTTTGATTACATCCCTATTTGCGTCCCTCTTCTTTGTGCATTTGTGGCGTAGGTTACCCATTTTCCACTTCCACAGAAATCACTTGGTTAAACCTGCTCTTCATTCTTTTTCAAAATTTCCACTAAATTTCTCTCCTATTAATGCCTCGTTTGATAACTCAATTCAGCACTTAAACTTAATGCGTTTAGATCTTAACCATTTAGATGCGTTTGATAACTAAAAATAGAATATCTGAATTAATTAAGTGGCACTAAATCTTTTAGGCAAAATTTGCTCTCAAAAATAAGTGATAAGCTTTTCACTTATCACTGAATGTGATATACATTAATGTACTAGATCTAATACTTAACAATTCAATCACTTAATGAATTCAGAATTCAAATTTCAAACTTTAGTTTTCAGATTTCAGTTTTATCAAACACACCCAAAGGCTGTCTCCTCTCCTATCCAATTTCCAACGCGAAAACCAAATCTTTGATCCGGAAGAAAGCCCCCTCCGAGTACCAGGGATTTTGCTAGACTCGATCCAAGTCTTTGAAGAGAGAGTTGGAACTACTAACGTGAACATTTTGTCCTTCCACCTAAAATAAGTAGTTTTGGTTTCTATTCCTTTATCTTCTTTCCCCGTCGGATAAATGAAAAGAGACCGACAAAATATAAATTATCTTTAGGCTGCTTAAGCAGCATGCCTGCTGATATCTGGCTGATTACTCCCAAGTATAACCAGAAACTATAAAACGATTGAGAGGTGAGAGGTGCACGACTAAGAGAAGATTTTGTGCTAAAAACGAAAAAAATATCACAAGTAATCCCCCAAAAGGCACCTTTTACAACAATCTTGTGGTAATGACCAGCTACGTCTAAACAAGGTGAAAAATAATGGGACTTGGATCCTCTGAATACCGAAAAATGTGATTGCAGAGAATCTAAATGGGAATATTGCTATGTACATTTGCATCTTAAGCGTGCTATAAATGGGAGGAACACTGTAAATGATTTATATCTACTTCAGGTCAACGGAATATGTCCTTTGAGGATTCATCCCAAGTAGTGCTACAAAATTGAGCCCAGCAACCAAATATGCAACAAGAGCCAATAAGCAATGACACCTAGCCTCGCCCTTGGATGACTCATTAAAGCTCTACCACCAGATACCCTGGAAAAATGGAAATTCAGGTATAAGATAAACCCAAATACAAAGTAGATTAGCACATCAACCAAAATATACAACTTAAACACGAGTAAACTTGTTTAAATTGACCAGATGATATGCTGAAAGAGTTGAGAAATGCAAAATAACCACATGGAAGCATAGAGTAAGAGTGCCGTGGAATGAAGGCCCTCAAGTAGGTTTTCTAAGTCAGATAAGTAGAATAAACTATTGAAGAAGCAATAAGTAACTGCCAAGCAAGTCCAAGTAATTTACCAAATTCCATCAATTCTATCTGCAATCATCTTCCCTTGTCTTGGAATAAGACCTGATGTATTAAGAGATTTGAACACATGGCCTGCAGTTTGAGAGTCCAGCAAAAGGTAAGAGACACTCCATATCTTAGGGCATTCATAGTAACCAATCAGAAGTGTACAGTGTAAAGAAGACAATAAACCTTTATCTTTGTCAGCTTGTTCATTGTTCACCAATCTTTCAGATTCAGGATCTATACTGATTGCAAGATGATCGCTTGAGCCCTTTCGTAAAGTTCGCACATGAGCAGCTGATGGGACAGACGATACAGCCACATTTTTACCTTGCCCCTGCAGTAATGGATCGTAATGAATTACAACTCAACTCATAAATCTCAGAATCTGAGGAACAAACAACTTATTCCTACAAGCTTTATTGACTTCTTATTTAGTGATTATCTTTTCCCCAGCATGTATACACATTGGTATGCTGGAAATGTAGATTCAAACTTCATCAAAAAGATATTTAAAAAAAAAAAGGAATCTGATTGACAGGTACCTTTCTCTCCCACAAACAAAGGAAACTTGTGGGGGTGGGGGTGCGGGAGGAGGGGGGAGGGCAAGGAATAAAAATCAACTCAGTATCCAAAGTCAAGACAACAAATTACTCAAGGTGCCAAGCAACTTAGGCTACATACAAGACTCCTACACAGAAAGGACCAAAATAAATAATGTTGAACACTTCTTGCAGTACGCCATTATTCTAAAGCACACAACTGAAGATCGTGTGACTTACATCAATTTAAGCAAGCACATTCAGCTGATCAGCTGTAAGATCAAGAAGAAAAGTGAAAAACAAAAGGCAAGGGGCAAATGGAGGAACACCATAAACTCCAGGCATCAAATGCTAACCAAGTCCACATATAGAGAACTCATGACTCTACAAGGCACATGCCCCATAAGGGGTTGAAGTGGTTGTTAGAACTACAATTAATCACCGAAGTTCTTGAGGACAACCAAAGAGAAAAAAGAAAGAGTCTCGAGATAATAGAATCCACAACATCCATTCCTCCAAAGCCATCAATATTAGAAGGTGGGAGGGGAATACTGAAGGAAGATGTATGATATAAAATGTGAAATTTGGGTAACAAAGAGTTACCAGCTCCTGGATTTCTGATATTTCTGGCTGAGAATTAGAGGACGACAGTTCTGAAATGCCTTTCTCCTTGATATTCTCCGGGAAAGCCGCCCCACCATGACTAGAACCTTCCAGTAACTTGACCTTGCTGGACAATTCATCCACAAACTTTTCTGTACCCAGCAATTTGGTACTCAGTTCATCAGTTTTGGACTTCAGATTTTCTGATTCCGTCTTTGTAGCCATGACCATCATATCTAGTACTGACAGTAATCCAGTCACATTAGCTACTTTCTCACCGCCAACCAACTTATCACCTCCCAATTTCTGAATAATGCTCTCCAAACCTAGGGCAAGCTCATTCCTCATCATCTCATATTCCTGCTTCTCTCTAACACAATCTTTAACTTCTTCCTTTAGATGCTCAACAGCAATAACTTGCTTTTGAAGCATTGACTGCAAATTTTCTTTTCTTGTGCCTCTGAGTTTATCTTGTTCTGTAGTCCATTAAAATTATCAATAATGTAAAAAAGCTTTTGTACATCAGGAGAATAAGTGGCCTCCAAGTCTTCAACTTCAGACTCAGGGAATGAGATGTCAATAACACTTATCTTGTTGAAGAGGGATCTGATTTGAGATGCTGACAAGGAAAACTTTTGAGTCTCTGAAACAAAAATGTGTAAAATATAAATTATAAAAGAAAATGAATAAGAATTAAGAAAAAAAGGTTGGCATGTCGAATAAATCTAACAAAATTTAGCAAATGAGTTTACCATGAACATTTTTCAGTGAAGTTGAATGTGCTACTGAAAGTTCCATATCTCTCTCCTTCAACGTAGACTGTCTAAACTCATGATCCTCTATCTTAAGCTGCATTTCTCTACACAAGTTTTCTGCCACTTCTAAATCCGTCTCTAGCTTAGAGATTTTCTTTTGGTTTAGATCCCTTTCTTCTAAAAGGTTCCCACTTGTTGTCTTGGTTTCAATCAATTGATTCTGCAAGTCTTCAACCATAGAAACCATCATATTTATCATACCATGAAAATGCTTATTAAAATTTCGACACTGTCCAGTAGCAAACAACAGCTTCTGAGCTGTCTGCACATACTTGTCACCTTCACACTTTAGGTCATGGTCAATTAATGCATCTTGACCAAGTGCTCCAAGTTCTGTGGAAGAGTTTTCCAGTATAGAGACAGAACTTAGTTCCGATATGTTATTTTGAACTTCTAGCTCCAACTCTTCAGTAGCCTTAGCACAGGCAGACAGCAGGGTTTCCATATCACTTTCTAACATGGCCACTGTATTCTCCTGTGCCTGCCTATCCATTTCAACATCATTCACTCTTTGCTTCAAAGATCTAATGAGCTCACCTGCAACAATTACACCATCCTTGGCAACCTGCAATCTTTTCAAAAGAGCCAAAATGAAGTCATCTAAAATCCCAGAGCAGCTACCAATTTTCTCAGCAAGATTCGTGTCTCTTAAACGTAATCCTTCAAGAGTTTTCTCAAAATTCAAAGTAACATTCTCATCATCTGCTGCTTTTAACTGTCCATTAACCATTTCCATCTCCAAAGCGCTGTCAAGGCCGTCTGGAAAAAGAGTTGAGACAGAATAATCATCCTACAGAAAATAACAAAGAATCAGTACATCTTGTTAAACAACAATCAGATGTGAAAGAACCACACTAAGGGTTTTCAGTATAAACAAACAACTAATTCAGAAATCAGAAGATCTGACTAACAATTAAAAGCAAGCATGAGAGGTGGTGATGAAATTAAGGAGCACAAACAATCCAGAAACTTGACTAGAAGGCCCAACTCTGTAATCTCACTGAAAGCCCCAAAACATTAAGATCCATGAAAAGTTGAATAGTTAGTTCCTTCACATCTATTCAATGATCAAGAAAAAAAAATTTCAGACAAAAGACAGGATCTGAAGTACTTGCTTTGTTGCTTTAGTCAGACTATTATGGTGTCAGATAATGCTAGCATGTAGACATAGCAACAAGTAACCTAAACTCAACCCAAAATGAAAATATTACCTCCATGACAGGGCAACTCTGTAGCAAGTCAGGACCGATCATATCGAAGAAGCAATCCCTCATTTCTTTAAGGATATTATTCATATGCCCTAGGCTCTCAAATTTGTCCTCAAAACTCTTTTTCAGTAAAGATAACAAAATATCATCCCTTAGAATCATCTGAATACTGGTAAGATAACCAGAGATTTCCATAGACCTATTTGCTATGCCACCACGGGATCCCTCCAATTCCTGCAAACAAGCCTGTAACTTGGAGTTAAGGGCTGCAATCTCATGTTCTGCATTTTTGTTCTCTTTAACAAGATCAGATATTTTATTTTCTGCACCCAATCTTGCATCATCCAGTGACTTTATAGTCATCGCAGCATCAGCAAGTTTACTGGCCTGTGAATCAGCTTCAGCTTTCAGCTTCTTCATAGCCTCCTCCAAATCACTTCTTCCAATTTGTGCCTTACTATTTTCCTCAGCAAGCACTGATAAATTTTTCTTTGCTTCAGACAATGCATCTTCAAGGGATTGTATGGTAGCTTCAGCATCAGTAAGCTGGCTAACCTGGATGGAATTCTCCTCCTTCAATTTCTGAAGCTCCAGTTCTATGGCTGCTCTACTAACCAGAGCGTCTTCTTTTTCCTTTGCAAGGCTAGATATATTATCCTCTGCCACTGTCAAAGCATCTTCAAATGATCTTATAGTAGCAGAGACCTCTGCGAATTTACTCGTTTGGAAAGCAACTTCCATCAGAGATTTCTGCAATTCCTCTTCACTTTGAATTTAGCAACTTCTAGCTCTCTCTTTTCTTCAAGGACCTGCAAGATACTGTTTTGTGCATCTAATAAAGCATCCTCGAATGACTTCATTGATGTCTCAGCTTCCACCAACTTGCTAATTAAGGTGATGGATTCTTCTTTCAGTTTCTCCAACTCTTGTTGTGAATTTTGGCATTCGCTCAAGTACCCTGAAAGCCATTGTACCTTCTCAACTGGCTCTTTAAAAACTAAATTAGAAGGGTGGTCAATGCTATCAATAGACTCTATGACTCTCTGCAACATGTTGTTGCTTTCCACCAAGAACTGCTCAAGTTGATTCCTTTGTTCCTTAGTAGCAACAAGATCAGTTTCTAACTTCGAAATGCAATCCATATCAGCTACTAGTTTATTAATCTGATTCCTGCAGTCATTGCTTGCAGAAATCTGATCTTGCAACTCAGATGTTAGCCTCTCTACTTCAATACTCTTCTCATCCAGAAGTCTTCTCAAATTCTCTCTGTCTTGAACAAGGCCCTTGCCCTTTTTAACTGCCATGGATAGCTTTTCCCTTATTAAAGCAGTTTTTTCATCAGATCTTACAAGCTCCTTCTCTAAAGACACCTTCTCATCTTTCAGTGCATGAAGTTCTTGAGTCATAACACTCAACTTTTCTGAAATCTGGTTCATTTGTGCACTATTAAGCATTTCTTCCTCCAATAGATGCTCATATAGCATCATCTCCTGAGTCCTAATGTAGAGAAGGCTCTGAAGTCTTTCTAAGATTTCCACATGACTATATGAAGATTCAACAGATGCCTCACCTTCTGCTTTGATCTTTGCTATCATCTTTGCTATATCATGCTGTGAAATATTAACCTTATCCAGAGAATTTGTCATTCCAGAAGCCTCAAGCAGCAAACTAACCATTTGATCCCTTTCACATGTGACTTGATGCTCTTTTTTGAATACCCCTTCGTATTTGCTTCTCAAGTCCTCCAATTCCTCCTGAAGGTAACTCTTTTCTTGTGTTTCTGCCAAAACTGATTGAACTAGGCGATCAACCTCTATGCTTGAGGTTGTTCTTATTTCAGCTATCTCTTCTTGGAACTTCATAGCTTCTTCTTTGGCTGTAGAGAATGACTCTACAAGCCATTTGAGCCTAGTTTCCATATCATTTGCTAACAAGTTTTCAGGAAAATTAACTGACGATAAAGCATCTGATACTTTATGGAACTCTATAGTCAAACTCTCGAGTGCATTCCTCCCATCTACGATCCATCTGAGTTTCTCAACTAAGTCAAAAGACTGAATATCATCAATTCCAGCAGCATGTGATAAAATTTCTCCACATTTTTGAAGCACTGAATCCTTTTGAGCAAGAGATTCCTGTAGGTCAATGGCCACACTTTCACTTTTTAGCAACAAGTCCTTACTTTGTTCTGCAAAGCCTAGCGCATTTGACTTCTCTTGCAGTTCAATCAAACATTTCTGAAGCTCACTTGTTTTGTCTGCTAGCGCTTGTTTCAGTGAATCTCGCTGCTGCACCAGAGCCTTTCCCTTTGTCACAGCCAAGCTAAGCTTCTCTTTAGTGTTCGCATACCTTGTCTTCTCCTGCTCAATTTCCACATTGAGTTTTCCAATTTCTGCATTTGCACTCTCAATGACTGCTTTGTCCTTATCAAGTTGTTCTACCAACTTTGCATTTTCATTTTGAAAATGGATTACTTTTTCTTCCAAATCTACTTCTTTCCCTTTAAGTTCGCGCAGCTTATCACAAGCACTCATGAATATTCCTACTTCATCCTCCACATGAGTATCTGGTGTCATGTCACTCAAACAAATTTAAGTCTGTCAGTCCCTGAAAGAAATTGATTATGTTTTTCAATTAAAAGTGAGATGCTTCTCTCAATATGAGAAAATTTCTCTGCAGCAGAGCCATCCAAGAATCCTCCTACTTGGGAAACTGACACAGGAAGGGAAGCTAAAATTCTATTTGCAATCTCCTGAATCATGTGGTCCCTCTCAACCTGTACTTCAGATGTCCGACGACCAGCTTCTTGCACTGAATTTAAGTAGGAAACTGTCACCTCACGCAAAATGGTGAACTCTGTAATCTTTGAATTAAGATCCTCAATTTCAGAATCCTTCATTTGTAAGGAAGCATGGAGCTCTTTGATGGAGTTTTCAGTCTGAGAATAGAGACCCATAGCACTATTAAGAAACTCTGAGCACTCGGTCACCATCTGATGCAGTGAGGCATCAGATGCCAGACTCTTCTCATCCGTGTCTCTTGACCCCATTTTATCATGATGATCAGGGTGTGGCACAGACATCTTCTCAAGGAATGGATTCTGATCATTCAGAGCCTTGAGTTGATAATGAAGGTGACCAAGTTCTCCCTTTAAATTTTCTCTTTCTTCCTGCAAGAAAAGTTTCATATTAAGGCCACTTCCAGATAACTGGGTCAAAGAAATCATACATGCATGCATACGTTGAACTTGGCTGCTTGAGTACATTATGAACACATACAGCTATTATACCTCATATTTCTGTGCAAAGCTCTGTTTTTCTGAAACAGTTTTTTCGAGTTTATGTCGTAAGTCTGCTATTTCAGCAAGCAAGTGTTCAACTTGTGTTCTACTATGCAATTCCTCCAATCGGTCCTCCCGCACATTATCCTTTTTCTCTGAATTTGTCTGGGCTTCTGAAATTTCTATCTCCTCTGAGCAATCAACAAACATATCCTCCCTTCCCCCATCTTCAGTTACCTTTCCATCATTTAATTCATCTTGTGTGGGTCGTGAACCATCCATCTGCAGGAAATCAAGCAAAGAAACATCAAGACAGACCATGAAATCCAACTCTTACCCTGCATTTCACTGATCTAAAACAGTTCATTAAGAAACTTTGCCACTAGGAAAATAAAAAGAAAAAAGAAAAAATTATGTGTTACTCAAACTAATTAATTCAGTTAAATCTAGTTCCAAACATAAATATGCTGCCACTTACTGAAGAGCAATCAACAGCAAGGATATTCTGAAAAAACGCTAAGATGATTTCTTAGATTGAGCTTTAAATGTTACAAATCCAGTAATTCTCTCTAATCTTGTCAGCACGAAAGCAACTACACATAGAACTCAATAGTAGACATTTTTACTGTCTGACGGCCAGCACCATTTCGAAGCTCATGTCCCCTAAAAACTAGTTTCTCCTAATTCTCCGGAGAGGATAGAGAAAGCTCATATCCTGTTCTGCTCATAATATGCTAGTCCAACTCAAAATAAGAATTTAAAACTATTAGGAACCTCAAGAATTGTGCCTAATAATCCTAAACAAACTCTAATACAATAGTATTCTCATTTTCAGCGTCGAATCTGATTTCATGCATTTCAAGCAGTACTGCAGAAAGCTCAGCCAACGCTTCTACAATACACACACAAAATGCACATTGGGATAGGAACTAGTAAGTCACCTGGCCATTCCCAGCTGAATCCGGAGTGGAATCCCCAGGAACAGAATGATTTGAGTCTCCATCTTCAGCAGCTGCAGACCCTTCTCTCAACTCCTCCTCTGAATCATGATCTTCTGCCATATCTCTCAGGCACACATGCCAATTCCCGCTTAACCACTTGCCTATAGCCCTTTAATCAGATCTGGAAACAGCAGAAAGTTCCAATTTTATACCCCATCAGATAACTCAATCCCTCTGCTCAGTTAGACACTAGCATGCAGAATATTAAGACAACATAAAAATATCACATGGGCCAACAGCAAAACCTCATACATTGATTGAAGAGCAAAACAAGGAAATTTTTGGGAATGGAATCCACCTCTGAAATTGGAATTTTACGGGTTTTTTAAACTGTATTGGGTTTTTTCCAGCTCGATTGTTTAAGATTTCTTCGCCGATTTCAAGAAAAAAGGGATCTCGCGTGTATGTTGAACCATCTTCCATCTATATCAGCCCCGCCGATTTCATTGGTCCAACGACGACGTGTTGCTCTTGGGCTAATATCGATGCACCACCAGTTATGGTCTCTCGGGCCAGGAGTATTGGGCCACTTCAGCCCACTATGAGGGTCCTTGACAAGATTTGATCAAAGGCTCCCTAAAATTGGATAGCCAATATGACTATATTTATATGTGGATATTGTATAATAGTACATTTTTTGTTTCCAAATCTCAATCTTAAATCCCAGTATCATCTAACACTAACATAACTCAATACTTACAGTGGAATATCTTACTTTAAAATTGATGATCACGGATTTGTTAATTGTTCTCATTTCTTTGGTTGCATCACAGTCTGCTTTTAGTTTTAGGGGAGAGTGGTCTGCTTACATATGATTAGGTTTTAACCAAGCACATTGGAAACTTTGACATGTTTAGCAAATTGGTTGAGGGATCAAATTGAAAGTAAAGTTCATTCAAACCTTTTACTTTACTTCTCTTTAGTTGTAGTACAAGTGTTTAATTGCAAAATTTTTCTTTTTCTAGTTTCATACTTCTTATTCTCAAATTTTAATGGTGAGGAGGACCAAGAAGCGAAACAATTGAGATTTAGTTCAGTTGAAAATGATGATGACTGAATCATCAAGAAATAATGCACCATTTCATGATCAAGAGATAGAAGAAAGATTGTACCATTTCATTTTTTAAGGGATTCTTGTATCTTTTTATCCTTATTTTGTTTTGACCATTCGGGCACGATCTTTAAAGTGTTCATTTAGAAAAGAAACTTGCATATGTAGGATTGTTATACCTTTTTTTTTCCTGATAGAATGTTTTTATTTTGAGGTACTAAAATTTTGATTTAACTAAAGGTAGTTTCCAAATTATTTATTTATTTATTTATTTTTTTTGATAAGAGTCTCATATAGTCTCTCATCCAGGTACACAACATTACATTTTCATGATAATTTATATACCCACAGTCATCCCGTACGCTCCTCACTTACCAATCTATTCTCCCTTTCGGACTTTTTTTAACTTCTGCCCACTCATGAAGCGTGTGAAGTCAAACTTGAGCTTTGACGAAGCAAGCTCACGAGCTATTGGGTTAAACTCTCATTTGCAGTTCCATTCCACACTGCTGACCTACCTACCGAAAAGATTTATACCTTACCCTCGGTGACTCCGATACAAACAACAATCTGCCATCCTTAGTAGTTACAGTGGCTAATCCTTTCATTATCTACAGAAAATAAAAATTTGTCAACGATCAAAAGCCTATGTTTTTCTTAATTCATGATCACGAGTGAGAACAGAAGTATCAGAGCATAAACAACTAAACATCGTCTAATGTGATCCTCGACAACACCACAAACCAAAATAATGTGGTGGTTATTTTGATGAGAAACTAAGGGAATTCCTGTTTCCAACCTCTATTTACAGTTTGATGGTCGGCCTATTCTACATGTACACGGTTGCTCCAAGTTTGCTTCATCAAATCATATTAAATACTCGTAATACATCAAGAACAGAGCATCAGGGGAGTCCTTGGGCAGGCTGTTAATGTACAGATAGAAACGCAACAAGTCTTCTTTGGAGACAGTATCCGCATCAACTACATCATCACCGCAGGTAAGAACCCATAAATCTCTCGACTTGACTCTCTTTATGCTGCCACGACAAAATGGGCAAGATTCAGACCTAGTGTTCCTGCAAGTGGACAAAGAAATTAACAATGGGGTAACTAGAATTTTCTTTTCAGTTGAGGGAATGCAGGGTGAAATGTAATAACTTTCAAGGAGAAACAAGAGCATGATAGAAGAGAATGCTGCAATTACCAATCGCGGTAGCAATTGATACACATAGCATGGCAACAGTTAGGCAAAACCATTTTGGTACATGGCTCTAAACAGATTCCACATTCATCTTCCCTCTCCAAATCGAAGTTGGTAAATCCAGTACCTCCTTCCAGTCGGTTCTTGCCAATGTTTCTGAGGCTACAAGTCCTTTCTCTTGCATCATCCACCACTACCAAGTCTCCATGAAGTCGCTGCAGTGATGGTAGTATAATTGCTGAGATGAAAACACAACAGTTAAGAAGAACATAAGATATTAACCCAATAAATTTCTCTCTTCTGAGAACAACAAAACATAGTTGAAGCAACAAACCGTAGAAGTCATTAATAGTTGCTTTCCTTCCATGTCTAGATATTCTTGGTCTTTCATCTGTGTAAACCTAAAAGAAGAAGGGAAAGGAAAACTCAATAAGGAAGCCATGATTTCATTACGTCAAAATTGTTGAAAGGAATATGGTCCTATTGTATACTAATTAACAATTTTCAATTCAATTTAGCAACTGGTACATGTATATAATGCCTTTTGGTGATAGAAGGAATACACGAAAGAATGGGACTTTTAACTCTGAATGCAATGCTAGCATTTCTTACCATATTCCTAAGACATATCAAATAAAAAAATGGTCCTAACCTTATAGATAAGAACATGGAAAAGATTTAGATATCTTGGAAGCAGACATGTGCAGGAACAATCCATCCATTGGAGTAAGAATAGAAAGAGAGGTGCTAAGTGGTTGTAAACTAACTTCATTTGAAGGCGCGCTCCACCTTTTGCTTTGGGAATTTCAGCAGCCCTATCCAGAATTAAAAGACAGAATCATATGTTAAGCTAAACGTTTCAATTTACTGATTCAGGATCCATCTTGGCCATTTAACTTGAATAAATCAAATAAGAACATGACAGGAGCTTATATCTAATTTTCTAGAGCTAGCAGAGAATATAAATGGAGCCTAGTCACATAAAACCTGTGCTCCAACCAAAAGCCAAACTCAGACAAATGAACAAAATTGAAAAAATGAAGAAAAATCACATTTGGACAGTCAAACTTAAATTTAATGAGATCGAGCACCCCTTAGCAGTATTAGTGTGAACATGCCCTTCAAAACTTCATAACTCAATTGGTTTAAAGAGCTCTTGAGAACCTCAATTTCCTTACAAAAAACACTAACCATCATCAAATACCCAAAAGAAACATACAAAATATGAAATCAGGCCAAAAACACACAAGGACAACCCACAAATTCTTAAAACACAAAGAAAGCAGGACAACTACTTAAAACACACAAGGATTCCAGCAAGTCCATAATAATTACTTCCAAAATCAGGACCAAAATCCTAGCTACAGGTATTGTCCACCATATCTGCATATGGGCCAAAACCTATTTATCAAGCTATCCCAGTAGGTACATATTACTTGATGTACAAAACAAATATCATCAATCAGAAGGAAGGATTATGCATTCCTTTCCTTATTCTTACCCAAAAATTGGGGAAAAAAAAAGGAAAAGGAAAATACCAATTGAACAAATAGAACCAAACCCTCAAGTCCTCAACTTTTTCACTAAATTTATGGACACACAGCCGAATTGAACGATGGCTCCAGCCAAACTAGCATAATAGTTCAACAAAAGTTCAAAGGGAAAGCAGTAAAAGGCATGTTTGACTGATATCCAATATTACTATATGAATAATAGGCAAAATTTCCTACTTTTACACTAAGGGCACAGAACCCCAAAAAAAAAAAAACACACACACAGAGACACACACACAACTAACAACAGTAGCTGATTAGAAGAAAACCAAAACCCAAAGAAAATAAGGCTAACAGAGAGCTTACAGAGCATTAGCGTGCTGTATATCCGCCTCCAGAACTTTAAGGGAGTCCTGATATGAAGACCTCCCCAGCTGATAATACATCATCTCCATACTTATCTGTGTAAAGGGTCTGCTTCTATCTCCGTATTTGATCAAGAAATGGTTCCTCTCTCAATCAAGAAGTTAAAAGTAAAAGACCGAGGGAACTCTGACTGTCACAAAAATTAAAGAGCTTGCGAAAACCACAAGGTTCAGTCTTTTTTGGAGAAGCCCAATCTTTAACTCAGGACAAGAGAAGAATATAAAAGAAAGGGAAGCAACAGAAATTCTTTTGATCTCTCTCTCTCTATTTCAAACCCCTCCAAATAACTTTCTCGAACTAGCAGTATATCTATTCTCAGGATAAAGGGGCGGCTCTGAGCATGACAGAATTTGGTTTTGCTGGTCAGACAGAAAATGATGATTTTGCTGCTAAGGAACGCTATTTTTTAGTCTTCTAAGGCGAAAGAGAAAGCTGGGCATTTCGGTTGGCTTTTGGGTTTGTTGTGCTGCCTCTGTGGTCATCTCTATTCGGTTCTACTCCCCTTTTTGTAGTTGCTTTCCAACAAAGGGCCCTTAATCAATGGAATATAGATGAAAAAGCCACGGCTACCTTACAAAGTTTAGAAAAATCATCATTTTATCTCGTAATTATTGGTAATATATGTTGCTTTTTGGGCGAGGTAACCAACAACCATATGTCTTACTAAGACTTTATTTAAGTAATTTTGCATTTGCTCCGTTTTTTTTTTGTGTGTGTGTTAGAAAGGTTACACGAGAAAAAGGATATGAGACAACCATACTTCACTAAAATGTCAATTAATACTAGCTTTTACCAATTTTGACTTGAACTAAAAGGATTCACATGGAAAAAGAAAAAAAAAAAAAAAGTACAGCAATCGTATGAGTTATAGCCTAATTCGGAGTAACTTGGTAAACCGTTGCAATATATATCTCAGAGAATCTCATGAATTCAGTCTAGGATGTAACCTACACTTTTCAAGTTAACATTATATGTGTGTGTGTATATATATATATATGTATGTATGTGTGTGTGTGTGTATATATATATACACTTTTTTTTTTTGGTTTGGGGAGCAAGTTAACATGAATATGTTGGTCACACTAAATGGCTTATAAAAGCCATCCTCGGAATTTGGTCAACGTGCAGTTTTTTTTTTTTTTGGTTTAAACCTACTGTGCAATTGGTATTATATGCATATAACCGAAGTCTAAAAACGAGTTTAAGGAAGTAATATTCGGCTGCGCATGCAAGAAGTCAGAATTATGGAGTGGTTGATGGGCTAATTAAAGAATATTATAGAGGGGGGGGGGGGTTGGTTGTAGATAATTGGTTATTAGCTTCAGCATTAATTTTGGAATTGCGTACTTATAATTGAGGTTAGGTGTTGTCATTCCAGGAATCCCATTTTTATGTTGTCAAAGTCAATTGTCTAGATGAACTAGTTGTTTATGTTGGTTACGTTACAATTCACATTATTATTATTCTTCTTTCGGCATTAGACTTTTTTTTTTTTTTTTTTTTGATAATTCTTTCGATATTAGACTTTGGAGACGTGTGGACATATGCAAATTTTAATGGATCAGATTTGTCTATTATATGCGTGGCAACTTCACATCATTGTTGGTTGGCGATCTCAAGCCCATAGACGTCAATTACACGTGGAAAAGGCCAAGTGTATCCTTCAATATATCCATATCTTATATTTTCCTTGGTAGCCTGAAGAAGGCAGGCAACTGGGATTCTGCTCCTGTCTTGCAAGCTGCAATTGAAATCCTACAACTGGATTGTGCATTATTTGTAAAATTTTATTTGATTATATCAGCAATACATTTTTTAGTCACCTTTTTATTTTACATATATCACATCAAAAAAGTATTACAGTGTTTTTTTTTTCAAAATTTATTTCAAATAATCTACTATATATCCAAACACACTATAAATTTTATGTAGTTTTCTGATTTCAAGTGGATGAGTTAATAATGCACTTATTTGGAGCCTACTAATGATACACAAACACACACACATAATCATCATCATCAGGTGGTAAAAGGCTGCATATTTGTTTAATTTCGAATAAAATAGCAAAGAACAGCAAATAATCAGACAAGAAAGAGCTCAAATAAAGAGAATATGTGAAAAAAGGGCTGGTTAATTTGAACAACCCAACCATTGAAATTATCGTCTAAGAACATATAAATGCATGAAGAAGTAATTGAAATTAATTATCGTCTGAAAATATATCCCATCCCATTCCCATTCCCATTCCCATGTGTGTAAAGCAAAACTCTCTCTTAGATTAGGCGGGATAGAAGTGGATGATGGAGTAATTTTCCTCCATCTTTGGTTAAAGCTGTAATTGACGATCTGAATAAATGAATGAATGCCTGGCTGTTTTATAAGTGTTTTCCAACAACCAAACCAGCCTAGATGAGAAATGGCAAACGAAGGAAGAGTTAGTCCTCAAAAAGAATTTGACAAAAAATTGTGGGTGGAGGATGTTGACGGGGTCCAAAATCCAAAGCAGGATACGAATTGCTCTAGGTACGTACGGTGGTTGTCTCTGTCTCCGATCCGGGTGGTCTGCATTTTTTGCTATTATGATTTCCTATTTTCCGTGCCAGTACCATGCCATGCGCCCTTGCCTGTTTGGCCATTTTTTTTTGAAACCAGAGTATCACATAAAATAAAATCCTCACAGGCTTTTTCTGGTCTCATTACTTAATTAATCAAAGAGGGATGTAGGTCGAGCTTGGTGTTCTCGAACAGAGCAATATTACACGTACAATTGTGCCTCGGTTCCATATGTCATATTTCAGAAATTGAAGGTCTGTCATTATATATATACTTTTTTAACTACTTAATGTAGAGAAATCATAATTTAGATGGCTTTCCTCTCTCTAAACCCAAAAAAAAAAAAAAAAACTGTTAGTTGTAACCATCATGTACGGGTCATATATTTAAATACATGTTTTAGGTTACACTTCCATTATTTTATTATACTTGTAAGTTTTTGGTTTCATTGCCGGCTGAAAGTGTCAATTTGGTTCATATACACTAGACTGTGCAAAAGGTACAGCAGCTCGTGTGCTCAACAAAAATGGCAACAAAAAAAAAAAAAAAAAATTTACAATAAGCGCAACTACCTGTGTCCCTCAGAAGAGACCCGACGATGCTGCTCATGCTTCTTGAAAGCCACCTACCACATGTTCAGAACAAAAGCTGTTTATTGTAGCAAAAGGACTGCGTGATCATATTTGATGGCAGTGGAAGGTGTTTCGCCATCTTGTGAAGTTCAGGAACATGTTCATTAAGCTCATGCCAATACACATCATCCACGGTCATAAATTAGCTTACAGCAAAATCTTAAAACTCCAGTGAAGATGGAAACGTGTATTCTATTCTTCTGTTACTCCATCCTAAACCTATCAGCTATAGAAAGTTCAGTGACACAGGTGCATCTCTGATATACTCTTGACAAGAGATAAGGAGGAAATTAAGAGAAAAGGAAAACAAAAAAACACAATGAGCTCTATACCAGTCTAAATACAGAGGGGCAAGTGTGTTAAGACTGCTGCTGTTCTATCTAGCAGATGGGACAAGGGAGTCTTTAGAAAGGTCTGGGCTTTCAATATCAAGAAAGCTTGTTAACAGTGTTTTCCTGGAAGATTGTCCTTTTGAACTTCCTGCTGAAGATAGTTTGTCAGTGCCTTTTTCAATTTTCATTGCATCTTGTATCGCCAATATGATTTCCTGCATTCTTGGCCGTGAAGAACTATGCTGTTCCACACATTGGATGGCAACTTCTGCTATTCTCCATACCGATTCCATTTTTACCATTCCTAATAATGTAGAATCTACAATGCTAATCACATCTCCTTTTCGAACCAATGACCTTGCCTGCAAAAGAAAAATGTAAATTGTAAAATGCTCAATCTAGAGTCCATAAGCAGTATGTTAGCCTCTTTTATTGCAACAATGCATCTTTCTTTGAAGTGATTCAAAAGATGGTGATACTAGAAGTACTGCTTTGAATGTAGGCTGATCATGAAAAACAAGATTAGGCCATCTTGTTCATCAAATGGTTCTCAAAAATCTACCACGCTCTAACCAAATTAACAAGGGAACCGCCTAGAGAAAAGTTACTGTTTGTTTGTTAGGGAGGTCTCAACATACCAGCTTTACCTGAGAGTGCTATGGTGGTCCTATGACAATAGAATACATCACATTTTGTCATGTTAGTTTATATCACTAGATCTCCTACTCTGTAGCAGTTCTATTTATGTTTGTAGAGGTGTCCTCGGTTGAAAGCAAAATGAAGACACAGAAATCTAATGCCTGATCAACTTAATTTAGAGCAAAAAGAATTTTCCAACAAAATTTGCTTGGACAAAATTATATTTTTATCTCAGTACCTTCATTTAAATTTTTTTTCCTTCTGTTTTTAATTCATCAGACTTTTGGAATTCCAGCTCTGACTAGTCTAAACCTTTTAGACCTTTGGTTGATATAAATGTTTTGTTTCCCTGCCCCGAAGTCCTATGTTTTGTGAGCACCTGAGTACATTTGCTCTATTGCCT
Source organism: Gardenia jasminoides (assembly GCA_013103745.1). Taxonomy (NCBI): domain Eukaryota; kingdom Viridiplantae; phylum Streptophyta; class Magnoliopsida; order Gentianales; family Rubiaceae; genus Gardenia; species Gardenia jasminoides. Next base: position 43,327,348 of record CM023105.1, read on the forward strand.
TTGATCATAATCTATATAGAAACATGGTACCAACTCAGCGTCTTCCCGTCATCGACTGGATTTTAATATCTGAAGCCCTTGACATGCTGTAGTCTAGAGTACATGTTTGGAAAAGCAAAAACTGACACATCTTTTATGTACTTGGATGTTGCATTATCCTTGTTGTTTACTGCAGATTATGTTAATACTTAGAAACATTACTATGAGAGAATACTCCTCTTTATAATGAATGAACAGAAGTTTTTATAGATTTTTACAAGAGATACACCTTTTATTCTGAACATTCCACATTTGCAGCAAATATGTTTTAGGGAAGATTTAGTATCAACTTTGAAACTGTGACATAAAGATCTTAATACCGCAGTATGACAGATAAAATTAACAAAAGAAAGAGATAGTTTCTGGCAAAAGAAATTGTAGGAGAACCGTACCCAGTGGACAATGCTCCATTCAGTTCCATATTCCTCGAATGAAACAGGCTTCCTTCCAGAGATGAGCTCCAAAAGAACAACACCAAAACTGTAAACATCACTTTTTTCTGTTAATTGCTGATTTGCATAGTACCTGTATCGCATAGATGAGAAAAAATTTCAATCATTACTGAGACAACGGAAGCTCTTAATTAAGATGCAAACTCATGATAAGGATGGCTTACTCAGGATCAAGGTACCCTATTGTTCCTCGTGCCACACTGGATATATGTGTTAAATCTTCTTCAGCTTGCCTTGAAAGTCCAAAGTCAGACACTTTAGCTCTCATATTGTTGTCTAGAAGAATATTGCTTGTTTTGACATCCCGATGAATAATTGTGGGGTTGCATCCTGTGTGTAAATACTCAAGACCTACAGAAAGCTGAACTAAAGTTACCAATCCACCCTCAAATCAACTGTAGGTAAACAAGAGAGAGGTTACCACCTTTAGCTGCATCTTCCGCAATCTGAAGACGTGCTAACCAGTCTAAATGCTTCTCGTTGTCAGAACCTGTCAGCAGGTTATTCTCGGGCATTAGTAATTGTTTCATTTCAAGAGATGGACTGATGAAAGGAAGACTAATTATTGTAGAGGTGAAGTGAAGACCATTTATATGATCCCGCAAGGTTCCGTTGTGCATATACTCATAGACAAGCATGCGCTGGTGTTCTTCCTCACAGTATCCTATTAATGGAACCAAGTTTCGATGATGGATCCTTGATAAGAGGGCAACCTGTAGTTACATTATCTAGTTAATTGTTGGACTGACATAAATCATTTTAAATTTATGAAGAAAAGAATACAACTAGACTTTAGTTGACAGTGACACAAATTGCATCATTACTTCTAATTATCTATATTGGGTGGAAGAGCTGTTATGTTACTCTAAATATCAATCCATCTAACCTGAGAATGATTTTTCCTGCATAGATTTGTGGTCCGCTTTCAACAGGGTCAGAAGCCAAAAATCTTAACCAGGATATGGATTTACCAAGAGTTGGATAATGTTACAAATGTGGAAGAGGGAGCTTAATCACCATGACAAGTCGTGCCCCAACTTAATACCGTAAAGGTGGCTCATTATTCAAGTGGGGATAAAACTGAGTCATCTTACGATAGGAATCAAATGTGGTGCGAGCATGAAAAATATAACTTCTAATTGGCTAAGCTTGTAAACTATCTGCAACTTCTTAGAGCACATAATATTGGTATTATATTATTCTTTGTCAATTTATGCCAACTGGATTTGCAAACTACCTCAGTAACAAATTGTCTGGTCCCATGACTTGAGGAGTCAGCCATGATCTTAACTGCTACCTCCTTTCCATCCTTCAGTTTCCCATAATATACTGGTCCAAAACTTCCTTTTCCAATTTTTCTTGAGAAATTATTGGTTGCTTCTTCAATTTCAGTTGAGGAAAAATAGCATGCCACACTTTCATCCATTAGAGGCCCACCCCGTGTAATTGAGTAGTGAGTTGATGGCTTGGTGCTAGCTCGCAACGAATCACCTGGCAGGAAAAAACTTCAGCATTATGTCAAAATCATGATTAGCTATCTCAAGAACTGTGATTAACAAAATTGTGGACCCAACTACCTTTGTCATCAAATTTGTTATAAGATCTTTTTACTCTAATGTAATGTAGTAGAAGTAAGCTTCCCATGAAAAGGACAAAAAGAATTGCTAGCACCCCAACTGAAATTCCAAGTACCAATTTGTAATGCCTCTTGTTCTTTTCCCCCTGTCTTAAATGAGCATTGCCTTCATATCTGTGAGAAAAAAGCACAAATTTTGAGCAGGCAATTGAGCTACACAGTTGAAATGTCCTTCTCTTTCTCTTCAAACTAATAATCTTTTAGTTTTCATAATCTGCAAGAGCCTAGTTCATTTGCCTCCATATTTCTTGCATTGGATTTTTTTTTTTTTTTTTTGGAACTATATTTCCTGCATTGTTAGTTACAAGTATACTCACCTAAAAATTTGTTTTCCTGTCAACAATGATGGAGGTATTTCCCCACTCAAGGAATTGTTCTGGACATATCTGCCATGTACAGGCACAAAATTGTTCCAAATTATGTTAGTCTGCATACAGTTCATCTTTTGAAAACATAATAGATATTTAAAGAAAGTCTATGAATCCTCTATGTTGGATGTTAATACATTTATATTGCATGATCGGAGACAGTAATGAATCAAAATAAAGTTATCCATATCACTACATACAGTTCTTTCAAACTTGGCAAACTTCCAATGTAAGAGGGTATTGGACCTGTCAGCTCGTTGTTCTCAAGATGCCTGCAAATATTGTCCAAAAGGCGATGGTGGTCATGTATGGTTGGGATTAAACACTATAATACTGGCCAATGAGAGAGGTGGCATTGAGCTTACAGAATTTTAAGATTGACAAGGTTACTAAGATCAGGAATAGGACCAGTGAAAAAGTTGCCATCCAACCATCTGCAGGAAAATAAAGAAACCATTTTAACTGAAGTACAAGCAGATACTAGGTTAAGTGTTTTTTGTCATACTTACAACTCTGTCAAGCCTTCCATGTTCTTGAGATCCGAAGGAATTTCACCTTTAACATTCTTACCTGAAAGAAAACTGTTCAGAAGATGAGTTACATAAGATTCTGCGTCACACGCATTCACTCACAAGTACAAACCAGTATGTTTTTGGACTATTAATGGAGTCAAATATTTCAAAAAAAAAAAAGCCCATACTGCCTACAAAAATGGAAAAAAGGGCTGTCCTGTATTCCATCTGGCCTTATTATTGAGTTTTAGATCTGTGTTTCACCAGTGATTTGGATATGCTTATAAACTTATGAACACTCTATGGCAGTTCACTTGCGTATGAGACTAAGCTGATAACTAGGCAAATCGTTATCCAGTTTAAGAAAGTCCATTGGGTTGGATTGAGCTTGTTGTGGTTAGATATCCTTCTTATTGTTTGCACTAAAATCTAGTCATTTTTTTCCAAAGTCTAACGAGTTATAATCCTGGATTTCATTTTTCCAGAAAATTGTTGTAACTCAACTAAGAACATATCTTCCACCAAGTTCAGTGGACTCACATTTTTGTAATTCTTGGTGGTACGGTATCACTGCAATTCACCCATTCCCATGGCATTGGAACACAAGGATCGCCTTGTTCATCTGTCCAATCACTTTCTGTGGACATTGATTGAATGACGTTGAGAGTGCTCACTTCCATCATAAAGCAACAAAGTCATGAGTTGAATTGAATAACACTGAACTTTTAGGTACAAAGCAATTTAAAAATACAAATTTATAACTGAAGTGACTGCAATGTTACCATCTTTATCATCTGTCTTTGCAGCTATCTGTACATATCTGCTTATTTCGATGGCATTAAGTAGTGGTCCCCGAGAGGAATCCCTGGTTTCGACAAAGGAGAATGACAACACAAAATCCAGTGTCACATTCATGTAACTCGGCTCATAAAGCGTGTAACTGCCATTTGCATTTTCTGCTATATTGACAATTGCATTACTGTACTCAGTATAAGGTTGCTCCATTCGAAATTTTCGAGTTTCATTTTCTGCCAGGTCTTGGATTTCAGCAAAATAAGCGTAAGCTCGAGCATTAGCTGGGAAATCTTCTAGATTTAATCTGTAACTAAGCCTCCCCATTGTGCCAATAACTGCAGTTTGCATCACTTTTACCGGCGGGTATTCCCTTGTGTCGGTGTCGATGTACTTCGTCGTGCTGATTCTTTCTGTGCCAGGAGCTACACCTACAAGATAGTTTTGCCTCTTTACCAGATCAGATTCCCATATACGGTCATAAGGATCATCTGGATACCTGAGACAATCATACATCTGGTGTCATCCCGGAATTTAGCCAGAAATGAAGGACTAGTTCAGTTACCTATCCTATCCAGTTCTCTCAATTCCTGAAAGCTGAAAAGGTATGCATGCTAACAGCAGAGAATGCTTACCTTATGGCATCCTTGGTCAGAGCCCCAAAATTGACTCTTGCTGCCACTTTTAAGTAGAAATCATCTTCATAGTCGGTGGCATACATCGATAGATTCAGAGGCCTCAGCTCAATAGTGGAAATGAATGGAGATCCTGTGGTTGCACAGCACAAGCATACATCAATGGAATACGAAGGTGCCCTGACGATCATTTCCTTAACATATACTCGAGAGCCATCAGACACTGATACAGTTGACCACTTCGTCGCATCCAAGAAAAGCTGAAACTTGGGGTATGGTTCCTCAGTTACAGAGCTGCCATACAGAAATGTTACTCGAACAATATATCGCCTTCTTTCTTCAGTTTTCAAAGTGTAGCAATACTTCTTGTTGTCTATAGGGAATTCTCTCCTTGTGCTGTACTGGAGCGAGTTTCCATTTGTATTTTTCACTTCCACTGATTTTCCATGAGCCATAATTCCATTATCTGAGGTCCATACTAAGCCTGTACTGGGATCAGTGAAATTTTTGTTGCCTCCACAGTCTATACTAATGAATTCTGCACGTTGAATTGCTGAATCGATAAGTTAAAGCTTCCTACGATCCTTGTTTCTTTATCTGATAGAGTCTCGTTCTCGAGTCTATGTAGTATGATGACACTTTTTTATTACAAAAGAAGTAACTTAAATTTCGGCTTTTTTTTTTTTTCTGGGATTCACACTCCACGATTTGAGTAATAATACATAAGACGCAAAGGAGGACATACCTGTAACCTGGCACACGATTGCTGGAGTTAAGCAAGCCAAGAAAAGAATGAATTGTAAAGCAGATCCCATTGAAGATCAAGAAGGAGAGAGATTGACTGCTGGGAGCATTTAGCACCTGTGCTTGTGTGTATTTCCAAGAAAGACACTACTTATTTCATCATAAACTTCATTTACCCAGATTTCCTCCACTTAAGTGTTTTTTTTTTTTTTTTTGGTTTGTTTCCTTCCTTTCTTTCCTGATTAGTGAGTTTGGGCAATGTTGAGTCACGTTCGCATGTTGTGTCTGATTTGAGATGTCTGCTTTTTGCCCCAGGAAAAGAATTCTAGCTTCCTTTTAAGGCTCAACTTTTCTTGCTTTGGAAAAGAAGATTAGATTATTATTAGTGTCCAAGTCCCACGATAAACTGTATAAAAGCCTAAAAGCTAGAAATATCATCATCATATCCTTGCTTCATTTCTCTGTGTTTCTTTTGCCCGGGTAGAGCGATCAAGTGCGAATGGTGTACCAACGCAACGCGGACATCAATTGGACAAAGCAGGCATCAGTGGGTCCTGACATAAATTGGATGATGCATGGATTATTGTGCTCAATCTTTGCATGTGGGCGGGTAGCAGGCTATTAATGCCCTTGACAGGGTTTTTGTACTGTACTAGTTTATGTATTTTGCTATTATTATATCTGGGAAAAAGGAAAGTAAATCCAAGCCATGCAGAGAATCTCTAAAGCAAGGAAAAGAAGACTTCTTGCTTTATCCTTTTGCTTTTGATACCATCTCTTTTCTCGTCACTTTGGACCCAACCTGTCTTCAACTTTTCTAGAGCTAGGATTTGGGAAAGGTGAGATGGTGCGCCTACTTAGGATGTGCCAATTGGATCCCAACTCCCTCAGAACAAATGCCGCTTCTGTCATACGTGCAATGTCTACTTCATAAAAATACAACTAGAATTTGTTTTATTAGCATTTGTTTTTCTTATGAAAAGGATCAAATGACAAATCCTAAGCCGCGGAAGACTTTCTTGGTTGGTTCGCTTTGAGTCATAGGGTTGGTTGGTACTAGGGGTGAAAATCAATCGAACTACTTGACTCGAGTAATCGAGTAGCTCGATTTCGAGTTCGAATCGAGTTCGAGCTACTTGACAATAAAATCGAGTCGAGTTTGAGTCCGGAAATACACTACTCGAGTACTCATCAAGCTACTTGGCTCGACGAAAATTAATTTAAAAATTAATGTATTATATTTATTAATTTACCATTTTAGCCTTGTTAATTAAAATATTACCATGAATTTCGAGTTCTCGAGCTCGATGTGCCCAATCGAGCTTGAGTACTCGAGCTCGAGCTTTGATTAATAATTCGAGCTCGAGTTCTAGTATCTCGATACTCGAGCTCGATTTCAACCCTAGTTGGTACGCAGGAAGCTTACAGAGGATCCAAGGATTTTCAGGGGTGTAACGCAATAAATTGTCAAAGAAAGGGGTCCGTCTAGCATTAAGTAAATGTACGAATGGATTAGAAGACAAATCAGAATTATAATGAAGACTCAATTGCATTTTTACCAAGCTAGTGCTATTTTTTGTTGTTTTTTTGGGCTAGTGCTACTTATTTATTTGCCCACCCAGTCAATAATCATGGTCTTTATGGACAAAATGCACCGTCACAAATTGATTCAGTTGATAAGGGCATGTCATTTCGTCACAAAAGGGAGATGTATTGAAATTTCACAGTTGATATAAGAATTTTGTTGGTAAATAATTTATACAAAATTGTATGAGTGAACTATAGTCCCAAAAACATGCTCGAATCCACTGTGGTAACGGGGCAGAAGCCATTCAGATTTTTTTTTTTTCTATTGGAACAAAAGAAAAAAAAAGTCAAAAGTCCGACTTGATCTAGTGATTAACATTGAATGTAAGCCTTCTCTTTCATCCAACATTTTAGGCCCATAGAAAGAGTAAAGGGGCCTTGAAACACCCACAGTAATCCCAAAACAAATGGGCCTGTGTCAGCAAATCAAGAAGTGAACCAGTGGAAACTAAAGGGCCCAGTCGTGCAGGCACTAACAAGTGGGCCCACTTGAGCGGAACCAACTACAAAGCACGATAAGACGGTCCAGTAGATTAATACTGCAATTGCATCCCTTTTTTGTTTTGTAAACCACTATAAGTAACCACGTTGAACTTCCCATTAATCCGGAGTCAAATGCTGTCTAGCCCGTCTTCGAATGACCCTTCCAACGTTTATTTTCTGTGTTCACAAAATTAGAACTCCAAACTTTGCTTAAAAGTATCAAGTTCCTTGTTTAAGGAGTAGATTAATAATGTGGTTGCATCATTGTAGGTTAGAGGCATCAGCCTTCAACATATTTTTTAACTCCGTAGTAAAACTTGAACTGGGACTTGCAAAATTTGATGATAAAGCTCCCTTTGGACTTGAGGGATTGGACGAAAAATTTAAAACGCTTAAATTCTTCTAATTATTTAGATTATTTCAGAACTGTTTGAATTTATAAATCATTAAATACAATTTTAAATGAGGGAGCTTTGTTTGGATTATCATTTTCTACAAAAAAAAATTTCTCGTTTTCACAAATACATTTTTTCATTACATTTTTACTTCATACACATCAAATCGTTACGTTAATTTTTTTTTATAAAAACTCCTAAAAGTAACAATCCAAACACTCTAGTTGAACGGTATATGAAATCATGAACCCATTGACACTCTTCCTTATTCATTGCATTTATTCTTGTATTCTGGTTTTAGAATCATGTGGGATTGTCTTTGACCGCATTACCACGAGCAAGCCATTAATTTAGTCCGCATTAGCATTCAATGCAATTGAAGAACCATAATTTACCACCGCAAAATCTTAGGATGATCAAAATGGCAAGAATAATCAAGGCTTGGAAACGATAATTGCCCTGCCAAAAGCACAATGAGCATCCAAGTAACTGAAGAAGCAGCAGACCAAGGCAACGTTGGAGACGCAACTTGGAAGATATCCTTTTCTTTTGTTGGAGAAGAAAAGGTTACGCAACTGAGCAGCAAACCTTTCTGGGCTCTTTATAAAAGCCTCTTCAGAAAAAACCTCCTTTTTATGGTAGTATTTTGGTTCTCTCCTTTTCTATTTTAATCAAAAAGCTCAAAAGGCTAGGATCAAGTCGAATGTGGCAACATAAGACTCAGAAATCTTCTTTCGGAGATTCCATCAAAGCCCTCGAAGCTGATATCCGGCATGCCAATTCTCTGTAAGCCTTTCTAGTCAGAAGATTGTCTCTTCATTTGTAAAGCAAGTTCATTTTTGCCTTCTTCTTTCCTGAAACCCGGCAACTTTTGGGATAGATAATGTCAAGTAGTTTTTTTCCGGAGCTTTAATATTTTGGAGTTCACTTGCATTTTCCACCATGATATGTTCAAATGATCAGTTACAGTCTTTTGTGAAATTCAAGTCCTTGTAGTTATAGTTGGGGGTGCCGGCAGTTGGATGAACATGATCATAGACTTTTGGCGGTTGGTTGGTCTTATATCTTTAGGAATCTAAAGTTGGTAGATTAAAAATGTGCATTTGTGCTAATAGCATTTTATCAGTGTTTCCTTGGATAATTATGTTTTCATGCCTAGCACATGTCCATAAACGAAGTTAAAAAAAGATTCTGAATGGTATTACTTCATAATCATTATGTTATTCACGTGCTTGATCTAATCTAAATCAACTTTGCTCCTATATTATGTTCCAGAGCCAGTCCCCTGCTGAACTTTTGTTCTTTTGTTTTTCCTGACCATTACATGTTGCAATGATCTTTTCTAAACGCATGCAGCTAGAGTAGCAGTTGAATAATGATGGGTTGGATTTCTATCCTTCTGCAGGGCAGCTGCTCTCCCACGAGGTTCAGGTCAGGGATGTTTTCAGATGAAAGTCTCGTACAGCCCTTTTGCTGCATTGCTGCTTTTTCTGATAGACTGGATGGACTGCAGTAGTTTGGACAGCCTACCAAGTTGTTTAGGCCTCTTTCACATACTTGTGTATAAGGTGATGTTCATATCCTTAGTTGTGGTCACTTCTAAATTTCATTGATAAGTTCTCTGTCTCCTGGATAATCATCAAGCTCATTTTCTCACGTCCTTCAATTACACCGGAAGAATCTGAAAATATCCTATATAATTTGATGTTCAGGTATATGTGGATGATATGCCAAAGATATCCTCACAAGAAAGGAGAGCCAGTTTGAGAGAATTCTATGGTCTTTGTTCTTTCATTTCTTCCACAATTCATATCTTACTTGACTATCCATCAAATCCATCTCCAGAGATGCTAATAGACCCTAACACACATTTGGAAATTGTTCCAGCTGTTATTTATCCTTCCTTGAAGCAACTTGAGGGAGCTTTGAGGGAACTGATGGAGAAGAGGCATAAAAGAGATCAATGCCCTGACATCTTAAGCGATGAAGGGCTGGAAGCGACAGAATCAACTCATAAAGGTCCAGAAAGAGGCGACGAATGTGGTATATGCATGGAAACAGGTTCCCAGGTTGTCTTGCCTAACTGTGGCCACTCCATGTGCATCAGCTGTTATCAGGACTGGTATCTATCGCCGGTTCTCAAATTTCCTTTATGCTTTAAACAAGAACACTGCCAACAAAATTCACTTGATTCTCATTTCTATTCTCGGTTTAGGTTGGCTCGATCTCCATCGTGCCCTTTTTGCCGGGGCAGCTTGAAAAGAGTGAGCTCTGGAGACCTGTGGATTCTGATGGGCAGCCGTGATGTTGTGGATACCATTACCCTTGCAAAAGAGAATTTGAGGCAGTTCTACCTTTACATGGAGAAACTGCCACTCCTGGTGACGGTGCCGGACAACAATTATCTGTCTTTTGATTACATGATTTAACTTGAAGAGAAGCAGGAGATGAATGCGTTGTTTGTTCATAGAACTTACTGCAACTTGCTACTAAGTTGGAGCATCTCAGTTCATCAGAACCTGAGGCCTCGCACCATAGACAGCTAATTGACTGGTTTTATAAAGCCAAAAACATAAAGAAGTTATGAGTAAGCAGGTACTAGTAGTATCTTATTCCATGGCTGCTTCGGTAAAGAAGAAGAACATGAAGACACTGCTGCCGTCCGCATTCAGCTCAGCTTGTTGGAGCCTCCTGAGAGTGTTGGAAGGGCAACAAAAGGCAAATAAATTCACAATGTATTAGTTTTAGCTGACCTAATTAGTTTGTGGTGGCTTCTGCTATCTGTATATGTCGTCCAAAAACGTCCTCCATCTCTTTTCTTTGCCGGTACATGTTGTGGACTTGTGGTATCTCTGGCCTTTTTTCGGCTTTGGTGGTCGATTTATGGAAGGCCCAAAAAAATTTAGAAAAGATGTAGTAGTTCTATCGGGCGGTGAATCTGGATAATTTAAAAAATGTTTTGTCATTCAGATGCGTATGCGGGCCGACAGGCTTTTGTCCCTATCTCTGCGAGAATGGCATGAAGAGGACATATAGAAGAAACGACCGAATTTATGGAACTTTACGAAACTAAAGGCCCAATCTGGAGGGAAGCATACATCTGCGGCCCGTTTAAGTGAACAGTGAAAAGATCCTAAAACACATGAGGCCAAGGATAATTTTGGGCTTGACTGCTCACTTTCTTTTTCTTTCTTTCTTTCATCTTTTCTTCTTCCTCTCTACAACTTAATTACTTCCAGGGGCAATATTGGTATGGTCAGTTTATCGTCTATGTTAAAGAAGTGGATGACCAAATCATCTATAGGTTTGGCGGCTAATTATTTTATTGGGGAGGAGGGCGGCGGGGGTGGGGGTTGTTGGGGAGTTTGGTCTCTTATCTCCACAAAAGTAATCATTTAAAAAAGTGTTTAAACATAGGGATGTAATAAATGTGAACATATGGATTCATATAGCAATTTAGGGTAAAGTAAGTATACGGATGACAGGAGAAGCCGTAACATTTTACATCCATCAATATCCATCGTTTCCTTTAGTTTGGCCAGCTGTATAAGAGGACAGCAAAGGAAAGGACTAGTCGTTGTAATGGGAAATGACAGTAGACATAAAGTTCATAAAATAGATACAGTACATGAGAAAACTCCATTAAAAATTACCTATATATATATATATGTGTGTGTGTGTGTGCGCACGTGTGTGCGCACGCACACACACTGCTTTTTTTTTTTTTCCTTCAATTTTGGACATTTTCCTGGTTATGAAAAAAAAACAACAAAAAAGAAGAAGGAAAAAGAAAAAGGAGGAGGAAGAGTTAAAAAGCTTAAAAAGCTGGAAGTAATGGCTTTATTTTTGCTTTCTGCTGATGAGAAGTAAGAACCCACAACAAGCGAAGCCAATCCAGGTGAACCGTGGTTGGCTCTTTGAGCCGTCAACGTCGACAGGCAAAATAAAAAAATGTGCAGAGCGGGGCCGAGGATGCACGTAGTGATGCTTTTCTTCGCGAGACGTCGCTCGCGGCTGCTGCGTACCCCTCCAATAACAGAATAATAATAGACAGCCCTGGCTGGATAGATACTAATACTACTTACTAGGAGTCACTTTCGAACAAACTACTACTGTTTCAAATGGGCTGGGATGGGCCATTTTGATTTTTCAAGAGCAGAAGCAAGAAGCAAGAAGCAAGAAGAAAAGAAAAGAATAGTAGAAAGTTCACTTTCCTTCCTGTCCCCATCTCTCTTAATTTCGCCGCATATTCTTTCGTGGAATATTAAAATAGCGATAATGGAGGCCATTGAGCATCAAATTTTGTATGTTCTAGGCAGCAGTAATCTGGCTGGAACTTATAAAAGGTCGGTGGAGAATAAATGGGCGAGGAAAATAACAGGAGCGTCACAAGAGAGGAAGGAGGAGGGGAAAAAGGGCACAAGCTTGAGGGATGTAAAATTCTTGCTTTTGATTAAAGTAAAGCAAAAGGAGGAGTCCACTCGAAAGAAGTTGCATGGAGTTCATCCTAATTCCGACCCCCCCAGCCCAAAAAAAAAAAAAAAAAATTTAATAACCAATCATCATGCTCATCATCTCATCCATCCTTTCGCTTTTTTTTGTTTTTTTTTTTTGGTGCGTGTGTGTTTTCACCAAATACTGGTCTCTTTTTAATGTAGAAAAAAAAAAGAGGCACACTTGTTAGTGGGCATTTCCTTTTGTATTAGCCATTGACTAGTAGGGTTGAAATCGAGTCGAGTCGAGCTCGATCGAGTAATTGAAAATGATACTCGAGTTCGACTTGAAAGACTATCAGAAATACTCGAATTTGACTCGATTGAGCTCGAAATGCTTTCAAACTCGAACTCGATCGAATAATTGAAAATGATACTCGAGCTCGACTCAAAAGAATATCAGAAATACTCGAACTTGATTCGATTGAGCTCGAAAAGCTTTCGAGCTCAATATCAAGTTCGAGCACTCGTCTCGAACTCGATTATGTCCAATTTTCTTTCTTCTTTTCCATTTTCATTTTGTTTTTCAATTGAAATTACTTATTCATCCTCAAATAATATTATAATAGAACAAGATAAATTCATAAATATTATAACTAACATACCTAAAAGTATAAATTAATCATTAATAAATATATATTAATTATATATGTATCGAATTCGAGTAGCTCGTCGATCTCACGAGCCTGTCAATTTTGTACTCGAATTTGACTTGCTAGGTCAAGCGAGTAGCTTGATCTCGAGCTCGAGTTGGATCGACTAGTTGACCGAGCTACTCGCAAGATCGAGTCAAATTACTTAATTTAGTTACACCTCTATTGACGAGCGGCTTTTCTGATCAGACCACGCCTTCTACTCCTACCCCACTCTCTCAAAACGTTAAGAACAAGAGAGGGGGGGGGGGGAGAGAGGGGAAAAGCCTTGGAACATCCTCTATTATTTGCATGTTGAAATTTTAGTTGAGACAGACGAATTCATCTTAGTACGCAAGTTGACTCCACTCACTGGCCCCTTTCTTTTCCATGTGCACTGTGGATTTGTTTTGTGTGAAACACATCAGGACACATCTACAAATACAAGCTCCAGAACACCAACTCACAACAGTTGGGATCAGTTCTTCAAATAGTACTGTATAATTTCATCTAACCGACCTACTGAGGATGCTTTCATTAGTTAATTTCCTGCAGGGATGTCCACTGATAAATATACATATATATATATATATATATATATATATATATATAAGGAGGATGCAGCTCTACTTACTACTACTAGTTACTCACTTAATTATTGTTAAATGGCGTCATGTATAACTTTGTTTGTCCCACCAAGCATGCGTCCTGGTTCTGGCACCCCATGTCTAAAGTGGGTTTGCTTTACAACTGCAAGCATATTGGAGGGCAGTCCCCGCTGCTAAAGGCTAAAGCTTCCCTTCTCCATTTCGTTTTCGTGAAAAGATTGAATGGAAAAGTAAAATGTTTTGAGGAGACGCCACCTTCCGCAGGCCAGGCCACCTCTCTTCGACGCTTCATCATCGTCATGGTGGAGTCAACTGCGGAGTCGCCCCCCCACCCCCTTCGCCACGCCCTTACTACTGCAACCATGTAGGTGTGTGTACTGTGTACTGCACTGGAGGTCCACCTTGTCTTGTTTGAATTGCCTTTTTCTGAATGTTTCATGCATAGAAAAATATAGGGATAATTTTAGAAACCTGAGGTTCCCAAAATATCACTTAGCTCATCTAATATTTTTAAAATCTCTCTTACCATCTTTGGAATTGACATTTTGTTAACAATGTCACCTCCTCTTAACGAAAGTAATATTCAAAAATACATGCTGGAGGAGAGAGGAAATTTTAGTTCACTTAATAACTTTAGACTATAAAAAGAAAAAAACAAAGTAGAAATATAATATTATCAAGTCATGGAAATTTCTAATAATGTCAATAACAGCAGTAGACAAAGAGACATTGCCTAATTTGCAATTCTCAAGTAAACAAAAAACACCACTTGAAAGTAGTTGACGTATGAGAGGAATGCATATAAGCATTTGATATCAACTATCCATTTGTATAACCTGATCAGGAAGAATATCTAACAATCAAGTAATAAAAATTATATCACTCTTTTACTTTTATGTAATTATTTTGATTATGAAACCTATATCATCTCCTATTACTTATTGATCATTTAAAGTACAAACTCATAATTCTTATTTGTTATGCAGTTTTATTTTGAAAATCACACATTCACTCCAAAACTTAGGGAATCATCTTAGTGAAGTTGCTTTTCTTATTCTCTACTCCAAATTCTCGTATTGTTCACATGAAAAGAAATAAAGTAGAGAAAAAAATGGTTACAACATACAAATGAAAATCATATTGTTATGAATATTTCTCCTGACAAGCAATTGCGTGCTTTTGGAAGTATTGTTGGATAATTTCACGCCTTTGTTAGTACAGAAGAAGAAGAGTACTACCAATTGTTTACTGGGCATTTTGCTATTACATGCTTATGAGGTTTGTGAAACTTTTTTCTCTGGTCTTTAGAAGTTAAATAATTGCTAGAAGAAATGAGGGTATTATTGACAATTGATCCCTTTTGATAGTGATATGTGGACCCACAATCTTTTTAGGGGTGGTAAGAGAGATTTTAAAAATATCAGGGGAGCTAAGTGATATTTCACAAAACCGCAGGGGAGGTTTCTGAAATTATCTCAAAAATATAATGTAACGATTAGATTAGATGTATGTAAGGTAAAAAGGGGTGTTTGACAAATGTGATCACGGAAAACATAAAAAAAATTTTGTAAAAAATTCCAATCCAAACAAGGAAGAAACGTGTACACAGCTGGTTTGCTAATCTTACTTTAAAAATTGTAAATAAAAAGCTTTGAATTCAATTAATTCTTTTTTTAATTTTTAATATTCACCAAGATCCGTCCCTTCATCAGAAATTCACTAGAATTGTTCTTGATGCGACAAAGTAGTACTGAATTTCTACCAACACCATTTCTGCATCTTGAAGTGAAACAAATTAGGATGCTTAACGCTCCGCGGCCATCTGAGCGATAGACAATATGCCAAGTTAGTGCTGCTAATAGCTACGAGTCTGATAACACCTTGAAAGATGCAAGGAAACACCGATTTACATTAAGGAATCTCCCAGTTGCTTTCAAGCTGGAAAGACAAGGAAAGCTTACTAGATTGTGAAAGCCAAGCTTCAAGAATATGGAGACAGAAACACCAATAATCTCTAAATTGACCACGCAGGGCTGTGTTGTCCGCACCTGCACCTGCACCCACTGAGATGGTAAAAGAAACTCTATATCTCTCTCTCTCTCTCTGTGTTTTTTTTTTTTTTTTTGAAGGAAAATGCAGCAATGTGGGGTCTTGTGATTGCATGTGTTGCTGTACTTAACACGGAATCACAAAACGCATAAAACAAACAAAGAATATTTGAGTAAAATGAGCCTAGGCTCAATCGATCGAGAGCAGCACCAGTCCAAGGTGCTTTCATCCCATACAAATTATCTACATGAGCGAGCGAGCATATGATTGGGGGATCTAGCCTATTAAGTTAGTGTACATTTATTTTTTTGGTGGTATCCCGTGAAAAGCTTTGAAGTGATTGAGGTTTACAGATGCTAATCAAGATTTGGCCCGTTAAAAAGAGAAAATCAAAGGAATTTGCCAATTTGGTAATGCAGAAGGCATCTTTCTCACGAACCACGGCGGAGATTCGTTCTTTAACCCTCTCTTCAGGCCAGAAAGTACGATAGTCCTGCGGCCACCTGGGCTCTCCGCTCTAGGCTTCTCTACGCTTTGGGAAAGCAACTTTTTGGGTGAATGATTATTGTCTCGTCGAAGAAGAAGCATGCACATTTCCGGTAAAATGGGGCTTTATTATCATCATCATCAGAGTAAAGTACGTGGGCTTACAAGTGGTTCTTCCACCCCCCATCAACTGAGCTCTCTCCTGTTTACATTCATATAAAATTTAATCAAGCAAGTATAATTTTCCCAAAATGATATACACATTATAGTCTTTTCACATCGACCGTTGCTACAAAAACAAGTCAGTTCTTCTACGCTTTTCTTCCTTGAATATATATATATATATATGTTAAGTTCTCTATGGTTTTGTACCGAGAAAGAGGATCTTTGTGGTTTGAGTTTACTGGGTGGCTTGAGAGTAAAAGTTACCGGATGCTGATGAGTCACCGCAGCATAACATGCTTGTAACTTCTCGATATCTTCATGTTCAAGGTCTTTTGATCTACAGCGGATTAATTCCATCTTTTTTGTACAGTCAACTTTCCTGTTGAGATTTGGATGAAACGTCTACGATGTGAATTACTAAAAGCGGACACTTGCCTCCTTTTTTTTTTTTTTTTTTTGAGACGACAAATCCTACCAAGGGGAGGGGAGGGGAGGATCCAAAGGGGTCAATTGAGGGACCCAGCGGGGACTAAACCACCACTGGACCAGGCGCGGACACTTGCCTCCTTGTTAATACACTTTTCCGGAGTGCCCTTTTCGGCATGAAACCAGCAAGTAACTCTCACACCCTCACATCTTAAATTTACCATCTAACTCTTTTTATACACTGATATTATAGTGATTTTTTTAAATTAATAATTTTGGATGTATGTCACGTGTGCATGATTTAAATATTAAATTTAAATTTATATTTAAATCTACAACTATAGAAAAAAAATTATAAACTGTCAAATGATAGTGTATAAAAAAGTTATCCTAACTTTATGCTCTAAAATTTGTAAACATAGCATGGCACCCAAGTCAGCTGTATCATTTGGATGTTACAATCAGTGACTCTGAATTGTCTCACAAGAAGTTAATAATTGTAGGCAGCAGCCTGAGGTTGAACATCTTTGTCGCTTACATTATGTCAGATTTAGCACTTCATAGTTGTAACTTCTCCTCGATATCTTCCTGGCCAATGATTTGTGTACAGAGCATTGACACTGCTATCATTTTTGCTGTGGGCTGTCCTGTTAAGATGTGGCTGAAATGACTAGGATACAGACTTACTCAAGATAGTGGATGCTTGTCTTCTTGTTAGGACAGTTTTCTAAGTGGGGGAGGGGGCTCCTCTTTTTTCCTTTTTGGTTAAGCTAAATTCACAACCTCTCATCCCAAATTTAGGTCCACATGCCATTTTGCCCATTAATCTATGGGGTTTTATCATAATTTTCTGTCTTATATTGACAGATCTAGGCATAAGCATGTAGGAGTTTCTGCGGGGGGCCGTCGACGGATAGTGGGGAACATAATTCAAAACTAATAGTTTATGACTCTGATTACCATAGTTTAATGCGATGTTAGTGCTCAATGTGAGAATTTAGAATGAGATGGTGCTCACGGTTTATTATACTTTTAGGGAATGCACTAGGATGGGCCTAGCCCAGAACAATAAACCTCTTTCTGCTATTGTGAGGAATACGTCATCAAATATTTTTGGTACAATTCATAAAAGACATGATGAATGTGGATTTCAAATTGATTAATTCTAGAAAATGTAATTCTTCTATTTTCATTCAACCTGGGAACTCCAAGATTTTAGCTTCTTGCTCGTTTATGTTATCTCAAACTCCACCTTTTGCGTTCTTAGAATCAAATGCGTATCCTCATTGCTTATTAGATGCGATGTGGCATTGAATTTATTCCTTTATCAAACTCCCGGTCAATGCCATAATCAGCATTCTTATTAACACATATAGTCTATGCGGGAATGCAAAGGTTCCCAATTGATTTGCTATGATGATGTGTCACTCCCTGGTTGGTCAATTGGTGGTCGTCCTCCAATTACTTCTGCCACTCAATTCCATCGAAATTACGAAAAAGCCAATGATCCTAAATGATTTGAATTGCTGGCATGATGCAATGTGATTGGCCAATTTCGCCATTCAATTTCATCGAAATTACCAAATAATCGGTCCAATTCTTTACAACGCTCTATTTCCCATTCTATCTCGCATATTTCCCTACTTATTCTCTTTTGCCTTTCAAATCACGATGGTTAACAATAATTTGGCATTTAATCGTAATCTTATTTTTTATGAATGATGTTGATTAACAGTATTTTTTGCCATTTAATGATAATATTTTTGTTGATTAACAATAATTTAGACTTAATGATAATCAATTTTTTACAAGTGACATTTGATTAATAATTTTCCCCATTTAATGATAATTTTTTTTGATAAGCAGGCAAGGAGACGTTTAGTTATTATTTCACATTCGATTTCACATAACCGTTAATTAGCGGCATTTCATAATTAATTTTTAATTAATTCATGTCTTAACTGTGATGACTCTTTTTTCAAATATATCGTATTAAGTTGAAATTTTGATTTTGATTTTTTTGCCTTTTCCCTCTTGCCCAGTAGATCATATTTAATTTGTCATTTTTTCAATTATTAACAGCATAATTATCTTTTTCTGATTGGTATGAAAACAAACCTTCTTTTAATGTTGTCTAGCAATTTATGTTTACTTGCCTTTTTTGGGGCTTTATTGTTAATTAATTAATCAATAGTGACATTTTTCCTTTTGCTTCGCATTATGCTTAGTTGTTTGCTATTTTGGATTAATAACTTGCTTTTTACTAGCTCCACTACAGACAAGCTCCTTCCCCCCCCCCAAAAAAACCAAAAAAAAAGTTAGAAAACAAAGAAAATTATTGGTCATTGGATGATGTTTTAATACAATTTAGATTATCTGTCTAGGTTTTCTGTCCAAATTTCGTGTTTAATTTAAAATTATTTTACTGACGCATTTTATTTAATAAAACGACGTTGTTTTAAATTGAACACGGAACTTGGAGAACAAACATAGATAGAGGATCTAAACCAGTTTTAATGAAGCTTTTACTAGGTAGACCATTTCTAGCAAATAGTTTTAAGTTTTAACGGCGTTTGTGTCGTACAAAACTGTAACGCTTATGAGGGACCCAAAAAAATAAAAAAAGAGCACAGTTAAAACTGTTCATAAAAACACACCTAAAAATAAAACAAAAACAAGGGAGAAATACAAAATTGTGGCGTCCGCTCCACTGGGAAGTACTCTGGGACCGTTGGCAGCAAGCAATAGCCGGCGCCAATATTCGTTGTTCTCTTCTTCTTCCCTTAAGAACCACATCATTCTTTCCATTTCATCCCTCTCACTTGCACCTATTTATAACAATAATCTAGCCGATAATATATCCACTTTCCTTAAATTCCGATGATCCCCCCCTCTTAGCTTTTTTGTCTTGCGTTTTCACTGAATTTTTAACTCCCGGAGGAGCCAATTCTTGATGATGATCACGGAGAATACTGGGTTTTCTTCTCCAAGAGGTGATGCCTTTCCTGCAGGCCTCCGGGTTCTTGTGGTCGATGATGATCCTACTTGGCTCAAAATTCTTGAAAAAATGCTCAAGAAGTGTTCTTATGAAGGTTTCGGTTTTGTTTAACCATCACCATTGAGTTTACTTTGACTTATAGTCTGTGATTTTGTGAAGTCATACTCTATCTTATCTCATTTTCCTCATTTCTGGTGTCATGAGCTGTTGTTTCTAAGCATGAATTTTTATGGCTTGGGCTGATAGCAGTCTGTTCTGTTCTTTTGACATTTGTGCGTTAGAACTAATTTAAGAGCATGTGTATGTGGGATCTATCTTTAATGTGTGCTTTCTTGGTACCAAGTGTTTTGATGAAGTGAAGTTGGGATTATTTGATGGTAGTCTCTGCTTTTTGTAACTAACCATTATTACTCTAGAACTACTAACCGTATAGCCTATTGAAGTTTATACTTCATGAGCTGGTTTATCTCTTTCTTAGTTTATGTGACTTCTATAATTCTTCATCTGAAAGTAACAGGGATTAAGGTACTTCTTGATCTGGAAATTTTGATCATGATCGGAAGAAATATGAAATATATAATTGATACGCTACAGAAAGTTTTCTTTTTTTTGTTGGATGGGGGCTTTTGAAGAGAGTTTTTCTGTTCTTCTGTTTTCATGAATCACTGCGTTTTTTTTTTTTTTAGTGAAAAGACATTAGACATGCAAGTCTAGTTTTCTGGTTGAGTCGCGTAAATGCTTCAATTTGATAACAAGATAAATCATGTTATTGGCAACTTTTGTAGGCTTCCATGTGAAGTAGTCTTCTATGTGGGAACTTAAAGTTTAAAGCTAAAGTTATTAAGAGAAGTTCTCGTGATTGGTGTCTTTCAGACCAGAAGATGCTAAGCTTGTATGTAGTATATTCCTTTACAAGCTAGTAGTATTGAAGCTTTGAATTTTAGATGCGTGTATATTACAATCATTTGTTGGTGGAAAAGCTGAGAGAGATAATTAATGTTGAGGTTTAAGTGTCTTTTGGAGTCCTTGTTTATCTGAGCACATAGTTCAATGATTCGTCAGTAGTAAAGGTATTAATTTGCTGTGTTCCAAGAGAGGGATGTAAGCAACTTTTTGCATTAATAGATCCCAAATTTACTTTGATGATAAGGAATCCCAGTGTCATTGTTTTGGTGCAATCTGATTAGCATCAGAAGACTGACTGACTGCCTGAATATCAACAGATACTGCTGATTTATTTGTCAATCATGCAGAGGACTGCCATAAGAGTGTGTAAGTAGAATGAGTTCCTTCTGCACATATTGAAACTGTATTTAGGTGCTATTTTATACAATCATCCAAGGACTTGTCTAGGCATATTCTTGTTTCAACAACGAGAAAGCCTAGACCTAGATCTAGATCCTCTGCCAAGTCAAGGTTGCGTTCAAAACTCTCTAAAAGTAGTTGTGATGCATGGCATAGTTTCACATATTTGTCTTTTTTATGAAAATTGGGATGTTTCATGCTGCCACTGGAGAAACCAGCGTCATTTTTATTGCCAGTAGAAAACCTTATTGCAGATAGTATGTTGTAATATGCCTGACCACTGGATCCCTTTACTAAATTTGGGGAGTTTCAAATAAGATACATTTGGGTTCCCCTGCAGAGTCCTTTACTTGTCTTCAGCACATTTTACAATCCATCATACATTCACCTGAAAAATATCTTAGAAAATGTCAAAGATAGAAAATGAAAACAATAAGAGAAACACTAATAGTCAATAGGATGATTTTTGTGCTTAATTCAACTTCAGTGTACTGGCAAATCAGGAATTCTATCATTTAATTCTTGTTCTGTTGAATTCTTTTTAAACCAACTACTGTGCCTCTTGTGTGACCTTCTGATCTAAGCATACAATCCATATCCTGCAATGGTTCTGAACGGTTTCAGGAAATTGTTTAAGAGGTGCTTCTTCATTACAATAGGATTTAAGTTCTAGTGAGATTATTCTGCATCATAACCCTATTCCGATGAGTGCCTCTTAATCAGTTAGTCTACGCTGGGAAAGTATATTGTTTTTGGAAGTTGATTTCCTTATATGCAGCTTTTGGAGGGAGCCCTTTTAACTGGTGGTAGAATCATTACCGAGATCAAGATCTAAACCTTATGTTTTAGCATGGAGATGCATAGGCAGCCTAAAGATGATTTTCAATTGCTTTATTCTCTTTCTTCTGCAGTAATCAGACTATTGTTGAGATTATGCCATCTTACACCTCATTCCTCTTGATTGTATAAACAACTAAATTTTGTATTAATTTCCTCACACAAATGCATGAAGAATACTGCAATTACATTATAATTGCTGATCCAATATCTGCTTGTGTTTCAGTGACAACAAGTGGTCTAGCAAGAGAGGCCTTGAACCTGCTTCGAGAAAGAAAAGATGGATTTGACATTGTTATCAGCGACGTTAACATGCCTGACATGGACGGTTTTAAGCTTTTGGAGCATGTTGGACTGGAAATGGATCTTCCTGTCATAAGTCAATCTTCTGTCATTAATATTTGGAACTTTGTTCTATTTATGTGTTTTTGTCAATTTAAAATGCTAATACTTATACTGGTTTATGCAATTCACAGTGATGTCTGTTGATGGAGAAACAAGCAGGGTCATGAAAGGTGTTCAACATGGTGCATGTGATTATCTTCTTAAGCCAATAAGAATGAAAGAACTTCGAAACATATGGCAGCATGTCTTTAGAAAAAGGATACACGAGGTCAGAGATATTGAATTTCATGAAGGCTTTGATGAAATCCATTTGATGAAAAATGGCTCTGACCTCTCTGAGGAGAGACGCTTGCATTCTGGAACTGATTCATTTTCAGGAAAGAAAAGAAAAGATGCTGAAAAGCATGACGATAGAGAATGCAATGATCCTTCATCTGTTAAGAAAGCTAGAGTAGTTTGGACAGTAGACCTTCATCAGAAATTTGTCAACGCTGTAAATCAGATTGGCTTTGATAGTAAGTTAGAAACACTTCTATTTTCCCAAGAAAGTCATGGCCCATTTATACATGAGCCTAATCTTTTGTGATGACTTCAGCTTGACTGCATCAGGGACAATCATTTTGGTTTTTGTTTTACAGAAGTTGGTCCCAAGAAGATACTCGACTTAATGGGTGTTCCGTGGTTAATGAGAGAAAATGTAGCCAGCCACTTACAGGTAAACTATCTTAAAGCTGCCACTAATGGCAGTGAAGAATATGGTTCCCTTGGCCATGTTTCCCATGTTCTGCAAGAGAGAACCTTTTCATGCTGTCTACATAATATCATTAGTTTTAATCTCCACAACATTTGACCTTTTGCTTATCCTCGATGCATCATGTAAAAGGTTTTTATCTGCCTTATTTATGTATTCTATGCAAGTTGCCTTTTTGATAGATACTTGAAATGAAAACTTGAAGTGGATATTTAAGTTGCACAGCCATGATAAAAATGTTCTCATGGATATACTCATTGTTCAGAAGTATCGGCTTTACCTTGGAAGACTGCAGAAAGAGAAAGAGCTAACAGCCACCTTTGGAGGGATGAAAGACTCAGATATCTCCTCAAAGGAACCTAAGGGCAATCACTGCCATCATGATTTAGTCAATAAGCAACAATGTGATCTTGCAAGTGGCAGTTATAACATTCATGGAAACAAAAACATGATGCAAAATATTGATTTGAAAATGCATGAGGCAGATCTGAAGTGCACTGTTCCAATGCCAACAGAAGAACCCAAGAAAGCTATAAATGGAGAGAGTTCTGATCCTCAAAAGAGCAGCAGCAAAAAGATGAGCAACAATCACTCCTTTGGCCAATTTGATTCGGATTTGGAATTTGCTGCTGTGATCCCCAAACAGTATTCATGGGATGATGAAAGCTTACAAGCTCAATTCAATCGAGAACACAAGTCATGTTTCCAGCCAAAGACGGGGTTTAATACTTTGCCACTGACTTATCTGCCGAAAGACATCCAACTTGATTGTGCACAACCCGGTTCCTCTCCAAATTCTAGACCTTCTAGCATTGATAGAGATAAACTAGCAGAGGCTGAAACGAAGCCTGCCTATGTGAAGAGTAGAAGTCAAGGAATTGAGCAGATGTCTCCCGCGGGATGCGAAGTTGACCTTTCCTCTGCTCAACCAGGGAGCAAATTAACAAACAATCAAGCTTTTAAGCCAGCCCAGAATGCTGTGTGGAGCATGAACAACCATAGCTTAGATGAGATTCTTGAAGGTGGCATGGAATCTGCCGAGAGAAGCCTAAATTCGGGCAGTGGAACAGATTATATATCTTGGGATGAGAACCTCCACAGTGGCTCAATTCAAGGTGATTTTCAGCCCGTGAGTGCAGGTCCTCAGAGTATAGAATCTCTTAGATACAGTGAACCGGAGCTCACTACTGAAGTTCCAACCTTCTTGTGCGATTCACTGAAGATTGACTTTGAGTATCCATTTGATTCAATGGAATATCCAGTGATAGATCAAGGACTATTCATAGTGTGATCTGAATTTCATGGTACCTTATCTTGTAAGAAGAATGCTATGTTGCTCTTCCCAATCTAGTGGCGTGTAAAGCAGAATGATAGATCAAGGACTATTCATAGTGTGATCTGAATTTCATGGTACCTCATCTTGTAAGAAGAATGCATGTTGCTCTTGCTAATCTAGCGGAAAATTTAACTGGAGTCTGAAAGCCTCCTGCCCAATTTGATGAACATGTCAATTTATCGTATCATGAGATTGGTAGTATATCATGCATAACAAAGCTTACGCTACCTTTCAATTTTAGGAAAACACCTCAGCTTCTCATTTCTTACTTGATTGGCATGTGTATAAACAACACTCTGGATTCAGCACACAAGTTCTTGGTCACGGAGGGGAAGAGGAGGGATTGCAAAATCTATCCTGAGGACTTGCCAAAGTCCAAACTAGAACTCCACCTCTCTACTTGCCCCAAAGCCGGCTTCCTCTAATTTACTATAATCACTTCGTAACAATATGTTTGTTTGGATTGTTAATGTTTGTCCAAAATTTTTTCGGTTACATCATGGATACAATTTTTAATCATATTTTTATTTCACATAAATCAAAGATGTTACAATATTTTTATCAAAAAATAATTTACAATCCAAACACACTATATGTTTGATTTTTAATTTTGGTCACAAAGGGGAAGAGGAGAGATTGCAAATTCTATACATTGCCCAAAACCAGCTTCCTCAGTGTAATTCTTTCGTAACTATTTGCTTGATTTTTAACTTTGGCTCATCCTTTCAAATTATTGACAGAGTCCAGCTTCGATATAGTTAATTTTGCTCTATTGATGCCAATGCAAAAGCACTTCGGAACTAACTTCAGAAGTAGATTTCTGTTCCTTCCCTAAGGGTTAGCATAATAGTGGGAACGTCCCATCTGGTATCAAAATAAAACAACACGGAAAGAGGAGATTCAGTCGCAAAATGTGAAAAAGACACCAAATGCAAAGAAGAGAGGCAATTTGTCTGGCAAGTTATCTTGTATTATTAACGTCCACATAATACTAGATTTTCAGTAGTGTTCACGGCTGTCATCCCCAGAAAAATGCTGCATTTCCACAGATTGAACATCTTCTGTCGAATGCAACCACTTAATATTGTACAAGCAACAGGTTACTCACAATTGCCTTTGGTTTAGAGACAAAAAAGTGTAGCTCCAGGGTGCAAAACTATTCTCCACTAATCAATCTTCAAGATGCACATGTATTGGAGCTGCCTTTGCAGTTAAAGCTGGATATTTGGAGAAGTATTCTCATGCATAGTCTTTTTTGTAACAGATTTTGCAGAATAGGCTGGAGGCCAGGGGTTCTTTATTGCTACAGCTCTGAAGCCACTCGTCTTCGTTGAGTGTCTCCAAGGTGGTCTAGAACTGTTATTGTGCGCTTCAAATGATGCTTGCTTCCTTTCAATTTTTGGTGAGCATGACAAAATTGATCTCTGCAAAGATAATAATGGTCACCAGTCACGTAATTATCAGCCACAAAGCACAAACAAAGTGAGAGGTTCTAGTTCTGAGGATGAGATACTTCATAATGACCTTCCAGCTAAACTACATGCAACAACAGCCATCATATATAGAATATAAATACCTTGTTCATGGCAATACTAGCTGATTTTTTTCCCAAAGCCAAGTCGGCATTTGCTTCTGTTTTAGAGGAAATAAACTGGCGCACATCAATGGTATCATTGACTGCTTTCCCCTGCAAAGGTGAAACATGGTAATTCAAATGTCCTTTGAATTACTCTCTCAAATTGGGCTAATAAGCTAGACAATCCATCAAGCCAAAAGCCTATAACTGATGATTAGTTGTATGTATGATTGTTCGCATCATCAAGAAATAATCGACAGCTTTAAATCTAGATCCTCAAAGCATCCAATGTCACTGTTATATATTATTGGGACAACCAGATAGATCAGCATAAAACCTTATGTCTAGATTGGTGCTGTTCCTCTTCGGCTTCCATCATACTCAGTTTCATCTCTAGCTTCTGGAAGAACTGAAATAGTGAGTGAGCAAATGAACAAGTAATAGGAAAAATAGAACAATTAATGAAACTAAATTAAAGGAGAAGAAAACATTTCTAACTAAGTCTTAGACATTACCTCTTTACGTTTAGAAGCCCTTTCTTCACTCCTTAAGCTAAAGGAAGAAGACACCGCAGGAGATTGTGCTTTCCTTTCAGGTGTAAGTTTAGATTTTGAAATGCTGTGAACAGTTCAATAGAGAATATAAAAGCTCTTACCAAGTAAAATTAGTGATACCGTAGTTGCAATTCATTAAACCTGTACATGTCTTGCAGTTTATCAGCATATAAAAACAACAAAATAGGATGGATACTTGAGATCAGAAAAGGAATCGCTTAAAAATATAGAAAGACCAACTTTTCTGACATCAGTATGAATACAGAGTAGAAAAGGTACAGCGGGGTTCATAATTCATACAAAACGTTATAGGATGCACGATATGTAGCCTTAAATCCAAATGTAGGCCTTGTTCTCGTTTGCTTTAGATCTTGCAAAATCTGATTATGGAAAGTAATTATAGAGAATAATCAGAATCAACAAAGGTTGCTCTTTGGGTGACTATGGATTTTGGCTTTTTTAGTTATTAAAAATCTATAATCTACACACAAAAGCAAATGAGAACATCTTAAAAACAGATTATTCAAAACTAGAATCTATAATCAAGTAAAATAATCAATTGAGAATGATCCTGTAGACATATCATAGATATCCCCATATCTTCACCCAGTCTAAGCATACAGATGATTAAATAATAGAAAAAGGGAAGAAGTAGCAAATAATACTTACTGCATCAATGGGGATTTTGGTATCCTGTCTCTAGAAGTGCTACGAGAGACTGACTGATCCGGTAGAGCTTTAGTTCTGTTAAGCGTAAATTACAGACGGCACACAATAATCTAAGTAAACAGAGGTAGCACCATATATATATATATATACACACATATATTGAACTACAGTTTGATTTTCTGGAAACTATGGAGGCTATTACCTTCCCTTATTTAACTGAGGAATAGCTGATAGATGCTCAGAAATTCCACTGACCTGCACTTAGCAAGCCAAAAAAAAAAGGGAAGACATAATATCAAGGACTATCCATTCTAACAATCATAGTAACAAGTGTCATTAGAAGACTGTGGCAAAAGTTAGGCACCTTAGTTGATGTTTGTTGATTCGAGCTCTCTTTAGACATCCTGGCAACACCTCTGAATATCCTTGAATCAACATTCTTCTTTGATGCTGGAGATGATGTTTTATTGAGATCATAAGCATGCGAAGTAAAATTTATTGACATGTGAAGTGATTTCGGAATTGATCTCTTCCTCTCCAAAGATCGATTTTCTGTCTTTTTACAGGTAACAAGATCTCCATCTTTTGTTGGATAAATTGGTATTTTTGGCTTGGTGAATGATTGAATCTTTGATTTTTTATCACATTTTGACAACTTTCCAGAAGAAAGTGCAGCTTCCTTCTTCTCTGATAAAGCTGAATCTCCCATAATAGCAGCACCCTAAAAGACTAATATTAGGTATGGAAGAAGGAAACTAGCTAATTCAGCACAAAACCAGAAGCTAGTAAGTTCAGTACAATTACCTCTGAGTGTACATGACTATTCATGGAAACTTGAAATTGGTTTGATGTCTCAACTTCATTTTCTACAAAAATAGGACGCTCTGTTGCTAGCTCAACTTCTTTAGTTTGGGTGCTTCCTGCAGTCCTTTCTTTAGGAAGACTTTGCTGGTTTGCATCAACAGTGAAGACAACAGGTGTATTGATGGTGTCTTCTGCCACTACCTCCTCAATTTTAGCATGCTCACGATCTTGTGCTGGCTCCATCTCCATAAGAGGAGGATCATCATGATCCCCATAGGGCATATTTATCACAGCTGTATTGTCAACAGCTGCGCTTTGTTGCTCAAGCAACGAAGCAGATTTCTTCTTGGCTGCAATTTTCTTGTAGTGGGCTTCAAAATAAGCTTTCTTCTCAGCAACAGAACCAGGTTTTGAATACTTCTCAGCTTCTTCCAAGTAGCGATTTTGATTGAAAGATGACCATTTTTCCCAGGCCAATGATTCGGAGACGAATCTCCCAAATGAAACTGATGATGTGAGGGCACGGCGAAGAGGATCTCCCTGCAACCAATTACACGCATTTGCTCTTTTTTAAGCAATAAACTTCTAAAGCCATAACCGAATCCATTTCAAGAATTCATGTCCAGGCATTTTTCTCACAAGCTACCCAATTTCTATTGCACTATCCACAAATTTGAGAACAAGGAATAATTTGAGAACTTCTGGACTTCATTTCATTGGCAGTGAAATGAATTACGACTGAGGATTAAACAAAAATGAGAAAAACGGAAGAACAGTCATACACTAACACAAACTTCAAAATGCCTCCCCTAAGCGCTAAGTCATACATTCAGCTAAATAATTGCCACGACTGCAGTTGACCAAATCATAGGAACTGTAATCTTGCAGTACCACGGGAGCTTACAGAACAGGTCCAGATTGTGCACGAAAAGTTGCTTTCTGAATTCAATACTCGTGATAAAAAATTTATTAATCTGAAGGAGAGAACGTCTTTGCTAATTTAATAATGACGAAATATTTTCTCTCCTAACATTTAACTATTAGGCGTATCCACCCGTACTTTTCCACAAAGTTTACACGGTATGTGGTAAGCTCATGGGCTAGAGTGACAGTCTGAGGCGTTCTGAATTTGGACTGCGTAGTTAGGACTCATTATTTATAGCATGAGCAGACGAATTAATCGACCTACACTCCGCACTAAAAATCAATTAGAAAAATGTTAGAAGGATGGATGACAAATTCAAGAGGCAGCAAAACAGAACTAGGAATTCCATCATAACCCCATGGCGTTACTAACACGGAACAGGAAAATACAGCCCCAACCAAAAACCCCACATACTTTAACTAACGATTCATGACAGAAAAAACCCAGTAAAATAAATAAACGAAAGACGGTTTCTTGAACTAAACCTCAGGAGATTCTTGGGAAGTTGGAGATGGCTGAGAAAACGATCTGAGAAGGCAAGCTGAAGATTCACCCATGGCTGATTTGAAGTAAAGTAGGAGGAGAAAAACCCAGAAGAATCTCACTTTTCAGTTCCTTTTCCCTTGACACTTGTGTGCTGCACTTGCCACTCCTCCTCTGACCT
The DNA here is from genome assembly GCA_013103745.1 of Gardenia jasminoides. Classification (NCBI taxonomy): domain Eukaryota; kingdom Viridiplantae; phylum Streptophyta; class Magnoliopsida; order Gentianales; family Rubiaceae; genus Gardenia; species Gardenia jasminoides. Next base: position 43,356,614 of record CM023105.1, read on the forward strand.
CTCTCCCTCCTTAAATCTTGAAATCACAGGGGGTAAAAGGGTTGTTTGTTTTGGAATCCCAAACCTTGAATCCACCTGGAGCAGGCTTGTTAGACACCCAAACAGCGCAGAAATGAGGACAAAAGGCTCCGAATTCTGCTTCTTGGCCCCCGCACTTCTCACCGTTTGTATGTGTGTCTTGTGTGTTTTTGCTCTCCGTGTGAGTGCATTTGTGATGGCTCTTCAGTTATCAATTGAGGGGCATGAGCTGATGCGGGAGCGTGGCATTAACGGCTAGTTTTCCTTTCGTACTCTCGATGATTTTATGTCCGTCACCTTTCTTTTCTTTTCTTTCTTTTTTTTTTTCCTTTTTGGAACTTATATATAGCTAATCTTGCTCTAATTTCGCTTTAAATTAACAACGAAGAAGGCATTATATCCGGCCGGCCCTCACTAGTATATTTTAGTGAAAACAAATACAAAAGCAGTCTGGTTCGTAAAAACAAATCGGTCCAAAGCTAAGCTCAAATAGATAACAGGATAGCCCAATTTTTATACCAGACCAAAACAGCGCCAATAATCTGTACATGGCCCCTGTGCAAGAAAATGGGATGAGCCACAAAATAATAATAATAATAATAATAATGATAATAATAGATGATCAAATGCAACATCTTGGATTGAAGGTTTTTATTTATTTATTTTCTTTTTTTGAGGGAATTTTTCGTTCATATTTAGCTGTTACCCCCTGAAGTAAACCTCAATTCTTCATTGGATTTTTATCCTTTCTTCCAGATACCCGCACAGCCCAGTAATATTTATGAAGTGATATGGTGCATTTCGATGCTACAATTTATTTTACTAGAAATTCGAAGGTACAAAGCAGAACTCTGATTATTGTATCCCCAAAGTACAAGCATTCCATCGCCTAATACAATCAGACTGAGATTTGTTTGTTTGTTTGTTTGGACAAGGTAACATTCCTTTGAAGAGCGCTATTAAATCATTGGACATTGAAGCCCATCATGCTGTTCTGCTGTATACATCCCATACACATTCGTCATTGGACATTAATGTCCAGAATCTTGCCATGACTACTAGCCTTTGGTATGGTAATGTACAGAACCCCATCCCTGACCTCAGCCTTAATCTTCTCAAATTGAACATTCTCTGGCAAAGCAATTCGGCTGTTGTACTTCCCGTAGCTTTCAGCAGACCACTCATTTTCCTCTTCCTCTTCTTCGTTCCCATTCTTCTTCTTCTTTTGTCACCTTCTCGGCTTTCACTACCAACATTTTCTCCTCGACCCACACCTTTACATCTTCTTTAGTCATGCCAGGCATGTCAAACCTCATCTTGTAATCTCCCTCCCCTTCCTTTATCTCCCATGGTGTCCTCCCCCTGCTGTAACCCCCAGTCTCCGGGGGCAAAGGCGACGGCCATCCTCCGCTGTACGCAAAAGGGTCTTCCATTAGTCTCTCCATCGTCTCCATCATTTGCTGCACTGTTCTTGCCGTTGGAAACCTGTCCCACGTCCCTGCACATTCACAATTAGAACTGGTTCAGCCTTATTTAAAAGCAAAAAATAAAAACCAATGTTAGATTTCAAGAAACGAATCTAGCCAATCATCCGATTCAGTCCCTCACATTTCTTTCTGCTACAGAAATTTGGAAAAAAAAAATCAATATTTCATAGGCCAACGACTAAGGCTAATTGGGCATTTGGCTTACCTATTGGTGCCACAGGGGCTGATCTTTTTCTGGGCTGGGGAGCTTGCTGCTTGTTAGCCCTTTGCAGGCGGTCAAGATTGTCTCTGGCCTCACTCGTCATAGCTCTGACGCCTTTAAAGATATTTCTCCTGGAAGCTGGGCTCAACAAATGGTAAGAAGATCTACCATAAGAGGAAGGATTTGAAATTGTCGAACAACTTCGAGGAGTCATGTGCGGTTGAGAGATTGGAAAATTTGATAAACAGCGAGACATTTTGGCAGAACTTGACTGCGAAGATCCTTGTTATTTTGCAGAAGAGCTTTCACTCAGAGCAGGGATTATACAGGAATATGACACATATATACATACACTGGAGGGTGGACAATTCTGGAAGGGGTGAAGTAGCTGTGGGACTTGGAAGGCTTGCTGATAGTTTCTGGACTAGTCCATGATAGTTTCTGGACTAGTCCAGAAGCATTTTCTTTTTCTTTTTTTTTTCCCTTCTTTTGGGGAGAGTGTCCAGATGCAATTTCTAATTCTAATGGATAACAAATAATTTTCCTCTACGTGGATGGCAAATAAATACTAGTTGTTCTATTGATGTTGTTTCTCAATATAAAATAAACGGAGGTACCAAATTCACACCCTCACATCCTATATTGCAACTCTAAAAATCGGTATCACATTAAAACCTTTTGCGTTCAATGATTTTCTCCTAACCTTTGCAATTCCAAGTTTATACTTTCATGCACTACAAACAATTTGCTTAACATTGTTCATTGAGCCATTTCTTCTACGGCCTTTTCTTTTGAATGTTTTCAACAAGAATCTCACGAGTTTTGAATAATCTCGAGTCTATAGGATATGTAATGTGTATTTTTAATTTGTCTTTCTCATATTATATTTTTATTTTTATTTTTCTAAATATACAACAATCAAAATTATTCTAGGACTATTAATGTTCCTTGTAAAAAATTTTCAACATTTATATGTAAACCGCTTATATGTAAAACCCCATTGGAGGTTTTGGCTGTTAATTAAACATTACACCAAATTTATGAATCATTGCTTTTTGTTTTTATTTCAATTACGTTTATAGGATGTGTATCTATTATATTGAAATCATGAAATTATATGTGTAGTAACACTTTTGAAGTAGACATGATTCTAACAGTATTACCTAACTTGATTGGTTTTGTGAATTTATTATTGTCTAAAAACACTTAGAGTGCGTTTGATAAAACTGAAATCTGAAAACTGAAGTCTGAAATCTGAAATCTAAAGTCTGAATTCATTAAGTGATTGAATTGTCAAGTATTCGATCTATTGCATTTAAATGTATATCACATTCAGTGATAAGTGAAAAGCTTATCACTTATTTTTAGGAGCAAGTTTTGCCTAAAAGATTTAGTATCACTTAATTAATTCAGATGTTCTATTTTTGGTTATAAAACACATCTAAACGATTAAGATCTGAACCCATAAGTGCTGAATTGAGTTATCAAACAGGGCCTTAATGCAGTATAAATTATTAAAAACAACATGCAATGAATGTAAAAAAGATTTAGGGAAATAATAGAAAGAATAGTATGATGGTAAAATTTTTTTTATTCTATGAAATGATAATGTTGAAATTGTAACAAGTTCTAAGTGAAAGTCATTAAATGATAGAGAGCTTAATTGTAATATTGACAATTGGGGTGTAAATTTAGGATGGAATGGTGTGAATTTAGCCCGCCTTAACATAAAATGGGAGCTCTGGTTTCCTAAAATTAGTTTTCTTCTACCCTTAACTGGTCTGGTCATCTGGTGAGTGATGACTAAAAGTTGTCTACCCAAAAAAAGAACCAACAAACAAATCATAGTCGCTTTTGGCAAGTTGATGCATTTCTGAGGCTTGGATATATATTAGAATCCTACAATTGAATGATGTTTTTTCTTTTTAAATAGGATCCACAGTGATTTCCCACTTATCCCCACAATTGAATGACTAATTGTTTCCTAATTGAAGATTTTCTACCCTAAAGTTATCAATAATTTATGCAAGAGATATAAGCTCTACTTCTTAGTTCTTACCCCAAGAAACCAAGAAGAGCAAAAACATACTTTCAATTTTCATTGAGCAGGATCTGAAGGACTACAAAACTGAAGCACCTAAACTACTTGTGTTCATATTCTTTTAGCTTCCCATCCTGTATCATATGTGGACATGAGCTGGGCTGATTGAAACTCGAAAGAGCCAAACTTATAATTGTTTTAGTTGATGAGAACTTCCAGGTGAACTGTTCTTAATTGAAGCTGACGTAGCATAGCACATCCTTCCGCTACAGGTTTCCCTGGCTATTTAGTTATACCATATGGGGAATTTCGTTTGAGAAGTCTATCAAGAATCAACGAAATTACATGTACCTAATAAACTTGAGATAGACCCCGTCATCATGATCGCACATGCTTGCTTGATCGACTTATTTTTCTACTATTTCTTTGAGATGTTTCATGTTCTTCTCTACCATCACGCTCGGCTCGACAATAAAAGACAACGTGGGAAGTAAGAATGCAGACCTCTTTTAGTTGTGAATTATAATCCTAATTCTGCTAGGCTTGTGGTAACTTGATTTACCTTGATGGTTCTGCTTTATTACAATGATTGCTTCTTCCCTCTTGTTTAATTTACTCTGCGAGTACTAATGGAAGCCATCCCTCTTGTCTTGCATCGAAGTGTACTGTTGCTTAAGAACAATGAGGGCCTGTTAAGTACAGCTCGGAAAACTTGTGATGTACAAGGTATGATTCACCAGAAGACTAGGATGTTTTGGTCCAGACGGAGACACATTTGAGTTCTTTTTTTTTTGGTTTTATACACTGTTTTCTATTCAGAGGAAATTGTCTCCAAAAGAGCTGAAAATATCCCATGAAAGTGGGCTATTAATCCAATAATGAAAAGGATCTTCCAGCTCAATATCATTCCTTCCAACAATGTAAGTAGCAGCATCCAGAGGCTCTGAATTCTGGACTTCGACTGACCCCATTTCTGGAAATTCTCTCGTCTCCTTGAAGAAGCTAGGTAGAGTAGGCTTTTCCTCATCTAAGCAACAATTGGAGGTTCCTGTGCTGTGCTGCTCATGTAAACTTGTGTTGAGGTTCTTGTCATTTTGTTGCGTTTGAAAGTCTCTAGACTGCGAGGTCTCTTGCAATTCCAGCTTCATGACCTCTTGTTCTCCTGAGGAGCTATATTCGCGAAATTCTTCACTTTTTGAGACACAACTCCCATGTTGATCAATAGGCTTGTGCGTTAGGGGATCCAGGCCAAGGAACTTCAACTTCTTCTTGATCTTGGTGTTCCAGTGATTTTTAATTTCATTATCCGTGCGTCCAGGAAAATGTGCAGCTATTTTGGACCACCTGCAAGACAATCTTGATCATTAGAAAGTGCATTTGAGACAATCAGACACCCTATGCAAATTAAGAAGTTTCCAAAGGTCACAAAATTACACGTTGAATAAAGCAGCAGACCAATTAGCTACCTGTTGCCCAGCCGAGAATGAAGTTCAATGATCATATCTTCCTCTGCTTCAGTCCAAGCTCCTCTTTTAAGATCAGGCCTAAGGTAATTAATCCACCTTAATCTACAGCTCTTCCCACACCTCATCAAACCTTCATTAGTAACCACGAACGACAATAAATAAATAAATAAAAACCCCAAATTCGTCAGTCTGAAACTTAATTTCGCGAATCATATCCTAATCAAGCAAACAGTAAACAAGCAGCAAGGCCACATTAATCAATCAGTAGACTGTACCTGCCAGCTTCGGGACAAGTCTCCAACATTGTATGCCATTGTTGAGGATGAAATTCATGAGCTTGTTGTCTTCCTCAATGGTCCACGGTCCTCTCTTGAGCCCCACCTTGTCACAACAAGGCTGTCTTCCCATTCCGTATCACGCGAACAACCACCACCGGAGGCAGACCACTGAGAAGAAGTAATGCAGCAGCAATCAAGAACCGGGCAGTTGAAACTTGAGCCGTAAAGTGTAGGAGCTGCTGCCAGAAAAGGTGCTTATAAGGTGAAGCAAAGATTCTTCCAGCTAAGGCAGAGAAGAAAGGTCGTAATAGTTTATAAGCTGCTGATCATGTAAATTAAAAGAACCAACAAATCAATCTCCGTATCTAATAAATTAGTGCTTTCTCTGCAATTATTTTTGTACCAATGACCACCATTGTTCGCACTGTGCAAATGATTGCTAACCAGACTGCAAGAAAAGAGAGAAACAGACGTGAGTCCTTGTCGTTGACATGTTTTATATACACACACACATATATATATATATCCCACGATGGTCTGTGGCCATTGATTTTCAACAAAAGTAAAACAATAAAAGTCTATCGAGAGATTCCTTTGGTCCAGTTTCTGCTGGCCAGTTTCATTCATGGGGGGCATGCAACTCTAAAAACTCTTCGTCTGCAACTTCCTTTTGAGTTTGTTATTGAAACCTTTTTCTAACATTTTATTTCTAGCATAAGGCCATGGAAGTGTCCATCTTTGCAACTTCTCGGTGTATCAATTCAAATCTAGTTGTTTGCTTGTTCTGAATATTCTACTCCTCATTGCTTTACTCAAACGAATATCTTATACCAGCACAAGCCAATTGATATTGTTAAATACCATCATTATGCTTTTAGGCATCTTCTTGGTTCTACCGTATTCATTGTATTTGTTATTGACTGACTTTAGTACATTACACCTAATTATGCCAAAAATCTCTTGTCTTTATACATGATGTATTATGTATTATTATTATTATCATTTTTTTGGTGGTACATAAAGCTGAGTAGTTCAATTAAAGAAGGAAAAAAAAAAAAAAAACACAACTCAATGGTGAAGGACTTTGTTTTCTTTTTCTTTTGTTGTTGCTGTTTTGTCCGAGCTCTTATTGCTTTCCCTTTTCATCTACAGCTTTATATATGCATGATTTAAAGGAAAACACACACACACACACACACAGATATAGGCTTTAAAAGCAAGTATGGAATTATAGTTCGCGTTTAGATGGATATAACAAAATCACCAATATACTAATTTCCAACCATGAACAAAATCACCAATATACTAATTTCCAACCATGAACGAAAATATAGATTTATGTGTTCTGGTTGCTCCAAATATGAGTTTCTTCCTCCTGAAAACTCCCAAGATAACCTGAAAAAGAAGTGTGTCTACTGTTACTGTCCAGTCTAAACAGAATACCAATGTGCCTATATATAATAAATAAATAATTCCAACACAAATTTCATCTTGGCATGTTTTTTATCGAAGCAATTTGTATAGAACCGAGTTTGCAACATGTAAGAAGTACCATAAACAATAGTCTGTCCGATAGCAACAAGAATTGGGCCTCAATACCTTATAGCAATATCAGCTTCGGGCTGATTAAGCAAGTCAACATTTAATACCCAGTTCGTCCACCAGGGTTCAAGGATTTTGATCATCCATCATTAACATAGGTCTACTTCCCTCAACTTGATGACATAAGTCCATGTGTCGACCAAGACCTCTTCATTAACTTTGCAAATCCAAGGCCTCTTCATTTGGACTTTTGTCCAATTCCGTCTAATATAATTTTGGTGCAAATTTGTATAATCGTGAATTTTGTATCAATTTAGTTATAAATTCATGTCTATACTAAAATTGTACCACACTGAATAATGTTATACACAGAGCTACAACTGGAAAGGCCCTAGATCCCTCTCTTTTTATGACCCTTCATTTTCTTAGTCGTCCTATTTTTTTTTTTTTTTTTTGGGGTTGTAATTAACAGTTTTCCTAAAATCGCAGGCATCTAGATTGAATATGTCTATGTAAATGTATATGGTTGAATTTTTTTTTTTTTGGATATAAACCATGATAAGTGTCTGTATTCATTTTACGGAGGTTTGCGATTAATTATGTTCAAACCGCATCGAGACCCTCGGTCAGGTAAGCTTTCCCAACGGTATTGAATGGTTGAATATATATCCGTGCTGCTGAGTTTGGGACGTTGAGACAAAGACCGGCACCGATGTCAGCTACGTCTGCTTGTACTGGTGCTTCTCTCAACTGTTTCATTTTTATGCACAAACGGCCAACATGTATCTGTGGTACAAGACTACTACAGGTTATGGCCGTCACAATGTGGATGAGCGTTGACATAAATATCAAAGCCAGGATAAAGCCGAACTCATCTTACATTATTTTTGCCACGATGCTTTGAATTTTTGATCTCAAAACCATCGGACCACTTAGAAGAAACTTGTAAGCAGCAGTCGATGTGTACTCTCACGAACTTGTAGTTCAAGCCATTAATCAATCAAGTCCCTTCGACTCCACATGATGCATTCATTCTTTGGGTTTTGACCAATTGTGCTTAGATTAAATTGTAAGTATTTGACAATTCCAGCATCGGCAAACTGAAATGGAAATAGGACACTTTTAGCTTGAACTACTAGCTAGTAAAATGGAAATCCAGACTCGCAGAACACACCAAGCCCCGTAGAATGAAATTACATCATCTTATAGCCACATTTGGATTGGAGAAAGATAAGGATCAAACACGTTTGTCTCCCCTGTATAAGTTGCTACTGGCTCAATAAAAAACTCTTAAAAGCTTCTCTCCTTTTCTCGCATCTCATGAACTTCCATAGCTTTAGCTCTCACTGAATTTGTATCTTCTCCATTTGTCAGGTTTCACCAAGGTTACAACATTAGAGAATATACATAATATCATCGGACAGAAATCACAAGGAAGAAAAAAATGGACAATTTCACACTCCAAATCATCTGCATATCATCTCTGTCTCTTGCCACCTTTTGCTTCTGCTACTTGTATTACCATATCATCCTTCATGCACCGGCTAAATCACAATCTATCTCCCTCCCACCTTCACCCTCAAAGCCACTCCCCTTCATAGGTCACCTACACCTCCTGACGGACATGCCCCACGTTACCTTCGCTCAGCTCGCTCACCAGCTCGGTCCCATCATCTACCTCCAACTCGGTCAGGTTCCCACCGTCGTCATCTCCTCTGCTAGGCTCGCTGAACTCGTTCTCAAAACTCACGACCACGTCATGGCCAGCCGCCCTCAGCTCATCGCCGCTCAGTACCTCTCTTTCGGCTGCTCCGACGTTACTTTCTCCCCCTACGGCCCCTACTGGCGGCAGGCGAGGAAAGTCTGCGTCACTGAATTGTTGAGCTCAAGGCGAGTCAACTCGTTCCAGCTCATCCGGGACGAGGAAGTCAACCGCATGCTGCGCGCCGTGTCAGCCCGCCCCAACTCGGAGCTGGACGTGAGCGAGTTGTTCTTCAAACTCGCGAACCACATCCTCTGCCGCGTTGCATTCGGAAGGAGGTTTATGGATGATAATGACGAGATGAGCGGAGGAGGAGGAGGAGGAGAGAGAAGAAGGAACTGGTGGGAGTCTTGATGGAGACTCAAGCTTTGCTGGCCGGGTTTTGCATTGGAGACTTCTTCCCGAGGTGGAAGTGGGTTAACTCGGTGAGCGGGATGAAGACAAGGTTGACCAGGAATCTGGGAGACTTGAGGATGGTTTGCGACGAGATAATCAACGAGCACTTGAGAGAGAGAGCGCAGAGGACGGGAGGGTGAGGTTTTGGAGAAAGAGGACTTTGTGGATGTTCTGCTGAGGGTCCAGAAACAGGATGACCTTGAAGTTCCCATCACCGATGATAACCTAAAAGCTCTGGTTCTGGTAAGCCTGTGGTGTTTTCTTTTTGTTAATTGATGTGATTAAGGTTATTATTACCGCAAAATTCAATTGAAAAATGAGCAGATTGATTGGCGCCGTTGCAATCATTAGACATTAATTAAGATTTGTTGTGTTCCCGATTTGATAAGTAGTACAGTACATTATACATTGCGACAAGCTTTAGAGACGTGGAAAGCATGCACAATTCTTCTTGGTCATGAGTCAGCCCGGTCGGCCGGTGGTCTGTGGGTGGGACGATCGTCACCTCTTTTGTTCTATTCCACAAGAAGGTCAACTTATTATTATTTTTTTCTTATATATAAATTTATTGATTTGAGGATTAAACTTATATAGGGTTAAAAGAGTAAAACGCACTGATGATCTTTAGGGCAATACTATAATTTTACATTTGGTGCGACTTTTTAGAATCGCACCAATTGTTGATTATCATTCATAATCTCAATGGTCCAGGCTCTTAACTTAAAAGTTAAAACTGTCAAGGACGGTCTTGCACTGAAAAAGGGAGGATATTTTTTCCTAATCTTTACGTCACAAACTATATCATGTCCTGTGCATCATATACATAACTTTGTGCTATGGCATGCGATCTTCTTCCAAAGCTACGGTCTTTATATAGACGAGATTTACAGAAGGATTATATTCTTCAAGAAGTGTTACACCAACAGTTGTTGCAGAGAATTATTGAGAGGGGAGTTACGCAGAAGTCATCAGCATAATCTCCTCTCCGATCACATGTCTTGGAAGTTTTCAAAGAAAAATGAAAATCAATTGCAATGGCTGCAACTGATCAGTAGATATGCTAATGGGTATACAACACATTAACAGGACATGTTCGTAGCGGGAACGGACACAACATCCGCAACTCTTGAGTGGACAATGACAGAGCTGGCGAGGCATCCAAAAGTTATGGCAAGAGCACAGGATGAAGTAAGGCAAATCGCAGCAAGCAAAGGAAAGGTGGAGGAATCTGATCTCCAGCATCTTCACTACTTGAGGGCCGTGATCAAAGAAACCATGCGACTGCATCCCCCAGTCCCTCTTCTTGTTCCACGAGAATCTATGGCCAAATGCACGATTGACAAGTATGAGATACCAGCACGCACTCGGGTTTTGATCAACACGTATGCAATTGGAAGGGATGCCGAGTCATGGGAGAACCCTTTGGAATATAACCCTGAAAGGTTCGTGGGGAAAGATATTGATTTTAAGGGTCAAGATTTCAGGTTTTTGCCGTTCGGTGGAGGAAGAAGAGGTTGCCCGGGTTTCTCCTTTGGTTTAGCAAGTGTAGAGATTTCGCTAGCCCGTCTGTTGTATCATTTTGACTGGGCGCTGCCTCAGGGGATTGGAGGTGATGATGTTGATCTTACAGAAATTTTCGGGCTTGCAACTAGGAAAAGATCAGCTCTGAAATTAGTTCCTACCATCAAGAATTTGCCATTATAAGCTAGTGCACTTAAGGATCTTGTAGTTTCTCTACTCCGTCGACCACTCTACTCTTTGCTTTTCCTTTTATCGTCTTCCTCAGTAAAGGAGTAATTCTGGTAGTAGTTGACAATTTTTTGGTTACTCTATAGAGCAAACCAAAAAGGAAAGATTAAATAAATGAGAGTTATGAGTCCTCAAGTTATGACTTCTACAGTTTGTTTTCTACTCAAGGAAAGTAAACTTCAGTTTCACCATGAGGTTTGGCGAAAAAAGAAAAGATGGTCTTGAATAATACACTAACGTAGACTGAAACAGAAATTTGGTGTTTCTCTCTTGATGACTTTGCAGTGGCTCTATGCGCAGCAGAAGAAGAATTAGAATTAGGCGAACCTCAGAGCTGGATGCTTAATTATAGTGTAAACATGGGCCAAAGTACAAACTAACAATCCATTGCAAGGAACTCCAAAATCTTTTGTCAAATGAGCTTATCTACAAGCAAAACTAGTGCTTCCTGGAATTTGAAATCATATACCATCTTTCACCCCTGTTAACGTTACAAATGAATATTCGAAGTCCACCATCTATTTCAACATCAACAGTTTCCTTTTGCTTGAGAATGCTTCCATTAGCAGGTCACCTTTCAGCTTTTCACCCTGGTGAATCCATTACATGTTTTGAGGCCACATTAGGAGGCAGAACAGAGAAGAATACTCACACCAAACAAAGCTAAGGTTAATCCATAGACTTACGTGGATTTTTTGCTTGCTTCTTCCTTCGAATCTTCCTCCGATGACTCAGAGGCTGCATTTAATGAAGTGAGCTTCCCAAAAGACTCCTTAGCATCCCCAAAGAAATCCTTAACCTTGTCCAGAACCGTTTTGAGCTCTTCTTTCCTTGGAAGCTGGAGAAAGTAAGTATTTTTGGAGTGGTAAGCTACAAAAATACGTTCCACAGATAAAATACTGCAGCTGTTGCACAAGAATCTAGAGCATAATATTTGACCTTAAATATACATGCAGAAGTTCAGAGATCAGATCATACATGGGAGGTAATTGTATATATTGCTGCAGAATAATGTCAGTGTAAAATTCTAGCTACATCCTTCATGTGTCAATCCTTTCAGAGATAAGTGGAAGGTTCTTGCAAACTATAACTTATTATAACACACAGGACGCACTATATCTTGCCATTGCTGTGAAGTTGTCATACTTGATACATAGCTTTCCTTGTCTCCTTCTCCAGAAATTTTGGCTGTTTATTTCATGCTACTGCCAAATTCTTGCTGTATGGAACACCACAAGGAAAAATGAATCCCACGATTGGAGAGATAGAACTGATGGGTAAAATGAATGCTAGCTTACAATTAGCAGTGTTACAACAGCTTAGTCACTAGATAAAACTAGCACTAAGATGGTTGTGCTTTTACCACATGTGGTTTCTACAATGTATACCAATAAGAAAATGAAGGTCTACCTGTTTAGGCTATATAATGAATTGATGATAAAAATTGATAACTTGTGAAGTTTCCAGGTAGAATCACCAGTAGATATTGCACAATGAAAATTTTATATCTTATCTTGCTTAGCAGCTAAGAAAACCGTAATAATACAGACAAATAATAGGAATATTAGATTACCTCAATAACATCATTGCTAGAGAGTGCTGCTCTCAAATTATTATTCTCCTACATGTTAAAGACAGAAAGGTTACTCCTTCAAATATCCATACACAGTATACACGAATACAAGAGCAACAGGCAACAATTTATTGCAGCACAATACAAACAAGGAGGAGAGACTTGGACCATTACCACAAGTTTGTAACCATATCGAAATTCTGTAGCTGACCGCAACACCCGATGTTGTTTCATTGCCATCTTCTGAATTTCCTTCTCATCCTGTATATTCAATTGCAGAAATTTGCATCAGTGACATATTATTGCAACTGACGTTTGCACATGAAGGGAAAGCAAAAAGGCAGTGGTGCAAGAGCACTGTTATACCTATACCAATCACCTGTAAAAGTTTAGAAACATTTATGACACAGATTTGTAGTAAAATTTAAATTGAAATCTAAGAAGCTTAAATTCATAGTCCTCCATTAGCATGTGGCAAACAATATACTAATGGTTTATGTAAGCTGAAGATAAGATATAAGGACATTAGTAATTCACTAGAATGTTGAAGAACATCCTCGTTAGTTTTACCCTCAAATTAAGAGGATAGCTAAATATTCACAAACATCAAAAACTAATCAACAAGGAATGCACATTGTGGGCAAGAAAACGAGCTACGGCCAGAAGCATAGTAGAATAAAAATAAGAACCATCAACATTTGTGGGGATGCACTACTCACTTTGTAAATAACTGCAGCAAGATTCCTATCTAGAGTATCTTTATAAATGTATTTTCCCAGGAAGTTGTCTTTTGCAGCAACCATGATTTTTGCAGTAGTGCCACCTGTTACAAGATTAATAGGGTACCAAAGATAAACCTGCCCAAGGATAAGACCAAACAACATCAGAATTTCCTTAAACCACGACTTTTCACATTAAAACAAAAGAAATTATTTACAGCTTTTAATAAGTGACAACCATTTCCTCCTCAGAATTTTAATTCTACAGGAATTAACATGCAAAATAAAAATGTTAACTTTTTCCATTTAAGTTGATTAACAAAAAGAAATCCCAATCATCGATTAGCTGATATTGGCAAAAGGAACAGAACGTATGCGAATTTCTCAGTTAAACAGAGATAGAGAGGAAAGGGAAGAGCTAACATTTGCCATGCGGATGAAGATAACAAAACGGGGATTGCCATCATCCTCAATTTTAGGCAGAGGAGGGGGAGGAGTCCTCTGGTATTGACGAGCTGCCATGCCTTTCTTGCCTTTGGCTTCAACAATCAGCAGCTGGAGTTGCTTTTGCCTCTGCCCTTTGTGGGATTTCCTTGTTGAGACCAAAGAGTGCCTTACAAGGGAGTCTTCAACATTTCTTGAACTAGAAATTGGCAGTCTAATTAGTGGATTCAGAGACATGGTAGCCTCCATATTGTTCTCAAAATATTACCTATCGACCTTTTCTGGAACCCTTTTCTTTTTTCTTTTTTTTCCCGTCTTTTCTTCTTCTTGAGTGGAAGGAAGTGGCGTGAAGTTTATTCTTGCTTTCTTGAAGAAATTGCAAGAGGCGAGGATGGACAAATCACCAGGCTTCCAGGGCGCTGGAGTCTTGGCCTAAGGCTTAGCTTATCCAGCATCCACTCTCTTTTTTGTTTTTAATATTTTTTTGATTAAAGGATATTATTGACCATACACGTGGCAGCTAGAGTGGGGAAGATTGAAATTTTATTTCCTGTTTTGTTTTTTCAATTCTGTTACAAAATACTCGTATTAGATGTTTTACATTATGAAGGGCTGTGTTCAAATACTCAAAATGGTATATGGAATTAGTCTATGGAAATTTTGAACTTTCATAATAGTTACTTGTTCATGCTCCGAGTACTTTGGACTTTTGTAAACCATTGCCAAACGATAATTAAAATAAACATGATATTGGAATTTGGTTTATCCGTCCATTTTCCAGAGGCTAATTTAGAAAAAAAAAATTTTTTGGGGGGCAATAATTTAGGGAATAAAGGCAATTATGAGCACTGGAAAGGACAAGGACATCCTAACCCTTTTTCGATGCCATAAATGAAAGCATACTAAGTATGGGAGACAATTCTAAGCAAACTAATGCAGGAAGGAGGCAACATCACAAACATAAAAGATATTGGTTTTGTTTTGTGCAGTAACTCCCTTTTCCCGGGAGGATGTAATACATTCAGATATCCAACTTATTCCTCATCAGAAACCCGATTTCTTATTCTATATTCCTGCACCCAGAAGACCAGCCCCAAAGGGAAAAGAGCTCTTCAAGTACGTCAGCAAACACAGCTAGCTGCATTTCCAGCAAGATGCTGAAATGATTGGCTTTGATTTCCATCCGAGGACCAAACATCCCTTCTCCTCAGAAATGGTGTAACCTTCACAGGCTTGGACATTCTCTAGCCACCGCCTGGCCTGTGTAAGCATCTTGAGTGGAGCCGGTTGAAACCCCGCACGACCCATTCGCCTCCTCCACCGGTCTAATCTTTCATGTCGCTCCACCCTGGCTGGTCCCTCATAGCTCACGATGTTCTTGATCTCTTCTCCAAAATAAAATTGCTCCATTTTAGCTCTCCTCGTATCGTACTTCGGAAGCATTGCATCCAGCGAATCAAAGATTGCAGAATAGTAGTGCAGTGCCTCCATAAATCTTCCCAGAAAGAAAGGTCCATTATGGCTTGACTCCTGCTCAACCAATATGAAGACCTTTGGTGACAAGTCCTTTAGCATCTGCAGGACAGAGTTCAGGGCTCCTCGACTCTCTTTCACAACACAATGCAGCTCAAGCATGCTGTTGATAACGAGAGCCTCATCATCAAGAATCTTAAGATCTTCTCGACGCAAGTTTTCTAAATTGCTTTCTACCACCGCAAATTCAAATTTGACTCCCAAGTTTTGTGCATGTTCCTCTAACTCATCACCGATGACCAGAAGCCGATCAGCATAATTTCCTACCCCAGTAATACGCAAGCGACAAGGTCGGCCTGCACGAATAGCGAGGTTAAATATCAAACTCCGCCATTGGTAACCATGGCGCAGGCCCAGGGTCATGCCCAAGTCCACAACATGAATTGAACTCTCTCCCTCAAGGGCCTGTGAGATGGAAGCATTGGCCACATAATGACCAAACTGAATGTGTGGGCAGATCTCGTAAACAAGACTTAAAGCCTGCTCTTTCTGTAGCGAGGACGCAATCGTCTTAGGCATCGCCCCTACATTCCCAACTGCTCCATGTGGTTGAACCAGTGCAAGGCGATGAGAAAGACCTTGAACGAAGCAGGAAGCAACTCTCTGAAACGAGGTCCCAAAACCGGGGCATCAGCTTGAAGATCAGCTATGAGAGTAGAGGCATGGTGCTTATCACGATACGCCACAGCCTCAGCACAAGCAACGAGCAGCTGCACTTGTCTCATTCCATCTACTTTTTCCTCTTCCTTAACGATGTACTCCTCTTTATCATAGGCGCCATCTGCTTCTTCCACTGCAGCAGCCGCCATGTATTTCTGCGCGTAAGCCCATATATGATCCCGAAACATAGGCCTTGTCAAACTTTTCTTTTCCTCCGCGGTTCCATTGATGCTGCCATCGCATGCAACATCTCTGCTGCAATCATGATGATATTCGTTTCCAAAATATTGGTTAAAGTTGTCCATCTGTTTTAGCCGCTTAGAATTTCTTTTTTCGTGTGAGCCAAAGGAATCCTGGAAAGAGAGGATATAGCACGAAGCAGAAGATGCACGTAGATCGAGACTATTTGAAGCATTACTTTTGTCGTAATAGAAGAACCTGGGTTCCATAAGAAGCGCGATCACAAGTTCACTATTGGGTACTGAAAATATCAGTATGAATCGAATGTAGACCATTAACGATGAACAGCTATATATATACACAGGCTTCCTCGTGGGGTGATATTAACTAGGTCCATCACAATCGAGTCATGAAACTTATGCAGCATTACTAAGGGATGGATGAAAATTAGTCTAGTTCCAAGAAGCCACAAAGCAATCAGAACACACTCCTCCGTCGATGTCAAGAAATCCCTTATTTCTTGGAGTTGAAGATGTTGAAGATGTTTAACTATCTGATTAATTTAAGTTTTCCAGCTCATCCTGGTATCAAGAACTTATTCTAATTGTTATGTTACCATCCACCTCACAAGTTGTTTTTCTAATAGACTGCAAAATATTTTTCACGGATTTTGCATCTTTTGGAGGTAAGTTTAAATCCTTTATCTTTATACTTAACATAGAACCACTTGTGTGAATTTTTATTTTTTATTTTTACTACAATCCATACATTTTTCTCCTATTTGAACATTTTTCACTACAATGTGTATAAGATGTTACTCTTGTTCAAAAAGGGAGAAGGATTCTAAACCTTTTCGTTTTTTGATTTTCTTCGCAATAAAGAGTGCCAAGAATTGAAATCTTAATTCTTTGCCTACACGGGAAATTCCACAATAAACAGAAGTCTTTCGTGCCTAGCCCGTTTTTTGTCCTATCTAACTAGGAAAATTTTTTTCTTAAACATTGTTGTATCCATATCATATTCTGTCACCAAAACCCGATGAAACTATAGCCGGCCAAACATATATTAGGCCTTTCTGAAACTAGGTTCAATTATACGTAGCACAAAGCACAAGGAATTACGAATATCCAGCAGCCTGCTAAGGATATACCACACTTCACCATGGGTATAGTAGTTGTAATATCTCATTTGGCGCCATAGTATAACTTTCCACAACTCAAATGTGTCAAACGAAAGAAAAACTACCACAAGTTCAACCAAGGGAAACAGACCAATTACCTCAATCAGGAATCCTGTTTATAGATTATCAAGATTACAAGTGATCATACAGGGGAGGACAAATTAGGCCCCTTGTCCATTAATTTACATATATGTAATTCCCTTGTTCCTGTACACGAGCATTTTGTTAATGGATCATCAATAAACAACAAGTAATCTACCTTGGATATCGAGAAAAATAATCTCAGCGTCCAATGACACCTATTTCCAGCATACTACAACAAGAATAAAAGAACAAAAGCAGAAAGATTAATGTACAACCTCAAGTTTCCAGCCGAGAAAATTGGATATCTTCCTTTCATGAATAGCTCTTTCCCAGAGGTTATCTTGGCATATCCACTATTTGCTTTCCTATTTTTTTTCTCCCTACAATCTTTATAGGGTAAAAATAGCAGAATTTGCTACAAGCACATTAACAGCAGTAGTCCCCCCATCTGCTCTCAACAAAGCTGACTCCTTACTGTCTGGTGTATGTTAATAAGAGAACTCATGGCCTCGGAGTGATATGTACTTCTTCATCCATATAGCTATATCCTCTGCACAAGCCTGGGCTTCAGGTGTCCCGAGGAGTAAATCAAGAGTGGCAAACTCATGCACAGCATCCTTGTAATCAAGAAGGGGGGCATCTACATTGACCTTTCGAAGTTCCTGCGAGTATGCAATTGCCCGATCTCGCATCAAGTCATGTTCTGCAACAACAGTGAGTGTTGGAGGCATGTATTTAAGGGGAACCAATCCCCAGGTAGAAAGAGGGTTGGCGGCTGGATGGTCCAGATTAAATCCTTCTTCTGGTAGAAAGAGTTTCCATGCAAGCACGGACATAGCTTTGTCATAGAGGTAAGAATTTG
Organism: Gardenia jasminoides; assembly: GCA_013103745.1. Classification (NCBI taxonomy): domain Eukaryota; kingdom Viridiplantae; phylum Streptophyta; class Magnoliopsida; order Gentianales; family Rubiaceae; genus Gardenia; species Gardenia jasminoides. The sequence continues at coordinate 43,374,790 of CM023105.1, forward strand.
CCAGCTTAATCTCAGATTTTGTAGGAATGCTTCCAGTGAAAAAAGGGTACATAAGGACTTGTGCAACAACTTTTACGGGATCCAAAAGCTTGCCAGCCTCAATGGCTTTTTGAGCAACATAGTTTGCGATATTGGCACCACAGCTAACTCCAAGGATAACACATCTATTCAATGAAAAGCCAAGTTAGTAGCCTTACACAAAGTAATCCCCCGGGGGGGGGGGGAGGAATTCTAAAATTTATAAATAAATAAATAAATAACATATATGATAATGATATGAGGATGAAGCCACATTGCATGAAACCAGTGAAGTTCTTTTTCCCTTTTTTTGTTGGGGGGGGGGGGTGGTGGGGTGTTAGGAGGAGGGGGGATGAGACACATGTTCAGACGATGCATTTCCACTTTGGAGGAGAGAATTCAAATAGACAAACTTACATTAAACAAGTACAGCTGTTATAAGAACCATTCCTCATAGATTTTATCTTAATCTAAGTTGCACTTGAAAGACACTTCCACAGAAATCTGATAGTTATAATGCTCATCCCTTTCTGTTCCCCTTTTTCATCATTGAATACACATGATATATCGAAAACCATGTAACGGATTGATAAGTGCCGAGTGCAATGAATCTATGCTAGTCAATCTAATTTCCCTAAAGCATACCAGTTCCATTAGCTTCCATCACAGACAAACAACAACAACAACAGAGAGAGAGAGAGACATAGATTCCATCAGAATATTTACATTTGACCATGCAAACATGGACAAGTTTGGAAAGGATATTGGAAGCACAACAAAGCAATTTTAGTGCAATTGCAAAGGCAGCAGATGGTTTAATATATTGTAAAAGCAACTGCTGCAAAATGCAGCTAAGGAAAAATGATAAGCAAGCTGGTACTTAAGATCATGCTAGTGATGAGCAATTTTGGAGGCTGATGCGGCAATAAGTGCAAAACCAGAGACCTCTTTGTATGTATATAAGATATCAGAAAGTTCATAAGGTTTATCAGAAATCCAGAATGCTCCAAAAACATGTTGTCCGCCAAAATGAATAGATCTAAGACTGAAACACAAAAGACTAAGTGAAAACGATTATTTTGCAAAGAAGCATCCATCTTTTGTTCAGAAAAAGCACAGAAACACCTACCATCATCCCCCCCAAAAAAAAAAAAAACAAATAAATAAAGCTTATGGAGCACAGATGCACATGAACATATCTTATTAAACCACAGGTTTAAAAATCAGAACCTCATGACAGAGTGCTTAAATTCCTCATTCAAATCCCATCTCGCATTAGTATTTTCCAAAATTTCAAATTTTGTGTAAATCAGACTTCATGCAACTTAAGACAGCAAAAGCATGTCAAATTTGGATATTGGAAGCTCTAAGCATGTAGGAAATTATACCTAGATGGGTCCCCATGGGCTGCCAGCCACGGCTCAACTATCAAGGACCCAAATCCATCAACAATTTGCCGCCTCCTGCCACCTCCCTCTCCATGAAAGCCACCAAATTTCCCGTTCCCAAATGACTGATTACACTCCGCCAAATTTGCCTGCTTTGCCAACCACTTCAAGACCTTCAACCCATCCTCAAAGGCTGCAGGATACTTGCTCTCTGGTGCTAATCTATACCCTACCGATACAACCACAGAATCACACAATTTCGCAATCCGCCGGCAAAACGCATCGTTTGCCACCGTATCAATCCCCCCACCCACCCATCCCCCTCCATGAAACTGCAAAATGACCGGCAATTTCTTACAATTCCTCCAGTTCTTATCAGGTAAATACCCTCCATAGTTTTCCGACTCATTACTAACACCAGCTCTACTTTTGCTCGAGACCCTAACCCTAAGTTTGGGAATAGAACTGGGGGAAACAATCGCCGAGTCCGGCAGGAAAATTCTCAACGACAAGGACGTTAATGGATTGATGTGAAGGTCCTTGGTAGCCACGCCGTCGACGTCGGAGAAGCTAGGAACGGCGGGGGCCACAGTCTCGTCCGGCCGTGAAACAACACCGTGGGATTTCAAATCTGAGATGGGGTTCTCAGTTAAATTCTGCAATCGTCGCTTGAGGTAGAATTTGCTAAGAACGCTGTAAATTTTCACCTTTACACTCGGCATCTTCTGCTTTCTTGTGCTTCTTCTTTTGGAGGAAAACAAAAAATTTCTGCAATGTCATCTGGAAATATAAAAATAGGGATTACGAGTGTTTGGAATCCTAGTGGGAATAGAAGAGAGACATGGGGACTAATTCAAATCAAAATTTGATAGCGGGGCATTTTCTTCTCTCGCTCGTTTTCTTCTCCTTCTAGACCCATTGAAGTTTCTACGCGTTTGAATCGATGCTACATTTATAGCTGCTCATGGTTGAAATGCCAAGGCTGAGGTGGCCTGAGGCCCTGAGCTTTTCTTCGCTGGCACTTGAGAGATGATCCTCTGCGACGAAGGTGTTTATGGGAGATGTGAATTCGGCAAATGATCTAATGATGTATATTCCACACGAATCCCGCGGAGCAAAATAGAAAGTGTTTACTATATACAACAATATGATTAATGCGGAGTTAAAAGAAACTTATTGAGATGTTGGACTAGTATTTTGTAGTAGTGTTTTAGAATCTCATGTGATAAGCAACTTGTTTGTTACTTCCCACATGAACTGCGTTGACATTTGATACGATATTGGTGATGTAGAATAAGAATATTGATAGAAATGTTAGTGAATAATTATTATGACTAATGCAATAAAATATATAATCAATATCAATATTGTGAATACAATTAAAACAATAGACCTTTAATACTTGGGTTGAATTTTTTAATAAGTTTTTTAAAAATTGAATATAAGTTGAATTAACTAATATCAACCGTCAAAGTGAATTGCTTCCATTGGATTCAAATATGGATATACTTCATGTAGTTAGAGCGCTTTACAAAGTTGAAAATTAGCCAATTTAAAATTTCTTTTTAAAATTAATAGCAAAGGTAAAACGGTAAAATTTCTTTTTAAAATTAATAGCAAAGGTAAAACGGTAAAAGAATGAACCTTCAGCATAATCACTCACTGATAATACGACGCGAACAAATTTGAAAAATTCGAAGTTATGCTCTTCTAATTGAAAACCTTTACCTTGAATTTTGGGGAGTAAAAAGTAAAAGCTGTGCGAAATTGAATGCTAAGTTCTCCACAATCACACTAAACAATTGCATGGAAATGTGTTGGGCAATATGCAGTCACTAATAATAAAGTTAAAAAATACAAACGTTACGGTGAAGATGTAGAACTTTCGCAAATGGACGGTGAAGGAAGCTTGGTGTTGGGTTTAGAATTATAGGCTGCAGAGCAGAGAATTCATTTGGTTGTGAATAATAATGGCATGAGCTGGACATAGGCGGTGATTTGGTGGCTGATGGAATACCAACGGTCAGATGGGAGCCAAGGCAGCAAGCTTGATGAAATTCGGGCTGTGGCGTTGTGCTTTGACTTTAGTTTTGGGGTTTGGACCGGGATGAATGGTTCCTCCACGTAGCAGTGCTACTAAATTAAATAATTAATACGGTGGCTGGTATTAATTAATCACGTTTCCGTCATCAATGATTCACAAGAAATTAGTATACAGTAAAACTGTATCGTGGCTCGTCCTACACACAGGTTTATATTTTAATCCACAACAACAATAATAATAATAATAATTTATTTTTGTGATATAAAAATTAAAATTTAAAAAGTTGAGTGCAGCGCTCTTGATTTCTTTTTTTTTTTTCTTTTTTTTTTTTCCTTAGAGCACGAAAATGTCCCCTAATCATTTCTAGAAGATTTCTGTTCGCCGGCCCACTGGGGCTAAAGCCTAAATGTGCCAATGGTGGCATCTCAGAACCACCAACACGGGTAGAGGCAGGCATTGTCAGCTTCACTGTGGCATCAATTTGTTAACAGCAGCCAATTTGACTAGAAGAAGGATTAGATCGAAAGTTATGCACTCTCTCTGGTACAAGTGCTGAACATGCGGAAAAGCATACCATCAATGGAATTAGATGCTTGTTTCGGAAATATTAGCCTTCCTGCTTCAAGAACTTGGTAGTTTTCACGGACTCCAGAAGTGGCAATGCTATAGAGGCGTGGTTAAACTTGGGCGACATGGTTCGACTTCTTGCTGATCAAAAGTGCTGTCAAGATTCATTTCTCCAACTTCGTTTCATTCAGCTTTTGTAACCCCTCCTCCCTCCTCGTACAAGATAAATCAATGCAACGTATGACACCTATCAAAACTAAATACGCTTCCAATGCTCAGCTAACAATTATAGGTCAAAGGCAGTTCAAGGTTTTAGGCTTGCTGACAGGTAGCTATATAGAGAATCGGTTGGCTGCTTACGCAGTAGCAGGAAAAGCAAGAGCAATGACAAAAGCCATGCACTCTTGACAGGGTGATTTTGGATGTATTAATAACTACATAAGAATGTTAAAGGCCTACTCCTAATCTGAATTTAGAAGGCTAACTGAAGCTAGTTTACCCATTATTTCCTTTGCTTTAAATGTAAAACTTGTCTTTCAGTTGTGTGTAGTCTTCGTACGGAATGGAAATGGTGCCTTGCCTGTATTCTAGGTTATGCAGTCTACAGACGCTTTGGTCTTTCGGTCTAGAGTTATTGGCTTGTTCTCTGATATCCAATCTGAAAATGCAATTAAGGATCAGTAAGCACTCTTTACCTTCTCAAAGCTTATTTGCAACTCGTGTTAAGTACTATGCATCCTCATTTTATGTCGTTAAGTAGGATAGAGAACAAAGCTTCAAGAAAGAAATTATCATGATCACTATGGCCCATCATTGCCCATCAAGATTTGTTCTGCAATTTTTAAGCAAATTTGCGTTTTTTCTACAAGTCAAAAAACCAAAGAAAATGTGAAGTTTTCCACCAGAATTACAGCAGTCAATTGAACTATCTAATACTTTTAACCGCAAGTCTAACAGAATGTCTGGTCTATTTTAATTTCCCCCAACCCCCACCCCATTTTTTATGGGCAAAATTACCTCCCATTCCAAGTGCCTAGTTGAATAGGATACAATAAATGATTCAACAATAAACCTTCAAGACTACCAACGCTATGCAATTGAAATCTGAAGACTCCACAAATTTCCTTCCCCACCACGTTCCCTATAATCACCTCCCTAACAAAGAAAACAGAGTCTTGAGGTCAATTTCATAGTCCGTTCAGTATCAAGGATAGCAGCCTCACTGATCCATCCAAAACAAAACCAGAAAAAGGAAGATGAAAAACATCTAGCCATCTCTAACCTCATGTAAGACGAGGGAAACTTGATTGAGAAACAAGCACAGCTTCATTGCTAGCAACTTTTTCTGCTGCAATTTCTTCCAAGCGCTTCCATGTAGCCTCTCGTTTTGCTCTAATCTCCTCTTGCTTTGATTCATCTTCCTCAAACTTAAGCAAGCACTCCTTAAATAGTTCAGGATCAAGATCATAGAATATCTTGCGAATGTTGAGGGTCAAACCATGAACAGCCTGATTCCAGTGATGTCTAGCATTTCTCTCCAATGCAGGGAAGATAATAGGAAGTATGATCTTGTGGTTCTGTTTAATCAGATTGTCAATATGATCATTGTTCCATAAGAACAAAGCTCTCTCAGCAACCTAGAATGCAAGTGGACATTAGTCTTGTCAGTCAGACTTAAAGACAGAACAAGTAATCATGTTTTTCTAGCTTACAACTCGTAAAAAAAGAAATACATTCAATCACCTTACCAGTAAAACTTTTTCAAAACCAATAGGCACTAAAAGTACAATCTAATAGCAAAAAAAGATGTTTTCAACCAGCATGGGGTCGGTATCTTCTGCTTACATTAATAAAAACATTCTCATCTTGTGTATTATTTTGGACAGTGATTTGATTTTACTAAGCTTATTGTACCCCATTTAAGGTCATGCCCTCCATTCTCATTTGCCATTATATCCTTCCTCTACCTCATTCCATTGAATTGTTTTGTTGTGCCCCTGCATTTAACTTTATCATGAATCTCATCCATTTCATCGTAGTTACTATGAATCTATTTGTCTTCTTCCACAACACATTTATTTCAGTGTTAGCCTCCTACAGGTGCCATCTAAGTATCATAAACTCAATCTTCTTCTTCCCCATATCTTGTTTTAGTTTACTTATCCCATATTGCCATTTAAACATATCCAATTTTTGACAAAATTCAAAGACTTTTGACAGGTTAATACAACACTTGTTCTCCACCCAACATAACATGGAGATATTCCAGTCTATGTACTTTTTTCCATTGGTAAGCACCAATCACCTGAAGCAGAAAAAAATTAATTCATAAATCTCAGCATTACTTTTCTTTACTTCCATAGTTTTCTAGACTTTCACTGGTAAATCAAGCAGTGTCATTGTTAACCATCAAGATATTTGTGAAATTTCATGGTCCCATACGTACATAAAGCAACTCTAAATTCTGTAAAAGATTGAGATTCCTGACATACTATTACTGCCTGATTAATTTTGATTTTGTCGCCACAGAGTGCTTGCTTAAATCTTGATTCATGAAATGGTGGACTATGGATGATCTGACAAATCAAATCTATAATGTAAATTTTTTGTTATTTTCCAAATAAGTGAACACCAAGGCAAAGTATATTTGTTTCCATAAAATGGAATTCAATTTTATCACTTCTGGATACTATGCAACTGCTATCTTCTAAGCAAGCAAATTTTAATTGTAAAACAAAATTTAAAAAACAATTTGTTAACTGAAAGCAACATACTCTTAACATGCTTGCAATATTACACTTTCCATTACTACCATGATGAGATACAGGATCTCCAATTTGAGATCATACCAGCATTATTACCCTTTACCTTCATAGCCATGGTTAGTAATGCAAATACTATCATAAAAATTCTTATGTCTTTTTGGTGTAACATTCCCAGTTGTCATTCAAAAAATCTATAATTTTCTCCAAATCAAGACTAGCTACTTCATCTGGAAACATGCTAAACTATCTCACAGGAGAAAGACATCAACCATGCTTTCACTATTCCATAACAGGAAGGACTATAGAATTCTTTGCCATTTCCCACCAATAGCAATTATATTACATTACAAATATCCTCATTCAGTATATGATGGCCATTTAACATGATTGCAATTCATATATCTCATAATGAAGATGAAGGTCGAAAAGAAAGGAAATATTGAAGTGTGAATCATGATATATACCTGGAAGTGCAAACTGTTCAAGCATTGAGCAATTTGGCGAAACAAAGGCACCATGCATCGCTGAAATTCTGGTAACTGAGTTGCTTCTAAAACTTCTTCCAACTCATTAAGGAACATAACTTCCTTTGAGCTATTGGTGACCGGCCAGTACTTTAGCAATCCTCTAATTATAATATCAGCAAGTTTACAGTCCTTCTCCACAAACTGTCCGATACAATAAGATAGCTGCTGCTGATACATTGCTAAACTTTTTGGCTTATGCAGGGGAATAAGCACCCTAACAAGAAAAAGCTTGTGTTCCTCTTTCAATGGCAAGGCAAACCCATTAATGATGCTGCCCAAAATTTCTAGAAGCTCAGCAATCCCGTTATGCTTTTCAGTTTCAAACATAAAACGGTAAAATATGTTGTTGATAGCTTTTCTGATATAGGGCCTGTGTACCATAAACTTCCCATAGATGCGATGTAAAATTGTTTTCAAGTATTCTCGCTCCCGAGGGTCTTCAGAATCAAAAAGATCAAGCAACTTGCACACAAATGAATGGTCTATGTATCTTTTGGCTACTTTTGCATCAGTTTCAGGTGATGCAACAAATCTTAGTAGAAATTCATGCACAATCTGCAAATGTGGCCATGCAGGATCCATAGCTGGCTCCTCTTCTTCCACGTCAAGGGCTTCCATTACTGTATTCTCCCGTGGCTGAGGACTATGCACTCTGAACAAATTGGCAGATACCATCTTAACAACTTCCTGCATGACAGTTTCTGTAAATTTGACATTTGCCGAACTGACATACTCAACTAGCTCCAGTAATATCTGTCGCTTAATCTCCTTCTCCTTGAGGTACTTCGTAGGATCAGCAAAGTCAAAGACAACGCAGCACATATTAAGCTTCCTGATAAATAAGTTCTGCTTCTCAGAACTTGGAACATCCCTAAAGCTTGGCAGTGGTTCATATGAAGCAGTTACCAACTTCCGATTGGCATCTAAATTCTCATCTCGATAGAACTTATCCAGTGTCTTATATCCATTACTTGAAACAGAATGATGCACCGTTAAAACCGTATCAACTGACCCCCCCAACTTTCTGTTTCCTTCAACCCTACTTCTTGAAGTATCTGAAGAACTCACAGTTGTAGAACTTCCAGCCGATTTTGACTGCTTCCGAGGAATTTTTCCAAAAATTTGTTTGATCATATTTCCAAAATTACCTCATACCCTTAAAGAAGAAAAACCAATTATGGTACTAAATTTCAACCACAAACCAACCAAGCTAGATAAAATGAAACCTCAATCCACTTTCAACAAAGAAACCGAAAATCGGATCCCAAGAAGAAACAACATTTATGAATAGTCAATTGCAGCAAAACGAAGACTTGGACTTACACAGAAGCTTGATTGCGTCCATCCTTCAGCAAAGCAAAGCCTCCATCAGCTTCACTGATTCCAAAGAAAGAGGCCAAGATATCCCTTTTCCTCTTTGTAAATTACTGATGACAAACACTTTTGCACCACTGATCAACAACCCACCAGTATCTCGATCAACCACAAGCAGAAGTCCTTATTTACCAGCATATCCTCTCAAAACTACACACTTTTCACCAAAACCCAGGTTAAAGTTTGAATCTTTTTTACTTCAACCCAAAAATCCAGGTGGGAAAAGCCACTTGAGAGTTAGAAAAACCAGAAACAACTCGCAGTTTCGATTTTAATTTCAAAATACAAGCTTTTTCCTTCTCCACTCTCTCAGCAATCAGAGGAATGGGACCGTAAAGAACTAGTATATCGTATACCTTCTTCACACTTGCCTTACAATAGGAGGAAGGGGAGGGGAAGGAATTTGAGAAAAAATAAAACTACAGGAAAAGAAAAAGAAATGTCCAGAAAACAGAGACGAAAAAGGGAAGGGAGAGAGACAAAGGTGGGGATTGCTCACAGGAAGAAGTTACGAAAGGGGATGCAAAAACGCAGCTCGTAATCTTTTCCTTATTCTTGAATTTTCATTCCTTTCCTTGCTGTGGTTTATTGACCCTCAAATTTTCCTCTTTTAAGTATTTATTCCATTTCATGAACATGAAACAGTGCATCCTTTACTCTAAGACTAAGTAAAAATTTGAGACATTCCAGAATCGTACCAGGTCAGAGACTCGAAATTAAAACCAAGGGAAATGCTGTCCTAGGCCTGTAGGCCCTGGCTCGACACAATTATGCTGCCTTGCCCTATTATTTTTTCCTATGGAAAAAAAGCAATTGGAACATTAGAGTAGAATGATGAAACATTATGGTATTCAAATTGAGAAAACACACAAAGGATTCGAAAATAGTTTGAATAGAATTAGTCGTTGAAATATTAGAGTAGAATGACGAAACATTATAGTATTCAAATTGAGAAAACACTCCCCCCACACAAAGGGTTCGAAAATAATTCGAATACAATTAGTCGCAAATCGTAGGACGGATGTGAATATATGTGATTTATACCAAAAAATATTGAGAAAACAATTAAAACATTCAGTAGAATGACGCAACATCATAATATTCAAAAGTTTAATTAAAAGACAATAATATTACCTACTAGGATGTTAGCGCAAAATTGTGATAAATAGTTTTATTTTATATTTTCAATTCTAAACAACCAAATATACAGTGCAAGTTATGATATTTATCCATCCTTACTGTTTTGAAATCCTGACAAAAACATGTACACAGGGTCAAAAAAAGGAAGCCCAAAGAAAAGAAAAAAAGATTTCACAGACTGCACATGTATTTATTTAAGATATTGAAGTGCTTTCATTCATAGTCTAGTCTGTGAAGTGTAATCTAGGTTATTATCTAATTACTTGCTTAGAAATTTGTACTAAACACGATTGAGTTTTTTTTTTTTTTTAAATTTTCTAACACGATCGAACTACATAATCTAATATTTTAGTTAAGAATCCATAATGACCAAGTCACGGACTCTAAAAATAGCTTTTTACTTGAAAAGAAAAACCAAGGATTGTTAAGAAGGGTAATCTTTTTTGCAAAATTTAAAAAACTACAAATTCCTTCTCTAGCCACCATTTTATTCCACCTACACATTTGCTTGAATAGGCAACCCTCATAATAGCTTGGACATGCAACCTCAACAGGCTCTGAATTTCAAAATCCTTTATATTAAGCTAAAGTCATTCTTTATTTTGCAAATTTTTCAAATAAATTTCTTTAATATTTTCGTCTAGAAATGACGGTAAACGATTTGGAAACCTTTTGTACAACACCAACTCTGGAAAAGCCCAACACCAATCTGCCGTTAGTGCTCTTCACTTGTTGAAGGGAAATAAGTAAAAGCAAAATGGAGCCTGTCTTAAAAGTTGAAAAGGACTGGCGGTCCGTATACTAGATTTGTCATCATGCAAAAATGATTTCAATGTGCGAACTCGGTTTGGGGTCTGAAATCTTATCATCTCATTATTGATTATTGAGACGCAAAATTTTTTCAAAATACATCAGCCCGGATATTGATGCCTAAAAGCGTGTCAGTCAACACGAAGTATTTGAATGGCTATGATCAATTTTCTAAGCTTGATTATTACCCCAAAAAAAAAATATCTAAGCTTGATTGTGGCTAACCAGCCATGCTTCTGGAACCATGAACCAAAAATAAGATGATTTTATAAGAATTGCACCTCTACATGATTCTCCAGTTCTCTGGCCTGTGATTAATGGCTTCGTGTGGTCTTTGCTGCACTTCTTTCCCATGAAACATCAGCATCATCCACGAGGACCATTATCACAGATTTGTGTGATTCAGAAACGAGAATTAGCATCCATTCCTTTATATCAGACAACAGTTTCAAGCCAATTGATGTCCACCACCTGGGTAACTCCTAATTAGAGTGATGCTGATATACAAGCCGTGACATAAAGTTCATGATGATAAACTTTAATCATCTTTTGGCAAAAAGGATCATAGATTTTCATCTGATTATGTTCCCAGGGGAGGCTGCCCACTAAAGATCCTCTCAGAAGTCAAAGCAGGGTAATAGATGAAACGTACAACTGAATATACAAAATTTCAGGGCCTGGGCCAATTTTACGCTAACAAAATCAAAGAATCTTGCCATAGTAAATGAAAACTAGCTTGTATCAGCATTGGTGTCAAGAAAGGCTTGTATTGAGGGATCTCTCCCAAGAAAATCTGAAAGTATTTGCAGAGAATCCTTTTCCCCTCCTGGAGCGAGTACCTGCCATTTGTATTCATTGAAGTTTCAGCAATCAAGTGACAGATGTTGAGCAGTTTCCTTCTTCCTTTTCTCTTTTCTTTTTTTGTTGAAAAAAATCGCCACTTGAAGGCTAGTATGATTCTGAACAGCTGTGCTTGAAAACTTTCTAAAACTTTAATTTTCTAGGTGCTAGCAGTTGCATAGAGTGGATAATTCATTTATTCTGTTACCTTATTCCTGAATTGCATTCCTGTGTACTGGTTGAAAAGATCATCACTGAATTTTGACGCAAAGATATCAGCAGCAAAAACCTATCACGGTAATGCAATATTAAACCATTGATGGAATATTGGGCACCATCACCATTTTCGTACTATATCTAATGTTAGCAAAACCAAAACAGTCAATTCATTAAGTAAAGAAATAAGCATGAGATGATGCAACTACGAGAGTTTTAAGGCTTGTGGGACAGGAAGAGCAACCATGTGAAGTAAGTAGATAGATATAGGTATAGCTATAAATTCATAGTTTCATTAATATCTTTCTATTTAAAATATGCACACTGAGGAACTTTTTTATTAACAAGAAGCTATAGTTTCGTGGCCCAAATAGACTACTGTCAAGCAAGCCCCAAGGCATGACTCTCCCCGACTATTCTAGAGGTCAACGTCTTCCTGTTTATTGATATAATCAGGATTGAGGAGCTGTTATTTTGCCAGGAGACCAAACCATGGATGACAAAATCCAAAACCTAGGTCCTGCACGAAGGATGTGCAACTTAAGTCACTCCACCAAGTCACCATCCCACCCGCCTGCCCGCCCAGAAAAACCCCCAAAGTGGTGGGCAGAATGGCAAGTCAGGCTATCTAGAGCAACACTTTCGAAGTAACACATAAGCATCAGCTGATATGGCAACTACTTACTGAAAAGCGCTACCAGAACTACGTATTATACAAGGGAATTAATCAGACCTCACTCCAAATGCGACGGTAGCATGTAGCTTCATAACCAATAGCAGAACCAGGAAAACACGAAGCTGGATTTGTTCCCTCCAGTACAGGCAATCCTAGCATAACCTGAAGAAAGTAAAAAAATGCTAATCAAACTCCTGCAAAGGATGCCCAAGAAATTCAGCTATACTGGCAACTCTTACTTTTGCATGAAGATGCTTATAGAGTTCAACCACGTCAACATTTTCAGCTGAATGTATAATTTGATCAAAAAGACCTGAAAAGCATGTTTCCAGAGCTTCACAAATTAGAGTCTAAAAGTAATACTGATTCAGTCCGCAATAGAAGCACAAGTTGAAATATTTGTTCAATGAAATTCTAGATAAAACAAAAAGACAGAGTAAATAAGAAGCAAATTATATCACAGATTTGTTTCACATCAGCTTATTTTCAAAATCTCCTTATCCATAAAAGGGATTTATTTGTGAAAACCCACAGTTCAGCAGGCCTGCAGGTATCTTTACAAGAAAAGCCAAAAGTCCTGGACCTTCTAACTATAAAAAGGTTAATGTTACTAACAATATCAAAGAAGTCTCACAGCTACACCATCCACATTGCTGAGGCATGGACGGTAACAGAATCTTCCTTTCCATTGGGATGACATAGCTTAGGCAGTGGAAAGGGGGTTGAGCAAGAGAGAGAAAGAGAGAAGGGGGGAGGGGAGACAGCGAGAGGGAGGGAGAGGGAGATTGATATTCATGTATCAAAGCAGCAACATATTGGATTTAAATGCCAGGGCACATGTGTATCACTATGAAGATGAGCAGTGAAACATTTTTCTGCATCGTGGAAAAGAAAATGTAATACTTACAATAAAGAATCTGTTGTTTCAATTTCAATGCTGAGAAGGAACATTGCCATTGCTTCAGTGACTCACAGATTTTATCATCTATAGGCTTTGATATATCCTAGAAAAGAGTTACAAAATGAGAATCATCAGGTACATTTGTACACAAAGTAGTTGCTTACTAATTTTTTAAGTATAGCAGCCAAATTTAAAGGTTGAAAGATGGCCAGGACTCACAAGACATATGAGTCTTCACAAGAAATCACAACCATTAAGAATAGTAAGAAAGGGTAGTTTTCTTTACGCTACATTGGCTCAGAAGGAGAAAGTAGGAATCTAAAAAGATAAAGGAGAGACATGTATATAATGTATCACCTGATGAAAGCCGGATATAAGTTTCAAAGTGAGCCTTTCATAACACCTGACCAGAAAATTTTCCATAACGGGTGAATGCAAGCTCACACTTTTACCTAACCAAAGTTAGTCGATTTAGTTTGATTAATCACATACCAGTTTTCCAACAACCGAGCAGGGATTTCCACAAAATCAGGATCTAAACGCAGCCCTGAAAATCTGGCAAATGTTGCACAATTGCAGATACTATGAACCTAAAAGAATGTTAGCATCAATTTAATTAGCTAATTTAATAAGAAATTCAATCACTGCAGAAAACAATTCCAACAACTGAAAGTACATACCACATGACCAAACTCATGGAAAAGATTAACTACTTCAGAAAATCGCAATAACCCAGGGCGACCCTCCACTTCCTTTTCAAACTGGGAAATAAGTAATGCTACAGGAATCTGCATAGGTAAATCCATGTTGAACAGTGTACGTATCAAAAACATATAATTTACATTCATGTCACGCACAGTTGAAGGATTCTGAGTAGATGAGAATTTAAAAACATACACATAAAAAGTTTCAGATTTAACCAAACAAGGAGAGAAGTAATGTATATGTGATGCTTTATGAATATATAATAGAAGTCAACTCAACAAAAGGGGGTCTAGGCTATCAAATAGGAGACAAGATTATCAGGTACAGCACAAAACGACTTAATTCCATCTCAAAACTCATAAGGAATTCTAGCCTGGAAAGCAATTAGATGTGTGATGATAGAATAGAAAGAAAGAAATCGAGAGAGAGAGAGAGATAGTGTGCGTGTGTGAAAACTGTGAGAGAGACCTTTATTAAAAATTACAATTTCAGGTGCCTTTTTGTACCAAATTAGCATGTAGTCTAGGTCCAAACATCATTTAAAAGGGGGAAAAAAAAACTGTGGAAGTTTGAACTGAAAAGAAAGAGATGTCATTTCTCAGGGTACCAGTCTACCACAACTAATTGATGAGCCATTTTGAAGAGCCACAACACATGTGTGCGCATATTTCCCTTCCCTGATTAAAACCACCAGAGTTTCAGTATTAGCTGAATGCTAGTCATCCAAAAAGAAGTGACCAAAAACATGCAGATGAACCTGGAATAGATATCTAGGTAGAAGTAACCCATGAGTTCCCCAGAACTCGAATCGATAACCGAAAAAAGCTCCACATCACTGTGCCAAGCCTCTGCATCTGCAACTACCTCAAATCTTAACCCTTCATTGAACCCAAAAAAGGGAAGTTATGATACAACAGACAAGAGAATAAGCTCAGAAGAAAATTGTTGTCCAAGGTCATCAAAGTTCACAATACCAAACAAATCTTGGCATATTTTGAAGATCCCTGACAAAACCAAATTGACAGGAAAATACTGTTTAACAACTCCAAAGTCAAAATCAAGCTGTTGATCTCTGGCCCTTTTGACATAGTATGGTAGATCTTCAATTCCGAATGCTAAATCTCCTTCCTCCTGCTTCTGAATCACAAGAGATACAAGATGATCAGCGAAACACAAGGATATTATGAGATCATAGACCTAAATTAAGCCAGCAAAAGAGAAAGGGTCACCATCACCTCATGCAGAGATAAATTTGAAACAAACCTTCAATTGTCTTAAAATGGCAAGCTCCCTGGAGGCCTGCTCAGTTAAGTTTCCAGAGATATCCTCCAAGAACTCAAACACCTAAAGAAAAATAGTTCAGACATCAGAAGTCTTCGCAAGAGACCAAAGTTATGCATAACAGGCATGGAAGAATGAACAAAAGTGCTATCTTTGTACATAAATTACTCCCTAAGTTGTGCTGCTTATGGTAGTGGTGCATAGCAATCTGTCAACCAAAAGACACTGAAGGGGATTGACATCTCCTTGCAGAGTAAGTTGCCACATTACTTTTTCTTATAAAAGATCCATCAAGTTCCTCTTTCCTCGTCAAATTTGAGAAGTATTGGCCAAACAAAAACTACAGGAATCAAGGATGAGATGTCTTTGTTTACACCACGAGAGATTAGAAAAAATATTTGCTTCAGATCCCCCTGAAATCTCATGAGGGATTTTCCTGGAAAGGCATCTAACACTTTAGACAGAGGAGAAGAAACTGAAAACTCTAGCAATTGTCCAGCTAAAGTTGCATTCAACAATTCAGTCATTAACTTGGAAACAAGGTTCCAGCTCCATTAAAAATGAAAAAATTGTCAAATTCATCCAAGGTAAGACAACTGTCAAATAAACAAATGCCATCAAGTCATACAGACCTTTGCGGATGAATCTGCCATTCCATGATCAATAGCATAATCTGCATAACTTGAAAAGCCAAGCAACCTGGCAAGCTTGTGCCTTGATTGAATCTGAGAATTACAGAGAAAAGTGGAGCAGCTAGTCACAGATAAAAAAAGGACTTATAGATTAAATAGCTGGTTATAAGGAAATACGCGATGAATCCACTTCATAAATGCTAAATGGTTTTCATCTAATCTTAATCATAAAATGCTAATCTCTGAAGATGAACTTGTACTACAAATATTCCTGCTAATCATAAAATGAAACAGCATGAAAAGCAAGCAAAAGAATTCTATAGTACATAGAACGAATACATTTGTAAGAGAAGGATTCGCATGATACATCAAGATTTTTCCCTTCTGAATTTTTTTTCCTTTTCTATGCCCAATAAAATTAGATATGAGGATCCTGGAACAGAAGAACAAGCTATCATAACTTTTTTAAACTGAAAAGTCATGATCACTTCTTTGGCCATAGGAATTGTTTATTTTGCTGGGCAAACAGCAACTTTCAAGTGATCCAAGCAACTTTGCATGAAAGAACTCCTCACATGCAATGGCAGCATGAACTTCCTTTTAGACAGAAAAATTGGATGGCTAAGTAAAAACAAAAAATTCCATGAAAGTTGTCATGCAACAGCATTGTGACAGATCTTATCTGCAGAAAAGTATGTGGTCCTTGTACCAGTTTCTCTAAGATATGAACATTGGCTTCAGATCTCCTCCCATAAGATGCAGCTACAGCTTTCCTTGTTGATCCTACCTATCAACATCATCATGATGCATTAGGTTGTTTTTAGTAAAAATACAAGTGCAATCAACATTTTAAAATATAATATGCTCTATTCTGTCATCCGAAATTATTAGACACATAGCATACTAATTTATCCTCCTGCAATTGTGCTTACAATGACATACTAGATATGCTGCATGGCAGCAGTAAACAAGCATTTATAAGCTATGAAGCAAAGGATAAAAGCATAAAAGAGTGAAACTTTACATGTGATCCAAAGAAAAGAAGAATGAAAGTTTAAAAGGCCAGTTATCATTCATAGCAACAGCAGTGATACTAACTTTGCCACATTGTATGGTTCAGTTTATGTCATTACAATTTAACAACTTCATATAAACCATTTTTATGACAATATCAACATTCATGAAAACTATCTAAACGAAGATTGAATTTCTCAACTCTATTTCAGGAATATAGACAAAATTCTAATTCTAACCCTGCCAATAATGGGAAACATATATATATATATATATATATATATATGTATGTCATGGATCATTTGGCAGGACCTGGGTCCAACAGAAGACTATGTTCCAAAAGGGACGGATAAGGAACAGCAAAAGCAATCAATAATCAGAGTTGAGGGTAGTGGACTAAAATGCAAAGTTCATGATAGACTTACTTTGCAGAGCTCTAAGATTGGTGATACATGATGGCTTCTCAAACTGATCTTGTATTTACCCTTTCCAGCTTCATCCAAAGTCTGCAAACAACATTAAAGCAATAACTTTGCTGACATATTATCAAGTTCCTAGAAATTTATTGATTCTTGCCCACTTCTATATTCTTCACTCGATCTTTATTAAGTTTTTTACACATTCTGCAGCTAAAAGTGAAGATTGAATAAATATGATGTGACCAGTACATAGTAACAACTTTGTAGAGAATAAATAATACTTTGACATCCTCTAACCTTGAATTTGCATCTTCAAGATTGGCATGTGCAATGTCTTATCATATAGTCCCAAGTAACAACTAGGACAACGCTTTCAAATAAACAAAACATAGAAGGCAGAAAAAGTTTTCTATGACACCCTGTACGATGTATGGGAGAAAGATATGCTAGATTGCATGAGAAGCTATGAACATATTAACCTTGAGAAATTCCTGTGGTAATCCAGCAAGTTCAATCTTACTAAAATGGAGACATGTTCTATCATTGTTCAAATTGCGAATGTAGAGCATGCTTAGCTCATCTATTTGAGTCTTCAAGCGCTGAACTTCCTCCCTCTTGGTCAAGGTGAGATTTAATCCGTTCCTCTCAAAATCTTGAATCTGTCACTGAATATTAAACAATAAATATCCACTGGCAAAGGAACTAGCATCAACCAAAAGCTCCATACATTTGGTAACAAAAGGCAATAAAATGTCTAGCAGGGATATCCAACAAGTCCTACATTATTCTAAATGTGCTCTCCATTACAAATCCTTATACCTGTACACTTATAGATAAAAGAAGATCATGTCATCCACAAGAAATATTCGAGGTTGTCAGCCTCCGACAAAGGAAGACATTGTGTGCTTAAATTTAAGAAACAAAAAATAAGATTCAAACTGCTGGACCTACCAGTCACTCTCAACAAACAAAGAAAGGAATTTGCTATCAACTCTAAATCCTAACACTTGGGAAGATAGGGATCCAATCATAATATTCGAGCAGATAGCAACATATACCAGGGATTGAGTAAACCGTTTTGCTTCAGAGCTCATCCAGTCACCTCTAGCCACCAAAGCTCTAATAACACGGTAGACATCCTCCCGCTTACTGCAAAGGATATGTAAATAATATATGTTATGACTGGATTCCATACCGATTATCATCTTAAAAATACAATCAGAAGATTTCTGATAAACAAAGGCTCTGCTTAGAAATAGATATAATAAATTATGCTATCCTCACCATGACATTGTCCTAGATTAACCACAAAAAATTTCTTGGCATCTCAAAGCATGAGATAAGATTTGTCCACAAATGGAAATCACTCACCAGCAAATAACCAATTCAACCTCCATGAAAAAAATGAATGAGATGGTACAACTTAAATCATGATGCAAGTGAAGCAATCTGGACTAATAAAACATTAAGAAGCAATATAACTGCCAAATATTATATATTAATTAATAGTTTGAGATGAAATAATTTGTCATCTCTTCCTTGTAAGATGGAAGTTGAAGTCCAGCTAAGTCTACATAGCAGTAATATTTTCCAGACAAGAGTAACATTCTCAGACACAAATTCAATACTCATTTCTCATCTATCTAAAGGTGTGAAATGTCAAAGAATGATTTAGAATAACATCAAAGCCAAGGCAATTAAGGACAGTTGAAGGTGGGAAGAAATTAAAAAGGAAATTAAAAAAAAAAAGTGATGAAATCAAAAAAAGTAAACAGATTGAGAGTTTAGGACCCCTTAACGGAGTGGTTTGGAAGTGTTTCAGCTCCACGTGCTGCTATCTCTTGTCAGCAATTTCAACTTAAATGGCGTAACCTCAAAGCATATTTATGTAGAAGCTGATCATTCCAGCTTTAAGAATTCCAGAATCAGATTTTTGCTTGAATTGCATGAAAAAGGCAGTTTAAAAACACACACACAAGAAAAAAAGGTATTGTCCTCAAACCTGCATATAGAAATATGAGCATCTATCCTTCGCTCAGCCTCAGCACTTGCTTTTCTTACATCTTCAGAAGTGGATACCAATTTTGGAAAGACACAAGATTGCACAAGGGGAAACTGTTGTGCTTCTAGTTCAGCTAACGGCAATACCACATTTGCAAAGGTGACCTGCATATAGGTAAACAGGTTACCACCGAGAAAAAGACTAAGCTGCAATCCACGTTGATGGATAATCTGGCAATAATAAATCCCTCTTTGTATTCTCCTTAAGTTGCTTTTTTTTTTTTTTTTGGCAGGAACAGGTCATCTTAATAGCAACTGTGACACGAGTAACAAACTAACCATGTTGAATGATCAACAATTTTAGACTTTTATTTATGTAAACTAAATCAAAAAGTAGTCTAATCAAGTCACTGAAACAATTCCCTTAACGTAATGCTACATAAACCGCAAACAAAAGCTTAAAGAGAGAAGTTAAAAAACCACATAATAAGAGAAAGCTTCGGTACCTTGTCAAGTGGAACAGAAGCCACTGCATCATAAACTCCCTTGGATTTCGCAATTACTCTGTCGGCTAATTTTAAAATTTCCGAAGCAGATAAATTTATTTGTACTTTCGATCCTCGAGCCTCTAAGACATCACCGAAACAAACAAAAACAATATAATATGCTTCAAAGTTATCTAACCAGAAAATTCTAAAATATATGAACATTTAAATTTTTTCTAAATAAAAAAAAAGAAAGAAACAAATTTCAGTCATTCCTCGCTGCACAGGGGAAAGAAATATACACACGTAGAAACACAGAAATTTTTTCTCAGCAAACCTTTCTTTCTGCTGGTTTTGGAGCGAGAGTTGATAGCAGAGACGGCGAAGTTGACCGCAATAGCTACGAGAGCAGCGGCACCGGTCAGAACTAGTAATTTACCATTTACTTGTTCTCTCTTCTCCTTCTTCTCCGCCATTTCCACTGTGTGTTCCAGTGTGTAAATGCGTGAGCTGCTGAAATTGGGAAAAAAATGCAAACTTCTTTTTTTTTTTTTCCTTTGTTTTTCTTGTTGGAGCAGAGAAGTAGAAAACAAATGCGAGGGAAGTTTTTAGGTGAAGAAGCTAAGGGCGGACTTTTTGAGAGATGAAATTGATGCTTCAACGTCTGAAATGACAGCGTCAGCAACATTTGATTGTTAGCAGTAGTTTAAAATAGTACTTCAATATTTGGGCTGACGGATTGATTCCATTAATTGGGCCGTTGGACGGTGCTGACTGCTAGACCCTGTTTGCTTGCGTATTAATGGGCAATAAAAGCAGTCGGGTTGTCTGTCATGCGTTTGCGGATTAGTGAATATTTTCCTCATAGTTCGTGGGTATTATTTTAATATAGCTTTTTATACACGGTTAGTGTATACCTTTTTTCCACACTAATGTATTTGGATAATGCCACATAACATAAATTTAAATTTAGATTTCAAATCATGCGCATGTGCATGCATCCAAACTGTTAGTAAAAAAAAATCACTACATTGACAGTTTATAAAAAGTTAATTCATTATTTTAACTTCAAAACTAGTTTTTCTTTTTCAATGCACGGGTCATTTTGCTTTAGGTAATATAATTAGAGATTGCAATACAAATTTTCAAAAATTAAGCATGCTTTTTAATTGGTAAACATTTTTTCACACAATATTTAAAAATAGTTTGAGAGTGGAAAAAAGTAGCTATGTCTCAAATTTAAAATGAGCCAAGTGTTAATAAGGATGTGCAATGTAACATCTAAATAAAATGAGAGTTAGGTAAGAAAAACTAAACAAAATATTGTAAACATTTAATATAATGTTAAGTTAATTAACCGGAATAAGACTAAATAAAATGTAACAAAAAATTATTGAAATTAATTTAGAAACCAATATAGGTTCATACATATGCCCACATAAATATCATTGTTAAGAAGGGAAAAAGTATATGAACCTATTAAATTATATATCATTATTATCTCATGAGAATAAAATAAAGTGTTTTGATAATAGTATTAAATGATCAAGCCTATAATATGGAAAGAGAATTGGTAATTGATTGAAAAGGGAAGCTATGAGTTGTTTGAAAAAATAAATAAAGGCAAAACTAATCAAATGTATATAAGGTATATAATTGGTAATTGATTGAAATTTTATTATAAACAATCAAGTGAAAAAAAAAAACTATAGGTTAATTGTTACAAAAAAAAAATCCATCAAAATACATCAATAGATACAAATAAATTTTATCATGTGGTAAAAATATAGAATGTCCACTTAGCAAAATATCATAATAGTCAAATCAGCAACCTACCATATGAGAAACTAAACATTGGCATGTATGTCTCTCTCTATATATATACACGTGTGTGTGAAATCAAGGTCCCTCACTTATACTAAAAAAGAAAAGAAAACAAATTTTGAGGTAAAGTATTCTATGGTTGAAGAAATTAATTCAATAAGATGATTCTAAATTTAATTTGCCAACTAATCAACTAAATATGAATAGCCCTGGTTTGGTTTGGCATGCATGGGAAGATGGCGTTGCCTGGTTCAGTCTTGCCACAAGTTGTGAGGGAGGGATTAGTTTGCGGGGTCCACTCCCTGCGAGAAACCCCAAAAAAAAACTAAATATGAATAAAATTTTGCATTCATTAAATTTTCAAACTCACTTAACGAGCTTCATAGGTAATAACATTCAAAATTATTGAGTGTGATTAGATGAAAAGTTTCATGTTCTCCAAAGCTAAATAAGAAAAATAAGTGGAAAAAATTTGCTCAACTTAAAAAAAAAGGAACTACAAAAAAAAAAAAACAAAGAAACTATGATAACAAAATAATATACAACTAGTCTAGAGTAAAGATTCAGTCATTTGGATTAACTCAAAGTACATAACCGTTTTATATCTCTTCAGAAGTACCCATCCCCCAACCAAAAAAAAAAAAAAAAAAGGAATTAGAAAGTAAATACTAAGAAAACACTCGGAAAGAATAAGGGATAGGTTGTATAGTATAGCCATTCCTCATGGTTATGCGCGCTACAAATTAATATTAACCACTCATTCCTTTAAAAAAAAATATCAAGGTTTTTCTTACGGATGTGAAATAGATATTTGTTAACATATTTAAATTTCATCTAATAATTAATGTACATACACATAGTAATAATCACTGTCCTTCTTGCATTTATACACTTTCCTTAAATAATTTTATTTTTCAAAATCTAACACTTAAAGCATATTTTAATGAATATCCATTAAACATTTGTTAGACAAACCCTTAATACTGTTAGTAATTAAAAGATAAGGCATGATAGAATAAATGTTTCAAACTTGCTGTGTACGTACATGTGACATTTATCTTAGGTTTGAATTATTTCATTTCTCTTACCAGGCTACCCACTTTGTTAGTTAGATCTTCTAGGGCAAATGAGGACGTGACTCTCTGGTTTGTTTTCCCCACCGTACAGCCAGCTTTATTAGTAAGTACTTCGATTTTTTTACTTTCAGCGTACTTAATCAAACTCAACGAGCTGCAGAGTTCGATGATCATGCCATCATGGGACTTCACGTGCAACAAAGGCTGCAAGGTGAGGGCTTTGTTTGGGCTCCAGGTTGAAACTTGAAAGTTGAACCACGCATACTGAGTCCGTCGATCCTCATAATTAGACAGTGAATCTATATTAGGAACTTGGAATCTTGCTTAGTATTTTATACTGTTGTTGGAGTGACCGGCTTAACCGAATTACATGCACATAAACATTCATTTGTTGTGACAGAGATGCACAAGTTATTAGTAACAATTTATTACCTGCCACGAGATATATTGCTAAGAAAAAATTTGACCATTTTCATTATTTGCTCATTAATAAGAGTATTTAATCCTACAATATCAAAGATAAATAAATGTTACATTATATTACAGGCACATATTTACATTATATTATAGGCACATAAGTGCCTTTGCATGTACAATGAACAACTAACAAGTATTAGCTAAAACAAATGTGATCGAGATAAGATAAAAAGGGTGTGAATTGGGTAGTTGTCAGCATGTTTAAACTATACCTAAACTTATCATACAATAATAATTATTACCATCTCCTCACTTTAAACACTCTTTTCAATTGGTTTTATTTTTAAAAGAAATTAACACCTGAATTATATATTAACGAGCATTTGTTATACATAGTAAATTGTTTATTAGATCCTCGTGCTGCCCCATGTTTAAATTCAATTACCAACTGTAAAAATTACATTATAATGGTAAAATTTCCATCCCCAAATGAAGCCAAAATTGGAGTTAAATTATCTCACCCAATAAATGAGAATATTTTGTAGTCGTTAGCATGAGTTCATGACTACTCCCATACTAAAAACGATATAAAGTCAAATCATATAGTCCAATTACGAATTAGAGTTGTAATAATCCCTTTGACTTTGTAAAATGCCATTTATACTCTTCAAGGTTGAAAGTTCAAGCACAACCGGTAACGGGTAGAAAACTCATGTGAGTAAGATCGTCAATTTCGGGTTTCCTCAAACGCAGGAATCCAATTCCCGCCACGACTTTTACCGTATACATCGTAACACATTCTTTCCCTACACGTGTCTATTGCCGTCATCCCCCTCTCTTCCATCTCCCTAAATTGGAAAATAATTCCAAATTTACCTTATTCCCTTCCCAGTTGCCGTCCCTCTCCTCCCTCTCCTCCCTCTCGTTTTCTCCTTCACCTCCTTCATCCCGTAGAAATTCTCACTCTTTTTATTTTATTTATTTTCTGTAGAATTTCAAATTTCTTCGTTATCTGCTCATCTCATCACTAATTAATCGGTATTATTTTGATTGCTGGAATTACTTTGTCTTGTCGAGCAGGAAGTCACATCAATAGGTTATTTTCTTATTATTTCTCTTACTCAATTATTTGGAATAAATTTTATACGAAAACCCTAGTCTTAATCAATCTTTAATTCTTGTTGTATATATATTTGTGGTTTAATTCATTCATTCAACTTACTACGCATTAGTTTGATAACAAAATTATTTGCTAGGTTCCAAGCAACTCGATGAAATTTTTTGGTGCTGTGTTTTAGTTTGGCATCCAAAATTTGAGAGTCGCTTGTTGAATCTGTTTCTGTACCTTATTTTTTTTAAAATTTTTTTGTTGTTAAAAACGTTATTTTGTTGTCATTATTGCATATTATATACACCAAAAAAAAAAAAAGTTATAGGAAAATAAAAGAAAAGAAAGAATTTTGACTTTTTCAGACAAATTTCACTGTATTTTTCGCTTAATTTTGTTTCTTTGAGTTCATCCCGGGAAAGTAGCCTCTAAAATATATAGTTTGTGAAAGGAAATCGAGAATGGCCTTGAATTATTCTCATCGGCCCATCTTCCCTGCTCATATAGCAGAGGATAATTTGGTTTCTCCGTTGAGGATTGTCAATGGGTATCTTGTCGAGGGTGTTCCTGAGAGGAGCTGCGAAGGTTTTAGTAGGCCACAGCATGGAAGACGTGAAATTGAGGAGCTCATTGATCGGGCAAGGGATGGAATTGTGGGTTGTAGCTCATGGGAATCAGCTTCTGAGGATATTATTGACCTTTTGCCTTCTGATCCATTTGGAATGGACATCAGTACCACTTTCACGGCCATCACTGGTTGGCTTGAGGATCTTGAGGCGGATTATAGAGGCTGTGGGACAAAGAACAGTAGTACTGGTGTGGGCAATGAGGATTACGGCTTATTTGCAGGCTTTAGTATTTTATGGAAAAGTGCAATGAGGCTCCAGCCTATTCCTGGCAATGCTCAGGCTAATTGGAATATGAAAACGGCTGGCAAGATAGATCAGTATTCTGAGGCGAGAGATGTGGCGTATGCATCAGCCCAATCCAGTTGCCAGTCTGCCAACCCTGAGGGGAACATAAAAAATGTGGGTGTCGGTACACGTTCTCTTGAAATTGAGGCGGAATCTGAAGATTCTGTATGCAGTCCTCTTTGTGATAATGGGTCTCCTCATGACGCATTGTTCTATACTCTTGGTTATTTGGGAGTTAAAGATCTGCTATTAGTGGAAAGGGTTTGTAGGTCACTATGTTATACAGCTCGAAATGATCCCCTGTTGTGGAGGAGTATACACATTGGGCAGCCCTTGAATGAGAAGATAACTGATGATGTTCTTCTCCAGTTGACTAGCAGGGCACAAGGTAACTTGGAATGCCTGACTTTGGTGGAGTGTCCAAGGATCACTGATGGTGGTCTAAGGCGAGTACTTGCATCTAATCCACGGTTGAATAAGGTGAGCATCTTTTGGCCTTTTAGTTACTTCTTTACCCGGTCAATTGTATCTGCTTTTGTTTAATTAAACTTGTACTGAATGTACATGGATGTCCTATCTCTAGGTAAATCATCTATTTGATAGAATAAGGTGTCATATGTTTCCTGTGAATTTGTTCTTAAATGTAGATTATACACTCAGAACTCATGAAATGGTTTATGCAGCTTCTTTTTTTTAGATGATTTTTTATTCTTCTCTTTTATACATAAAGCAAGTTTATTAACTATAGAGGGATATTCTGAACTTCTTTTATGAGAATATTTTGAATATTAACGAACGCAAGGTTGGTTTGTGTTTGCATACTTCTCAGTGTGAACTTAGTTTGTAAATGCATCAATTCAGTCTTTTGTCGAGTTATAGGTTTCAAGAACCCAAGTTGCTCTCATGCTTGCTTTTGCTAATCATCAATTAGAAGGTGCCAAAGCAATTTTTCATACAAGACATAATTTTCAAATCATTTGGCAGTTAAAGATTGTAAAAGAAAAGATTCTTTGTTGATCTTGGGTCAGCAATTGGTAGAGAAGATGATATCCATTGCACTAATCCTTGGAACATGTAGAACCTGTCTTTCAAAATGGGAAATGGAGATATGCTTATTGATGCAATGTGCTTAAGTGTGTTACTAAATTGACAAAGATGTTTATACCTACTGATGATAAGGGTGCTTGGACTGATTTCAAATTTTGGAATCTAAACATCATTTTACATGTGCAACTCTTTTTCTCGAGGTTACTTTGAAGCACATTAGGTGCGTCAATCCTGAACTTCATATTCCTATATTGTGTATTATTATTATTTTGCCGGAAGGATCTTAATAAGTTTTTAAATTCATTTTCTTGTATCATGCAGTTGTGTGTTCCTGGGTGTACACGATTGAGCATCGAGGGTGTTGTTAATTTTTTGAAATCCTTCAACCTTAATAATAGTTCTCAAGGTATAAGGTACCTGCGGTTGGTGGCCTTTATGGTGTTACACATAAACATGTTGAAGATTTGAAGCTCCTGTTAGGTGTAGATAAAAGGGTACAAGAAAAGGCTTGCAAGCCACATTTTTATCTAAGGGGTAAATTTTACATCTTGGATGATGATGATCGTGCGCTTGATGTTGAAGTATGCCCTATATGCCAAAAGTTGAGGTTGGTCTATGATTGTCCATCTGAGAGCTGTCAGGTGAAAGATCAAAATGCTCAATTATGCAGGGCATGTGCACTCTGTATTGCTCGTTGTGCTCAATGTGGCCGGTGTATCAATGATGGTGAATATGAAGAGACATTTTGTCTAGACTACGTTTGCTCAGATTGTTTTCAAAATCTATCCAAGGGCCATGACAAGCAAGATAGAAAGTTTGGTTCCAACACAAGTTCTGTTCTCATTGAGCAAAATAAAAATTTCAGCTTTCAAGGCTAAAGATGGCACTGTTATATTAGGCAAATGGAGGAATTGTGAAGATGGTATTGGTATATCAGGGAAATGGAGGAACGATGTGGAGGTAGTGTATTGCCTTCCCTGCTATTCATCTACAAAAGTGTAGTTCCACTTCATTTGGTTGCATCGATCAAATGTGCTTCCACTTGATTTGTGATCAAATGAAGTCGAATGAAGTGATGTTCTTGTTGAAAGTCCCTGTTATTGTGCTCGAACACTTGCTCTCAGGAGACTGTTATTATGATAATTTGAAACTTTCTTGTTTCCACTTGTTAGGCGTTTGTTTTTCTCGACTATACTAGTATCAAGCATATATACACACAATGGCTGTGAATTCAGTGATGTCATCCTGGCATTGTAATATTTTAATTTCTTGTCACACGTAATATTATTGTTTGTGTGAGCCTTTGTAAGGTGACAAAATGAACGACTTTTGAGCATAAATCAGATATTATTCAATAATTTTTCTTTGATGCTATCTCTTGTTCAAATTTATTTCCTTTTGTTGTAATAAAATGTGTCACCAACATGAAATGCATGGTAATAAAATGTGTCACCAAAACTATGCAAACTGCAAAAGTAAGGAGTTAGATGGCAAAATGATATCTAGTGGGATAACAAATTCTATAATCTAATATTGTTAAACCCGAATCGGTTAATAACTCTGTTATACTACTAGGTCAAAAAACTGTTGACGTGAGCATGATGTCATAATTATTTTATATTTTTATAAATTTTCAAAAATATTAAAATTAAAGTTTTAGTTATAGTTTGATAAAATATACAATGTGTTTCAAAATATTGGGCCCATCATCAAATATACACCTAAAAATTATAAAAATTTGAATTCATGTCTAAAACGTATTCATTATTTAGAACTATTTGAAAAACTAAATTAAAATAAGTTATATCCAATTTGAGATCATTCTATTGGAAATATGGCTTTCTAATATAAGTTGGTAATCAATGATAATAAATTGATAAGATGATAGGGATGAAAACTTTTTAAATTAGAAATCATTTAAGAATATGAGTGATTTTAGTCTTTACACTAAATGAGTCAGTTTTTTTATTCCTTCAAATAAATAAAACTTTTACAATTTAGGTAACTTAAATCATGTTTGAAAAAAAAAAAGAAGAAAGAAAAGTTTAAGAATCGGGCCAACCAGTCAAATCGAGTCACTGGTTTTACTGGGTTTTAACTGGTTTTTGACCAAAGCGATTTAGTGCTACTGACCAACCCAAAAAGAAGGCCGGTTCATGGTCCGATCGGTCCGGATCTAACAACACTGCTATGACCAAAATTTTAAAATGACTAGATAGCTTTGTAGGGGTTAAGGGTGTCAACGGATCGGATCGGGTCAAAATTGATAATTCCAAACTCGGATCCGATATGTAATTTGAAAACCCGAATCCAGATTCGGATCCGAACGAGTCTCAATATATAGGTCCGGATCTGGTATATCCATTTTTAAGAATTAATTAAGTATGATAATTTTATTTATACATAAAATTTTTTAATACAATGTTAATAATACAAATAAATTAATTTTAAGAATCATTTAATTTATAAAAAATTATTTTTAATTTAAAAACAAGCAAATTAGTAGCAAATTTAAATAAAATATATAATTTTTTATTAAAATAATTATACTAATATGATTCGGGTCCAAAACGGGTCAGAACACATAAATACATATCCAACCCATTTTATTTGTAGACAAAACAGATTCAGGTTGGGTCTAGGTAAACGAGTCTATCCTTTATTCCATATCTGAAAAAGCGGACAGAGTTTAGCTTGGGCCTGGGTCTAGATATGATCCGTTGACAACCCTAGCAGGAGTTGTATGTGGATCATGCTATTACTTTTCACATGGGAAGTGTTAACAAACCACAAAAATCTAACTTGTATAGATATGTATGGTAGTGATTTGATGTATGTTATTTTTTAAAATTTTTATAAAAATATGTACGGTAGTAAAATGTATGTTATTTTCTTAAGTTTTTTGTAGAAATATGTATGGTAGTGATTTGATGTATGTTATTTTTTTAAATTTTTATAAAAATATGTACGGTAGTAAAATGTATGTTATTTTTTAAAGTTTTTTGTAGAAATATGTACGGTAGTAATTTGGTATGTGTGAAATAAGAAACTAAACCATTAAACACCAGAGGCGGAGCCAAGACCCTATAATAAGTGGGGTCAAATTTTAATACAGTAAAATTTATTTAAACAAAAGAAAAAAAAACTACTAGTATTACATATAAATTATAATTGTATCCTTTGAATACTCATTTTCTTAAAAAGTTGCAAAATCAATTCATAATCAATTTTACTAGATATATATATATTTTCCAATGTAAGTAATTGAAGCTCTTAAATTTTTTTAAAATAATTTGCGAACTACCATCAACTTGATTTTCTACGGGTTTCTTTAAGAAATTTATATTTAGCGTGTTGTATATAACTTGATGTCATATTATAAATTAAAAGTTTAGCGTCTACTTGAAAGCTTCTTGTTTTTGAAAACTTTGAAGTTTGAAATAATTGGTTTTTCCATTCCACTCAAGAAAGTTCATCCATTGTTTTTGAAAATTTTGAAAGAATTTATTCTTGAACGAACTTCTATAAATAACTTAAAATAAATTCAAAATTCTTGTGATGGCAACATTTACAAATTTTCAATTGTTAAAGGTCAATGTATATAGAAAAGAGAATTTGGTAAAATTTAGTAGGGTCAAATATGGAGCAACTTTAAAAATTTCTAAATTTTTTAAGTCTAAAAATTGATTTTTTTGGTTACATTTGGTTCAACCATTGTTAAACACAATCTGCAACATTGATGAATCACTAATAAACTTGGCACATAAACCTAACAACAACACGCATATGTCATCTCAGTAGAGGATCACATATTCTCACTCCTTGTAGTCAAATATTTGTAGGATCAATCAACCCCTCATAAACCTCAACCATAAGCCTCTATTGAGTATTAAAAAATACATTAGAATGTAAAGCATTAAATAGAATTTGTAACATTGGAACATTAGTGAATCACTAATAAACCCGGCACATAAGGCTAACAACAATGAGCATATATCATCTCAGTCAAGGATCACACATTCTCACTCCTTTGTACCAAAATTCTTTTTACAACATTTTTCTCAAAGATTGGTGGATATAATTTCTGGGATAATCGTCAACTTTTGTCGATGTCTCAACCTTCCAGACAGCAACATCAAAAGAGTCTTTCAAATGGATTTTCATCTTCGAATTCAGTTGATCTATCTTCTGCAGCAGCTCATTCTTGGTTTCAACTGACATCTTAAGCACAATCTCTAAAGCATGCACCAGGTTGAAAGGAGGTGTGGATTGCTTGGTCCACCTTCTTTCTACCCTCTAGCACACTATTAAAAGTTTGAGCTTTTATTGTAGTTTTTTCAAAAGATCACTGTCGGTAAGTCGACCAAACACTTGCCCCACCTTTACAATTCCATAACCCCCAAGGCTATGCCTATAGTCCCAATGGTGGCGCGTGTAGCAAATTTATCGGTAAAAACCGTGTCATGTATCGTTTAGACAATCCTCCTATAATCTGATATAAAGAGGCACCCAAAGAATTCAATAATTCATCAATGATACCCAAAAAACTTAGAAAGGTATTAACACAAACCACAGTACAAATCATAAATTTTAACTTTCTCATGGTACATCTCCACCAGTTTTTTTAGACTTTTGTTAGCATCACTTACAATCAATACCAACATCTTGCCTCACCAAACACCCAAAATTCACAACTACAATTCATTCAATTAAAAACTACCGACAAAAACTACCTCATTTTTTCGAGCAATCACACCTCTTTGCAATTTTGCCATAAAATCCAACACGTTAAAAATCTAAATGCATCATCTGCATTTGGAAAATGGAAATGGGAAATATAATTAAAAAAGAAAATGTATCACAAATAAATAAATAACTACTGCATTAATATCCAATAACTTATATAGCCAGTTCATGCCTCAAATGCAGTAAAGAATAAAGAAAATAAAAAGAAAAAGAGTAAATGTAACAAATATATTTAATTTCACTTTGCGCCCTAAGCTATTACCGGATCTCACCATGCACCCTCAACTATGAATTTCAACACTTAACTACCTTCAACTTTCAATTTGCAAGCAATATAGTCCAATTAGCCATTTTCCGACAACTGGAAACAAATTTCAGGTTAATTTCAGAAACCTCCCTTGAGGTTTCTCATAATATCACTTAGTTCTCTTGAGGTTTTCAAAATATTAGTTACATTTTTTGTCAACTTGATAAGATTAAATATTTCTATCAAAAGTCACAAATTGACAACATTACCCTTGATATTGATAACTATTTAACTGAAAAACCAAACCAAAAATAAAATTTTAAAACCAAAAAATGAATATTAAAAAGAACTACTATCTAATAATGGTCCATATTTCTCTACATCAAGGTCATGCTAGGATAACAAAGGACATGAATAAATTAAATCTAGTCAAAATCAACCACTTAGAAAATTTTTAGTGATAACTAATATTTTAAAAAATTTCATGGACAGTTATAATTAAGGAATTCAAAATTTTTTTTTGGAAAATATGTTTTAATGATGTAGTTTATGTTGCATTGATAACTAAGATAATTTCTTTATATGTATAAATTTTTCATGGTGTAATTTCAGGTATAAATTTTGCTTTTGTTTCAATACAACTAAAATAAATAGTTTAAGTCAAGAAATTTACATCTTATAAAAATTTAGCATTGATTTATTTTTTATTGTTGTTGTAAACTTTATAAGTAGGATAATACAAGAGTAGTATTGGAACAAAAATTTTATCTTTATTGCATTTCTTTTAAAGGGGTTACAATGTTACAAGAAATGTCAATTCAATCTCAAGGGAGCCGAGTGATATTATGAGAAACCTCAAGGGAGGTTTTTGAAATTATCCCATTTTGAAAACCTCTATTGAGATTTCAACTAATATCACTTAGTACCCCTAAAATTTTTAAAATCTCACTTACAGCCTCTATCAGCTTAAGAAGGGTAGATGTTCCATGCAAGGGTCACAATTTGACAATATTTCCTTTGTATTATTAATAATTATTTAATCAAAAGTCCTAACAAAAAGAGAATTTTTAACTAAAAAAAATCAAATGACCATCCAATATTAGTCCATATTTCTATATATCCAAATGATGGTAGGGTATCAAAGAATGTAGTTATTAGTAGTATCAACCATTTAAAAAGTTTTTAGTAAGTAATTTACACCTTGGAAATTTTGCGAGATGGATTTAAAGAAGTCAAAATTAAAATAATTTTTTTACACGTGTAATTTGCATATAAATCCTACTTATAGAATTTTTTTTTAAAGAAGCAAGTATTATAAAGATTAATCAAAAAATGATTTAATGATAAAATATCAAAAAGTCTTTGGTTATTTCAGTGAAAACAACATAGGCAATTTCTAGATATTTTTATTTGTAATTTCTTTGCCTTATTTTAATTTTTATTATTGATGTAAGTTTCATAAATAGGATACCATCAGGGTAGTGTTGGAAGTAAAATTTTATCTCTCGTCTTTCCCGCAAAGGGGCTAAAATGTTATAAAAGTATTAATTAAGGGAGGTAAAAGATATTCTTGAAACTTTAGGGACCCTAAGTATCATAGGAAACCTTAAGAAGGTTTCTGAAAATTTCCCCACAAACTAGAACCAAGTAAGAGCATATGTATCGTAAACATGATTGAACAAAGGTCCGAGTCCGAGTAAAGACTCAAGTTCTGTTTAGGGTTTGAAGGTGTGCAAAACAGCAGGACGCGAACGGCAAAAATGGCTTCGTTGTCATTGTTCTCGTACGTTTATTTATTGTGTTCTCAGTCGATATTGTTTTTGATTTGTTGTTTTCTTGTTACCTGGGGAGTTTAATTGATCCCTTGATATACTTCTTCTTCGCTTTTTTCTTTTGGGTTTTTTTTTTTTGGGGTGGGGGTGGGGGGCGGTTGCAAAGTGGCTGGTTGGAAGTGGTTTGTCCGAACACAGTGAGTTCTCCTCTTCTCTCGGCATTATCTGATTTATGTGAGGGACTCAAGTTTATATGTTTCTTTCTCATGTTTTTAAAAATTCAATCAGCTATTCTATCATTTGCTTCGGTGTGAGGAAAAGTCTAGAAGGCGTGGAGAAGAAGGCAAGGAAAGAGCACGGCTTCAATGAGAAGCATAAAGCGTGAAACAGATGAAGGCGAGGCACAATTCAAGTGAAGAGGGTAAGATGGTTGCAATTCGTGTGAAGATTAGGCAAGATTTGGTGATGATGTCGGAGGATCGGAGAGAAACATATTGACACATGGGAAGGCATGAGGATTAGGTTATGAAGTCCTATAAATAGTAGTAGTAGCTTAGCGGATATGGTATTTTGTCATTTGTGTAGCTAGCTGTATTTGCAGAACAATCCCTCTCTTTATTTCCTACCTCTTAAACATTCATACACTTATTCCATAATTCTTCTCTCTTGTAATTCAGTATATGAGGTTCAATGAAATGATTACTTAGTTGCCTTGCAATTTCAATTTTAGCGTGGATCTGTGTTATTAGTTGAATTATCTTGTTGATTCCTCACAATTGGTATCAGAGCAGCAACGTTCCTCTGGGAAATTGTTGCTGCTGAAACTCTGATTCTCAAGCTTGCATAACTAGAATGATGACTCGAAATACGGAGGACACCTTGAGGAAAGAAGTAGTTGATCTGGGAAGCGTTGTTAAAGGTATTCACAACAGAAATGAAGGACTTGAAAGAACCGTCTCAGTGGTGGAGAATAGGCAGGAGAATCTGGAGAACTCTGTGCACAATCTGGATTTGAAATACGATGGGTTAATGGCTATGGTGGCACAAATGAATGCGGATATGAACAAGTTAAGCTCTAGCATGCAAGAGCTGAGCAGGCACGTGGTCAATATGAATTTGGATAGGAACACAGGGGAAGAGTTGAAGTTGAACAAGAAGGAACAACGTAAAACTGAGGGATCTGGATCAGAGTCTTCCAACAAAGGCGAATTCAGATTTGGAAATAGAATGCCGAAGATAGATTTTCCAGAATTTGTTGGAGATGACCCTCGAGAATGGGTTAGGAAGGCTACCAGATACTTTCGGATACATGAGATTGAAGGTGATAGGAGAACAGAAATAGCAGAACTGTACTTAAAAGGAAAGGCTGAAAAGTGGTTCCATGGCCAATTCAGCCATCGAGCTTCCGTACCATGGGGGGAATTCACCCAAGCTCTATGTGTGAGGTTTGGAGAAGGATCACCGGAAGGAGTGTTAGAGGATTTCGAAAATTGTTCAGACCAGCTCGGTGGAAGAGTACCAGGAAAGGTTTGAAACTCTCAAAGCTGTAGCTATGCCTTCCTTGCCTGCTATGCATGAAACTTATTATATATCTGTGTTTTTGAGTGGGTTGAAGGAGGAAATTAAAAACCAAGTCAAAATGTTTAAACCAAATACCCTATCATCCGCCATGGAGATTGCTCGATTCTGAGGAAAAAGCTGTCCAAGCCATCACCAAACCAAAATTCAATCGAACCAGTTTTTCTACCCCTAATACTTACCAGAAAGGCTCTTACCATCAAAAAACCGACTCTAAATGGAACTCTGCCAGCCTTAAAAACCCAAACAACCAGAAGCCATTTTCCACCAAGAATACCAACTAGTTCAAAAAAATCACCCCAGCCGAGTTTAATGCTAGAAGGGAGAAAGGGCTATGCTACAAGTGTGAAGAACCATACAGCTTTGGACATATCTGTAAAAATGCTTCGGTCAACTTTATATTAGCTGCCCAACCGGATGATCAATTATTTAAAGAAGACAAAATGGGAGAAGAAGGTGAAAATTTTTGTGACTGTGAGGAAGATCAGAATGGAGAAGAGCTTATGCAAATCTCGATGCAAGCTCTCACAGGAGGGGATAACCATAAAACTCTCAGAATTTCTACTTGGGGAAAAGAGGCTGTATTCGATCGGGTGGAGTACCCAGCTTCTAGGCAGAGGCTGGCCAGTTGAATTACCAAACCTCTGATGTACAACCTCTATCCGTGACTGTAGCAAACGGGGAGAAGATGAAGTCAAAACCTCTCACACAACCTTTGCAATGGCATATGCAAGGTCATGAGTTCCAACATAAGCTATATACCCTTAGGCTTGGCGGAAGTGATTTAGTGCTTGGGGTAGATTGGCTGGCCAAATATAGTCCCATTCAATTTGACTTTCAGAAGCTAAGTATGGAATTTGACAAGGATGGAAAAGAAGTAAAATTAATAGGCAATCGGGATACCCTACAAGTGGAACCTATAGGGAGCAACAAACTGAAGAAATGGATGAGGAGACAACCGTACGGAATCATAGCTCAGGTGCTACCTGCAGACAAGGAAAAACCAGTCAATAA
This sequence comes from Gardenia jasminoides, assembly GCA_013103745.1. Classification (NCBI taxonomy): domain Eukaryota; kingdom Viridiplantae; phylum Streptophyta; class Magnoliopsida; order Gentianales; family Rubiaceae; genus Gardenia; species Gardenia jasminoides. The sequence goes on from CM023105.1 coordinate 43,410,336, forward strand.
TGAAATGCCAGAAGTGATTCAAAAACTATTGGAGGAATTTAAGGACGTGTTCACTGAACCAGTGGGATTACCTCCTTCCCGCAGCCATGATCACAATATTCAACTAAAGGAAGGAGCAAAAACATTTCAACTTAGACCATATAGATGCCCTTACATTCACAAGGCTGAGATTGAGAAAATGGTACAAGAAATGCTGAACATGGGCATTATTCAGCATAGCAGCAGTCCGTTTGCTTCACCAGTGCTCCTAGTCAAGAAAAAAGATGGGAGTTGGAGATTTTGTGTGGATTATAGACAACTCAATGAGTTGACTGTAAAGGACAAATTTCCAATGCCCTTGATTGACGAGCTAATAGATGAATTGCATGGATCCAAGTATTTCACAAAAAATAGATTTCCGGGCAGGTTATCATCAGATAAGGATTAAAGTTGGAGATGAATATAAGACAGCCTTCCGGACTCACCAAGGACTATATGAGTTCAAAGTCATGCCATTTGGGCTTACAAATGCCCCAGCAACTTTTCAATCATTAATGAATGAAATATTCAAGAAGCAGTTGAGGAAATATGTCTTGGTCTTCTTCGATGATATACTGGTTTATAGTCCCACGCTGGAGGCTCACAAAGAACAGGTAAGGGAGGTACTGACCATATTGCATCAGCAGCAATTGTTTGCAAAGAAAAGTAAATGCGAATTTGCCCAAAACCAGGTAGAGTACCTTGGGCATATAATTTCTGATCAGGGAGTGCAAGCAGACCCAAAGAAGATTGAGGCTATGGTAGGATGGCCACGACCAAAAAATGTCAAACAACTCAAGGGATTCTTAGGACTCACAGGGTACTATCGGAAATTCGTGAGAGGCTATGGATCCATTGCGAAGCCATTGACGCAGCTACTGAAGAAAGATGGGTTTATATGGGGCATGGAAGCAGAGGAGGCATTCGAAAACCTCAAATTAGCTATGAGCACTACACCCGTGCTGGCATTGCCGGATTTCAAGCAACCATTTGTAATTGAAACAGACGCATGTTATGGAGGAATAGGGGCGGTGTTGATGCAAAACAGACAACCAATTGCCTATTTAAGCATGGTTCTCAATACCAGAAATTTGGGATTATCTATATATGAAAAGGAGCTGCTGGCACTAGTGACAGCAGTAACTAAATGGAGGCATTACTTGGAAGGGAATCACTTCATTATAAAAACAGACCAGCAAAGTTTGAAATATTTGTTAGAGCAGAGAGTGACCACTCCATTGCAGCAAAAGTGGCTCACTAAATTACTTGGATTAAGTTATGAAATTCGTTATAAAAAAGGAGTGGAGAATGTGGTGGCGGATGCACTTTCAAGGAGAGATAATGATAAAGGAGACTGCTCGGCCATTACTACTGTGATTCCATTATGGATTCAGGAAGTGATGGAGAGTTATAAGAATGATGATCATGCTCAGAGTCTTATTGCGGAGATATTATTAGACACCACAAAAACTTCTGAAGACAGCTATCTTGAATGAGTATTGAGATATAAAGGTAGACTGTATGTGGGAACCGGAGGAGAAATCAGGAAGAAGATAATACAAGCCATTCACTCATCTCACCTAGGAGGACATTCGGGGGTGAGAGCGAGCTACATGAGAGCTAAACAGATTTTTTACTGGCCAGGAATGCAAAAGCAGATTAAAGAAGAAGTTGGACATTGTGATGTTTGCCGGAAATGTAAGGATGAACATGTGGCTTATCCGGGGTTATTACAACCTCTACCAATACCACAACATCCTTGGAGCCATGTTTCTATGGATTTTATCGAAGGGTTGCCAAAGTCTGAAGGAAAAGAAGTCGTGCTGGTGGTAGTAGATAGGTTTACAAAGAGTGCACATTTCATGGGAGTTGCTCACCCTTACACTGCCATGACAGTGGCCAAGATGTTTATGGAAGGTGTTTGCAAGTTCTATGGCATTCCTCAGAGTATAGTTAGTGATCGAGATAGAATCTTCACTAGCCAATTTTGGAAAGAATTGTTTGAGCTGATGGGAGTTAAACTAGCCATGAGCACAGCTTACCACCCGCAATCAGATGGGCAAACAGAGAGGGTGAACCAAATTCTGGAAATGTACTTACGATGTATGTGTCACTTGCAACCCAGAAAATGGATGAGTTGGCTCTCCTTGGCCGAGTGGTGGTATAATACCACGTTCCAGACCGCTATACAAAGGAGTCCATTCGAGGCATTATATGGAATGCCACCTCCACAACTGGCCCTTGGACCCTACTTACAGAGCAAGGTGGCAGCAGTTGAGGAAGTTGTGCAAAATAGGAGGAAGATGGATGAGGTTCTAAAACAGCAACTTCAACTAGCTCAGAATGAAGCTATATGCTGATCAGCACAAGAGCGAGAGAGTATTCCAGGAAGGCGATTGGGTCTATCTAAAATTGCAGCCATATAGGCAAATGTCGGTGAACTGGAGAAGTACTTCAAAGCTGGCTGCCAAATACTTTGGTCCTTACCAGGTGCTGGAAAGAATTGGACCAGTTGCATACGAATTGAAGCTGCCGGAAGAATCCAAAATACACCCCGTATTTCACGTTTCGTTACTCAAGAAGAAGTTAGGAAGTGAGGCAGCTCCTGTATTGCAGCTCCCAGAAGTTGATGAAGAAGGGCATATGAAGATAGAACCTATAGCAATCCTAGCTAGACGAATGGTCAAAAAGAAGAATGTTGCAGCCACTCAATGGCTTATACAGTGGTGGAATGCAAGTCCGGAAGATGCCACCTGGGAATTTGCTGACGACATTCGAACTAAGTTTCCTAAATTTCAGTCATGAGGACAAGACTGAATTATGGGGGAAGCATTGTGAGGAAAAGTCTAGAAGGCGTGGAGAAGAAGGTAAGGAAAGAGCACGACTTCAATGAGAAGCATAAAGCGTGAAACAGTAGACGAAGCTGAGGCACAATTCAGCTGAAGAGGGTAAAATGGTGCAATTCGTGTGAAGATTAGCTGGCAAGATTTGGTGATGATGTCAGAGGATCAGAGAGCATATTCAGCACATGGGGAAGGCATGAGGATTCGGTTATGAAGTCACTATAAATAGTAGTAGTAGCTTAGCAGTAGATATGGTATTTTGTCATTTGTGTAACTGCTGTATTTGCAGAACAATCCCTCTCTTTATTTCCTACCTCTTAAACATTCCCTCTGCTTATTCCGCCAATTCTTCTCTTCTCTTGTAATTCAGTATATGAGGTTCAATGAAATGATTACTTAGTTGCCTTGCAATTTCAATTTTAGCGTGGATCTGTGTTATTAGTTCGAATTATCTTGTTGATTCCTCACATTCGGCTGGACTTGGACTCTATCTGGGCGTTTCTACTGCTCTGAAGACTTCTCCAGACGGCAAGTAAGAGAAGAAATAAACTTACTTTTAGATTCGAGATTTGAGTTTTTTATGTACTCTGGCCAGCCTTTTATTAAAAAATATTTTACTCATCCACTTTCTCCTTGTCAAAAATAGCTTGGGCGATCAAAAGATTCAATTAACAACTGTTTTCTTGCATAAAGCCTTGAGCTTTTTCAATTTTTTTTGAGTTGATCACTTTCAATTTTCATTGCTTCGAATCTTTCTTTAGTTCTTTCTCAATTGCTTCACCTTGTAGCCTTCAAGTTGATTTTATGACAGCTAGCCCTCTTTTTTGTTGCCTTTGTTCACTTATATGTACTTGGATGAGTTCCTTTCTTCACATTGGATGTCCTGTATTCAAAAGATAGAAGCCATACAGACATGGCCCCAGCCTCGCAATGTTAAGGAATTAAGAGGATTTTTGGGTCTTACAGGTTATTATAGAAGATTCATACAAGATTATGGTAGGCTTGCAAAACCACTAACTGAATTGCTTAAGAAAAATCAGTTCCAGTGGCACGATGGGGCCACCCAAGCTTTCTAGCACTTGCAGCAGATCATGAGTAGCCCTCCCATCCTGGCTCTTCCGGATTTTACTATGGACTTCACTGTTGAAACGGATGCATCAGACAAGGGCATTGGGGCAGTGTTAATACAGGGAAAAAGACCCATAGCTTTTTTCAGCAAGGCACTAGCTCCACTACACCAGGCATTCTCAGTCTATGAGAAGGAAATGCTGGCCATAGTAGCAGCCGTGCAGAAATGGAGAGCATATTTGGTTGGCCGACACTTCATCATCCGAACAGATCATTAAAGCCTGAAGTACATGATGGAGCAAAGAATTCACACCCCCTTACAGCAGAAATGGATAGCCAAATTGCAGGGTTATGACTATGAATTGCAGGGCACGCAGCAGAATTATTTCGACAGGGATGTGACGTTCTTGAGCCATTTTTGGCAAGAATTATTTCAACTGCAAAGGGTTCAATTGAATATGTCTACAGCTTACCATCCTCAGAGTGATGGGCAAACTGAGGTGGTCAATCGCTGCCTTGAGAATTACCTGAGGTGCATGGTCAGCGATCAGCCTAAGAATTGGAGCGTATGGTTACCTTTGGTAGAGTATTGGTACAATACCAATTTCCATTCAGCCACAAAGTTTACCCCATATGAGATCGTCTACGGACAACCTCCCCCTACTCATGTTCCTTACTTGCCAGCAACTTCCTCTGTTGAATCAGTGGATTGCAGCTTGAGAGCTCGGGAAATGGTCATTCATCAGCTCAAGCACAACCTGGCTAAGGCACAACATCGCATGAAACAGTTGGCTGACAAACATCGAACAGATCGACAGTTCACTGTTGGTGACTGGGTCTATGTGAAGCTCCAGCCTTACAGGCAACATTCTTTAAGAAGCCATCACTGTCAGAAGTTATCTCCCAGATATTTTGGTCCTTTTCTGGTAATAGCTCGGATTGGATCAGTTGCCTATAAACTACAGCTGCCTAATCATGTTCGTATACATGACACATTTCACGTGTCTGTTCTTAAGAAGCAAATAGGAGCTGCCCCAGTTCAATCCCATATTCCTGCTGGAATCACCGTGCTAGGACATCTTATGATGGAGCCTGTGACAATCTTGGGCAGACGGTTGGTCAAAAGAGGTAGAGCAGCAGCTACTCAAGTTCTCGTTCAATGGAGCAACTGCTTCCCAGAAGACTCTACCTGGGAATACTTGCAAGATCTTCAACGCCAATTTCCACAATTTAGTCCTTGAGGACAAGGACTTTCTGAGGGGAGGGATATTTGATGCAGGAAAAAATTCTGATTCTCTACAGAGGCAGACGTGGCAGGTGACAGGGCGCATACGTGGGTAGATGACAGGGCGCACAAGTGGGAGAAGTTTGTTAGATAGCTGGCAAAGTTGTTAGTTTGTTAGGGAATAACCGTTTGGTAATAGCACCGCCTTGCAGTAGCTTAAATAGCAAGTAGAAGCAGGGGAAAGGCATGCAGATTTTGATCATTTCTTCTTGTAATTCTTCTGAGTTATTTTTATCAATATCAATTCCCTTGGCTTTCAAATTGTTTCTGTCAATTTCTGCAATTCCTGAGTCAAGGTTTGTGATTTCCACTGCTCTTCGCATCAAGTTCAAAATTTTATACAACTGGCCATCTTCATATTTCGGCTTAATTTATTTGTTTTTTTGTTAAATGGAAATTTGTTTTTCACAAATAGGCTGAAAAGTACTCGATGTGCTACTATATCCTGTCCAAAGAAGCATAGAAGAATTGAAAGCTGCTATTTGGGAGTACTCTTCTACTGTATATTGATTAGCTCGATTCCTAATCATCAAGTGGTTTCACTTTTCTTGAGAAAACATTTTAACATAGACAGACAGACAGCATTTTAAGGTTGAGAATCATTTTTACGATGGTTAACCCCTACTTGTTGCAATTCTTGTAAAACATTTTGACATTCTCAACAAAGCTTAAAGACTGCTTATTCATCTCTTCACTTCAGGAGTCTTCTTTTTTGTTGTTTAAAAATTTACAACTCTTGCCAGTGCAAAAGGTAATCTATGAATAATCTGTTTTGCAGTATGTCCAAATTCTGTAACATGCATTCTGTTGGCTTCCCAAATTTATTTTTAAGCCGAAAACAATTTCAGCCTTTGGCTGCTCTTGCAACTCAAATTAAAGAAAGTACATCATCACCATCTCATCCCTTCTCCTGGCTATTTAGCTGTTTATGCATCTGATAGAAATCTCAAAACTCAGCCACCTCTGCTTTGTGCATATAATCTGCTTGCAACCTCCCATTCCAGAAGCTATGTTGCAATTGAGATTTCGTCGCTTGATTGTCTTCCTAACCTATTTGTATTAGATATATCTCAGTTCTTCCTTTTCTAATGTGATATGGATATTTTAATACTCACTCACTCTCTCACTCACTCTCTCTCTCTCTCTCAAGGTGTTATGTATAATCACACTTTCTTTTTTCGGGTTTTGTTCTTATGGAACTGGGGTGTTTTGTTACTTAAGTTGTTCTTAGTTCTTAATTTTATAATGAAAGCCTTTAGAAAGGGGATTGTTAATTCGTTGGTAGATAGGCTGCATGTTTTATTATTATTTGGCTCATTCCCGGGAAAAGTTGAATGTCCTTTTTTCTTCTCCTTTTACATGGTGCTATGACTGATACGGTTGTGATAGTGTTTATGTTTTTTCTCATGGTATTGTTGTTTTTGTTTTCTGGGTAACAGAGAAACTACACGAGCTATAAACAGCCAATTTAGGTATGTCAATAACAATGACAAAGGGGTTTTGTGCTTATATTTTGGTGCTTTCTTGTGGGAATATTTTATGACTTGCTGCTTTCTTATTTTTTGGTTCTCAATTAATGAAAGCCCTAACAAGATGATAGTTTTTGTCAGTGGATTCATTGTTCTGGCTAATTTCAGGGGGAAAAAACATTTTCTTTCTGCATGGTGCTATGACAAGTTAATGTTGAATGTGCTTTATCTATGATTTTCTTCATATTTATCTTTGGGTAACAGGAAAACTGCTCTATTTATGTAGATCCATTTTGCATTCTGCGTATGTTGTTTCTGCCTCTCAGTGGACTCTCTCTCTCTCTCTCTCTTTCTGTCTCTGTCTGTCTGTCTCTGTGTGTGTGTGTGTATTTGGTTCTATTTAATATTCTTTATTTTTCATGCTAGGGAAACTTACCTTTTATTTATTTTTGTTGGAAAACAGGGAATCTGCTCCTTCTGTGGAAAGCCTGCGCAAGTATGTAGTTTCTCATTATCACTAGCATTTTTATGTGCATTTTGATACTTTCTGTTGTTCAGCCTTTTTATGCTTGCAAAAACTCATCCAATTATGTTTTTTATGCTTTCTCTTATTCATGCTTAAGTTGAGTATTCCTTTGGAAATAGTCCTTATTGACTTGTTGGAACCTTTCCTGCTACTAGTTAGTAACATCAGAATTAATGAAGGACAATCTAGATTAAGCTACTTTTATTGTGTTTTTGGAAAATGTATATCAGCAATACCTCTGCAACATTTTCTTTCTTTAGCTCTATGTTGTAATAAAACAGATCTGCCAATTTACTCATATGCCATCATTCCTGGTCTCAGGTATTCTTATGTGCATACGTAGTTGAACCAACAAAAATTATTGACGTCCTTATTCATTATTCCTCACTCATTTTCCTGGGGCCTACAAACTTCTAACCAGGCAACCTTTATCACTTTTAATATCAATGAAGGTGATTGATCTTTCGAACTATCCTGCATCAAATATTTGGATACTGATTTTTTCAAATGTATATTCCAGGTTCAGATAGAGAAAACCAATTATACTGCTTGACTTTTTAGAATCCGAGTACGTATTGATTGATGACAATGGGCCATAGAAAAGTTACACATTTAAAGAACTACATAAAGTAAACAATTAACCTTCTAAGATCGAAATTTCATTGGTATTTTTGGCCTTTTGCTAGGTATGATAACCTTGGTAAAGGAAACCTTTCTGTATATGCTTATGTCAAGAAATAGAAGAGTAGGTGTTTTTGGTTGTACATATTTGAAGTTTTTGCCGCTGAAAGATGGGTTGATGAAGTGTGGAATTGCTTTTGTAAGCAAATTGGATTGGCATGAATGCTGTCAAATTAATGCTAAATATTCTAATTTTCTGCTGTCAACCACCTTTATGTACTAATATTAGATGTCAAATTTTGGGAGCAGGCTGGATTCATGAATGTGTTTTGAAACACCAGAGTTAAGCTTGGGCCTGAATTTTCCTGTGTGTGGGGTGCTTGAAATAAATGTCTTGCATTGTAGATTTCTATTTTGGGGTGTTAAAATGCCGTTTCTTGACCACATTTATCAACTTGTATTTATGCAAAGGATTGTTCCATGTATGTTCGGGAGCAACATTACTTCTACATAGCAGTGTGCTGTTGTTTTGTGAACAGACAACATTGCTCTGTTTTGTTGATTCACTTGATGGTCTATAGAATCTAACCATAAAAAAGTACAGTTAGGGAGATTAACAAGTCTAATGTGGAGTTTTTGTTGCAGGCAGCAGGAGGAGTGCACATTGGAAATTATGAATGCAGAAAGGTAGGAATTTCATTGTCGAAGATTTGCTATTTTAAGAGTGCTATTCCATCGTAGACTTGGTGAAATCAAGGGCTTATTCCTTTCCATTGAAGGAGGCCCTGTAAAGCATATCCAATAGGCTGTTCAGTCTCCCGAGGTCTGAATGAAAATGAAAACATTGACGATTTCTGATAGTTTCATGTAAAGGACCAACCCCCAAATTTATGGGGTATGGTGTGTGGAAATGTAAAATTGTCGTATAGTGGCATGTTTATGAGAATTTTCTCCTGTTCTTTGGATTTTCATGATATCTTAAGCCGACTGTGAAGCAATCAAGTGGCTGATGTTCCTTGCACTACCCGCAGAAAAGGGTATAATTATAACAAGAAAATAGTAATCATTCTTGAGTGACTACACTACCCGCAGAAAAGGGTATAATTATTGCAAGAAAATTGTAATCATTCTTGAGTGACTACACTTTTTTCTGCTAATTTGGGGTCTGTGGAAGCATTCCATCTTGAATATTTTTAGATGTTATGTATCAAATTGAAAAAAGTAAGTCTAATAGTAGTAGTGAGCTTTGTTTATTAGAACTACAAAAGTACCATCAAACACGACCTTGTTGAGTCCATTGATACATCTGGTCAACCAAGTATCAGATCTATTTATGGACCTTGTTGTACTTCTAAGATTATGAAATGCTAGAAATAGACTCTTATATCCTTCTGAATCTTTCTAATCTTGCCTTCATACACTGGCTGTTAGTTGGACATGCATGCTGTGAGTAGTGAAGACACCTCTTACTTTGGCTATGGCTCAAATATCATGAAATGCATTCGCTGAGATATCATTTTTTCTTCTTACTCTTGTGCCTGAAACATATGATCCTTTTACTGACAAATTCTGAAGGTATAGAAGCATTTGTAAAATTTTGCATTTCTTCTTAAAATAATTACAGCCTATGCATTGGTGGTGAATTTTGATTTTGAGATTTGAGCTATCCTTTTTTATGCTATTTAAATTTGGATGAACAAACACATTCTCAAAGTATCTCTGTAAACTGTGGAAAGCCCATCCTTACCCCCTTGACAGCTATAAGCCCAAGCCTTACCTTTTTGGACTCTGAACACACAGTTGAGGGAGGGGCATTTGAAACTAAGTTTTTTTTTTTTTTCCACCATATATGATCAAGTCATTGCAGTTTGTTTTCATTTGGGTCTATCTATGCCTGCTACATGGTTGTGATAGTGATGAATTTATCCTCTTTTTAGGAGACTCCATTGGCACCAGATTGAGGAGTTACGGTTAGATTCTCTCTCAGTTGCTTTCCCGCCCCTTCGTTTACTCTCTCAGTTAACATGGATGCCTTTAAAGCTTTGGAGAACTATCCAATTCACGCATCTGGAGTGTGGTATTGGTAATAGCTCTAATGGTGGTTTTCTTGATGGCACAGAAACAAGATTGCTGTGTTGGAGAAGGAGAATGATCGCGCAAACTATTTTATTTGGGTCTGAGGAAAAAAGAAATTCGGGACTAGTTCCCTTAGATGTCACTTTTGTTTAACCTTTCAGAGTTTTTATTTATTTATTTATTCTGGGGATGCTTGTCTTGTCGATGTGCATTAATTTATTCAATTTTATCTACCACTTTCTTCGACAGCTTTACCGGATGTTGAGTGTCGACTCAATTGTTGCGATTGTTTGCCTTTGTACCGTTGAACAAAATCATCTATTTTATTCTCGAATGTCAACTCAAATTAATTGGTTACAGTGTTGACGTGGTGGTGTGTGATTTGCTCGTTACTCAGCGACGCTAGATCTGGCGTTGGAACCGAAAATCCGGTATGACGTGTCTGGCAGCTGATGGAAAATACAAAATGTTGCATGCTTACCAATGATGCCCTGGTTATTACTAGTTATGAACAGAAACTCTAATATATAATGAGAAATTGGATACTCTTGATCTTGTTGTTTTGGAAATGTTGTGAGCTAATTATGTATTTGTATTATTACCGCGGAATGATTGATAGTAAAATTTGTGATTTCGTCTGCTTTTGAGAACGTGACAGAGATTTGTGGCAGCTGGTTATTTGTAGATTGGGGCACACGGGTGATTGGGAGGTTTCTTTGGAGGGTTTATTTTATTATTATTTTTCAAGCAGGGATCCTTTGGTGGTTATCATCGCAGAAGATAGAGCCTAAAGAAACTAATCTTGTGAGTGCATGGAATTCATTAGTTCTTGAACCCGGTGAAACTTTTGACACCACTGCCTTCAGGTTTTGCGGGCTACAGGCCAACCTGCATGGATATAATTTCCTTGCATCTCGAAAACTTTCGCATGTATATAATTGAGCACTAAAAAAAAAAAAAGCATTGTGGGCAAGAGTTTTAGAAATGGATATAATTTCCTTGCATCTCCAAAACTTTCGCATGTATATAATTGAGCACTAAAAAAAAAAAAAGCATTATGGGCAAGAGTTTTAGAAAGCAAATATGGGCGAGAAAAGAAAGTAAGCATCTCACGTATGGAGAAGTGTCAAGGAAGGCAACAAATTATATTATAGCAAGGAATTCACTGGAGAATTGGTAATGGAAGTTCCACCAGGTTTTGGGTGGATGAGTGGTTGGTAGATGTGCTGCTATGGGCAGCTGTAGAAAAAGAAATCCCTGCTAGAGAAATAGACAGGAAAGTGGCTGACTATTGGAATCAAGGAGGAGGCTGGGACTATAATAGACTTGCAACCTTATTGCCTGGTGAGTATTTCAGCCGGATTAGAAGTATCAGGCTGGAGAAAGAGGGAGAAAACCCAGATGTGGTTACTTGGAAAGAGGAAGCTAATGGGCAATTCACAACTAGATCAGTATATCAGTTGATACTACAGGATCAAGATGAGACAGGAGAAGAAAGAAGTGGGATAGGATTTGGAAGCAGCAAGGCCCAAGGAGGTGGCAATTCTTACCTCGGTTGATTAGGCGCAAAAAGTTGTAACCAATGCAGACAAATACAGAAGATGCACACAAGGAACAAAACCCTGTCAAATATGTGGAGCAAATGAGGAGTTAACGATGCATGTAGTAAGAGATTGTCCTTGGATAAAACAAATATGGTTCCAAGTTGTCGACTCAACAAGATGGGAAACATTCTGCAGCAAAGTGGATGCCGATCGATTGGTTGGTTTGGAATTTGAAGCAAGAGAACATGAAAAAGCGAAATGATTTGAATTGGCAATTTCTGTTTCAACAGCTACTATATCATGCATGCAAATTGGAAAGCAAGAAATTCATACTGCTATACGGGTGATTGGGCAAAATTAGGAGGAGTAGAATATATTTTGACGCAAGCCTGACATGCCCAACCGCTTCTTTAAAAGGAAAACCAGCAAACTAGGAGAGAAGAAAACTTTATCTGCTAGTGGAAAAACCTCCGTTGGACTAAATGTCGATGGAGCTGCTAGTGGAAACCCAGCGACTACAGGATGTGGAGTATTACTCAGAGATGAAAATGGATGCTAGAAGCGGGGGTTCTCTGTAAATTTGAGGATAACAAATAACGTAGCGGTTGAATTATGGGCAATTTTAATTGGGTTGTAGTTTGCATGGAATAAAGGACTACGCAGAACAGTCACTGACTTTGATTCCTTGACGAGCTTAGAGCTATTGCATAAGAGTCCAAAGAAAAGTCTGCACTACAACCTGCTCCTAACAATTAGAAAGCTATTAGGCAATCAATGGGATTACAAGACACACTACCAATGGAGAGAAGGCCATGCATGTACAAATCACCTGTCTAAACAAAGTTTGATGTTGCAGCAAGGAGAGCAAAGCTTCTGTGATGAACCTCTGGATTCAATTAGAAATTTGTTAGCATATGATGTAGGACGAGTAACTACACCAAAATTAGTGCTGATATAATGGGTTTTCCACCCTTCCCCAACAACCAAAAAAAAAAGAAAGAAAGGAATTGCATCCCAACCAATATGAAAGATCATGAGATGTAGTTTCTGCTAGTTTCCAGCATTGCAAGGCTTGCGTTGTCGCGCTCTTTCGAATGCCATGTAAAAATCATTACTCCAGTAAAGCTGCGTTTTTTCTTTTTCTCCTTTTCCTTTTTAAGTCCTATGTACTTCCCCATTTAGTAATGGAATGTGAGCGCAGCTGCGCTTAGTTTGCACCAGAACATTGTTAATGTCATCTCCATGGCATAACTTTTGGCAGATGTGATTTTTAAAATTAGCACAGGCGAGCGAGGCAACCAGCATCTAGACAAATGAGCTTAAATATACTACACAAAATCACTTGTAAGCACAATCAAAAGCCTTAGCCAAACTCGCTCTAGATGACTTGAGCCGTTATAGCAGATTATAAAATGCTGAAAGTAAGGTTTCAACTTTCAACGTCAACATAGAGAAGACAAGCTACACCACAATATTATATTTAAGACAACAGCACTGGTACATTCTTCGATATATTACCCATATCATAATTAAAGGTAATATTACTATAGTTATTTGGACGTGTAGATTTCCACCGGTGCTGTTCACTATTTTAGATCTGACTTGAGGATTCAATCACTATGATGTTCCCTAATTTGAAAAAAAGGGAAACAAAATTAGAATGACCAAAAACTTAAAAGTCCACAGGTGTCAAATGCATTAATGAGATATTAAAATCAGAATGGCTTTGTAAGGTGGTAAAATGGCGACTATATTATTCAAGGATTTTTCTTTGATTCTATCTCATGTATAATTTATTTCCTTCTGTTCAAATGCATAGTAATAAAAATGTGTCGCCAACATGAAATGCATGGTAATAAAATGTGTCACCAACATGAACTATGCAAACTGCAAAGGTAAAGTGTTAGATGGCAGAATGATATCTAGTGGGATAACAAATTCTATAACCCAATATTGTTAAACCCAAATCGGTTAATAACTCTGCTATACTACTATGTCAGGGGTCAATTGGTCGGATCGGTTGGATCGTTCTAAAAAAACTGTTGACATCAGCATGATGTCATAATTATTTTATATTTTTATAAGTTTTTAAAAATATTAAAATTAAATTCTTAGTTATATTTTGATAAAATATACGAAGTATTTCAAAATATTAGGCCTATTATCAAATATACACCCAAAAATTATAAAAATTTGAATTCATGTCTAAAATATACCAAAACTATTTGAAAAACAAAATTAAAATAAGTTATATCCAATTTTTACGATTTAATTAATTATGATAATTTTATTTATACATAAAATTTTTTTAATGCAATATTAATAATACAAATAATTAATTTTGAGAATTATTTAATTTATAGAAAATCATTTTTAATTTAAAAACAAGTAGATTAGTAGCAAATTTTAATAAAATATATAATTTTTTATTAAAATAGTTATACTAATCGGATAGGGGTCGGAATACATAAATCCATATCCGACCTATTTTATTTATAGACAAAATGGATCTGGATTGGGTCCGGGTAAACGAGTCTATACTTTGTTTCATATTCGAAAAAACGGATAGGGTTTAGCTCGGGCATGAGTCTAAAACTGGTTTGTTGACAACCTAGCAGGGGTTGTATGTGGATCGTGCTATTACTTTTCACATAGGAAAAACAACAAAAATCTAACTTGTGTGTAGGTAGTTTTAGACAGTTTTAGAGGGGTTATGTATGGATTGTACTATTAATCTTCAACTCGAAATATTCGATTTAGATTCTTATTTTTTAAAATTTTCGTAAAAATATGTACAATAATGATTTGGATTATGTTATTTTTCGAAGTTTTTATAAAAATATGTATAGTAGTAAGATGTATGTTATTTTCTGAAGTTTTTGTAAAAATATGTATGGTAGGGATTTGATGTATGTTATTTTTTGAAATTTTTATAGAAATATGTACGGTTGTAAGATGTGTGTTATTTTCTGAAGTTTTTGTAGAAATATGTACGGTAGTACTTTGATATGTGTGAAATAAGAAGCTAAAGCATTAAACACCAGGGGTGGAGCCAAGACCCTATAATAAGTGGGATCAAATTTTAGTATAGTAAAATTTATTTGAACAAAAGAAAAAAACTACTAGCATTACATACAAATTATAATTGTATCCATTAAGTACTCATGTTCTTAAAAAGTTGTAAAATCAATTCATAATTAATTTTATTAGATATATATTTTTTCCAATGTAAGTAATTGAAGCTCTTAAATTTTTTAAAATAATTTACGAACTACCATCAACTTGATCTTCTACGGCTTTCTTTAAGAAATTTATATTTAGTGTGTTGTATGTAACTTAATTTCATATTATAAATAAAAAAATTTAGCATCTACTTGAAAGCTTCTTGTTTTTGGAAACTTTGAAGTTTGAAATAATTTGTTTTCCTATCCCACTCAACAAAGTTCATCCATTCTTTTTGAAAATTTTGAAAAAATTTATTCTTGAATGAACTTCTATAAATAACTTGAAATAAATTTAAAATTCTTGTGATTACAAGATGTACAAATTTTCAATTGTTAGAGGTCAATGTATATAGAAAAGAGAATTTGGTAAAATTTAGTGGGGTCAAATATGATGCAACTTTAAAATTTTCTAAATTTTTTAAGCCTGAAAACTGATTTTTCAAAGTTAAATGGGGTCAATTGACTTCACTTGGTTGCATATGGCTCCGTTATTATTAAACACAATCTGCACATTGGATGAATCACTAGTAAACTTGGCACATAAACCTAACAACAACCATCATATGTCATCGCAATATCACGTATTCTCATTCCTTGCATCAAATATTTGTAGTATCATTCAACCCCTCATAAACCTCAACCATAAGCCTCTGTTGAGTATTAAAAAATACATTAGAAGGTAAAGCATTAAATAGAATCTGCAACATTTGAACATCAGTGGATTACTAATAAATCCGGCACATAAACTTAACAACATCCAGTATATATCATCTGAGTAGAGGTGGATATAATTTCTGAGATAACGGTCAACCTTTTTTGATGTCTCAACCTTCCAAACAGCAACAATCAAGAGAGTCTTCCAAACTAATTTTCATCTCCGAATTCAATCGATGTTTCTTCTGCAACAACTCATACTTTGTTTCAATTGACACCTTCAATCTCTAAAGCATGCACCAAGAAGAGGTGGATTGCTTGGTCCACCTCCTTTCTAACCTCTAGCACACTATTAAAAGTTCGAGCTTTTATTATAACTCTTTGCAAAAGATCCCTGTCGGTGGGTCGATCAAGCACTTGCCCCACCTTTACAATTCCATAACTCCCAAGACTATGCCTACAGTCCCAATGGTGGTACATGCAGCAAATTTTTCGGTAAAAATCGTGTCATGTATCATTTTGGCAATCCTCCTATAATCTGATATAAGGAGACACCCAAAAAACTCAATAATTCATCAATGATACCCAAAAAACTTAGAAAGTTATCAACACAAACCATAGTACAAATCATAATTTTTAACTTTCTAATGGTACATCTCCATTAGCTTTTTCAGACTTTTGTTAGCATCACCTACAATTAATACCAACATCCTGCCTCACCAAGCACCCAAAATTCACAACAACAATTCATTCAATTAAAAATTACTGACAAAAACTACCTCCTTTTTTGAGCAATAACACCTCTTCGCAATTTCACCACAAAATCCAACAAAAAGAGACAAGGTAACAAATAGATTTAATTTCACTTTGCACCCTGAACTATTACCAGATCTCACCATACACCCTCAACTATTAATTTCAACACTTAACTACCTTCAACTTTCTATTTGCAAGCAATATAGTCCAATTAGCCATTTTCCGACAACTGGAAACAAATTTCAGGTTACTTGGCTTGACAAACAATCTTTTCACCCATTAATAAATTTTTTCTCCCTCAAAAACTCTCTTGCCAAGAAATGGTGCCAAAGCCATCATTTAAAGCTAATAAAAGGCCGGATCATCCTTTTTTATCAGGATTGGAGAAGTTTCCTTCATTTGGTTCCCCATTTTTTTCACACACATCCATTGAAAAAACACCTAGTAATGTCTATATCTATCTCTCTAAATATAGCCAATGGCTTCTACTAGTAGTACTAGATGGACATGAAGTTCTGATTTGCAGTGTGGTTGTTGAATAATTGCTCCAATTAAGACGTCATTAACAATTAACCACATAGGGAGGAGGTTTGCAAGATATAGTAATTATAAGGTAAGAACAAATGCTTATTTTGCATTTGTTGCATTTGATGCGTTACACTGAATTTTGACAATAGAAAGAATTTTATTGTAGGTTCAGAAATATAATTCTTTTTCTGGTTTGGATTGCTGATGAAAGAACATCAACCAAATGTTACAAGTGAATGATATCTTGATGTCACAGATTGAAGAACTTGAGAAAAAGACTATGTTTTTAAAGCCGGACCGGTCGCTGAACCAGTCAAGCTACCGGTTCCTGGTCAACGGTTCACCATTTAAAAGAAAATTTTAAAATTTGTAATCTTCATTGTCATTGACACACTTGGGTATAAAATGATCCCAACTCCCATCTTTTGCTTACTATTAATGATATTTTTCAAATCTTTTGAGGAAAAAAAAAGTTTAAACCCAATAACTTTGAATACATCAATCCAGGAGTACTTTGTCTTGAAATGTCTTTTAAAAATTTCTTAATAACATGAAAATTGAACATAAATTTTCTGAAAATTGATAAATGTAATTTCTTTCAACCATACAAAAAAAAAAAACAAGCCTGAAAAATTTGAAATATTAGAGATACATCTTTAACTGAAAATTAGGAAAACAAAAAAAAGAAAACCAACATCAATAAATGAAAAGAATTCAAAGTTTCAAATAAAAAAAAAAACTTCACCTACAGAAAATAAATAAAGGGAGGAAAACTTGTATAGATTACGTTAAAGTTGTGGAAGAAAACTTCAAGAGATTAAACTAAAAACATAGAGATTTAATAAACGGTAAGAGAGAGAGATGAGGGTGGAGGAGGTGGAGAGGATAAGAGGGAAGAGTAGAGTTTGTACAGGAAATTTATTATAGTAACCCTAAAAATTAGTGATTAAAAGAGGAATGATTGAGGTGAAATTGGAAATGATGCAAGATTGAAATCCTCTAACGGTGGAATTTAGTAACTCTAAAAATTAGTGATTAAAAGATGAATGATGGAGTTAAAATTGGAAAGAATGCAAGATTGAATACTCTGAATGTGGAATTTAGTAACATTAAAAACTAGTAATTAAAAAAAGAATGATAGAGGTGAAATTGGAAATGATGCAAGATTGAAACCTCTAAATGTGGAAATGGAGAGAGGCATAGATGGGTAAATGGAAGTTTCATTTTTTATGTTACTTTTCATTAGTTTTATAAATTTTTGTACTCACCTAATTTCAAAAATACTTGTTGGTGTGGTGGTTAAGACACTTGTGTCTTATATATGAGGTCCCAAGATCAAATATCACTACCACCACATTTAATTTGTTCAAAAAATGAAAAAAGCTAAAAAATTGTCGAGTCACGGTTCGAGCAGTTCATATGATTAGCACAGTTTGACCAATTCTTGACGGGTTTTGACCACTTCTCGGCTCTTATACAGAACTGGACCGGTGCTATGGTCGGTTCACGGTTCAAACGGTCGAACCGGCCGGTCCAATCCGATTTTGAAAACACTGGAAAAAAGAATGGGAAGTTGAAGAAGTTATTCGAAGAATCAAAGCTACTAAATGCAACTTTGAAGAAAAATTTGAGTCAAACTAAAAAATGTCGCACCCCGTTTTTAAGAAAATGAATTAAAGAGTGTTTGGAAAATATGTGTTTTGAACTTTAACAAAATAAATGAAAAAAAAGCCAAATGGGGTTTTGGAAATTGTGACGATTTTAGGTTTAAAAATAATCTAAAAAGGGGTTTTTACAAAAATGGAGTCACCATTTGGTATTGAGTTTTGGTGTACCAAATCACCATAAAAAAAGTGTTTAGAAAATAAAATAAACCCTTTTTAGACAATTCCGAGTCTTTGAAAATGAGAGAAAAAGGTTCGGTAGTCACGGTTGAAAAAAGGGAAGGCAAATGTTCAATCAGCTTGAATCTAAAGCACCCTCTCAATCTAGTCTAAGTTAGTTGCAAGATTTAGTCAAAATTTTCCTAATATAACCCTTAAACTTATCATATTTGGATGTTTCTATATGGATGCAGATATAAATCTAAAAAAGGAGAATCAGGAGGGGTATAATATCCCTTCAAGATTAGATTGGTACTATCACATTAATTGTGAAACCCAAAAAGAAAATCTCGAAGGCATCATGAGTTATGTGAACGTGAGACTCAAGAAAGTAAAAATTAGATATCATAGATATAAGTGATCAAAGAAAATGAGATGCAACATGATGGGTACGGGGAACGGATACTCGTGATTCAAATTTCTTTCTAATGGAGGAGGTAATGGCGTGCAAAGGTTAGAGAGCCACACTCGCTCATTTTCCATATTCGAATGGTGAATTTTCCTAAACTAAACAAGCGTATGAATTTATTTGTTCTAACTTTCTAGATGAAGAAATGCAAATCTAAATTGAATGATTTTCATATATAAAGGGATTAGGGGATATAGTAGGAGGATTAACATGCAAATGATGAAAAAGATCCTAAAGTAAAAAATATGCATGAAATGGCATGGATGTCACACAATTGTGAATCTTGCGCGTGCAAAACTCAGGGGATCTAGCATTGGACTAGTGTGAAAATGGAGGTAACCACAACTAGCATTGGACTAGTGTGGTGACGTCATACATTGTTCAAAATAAAACTCATAAAACATAAAATAAATAAACACATAAGAATACATAGGGCATATAACACATAAGCATGATATCTAGATGCAAAATTCTAAGGAAAGCAGGTAAACACATAAGCACACAAAACACACAAATCCTATCTATTACATTGGGGATCCTAACTACAATCTAAATGGGAAAAATGCAGGAATATAAACCTATCTATTACATTTTCTATCTAATTTACAATATTTGCAAAAATAAAACCTATCAATTACAATTTGGGTATTCGAGTACCCTTTAAATAATTATATAACTGGAATTACATAAATTAATAAAAATTCAAAACAAACAAATAAATAAATAAAAGAAAAGAAAAACAAATAGAGGAATATGAAAAAAATAGAATAAAAGAAACATGTAGCACGTATGAGCACATTGATTCACATAGGAGCACATAATTGGAATTTAAAGTTATCAAGGTTACCTCCATTTGAAATAGTGACTCAATGAGGAGACGGAGACCACTCTATCAGTCATAGTCAACAAAGAGGTCAATGCATCAACTTATTTGACAATTAATCATAAAATGTCAAAATTGTGATTCGTTAATGAAACTCACTAAATTTAAAGTAAGTAACAAATAGCAAAATAAATTAGGTTATATTAACACATTAGAAAATGAAAAAGCTTTCAAGGAATTCCCAAAGGCAAATAAAATGCACTATAAAGAAGCTAAAATAACAATTAAAGAGAGGAAACACTCATAATTACAAAGTCAACATTCTATTAGGGGTTTAATTGAAAATATTTGAAATCTTTTTAGGGTTTGAAAATTTTTCTAAAAGATTAGAGGTCAAAATTAGATGAAAATAAAGTTTAGGGATCAAAATATAATTAAAATAGGGACCTAAGTGAAAGAAATTAAAAGTTTTAGAGAAGTGAAACTAATTGAGAAATCAGGGGTCAATGTATAAATAATGTTTAATGAACCAAAGAAAGGGTTGGGAATTTTTTAAGAGTTTGGTTGATATTACTTCAATCCAAACGAAAATAAACCAAACCCAACCAAACAAACCAAACAAACTAAGAAAAAGTCTGAAAACAAAAGCCCAAACGAAAATAAATAAAAACCAACTAAACAAACCAAATAAACTAAGCAAAAGTCTGAAATGAAAGCCCATCCAAAAGTAAATATAATTCAACCGAAAAACCCAAATAATGTAAACAAATGTCTGAATCAAAACCCAACCAAAAAATAAACAAAGCCCAACCAAACAAACTAAACAAACTAAACAAGTGTTTGAAACAAAGGCCCAAATAAAAATAAACAAAACCCAACCGAACAACCCGTACAAAAATAAGAACTAGCCCACTCTTAACGCACAATTTAACCCATATTAAAACCCGATATTAATTCTAACAACCTTATGCATTTTCTTTCATTATGGAATCAAGAAAACCAACAAAAACAGGAAAACGAAAAAAGAAAAAAAAAGAAAAAAGTGCAGTTTGCCGGATTCTAGAAATTTCCGGCCAAAGTTGTCGGAAACAGATTTTGACAATTTTTCAAACTAAATATTTACATAAATCAATTATTCTCCTCATTCCAAACATGCTTACAACATAAAAATGGAGTTAAATGCATCACAAATGAAGCAAAATTCAAGAAACAAAACCATATCTTCATGCCCTATTTTCTCTCTCAAAACTCAATAAAAATCAAGGGGAAATACATGGCCATGTTCCCTAGATAATCAGAAGCAAAATGCACTAAAGTTTCTTACCTAAAAACTATTGAATCAAACTTTGCCATTTTTGCCTCAAGAAACCTTTGAAATCTTGTTTTCCTATCTAAGAATTTTCAAAGCATGAAATTCGTTTCTTTAACCTTCCTAACTCATCAGAAACTCATTTGAAGTAAAAAAATTTAAGAAGAAACATCCCAAGACAAGGATCATGCAAAGTCAAAGGTAACATTTTTGGCTATTAAAATTCAACATTTAAGATGATGACTTGATCAAAAATCACAAGAGAATGGTTGAGAAAAGTTACCTGAAACTTATAGAGGGCTTGGGGTTGAAGAATCCGATGCAAAGAACGAATTCCAAAATTTTTTCCGGAAAACATGTAGTGTCAAGAGTTGACAACTAGACGACTTTGGATGGATTTTAAGCAACCTTGGAGTGGTTTTTCACAAAAGTTCCAAACACAAAAAATGCTCTCGGATGATCAGGGAATGTGCAGCAACAAAATTTATGT
The DNA here is from genome assembly GCA_013103745.1 of Gardenia jasminoides. Classification (NCBI taxonomy): domain Eukaryota; kingdom Viridiplantae; phylum Streptophyta; class Magnoliopsida; order Gentianales; family Rubiaceae; genus Gardenia; species Gardenia jasminoides. Next base: position 43,431,862 of record CM023105.1, read on the forward strand.
GAAATGGATCAACATACGAAGAGATATTTGACGATGAAAAAGGCTGGTCGACCAACCTGTGGCTTTCTTTTTTTCTGCGATTTTTCTGCCTTTTTTTCTCTTTCTCTCTTCCTTCTCGTTTTTTCCCTTGTTTCTACTCTCACCGCCACTCTCTATTCTCTCTCCTCTTTTTTCTTAACCCTAAAGCCCTTCAATTGTGGCCTTTATACGGTCTTGAATTTTTTTAGAAAATAAAACCCTACCATTAAAGGATAGGATTGAGTCCTATAGAAACGATGATGTGTTGCTCTTTGCAACGTTTGATGAAGAGATTTGGGTGTTATTGGATAAAATTGAATTGCTAGCTGGTTTGTAAGAAAATTCTTGAAAGGAAAATGAGACAAAAAAAAAGAAAGAAGTGGAATGCCATGGCTCTAGTACAAGTTCTATACTGGCATGTAGAGCAAGATGAACGTGCGCTTGAGATTTTTTTTTTTTTTTTTTTTGGTGTGGAAGAAACAGGCCTAAACTTGGGGCTTTATTTCTTTCCTTTGAGCTATTTCTTTTCCTTTTGTTGGGCTTTTGCTTGGGTTTAATGTTAGTTCAGGAGAAAATTTTGTTCATTTTATCTCTGGGTTTTGAGAGTTGGGTTTTGGGATTTAGAAAAAGAAATTGGGTTGTTTGTTTCTTTTTTTTTTTTTAGAATCTACAAAACAAAACTAAAATAAAATAAATAAATAGTTGTAACTTACCTAGTAAATTCCAAAATTGTAACAATGAGAATAGAATTAATAAAAGTATAAAATAAAATAAAACAACATTCAAAAAATAAAAACAAAATAAAAAATAAAAGATAAAAAATGAAAAATTTGGTGTCTACAAATGTCATGATATCAATACTAACTTTCATGCAACTACACAAGAACGAAGGTTATGAGAAGCAGCTTTTCTTATCTCATTCATGTTGATATTACCACAGTTGTATTGTCCCTTGTTTCTATATTTACATATGTGGTGAAGGATTGGTATAAAATGCATCAGTTACTATAAATCAAGAAAAATGAGAAGCACTTGCTCTAAAAACATTCAAAATTGCATTTCACAAGGCTTTATTATAATTAACTTAATATCACGGTTGACAATAAATCAAGAAAGATTGTTGCAAAAGCTGCTTATCAGGATATAGATCTTAACTATCAAGATGTATAGCCTAGGTTTGCGAAGGGACAAAATCTCCTTCCGAAGCTTGTTCTTAGTCGGAAGGTTGGGGTTCCTCCGGTCAGCGCAAGAAAGCACCTCGGAGTTAATATATAGTCGCTTTTATTTCCCTCCGTAAACATCCTTTTTGCACATATCCAAATAGGATCAACAAACAGAAAGCTTAAAGGAATCGTTCCACTGATTGAATCGGCTATCTCATTGAATAATTTCAAGTGTTGGAAAACAGCATTTGCTACTTCGCCCTATATTTATTTTGTTTGAGGGATAGTGCTAAGATATATGGAGAAAATATGTTCAAAATTTTTTTACAATAGCCCGAGAAATCATCAAATTTTTTATAATAACCCGAGACGTCGTGATGATGTATTGCATGCAAAATTGCAACCCCAAATATCCCAACAACAGCCAGAGGGAACCGTAATGGAGTGAAAGGAAGAAAGAAACAACACACTAAACCATGCGGAATGGAGATTAATTAATCTTCCATTTATGTAATGAGATAAAAATCAACAAGGAAAATGCGTTGCATACCATATAGAATTTGCAAGTTACAAGCAATGATCCATACATGCGAAACTTGGTAGCTGATCCAGGGATGAGAAAAGAGACTGCTCCAACAGTTCTTTCGTCAACAAATCAGAGAGGCTAGTTGTATCAAATCAAATCCTCATTATTGTTTCTGGGATTTCTTGCCGAGGCTTTTAATCCAGCTGAGGGTCAAAATCTTCTTCCCAAGCCTGTTCTTGTTAGACCCATCTTTCCCCTTCTTCTTGTCATTGTCTGATGCTGGTGGTAGGGGTTCAGGGTCCCATTGGTCAGCCCAAGAAAGGCCTTCAGATTTATATACATCCATTTTTCTTCGGTCTCCTCAAACCTGCACTTTGCACATTGCCCAGACAGGATTTGCGAAGGGAGAGATTAAACGAAAGCTTAAGAGCTAATTTTTTGCTCTTGTCAAGAACCAGGGAATGACTCTGATCCCTGACGAATAGCTTCAAATAAGCCTCACAAATTACAGGTCCTTTTTTTTTTTTTTTTTGTGGGTGAATAGACGAATTACAAGTCTCAAAATATTTGCAAACCAATAAAACCAATTACTTGATTCTCTCTACTCTCTTGTCCATCCTGAAATTAATCTGCGCCTCTAGTTGTATAATATAGACTATGAAAGGTAAAGTCGCTGCGCTTACAAATGATGGCGGTCTAAAAGTAGGTACAGTATGCTGTTCCTTTTTTCTCTGCCTGTCAATCGATAAATCCTACTCCTACTTTTATTCTTTAACTTGTATTTATGCGGTACGATATGGTCTCTTCATTAATTCTGATTAAGATACTCAACAGAAGCTACTTTCAGGGGCATATGTCAGCCTATGTCATTTGGCCAAACCACGTTCCAGGGTAGTCAAAACGTAATTAACCAAAAAGCATAAAATCTCGTTTTAGGGACACAAAACAGGGGCAAGCCAGACCAACAAAGAGCAATTTCGAAAATCAACTTTTTCGTTTTGCTACAATTTTTGGAATCCAACTCAGGGTCTAAGTTCCTAAATTGTGCTAATTCTACCCTAGATTTACACCACGATACATAGCAGCAGGACACAGCTCATCCAGGCTATCGATGTTTCTGTAACCATCGTACTCTCTCAGGCACGTCCATCCTCGACGAGACAAAAAATCACGAAAGTCATCTTCACTGTAAAACGTTTTGTCCTCAGTGTGCAATGGCAAGTCATCTGCTTCCTCGTACAGACAGAATTTAATTGTCAGACCTGCGAATCAGAGGAATTACTTAAACGAGTTCTGGGCCATGGTATTTAGTTTCAAACACAATCTACACCAGGTCTCAGTCCAGAAATACTATAATAAAAAAAAATACCAATATTTGTCTAATTTATAATTAAGAATAAAGAGATGCGCGCAGCACCATGACCATAGCAAAGAACACTACTTGGAACAAATTTATCACTGTGAATTGCTTTAGAAGTGTAATGCAGGACCGCCAACCATCCTCTGGCTGTTAAAAGGCATGCAAGTGTAGCACTACCTTCATCAACATGGAGAGTGTAGCTTCCCAGGGGCATATCCCTATCAAGAGTTCGGACAATGTTATTGTCATCCTCCAGCCAAAATGCGCGCTTCGTCCTTAGCCTGAAAGTGGCCTTGATAGCTTCCTTGATGCCATCAGGAGCGCCGTCTATACCAATTCTTTTCGTGTAATCCCCCCACTTGACAGATATAACCCTCCCCTCATATGATGCATTCTGATGACCTGCCCAAGGACAAAGCAAAACAAAACAAGGGGAGAAAAAATGGATTACAGATCTGAAGACACGTCCAAGTCCATGACATAGTGCTCCGCAGCTACTGAAAGCTGACTGTATATGCACAAGGTCCACAACCAAGTGTACTGAGTTTTCATCTGACACCGCGAATAACCAGAGAGACTGAACTTCCAAAGGAAGCAGACTGCAAAATTTACATTAAACAGTTATTGTGACTATTTATTTCTTCTTTGGAAACAATAGCTGCCCTATCCTATTTAGCGTCTGTATATACTCTCTCAAGCTAGTACCGCCACTAGAACATTACATAAAGTACATAGACCTACCTCAACTTGAAAGGGTAAGGCTGCATATTCCTAAACCTTCCAAAACCAAGAATGTTACTTCCAAACTAATCATTTGTGTGAAACTTGAAATTCACTTTACCTCAAGGCTGTACAGCTTCCATTTCAAATGCCAAATTATTATCTTAATCATCTGAAGTTATGGCATGGTATACATCATGGTGTTTTCCAGATCTCAATATTCTCTTTTAATTTTAATTGGGTGATTACTCGATCAAGGAATTAATGCCACCAAGTATGATAGGGGCATGATTAATAAACCATTCATATATGTCCATCTTGTTACCAGAAGATAAAATTGGTTTTGTCTAGCCCCAAAAGATAAATCAGAATTATGTTACCAACACCTATGAAAAGCATAAAAAAATGTATGCTGCTTCTGGGATGTGTTATTCTAACCATTTCCAGGATTCTCTCTCCAGTTCCAGGGGGAAACTTCACTAGCTGCAACTGCATCCGTTGCAGTGATGGCCAGAGGATGCCCATCATGATCCAACCGCCTTTCTAAGTTAGGGGGCTGCCTACCATTAGCTACATGCCAAGGATGTCAAAAGCACAGTGTTAGCACGGAAGTGGATTGTCAAATGGACAGACCCCTCCAACTCATAAATTTCCAGATGAATGGATCTAGTACATTTCTGAATCAGAAGATATGCTTATGAGTTCATCTACAAGAAAAACAGCACAAATGTTGGAAAAATCAGATCATAGTTAAGAGCAAACTGTCTGCTTTCAAGGTTAAGCAACATGACTAAAGGAAAAGAAGAACCATGAGATCTAACCAATGAACGATGCCTGCTATCTTTTGACAATCTGATCCAAGTATGAAACAGATGCAGAGGCATTTACACAACTTCCTCCCCTTGTTTCTAGCATGTTTCATTTTTTATTCATGTACTCTGTTTCTCATCCATTGCATATTTATGTCGTGTTTTAAGCATACTGGCTATTCTCCAATCTTTAAACCACAGTTTTGGCTGTAGACACAAATGCAACATTTAGTTTTATACCTATGTACAAAGTAGATTAAGCAACACTAGTTAAAGATCAGTATGCTGATGGGAGGTAAACTTTGTACAAAACATACTTCTAAACATCATAATATCATTAAACAAGAGCATACTGTGCAGTCAACTTTTTGATATCCATGCAGGAAAATTAACAGCAAGAAAATTCTCTATAACATTTTTTGCTTTTAAATCTCAAGTTAAATTATCAAAATCATATGTGAATCAACATGTTAAGCGCGTACAAGGCAACACAAGCAACTTCCTAGTTACCAAAACTACAGAGTACAAGTTGAATGTGCTAACCATTCTAATATCACTAGCATAAGCAGTTTTAATTTGTGAAGGACCTTCATCAAACAAACCAAATTCTGTCACTTGAGCACTAAATAGTTCTCAAGAGTGCCAACCTCAACAAAAGTCCATGCAGTTTATCAAAGTCCTTGGGGAGTGGGGAACATTTGTGAGGAATTGCAAATTCAACTTAAACTTGTTTATTTGTAATTTGTTATCTAAACTATACTCAAGTAATGCAATTAATAGTAAGCACAAATGACAAACCTTCGACTGTTTCAAATGTAATACTGGTGTCATCAATACCTGCATTTGTAAAATAGGACAATAAGATTGTATTACGAGCAATGAGTTGGAGTTTTTCTATAAATCAACAAGTATCTCTTCCTCGAAATTCTGTTTCACTAAAACATACATGTGCATGCATGAGCGTGCACACAAAACTACTCTGACAACACAGTAAAGACAAATTACAAGGTTTAGCTTGAAGTACATTCAATAGCAATTTCCTCACAATGTCAAGCAACCATCATGAAACATCAAAACCAGACAAGAAAGTCAATCCGCCTCTCATTGAATTTCCTACGGCCACATAAAGTCATAAAAACAACAAGAGTTGAAAAACAAACAATTCATGTTAAACTTATTAAGAAGAGGGCCCTACACTCCATTCTGACTCCTTTCTTTGAAATTCCTCATTACAGTACAAGGGAATGGAAATTCAACCCAGACACCAGAGAGGAATAAATTCTTAACCACTGCCAAAAGCAGCATGAAGGAATAAACTTCTATTATTCAGGAAACTGGAGGAAGGCTCTCTTATTTCTCCCTCTACTACTTTGACTCAAAAGTCCTTGACGCAAGGCCAAGAGATGCAAATTCAATAAAAAATAAAAGAAAATACAAGAGTTAAATTTATACATTCCCTTATCAGAAAGCTGCATAAATGAATTAACTTTATTACAGTAAGTAGCAGTGAAGGTCCCTGTAACTCCTCCATTTCACTAGCTTAACTTAAAAAGGGGAAAAAAAAGTCATCAATAAAACACAAGGAGTGCAAATTCAACCTAAAAAATTTCTTTTATACAACGTACCCTTATCAGAAAACTGCATAAAGGAATCAACTTTACTGGAAGAAGTAGGAGGAGGGCTCTTGTAACTGCTACTGTTCTTGCTTCTTTCCCTCAGAATCTCCTCAATTTCCTTGTAGTATGACATCTTAGCGGACCCGTTCCTGTCCCCATTCTGTTTCACCTTCTTAAACTCCTTGAGCAAATTCCTCCACTTATCAGTGCACATAGTTGGAGATCTATCAAACCCTTTTTCCCGCATCTTCAGAGAAATCTGGTCCCACAAATGCTTGTTAGACTTCGAAGTATTAAATAAGGAATCAATTTCTCTCCTTAAGCTAATAAGGGCTCGAGTTTCTTCTTGAACCCATGTCTCAGCTCGTTTTTTAGGGGCTTTTAAGTCAGAAGAAGAAGATAATGGGCGGGGTGTGTTGGCGTTGTCTTCGCCACCGCTGCTGGTGGTGTCAGCCCCTCCTCCGACTCCCAAGACTTGGTGGTGCTGGGGAGGAGGGAGGTGGTTGTTGGCTGTGGAGACCTCGATGATCATTTCTCCGGTGGCAGGTTCGGGATTTTCTTCTTCTTTGTAGAAGTCGATGGCTTGAGGGGGTTGCTCAGACACGTACATGACGCTGGCTGGACTGATAAGAGGGTGAAATGGAGAGAGAGAGAGGAGGAATTGGGATGGTCTCAGCTCTTTCCGAATTATTACCTTTTTATTTGGAAAAAGACCGGCTGTTAAATGGATTTATGAACAGCATTAACTATTTAAGGGTTCAATTTATCTTAATGGCAGCACGGCTGAGATTGGAAAGTCTTAAAAAATGAAGATAAGTGCAACCAAATGAATAATTTTAGTAGTACTAGGTTTTACTCTGTGCTATACTATATTAATGGTATCTCATGATTTTTTTCCCTTTTTTTTTTTTTTTTGGTTGTCACATTCTTACATCTACAATATGATAATACCATTTGACAAGAGAGAAGAGAATAGCTAGGTCATGCTGTGTTTTTTTTTTTTTCTTTTTGCAAAAGTTTGAATAATAGTAGTGGTTGCTGCTAGAGGTCCAACAAATTTGGGAGCTGCCGATTGCAAGTGCATATTCAGTAGAGTACATATACAAGTTCAATACTATATGGCAGTCAGTTCTAGATTACAAGTTGCCTCATTTAAAGGGAAATTTCCCAGTACAAAAAGGAGTTCAGCTTTTGCCTTCTGCATATTCACTAAACAGGGTACTACCAAGAATCAGTGTATATGCAAAGAAGTTGCCTACGGACGGAATCTCAACATCACGAACTGCCACCACCAATGAAATTAACTTGTAAAAACTAACAACGAGTCGTTTTGACTTGACATGCCAAGTAACACTGTTTTTTTTTTTTTTTTTTTTGGGTGGGTGAAACCAAGTACTCCTCTAACGGGTTTTGTTTTGTCGCTCCCCAGTCCCCAGTTCTGAGCCAAATTTGGAACAAGTAAACCAAAATGCAGCACGGTCCTGGGATGAAGATAATCTTAGCCCAGGAAATCAGAAGTAATTGCATAATCTTATCTTAGCCTAGGAAATTGAAAGAAATGGTTTTTTTAGGTGAAGGTGAGGTTGTTGAGGAATGGTTCAGGTTAAAGAACACAAGACTTGGACTTTTTCATCATCTACGTGAGAGAGGTTTAGTCCCCCTTTCTAAGGAGTTTGATGAAATGCAGAGAAAGCTCTGAATGAGGAGATTAAAAGATGCCATACAGCAACAGCGACTTTTCTGCACTGCCTAGAAGAGAGACGGGCCACACTTAGAGAAAAAGCATTTTAGTCCCATTGAACAAATATGTACAGACAGAACCCAAATTGAAAGTCGAATTCAGAAACAAAACGGAAGTCGAGTTGCATAAATCAGAAGGACACCTAAACCGTGGGGACCCAAATCCAACTCACCCCATGAAACAGCAACAGATGAAACTCGAAATTTTGCTATGGCAGGAACAACAGAAGAGCAGAATCAGAAGTTCTCAGTTGCAGACTTGCAGTTGCTGCTCATCCAAAAAATGGACTAGTACAAAATACATCAATCTCTAACAAATTGTGAATCAATGATTCACAAAAAATCACAAGTTTTCAGTTGCACTTGCTCATCCTAACAAATTGACTAGCACAAACACACACAACTGTAACAAAATGTGAATCAATGATTCACAACAACTACTAGCTCGCCAGATTAATAAAGACCAAGACGAACGCAACACAGATTTATTTGAACTCTATGGCTCGTCCCACTCGTCGTTCTTGTATGATACCAAAGTGTCAACCTTGTGTATCTGCATTTAAAGAGAGCAAACCTCGTACTTCAAATTTGCAAAAACTTTCAACAAATCGAGATTATATTTTGACTGATTCTGCACTGCAGACGCTACCTTAGTGTCAAATGAATGTAGCTTAACCATCTGTGGATTCGCAATCAGCTTGGCATCACTCTCAATCCAAGTAAATGGGACTGCAACATCTTTATCAGTATAGGCTAGAACATCAAACACGCCTGCATTCAGTACCAAAAACCATCTCTCCTTAGTCCCATCCAAAATTTAAAAAATAATAATAATAATAAATTTCAAGAAATCAGATAATCCGTGAACTCAAATTATACTGACAGGGTTCATCCAGGCACGGCAAGTAAGTAATGCTGGAAGCTATTTGTCTCATGATAGCTTGGATTTCCCTCATAATCTCCTTATCGCTCTTTTCCCTTGAAACACTGAAATCGATACCAAACCAAAGAATCCATAAGCATAGGAGCACAATTTCTTTTCTCCAAAATGGCACAAAGAATCTGAACTGGAAGAAGGAGGAAACGTACCACTTCTCAACCACTTCGCTGTCAGTCTCAATACTGAAATTCCACCTCTCTAGGACCTCACCGCTGGCCTTGCTCATGATGACAAGGACTACCCTCTGCAATTTCCCAGCTTCCAGCCATTCTTTTACAAAATTCCAATTGAAAAGCTTTAAATCACATGCGATTTCAAATCGAGATTGAGAATTAAAGTAGCCTGGAGACAAAATTACCTGAAAGCTGAGAAGTTAAGTTTGAAATGAAGGTTTTGACACCTTCATCCTGAGTAAGCAACATAGGTAGCCCATATTTCTTCACCTTTCCAAAACTTTCCTCAGGGTAAACTCCACGGTTGTACAATATGCTAAATCAAGCGGAAAAAAAAAAGGACTCAGTATCCAAGATTCTACATTCAAGACCCCACCCCAAAAAGAGAAAGAAAAAGAGAAAGAAAGAGAGAGAGTAAAAACTGAGTATTTAATTTCTGCACCTGTTTGCTGCATAACCTGCAAAGAGATTTGCAGGAAACACAAAAGTTAGGGACGATTTTACTAAGACCACTGAAGAATTTAAGAAATGTAAAAATTTGGGGAAAATTAAAGAAATGAAATAAGCATCAAACATACCAAAGAATTCGCTGACTATTGCTGCTGATCCACGAAGGGTGATGATATCTTTGGTGGCTATTCTTGCAGCCATGATTTTCTTCTTAGGTCTCAGAAATTTGAGAAATGTTCGAACAAGAAATTTAATGACAGATTTTTGAGGGGCTTATGAATGAAAGAAAAATAGCAAGAAAATGGTGCTCAATATACGGTAAGCTATCAAAGAAACAAGAGAGGATTTAGTTGGGCTTCAGATTTTTGATAATTGATACAGGAAAATGGATATGAAGGAATGGCTTGGGGTTTGGACAAAATGAGAACGCGAAGGTGGTGTGTTAACGGCTACTTGTAATTTGGTTAACGGTCGAATTGTTTTTAAATTGGATATTTAACGGTTGGGAACTTGAATCTGAGTGGGGAAAAAAGGGAGCCTGCTTTCTCCGGGGCTCCATTTTCTAACCCGGCTCGACTAGTTCTGGGAAATCCTATGTACCATATTTGAGGCCCGGGGACGAGGGGGGTTCGTTTAACATTTGGGCAATCGAAGTCCAGCCGTCTGGTATATATGGCTTCGGCAATGGGCTGACAGCCCACAAAAGAATACCCTTTTGCGCTTTGAATATTTGGCATTATTAGAGTGATTTTTTTTTAATGTTTCAAAAATTGACTTTATATCCTTAAATTAACATTTTTAGGATTACTTTTGGGGAAAAAGTTTTATTAATATAAGGAAGGTTATTATAAGGTAATTGTAAAGCATGAGGACTCCTCTGGTGTAAATTGTAATACACTCCATATAAATAATTATCACTATTATAACGCTACCCTTTTTAGTTTCTTTTATAGTTCATAGGTCAAGAAGTGTTCTCATGGAATTGATGTGTGTACATGTTTTGCAATTCTATAAATCTTCACTGTCTTTTATGTTCAATTTCTTTCAAGAATTCTCGTCTTGTACTAGGTCTTTTCTTGCATTTATTTATCCTGGACTATAGTTTTCTGTAGACAAATTTTTTCATTTTCCATGAACAAATTTCTCAATCATTTTTTTACCTCATATATACAAAATCGTTATAGTAATTTTTTTTATTATAAAAACTCCTAAAAATAGCAAATTAAACAGGCTCTTAGGCTTTGTTTTGATTGCAATTTTTCACTAAAAAATTTTTTATATTTTTTGATCACATTTTTCAAACACAGTTTTATCTCACGTACATCACATCGCTATAGTATATTTTTTCATGAAAAATCCAAAAGATGGCAATCCAAACAAGCTCTAGTTTTTTTGCATTGGTTCTATCTATCAGGTCTTTTCATTTTTTTGCCCATTTTAGTTTTTCTATATTCGCTCTTTCAGGGGGTTTAAAAAAATGATTTAACTGCTGCTATAATTCTTTCCAGAATTTCTGTCTTTTACCAGATTCTGATTTAAGCCATAAATGTGACGATAGCCAGACACCCATTCGTAGGACAAGAAAAAAAATGTTGACACTATGTGCTCATTAACTGCCTCATTTTGTGAATATTTTCACGACACATACTGAAAATTCCTCGTGTCAATTTCATTGATAGATGATGGGCTTTGGCTAAAACATTTGTACCCATACAATTTCATATTTTTTTTTTCGGTAATACCAATACACTTTCATTGATCAATGACAAATGGGAACAGAAGTGGCAGGATTGAATTGGGCCTGAACTTCTGGACCACCCAAAAATTGAATTACTATCTTGTTACTTTTTGTGTTGGAAAGCTGACATTCGATAGCTCTTGCACGGATGATTAGGACCCAAGAAATGAAATTATTAAGTCCGGCTGCTTATTCATAGGCTCAATGATACGGCATTTTATACGTACATGTGTGTGTGTGTGTTTAATTTTTTTTGTTTTTGGCACACTAACTTGGCTAAACATTCTAGAATTATCTATAAAACCCTTCTATTTGTGTTGACCAAACTAATTTCAACTAAACAATGTCTTTTATTTTCATTCGAATAAAAGGGAATTGATATTCGTACTTTTTATTTAGCATCTGACGTTCACTCCATTAAAAATATAGTTTTCAAGGAGTGATAGAGACTAATTGAGGAGTACAAATATCACTTCCCGAAGAAAAACAGGATATAATATTGACTGAGAAGGAATGCACTCGGAAAGACAAGCGCTAATAGCCATCTCATGCAGCACATAAGGAATTCGACTAGAGAGACACTTTTCTACGTGAACTTTTTGTATTATATGTTCTGGCTGGGTATATCAATCTTCCAAAAGATAAACTCATTAGATGAGAACGAATGTTTTGGCAGACAAACTAACCAAATTCAACGAATATGCAAAGCAGTCAGCCAAAGAAAGTGCACTTAAAAAAGCAAGCAAGCACCCACTTCACATGTATTTCTAATCCAATCCCCATGCTGTGGTTGGATTGGGGGGTGGGGGGTCTATCTTGTTTTGTCATATCCTGTGTTTATGCTTTTATATGACCTTGATCAGCCCAGAATTGACTGGAGAAGAAGAGGAGCGTTGGCCCGCTAAGAAATTTCTTGCCGCTGAACTGAAGAGAGTGGTACAGGAGCAGTTTTTGCATTAGAGAGTGTTATACAGTCAGATTTGGTTGGCTGCAAAGAAGCGCACTATGGAGAAGATTATGGCTTTTTGTGAGTGTAGGCAGAATATAGCCACTAAAGCAAAGCAATCAACTCTACTCTTAATTAAGATCAGTAACAAAAACTGACCAGAGATAAGGAGTAGAGCACTCAAAATTAGTAAGACTTCCCAAGAAAACAAACACCTTTCTCTTACTGCGAAACTTCCCAGATATGATCTCGAAATATTTGAATCATGACTGAGGTCTTCTGCCGGAGCATTCTAACAAAAGAATTCTAAGTGGATGGCTGTACATAAACTTTTAGCTACTCTCTCTTCACTTATCTTGTAGCGGATATAGGTGGAAAAATTCTTCTGGTCTATAGCCGACAAGAGACTCCATAAAGAACAATTGAAAAACTGATCAAACATTTAGAACTTTTCATATTATATATAGGCTAGACTTCTAGGGACTTGATCTTGGTGCCTCACATGTTTGCTTAATTAGAGCTAACTTAAGAACATTATTATCTGTCACATATAGGTCTGGTCCGGGGTTAATATCTTTCAGATAAACCTAATCAGTAGGTTCAGACAGGTAACATGTAACCCAACATGATCCACTCGGGCTTTAGTAATAGTGACTGCTAATTAAGTATCATACAGGCACGCAATTGAGAGCTTCCAAGCTGAAAATAAAAAATTTCATATTCTATTCTAGGTATAATAAAGCACCTGACAGCCATCTATATATATTGATATGGGAATAAGCTATGACAAACTCTATTGAATTGTGTCGTGGACCATTATGGCAGCCGTGACAAATTTAAAGGCTCCCAAGTCTATGTCGAACTTGCAAGCAGGCAACTTCACAGCTCACCACTTGTGCTCCATCCATTTCCCGCGCGTCATGTTGGAGTATTTATCTGGTTACTCTGGCACGCGGCGGACGCTTAGGAGCAGGACGTTTCTTTGCGATCCGCCCACAATTAGGAGCCACGCAGTCCCTTCTGATAAGTAAATCAAGAATTGCAAATGGGTTACCGCCATATGCCCCATTACAATATTGGCACAATCAAGACTAAGTAAATGTGGTAACTTTTCCTTGCTGGAGTCCTTCATTGCATGATTATTGCTAAACTATCAAGTCATTAGGATGGTGCCATGTTGTTTCACCACCTGCACGCGTATTTACCATTTCCATCGCTGGAAAGTTGATATACATCTTTTCAGAAAGGTCAGTATATTCAACCACCTTTTACTGCCCTTTTCTTCTTCTTACTCAAAAGAATGGTTTGAAATTGTCTATATATATATATATATATATATGAGCAGCAAGTTCGTCTGATATATTTGTGGACTGATTCAACAAGATGCGAGGGTGCAATCACTCACTCCTACTAGTAAATTACTTCTCACATATGCTTCGTAGAACTCTGACAAAAAACTAGTTTTGCTACGTGCCCTGAGTGGTTGGTCTTTTACTAATTCCTTCTACTAATCATTTCAACCAATCATTTGCTCGAAATTTCAGAATTTCATTTGTATGCTTGACATTTCTAAGTGAGAATAATGAAAAAAAAAGAAAAGGACTAAATTATATCTCTTGTCTCAGAATGCAGTTCCCAATTTATTCCAGCCACGGGATTTTAGGTCCAAAAAAGCCAACATGGGATTCTGTGCCTTATTGCAAGAATTGTTTCCATCAACTTTATAAGTCCGTTTACATGGAAAAAAGAAAAGATTGAAAATATGGAGACACATATGAAGACATTCTTAGTCTCCAAGTGTTGACAGCCTCTGAAAAATAAGATGGAAAGATAAGTTCAAATACAGAGATTTGCAAAGGCATTTCAGATTTTTTGGTCCCATAATCCCATTTTTTCTGAAATACCATAGAGACTACGGCACTACTAGAATCCACCAGTAATAAATAACGTTGCACACTCGATGGATGCATAAGGATAGGGATAGCTCCAACTCGCTTCAGAGAATCTGCTGATGTGACTGGTTTTTTCACATAAGGATATAAATAAGAATCAAAAGGCTCCAGTCCCCCATAAGCATATTTGTGTCTCATCTTCAGATTCCCCTTCATCACCTCTCACCTTCTCAAAAGTCCACGTGCTTTCTTCATTCTTTAGCAGCTCTGCATGTATACATATAACATACCAATACTGTTCCAAATTTGAAGGGCTATTCCTTTTACTGCATATATTATGGTATGTTTTGTCTTTTAATGTATTGTTATCATGCTTTTTATGCTTGCTTCTAAGGTTTTGCATTTTCGCACACAGGACAAAGCAACATTTTTACTTTGGCATGGTTTTTGGTGGCAACTTGTGCTGCAGTTTTCACTCTCTGGTTAAAGTTGCGAACTTGATTGAAACTGGGAATTTTCTTGGACCTTGAAGTTTGGCCTGATGGAATTTACTCTGAAGTTAATCAATGTGGCATTCTCCACCGTGCTTTTCATGTGGCTTTTCAAAGACGTTTGGAAGAGGAGGAGCGAAAGCGAAGGAACAAAGAGAGGAAATCTCCAAGAATCAACAATTTTCGACAAGATTACTGTTCTATTGAACTTCGTAATTGCTATTTCGTACCTTGGATATAGTTTCTATGAATTCTGGGGGCTCGAAACCATTCCAGTTGATTCTGTCTTCACATTCCTGACATGGCTGTTAGCTTGTGCTATTGCAGTTATTTCATCTGGGAGAAATCACAGAGAACAGAAAAGGTGGCCATTGGTGCTTATTATCTGGTGGTTCGTTTCATGCATCTTTGATATATTATTTGTTTCCGTCTACGTCCTTGACAAGTTTGAATACTTAGTATTGCCCAAAATTCTACCAAGAATCAACGTAGTTGATATTGCTTCTTTACCAATTTCAATTCTGCTCTCCTTCAATGCTTTTCCTAATCATTCTGCCAAGGAACATATTGATACTGAACGAACATTTCTTGAGAAAAACGTTGAATACCAGTCTGAACACCTCGATGCATTTTCCACTGCGGGGATTTGGAGCAAACTCACATTCATTTGGCTCAATCCTCTCTTTAAGATAGGTTATCTCGAAAAACTTAAACCGGAAAATGTACCTTCTATTCCAAAATCTGAAACTGCAGCTGAAGCTTTTTCTTCATTGGAAGAGTCTCTTCGCAACCAAAAGACACAGAAATCTTCATTGTTGAATGCCAAAATTCATGCCATCTGGAAACCTCTTGCTCTTAATGCAGCTTTTGCAGGTAAACACTTGCTTCTGTAAATTTTGCAAATAAGATGTTTCTATTCTTCTGGCCTGTTATCCGCTTCAGAAATTCATCCCGCTGCATATGTCAAGAAAGATTACATGCTGGCGAATTTAAGTTTTCTTCCTATAACTTTCATGTTTAAGAAAATGAGGGCAAAACGATAATTTGCAAAAATAAAAATAAAGAAACTTCTTCCTATATTACTGATTGAAATTTACTAATTGACATGCTACTACTGCTTTATGTTTCTAGGAGCCAATACACTTGCTTCATATGTTGGTCCCCTGCTGATCACGAGCTTCGTGAACCTTTTATCAACAAAAGGTGACGGTTCAAACCAGCACCAAGGACTGGTTCTTGCATTCATTTTCTTGCTCGCAAAGACAGTGGAATCAGTGTCCCAAAGACATTGGTATTTTGGTGCTCATCGTATTGGGATTCGACTTAGGGCAGCTCTCATGGTGCTGATTTACCGAAAGTCTTTGTCAATCAAGTTCGGTGGAATGAGCACTGGTAAAATCATCAATCTCATCAATGTGGATGTTGAAAAAATTGGAGATTTCTGTTGGTACATCCATGGAATTTGGTTGCTTCCAGTTCAGGTTCTTTTTGCCTTGATTATCTTGTACAGGAATCTTGGTGCTGCTCCTTCTTTGCTGCTTTTTTCACCACAATTTTGGTGATGATGAGCAACACCCCATTGGCCAATATGCAAGAGAGGCTTCATTCCAAGATAATGGAAGCTAAAGACTCGAGAATCAAAGCTACTTCAGAGACCTTGAAGAGCATGAGAGTCTTGAAACTTCATTCATGGGAGTCTACATTTTTTAGGAGGCTGATCCAACTTAGAGAAACTGAGAGAAGTTGGCTGAAGAAGTACCTTTATACATGCTCAGCTATTGCTTTTCTCTTCTGGGCTTCACCAACTTTAGTTTCAGTTGTGACCTTTGGCGTGTGCATCGTTTTGAAGACACCACTAACATCAGGGACAGTTCTCTCAGCTCTAGCAACTTTTCGGATTCTCCAAGAACCCATCTACAATCTACCAGAGCTAATCTCAATGATTGCACAAACAAAAGTTTCAGTTGATCGGATAGAGAACTTCATTATCGAGAATGATCAGAACCAGCCATTATGCTATGATGCTCCTAATCCATCTGGTCTAGCGGTCGAGATTGAAGCTGGAGAATATTCATGGGGAGCTAATAACTCAAAGAAGCCGACAATCAAGATCACTGACAGAATAAGAATCATGAAAGGTTACAAGGTTGTTATTTGTGGTTCTGTTGGATCAGGTAAGTCAAGTTTACTGTATAGTATACTTGGAGAAATTCCAAGGAGCTCTGGTTCAGGTATCAAGATCTTTGGAACAAAAGCTTTCGTCCCGCAAAGTGCTTGGATTCAGACAGGGACTATCAAAGACAATGTATTGTTTTGCATGGAAATGAAGAAAACTTTCTATGAGGAAGTTGTTAGAGGATGTGCTTTGGACCGGGATATTGAGATATGGCCCGATGGAGACCTAAGTATAGTGGGTGAAAGGGGAATGAATCTCAGTGGAGGACAAAAGCAGAGGATTCAACTGGCAAGGGCAATTTACAGTGACTCAGATGTACTTTTACTTGATGATCCATTCAGTGCAGTTGATGCACATACTGGAAGTCATATATTCAAGGCAAGAAACACCTAAACAATTTGCCTAAGATACTCAGTTTAGCTCCATATTTGTGTTTTCTGCTAGCAAAGCTAATTAGAGTTGCTTTTAAATGTCCATTTTGTTTTGCAGGAATGTTTGATGAAACTCTTAGGTAATAAGACTGTGATTTATGTAACACATCAGTTGGAATTTTTAGATGCTGCTGACCTTGTTTTGGTAAGTTGAGCACACAACAATCCTAAATGTTATTCATATTTTTACAAGATTACTTCTTATCTATGTGTTATGCATCATCTGGATATAGGTGGTGAAAGATGGCAGGATTGTTCAATCAGGAAAGTACCAAGATTTAATTGCTGATCCCAAAGGTGAACTTAATCAACAAATGGCAGCTCATACCAAAACTTTGAATCAAGTAACAAGTCCCCAGAAGTGTTATCCGATAGTCAAGGGCTACCATCAGGACAACCAACCTGAAGTCATTGAAGAAAAATATGAAGACTTCACCATGAGTTCCAGGCTTTCGGAGATCAGTCAGCAAGAAAACACAGAAACTGGCCGGGTTAAATGGCACGTTTATTCAACATTTATCACCTCAGCATACAAAGGAGCACTTATTCCTCTTATGCTTTTCTGTCAGATTCTCTTCCAGGGACTGCAGATAGCCAGCAATTATTGGATTGCTTGGGGAACAGATGAAGCAGGCAGGGTCGCAAGCAAGCAATTGATTGGCATTTTTGTTCTGTTGTCTGCTGGAAGCTCACTTTTTATATTGACAAGGGCACTTTTGCTGTCAACTTTGGCAATTGAGACTGCTCAGCGCCTCTTCCTTGGAATGACAAGGTCAATTTTTCATGCACCCTTGTCATTCTTCGACTCCACACCCTCGAGCAGAATCCTCAGTCGGGTAACTTTTACATTTTCAACTTCCTTGTCTACTATTGCCTTACGGTTTCAGCTAGCAATTATTCTGAATAGTTTCCATTGGTGATGTTTTAGTCTTCTACAGATCAAAGCATAGTGGACACCGATATTCCCTACAGATTAGCTGGACTGGCATTTGCCCTTATCCAGCTATTGAGTATTATCTTCATCATGTCCCAGGCCGCATGGCAGGTCTTCTTCCTCTTCCTTATTATCCTGGCTATTTCCATGTGGTATCAGGTAACTTGACTTCTTTATTAGAGTTGTAAGTTGGTCTCTTAAACCTCAATTTAAGAAAGTTGAAATCTGTTAGGGAAACATATTAGGGGAAGAGAGTTTAGTACGCCTAGACTTCAACTTCAGTGCTATCAAATGATTAAGGGAAATGGTCAATCATAGAAGATATTTACTTTTGTAGGCTTACTATATATCCACAGCCAGAGAACTAGCAAGGATGGTTGGCATTCAGAAAGCTCCAATCCTCCATCACTTTTCAGAGTCGGTTGCTGGGGCTGCGACAATTCGTTGCTTCAATCAAGAGAACCGCTTCTCAAAAAAGAATTTGGATCTCATTGATGATTATTCTCGTGTTGTCTTTTACAACTCATCCACAATGGAATGGCTTTGTCTTAGGATTAACTTCCTCTTCAACCTTGTTTTCTTTATTCTCCTTGTCATCTTGGTGACTATTCCACGGTCTGCAATCGACCCAAGTAAGTGCTCCTTCCAATATTTCTATTGCATGACGTGTGGGTACAACTTGCTTATACTGTCTGTGTTAGCAATACGAAGTAAATCACAAATTGTAATGGTCCTGATTCAATCAACCCAATTTATATCTGAAACTAGGAATAAAAGGAAGATTTTAGGAATGGTAATCTAAGAGAAGAAACTGTATTTATATGAAGTTCGTTTTTCAAAATATTCATTTTTCCAGTTTGCCTCTGCATGTGACTATCCTGCAGCCACAAGTAATGAAAATTCAGTTGAAATCTGCTCTCAACTTTTGGTTTCTTGCACCATTAGTTTTTGCGCTCTAAATTATGTAATTTATTGATCTGATCACAGGTTTGGCTGGGCTAGCAGCCACCTATGGTTTAAATCTAAATGTACTCCAAGCTTGGGTTATATGGAACCTCTGTAATGTTGAGAACAAGATGATATCTGTTGAGAGGATTCTTCAGTTCACTAATATACCTAGTGAAGCTCCATTAGTAAGTGAGAGTTGCCCACCCCATCCCGAGTGGCCAGCCCATGGAAGAATTGAAATTGAAAATCTCCAAGTGCAATACAGCCCTGCTCTTCCGAGAGTTCTTAAAGGAATCACCTGCACCTTTCCCGCTGCAAATAAAATTGGCATTGTAGGAAGAACAGGAAGTGGCAAGTCCACTTTGATCCAAGCTCTATTCAGGGTGGTGGAACCTTCAGATGGGCGGATTCTGATAGACGGACTCGATATCTGCAAGATTGGTTTACTAGATTTGAGATCTAAGTTAAGTATAATCCCACAGGATCCAATCTTGTTCCAGGGCACCGTAAGGAACAACATCGATCCATTACAACAGAGTTCTGATCAAGACATCTGGGAGGTAAGTTCTCAAGCAATTTTTACTGTAACAATTTGGAAGCATATGGATTCCAATTCTCACCATGACAAGCTGGTTCATCAGGTTTTGCACAAATGCCATCTAGCGGAGATAGTACAACAGGATCAAAGGCTTCTTGATGCACCAGGTATGCTTCCAAATCAATGGTGTAACTCCTTCCAACATCCTCACAATAAGGAAAAATGAGAGAGTTCATAGGAACACAAGCACAGGACAACGACTGAAGTAAGACGATCTTGAAATATTTTGATTATATACCAACATGGCAATTGAAACAGTGGCAGAAGACGGAGAAAATTGGAGTGTTGGGCAAAGGCAGCTGGTGTGCCTGGCCAGGGCATTGTTACAGAAAAGGAGAATTTTGGTACTGGACGAGGCCACAGCTTCAGTGGATACTGCAACAGATAATTTAATCCAGAAGACAATAAGAGAAGAAACAAGCAGATGCACAGTACTCACTGTGGCACATCGAATACCCACAGTCATTGACAATGACCTCGTTCTGGTTCTTGGGGAAGGTAAGAACAATTAATATGAAAACTCTTATGAGAAACGAATGAAAACAATTGCACGAACAAATGAAACAATTGCAGAAAAGAAAACTCTTATAAGAAATGTTGATTAAGTGGAGAAGAACCTTCAAAAACATACAAGGCTAAGGTTTATAATATGGTGAATTTTCTGTGATTATGTATGGAAGATCCCCTGTGGATATATCTAAGCTGTCTCAGAAATTTATGCACGGTAGGTGTGTTTTTGCAGTTCGCATTACTGGTTCACAGTTTATAAAATTTTGATGCAGCAGGCACAAGTTATTCGATTATGTGAATGCAAATTGAACAAATTATGCTTCACGTCGCTCTAATTACACAATGCATCAGTTTGAGTTCCTGTAACTGTTATGTTGGTTAATGCAGGTAAGATTATTGAGTATGACACTCCAGCTCAGTTGCTTGAGAATAATTCTTCAGCATTCTCAAATTTGGTCACAGAATTTTTGAAAAGATCATGCCAAGGGTAAAAATTATCCAGGTTTTGGCTGGAAATAGTGATAAACTAAGCAACCCCATCGTGTTGCTCGGGCAGCTCTTCAAGAAAAGCTACGCGTGAATTCAGACCAATGATCCAAAACGACAGTACGTGACATGAAATACTGATACAGATTCAGAATATCAGCGCCCTGAATGGCTGCAAATGGACCAAAAGCATATAAAGGATGAGTCAGCAGGATGCAAGAGTGCAGAGAAACTGTATGTAAAAGATGCACAGCTGTTAGGTCAATGCGTTTATAACTTACTCGTTCACATAACAATACGACTGATTATACTAGCCACTTTAGCTGTTTCCATGTATGATCAACAACTTTACTTGTGAATGCCGAAAGTTCTATACTGAGAAAATGTTAACATTGCAACATCTATGACAAATTTGGCCTCCAGAGTTGTCATTAAACTTAAACAGAATTCAAAGTGACTTCCGAAGACGCTACCTAATATGCTCATTCGATGCTGCTCGAACAATTCTCTCGAACTTGCTTTTCGGTTCAATCATTTCTTACTTCATTATCTTTCCATCTTTTAAAGGCAAAAAATAATTAGCTGGTAAAGAAAGTTACAGGCTAGAACAAGTGAACATTTGAAGCCATGATAGATGGTGTTAAGAGCTCTAGTACACGTCAAGAAACTGTCGGACTGCTCCTGAGATAGGACAACATAAGATTTAAGCTGGTCTGGAAACTCAAAGTTCAGTCTGATAACCTGGACTGACCTCAAAGTTCAGGGAGTTTTGTCCCACTCCCTGTGCCATTCTTTGTCCCACATTTTATTATATTGCTATTTCTCCTTCATAAACATCATATTTTAATTCTTTTTTGTTCCCTTGCTATCAAATGAAGGAGAATACTACTTTAACAAACTCAAAATTAAAATACACAAAAAATAAGATTTTATGAATTTTCTTATGTATTTTGAACTTTTATTATATCATGCTTTTTGAGATTTTATATTTATTTTTATTGTGTTGGTAGTTATTTGATAGCAAGGGAACAAAAAGAATTAAAATATGATATTTATGAAGGAGAAATAGCAATATAATAAAATAGAGACTCTCTCATAATGTCACTTAAGGGGAGTACTTAAGTTTTAGGGTAAATTACTTATAACACTCCTGTGGTTTTGGTTAATGCCAGATAATTCTCTTAAGATTTCAAAATAGCCACATAACATCATTGTGGTTTTATGTAAATTAGAAAATGAACGGAATTATGTAAATTAGAAAATGAATAGCAAAAGCACTCTAAAAGTGTGTGTGATAAAATTTTAATATCCATCTAACCCCCTTATGATCTATGTAAATGCCCACTTTATCCCTCTATGGTTTTACATTTATTCATGTAATCCCCCTGTATTTTTATAACCATTGTCTGATTTAGTATTTAAATAAAGGTATTATAGGTATTTCAACTAGCTAAGTTTTTACTTCACATAAAACTATAGGAGGGTAAACTAGACATTTTAAAACATTAGGGGGATCATGTATCAGTAGATAAAACTATAAGGGGGTTATATGTAATTTATCCTAATTTTTATCGGAAAACTACCAATCTAACATCCATTTAGTTTTTTCCAATTCTATGTTGCGGCTTGTACATTTATTTGCTTGATAATTTATCAAGTTCAGATGACCAGATGAAACAGAACACTAGTCGTAACAAGAAAGGGCTAAGATGACGCCACAAATGATGAATTAGCGGCAGTCAGCTGCTAGAAACAGAATTCTGTCTCTTGAAATTTGAACAATTTTGTCAAATGCTTCGGAACTTAAAGTTGTTCCATGAACAAAAAGACAAGCGGCTGAAATTTTCTACACATTATTTTAACGTTTGGCAACAATCAAAATCAAACTCAAAAGAAACAGAACTCTTGCATGGCATCTGCTTCAGTTTGGATCTGAGAAGAACTTGTTAATACTTGGCATAACCTCAGGGCGCCTGCCTCGCAGGAACTGTCTAAAACGATGTTGTGCGTAGTACTCTCCCTCCTCAAAGTTGTTAAGCACCCCTGCAGCTCTATTCTCTTTAGAAACCCTGAGATTGGGAATGTAGGTCAGACAATGTTTGATTAGCTTGTATCAGTTGCGTACTTGTTTAAGGAGGAAATCTGAAGAATGCTCCCCCGAGTCTTTGTATTCTCAATGCACATTTTTTAAATCCATGAGAACTAGATGCAGCATTTAATTGACAACATGAATGAACCCTTATCCTTAAAATGCTCCAATCCAAAATGCTCATTTTTTTTTTCTTGCCAAACAACTGGTATTCATTCGATCTTTGGGGGAAACAAGTTTTTTTTTTCTTTTTTTGAAAAAAAAAATTCAAGGAAAGGTACCTGACTTCAGGATTAGTACAGACGTTCCTCACAAGTTGCGTGGCGCACAGGCCCACAACGGCAGCAACGGGTGCCAGGAGTGGATATATCTGTTCAAATATAACATTAAAAAAAAAAAAGAAATTAATTCCAGCTCTTTCTGTTGCTATCATTCCCAATGCATAGAAATATTGATAATTTTGAAACTGATTTTCTAGTATTTTAAGGAAGGAACTACCGGCAAGAAATCAAGATTTGGTTAAACCAAGCAAACACAACGTAACAATGATGGTTTAACAGTTTTTCCTTTTCTTTTTAGTCTCAACAATAGAAACAGATAATTGAAGAACGATGAATGATGGTTACCTCAGGCTTAATCCATCTGGAATAACCACCCATGTTTGGAGCTGCTGCTGCTGCTAAGGATGAGAAAACAAGCACAGCAAAATTTCCTCCTTCGTCCTCAAGCTAGCCCGAAGGAGAAAAAAAAACAAAAACGAAGAAAGCGGGTCTCTTCCCCAACCCTAGACAAACTCCTAGGAGAACCAACTCCCAAAATGCCGTAACCGATGATATAGACCATTGCACAAGGCACGTCACTGAAGCCCCGAGAATGTAGGAGATATTTGTGTACCAAAGGGCATGCAAATTTTAGGCCAGGCATTGTAGCTTTGCGGTCCCATTAGTCAAATTTAGGGACATGGGATTTTTCGATATTGATAATCACCACGTCCGGTTCCAAAAATTTGTCCCCAGTTATCATATTACTAGCATTTTGACCGTGCATATGTTTTAAGCAAAAAAACTAATAACATTTTGTAAAAATATGGAAGAAAAAAACTAAAAGTTGAAAAAATATGATTTTGGTGTACATTTCTATCAAAATATTTAATAATAGATAAAAGCAAAGTAAATTTTTGAATGTGTTAATCTATTTTTCAATATTAGGTTAATTTTCCTACATAGGCATTATGATTATAGTTAGAAAAAAAGCATGATACTAAAAATAAGTTAACATACTCGAATAAAATTTTGATCCACCAATATAAGTGCGTATTTTCCTTCAAATTCCAAATTTCCATATTATACCTTTAGAAATGTCAAACTACTTGAACAACCAATGGAACTTAATTATTTTAAACAAAAAAATTAGAATAAAAGTTGCTAAAAAAATATTAAAACTTTTTAATTGAAAACATTACATATTTGGACATTTACAATATACTCTTATATGCTCATGAGAAATTTTTGGTGGTTGCAACTCATATATTGTAAAAATAAAGTTAAAAAAATGTATTTACTTACAACTTAATCAAATACTAAATAAGTTAAAACTGTTAGATCAGGGGTAGTAATATGTCGGTTACAATTGCTTTATAATTATTATAAACATATTTTTTTGGGCAAAATAATTTTTTTTATCTTTCATTTGCAAGTCAATATTGCATCCAAAAAAGCAAAAGAAAAACTACAATCTCTAATTTTTACATTCAAGAAGTTGTATTACTGTATTGCATATTTGTGTATAAAGAAGGAAGAAAAAGAAAATAAGTGGGAAAAAGTAATTAATACACACTGCTAGTCAGAATCCATTTGTTTTTCTTTTTTTCAGACTCTTCTTATAGTATACTTACTATTTTTTTTAATTGTATAAGTACTGAACCAAATATCTCTCATTTACACTCCATCCCTCCCAGTATGCATGCTATTGTAAGTAAAATACTTAACAAAAATTCTGGAATTTAGTCATTAAAAAAATATGATATTTGAAAAGACTCATAAATTATGCATTACCTCATGTAACCATTCCTTTGATCTTATTCTATCACTTTGTTTTCACAATATCGATTACATGATAATATAAAGGTAAAAATCAAGTTTGTGTTTGTTATTTTAATATTTTTCTTTTTTTTTCATTGAAAGACGTATGCATAAAAAAGAGATTTAAAAATCAAGAGAAGAGATACGTGTATTTATTTATAGCAAATATATTGAGAAAAATAAAGAAATTTGCTTGGTATGTCCTAATGTACAAGTAAGAATAAAAGTTTATCATATTTTGTTTACATTATGATTCTTTATTTAAATCATTAGATACCTACCTTTTATATTATATTATGGACAGACTATAAATAATTTAGTTCATGTGCCTAAATTGAAAGACTAATTTATTGTTATTTTTATTCAAATTTTATTTTTAGATTCTTTCAATCTAAATGATTTGAATTATAGTGGTTACTTTATTAATTAAAGTTTATAAATTTTATAGGTTTTCATATTGTGCTTTATGTTGGATAGTGTTTACATATTTATGTTGAGTTCATCAAAAGAAGGATTGAAATATTAATGATGTTTCCTTCTCGAAATTGATATTCCTTATAATTTTGGTGATTTATTGTTCTAATTATATTATTGACAAAATTGAAGGATTTAAAATGTCGTTGTTTCCTTTTTCAACATAGTAACTTATATCCTTTACAATTTTAGTCATGTATAAATTTGGTAGGTTCTTTAAATTGAGATAGCATGTTAGGAGTTTTTAATGTGTTGATTTTAGAAAATGATGCTAATTGATAGATGTACATAGCAAGTATGTAATGGAAGCATTTAATATAGTTTTTTGTAATTAAAATAAATCAAAATTGTAAGAAAAAAATGATAGGAAGTTGGAAGCTCTCTAAGAGATGGAATCTAAAAGTTGTTTTCAAATATATATATATATATATATATATAGATAGATAGATACCTTGGGGCGCTCTATGGTTTCATGGGTAAACTATTTATAACACCCTTATAATTTTACATAATGTCAGATGATCCTCCTAAAGTTTAAAAATAGCCACCTAATGCTTTGTAATTTTATATAAAGTGAAAAGTTGATGAAATGCAAAATTAGTTGCATTTATATTAAACGTGCTCTAAAAGCGTGTGATAAAATTTTTATAACCCTTTAAGATTCATATAATTACCCATATCACCCTTTGTAATTTTTACAATTATTCACTTAATTCCCTTGTACTATATATATGATGGTTAAGCTATTGATTAATTTAACATTTAAGTAAAAGCACTATTGTTACTTCAATTAACATCATCATATGTTATTTTTCATCAAATTTTCACTTTATATAAAACTATAGAGGATAAAGTGAATATTTTAAAATATTAGGAGAGTCATGTGATAATAGACAAAACTATAGGGAGTTATATATAATTTACCTTAGTTTCATGAACGGTTTTTCCCTTCCAATCAAAACTCAGTTGATCCTTGAAAGAAAAATGGCGGGCCGGCACCTCCAACTACGCGTTTTAGCGAGAAGTAAGATTTTTGGGGCACAAGGTCCATCACAGGGTGTCGTGGTGTAGTTGGTTATCACGTCAGTCTAACACGCTGAAGGTCTCCGGTTCAAGTCCGGGCGACGCCATTTAATTTTGTCCCTCTTTATTGGGCCTTTTCTCTTTTCTTCTCTGGGTAAGCCTTTGTTTTCAGTTTTGTCGATTTATATGCTGTCTTGAAGCGCACATGACAGGGATATTGCATAGTGGCTGACGTAAAACGCCACGCTTGGGTTGGGTCCGTCTTAAGTATCTCCGGATCGGGAGGTCAGTGTAACGCCTTTCTGCTAAAACAAAATTTGCCAAATTAACAACCACTAGTTTTAGATTCTACCCAAACAAAAACTACTAGTTCCAATTCCAGACCCAAAAAGATGACGATGATAATAATATAATAGAGCACTCCTAGCTGGTCTGCTACTGATTACTTTCCAAATTCTTTTTTTTTTATTATCGATAATCCACCATTCGCAATATGTAAGATTTAAGTAAATGTATGTATGACCTTTTGCTTGTGCATAAATAAAGGGACGAAAGAGCTACCAAAAGATCAGCAATCAATTGTTAGATGTTGAAGAGCAGTCACCCCACTAATCAAGCGCATCCAAAGTTGAGCCCATCACCCTCCTGCAGAATTTTGAGAATCCAATGAATTTTCAATACGCGAAACAACATCTTTTTTTTTTCTTTTTTTTCTTCTTGCTCACAAAAAGTGCAAAACAATTGCTGCTCATGAACATCCATGATTCATCATTTTGACTCTGATAGTGTTTTTTTTTTTTTTTTGAGTTCAAACGGCCGAAAAGAATTATTATAGGATTAATGCTCTTTACTTAATGCCCCATTTGATAATCAATTGAATATTTAAATTTAAGATATTCAGATCTTAACACATTCAAACCCGTTTAATAAAAAAAAATAAAACATCTGAAGTAAATAAGTAACGCCAAATTTTCTAAATAAAATTTGCTTTCAAAATTAAGTAATAAAGTATTCATTTATCAGTTATTGTAATATACATACAAACGCATTAATACTTAATAATTTAATCATTCAAAATGATTCAAAATTCAAAATTCAAATTTTAGATTTTAGTTTTCAGATGCAAATGCATCTTAAGCACCGACAAGGGTTCATCATTTCCATTATTGTGAGAGTGCCACTCTTGCCTTGACACAATAATAATTCATTGAATAACCAAGAGTAGTATAGTGCTATAGCTGACTTTCATGCGAGGTCAACCATATGCCATGATTGTTGTCGTTGGCAAAAAAATAAAAATAAAAATAAAAATAAAGAAATGGTATGTTCTCGTTCCTGTAGGCCTGCAAAAGAAGTATTGTCTTTCATTTCATTCAGTTAAATGAACATGAAAAATCATCTATTTTTTTCATCATAAATTAATTAATAGAGGATTGCAAAACCATCTGATATCTGATCATGGAGTTAAATTCACGAGCCGCAGCTCACGAGAAGCTTCAAGCCTCACCTAGAAAACAATTAATAAAGGGCATCACCGTTGAAAAGCACTATTCCCCACACCAAAAAAAAAAAAAAAAAAAAACGGCGACGAATTACTCATGAAAATTGTTTGGCTCTGGTGCATTGTAAGTTGCAACGGATGAGATGACCCACTACTGCACAAATCGGTCAGATCATCACAAAGTCCAACTCAAAATTAGAAAAGTCTCGCCCTACAAACCAAACCACCACAAAGATAAAGGAAGAAGCGAAGACAACAACGACACCCTAACCAGACCAAACAAAGAGAGAAACCTCACGACACGTCCAGAATCAACTCAAGTGACTTGCCAAAATAAAGCCAAAAAAAAAAAATATCAAGTTTGAAAACTTGTCAAAAAGATAAATAATGAAGTCAGAAAAGGGAAATTCAAATTTAAGAAGAAAAGGAAAATACTTTTTAGTCTCTGACGATTCCTCTTGTTCAATAGTGTAATGGTTTTGAACAGCGGAATGATCAAACACAATGGCTGCCTTCCACCGTTTGATTATCGAATTATGCCCCGAATATTCCAATCACACCACAGTCTTTGCAGTCTCCATTCACATACCTAACTCCCATATTGCAAGAAAATACAATTCTCACTTTTTACTTATCCCCCCCCCCCCCCCAGGCCCAAAAAAAAAAAAAAAAAAAAAAAACCCTACATGGAAACTCATTAACGGTAGTTCTACTCGAAATTCCTAAATCCCACTTACTTAAGAAAAAAAAAAGAAAGAAAAAGGAAAGAAAAGAGAACTTGATACCCGAGAAAAATAAATGATTACTTTAAGTTCATAATCATTGCTCTAATAAAGGATTGAATCAGTTACTACTAATTATATATTTATTTTAACTTTCTATACAAATTACCCTCATTGTCGTAAAATGGAAGATATATATATAAAGCCTGGAAGGGCTAAAAGGCCGAGATGGAGTATAAAATACAAAACCACCTTGAACTATGGACACAAATCAGCCGACTCATCCGGATTTACCACAGTAAACATCAGTAGTTTAAACTAATAACACCGTTAGCATTTCCCCATTTCCCAAATCCTCAAAACAGTCTGGAACGTTCTTTGTTGTTTACACTCTTCTATTTTTCCATTTCCAACCCCCCTTCTTCTCGAGAATAATTTCCTTTTGGTACTAGTAGTCTTGGATTCTTTTCTTTTTCTCCAAGGCAATATACAGAGAAAACCGCTCACGGGAATAAGCCCAATGCCCACCGCTTTCTGATTGGAAAAACCGTCCTCTGCCTCTCTTTTAAGTAGTCCCATTTTCCTATTCTCTTATCTCACTCTCAATCAATTATTCTCTCTCCTCCTCGCCCTTTCTCTGCTGTCCATACTTCTCTCTAAAACCCTCTTGTTGAACCTCGAGCTAGACAACATCCATGGGGAAGATTAAGATCGGAATCAATGGTTTGCATTCTTGCTTCTCCCCAGGCTTTTTTTTCCCTTTTTATTTTGTTTTTGTTGATGAGTTCTGCTCGTTTCGTGTCAAAGTTGAGATCTTTGATGTCTTCTTTTGTAATTTTTTATGGGATTTTGTCGAACAGGCTTTGGAAGGATCGGACGTTTGGTTGCAAGAGTTATCTTGCAGAGGGATGATGCGGAACTTGTTGCTATAAATGATCCATTTATCACCACTGATTACATGGTAAGGTTCAACTACTACTTGTTATTGCAGTTAATCATGAGTCAAGACTGAATTTTTACGTGATTCTCCTTTAGGAATTACGAGATCCGTAAAAGTTCGTCGCTTTTACAGTAAAAAAGGTGTAGCTGTTGATCAAGCTATGTTTAGCTCTTTAGTCATGTGCTTTTCTCATTTCTGTGGTTTTTTTGTCATGCCCAAATTGTAGACATACATGTTCAAGTATGACACTGTCCATGGACACTGGAAACATAATGAGGTTAAGGTTAAGGATGAAAAGACCCTTCTTTTCGGTGAAACGCCAGTTAAAGTCTTTGGAGTCAGGTATTTTATTTGCTGAACTTAGCTTTGTCTGTGTAACTTGGTCGAATTTTTTTCTCCAAAAAGGTTATTCATTAACTGGTTTTCTGGTGTGTGTTCAGGAACCCCGAAGAGATCCCTTGGGGTGAAACTGGAGCAGAGTTTGTGGTGGAGTCTACTGGAGTATTTACAGACAAGGAAAAGGCTGCTGCTCACTTGAAGGTTTGATTTCCTCTTCAATTCCATAGACTTGTTGATTTTGAACAGGATGTTGGAATCATCCCTCTGTGTTTTCTAGACCTCCCAAAAAAAAAACTTTTAACAATTTTATGTGATGTTGTGCTTCTTGAAATTCTATCGTGTTTTTGACTTCATCACTTGTATGTTATCCCTGAAATTGGCAAAATGAGTAGATCTATGGGATAAGAGGACCAGATATTCTGTCATTGAATTTTCAAGATGTGTGTTGTATGGGACCCAGTGATCAAGAGCTTTTTTGCAAGTAGAGCTGACAGTTAAGCATCTTATGTCGTAATTGATGTCAATAGGGCGGTGCAAAGAAGGTTGTTATTTCTGCTCCTAGCAAGGATGCGCCCATGTTTGTTGTTGGTGTCAATGAGAAAGAATACAAGGCTGAGTTAAACGTTGTGTCCAATGCCAGTTGCACTACGAACTGTCTTGCCCCCTTGGCTAAGGTCAGTTTGTATTAATTTCTGTCTGTTCTAGTACTTGTCTATGTTAGTGAGCTTTTACCATTTTCTCATGCTTTTTTCTTTTGCTAACTCTTGCAGGTCATTAACGATAGGTTTGGCATTGTTGAGGGCCTTATGACCACTGTGCACTCTATTACTGGTAAGTGGTAGCTGGAAGTTTGCATATATATGTCCATTATATAGTGGCTATGCGCTGCAAATGTCTAATTCTTTTGCCTGTGATCTTTGATATCTAGCCACGCAGAAGACTGTTGATGGTCCTTCGAGCAAGGACTGGAGAGGGGGAAGAGCTGCTTCATATAACATTATTCCCAGTAGCACTGGAGCTGCCAAGGTAATAAATGAGTTGCTACTGCGGTTAATGTGCATGTTTTCTGAAACTTGTTGGTAGTATTGGACAGCTGCTGGTTTTTTTATTATGGAAGTGGTTACGTTTTACTGGGCTTTGACTCTTAGTGTTGGTATTTCGGCATTCTGAAGCATCTCTCTTTTTTTTAAATAAATTTTTAAAACCCCCTTCTCACAATTGTTTAGGCTGTTGGGAAAGTTCTTCCAGCTCTCAATGGTAAATTGACTGGAATGTCATTCCGAGTTCCAACAGTAGATGTTTCAGTTGTGGATCTGACTGTTAGATTAGAGAAAGCTGCTACCTATGAGCAGATCAAAGCTGTTGTCAAGTAAGTTAAT
The DNA here is from genome assembly GCA_013103745.1 of Gardenia jasminoides. Taxonomy (NCBI): domain Eukaryota; kingdom Viridiplantae; phylum Streptophyta; class Magnoliopsida; order Gentianales; family Rubiaceae; genus Gardenia; species Gardenia jasminoides. The sequence goes on from CM023105.1 coordinate 43,463,075, forward strand.
TTGGTTATTCTTATCGACCATTTGAGAATATTTCTGTTTGTCAACTTGTCTAGAGCTTGTCAAAAGTTAGGGCTCGGTGATTGTGCAATTTAAGACAAGCTGTTCGTACTGTTATTGAATTTGGTTCTCAGGGAGGAGTCTGAGGGCAGTCTCAAGGGAATTATAGGATATACTGAAGAGGATGTGGTATCGACAGATTTTATTGGTGACAGCAGGTGAGACTTGTCGCACTGAGATCAATGGCTTGTACCTTTTTTGCTTCCTTTGTCTGATGTACAATTCACTGCCCACAGGTCAAGCATATTTGATGCCAAGGCTGGGATTGCTTTGAATGAGAAGTTTGTGAAACTGGTGGCCTGGTACGATAACGAATTGGGTTACAGGTGAGGTTCCGTTCCGTTCCTGATGATGTTTATTCTTAGTTTTGTTGATTGTGTGCATCTGCTAACAACAAAAAAAAAGTTGTTGCTGCCTGTTGTATTAAGATATGCATTATTTTTCTTGCAGTACTCGCGTGGTTGATTTGATTGTCCACATGGCTTCTGTTAAAGCTTGAGGCTTCCAATGAGATTGTGAAAGTGCAGCACTTCATGGTTCTAAGTCAAGACCTAGGATTTGCTCTCGCCTGTCGAGTTTCTTGCAGTTTTTCCTACTTTCTGTGGAATAAGAGTTTCTTAAGTTGACGTAATAGATCTTTTTTTTCCCTGTTCCCTTTTCTTCACCATGTGAATCATGGATGTGTTTATCACTTTTGAAGTGCTGAGATTTGGAAACTATTTTGGGAATTAGTAGATTTGGAATAAAGAGGTCCTTTTCTTGGTTTTCATTGTGGATAGCTACTAGCATTCTATTGTGTTCGCATGGGCTCTTATTTGGTAGTCGAAACTGTAGAATCATCAGGTCGCAAGATTCTATTAACCGAAGTACCAAAGAATGCAAAAACACCAATCTTCTGGTGGAACGGAACGATATGAAGGGAGAGAGTCTTGAACAGACAAGACAGAAGCTTACTTTTGTCCAGGGATTGATTCACTCACCCTCTTGTGGTTGTTCTATTATTCTCTGAATCCACTGTTGACGGGAAAGAGGATAAGACAGCTAGATTGAGAAACTCCACAGGAAAGAAAGCTGGTGAGTGAGTGTGGCATGGGTAGCGGCTCATACTGGTCCTTGTATTAGGCGGCCTCCCTTTGCATTATTGTGCGTGTGTGGGTTAGCTGTCCAAGAAAACTGAAAAGGGCCACTCCGATAATGCTGAGGCAGAGGGGCCCGAACTCGAATAACTTATCCGACTGGCGTGTTAGTAACTTTTGGGCTTTTCGAATAACCCAGATGTTTCCAGACAGAAGTAAGTGTGCGTATTAATAGGCCAATGGCTATGCTTCCATTTTCCGATGCTCCGCTGGTTCTTTCAGTGGACAGACACGCTTGGCCACGGAAGTATTCGTTATGCTCTTCATTGGACGCGTAGCAGAGAGCTCTCTCATTTCCGGCTATTCTGGTTATTTTCGACTTTGTGCCAGAAGAAGCTAAGAGATGTTATCCTCAAAATTGGGGTGTGCAGTCGCGACATGCAAAGTGAATTTATAGAGTACTGTCTGTGCCTGTTGTCTCATCTCCAGCAAAGTCCAAAAGGAGTTTATTTAGTTTTCCCAACTACAGAATACCATAATAGGGTCTTGTTGGGCAAATAGGCTAGTTTTGCTTAAACCTTGGGTTTTCCCTACTTTAGTTATAAGAGTCCTTTAAAAACACTTTTAAGTTTTTAGCATACACATTCTAAAAATTTAAAAATACACATACAAGAAGAATCTTTTTTCCCACCTTTTTTCCTCCTCCTCCTCCACTCCCCACCACCACTGTCACCTGTCCTGGGTGTAGGACTGTTGTCAGCTGCCATTGCCAGTGATAGAGCCTTTTGTTTTCATTTTTTTTTTCCTTTCGCCTCTTTTCTTTATTCTTTCCCCTCTCCTCCTCTTCTCTCCATTCCTTTCCCCTCCCTCACAACCTCTGGTCGAAGTGACTGGAGGTCACGGGGAGGCAAGAGGGGAAGACGATAGGGAGGGAGGAGGAACGGGGAAGAGGGGCAAGAAAAGGGGGAGAGAGAAAAAGTAGGGGAAAAAAAAAAAGAACTTGCAAGCAATTGGTGGAGACCAGTGTTGGCTGCCAGCAGGTGGGGGAGAGAGGATGATAAGCAATGGTGGGCTGGGAAGAAGAAGAGAGGAAAGAAAAGGAAAAGGGGGGAAAAAAAAAAGAAGGAAAGTTTGTACATACTTAAAAATTTTTTCTATAAATTTTATAATAAATTATAGTAAAGTTTTAGACACACAGCCAAAAAAGTCACTTGCCAAATAGGTCCTAGGTTGCTGAATTCGCTTTGAAATTGGAAAGTTGCACGGATGCGTATATTCTTAACACCATCAAGTATTTATTCTCTCAAATGTGCCTTGTTCATGCTAAGCACAAACTGATAAAAAGCTTTCCAACTTTCCTTCAAATGCCGTAAACAAAGCTTGTCCTTTTCATATCGTGAATCTAAGTTGAATATCTTGTAGAAGACTCATCAAGCCTTTGCAAGGTTATTGAGAGCTTCAAACACTTCAGCACTTAGCTTTTCTGAATGAAAGTACGTATCTATGTGGAATGATTTATATAGAGTGATGATAATTGGCTCTCAATGAGTATTAATGTAACTCCATCTCCTTTATGATTTTCTTTTTATTCCTTTTTGGGGGTGGAAAGAACATGAAGAGAATAGAGTGGCAGCAACAATAAATGATGTGCCAATGTCTTAACAGAAGAAAGGAGAGTATTTTTGGTTTGGAGGTTTAGTGCAACATTAACCTGGCTTAACAGTACGGGCGGCATTTTTTTCTTGTTAGTGTAGGTGCTCTGAGGAAGTCACCAACCCGTCCTCAGCCCAACTGCAGAAGAAAATTAGAGTCCGTAAAACTTAGGCCCCAAGGATTAGCCTGCTGCTCCAATACCAGAAACCCAACCCATCCTCAGCCCAACTACGGGTGGGATTTTTTTTTTTTTTTTTTAATTGAAGCCGCAAAACTATCACGCCTTCACCTGCTTAAAAATCATCACACGCCTTCGCCTACATGACACCATAATGCACGCTTTCATTCCCCAGCCAAGCATGCTGGTGGGTTCTAAAGCAACGGGCTCGAACCCCTCTCTCCCTCCGCATCGTCGAAACAAGATTGTGTAGGAGTGGATTCTTGGAAGAAGGAGGGAGACGGCAAAGCTTCAGTCAGCAGGGTGCAGGGTTCATTAATTGAGTACGTACTACGTAGTAGTGGGTAGTCTAGTGTGATTTCAGTCGGAGCTAGCTGCTTCTTCATGCATGTGATCATGGCATCGATAAGAGGAGTGGGAGTGAATATTTCAAGATCCTCCCGATCCAATGTTTGTTAAAAGAACCAAAAGAATAGCCTACAGTGGCTGTCGGTGTGCGATCGCATAGAACAAATGATTTGATGTAATTAGAGCTCCCCCTCGTGACCATCACAAATTGCCATGTGCAGAAGCAACTGGGCACCTTTCTGTGCCCGTCTCTTTAATCTCCCTTTTGTGTACGCCACTGCAGAATTAGGGAATTGATGTTCACACTCCTTATTTAGCCTCTGTCACTCTAATTTACTTATTGAGAATATGGTCTCCAAAGAGCGCTAGAAACTAATTGAGGAGTGCAAATATCATTTCTCTAGAATTATTAATATGATCCATGAGAGAAAGACTATACCCTTTAGCTAGCCACCAGAACAATAAACACTATAGTAAAACACTATACCCACGGCACTAACAGCTCTAATAGGGAAATTTTCTAAGTCTGTCCTTTTTGGGACCTCATGATTGGTCCTTTTCTTGCAATCATACCCTACGCATCAATGATGAAATTATGATGGCCATCCTGTTTCACAATTAATTCATCATTGCGGGAACTGAGAAATCAATCACAAGAAGAACAGTTAAATTTGCTGTAAGTTGTTGCAAGAAATTTGGCTTTGCCATTTACACATGAAGTTATCCTGTTAGATGAAATACCTCAGCCATGGATACATATTACATTACATCTGGACTATTTACATGTTAGTGGCCAGCATTGCTTGGTGGAGTTAGGTGGGAAGTGGGAAGGATCCAAAGGATCGGTGGTTTGTCAAGTCGATGATGATATGCAATGGGCCAACGTGCATCGGTCTGTAGAGTTAATTAAAATATACTGCTGCTGCTGCTAAATAAGAGATGCTACTGCTAATAAGTTTAGTAAAAGAAAAATCGGACGCAGCGGAAGAGCTGTTGAAGTTTGATAGACCAAGACAAGAGAAGATAATCACAGTATATCTAATCAGCCGATGGAATAGAAAGAATAAATAAGTTGTGGAACCTTTGATTCGTATGAAAAATGAGACGAAATTCAGTCCAAAAACAATCCGATTGGTTAATCATAATAAGAACAGCACAAGGAACTAGAAGGCTTGGAGGAATTAGAAAATTCTTTAATATTCTAATGTTAATTTCTAAACACATCCCAATTCTATATTTCCTAAAAAACTAACCTTAGCACCAGTTCTAATCTAGAAATCAAATAACAAATCAACTTCTAAAACAATTAAATTAGCTTGGATTTAATTTTTTTTTTTTTGGGTCAACAAAAAGTGTTATTTTTTTCTTTTTGTTTTATTCTTTTTCCCCATCATATTTTTGGTATTACGGAGTGAAACTGTTATCTGGGCTGCCAATTGATGTGCCAGATTTTAACAAATACGCCTGACAGCTGCCAGCATTGCAATAATACACGCGGAATTAAAATGTTAGGCAATGCAGCACATCAGCCGCCCAGAGTTGACAAATCACAACATTAATTTGATGTGTGAATTCACTTCATTTTGTAGAGAAAATCCTTGCGTTGAGGTAGCAGATCAGAAAACCAATCACCATTCATCAATGCTACTGCAGTGAGTATCAATTTTACGCTTTAAAAATATTCATCTCCTCTTGTGGCAAGTAATGAGTGTCAATTTTACACTCTAAAGTATTCATCTCTTAACTCATAAATTTAGTCGATATATGCTAACATACCCTCATTGGCACTTAAAAATGTACCATATATCAAAACATCTATGCATAATCTTACTTTAATTGCAACAAGCAATGCACATTGCCGCACTAGAATGTGAAAGAGAGGGCGTTTCCATTACATTTGTTGGGAAATTTTTGAGATAAAAGATAGTTAAAGAATATATTAAAACATATTTACAAAAAAAAAAAATGGAAAAATTTTCTCCAAAACATAGTAACCCAAATAAATTCTATGATTAACATCATACATCTTTTTTATTAAGTAACGAGCAAAAAACTATGGTCAAATAAAGAACGAGCCTGATAATATAATCCATGTCACCATCAACAAAGGTTGACTTGCTATCTAGCTTAGGGGCCTCAACCGCTTGAAATCCTGGTCAAGTTCTCAACAGTTATCTGAGCCTTTCCCTCCCTGTTCATGTCACAAGTAACAGCCAGAAGGCTGAGAGCGTGGGGATCAGAGTTTTTGCCAAACGGAAATCAAGAAGCTGTTCACTTTTACCGGCAGAAAGCACACACAAACATACATGCTATTCAGTGTGCTGCATATTTAAAGAGATGCAATCTTGAAAACATCTTGATGGGGAGGGGGACCTATCTAATTTTCACTGATTTTCTTTGTCCACAGAAATAATAAAACCCCGTCAAATATCTATCCCCAAACCAACGTGTGGTCTTTTCTTTTGTTCTCATCTATATGATCTATATAGACTGTTGCATAAAGCTGGAATCTTTTTCGCTCCAAAGTCCTAACCTTTCCCTCGTTTTCCCTCTTTCTGACTGGGCATCACCTTCCCCTGTCTTTTTCTTCTGTTCTTGGCTTTTAGTACGTGTAGTACATACTAATTAGACGGCTTGTGAAATTCTGTGTGATTCCTCGCTTTTTCAAGTAATTTAGTACGATTGTCCCATACCTTTTTATCTCTCCACATAAATTTACTCGGTTGAACTCTTCCATAAGAGTTCATCTTGAATCTTGCAAGTTATTCTGTTTAGATTCTTCAAATTTTGTGCATTTCATTGGTTACATCGCTTTCCCTCAGATATTCTCTATCATCCATTAGTCATTGGTGGACATTATCTTAGCAAAATCTTAGCTTTTTTTTTTTTTTTTGGCCCTTTCCGTTTCCCCCCGAATTCAAGACTATATGTTTAATCATATGCTGTGAATTTTCTTTCTTTTTTGATGCAATGCCTCCTACATACTTCCCCTTGAGGTGGGAGAGCACTGGAGATCAGTGGTGGTTTGCATCCCCGATTGACTGGGCAGCTGCCAATGGTCACTATGATCTGGTCAGGGAGCTCCTTCATCTAGACACCAATCTACTGATCAAACTCACATCTCTTCGTAGAATTCGCCGCCTCGAAACTGTGTGGGATGACGAGGAACAATTTGACGATGTTGCCAAATGTAGGTCCCAAATTGCTAGACAACTCCTGCTCGAGTGTGAAATCAAGAAAGGCCAAAATTCCCTGATCAGAGCTGGCTATGGTGGTTGGCTTCTTTACACTGCCGCCTCAGCTGGAGATACTGGATTTGTCAAAGAATTGTTGAATAGAGATCCCTTTTTGGTGTTTGGAGAAGGAGAATTTGGTGTTACTGATATACTCTATGCTGCCGCCAGGAGTAAGAACTCGGAGGTTTTTAGGCTACTGTTGGATTATTCTCTCTCGCGAAGGGATTCTGTAAATGGTGGACAGGAAGTGGAGGTGCAGCCACAAGAAGTTTCACCTGTTTTCAAGTGGGAAATGATGAATAGGGCCGTTCATTCTGCTGCAAGAGGAGGCAATGTGGAGATGTTAAAAGAACTTCTTGCGGATTGTTCAGATGTTTTGGCTTACAGAGATGCTCAGGGGTCAACTGTCCTGCATACAGCCTCTGGCAGAGGCCAAGTTGAGGTCAGTTCGTTTATTATGTCTTCCGTCTATATTCTTGTTTCTGAAACTGTTGCTATCTTCGTGCTTCTTATTTCGTATCTGTTTCTTGATGCTACTGAGTCCCCAAAATAGGTTATGATTACCATATCTTATAATGTGATCTCCAATTTGGTCAAGGAGTCTAATGCTATAACCGTCTGGATTTGACGACGGTGCTCATCTGAAGCTTCTAACAAGCAAAATCAATGCAGAAACTTGTTGCCATACATGGCGCTTCTATTTTGTCAATGTAGTGATAGTGGAGACTGGAGAGGGCATAAGATGTCTTTAAAGGAAACCATTTTCAATTCGAAGAAACTGACTGCACCTTCCAAATGTAAAGCGGGCTTTACCCCTCCTTTTGACTTTTCCCTTGAATGCAGAAATCTTTGCTGGCTTCAAGTTTACCTCGGAAGTATATTTAAAGAATTAAGGTTTGTGAACAGACTGATGGCTTCACGTAACCAATTGTAGTGATGTGGATAAACGCTAATGTTTCACCCTAGTAGTTTCTTTTTACCTTTTCTAAGGATGATACGTGTGTAGTGGAAGGTGGATTAAGCATGGCACAAGTGCCCAATTCGTGTAGCAGAGTGGTTCATAGTAAAAAATTGATTGAGAGTGGTGATTTCTTACCCTACATATCAATTTGGTTAAGCCTTTTGGGGGAGCCATCTGTCTACTGATAGATGTCCTGTGACTTTGAGCAGTATGCTTCATTTTGTGGCATGATCTCAGATTTAATAAGTAATTCAATTTCTTTGCGAGAGAGTTGAATAGGGTTGTGGTGCTCCCTCTCTGCCATTCGCTGATATGACAAATTTAGTTAGAATTCCTATCAAATGCATTGGTGAAGTCTTTGATAAAACTAGGCTTGGGTTCCTTTGCAATCTAAGTAATTATGTCAAGGCAAAATGAGGCCAGAAGCAAATAGATTTCTTTAAGCATTTTATATTTCTGCTGCGACCCATAAATATCCTTCTTTTTCCTTTCTCTGTCTTCTTGCTCTACTCATGATTGCAAAGTGCTACTACAGCTTATGACGTCATAGTTTCTGATGAAGAGAAAAACATAAAACCCTGCTACATTTATTTTCTCCTTGGTAGAATCATAGAATGTTGCCGCTTATGAGACATGTATGTAGGATAGAAGGTACCAATGGACTGGCAAGTGATGTGCCAATTTGAGCTGTATTATGATGAATCTTATTTCAGCTTCTTGCACCTTTTATGTTATCACATGAAAAGCAAGCATTAACAGCGTTAAAGGCCTATATGGATATTGTAAATTCTGGGCTTAAACCTTTCTGTTAATCTGCAAGTTAAATGGTCTCAAGATGCAAGTTGTTGAGATTAGTTGTTCTTTTCGCATAATGCAGTTGGTTAAAAGTATACTAGCATCATATGATATGATCAAGTCCACTGATAATCAAGGGAACACTGCGCTAAATGTGGCTGCCTACAGGGGTCATTTAGCTGTTGTGGAGGTTCTTATATCTTCATCTCCCTCAACCAGCTCAATGAGGAATAATTATGGAGATACTTTTTTTCACATGGCAGTGGCAGGCTTCAGAAGCCCGGGATTTCGAAGACTGGATCGACAGATAGAGCTTATGATGCAGTTGGTACGTGGTAAAGTTGCTGCTAACATAGAAGATATTGTCAATGTAAGGAACAATGATGGTAGAACTGCTCTTCACATGGCAGTGATCGAGAACATTCAATCTAATTTGGTGGAACTCCTTATGTCAGTACCTGGAATAAATTTAAACATCCGGGATGCTGACGGCAATACCCCATTGGATCTCCTCAAACAACGACCCCAGTCAGCATCTTCTGAGATATTAATGAAAAGGCTGATTTCTGCTGGAGGAATTTCAAATTGTCAAGACCGTAGGACAAGAAATGCCCTCGTTTCTCATTTGAAAATGCAGGGTATTGGAGGCAGTCCAGGAACATCTTTTAGAATTCCTGATGCAGAAATATTTCTGTACACTGGAAATGAAAATGCATCTGATGCCGGAACTGATTTTGCAAGCACAGAGTATGACATGCGCTCGGGTGAACTAAGTTATTGTGGTTCTGCTACTGGGTCCAACTCATATAGGGACGAAGTCTGGTTCTGTAAATAGTGCTGCAAGGCGCCTGAAGCTACTTCTCTACTTCCCTAGGAGGAAAGCAAGAAAAATGGAAGATAATGCCGACTTGGAAGAGAATGCTTCTGTAGAATCATACAGAATTTCAAGTCCAGAAATAAAACCAATCTCACTTAGGCAGAAATTTTCGAAAATGACTTCTTCTTTGTCAACAAACAAGAGAATTGCTGCCATCCAGAATGGTCTTCCAAGTCCATCCATGAAGAAGAAGTTTGCCGCAGGGTTAATGCATGGTGTCATACAAGTAAAGAGGGAATCATCTTTTGCTGCATCTTCAAGTCCCTTCTCTGAATCATCCTGGTCATCTCCAATATCCACTGATGGAGAAAGGGAACTAAGGCATGGAAATGGTCGTCCACCACTCTCCGGCTTCAACCATTCACCCAAGATGGATAAAATGAAAATGAAGCGCCACCAGTCATCGTTTAACATGAAGATGATGAACCAGTATTTGTGTTTCGGAGCTCAAGGTCTAGCTGCTGCAGATGATTCAATGAGCTCTGCACAACAAAGCGAGACTTGCAAGAATCCTGTTCATTAATGAGTTTGTCTTTGTACAAGTGTCTTGGTAGAGGACCCTACACTCTCAGTCATTTGTAACCTGTTCCTGATTTTTGTAGCTTGATTATATTCAAGCATGTTTGATCCTCCATTTTCTCCCATCTAAAATCCCATCTAAAACCTCATTAGTCATAGATGCATTTACGTGGCGTGGGTTGAGGTGGAATGAAAGGCGGGATTTTCCTGTAGTCTACAATGACGTGCCTCTAGTTGAAACCGAAGGCGTTGCTCTTCATTTCCCCAACTAAGTCGGGTAGACTGGGCCGGGGTGTAACGTTGTGCAGAGCACATCGCATTTGTCATTTCGGCCCAGATACTCTACGGACCTTGGAATTCTTTTGCAGCTACTGGGGTGTTCAAACTTAAAAAAAAAAAAAAAAAACCTGAAAAATCAATCGATTCAATTTAGATTAGATTTCAAATTTGGGTCAAATGAAATTTGATAATATTGAAATTTACCTAATTAAAGTTTATTTGTATAATAGTTTGGGAATGGAAATTAAGAATATATTATCGGGTAATTAAGAATACACACATACAAACACATATACATATTACTGAATAGTAGGTAGTAATGAGCAATTAGTTGACTACTGACTACTAACTAGTAGTTTAGTAAAGTATTATTAGCTAAATTGATTGAATTTTGTTGGAAGAAACATATGGGATATTATTTTGATGCAATAATTTTTTTAGAGAAAATTAAAATATTTTAGCTTGCTATTGACATTTTGAATTTTGGATATTACCGAATTACCTGTTTTCAGTTGAATCAGAACACCAATATTATTTTAATTTGAATGGCAATCGGATATTTGTGTTGAAGGAACAATTTTTGAGTTTCTTATTGAATTTTCGATTACTAGCCGATAAACACCCTAGTAGCTACTATAAAACAAAAGGAAAAAAGAACAAAGAAAAAGTATATATAATAAGATCAAATCGCAAATTAAGAGGAGTTTTGACATACGTAAAAGTACAAAAAAAAAAAAAAAACCTGTTTCGATGATGTTGTAGATTGTTCATATTGGGGCATCATCATTTCCTCATGACTTAATCTCTTGAAAGTGTTTTCCTTTTTTTTTTTTTTTGGACAGATTAACCTCTCTTCACGGTTCGTTTGAAACAGCTTGAAAAATGAATAGAATTATTTTCCATTGTTTGAAACCAACCAAATAAAACGTGGATAGAATTATTTTCCATATTTTGAAACGAACCAATTCAAGCAAGCATATAGCCAATCCAAGTCAAAACTTCCTTAACAATAGCCAAACATGGATAGAATTACTTTCCATTTTCTGAAACGAACCAATTCAAGTAAGTGAAAATCTCCTTAACAATAGCCATCCAACTTGGTGTTAAAGACCAATCGGTTAGTTATTAGCCATCATCACTCCTCTTAGTATTAGTTTTTATGGATATTAGAATTCTACCTATCGGACAACTCTTTCTTCCCTAACATATCTTTATCCATCCTTGATACTATATCGTATCTGTAGTACTCTATCGTTATTGAAAGATTGACACTACTCTTCTATAAGTATATTTGTTGAGATTAGAGGGGAAATTCAACATATATGGCTATGAACGATCAATCACCACCACATAATGCTGCAAAGACTGCAGAAGAGAAGGCCATTGAAGACTGGCTTCCTATCAGCTCCGTCCGGAAAGCCAAGTGGTGGTACTCGGCTTTTCACAATGTCACCGCCATGGTAGGAGCCGGGGTCCTTGGTCTCCCATACGCCATGTCAGAACTTGGATGGTATGCTTCACTACATACTTTCAATTTTGTATACGTGATTTGCTGTTTAAGTAATTAAGAAGGAAAACTGTTACTGCTCCATCATCAAAAGGACTAGATATACTAGTACATATTACTTGTTCAAGCCAAACTGCTTTGTAGATTTTCTTGGTATTGGCAAGAACCGATTTTACTTTGATTGCAATTTGACCGGACAATATATCTACTAATGGTTGGTTTTACTTTTGATACTAGTAGAATGTGTGCAGTGTTAGGAGCTTTTTTGTGTTTCCCTAAATTGTTAGGGATTTTTATTTTGTTGCACTATTCATTTCTTCCATGCCATGAAAAGGACACATTGAGTGGACCATGGAAGATGAGAGGCTGTAGCATACTTCTCTAGTTACTTCTGGGTCATGCATTTAGACGCATCGAAATATGTGTTCCGTCCTGGCTATTTTCTTGGAGGGTATACTCTGTTCGATTTTCCACCGATACTATACATAATACAACTAATTTTAACCAGTTTTGTCATCTTTCCTTTAGAAAATGCATCTGGTTCTATGATCTTAAGGATATTCTTAAGATACGTTCTCGATATTTCATACTGATGGAGATAATCCTAGTCCCCGTGTGACCAACAGTTTGCCAATTAATTTTCCAATCACTGGCGTTATTTACAAAACGGAACAAATTAAGAATGAGCGTTGTCTTTTGACTAAGCACTATTTTCATGGCATTATAGAAGATTGAAACAGATACAAAATTAAAAGGCAAAAGTGACACAAGGATGATCAACTGGCGTAGTAAAACTGAACCAATCTATCAATCTTTACAGCATACACCTTCTCAAACATCTTGTTAAAATAAACTCGTAACTAATAAATTATTCTATGCCAAGTCACAGTAAAAGACTAAACTCGCAGATTCCTCAGTTCCCTATTTGTACGGGCCGTGGTGTGACCGTGCTGGTGATTTCGTGCATTATAACGTTGTGTTTGTTTCCAACATGTAGGGGTCCCGGTGTGACCATGCTGGTGATTTCGTGGATTATAACGTTGTTCACCCTGTGGCAATTGGTTGAGATGCATGAAGTGGTTCCTGGTAAGAGATTTGATAGGTACCATGAACTAGGTCAGCATGCATTTGGGGAGAAGCTTGGACTTTGGATCGTCGTGCCCCAGCAACTTCTGGTCCAAGTTAGTACATGCATAGTGTACATGGTCACTGGAGGAAAATCACTCAAGAAGTTCCATGACATCGTTTGTCCGCCTCCAAAATGTCAGGATATCAGGCTCACCTATTTCATCTTGATCTTCGCTTCCGTTCATTTTGTTATCTCCCATCTTCCCAACTTCCATTCGCTGTCTATCATCTCCTTCTCAGCAGCCGTAATGTCCTTGAGGTAAATCGAAGTTGTAAATTTCAGACCCAAAGCTGGCTGTTACCCATCTCATCAATTCTGGTCGTTTTGTGATTTAATCTTGCGTATGTTGACGCAGTAACTAGTTTAAATATACCCAGTGTCATTTCAATTTCAGTTTAAACTTTGTGTCATACATCTAATCCTGCTAATATATACATTGTTTTTCGATACAAGAAAGATTAATTAATTATTGTTTAACACCTTAAAATGACGGCTTTTAAAATGATGGTAAGCATCTTTTCTATAATCCTGTGACGATTGCAGTTACTCTACTATTGCATGGGTGACTTCACTGGTTAAGGGACAAATACCAGACGTGAGCTATGCTCCAAGAGGATCAACTACGGCTGGAAAAACCTTCAACTTCCTCAATGCACTGGGGGAAGTAGCTTTTGCCTATGCGGGGCATAATGTCGTGTTGGAAATTCAGGCGACGATTCCTTCAACCCCTGATAAACCTTCCAAGAAACCCATGTGGAAGGGAGTAGTTCTTGCTTACTTTGTTGTTGCCTTGTGTTATTTCCCAGTTGCAATATGTGGGTATTACGCTTATGGGAATGAAGTTGAAGACAACGTTCTTATTACGCTGCAAAAACCTTCATGGCTCATTGCAGCCGCTAATATGTTTGTTGTTGTACATGTCATTGGAAGCTATCAGGTTAGTAAAAACCTGATTTTAGTTTATCTGAAAAGATATTTGATTTAACTCGATATAGTATATATTCACTATTCTTTTTTGGTTCTTTCATTATATTTGTCGGAGACTATCATGTTGCTAATATTTTTCCTTCGGTCGTCAAATAATTGCAGGTTTATGCTATGCCAGTTTTTGACTTGCTGGAAACTGTTTTGGTGAAGTCATTACGCTTTAAACCTTCAAATAAACTTCGTTTTGTCACTCGAATTCTGTATGTAGGTAAGTGCTGTCAAATAATCCTGTATTTGTTCTATATCTCTTTTTAACTTTTTTGGGCTAATTTGAGCTCTTTCAACAGCGATGATCCATGAAATTCAGGAATTGCTAATTGGGCTTTAATTCACAAAATAGTTTGACTTGCTCTGTCGTTATGTAATGGCCAAAAAAAAAAAAAAATTCACCTGTATTACAAATCCACAATTGCATTCCAAAGGTGACAGAGATACATTCAATGCATAATGAAATGTTGGCCTTCCTCTGTACATTATTCACTCTTTGGTGATTGAACGTTACCCTCGCATGTTGCGATGTGAACTTTTCATGTTTGAGTACATATTTCGGATCAATATTTAGTTTACCTTGCAACTTGCAACCACTGCAGCTGTGACCATGACAATTGGCATGGCAATCCCCTTCTTTGGAGGACTCATGGGATTTTTTGGTGGCTTTGCCTTGGCCCCAACATCATTCTATGTAAGTCCACTCATAGAGCAACATGGATCAGTTGAATCTTTCCCTCATATATATATATAGAAGCCAATTTAACATTACCTTGGCTTTTTTGCAGCTTCCATGTATTATTTGGCTCATTCTTTACAAACCAAAGAGGTTCAGCTTTTCTTGGATCATAAATTGGGTATGTTCGAGTCGACACTACTCCCTATATATCACTATAATTTTACTGTAGTAGTGGTAGTAGTAATAGTATATCCTTTCTTGTTTTCCGGCAGAAGTATATAAGCCAATTTGTTTTGTGTTTGTTGATCTGCAAATTTCAGATCCTCATAGTATTTGGCGTTCTCCTGATGCTTCTATCCCCCATTGGCGGTCTAAGGTCTATCATCCTATCGGCCAGGTCATACAAAGTGTTCTCCTGATCCAAGAATATTATATAGTTCTCTTTAGAAAAGGCATGCAGATGATCAAGATGTTAGTGGAATTTGATATTGTCTCCCAGTTGAAATAGTTTCGCTTCCTTGTTTGGTTCTGGAGATGTGTATATTTGCCCGAGTTTGTTTATGGGCAATCTGTTTAGTTTCTTCTTTAATTATTGCTTCAGATCCTAACATCATATTTAATGTTAGGGTTTCAGATGCATGTAATGCATGGTCTCGTAAAGCTGCCACTTTTATATGTTTTACTGCAAAATAGTAGCACTGTTGTTCAAGTTACTATTAATTAAAACAGACTGCCTTTTTTTTTTTTCCCTCCATCTCGGAAAACTGAAACTTGGTTGTGTCTAATTTTCTTGGTTTTTCAGCATCTTTGGGTTAGTTTGGCGGGGCCTAACCCGGATTACGTTGCATCACCATGCTATTGTCCAATGTCCAATTCTCGCTAAGTATTTCCCTAACCAACAATTTTAGAGGACAAATTTAAGTACTTTGTATTAGTTGCCCTTGGCAAAAGAAAAATGTACCTTCATAACTAGTTCTGTACACCGAACAGCAGAACAATGTCATGGTTTAATACAAAATGTAAAATAATAAGAAATTGGATTTTCATTGGCCAACTTAGAAAAATGTACCTCTAAAACTAGAAAAATGCAGCACCATTCCTACTTTCACTTTTCACTAGCCAACCATATTAAAATGATATCAACATAATTATTACTTATGTTTTATAAAGACAATGTGCACTATTAAGGAATTGGCTTGTATAACCAAACAAAAAATTGAAAAGTAAAAAAAAAAATACTACATTAAAGAAATAAATTTGTGCTAGCCAACTTGGTAATCTAGATTACATTTACTTCTCAAATGAGGGAACGTTTCATTGCTTGTAAAATTTTCACTAACGAACGGTAATAGAAAGAAAACTATAATATATAGTTCATATAAGTTTTTCTTAGTAAAGTATAATGTACCATAAAAAGTACTTTTATACCGGAAATTAAAAGATCATGCTATCACTTAACATGAAGTGTCAGCACTGGAAAGGAAAAGAAAAATTTATCATTGGCAACTTAGTAATAGTAAATATCTATAATGGTAAAACTATAGAATGTGTCATCATTTCAAGAAATATCACTAAGCAGCCGTATTTAGTATTTTTCTTAGTAAAAGATATGTATCATATGGACATAATTTACTCCGCAAAATAGCTGATTTGTACATTGTGTAATCTAATTAATCTTTTTAAAAAGTAACCTTCATTTACCAAAATACTAATTTTAGTCATTTAAATTTTGATGTTTCAAAAGCTTTTGGTAATTAACTGCATTAGAAATATTATTATAATAGTTCATGCGAGTTTCCTTGATAAAATTTATTTGCTTACATTATCAACACATTTTCCAACCACCTTCTTATCTCACATACATCACATCAAAGAAGTGCTACAGTGTTTTTTTCAAAAAATTATCTCAAATAATCTACCATCCAAACACACTCAATGTATTATCAAGTAGCCATTCTCAGTATAACAATAAATTTTATTTTACTAAGAAATTCATATAAACTATGTCAATTTAATATTTGGCACAAGGTGGTTTGTGAAAGGCCTTTGTGGTGGCAAAAAAAAAAAAAAAGAAAGACCAAAAAATTAATGGAAAAAATAGACAGATAAGCTTTTGAATAGGACTATTGATAATTGTTATCCACAAATTTGGCATTAGAAGGGGAAGGTGACAAATCACTTCCTTTTGTGTGCTAACGGAAGTCAGTGGAGAAAACATTTGACTGGTTCAATTGAGATCAGACAACTTATCGTTAAGATAATGCAATTTGAACCATTTTAGGTTAATGAGGATCTTAGAAGCATCACACACCATATTAGCCACACAAAATCAAAGAAAGGCCAAATTGGAGAATTTCGTGCATTTATAATATTTTACAAACCTCAAGCTCGCTCTTATTGTCGAATGTGTGTGTATTAGATTTGATAGCCATGCAGAAAATAAAGCTAAGCCGCCAACTTTCACGAGCGAACCTCTCTATGGACGAAATCATTCTGGATATCAAAGCCCTTCAATTCTACGTCCTTAACCAAGTATAAAAGCCAGGTCTTCTCACCTAAAAAGACTTGCATCATTCTGTCGTTGGATTGAGATATCTCATCTCAAATCATTTCATGCTTAGCATTTTCCCTTCCTGAAAATTTTTCTTGGACTGCCGATTTAGTGTGTATCCACATTTGTTGTGATCGGAAGGGGAAGCATGCCGACCGATAATCAACCACAGAATGATGCAAGAACTGCAGAACAGAAAGCCATCGATGAATGGCTCCCAATCAGTGCTGAACGGAAAGCCAAGTGGTGGTACTCGACTTTTCACAATGTCACGGCCATGGTTGGAGCCGGGGTCCTCGGTCTGCCTTTTGCCATGTCCGAGCTCGGCTGGTATGTTTCTCAACTGATTCTGGGCTGGAATGGCTAACCATATATACCTGCACCTAAAATGCTAGTACACGCTCAAGCAACAACTCTCAATACTAAAATTAATAATGTATCATGGCAAAATTCATTAGTACCATGTTTCCTAGCCTTGTCAATTGTTGGAAAGGTGGAATGTTTGGGCCCCTAATCCTTTACTACCTCATTAATTTTGGAAATTAGTTCTTTGTTGTACTTATGATTCGTTGTGATTTGTGAGTTAATGCTGGTATCTACAATACGTTTATCCTATGCCAGGTGCGTCGTTAAAGATTCCCACATGTCATTTAACAAATTAAAGCAGACAAATGCTACATTTTTGAAATACAGAATTATTGAAACTTGCTGCTAGATATGCTTTTTTTTAGTAGCTTAATCAATTTGATATTCATGTGATTTAATCAATTTAATATCGGTTGGAGTTCTCTGGTGAAGCTAACAAAGAGAATTGGACTTATTGGTCACGCTTCTGAGCACAACGAAATTTCAGCTGATCTTTAAGATATGGGCCCTAAAATAGGACCGAAGGTTGGCAATTTCCAAGCAAATGATCCCAAGGAAATAGCAAAAGATTTGTGGCACTATTTGGCTATTTGCGTGGCACATCATACAATCCTTAAAGACAAAACGAAATAGCATTTTCATGAATATATCTGTATCCTACCAATATCATCAATCAAACATTGCCAAATAAATACTCTTCATTTGTTCTTCGGATACGTTGCATAATTAGTTGAAGTGAATGGTGTTAATGTTTTTTGAAAAAAACAAACAAATGTAGGGGTCCTGGTGTAACCGTAATGATCCTTTCATGGGTCATCACCTTGTACACCCTATGGCAAATGGTGGAGATGCACGAGATGGTTCCCGGAAAGAGGTTTGACAGGTACCACGAGCTGGGTCAGCACGCTTTTGGTGAAAAGCTTGGACTCTGGATCGTTGTACCCCAACAGATCGTGGTCGAAGTCAGTACATGCATCGTCTACATGGTTACCGGAGGAAAATCACTCAAGAAGTTCCATGACATCGTCTGTCCGCCGCCCAAGTGCCAAGACATTAGGCTCACCTTCTTCATCCTGATCTTTGCCTCCGTCCATTTTGTCATCTCTCATCTTCCCAACTTCCATTCCTTGTCTCTTGTCTCCTTGTCCGCAGCTGTAATGTCCTTGAGGTAAATTCATCATAGACTTCTAAAATTTCAAAGTATATATATATATATATATATATATATATATATATATATGGGTAAGTTTTCATCTATATCATGAGGTCAATTCTGATGAGTTGCAATATTTTTGCTTCGACTTCTTAGAGTCCATATATTTTCCCCCCAAAAAAAAAGATTTTTTTTTTTTTTAGAAATGTGGGCTATCTTTGTAAGCTAGAATTCTATTGCAAAAGAACCTTCGAACAATTAATTTTTCAATTTTGAAAAAAAAAACTAGCTATGTTTGTAAGAATATTATTTAATTAATTAATGACCGGCCGATCTTGGGTGGTGCAGTTACTCTACCATTGCGTGGGTGACTTCAGTGACAAAGGGGCAAGAAGCAGATGTGAGCTATGCTCCAAGAGAGACAAGCACAGCTGCAAACACTTTCAACTTTTTCAATGCTTTGGGAGATGTTGCCTTTGCCTTTGCTGGGCATAATGTGGTGTTGGAAATCCAAGCAACAATTCCTTCGACTCCTGATAAGCCTTCAAAGAAACCAATGTGGAGAGGAGTAATCCTTGCCTACTTAGTTGTTGCCTTGTGCTACTTCCCAGTCGCATTTGCCGGATACTACTCCTTTGGGAATAAAGTTGATGACAACATTCTGGTTACCCTGCAAAAACCTGCATGGCTCATTGCCGCTGCAAACATGTTCGTCGTAGTCCATGTCATAGGAAGCTATCAGGTTAATCCACATTGTCTCTTCAAATTAAAAGTTCTCATTTGATTTCCTTAAATATGCATGTAATAAATTGTCGATTGAGGTCTTCATGGAAGGAACAAGAAGACCGTTATTTTGCTAACGTTCTCTCTTAATCTATTCGATTAATAAATTGAATTCAGATATACGCCATGCCAGTATTTGACATGCTAGAAACATTCTTGGTGAAGAAACTACGCTTCAAACCTTCGACTCTACTTCGCTTTACCACTCGTACTTCTTATGTTGGTAAGTTCACTCTTGTGATATATGTTGTCAAGTGTGCAGTGAAATGAGAAGTCATCTCAGGTGCACTGTAGTTTGCACGACTTAAAATTAGACAAACACCTACGTAATGAAAATAGATCTAACCCTAGGACACAGTCTACGGAATTACTCTTCACTCCCGTAATTACTTGACCTTTCATTGTTTTTCTTTAAAATTTAACACTAATTCTTCGCATTATTCAATGACCTTGGACTCCCATTTCAATGCAGCTGTGACCACGTTCGTTGCCATTGCTGTCCCCTTCTTTGGAGGCTTAATGGGATTCTTCGGTGGCTTTGCTTTGGCCCCAACAACGTACTATGTAAGTCAAGTCATTTGATCTCTTTCATGCCGTTGCAGTTTGCAGCAGCACCTCAAAACCAGTCTCCAACTTTTGCCAGTATTTCCATCTATTTGTCTAAGCAGAATTTTCAAATGAAGCTCATCAATTTCCTTTGTTTTTTTTTTTTTGTGTGTGTGTGTGTGTGTGTGTGCGCGCTCTTGGCAGCTTCCCTGCATTATGTGGCTCATTCTCTACAAACCAAAAAGGTTCGGCTTGTCTTGGTGTGCAAATTGGGTACGTTTTAAGTCCAAATACTCGCACCAAATAGAGTACACCCTTATCTTTCTCCGTAATCTCCTTTTGTGTGGACTGATTGATCTGTGAACTATTGCAGGCCTGCATAGCACTCGGCATTGTCCTAATGATTCTATCACCCATTGGCGGTCTACGGTCCATCATCCTATCAGCCAAGAAATACAAAATGTTCTCTTAAATAATGTCAATCTTCAAGTAACCAAAGGTCCAACAAAACAGAACCCTTTGCTTGTTTAAGGTCAAAACAGATGATGGTGAGGATTTCAACCAGCCGATTGAAACTGAAATGGTTATGTCTCTGTCGAGTGAGAGATAATGACCATCGTCTGCAGAAGTTTGTTAAGGGCGCAATCTCTTTCGTATGCTTAGCTTAGTCACAGTGAGTAGAAATGCAATTGTGTCGAAGCAATTCTGATGTCTCCGTAACGTAGTGTTAAGGTTTCAGATGCATATAATGCATCGTCCTGTATATAGTGTTGGGTGTAAAGACAATTTCGTGCTGTTGTAAATACGTGTCCGTGTATTGTTGTTTTTCAAGTTAATAAAAAGGAGTAATTTATGTGCCAAAAATAGTTGAAAACGTCACTCGCATTTGGTCAGATGAATTTTTTCATCCTTCATTTTTAAAATGATAACTTTACATCCTTTATACAATTAAATCGATAAAATTTGATTCCAACTTATATTTCGATCTCTTTTTATTCTAAATTCATCACATGACATACACATGATCATTTTTTAAAGGACAAAAAGATTAGATCCCATTTATAGTTAAACAAATAAATCGATCCATATTAATTTTTATTTCTAAAAAAGTAAGATTTGACCCAAAGTACATTAATTTCTTCCCTTAAAAGTGGAAATTGACCTGATCAAAGCATATTAATTTCTTCCCTTATAAAAGTGGGATTTGACCTGATCTGCATTCATTTTGCTAGCAAGAAAGTGGGATATGATCTTTTTGCATATAAAAATAATTGTATATTGGTCACGTGGTGATTTTCAATCAAAAAATGATTGAAAACTTATATTGCGACCAAATTTTGTTAACTTAAATTTATAATGGACGTAAAGGTAACATTTAAAAAAAATTAACATTTTAAAGTGAAGGACAAAAAATTAATTTAATGAAATGTGAGAGATGCTTTAAATGAAATTCTCATTTATTTAGAAATGCACGGTTTCTTTTGTTGAAATTTATTCAAGACCGATCCCTCGTGCATTTTCTAAATGGATAGGGTCCTTATGGACATGAAAATTGAGCTATATATTAATTATTTTGGTCTCACTAAACACTTGTACAATTTTCTTAGCCTTAATTAAGGTCCATGCAACAATCAGCAAGATCAAGGAAAACATAAAAAAGAATCAGTCAGGTGAGGTGAAATTCTTTCTTAAATTCTCTCCTTTTTCATTCTCCCCTTGTAAAGTTTGAAATTTCCTATCAGACATTAAAATGCCCAAAAAAAAAAAAAATCAGGTGACTTTGAGTCCAAATTAAACTTTTCTTTTCCCTGTTACACTATTCTTTTTATACAGACAAAATTATTCAACTATTACCAATCTCCCAATCAAACAAACTTAACTTTTATAGGTCTTGAACCTTTCCGTTTGTTTGTCGACCACAATCACAGGAACGATTTGGATTCATATGGTTCTAGGATTTTAACAAAGTCGAGCAAAGCCTAATTTGATGCAAAAGCCCAATCATTGTTCTACTCAAATATGGGCTGCCTTTTTCTCACCTACGGCCCAATCAAGTCAACCTTCCAAGTCCTGAATGGTACTCAAGCAATAAAAGAAAATCAAGGGGGGTATCAATGGAATAAGAAAGTGCTCATGATATATGTGTTTGGAGGCAATTTTTTCCCGCCATTATGAAAAAGAGCAAAACCCTCTGTTAACGTCTGGTTGAAACCCTAATCCACCATGGAAGAAGAAATCAGAGCAGAATTTAAGAAGAACGGCTTCACCTTCGATGACGAAGAAGAGATTCTCAAGAAATGTAAGATCGTTTTGTTTTTATATCTGAATTTATCCTAATTTACTTCCAATCTTGAATTTCCTTTGGTTTTCAGGTCTGACTTTTTGTATCGAGTACAAGCTGACCCCTTCGGATCTTGTTTCCAGCTGGGACGTTTTTTCACTCAACAGGTCAGAATTTATGATGAGATAGAATGGAGTTTTTATGGGGTCAGAGAATTTAAGGAGATATGATTTCTGAAGATTAAAGAAGGGGAGGTGTGGGGAGGATGGAGTGGAGAGACTGGAAGAGGGACAGTGACAATTGAGCTCTCATTTGACATACAAGAACAAAAATTTGTACTTGTGGGGTTTTGCTTTTCCCTGTACCTCCTACTCTCCTAGTGGAAGCTGCTACAAATTCTTAGCAAAATAAAGTTGTTTTTTTTTTTGGTTTTTTGGGGGTTCAATTGAATGTCAGTTTGGTGTTAGGGACGTTTCATATCCAAAAGAGTAACTTCAGTATATTTTTTCTGTTACAGGGGGTTGGAATTAACGGTGCAAAGTGCCCATATGAATGCATTCTTGCAGCAACTACAGAATGAACAGCGAGATGCAATTATCAAGAAAGAGCCTGGTTTACATTTTTACTCTAATGATGTTGCTATGTGAGTTTCATCCATATTTTGGTGATATATTTGAAGTTGTCATCTC
Source organism: Gardenia jasminoides (assembly GCA_013103745.1). Taxonomy (NCBI): domain Eukaryota; kingdom Viridiplantae; phylum Streptophyta; class Magnoliopsida; order Gentianales; family Rubiaceae; genus Gardenia; species Gardenia jasminoides. The sequence goes on from CM023105.1 coordinate 43,485,713, forward strand.
TATTTCTTATTTTTTTGGATTCTTTTAATGCATAAGCCATTGATCGGTCAAATAAGGGGGGAAAGTGAAAAAATGTGTAGATCAGGGTTGTAAATCATTACTAATTCCTCATTTTTGCTGGTTCTTGTTTGTACATATTGTCCTGATTTGTAACTCCAAATTTCTTACACATGCACTCTTAATATCCGGTCTAAAGAGCAAATAAGATTTCACGCTCATGAGGATCTCCATTTTAGTACTTATCTCTTGGATCCCTAAGTTGATATGTAATAATTGATTGAGGGACTGTTCCGTTCCTCCTCCTTGCCTGATTGAGTTTAAGTAAGTCCTCCTTTTATGCCACAAGAGTGGATACATTGAAAGCTTGAATGTAGGCTAATGAATGATGAATATGAAGATACGAAAGAAGATTTCCTGCATAGCCCAGCAGATCGGCCTCAAACACTGCAGAGAGAGCAATCTGAATCTGATTCAGCTCAGAAGACAAATGGAAGCATTTTTGGCTCCCGAAAATTGTTGGAATCAGTGACACCTTTTGGGCAGAGAAAGAATAAGTTTGTGGTGCAATTCTCTCTTAATGAGCAATCTGCCACAGAGGCCATATGTGTTAAGCAAGAACATGATGACGAGAATTCAGAGAATTCAGAAGATGACATTATAAAGAGGGTGCAACCTAGCAAAAGGTGTTCTATAGTGATCAATGCTTCCCGTCCTGAGCCTGGTTGTAGATTTATGTATGATAAGATTGAGCACAAGGTAATTTAAGTTGTCGTGGACTCATAATGTGCACAGCCTTCCCCATCGTGAGTTCCTTACTTTTCTTGTGGTCATGTAGTTTAGTTTCCTGGAAAATCACATAAAAAAGCACACAAGCAACATTTTGGAGGCTGGGCTTTTTGAGGAACCAACGGACCCTACGGTTGCCTCCCAGGTAATATAGTACTTCCTCTTGTGTCTATCCCCTTTTTCTGAGTCTGTTCATGTCAGTTGCTGGTCTTGATCAAACACAAAAGTCTTTGAGGAACTGAGGAATTTAAATTCAGATTACTATTGTAGCATTTTCCATGTTGGTTTTCTAGATCTATGTCATTCTTGCATAGAAAGTAAACTTGCATTCATTTGATAAACCTTGTTTCAGAAAAGTCTATTTGCTGTGGGGATGATCTGTTGTGAAGAAGAAGGCCGTCTGAAGGAAAAACCTATTGTGCTGCAAAGCAGGTAATGACTGTTAAGCAAATTAGTGTTGTTCATTTGCAGTTCCAGCAGAACATTCCTTCTGAAAGGAGAGGGTTGTTGGATCTGAATCATTACAAGTTGATACAGTCAACATGTAAATTAAATGAAGTAGATTTATGTGCATTTCACTTGCATGTACAGGATTTGTGAGAACAATCTTGAGATGCTCGTTGATGACAATATAAGACATTGCTTTGTTTGGATAACTGTAATGATGAAATACCATATATTTGTAGACTGGTCTCTTACAAACTTTTGCTCCATTACACCAAATAAAATTCTAGAATATACAATAGTTTACCATATAAAATGGGTTAAATCCTCCAACTTAGAATGGAACTTTGATGTGTACGTGTCTGGAAAAGGTCCAGGAATTTATATGTTATGTTTCCTAATGTTTAACTGCTTAGATGTACTTCACAATCTTATTAGTGTTGAGCATTCTGGAGGACAACGTGTGCGCCTTGACTTGCAAAAGCTGGAGCAGTTTTCCATTTTCCCTGGACAGGTCAGGATGGAATAGAAGAAAATGCTTTTTCTAATACTACTAGTAATTGTCATTTTAAGTTTACTGATGAAAATCTCATGTAATGCATGTCTGCAGGTGGTTGGTGTGGAAGGGCATAATCCAAGTGGACATTGCTTGGTTGCATCAAAAATTATTGATTATGTTCCTTTGTCAGTTTCCTCCAATGAAAATTTGCATCCTGCAAAGAAACTAGCTTTGGATCAAACTGTTCAGTCCACAGACTCCTCTTGTCCTACACCAGAGCTATCACTGGTGGGTAAGCTTTTATTTCATAGAAATGGAGTTAACAATGGTACATTGGTATATCTAGTTCAGAAGGACAGTGCAGCCAAGAACATTTTTTTCCCTTGAATGCTTGAATTTTACGTCAGAAGAGTTTTTTCTCATTCTAACTTTTCCTTGTTTGGTCAATAGATTACTGTTACCAGTAGCTTCTGTTTGCAGTTTCTGAAAAAATTGGATTTATTAGTGCTTTTCTTAATAACCTTGTTTTTTGGCAGATTATAGCTGCAGGGCCTTTCACGACAAGTGATAACTTCTTGTTTGAGCCTCTAGTAGAACTTCTTGGATACGCAAGACGAAAGCAGCCTCAATTGCTTATACTGGTGATGCTTTCTTGTCAGTAATTTCTTCACATCGAGTCTCTGCATTCACTAGCATGTTTGATACTAACTTGACAAGTTGTCTTGCAGCTAGGACCATTCGTTGATGCTGATCATCCAGAGATAAAAAAAGGAATAATTGATAGGACTTTTGATGATATGTTTCGCACTGAGATTCTTGGAAGGGTACTGAATAATTTTAAAAAAAAGAAAAAGGGCAAGCTAGTATAGAAATATCAGCTTCTGTTTCTTTCTCTTATTTCCCTTTTATAATTCATCTTGTAGCTTCAAGATTATGTTGAATATGTGGGCTCAACAGCAAGTGTGGTTCTTGTGCCATCTATCCGGGATGCCAATCACGACTTTGTATTCCCACAGGTTACCTTTTCAATCTTATTTGCAATATCTTATGTTTATCAGCTGTCATGTTCTGTTGAAGTTCACATCTGTCCTTTATTGCTTTGGCAGCCCAAGTTTGATATTAACTCGCTCGATCTCAAGCATCAGGTGCAAGATCTTGGATATTGTATTCCTTCTACCTAAAGAATCGACTTACCATATCAATCATCTATGCTAACTGATAGAGAAAACAAATTTATGCAGATACATAGCATCTCCAATCCAGGAACCTTTACTGCAAATGAGGTGGCCACTTATAATCTCGCCATTCTCTTTCTTTCAAGCTAAAAATGCACGGTCATCTCCATTGTTTAGATCTCAGCATTAGGCACAGGACTTCCTATCAGATTGTTATTGACAGCAGCAGCACTATTAGTGAAGTGCATAATACCAATGAATGCAGTTCTGAGTTTTTCTTGATCAATTTTGATGTTCAGGTCAAAGTGGCTTGCTGCACAGTTGATATTCTAAAACAGCTTAGTGCAGAGGAGATTTCAAGAAATCCTCAGGGAGGTTCTAAGCAACGCCTGACAACTCTTTCAAATCACATACTGAACCAGCGCAGGCAAGTTTGACTATTTACAACTGATTTTTCGTGGAACTTGCTATGCACGGTCCTAGTGCTTTAGAAATAGGGAGTGATTCCAAAATTTTATTTTTGATTTGTTTCTACACTTGATGGAGCAGTTTCTATCCTCTATATCCACCTGCTGAGGGCATCCCCTTGGACTCTTCTCTCGCACCTGAAGCACTCCACATCTCATCTATTCCAGATATTCTCATTCTACCTTCAGACTTGGCTCACTTTGTGCGGGTAGCTTCACTCATCCCTTTTAACAAGATTTACAGAAATTCAAATTCTGAGTAAACTTGCAAAGCAGTAGAGGATGTCTTATGCGGTGTGCTTTAGAAACTAATCCTAATATGTCCCTCACTTCTGAACCGAGCTGTATTGGTTTGAACTCGTGCCCATACCTTAGGTGCAAACTAAAGATACATGAAGTTACAGTTTGTTTGTATAGGAAATTATTTAACAAAATTTACTTGCTTGCATCATCAACACATTTTTCAACCACCATTTTATCTCACATACATCACATCAGATGAAGAGGGAGAAAATTAGGCATATAACTGTGAATTTTGGATTTAACAGGTACTGTCCTTGAGGAAAATAAGTGAAGGAGAAGTCAAGTGCCTGTGCGTCAATCCAGGGAGACTGGCCAGGGGCGAAGGAGGAGGTTTCTTTGCAGAGCTTAACTACCGGGGAACCCCTGATTCAACCAGTGCTTCAATTATTCGTATATAGACTTGCACTGGATGCTTTATATGGACGTATTTTCTTTCCATCGAGTTCTCTCAGTGTCAATAGAAAAGTCTTCGTTCATGAGTTCAAGCGGGCGTGGGAAATGGGGGTGTTAAGGTAAGCAATTTGTGATGAGCTAGGAAATGAGAGCAGCCTTGTGAGTCTGCTGTTGATCAACCGAGCATCGTGTTGTGATAATCTTGATGATGTTATCATGGGTCAATCACTAATGGCTGAAGTACACGTCAGGATGGGATTAGAATTTAGAAGCTTTTGGCAGTCTAGTTTCACTCGTGACCTTTTGAGCATGTTTGTCTTTGGCTTAGAGGGTTCAGCTTGCTTGGCTAGTGCCTATGCCAATGTTTCTCTGGCTCACTCTGAGCTGGGTGTGGCTAGAGGGTCTATATTCTCGAATCTCGACTTCATATTTGTCGAAATCGTCTGAGCAAGCAGACAACAATTATGAAACAGAGAGTGTATTGAAATCCTGTCTGCTTGTTTATTAGACTTTTATTACCTAGTGTCCAGTTCATACATTATCATAAATAGTTTGTTTTTCTGTAGCTGCCGCGTCCCGGGTCCCTCAAGTCTCAACCCGTCTAGTCCGTGTTTATGGAAATGGCCTTTTTAGGTCCAAAACGACCAATCTTTTTCCTCCGTGTTCCATTCGAATAAGCATAACCTGTTTACCTCCTCAAACCCTCAAGCAACATCAAATCATGGTCCTTTGCTCAGTGTGCGATGATGCCATCCTTTTCACAGATGCCTCTTCATGCGGCAGGAGACATCCTACTCCTTTTGGTGGTGGTTCGCCCACTTCCGCTATTTGCTTATTTGTTGATGAGATAAAAGATCAGTATGCGACCTAGAATGCCCCCATTTTTGACTTTCTCATTGCATAAACGTGACCCTTTTTTGACTCTTTCGATCTCTATCCATTATTATTGCATTGGATGGAGTTGGCAAGTTCACTACTTAACACTAGTGAGTTGTAATATGTTTATTTAAGGTGAAGAATGAACAAATTGTGAAACCTATATATCTTCTTTTTCTTTTCTTTATCCATTCCTGTCGACTACATTATATTGAGAGAGCCAAACACGCTGACGGGTTTCTATTTTATTAATTTTTTGTGACTAAAAATTTGGGCGGTTTGGTGGGCATCACTGGATGGAGCAGGACATATTCTTGGCACTAGAGATCACACTTACGGGAGTTTTGCAGCTATGGTAACTACAAGGCCAATAGCCATGATCATTAGAGTGATTAATAATTCAGTTTGATCATGCAATCTTGCAATGAGATGAACTATGACTAATACTCCGTCCGGCACTGTAAAGTTAGTTGAGAAGCTCACCTCGTCGTCGCTGTTGTTGTTGTTGTTGTTGTTGTGTTTTATTTATGTATTTATTTATTTTTGACTACCACCAAATACCAAATTACATATTAATTTTAAAGCCAGCATCCAAGTTAGGCTGTTTACTTTGCCCCAAAAAAAAAAAGAGAGGGGAAAAAAAAGTTAGGTTGTTTAACTTGTGTGCATATATGGCCCAATCTTCTTTCTGGGGGGACCCACAGACCTCGAGGAGATTATCAAAGAAGTATTTATCATTTATGAGAAGAATCTTAGGTGGTGGATGTCCGAGGATAAAAATTGGTGTCATATATTCCGAGACACTGAATTGTTTTTCTACAACAGCAGAGCAGACAGAAAGAAGAAAAGAAAATAAATGAAAATTTATAAGTACTGTAGTACATATAATAAGAAACTTTTCCCTTTTCTGCAGCAACAGGAACCTAGCAGATTTTGGTTCCAAACTCCTAAGAAAATTTATTACCCCTACCTGACTTTTTTGAGCAAATTAGCTCTTGTTTTATGCAAACCAATCCAAAGATTCAGAACCCACAATATGCTTACCCAGATGGCTGTTACAATCACAATGATCCAAGAAATCCAAGCCCACTTGGGCATCAAGCCATCGGCTGCTCCGCTCACAAAAGCTGCCCCCATCTTGAGCGCGTAAAGAGGTCCAAGAATCCCTCTGACTACTGAATAGAAAGTGAGAAAGTAGGGTGACAAGAACTCATAATATCTTGCAGCGCCTGGTGAATCCACTCTTCTGAATCTGGCTAAGCTCCAAGTATTCTGACACGGGCTTGTGATTTCAGCCAGAACAAGAAGACCAAGAATTGAAACTGCACCGTGATGAACAATATATCTACAAGTTGCCAAAACATAGAGGGTGGCCAGGTGATGAGCTATGAATAGAACATCTTTTGGGATGAAAATCATGTAGTGTAAAAGGTCAATTATGAAATATCCCATGCTGAACTCGAGAACCAAATCGTGAAAAGGTGAGTTCTGAGCTGGAAAATCAAGTGGGAACAAATTCTTCTCTGATTTGATCAACGAGGAGATGGCCAAGATTACAGCAGGTAAGCCATGGAACAAAGAGAGAAAACAACTCGAAGCTTCATATCTGGTTGTCCCCCACTTCTTCAAAAGTACGAAATTTCCAAAGCAATAGATAGCAGAGAACATCAAAGTGAATGAAACAAGAGGGGAGTTAAAGAGGAAAAAGGATTCAATCTCCATAGCCATAGCTGATAGATATTCCAACTGGAAAAGAAAAGAGAGGAAGATGATGATGATCAGACAATAATAGTGTGTGAAATATCCCCGTGTTTAAGCTAAGAACAAGTATTCCGGCTGGTTTACAGTTTCTTGTCTCTGACATCTATTAAATTGAAGAAAAATAGCATAAATACCAGTGTCAAATCACTTGCTAACGTGAATCTCACACGTTATACCTTGTGCTGACAGAATATTCTCGTCCCAGACGAAAACAAGCAATCGTGGATACCTAGGAATCGGGGAAAATGTCAAGAATAAAAAAGTTTGAGAAGGCTTTACCTTCCACGATTTGTAGAGGATCTGCACTGTGATTTAGACCAAATAGTAATCTTAGTCCTGGTGACCAATGCCTCCCTTCTATCCGGATGCATGTCTTTCTCATATGTTACTGGCACCGAATGACGTTGCTTCCACTGTGGACAAAAATATCTATTTTAAAACCTGTTGCGATAGTTAAAAAGTTTTCTTAAGAATTAGAAAATATATATATATATACACACACACACATATATCCCCCCTTCCCCTCAAATTTTGAGCGACTAGAAGTCTTCAAAGCCCCAAAAATTAAAAAAAAAATTGCTGTTTCAACTCTTTATTTATTTTAATGGTGTATTCTCGAGCTAAACATGATTTTAGCAGAAGCACTATATTTATTGCTTGTGGATTAGCCAAAAGAAAACACAGGCAAATTTCCACCTACCGTGTCACAATACCTCCACTTCTCCATTGAATGCCGGTTTGACCAATTTTCTCCAATGTTTTATTGTCTCCGGAACAAAGTGCGCTTTAGAAAATAGCGACGACCCATATTCATGTTCTCGGGATTAGGGTTGCAAACGGCTCGAATTTGAGCTCGACTTGAGTTCGAAAATATTGAGCTCGATTCGAGCTCGAGCGGCTCGTTTCCATGTTCGAGTCGAGTTCGAGCTCGCCTCTCTCAAGCTCGATAGCTCACGAGCCGGCTCGATAAGCTCGAATATATATATATTATTTTTTTATTTTTATTTTAATAATGAAATTACATATATATCCCTAATATTTTTATTTATTTTTTTTTGAGCTTGAGCTCGAGCTTCATTTTTTCAGCTCGTCGAGCTCGAGTTCGATAAGAAATGAGTCGAGCCGAGCTCAATAAGGGCAAAGCTCGGCTCAACTCGACTCGTTTGCAGCCCTACTCGGGATTACACTAAAGTGCTCGAATTAGTAGGATGAAGTGGAATTTGCAGGCTACCGAGGCGAGTTTCTTTAAAAAGAAAAAAAAAATCCATCAATATTCTTAATTCACACTTCCCTGATTTTAAAATCCTAGCATACTGCCAAAGATATAACGAGTACAAGGTTTTCGAACGAAGCTCAAATACAGCACCAAGCTTAAGCTACAAATTCCAAAAGCTAGGAAAAGGTCTTGTCCCCAATACGACAAACTGAAGATGTGAATCAACAAGACATCCAAAGCGCCAAGCTACGCTATTCTACAACTAACTCGGGCAAAAACTCCATACGGTAGATGACATAACCAGTTTGGTCCAAGGACTGAGTTACGACATGCGACATTCATATCTGGAAGATGGGCAGTAACCGAGGCAGCAGGAAGGAGTCATAAAGGGCCTCTCACATTACCATGCCCCCATCAATGGTGAAAACCTGCAGTATGAGAACATATGAGAGTCGAGAGAAGATAGGCCTTACAATGGAGTAAAAAGGGTCTTAGCAAGACAACTAATATGTAGCTCAAGTGAATGCACAGTTGACATAAATGATAAACAGGAAAAATAAGACTGCAACATTTTTGGATATAAATGGCAATAAATGTAGGATGCAAAGCCTCCTTGAGACAAACATAACATGCATTATCATAAACAATTATCAAATGAGATCACACTATAGGTTACCTGTCCTGTGATGTAACTGGCTGCAGGACTCAGAGCCAAGAATTCCACCAACCCAGCAACTTCCTCTGGTTGGCCATATCTCCCTGAGATCACCCAGCTATCAGATATGACTTCACCAAATAATTGAAATTATTTTACCAGAAATTGATGAATAGGTATTGTTATCAACAACCTTAGAACTAAAAGAGATATATTTAACTGATAAACATCATACATGATCATCAACATCAATTCAATTAGTTGAGTAACTTGCTGCTCAACAGAGAAGGATTTTGACATAGCATTGATAAATGAGCAAAAGACTTTGAAATGCTTCCTTTGGATCATTTGCACGATTACTTCCAATATCCATTGAAGTTTTTCTATTTTCAGTTGCCCATAAACAGTCTATCGCCTGCCTCCATGCAAGGAAGGCAAAGTAGTCTCTGTCTCAATGCCAATTTTACTATAGTAAGGCCACATGCATTCTTGTACCAGTAAGGAGTACAAAAAATACTAAGACAATAAGATGCCCTAACAAGAAAATAATTTCCTGTGTTCATGGATGATTATTTACCATAGAAGTAAGACAACTGCACCGAAAATATAGACAGACAATAACATAACATGTGGACTATGGCAGAAACAAAGTCAAATGTGGAAGTAGAACATCAAAAGGATGAAAAGCAGCAGATGTAACAAAAATTGTTTTTGGCATCTAATGAGTAGGGAGTGAGGGAGAGAGGGAGGGGGGAGAAAGAGAGAGAGAGAGAGAGATCTGCACAAAATCAATAAATTACCTAATGGGATAGTCTCCAGTATTTTTTTCTCAATGTCTGCTCCAAGCTTGGCAGTCATATCAGACGCAATGAAACCAGGAGCAACAGCATTCACCTGTGAGCGAATAACTTATCATCAGCATCTTAGCATTTCCCTATCATTATTGATTCAGGTTGGTACAGCAGAACTCACATTGATATTTCTGCTTGCATATTCCTTTGCCACAGATTTTGTCAGGCCAATCACCCCAGCTTTTGCTGCACTGTAATTGGCCTGTCCAATATTACCAACTAGACCAACAACTGATGCTATGTTAATTATCCTTCCCTGCAACCAGCAGCAAGGTGACATCAATGCAAAGGAATCTGTAACTATTGGATGATTAATTGACAAAAAATAGCATACTAGAATTAAAAAACTGGAAATCATAAGTTAGTGGAAGGTTGTCATGAAGCTAATCCTCTTCAAGTCCCTCCTGACCCCTTTGCAGTCTTCCATTGTCACAGTGCAGATATATCTCAAACTAAGCAGATCTAGATTTTCCTTATCTCATGCCAATAAAGAGGATGCAACAAGAAAACCAGAGGGGAATGGAAGTGTAAGAAAAGGGTCAGCATGAGGATGACGAGCAGAGAAAGATGAACCAGCTGAACTTCCTACATAGACATTCATGCTACAAGCGAAAAGGAATAGTAAAATGATTGGAATCTTTCAGCTGAAAATACCTTTTTCTTCTTCATCATTAGCTTAGCTGCAGCCTGCAGAAGGAAAGAGAATTAGATCCACAGAGAAGTTCTACCATCCACTGTGCATAAGGCGAGAGCTTTTCAGAAGCAGACCTGTGTACACAGGAATACTCCTGTGAGATTTAGATCAATAACCTCCTGCCACTGAGCAGTCTTCATTCTCATCAATAAACCATCACGCGTAATACCTGAAATTGTAGCATGCCTTTAGTACTGTATAAATTGTTTTTTCCATGTGCTCTGGAGATCTCAAATAGCTCAAGATTTTATTAACCTGCATTATTTATCAAGATGTCTACAGTTCCCCAGGCATCAACTGCCTGCAATTGCAACAGTCACCTACAATTAGCTAAAAATCTCGGCAAGCTAGAAAACCAGCTAAAATGGCTTCATTGTGGAATTACCGTTTTGATCATGGATTCTACATCTGCTTCTTTCGAAACATCCCCACCAAAAGTCAGTGCCTCACCCCTGCATGCCTCAACCTGGAAAAAAAAAAAGGTATGACAGAAAATTATCAATGCTAATTATTAACACCACTATTTACCAAAATGATAACAGGTAAATGAGCAAAAGTGAACGATGTCAACTAATACGAACCAGTGACGTTGTGGTGGCAATAATTATCCTACACCACAATTCACCCAAATCAAATTTTGTCCAGCAAATAAGTACATTTCAATAGCGTATACACAAGGAAATTGCAGTACATCCTCATCAGTAAAACTTCATTTCACGTGCATGTTAATCAGGGTCCAGGTTACTATCTTCACATTTGCAGCATCAATTTCATTTAGAAGGGAAAAGGGCAACCAAAGCATGTGGTTGTAATGTGATATTTTTTACTATTAAGTATTCACTCCATTTTAAGTTGAATGTGTTTATTCCCAGTTGAACAGGCCTCCACAGTATAAGTAAACTTTATAAAGTGCTACATTTAAGAATTTGAAAGTCCAGATTTTGGCCCAAAAATAGTAGACCAACCAGATTCACATGCAAGAAAAATAGAAAGCATAAGATGTGCCAATTTTTTCCAATCCTGCCAAAATTTTGTCCAATAAATCCAGGACATTTGTATGAGAAAGAGAAGGTAGCTTTCCCCACTAAAGTATGGTATGCAGAAAGAAACAGCTAGCAGTATACTGAAGGAAGAGGAAGTAATGGAAACTACATTCACCAGCAATCCATAAAATACATATTTATTCTCTGTAAGATATATTACTTTCATAAAAGTATTTAGAGAGCATAAGAACCTCTTTGCAAACATCGTCTGCCTCCTTTGATGACCTTGCATAATTAACCAGAACCTGTAGTAAATGGCAACCAATCAGTTTTTTGCTTACGGCAAAATTCAGTATAATGCATGCTGTGAGGCATATCTTTCAAATGAATAATAAGTCTATGAGATGGCTACAGGAGACCAGTTATAAGAGCTACACTGTCTTTTCTTTCTGACATCGCATCTTTGTGCAGAAAACATTGAAAGCATACTAGCATACTGGAGCCATTACTGCTTTAGATGACCTCCCACTGGGAAAAACTACTCCCACAAATTGAGCTTTCTTCAGCCTTAGATACTTCTCAGTGTAAACAAGTGTAATTCACATATATATAGTTATCCAGTATTCTCAAAAGACTCTTTACAAGAAACAGTTCAAATAGGAGGAAAGTCTTGGCAACTGAATGAGCAGAAAAGTACAACCTAAATGTCCCTCCAGCCGTGTTGGAATGGTTCTAACCAAATGGAGTACCACCTTACCAGTAGTTCTTTGGCCAGGAAAAACTCCAAATATTCCATTCAGCTAAGCACATGAAGTTTTATAGGGAATAACCACCAGCATGTAACTAGCGATAATACATACTGTAGCCTATCTAGCCTCGTGGTGCTACTTGGATGACATCCTAGCAGAGTTTCATAATCAAAGTGAATAAATATCAGCTCACCTTACACCCGGCTTTCCCCAGCCCCAGTGCGATTGCTTTGCCAATACCCCTAGAGGCTCCAGTGACAATAACAACAGGAGATTCCACCTTCTGTGCAGTTTCAACACCTGATTGCTCAACAGCAGCAACTTGGGCTTTTATGCCTGCACAAACAATTATACCAATAAGTACCTGCAAATTAGTGAAGCACTTAATGGATGCCATCAACAAGCTGATAAAGCAGAACACTTATGTCTCTATTCCCCCCCCCCCCTCTCTTCCTTCCCTCTATCCCCCTTTTAATTTTATCCTCTTTTTTCTTTTTTTTTTTTTTTTGCAGTGCAAACAAAAGACACCTAATAATGAATGATGTTTACTTTCCACATCGCTTACCCCTCTCAATTCTAGTAACTAATTTCTCAAGAAACTCCTGTCATTTAAATATTTATCAACCCATTAAAAGAATTGCTGTATTTCCTACCACATCTTCTGAGCATTCAAACAAGTACTTTTCTCAAACATTTCTGTATGATAATTTGTTCACAAACTTATTTCTGCCACCACAGAATTGGTCATTTTCTCTGACTTCAGAGTTGTAACAATTAAAAAATATTCACATTACATACACTTTTAGCTCCAGGTACATACAAATCTTTTGGTCTTCTCTAAATATTATTCCATAAAAATTTAAGTTTGGAAAGTTATTGATGATCATCCCTAAAATTCTTCTAGCTTTCTGAAGATCCTCTCTTTCAATAATTTGTCCGACTATGGATCATTTCTCCACATATAAGCGCGTGCATAAACATGACCGCAACATATTTGAGGTATGTAGATGGACCAAAAAGGATAAAACTTTAGATTCTCCAAAAAACTATGCTAATTTACCTCTCCATCTATCTGTATCTTGTTTAAAATCTTCCCTCTCTACATTAATATACGGCTATAGATCAAAGTCTCCACAAACACCAAAACACACAAACACAAAATCAGAAGCCATGTCAAGATCATAGTTCAAATTGTCTAATTTACATTAATTTGACATGTATCTGCGCTAATATCTTGAGCCTGTATGTATACAGTTCGTCCACACAAACATATACAAAAGCATAGAGGCATATGCGCATAAGAGAGATCAAAGAATAAAATTTCAGAGAGTTACTGGAGGAAGCGAAGGAGCTGATGGATCTGCATTGCGAGCTCAAGGAATGTCGGAGCTGAAGCGGAGATGAAAGCTGCTTAAAATGAGCGAATTTCCGGTCAGAAATCCCGCCGTTGGCGGCGGACTTGAAGGCGAGAACAGCCGAACCAGCAGCGGAAGCAGCCATGAGATTTCTGCGAATCGGAGAAATCGAAGAGAGAGAGAAGCGAGAAGAAACGAGGGTGGTTAAGTTCGCCACTGAGAATGAATGAGAGAAGAAACGCACTAAAATGGTGTGGTTTATATAGTAAGTAGTACTGTACTAGTAAAGCATATTTGAATTTTTAGGTTCTGCTTCGAAATTTCCGAAGATACAGAGTGCCTGAAGAGTAGGGGCGATGTGTACAAGGCTTCCTTCCTTCTTGGTGGCCGGTGGGTGCTTTCTTTTCTCGGTGGTGCGCCAATACATTTTGCACCTTTTTCCTTCCTTTTTAGTTTCATATTTTTACCCTTTTCTCATTTTGGTTTTACTTTACCTTTAGATGTTGGTTCAGCTTTTATATATATATATATATATATATAGAAGTATTCTGCAAAATTTTTGTCTTCTTTGGGAAATTAAGAGAGTGTTTGGATATGTTATTATTTGGGATTATTTGGTTATCTAAATACTGTAGTATTTTTTTGATGTGATGTATACGAGTTAAAAAGGTGATTTAAAAATGTGTTGACGATGTAAGTAGGGAAATAAACCAAATAATAACATATCCAAATTATTTTCAGAGAATTCCTATAAGCAGAATCTTTTAATTCTTAGTATCTAAATAGAGAATTGGTTTTGATACAATGAAATGCATCAAAATTTGCATGAGTAAACTATAATTGTTTCATATACATGATGTTTGAGAGAATTCCTCAAAAGGGTTGCTCATTTTTTAAAGCACAGAAAATTATTACAAATGATTTCGATATCGTTATAAGAAGGGTATGCAATGCACCGTACATACTTGTATGTGTTTTAACAACTAGACACATAACAAAGAGCAAAAGTGGACTGTGATTTAACAATCAGACAAATAAACCTACTTAATACGACTAAATTCTTAAAAGTGGAGCTTTCTAAACAAATAAACCTACTTAATTTTGTTTGGATAGAGAGTATTTGAAATAATTTTTTGAAATAAAACACTGTAGCACTTTTTTGATATGATGTGTGTGAGATAAAAAGGTGGTTCGAAAATGTGTTGATGATGCGAACAAGTAAATTTTGGGAATAAATTTGATATCCAAACAAACTTGTACGGTGAGGATTTTAGAAAACTCATGTATACCCCTTTTTAGTTCAAAACTCTCACCATTTGAAAACGTCTCTCAAAAACTACAGCAGCTTGACAATTACTACCTTCACGAGAAACTCATAAAAGCTTTCACTTCTCCTGAATGAAAATAGCAAAAAGCATTCGTGGTTCTTGTTACTATAGGTCTTATCTTATGCTCTTACAATGACAGTATGCACATTGCACTCTATTTAATATAGCGATATAGAATTTCAATTTTTTTTCGAATTTCAAATCATCATCTACTATTAGATAGTAAATAGTCTTAGATAGTTAAATTAGTTAAAATTTTCATTTTTGAATTCAAATGAGATTTGGAATTAACATCGATGAAAAGAAACTGTTGGTATTATGTCAGGCAAATCAAGAGTGAAGTCTATTGGGAACACCAAGCAAGGTGCAAAATTTCTTCTGTCGAGCAAGGTACTGTGACTAGATTACTGTACAAGATACGACTGCAGCAATTGTTAATTGAAGATTCAAAATTCAAGCAAGTACGCCAGTGCTGCACAAAATTGGATTAGACATCCACAGTTTGACATTGCAGCTACTCAGGAGACTGCAGAAGATTTGCTGGAGCGATGGACAGTCACGCACTTGCTTGGGGACGCTTTTTGGAATTGTTCTTCCGGCGGATCTTTAAAAAGGCCTTGTCCAGGTCCTGAACCCAGAAACAAAACAGAGTATATGTTTGATGTTGGACAAAGTTATTAATATAATGATCATTACTAAAACAGAGTATCCACTATCGTTTTTATATAGCGTATGCCAAGGGAAGAAACTAAATTCTCTCCAAATTGTAACAAATCAAGTTGAGTTTTGCTAAAAAGATTTTACCTGTGTCGGTTCATCATCTGATGTCCCCGAAGACCAAAGCTTCTCCAAATTGTAATATGCTCTCACTTTCTCATCAAGAGCATGAATTATCAGTGACCCTACACAGAAGTTGTGCACCAAAGGGGTCAGAAGAGGGATAATAGAAGAGTTAACTGAGACCCTAATCACAATGAAAGCGCATCAAGTACATCTGAAAGAATAGAAGTGTATCAATCTATCATCCACAACAATGTAGAAAAATGAGAACAAGTAATAGACAACATATTCGGTCCATACTGATAAGGTGTAACAACTGTCACTGCTATTGTGGTTCTTTAAATAAGAATTTTTTTTTTTGGCATATTATGCTGCCCCCTTGAAGCTGCTCACAGCTTAAAGTATAGTAGCTTGTAGCTCCAAAGCTTAGAAATTCAATGAGCTGATTGTCTCTACTAATTCTCAATCCTCAGAAATCAACTTCTTTTGTGGTCACAAGATAATATCTCCAGCAGATTAGTGCCCTTGTCTGCAGCAATGGATTCCTGATAACATATAGAGCTTGTATGTCTCAGACAAATGTGCAATTAAGTAATTAATCAATCCTTGAACTCTCATTGCATGAAGCCCCCACGTTGGTCTTGGCAGAAACACATACACAACCATGACGATGGTCCAAAAAACACTAGACGCTCCTGCAACAGAATGTCTTATCATCTGAACATGGAAACAAGATTGAGTTGTTTTTGTTTTTTAGTTTTTGGGTTTTTTTTTTTTTGGGGGGGGGGGTTGAAACAGCTATATAAATCAAAAAAATCAAATAAGTAATACCCATTTCTGTTTGCCCAGTTATTTCTTGAAGACATCAAACTGATTCTTACTTACGAACTTGTACCACAATTTCAAAGAGCCATTTGTTCACCATAAACTACAGTAATGCATATCTTAACAAACTAGCAAAACATTTCTGGTTTTGATCAGTTTCAACTTAGCTCATAGATACAGTAGAGAAACAAGTTAGAGCAGTAGCATGGAAACTGAAGGAGATAAAGCAATTCCTGCAAGCGTTTAAAACATATAGTGATTATTTTGACAGGAGCAGTATTTACCCCAGTTTACCGAAAAGCAGCAAAAGCAACCCAAGTTTGGAAATGGAACTCTTGCTGACAAAAGGACTACTGCCTGAACAAGTTTCCTAAGGCGTAGCGACCCTTAAATTTAACTTCTCAATTTCCAAGTAAATATTCAAATTATAAGGAAATGCGCGCCGATCAAGTTATCGGCCACACGATTCCAATTCAAGACAAACAAGTGGCTGCCTCAATTCTGTAACTGAATACCACAACACAAAAAGAAACAGAAAATTGGGGCAGGGCGGAGGAAGAAAAGAAAGAAGGCATACCTGAGTCAATAACAATCCATTTCCCCCCTTCCTGTCCTTCCACACTGGGCAACAACATCCTCTTGGCTCCCTTTTGCTTTTGCTTAACCTACACCATTCACCGATACCATCAGATTAGTCAAATTTCACTTCCAAGGACTTAACTCCAAAATTAACTCATTCTATGGCCACATTATCCCCTCAGCTTGTTAGATTATAATAGTATCAGATTTAGTGGAGAGAAATTAAACATAGAGTATCGAATAGTCAGGAGCCAAAATATGAGGTATGTACCAAAAATTAAAGGACCTGCCTTGTAGATAAGGGCTTGAGCAATATTACGGACGTGCCAATCGGAGCGACCGGTGGCGATGACCATATAATCAGCGAAATCATAGTTCTTGGGAACGGGAATGACTTGGACGTCGTCTGCTTTGACGTCGGTCAGGATTTTCTGCACTTCTTCCAAATTCAGAAACTCTCGGCTGCTCCTACTCTTACCATTGTTCTCATCAGGTGATTGTTCTCCGGCTACTCTCACCGAGGAAGAGTAGAAAGCGCGGTTGAGGAGCGTGGGCCCCGGCTGCCGCTGCTTCCATTGTTGGACGGCGGGCGACAGCGTTCGAGATCTTAGTGCCGACCACATTCGATCACTGCCTCCTGTTACCACTTCAAATCTTTGGTTTCAGCTTGCAGCTTTGCAGGTAAGAAGGCCGCCAGCATGATGCATTGCGATCCGAGTATCATCTTTTGGGCTTCCGGTCCATTGGACAAGCCCAAAGGAATCAGAGGTCCATCCGTGGGCATCGATGTCTGTATAGTCCTGCTATAATGTATACACATGGACCTATTGTTTCCTGATGCATTGGCTGCGCTTCCAGGTCCAAACGAGTTCTGTATAGTTTCACATTTAAGGTTAACAGGGCCACAGGGGTGATAGAATTTTCGAATACGAAATTATAAGGGATGATAGAATTTTCCAACACAAGGCTAGCAACCATCCGTTTTATATAGAATTTTCGAATACAAAAGTGTATGGGATGGATGATAGAATTTTTCAGTACGAGGCTAGCAACCATATGTGTCTATGACATAATATATGTCTTGAGAAACTCACTTGGGTTGGGAACTAAAGCATAGAATAGAACTAGAAATTAAAATTAGACTTTCAATTTAGGAAAATATGATGTTTTTCAATTGGATGTAATATTTTCTTTCTCGACTAGTAGATTAATCTCTGAAAATAAAGTATAATCTTACTCCAAAATCCAAATTTGGCTATATACATATATATAGCCTAATATTGTCGATTTTGGTAAAGAAACAAAAATATTCTGTGGATTCCTGAATTAGTTATACCCAACCACCCAAGCCCTGCGCCCCCCAAAAACCAAAAAGTCAATACAGAATAAATTGTTGAAATTCCAGCGGGAAAACTACCAGGTTTTTCCTGGAATATTACAAACACATGGATAAAAGAAATGACCACTTAGCTGTTTTAGCTTTTTTTTTTTTTTTTCTTTTTTGGGTAATCATTTGTGAAGGGGACCAGAAAAAGGTGAGGAGATAGAGAAGGGTAGGGAGGAAGGAATAAAATCGATGGTAAAGACTATTTATCAGTAGTGTCGTCCGGAGCAATTATTTTGGCTTAATCAAAACTGTGGATGGAGAGAGACCACTGACTTATCCTTTTATGGGCCGAGACGGAGGGGAGCTATTGCTTCTACACCTACCAATTAAAATGACATATTATTTTTTTCTTCAGAAAAAAGAAAAACCAAAATGTTTTTTTTTTTTAATCTGTGGAAGAACCAGATGATTGATCATCTCCTAACCATATAATAATCTTCCTAAATTGTTGCCTTAAAGCTAAATTCTAGCATAAAATTAGTGGAACCAGGTTTTATTCAATCTAATCAATCTGGTAGAAAACCATGGATTGATCAGGTGACTAACCGCCGGCCCAGCCTTCAGAACAAAGCAGCATTGCAGCAGAAACACTCCAATTAATTCAGCAGACTCAGGCATCTTTCGTTAATTATTTTGGTAATTAACTTCCACTTCAAGAGGGCACAAAAGCTCTACAAATCTACATCTATATTTGATATACGGATGAATGAATGGATGTTCTAACTGTTATTATCACTGGAACTCATTTGTCATTTTCTATGATTGCATGGAGGGGGAAAAAAAAAAAAACCCAAAAAAAGTTGTACATTGCTGCTACCTTTTCTCCTATGTTAAAGTTTATGACTAAGCAAGGTTTACCTTTGTCCATTTCTATATATATTAGTAGAATAAAAACTTATGTTAACTTCCCCTTTTTTCCCCCCTATTAATTATGGCTCCAACAGAGAATAATTTATTTCAGAATTTAATGTACAAGTCGCAAGTGCATTGATGTGATTTTGATGTCCAAATTTCATAGTCAAGAAAATATGAAAAGTGAGTTGAATAATAAATAATAAATAATATGTGAATAGAAAAAAGAAAAAGAAAAAGAAAAACTCTCAAACTAATAGCAGAGGGTAATACAAAATTCTCAGAGCTAAGGGTTGAGCTTTGATTGCAGTTGCACCAATCCTTTTGCTTAATCCTTTGTGCCTTTTGACAATATTCTTTATTAGCGTAGTTGGGTTTGGGTCCGATTCGAACCACCAACTTCTTCTGCTATGGGGGGTGGAAACCAAGCAAAGAGAGATGTCCTAATCATTCACTAATCATTCTCCGTCCATGAAAACAATACAGAAAACAACATCTATTTCCTTGTTGCCCTGCCAGCTAGATTATTAATTAATATGGAATAATAAATAATTTACCTGTCTACATAAAAACACACTACTATTTGATGTCTCATCCAATTAATCCCCTACTAAGCAAGGCAGCATAGGTCTAAAAAAGATGACCTAAAAAGTGTTTAGCGTTGAACAACAAAGTAATCATATCCCTTTCTCCTTCCAACTTGTACTTGTGTCTTCTTCCCCCAATCCATCACTTTTAATGCTATCCTAGTACCAGTAGTATTTTCCTTGGCTCGATAAAAAAGTTTTCTATGCAGGATTTTTTTTTTTTTTTGCTGCTGTGATACATTTAAAGAAAAAGAAAAAAAGAAAAAAAGGCCTGTCCGTATAGACTAGAAAATTGCATACAAAGTTAAAATATATATATGAAAGGGAAAAAAAAAAAGACATTAAAAGATTGGAAAGAAAAAGAGATTAACTCAGCATAAAAGCAAGAAAGAAAAGCTTGCTGGGAAGAAAAGCACCAGCAGCAGAGCAGCGGCAGCGAACAAACATCCCCACTAACACCGCTGAGCAGTAGTGTTAGCTGTGAAAGCAAAGTCTCTTTGATTTTACTTATCAAATTTGTGTTGCAGAAGAACTCTGCACATTTTACTTTCCCTCGTCGCAATCCATCTTTCACGTGACACCTGTTTATTACTGCCAGAAGGGGAAAAAAGAAAGAAAAAGAAAAAAAGCTTCTCTCTTTATTTCTTCTGGGGTTGTTTTTTCTTCCAAATTTGGATCCACCTGATCTCTCCCATTCCGGATCCACCACTACCAGATCCCACTTCCCAATTTCACTTCACCACCTGCAGCAATTCCAGGGTTTTGTTGCAGCTGTTGGAAACTTCTACTGGGATTGGCTCGGTCTCTTCTGTTTTGAGAGAGTTTTGACTTTGCTCAAAACGGAAAATTTTCGGGAATGACGGTTTTTTAACTTGGCATTCTTTACTCGAGACTTCAGAGGAGTGGAGTTTTGACTTCAGTTAGTCTTTCATGTGCCCCAGTTGATTTCTAGGGGTAATAGCTGATTTTTTTTTTTTTGGCATTTTGTTACCTATTTCAGCGTCAAATCCGAAGAAGTCACTCTGGTTTCGATCATAACTGCATATTGGAGATTGTTCCATTGCTCATTTACGAGGTGGGTTTTCAGTTTGGAGGCAAATCGGCGCAATTTAGGTTGAATTTGGAATGAAATTAGCTGCCTTTCGGGTAACATATTGATCAAGCCGAGAAATTTAGATAAAAACAGGTTTCTTGCAGTAAAATTGAGTCGAAAGCTTTTTGGTTGGCTTGGGATTTGTGGTTTTCGAGATGGAGTGTTTGAAGTTGGGAACTTGGAGGATTTTGATTGATAATTACTTGACGATTTGATAAGATGCCTCCTTCGCCGGCAATGAGATGCTCCCCTGGGAGGGAGCTTAGGGCAGAAAATCACAAGAGAGGACGTAGTCTTGAAAGTGGGATTCTCTTCAGAGAAAAGGATGATGATCTTGCTCTTTTTAATGAGGTGCAGAGCAGGGAGAGAGACAATTTCTTGCTTCAGTCAAATGATGACTTTGAAGACTTGTTCTGTAAGTCCCTGATCTTTAGCTTCTTTAGTTTAGATGTTTTTGGTCTTTGTCTGCATTTAGACACGCGAAGAACCTTCCTTTTTTGTTTGCTTTACTTTGGCTTACAATTGTTGGCATTTTCATGTGCATTTCTCAGCAAACAAATTAAGACACTTCTCCGATTATAAGCTTGGCATCAACATTCCTGCTCGTGGGGAGAGTAGTGACCTACTCCATGCCGAAGGAGATAAGAATGATTATGACTGGTCGGTTTTCATTCTTCCCATGTGTCACAGTTTTTTCCTTCTTGTACATATTGAATTAGTTCTCTGACTGTAATTTTCATTTTCTTTGGTTAAATCTCGAAACCTTGAAAAAGAGATGGGAGAACATTTAGTTTCCAATAGCAAACGTTTAGTTTTGAGACAAAACAGTTGGCAATAACATGAACAATCAATGAGTTCATCTTTCCTGCAATATTTGCCTTTCTTGATTTTGACACCTACTGTCTTGTATACTTTGTAGTTATTAATGGTTTAATAGGTGCATCTTGATGTAGGTTGTTGACTCCTCCTGATACTCCACTTTTTGCATCCCTGGATGACGAGGCAATGCCAGTCAACCGTGCACAGAGGGGCAGGCCTCGAAGTCAACCCATTTCAATTTCAAGCTCATCAGCTGTAAGTTTAGCTCATCAGTAGACTTGCATGTCTTGTTCGAGAAGTGTGCTGAGAGCATTTGTTCACCGGTATCTGATGTTATTTTCTGACATTCAACTTTCAGATGGAAAAGAGTAACAGAAGTAGTAGAGGTAGTGCAAGTCCAAGTTGTCTTAGTCCATCTCCTCGATCTAGTCATAGTACATATCAATCAAGAGGCAGGCAATCTCCTGGGCTCCATTCAAGTCCACCTCCTAACTTACGACCTTCTACTCCGACTAGGAGACCATCGCCACCACCAAGTAAACCCTCAACTCCTGCTCAAAGGTCTTCTACTCCCACTCTTCGGAGGATGAGCACCGGCTCTAGCTGCCCTGCAGTTCCATCCAGAGTAAGGGGTAGCTCCCCAGTGAAGACAAGTAGGGGAAATTCTGCATCACCAAAAATAAAAGCATGGCAAACCAACATTCCTGGCTTTTCTTCAGAGGCACCTCCCAACCTTCGGACTTCATTGGCTGATCGGCCTGCCTCATATGTGCGGGGATCTTCTCCAGCATCTAGAAATGGCTCAAAATCTGGCAGACAATCAATGTCTCCAACTGCTTCTCGAAGCGTTTGTTCATCATATAGTCATGACAGGGACAGATTTAGCTCCCAGAGTAAAGGTTCGATTGCATCTTCTGGTGATGATGACATAGACTCTCTACAATCAATTCCCATTAGCAGCTCAGACCATTCAGCTCTTAGGAGTATGAGCACATCCTCGAATCGTAGGGATCTGAGCTCTTCGAAGAAGCCCACAAGAATAGTAACTTCCAGTTCTGCGCCAAAAAGATCCTATGACATTGCAATTCGACAAATGGTATCTTACTTTACTGCTCTGCTGTTGATAAATATATGGCTTTCCACTGGCTTCTAAGATTGATATCCATTTTTACACTCAGAGGTGTAAATCTTAATGGAGCCATTTAGTTGAGCTGCATTGGGACTGATACATATGCTTTAATGGGTCATTTTTCAAGTGATATGTACAGTAAGTGTCCAATAATATCATAATATGGTGGAACTAATTGGTCTAAAAAAAAACGGAAGGGATCACCATTCCTATGGAACCTGCAGTTTTGCATCATTATGCAACGAAATGGTAATAAGCCATTTTCGTTGCTTGACAGTAATATAAGATAATAATAATCTTCGTGGAGACCGTGTATATCAATCATACAATACACATATTAAGTCTGAGGTCATAGAGCTTAGTTGGTAAAAAGCAGTTTGACTTGCTCGGAATCAATTTAAAAGTACTTCCGCAGCATCGTTTTATCCTCCACATTCAAAGTAGTAAAAAGTCACAGTTAATTTATTCTGTCTTACGATTTAGAATAGTAAAATGGGGAGACCTTGGGCTTATATACACACATGGAGCTGAAGTGCGAATATAGGGCTGATCATGGAGTTGGCAATATCTCCAGACTTCACTGCAAAAATACTTTCTTTTTCCACATGATGATTATGGCAAGGAGTAGGGTTGTGCTGTGATACATGATATTTCAAATTCTAGAGTGCTTTATAAAACTTTGTGCCAAGTATTGTTTTCTTTGCAAAGGACAAAGAGTTAAACGTGAGATATGGAAACGCACAACCTACTAATGCTGTTAAATCTGTCAGAAGTTGATGAACATGGCATCGCTATTGGTTTCTGAATTCGAGATAACAATCATTATTGATTTGTTAATTTGATATAAAGCTAATGCTTGCACTTTTAGGCCACTTGCCGTGCATTAAATGCAGCTCGTAGTGACATAGTTGTTTAACGTGTGAGTTTGAATGGTTTTCCTTATGCATGACTTGCATGTGCATTTTGTGGTTTTCGCTTCCACAATCTGATTAAAATATACCATGGCTATCAGATTGAGTTTCCATGGTAGAATTAATGACCTTCATCCTTTTTTTCTTTGCGTCTTTTGTAGGATCATAGAAAAGGCTCTCCACATAATATGTTCAGGCCTCTTTTATCTAGTGTCCCTAGTTCAACCTTTTATGCTGGTAAATCAAGTGCTGCTCATCGGTCTGTCATATCTAGAAATTCATCTGTCACAACTAGCAGTAATGCAAGCTCTGATCTGGGAACCAGTGGTGCACACGATACTGAAGGTAGTGAACAAAACCAGGACGATATTACCAGCGCCTGCATAAAGGCACCATACCATGACATACAAGAAGAAGTATTTGCCTTCGACAAGGCTGATTCCATAGATGACAAATCTGTGGATAAAAATAATGAGAAATTGTCAGACAAGCATGACGAAGATGGTGGCCATCTTATATTGGATTCTCATGTAATTGGTGACGAGAGTTCTACTCACCAGGATGGAGGATTGGAAATTTCAGTAGCTTCTGAAGTCTTCGATGTGGAAGGTGACTGCCAAGATGGACATAGTTTTGGGGATACTCTACTCTGCTCCAGATGTGGTTGCAGGTATCATGCCATTGAAGAAATTGATGGGGACCTAAAACTTTGTAGAAACTGCAGAAGTGCAGAAATACTTTCTGTTCTATCACCCAAAACAGTGATTGCTATTGAGAACTCCCCAGGTGTCTCTGCAAATGTTTTAGATCATGGATCAGTGGATGCTTTTGCTCCATCTGCAGCAACACCAGTATCTTTAGCTGCAAATGCAATGGGTGAACCAGGAACTGAATGCCTCAATGAGCCAAATGCTAATCTACTGGGGAGTTCTGGTGCACTAGGTGAGCTGAATCTTGTCAGCCAGCAAGTTGGAAATCAACCAACTTTAAGTGGCAACACAACACTTAATGGTGAGATTGTTGGTCAGCAATTGCAGAACAACAGTGGCTATTCAAATTTAACGGCTGATGTTTCAGAAGGTGCAGGAATTACTCTATTGTTGACACCAAACAGTGTCAAGGGGCCTATTGTAAGGAGTAGGACTTTTACTGCCACCAGCATAACTTGTGATGACTTTTCCTATGTCAGAGGCAGTGCAACAAGCACAAGAAGCTCCCTTGGACATGGTACTGCCTCTGCATCCTCTTCTCTTGACTTGGGATCCAGTAGACAAACTGAAGCTCGTGCTCAAAGGCAATTAAGTAGCAGGAAGTCGGACACAGAAAATTACAGATACGAGATGTACTCAAAGCACCAACGCTCAGTTTCGTCTCTGTCTGGAGCTTCAACTCATGGTTTCCAAGCTTCAAGTCTTGCAACAAGCTCTCATGATGAAAGTCTTGAAGTATCTGCTGCCATCCATGTGGAAAAAATTAATCTGGAGGTGACTCATGCTCCTCTCCAAGACCTTTCACTTGCTTCAGAAAGTATAGAGTTGGACATGAGCACTGATATTGAAAGTGATAGTAATTGGAGAACAGTTTCAGAGCTGTCAAGCCATACAGCAAACATCCATCTGGGAGATACTTACGTGGCATCAGCTTCAAATATTGAAGAGCCTGCTTTGCATGAACATGTTGAAGAATCGGCAAATGATTCTCGGAATGTCATCAGTTTAGAAGCATCATTTACACATCCCGAGACTTGTCAGGAGGAAGATAGCATGTCAAATGCTTCTACTGACCGTCTAGATGTTGCAGAGGTTCCCAACTTGAGCTCTTTGGATGCTATATCAGAGTTGGAATCTGAGAATGATCATGTGATTTCTCCTGATTCTGTATTTGATATGGACTCCCAAAATTCAAGAAGCAGCATTGATGGCTTGCAGGATCCTTCTCATCACATATCAGCTTCGGTTGAAGAATCTGTCAATCAAGATCATGTACACAGCATTATTGGTATGTAAACTTCTTTATCCATTTCAATCTTCTCCTTTTACTTTGTTTACTGTTTGTTAGTTATTCTCTCAATTTATTGCTTTCACCAATTCATGCTTTAGGTCATAAGAGTTTGATATTGTTTTACATCATTACTTTACTAGATTCTAGGACTTTGTGTTGGCTAATTGTGGAATTCTATGCAGTTGTATGATGAGAGCATATATAGCTGAGAGTCTGGAACTTAGTTTAATGGTGTTTTGCCGACCTTTTAGCATTGAATCATTCCAAAAATGTGCCTTTGAACTCTATAGACTGTCTGAAATTGCAAAAGCAGAAATTAGCCTATTACATCTGGTGTCTCAAGTTTTGTATGAATTTTTCCCAGGGTGTGTATCATCTTAGATTCCTTTGTTTCTATTTGCCTCACTTTTTTTCCAGTTGAACCAATAATAAACCAAGATGATGCACATTTCACATTTAATACTCTGAACTTCCACTAAGTTCCTGTTTCTTTATGCCTGTTCTTAATTGGTTTCAATTCTTGTAAAAGCTTAAAATCAAAATCCAAAAGGCATGTCTCTACTAGCTTCTGATTCTAGCTTGTTCTAGTTTAAAAAAGCCAAAGGCTGAAACAAAAGTAGTTGAGAGCATATTATAACACATTTTTCAAATTGAGAAGCTAAAAGCAGGTACAGCAACTGACTTGGAAACAGGCCTATCGGGACTGAAGTCAAAGTGCTAGGTATTTTGTTTAAAGCTGATCAGCCACTGCAATAGACTGAGTTTATAAGGTCTAGTTTATACTACATCAACCTTTTCTTCATGTTTTAGGAGCAATAGTGGGAATAGCCACACCCTATGGGCATGCAAATTGAGGGAAAGAATTAAGTTATTTTTATCAAAACCAATGGAGGTCATTAGATTACCAGAAAAGAAATAAAAAAAAAAGAATCCTTTTTGCCAAAAAGAGAAAGAAAGAAAGAAAGAAAGTTATTGGAAGTTAAAATAGTGGAAGTTCTTGGAAGTTACTGAACTTTACTAGTTATCTTTAGTAAATCTTACTGTTGTTAGGGTAAAATTGAAAAAATAAATGATGACAAAAAATTTTAACACCAAACCCGTGCCTCATGCTTTTATATATAGAAAGAAAGATGCATATTCTGCACCTTTCCAAAAAACTTCAGCAATTATGCTCTTTTTGCGGAAGAAATTTCACACTTTTAACATCCAAGGAATAAATGAAAGCCAATGTTGAGAATCTAATTTATGAACTATATGCTTATGAGATGGTGTAATTTATTCTTTAGATCTGAAATGTTGCACTGTACTGAACTTACATTCATATTGCTAAATGCAAAATTGTTCCATCCATTTCATTTCATTGATGTTTTTTTACTTGTATCATTGCCTTGCCAAGTATAATCTTCCTAAAATCTGTTGCATTCTGGAGCTGCATCCAAGTTAGTTCTACACTGCTCTTTTTTTCACTATTTTCATCTTCATTTTAGCAATTTGTAAGAGTCGTACATCTTGCTTCATGTATTGTATTTCCTGTATGACTTCTTTTCCTTCTTCACACTTTGATCATGTTTCTGTGAATACTAATTCTAATAAATAAAGAAAGAAAACCAAGGAATTGTTGCATAAAAATGCTGAAATTCTCTAAGTGCTGACAGAAGAATCAACTGTCATGCTAGAAGGCCAGGGAGGCATCCACACTAGAAGCTTGACGCTAGAAGAAGCAACAGATAGCATACTCTTCTGCAGCTCAATTGTCCACAATCTGGCCTATGAGGCTGCAAATATTGCAATAGAGAAAGAAAACTGCATCCAGTTGCAGGGTTCCAGACCAGCAGTAACTATTGTTGGAAAAACAAATCCTGACAGAAGGGAATCGCGTACCAGAATTGTGTCCAAGCGCAATACTAAGTCCCAAAAGGCTAGGCAAAGGCGGCTAGAAACAGACTCAAAGCCCCCTCCTATCAACACTGCATCTGAAGAGAAAAGTGATGTTTCTACTGCTCGTATTGTTGGGGCTCCTAATAGGGGTGACAGTGTGAAGCCTCCAAAGCTGGAATCCAAGTGTAACTGTGCAATTATGTAAGCTTACTTCTAGAAAAGATTGCTGTGCATGTCACAAGGTTGCTTTGCTTGGGTGCTCCAGTCAACTTAATTTTGTTGTGAAGGCCAAGAATTTTTAATTCAATGGGGAGAATGTTTGGATAACTACCAATTGCTTTTTGTTGTTTGCAATTAATTTGTAAGAAATATGTCATTGTAAAGTTGTAGTTCTTATTAGGCTGATGATAGCTGAAGGCTCTGGTAAGTTGTTTATTGTTCCACTTGCCATATTCTTGTTAGCATTTGTATTTGATCCCAACCCTTTATTAGAGAGCAAGTGTTAATTCTTTCGCTGTGCTGCTATAGAAATGGTTATTCAAGCACTAGCATTTCTATTTAGTGTAATTGTGGCTGATAAAATTTGATTTATTATTGTCATTCCTTTTGTAATTCTTTATTTTCTTCTTATTGGAGACGATAGATAATCCTTGGGATGTTACTGGAAAGTATAGGCAGGCACTTGTGCCTTTTCTTGGATATGCTCGATGGAGCTATTTCTTTTATTTTCTTTTGTATTCAACCTGTAGTAGCGCCCGTGATATATATAAGAAGAGTCGTCAAATCTCAAGGATAAATAGCCTCAAAATTAGCATATAAAGTTGATGGAATGTAGATACACTGAAATAAGGCATAACCATCTGGCTTACCCTTGAAAAGCACAAGTCTTCTGAGACCAAGTTTGTATTCTTGAGAGCGAACAGATTGTAGAAAGCCCCTGCTATTCAAATTGGACCAGTAAGCAGCCTCACTTGAAGTTTTGACAGGCAATATTTGTAGTGATGTTAGAGGTTGAGAAGATCGACTTTTGATGCCAAATGGGAATGCATTATGCAGGTCCGGCCATTTCTGAGGATGATGCAAATAGGTGTAAGATATGGTGAAGCCCCTCTTCTGTGGATGATACTTAAGCGTGTATCGTGACTAATTGATGAAAGGTGGACCCAAAAAAAAAAAAAAAAGGTCTATCTCTTTTTAAGAAAAGAATTCTCAGTTCAAATAAACTCTTAAGCCTTATTGGCATTAATGTAATTGAAAATCAAGCTAACAAATTTCAACTTCTTGAGTATTGGGAGGAAGTTTAGAAGGATTGTGTATATTGTATAATCATCGGATATCAATGATGAATCACCACTAGATTTCTAGTCTGTGCAAACATTTATGGTTTATACTTAAAAAAAAAAAAAAGGATTTCTAGTCAATGTGCTACTAGTACTATATTGTGCATTACTGAAGCGACAATAAAACCCTTGCCTACTTGTCCATGTCTCTGTCTAAATCTGAAGTTTCCCTCCATAAAAGAGGCGGGAAGAGACCTCCGCCTGCACGCAGACTACACAGTTTCAGTCACGAATCAGTTCTGTAAGCTATTTCCATGGACTCCGATTCCGATGGCTCTCACATTTCCGCAACACCACCCCGTGATTCACCACCGCCCTCTCCGCCTCCAGCAGCAGCGAGACCCACTATTCTTCTTTCCTCCACCAAATCAAGAACTAAATTTAAAGCCACCGCCATTTCCACGTCCACGTCACGCCCCATTCTGAAACCAAAACCCTCTAGCAAATGCTCTAAATCAGCTGCAAATCCTGATCCGAAGCCACTCGTTGAAGAACAGCCAGCTAAAATTTCACTTCCCCAACCTGACCTCTCCAGTTTCCCTTTCCATCATATCCACCGCTCAGGCTCAATTAACGGAAGCTCCTCATTTTCCGCCAATTGCAACCAATCCGTCCCAACCGTTTTGCCTGTTGGGCGTCCGGTATCCAAGTTTGCATCTTTCTCGAAACTCCGGAAAGAAAATCTCAAATTTGAGCCCCTTGAATCTAATCCCACTGAACCTTTATCAACAAACCCAGAGCTGACGGCAGAGTTAGGGGATGACAATGTGGTCCCACAAGAAACTGCAAATGAAGGATTTAATGCGTCCAAAGTGGTGAAGAAACATCCTAATTGCATTGGAAGTGGTGTGTCTTCTGCCTCTAATGCTTCGATATCGTCTGTGACAAGGGTTAAATGTAATACTGAAGGTAACTTTGTGAAACTGAATATTAACGGTTATGGAAGAAAAAAGTTCAAATTCAAGGGGAAGCAAAGGAATCTTGGAAGTTCATCAATTGGGCGTCAAAGATTTTCCAGAAGACATAAGAGGAAATTTGGAGTTGAAAATGAAGGGGAAGGAGAAGAGGGTGGATTATGTGATGAAGAGGATCATGTTTTCGAGACTAATCACGTGCTGAAAAGATCAAGTTTTGATATCGGAACGATTCAAGAGGCTGTGATGAGGGTAAGAGATGAGGTATCAGATGAGAATTTACTGAGGTTATTGAAATTAAGTCATGGCTATGATTCATTTAGGAATGGGCAACTGGAGGCTATTAAGATGGTGCTTTCTAAGAAATCAACCATGTTAATTTTACCAACTGGCTCTGGGAAGTCTTTGTGTTTTCAGGTGCCTGCATTGGTTTTGCCAGGGGTTACCCTTGTCATCAGTCCATTAGTCGCTTTGATGATTGATCAGCTCAAACACCTACCTCCTGCTATTCCTGGCGCTCTGCTGTGTAGCAGTCAGGTAGTAATACGTGCAGTAGTTTTTTATGTTTGTTTTGCACGTTAATAATTTCTGATTTTGTAGGCTTTTTTTTGTTGTAGACACCAGAAGAGGCTTCTGAGGCACTTAAGTTATTAAAGAACCAAACAATAAAGGTAACTGAAAACATGAACACTTGTAGTTTCATTCCTATATTTACCTGCAGGCACGTGATTTATTCTGTGAATTTGCTGTTTAAGTCAAATTTTGAACAATTGAACTGTCCCAGAAAATATAGAAGTACATGGGGTATAATGCTGGTTACGCTGCATCTTCCAAAGTTGCACACTTTATGAGCTTTTTCCTTTTGCCTTGAGTGCCAAGAGTTAGGACTGGTTGCTCATGTTTCAGGTTCTCTTTGTTTCGCCAGAGAGGCTTTTAAATGTTGAATTCACATCCATATTTTCTGGCAGCTCTTTAATATCACTTGTTGTGATTGATGAAGCCCACTGTATGTCCGAATGGTAAGTTCTTGCATGTTCAGTAACTTGTTGAATTTTGTAACTTTCCTCTCGTATGCATTTCAGACTTGATGCATACAGTTTTCATGCTTGCAATTCTTCATATATGCTGAACAAATTGACAGGTCTCACAATTTCCGGCCTTCTTACATGAGGCTAAGGGGATCAATGCTGCGTACTAAGCTTCGTGCTGATTGCATCCTTGCGATGACTGCAACTGCAACATCCAAAACATTGCATAATGTGATGCATGCTTTAGAAATTCCTGCAACAAATCTAATCCAGGCTGCCAAAATGGGGGAAAATCTGCAATTATCTCTGTCACTGACTGGAAATAGGCAAGTATACACTCTTATTCTCTTTTAGCTTTTGACATGATTCCTTTTGTCGTCTATTTGCATTCAGCATTTTTTTTTTTAACTCCAGAATGAAAGATCTCATGACATTACTCAAATCTTCTCCCTTTGCGGAGATAGAGAGCATAATCATTTACTGCAAATTTCAGGTAAATCTTCTCATATTTTTTACTACTTCCTTGCAAATATACTGCATTTTCCACTCTGAGTATAGCATTGTCTGGTGACTGATTTTATTGGCCTTTCGGTGGTTCACAGTCTGAAGCTGACCTGATAAGCAAATATCTATGTGACAACAATATCTCAGCTAAGGTTGGTGCTGCACATACTTGCTTTTTGTGGTGGGCAATGTTGGCATTATCCTGATCTAGTTGTGGGCAATTTTTCTTGGACGGAAACTTGAGAATCTGTTAGTTCCTTTTCAGAGTTATCATAGCTCTATCCCTGCAGAAGATCGACGTCGTACACAGGAAATATTTTGTTTGAACAAGATAAGGGTGGTAGGTACTCGTGCTAACTCTTTGCACCTTATGCCTTAAGCCTATCAGAAAGTTTCTTCAGCATTTTGCTTCATTTTAATTAGTTTACACTCTTGTGTTTGGAAGGTTGTTGCAACTGTGGCTTTTGGCATGGGACTTGATAAAAGGGATATTGGAGCTGTAAGGATATTTTCTTGGTTCTTCTTGTGTTGTAGAATATTCTAAAATAACACTAAAATTTCTTTGTATGTAAATAGTACAAGTCAATACGTTACTTTTTTCTTTTAGGCTCGGCACGCACTGGTTTCTAGTATTGCTTACCTCAGTTGATGACAGTTACTTTATAAAGGCATCTTTTTTTCAGGTGTTTATATGAGAAATTTTTTGCCAATCTAAAAGAATAAATAATTCTGTCTGTCCATGATCTTCATGCTGAACCTGCTAATCCTGGGTATATGTGGTGGTTACTGCAATAACTTAGCAGATTAGCTTATCTGAAATTTCCAAACTGCATTTGCTGAAAATCTATTTACACGTCACTTGCACAAAGTTACAATAAGCAATGTTCTTAATTTTGTTTATATGCTACATCTTCCATTTCGTAGTTCTTTTACTTTCTGAGGATTTGTGCTAGAACTTCTTCAGTGATTTTGTTTCAGGTAATCCATTACAGCTTACCAGAAAGTTTGGAAGAATACGTTCAGGTTGATACCTGTTCTACAAACAGTTGAATTTTATCAAAATATTTTAGATCATGTGGTCTCATTGATGTCCTTTCGTTAAATTTTTTTCAGCTAAGCTAAACTGTAAACCATGCAGGAGATAGGCCGTGCTGGACGTGATGGAAGATTGTCATATTGCCATCTTTTTTTTGATGAGGCTACCTACTTCAAGATGCGTAGTCTTATGTACAGGTATTAAGTGTCATCCTAATTTTTCATCTTTCTTTTATGGTTTCAAAATATCTAAAAATCAATACATTTTTTCCAGTGATGGTGTAGACGAGTATGCTGTGAAGAAGTTCCTTTGTCAAATTTTCAGTAGTGGTACAAATTCATCGGGCAAAATTTGTTCAATAATCAAGGAATCTGCATCTCGGAAATTTGATATCAAAGAAGAGGTTCTTCCTTTCTCTTTCAAATAAGAGCTTCTTGACATTTCTGAAAACTGAGCTGTACTTGTGAACTTAAAACTCCGCATTCTGTGGAATCAGTTGTTAGCAAATCAACTTGCTGATTGAATCCTGTTTTTATTTCTTTGACTGAATAAGCAGGACCACATCCAATCTGATATTTCTATATGCCTCAAATAGAAATGGCCTTTTTCTTTAGCAGTTGCAGCTTCCCTTAATATATTATGAAGCATTTTAATCAACACAGAAGCACTTCCCCTTTATTGCACCATTGAGCCTGCAACAAAATGTTGGGCATATTAGTTATCTGTACTTCAAAACGCATATACTCACTTTACCTGTAGCTGGCATGCTTTTTCTGTAATCTGCATTTTGAGCTACACAAGTTGTAAATTACTCAAAAGGGAAAAATGTACCTTTATGATATTGAATCTATCCAAAAGCACTACATAGTGTGTTTTCAAAATCCCTGCAGCTGTTCTGACAATGTTGTACCTCTGAATATGCTTACCCTGTTAGGTGATGCTTACAATTTTAACTCAGTTGGAATTGGGTGACCTGCAGTACCTGAACTTGTTTCCACAGATCAAAGTGACTTGCACTTTAAATTTCCATCAGGTAGTTTGTGACTTTATGTTATATTGTCTTTCAGGTGGATTCGTTTGTTGTAACGTTGGTTATCATTTCTAATAAGTTCTATGACTGTAGACTTCCCCAGCACTGCTCGCAAATAAAGATATTGTAATTGCAGCAATTTTAAAGAAGTAAGTATTAATTCTTTGATTTTTATTACTATAGACGTCTTTCTCATTGAGTTGGATGAGCTAAACAAACTCTTTCAGGTCTGAACTGAAAGATGGGCAGTATGTGTTTGACATACCAAGTATATCAAATAGCATCAGATGGCAGGCTACTGACTTGTCAAATCATTTGCGGAGTCTAAAGGTGCAAGTCATAAGTTATCTGCATTTCTATTCTAGTTTATGCAAGTCACGTATCAACATGTGGAGAAATTTGGCAGCTAACCTATAGCTTTATTACAGTAATCTTTGAATGCTCAAATGAATTTTTAGGACTGAAAAGATATTTGATCGCAGTCAGCAACAGTTATAGTGGAACTTGGTTATTATCATGTAAAGTTTCCTCATTGGCAAAATTTTTTTCACCACACCAGTGAAATTGTATATTGTTGACCAACCTTGACCAGCTTGCTGCTTTCTAGTATTTATGATTATCAATGACTTAATTCAAATGCCTTCTAAAAGGATCTTAGAAATGTCAGCATGAGTTAAAAAAAAAAAAAGAAAGAAAGAAAGAGCATGAGCAATTATTTGAAACAATGTTCTGGTAGTGGGAGGCTGGGACCCATAAGGCAACAAGAGATACCATCAAAAACCCGTTAATGTCATATTAATAAATCAACCACAAGTTTGAACCCTACGCATCAAATGGTTTGTTATTAGTAGAACATGGTAGCATACATGATTAGCGAGTCTGTCTTGCAACTTCCAGACATCAATCAGCTATACACTTTACAGTGGTTTACATTAAGAAAGGAACTTGAATTGTCTCTAACTTTGCCACTCATTTTAGTTGAAGGGAGAGATTACGTATGAACTGAAGGATCAGGCATTTTGCTACAGAATTGTGGACGTGCCGAATGATGTTTGTTCTTTGGCAGCAAATATTACAAAGTGGTTATCAGATGTTGAGATCTGTAAGGTTATTGTCTCTGCTTATAAATTACTGATCAATTTTTTCATTGTTTGATATATCTATAATTCTGCATGTTACCCTCTTTCCTTGGTTTACAAATATGGGTGGTTGAGGACTAGAACATGGCAGCTTATGGTCCAAAGTTCAGAGCTATAAGAGTTTCTCTGGTTGCATTTAACTTGCTGTTCATATCTGTTTATGATATTTCCTCTGTGGTTGGGTATGATTCCTAATTAATCTGATTTTTTAAACATGTTTAACAACCACCTTGGATATATCAAAAATGGTATATTTTGGTATGATGGCCTCTGCAACTGTCAAAACTTATCCTAATTAATCTGATTTTTAAACATCTTTAACAACCACCTTGATTTATCAAAAATAGTATATTTTGGCGGTGAACACCTGCACTACCACTTCTTTATCCAGTTTCAGTTGACTTTCTTGGCACCTGGCATTCCAAGACATCACAAGAATCTAGACAGCCATCATGACTCTTAACTAGACAAATGCTTTCTCATGCCTTGCTCAAAATCTCAAAATATCTAGAATTTTTCTGTGATCTTTTGATCGATTAAAAAATGGTAGACCCAAATACTGAACTCTGGGGGAGAAATGAATTCTTTTGGTAAAAATATTGTGCCCAACTTCTGAACTTCCTAAACTTGGGTGCCAATATTGGCCTGGGGAGCTTGCGCTTCACTTAATTCAACCGTTTACCTGACAATTTGTTCTTCCTTCTGGTATAGGTTCGGAAAATAGATGCAATGTTCAATGCTGCTGTCTTTGCAAGAAAACAGTGTAATAAAGTGGACGGATGTAATGACCACCAACATACCTCTTGCTTACAGAGGAAGATTTTCGAGTACTTCAACAGCGATGACGAGGAGATCACCAATATCATGGCTGAAAACAGGTTGCAAATCCACTATGCTTTTCTGCACATTGCGCTTTTTGCTTCTGAAGAAAGATCTCAATTTTGCGCTTACCATGGTTATATGAAATTTGAACCTCAGATTGTCAAAACACATGTCACACATTTCACAGGCACCACTTCTTTCTCCCTTAGGTGTTTATAACATTAGAACCACTGCAGTGAACTGTTTGATGTTGTCTTAAGTTGTATGTCATCACACTAAAACTAGTAAAATTATCTATCAGTGTTTTATGCATAGGCCCATAGAAGTGTCTGTAGTCCTATAGTTCAGGACCAATTCTTCTTTGGTTCTACTGTATCCAGAATCAAGCATAATGGTTTTATCTTTTCTTAGTAGCATGTCTGTGCTCTATGTACTATTACTAAGTGTACTGAAACAAATTTTTTCAAATATGCAGCCGCTTTCTGAGAGCCGACATAAAGGTGAGTTTTGTTGTTAATAGCCTATAATTCTTCTGTGAAAAAGAGTAAGTTAGCAGAGTTGTAATTTCTTTCCTCTGTTTTGTTTAAAAGGTGTTTTTGCAGAGTCATTCACACGCAAAATTTACCCCCAGAGCTGTTGCTAGGATAATGCATGGCCTTGCCAGCCCAGCCTTTCCGTCTGCAACTTGGTCAAGAACCCATTTCTGGTATCTTTACTGCATAGCCAATCCGATGACAACAACTTTAATGTCAATTACATGATACATCTTAGATTATTTTGCTTTAAGTTTCAGGTGAAGTGAGTCGTGACTGAACCCTAGGGAGCATATAAACACCAAAAAAAATGTGCTTTCCTTCCATAGTGTGCTAGTTTTGTTTAAGAGTAAATGACAGCTTCCTCAGATATGTTCAATGGTTCTTTCAAATAAATCTAATGTTTGCTCTTCCTGTGGATAGTCTGCTCTTCAAAGTTGTGAGTCAGCCATCCTGGTAAAATGAAAGATACATGTTTTACATCTGTTTTGCCACCACTAGTTTTCACAAATTTCTAGATCTACTGTGTGGATTTTGTCAGCTCTTGAGCCATGTAGTTATGTATGAGGATGAAACCAATATTGTGAAAAAATTCAAATCTCTTTCCATGCTTTGTCAGGACATTGACATAACTGAGTTTTGTCTCTGCTGATTGTCTTGAGCAACTTGCAGGGTTAATACTGTCTTATTCAATTATGATATAGATCTCATAGCATTATGTTTTATGCTTTGTTGAAAAAAAGACGGAAGTTGATCTACCTCTGCTTGAATTCAGGGGAAGATACGTGCAGATAGACTTTAAAGTGGTGATGGAAGCAGCAAAAGCAGAGCTCATGAAATTTGTTTCTCCAAGTGTTGTCTGAATGTTTCCCCAGTAACTGAAGAAAGCCTTCTGCACCTAGTCGTCTCTAATGGCATTCAATTCAAGAACCAGGGAGATGAAACATTTTGGTAGACTGAGTTCACGATGCAAACCCAGTGCATTCAGGCTTTATCTACCAGAAGGATACTAAGATTAACTAGATTGTTGGTCATCAAACCAGTTTGGAGGATACAGATATTATGACTGATTTTTGAACCAAGAAACTATGCCGGTGGTAACACGTTCTTATGGCATACACAATTGGCGATTGCACCAGAGGCATGAGAAGCCAGTCATTTTTTGAAGCTGAGAATGGGACGCCTGATCCCTGGTATCAGATTTCAGACCAAATCTGAAGGCCTGCATTTGATTATTGAACTCACTGCTGGAGACTTTCATGCATTAATATTGCTGATGCCTTGTATACAGTGGAATGTTTTATTTTTCAGCCTTAACAAATATTTGATGCATTTTTTATGCAGATAGATATCCTACTTAATTTTTTCGTTTTCAGATTCTTCATTCTGTCACGATGTTAACTATTTTTCTTTCATTATTATTATTATTTGTTGGTTTTGTCTTATCATTTTATTTTCTCCTACTTTGTTAACTTGCTTATTTTTAACCATTACCAATTTATGACAAGCTTTAGCCTTCTTTCCCGCCTTTCCAAAAGGAAATTTTAAATTTATGCATGAAAAAATAAATGCTAGTGGCTCGAGTGGCTTTCCCAAACCATTGAATTAAAATAAAAATCACACTTCATCTTAGATAATATATAGATTAATCTTTTATATGTTGATAACATATATTTTCCAACTTAGATAATAAGAAAAAATATGTTTGGATTTAAAAAATATTATTTTTTAATACAAATGTAAGTGAGATAAAAAGGAAGTTTTCAAAAATTAACAAAAAAAAAAAAAGATTTAACCATTTTTGTTCAAGAAAGTATATTCTCGCAGTGCAACTGTGCAAGAACAACTTGACGGCATATCCAGTTGACCTGACCATCGATGTGATCCAACCATCAGCCTTGACAAGCTGGCCAGGTGACGCATGCTGTCGTACAAACAAACGAGGAGAAAACTAGAAATTGCGTTCAACCCAACGAAGCCACACATTTTTTCTTCCATTTTCGTTTCTTCCAAATCAAAACTTCCCTTCAAGCCTCTTTTCTTTATCTTTCATCCAAGTTTTCCCAGAAATCGACATCTGGAATATTTATTCAACCAGAAATTGCGTTGAAGCCCAGAATCTGGTAAACCATTCAAACACCTTTAAGAACAAACGTTTCCCGGATGGTGCGAATAGTGGACTCAACAATGATGTTGATTCAGAATTCAGTACCTTCAATGTCCACAGCTGATACAACGTCTTCTACCACAACATCGTTTGCACAAGTACCACCACCGTCGTCGTCGTTATCAATATTCACAAATTACCCTTTGATTTCAGCTGTCTTAGCTTTCGCTCTTGCTCAGTCTTTCAAGTTCTTGACCTCCTGGTACGTTGAAAATCAAATCTTGAATCTAATTTCCAATTTCTTGAATGGCCCTTTTCATGTGATTGAATATACATATACTTCTGATCTTACAAAGGAAAGAACATTTTCGGATCTGATACTGTTGTAATTTTTTCCCCAATACGAGTGCGAGTTATGTTGCTCGAGGAGGCATTTTCATATCTAGAAGCCTTGTTGCATGGTATTTATTCCAGAATCTGGCTTTGTTGTGATCGTGCATAAGTTCTTGATATTGTCAAAAACTTGGCGCTACTTGCTTCCATTTTCTGGTAGCTTTTCTAGTAACTTTTTTTCCCCCTTTTCTTGTTGGTGTTTTTTTGGGCCGGGGGGTGGGGGGGGGGGTAGTGAGGCTTAGTATAAGGATATGAAACTCAATTCATTTAGGTCCAGAAAAAAAAGTTCCGTCTAAAAAAAAGTCACGTCCTTGAATTGCTCACTGAAGCTGGTTTCTGTTAATTATCAATCTATTTGGCCATCTTGAGAAAAAGAGGACGAAAAATAAATTCAAGGAAAATGCCAAATGCAAATGCCTGCTGTAGGTGATAGTTTCTTAGTTAGGTGGCAGTAAACATAGTGATTGCTTTTGCTAGTTCTATGAGGATATATGTTTTGAGAATATTTTTAGGTATAAACAAAGACATTGGGATCTCAAGCAACTTGTTGGATCAGGCGGTATGCCATCATCCCATTCAGCAACTGTAACTGCCTTGGCAATAGGTGTAGGTCTGCAAGAGGGCTTTGGGGGATCTTTGTTTGCTACTGCATTGGTCTTAGCATGTGTGGTATGTTATTCTCTCCTCTGTCCTCACCTTCTACATATTCTTTTCTTTTTCTGGAAATATGGGACATTGATTTATCACTGCTGATTGAGTACTTTTACGGCGTTGTGTTTGCAATTGAATGTGATTATCGCAGGGTCAATTGGATAGTAGTTTATTTGGGATATTTTGTTGGAAAAAAAATACTGTAGCACTTTTGTGATGTGATGTATGTGAGATAAAAAGGTGGTTGGAAGATGTGTTGATGATGCAAGAAAATAAAATTTTGCAAATAAAACTCAATTGCTAGTTGAGGGGCCCCCTGCAGTTCTCAGGGTTATTTGCAGTCGAGTAATTTGTCTAAATACTTGTCCAGTTCAGTTGATCAATCATGTGAATGAGTCTATCTTTATTCTACCTTTGGTATTAGCATGTCAAAGAAATTTCCCATCTAGGTAATCAAAGTTAGCAAGCAGGGCTAAGTATCATAAATGGCCTAATTCTGGAGTGAAATAAATTAATCCATTGTGTTGCTGATTTTTTGCATATTGAAATTCGAAATGAATGTGAAGAAGTAGAAAGTATTGGCGAAGGAAGTATAACAAAGGCAACTTTCTTCTTTATGTAACTTTGCTTGTTAAAGTTCACAAGATTTGTGAAATATGAAGTGAAACTGCCACATGATTAACCACAATAGTAACAGAACTTTGATAGGTTTATTTACTGAAGAAACATGTCCCAGGCCTATTTTTTGGGCTAACCTATTTCTAAGTGGGCAATGAATAGTTTTATTATTTAGGTTTTATTTTCATCACTAAGTGTTTTTAGAATTTGATAGGAGTAGCTTGTGGTTTGTTTAGCTAATACCTTAGATATTTCATCAAGGTTTTATGATCATTGACATTATATCCATCTACAGTTTCCTTGTTATTCTGGCACTAGTAATTTTTTGTTTGCTTAATTGTTTCTTTGTTTTCCAATCATTTAACTGACTTTAGATGAATGTCAAGAAGTTGTGTCTTCCTAATTACTAAACAAATGCTCATTCATATTAAGAGGATTTCCCATATGACAATTTCTGGCAGGTAATGTATGATGCAACTGGCGTACGACTACATGCTGGGCGCCAAGCAGAGGTGTGACAGTCCTGCTCGATTGTGTTTGTTTTCATTGATTTACATGATAAAATATGCTTTCCTCTGTGCATAATTAGACAGAATTTCTTTATATGAATTCAAACTGGCTTTTTCAGGTTTTAAACCAAATTGTCTGTGAACTTCCGGCTGAACATCCTCTTTCTGAGAGCAGACCATTGCGAGAAATTCTTGGCCACACCCCACCTCAGGTGCACATTTTTGTTTCTTATGCATGATTTTTTTTTTTCAGATTTTTCTTCAATCCTCTTGACATTTGTATCTTTAGAATCAATGCGTTCTGCATGAATATCTTCTCACATTTTGAATTTGATTTTTCTTAATATTCTGTACTAAACTGTTAGCTAATTATATTGTTTTTCTTTTATTTCTGATCTGTGATCTAAAAGATTAAGATTAAACTGAAAAGGTCTAGATGAAAAAAGTAGTTCTGGTAGGAGGTGTAAAAACAATGTCCTTGTTCTTTTGATCCTTATCACTGGAATTAGAATGAGACTTTCTTCTGGTTTAGTTGTTAATGTTGTGTTTATGTTAACCTTTTAAGTTGTTGATCCGTTGGTGTCACTTCTAAGTTTTAACTGTTTGACAACCATGTTACCTTTTTCTCAATTGTTTCTGTTGACCTTAGTTGCATATTAAGACTTCTTGAAAGCTGAATCAGAATGCTTTGAATCTGAAGCTTATTCAAAGGCCTGCATGTTTCTTTTTGGCTTTTTGTTTCCTGTACTTCTGAGTATTCACAGGTTCATCTTTGCCGCTTTGCTCATTCAACCACAATAATCTATTTTTGAATGCTTAAAAAACTGAATGTGTACTAAGCTTAATGTTATGCCTGGAAATCAAACTTGTCTTCAATTTCCAAAAAGGATTTGACTAGTAGCTCTGAATAAATCCTAACCATCCTGCAGGTTGTTGCGGGTGGATTACTGGGAATTGTCACAGCAACAATGATCCATTTGATCTTTGGCCCTGGTAAGCAAGCATGATGCTCAAGTAGGCATGATCAGGCAATATTTGCAGCCGTCCATACGTGAAGATTGCAACTAACATGTCATGTTTTGAATCTGAAATGCTGAAGATGTTGTATGTAAAACAATATGCACATGCCTGTACTAGATGCCTCCCTTTCCATTGAAAGGGTATTTAAAGGTCCATTTTTTTCCTTTTCTTTTTTCTTTTTACCTCATATAAGGTATTTAGAGATCCATTTATTGATATGCGATCCTCAATTTGTTCTCATTGTAAATATTTAGAGCTTCTGCCAGGAGCTGGTAGTATCTTCTCCAGTTTCCAATTTGTTTAGGATAATACTTCTTGCAGCCATCAGAAGTTAGGTGCTAGAGAGCCAAAATTTGCGTAACGTATCTTCTGTCCCACTCCCAGTGCCATTCTCTGTCCCACATTTTATTATATTGGTATTTCCCCTTCATAAACATCATATTTTAATTCTTTTTTGTTCCCTTGCTATCAAATAACTACCAACACAATAAAAAATAAATATAACGATCTCAAAAAACATTATATAATAGAAAGTTCAAAAATACATAAGAAAATTCATAAAAATCTTATTTTCTGTGTATTTTAATTTTTTGAGTTTGTTAAATTTTTGTGTATTGTTGTATTCTCCTTCATTTGATAGCAAGGGAATAAAAAAGAATTAAAATATGATGTTTATGAAGGAGAAATAATAATATAATAAAATGTGGGACAGAGAATGGCATAGGGAGTGAAACAGAAGATTCGTTGCACAAAATTTGTCTTTTGGAGATGCCAAGTGCAAAAAGGTACTTTTATATCTAGTTGATTGTTTTTGACATTTTGTCCTACAAGAAGATATGATATGGATTAGAGAACTTATGCAACATAGATTAGGATCATAGCTATGTAAAACGAGGGTAATTTGAGAAGAAATTACATGAAAACATGAACTCTCATACCAAGACGAGGAAACATTTTATGGAGCACTTCATTAACCCAAGTTATCAGCTCCTGTATATGGATTGCGGAATAGGGAGGTACTTCTAAGTTCTGGTTGCTAAAGGAATTCCGTGCCCAGACGAACACTTTTACACCTAGCTTCTCAACAAACTTTCTGGAGTTAGGTGCTACCTTGGGACATATTTTCTGGAGTTAGTACAAATCCCTTGCTCATGACAAACCCAAAAAACTTATTAGGAAGACACGCTCCAACAAGAAAATGTTTTCCACGTGCAGCCATCAACAGAACTATCATGACCTCTTAAATCAATGAAAGCTGCTTCTTTAAGCACTAAATATGAAGTACAATATGCTTCAAAATTGTACTTCCAAAAAAAAAAAAATGAAGTACAATAAAAGAGCCCATGATATTTTCTTGAATCAAGCTTTGGCATTGTATACGCATAATAATGAAATCATAGGTGTGAGGATTCGAAAATTTATTTTTATCTGACCTATTTATTTAATTAATTATTTAATTTCTCTGAATAATTATTTTAAATTATTTTAATTACAATTGTACCATACATTACCTCATTTTATTTTAAAAATCATGTTTAATCATCAATTTGATTTTTCTGTCATTTAATTGTGAAAAACGAAAGAAGGCACATTTTTCGAGACAAATATTTGGACTGAGAGTGACGTAAGTTCGGAGAATAAGAATGATCATTAATAGATTAAGAAAAGCTAATTGAGAGATTAGATGTAAGTGATTATGATTAAACTCTAATTGGAGCATTTTTAGCCACAAATTCAAAGTTGACTTTTTGTATATTAAAGAGTGGCTTCAAGTCTTTTCTCCCTTTTCCTATTTCACATCATCCAAAAGCAACCAAAAACCCTCTTCTTCTTCCTCATTTCAGCCGAGCTCCCCTTCCCCATTTTCCCCTTCAATTCATCTTCAAAAATCACTCCAAGACTTCACCAAATTCACCAAGAAACTTGATCAAATCTTCCACCCTCTTCACTTGCACCTTGAAGACCATTTGGTCTTGTGGGAGAGCCGATCTTGGGAGGAGAAAAGAAGGGGTCTTGGTGCACTCTAGATCACATCCAACCTAGGGTTTCTAATTGAAAAGGAAGAGGTAGTTTACTACATCTCAACCTTGCTCTATTGATGCCTTTTATGTAGTTTTAAGTTTTGAAAGTTTAATGTTGCTATTCTTGTTGAATTGGATGGTTGTGGGCTCTATGAACTCCCACCTTTCTTGTTGTTGGACTGGTATGATGTGTGTATGTGTGAGTGGAGTTATGATGAATTCATGAAAGTTAAGAAATTAGGAAGAAAGGAGGAAGGAAAATCGAGGGAGGAAGGAAAGTTATGTTGTTGGTTTTGGCTGCGAATTTTCATGAGTTTCTTGACTATTTTGAGAGCTGAAATGTTGGGCTATATGTGTGTAAATTTTGTTGCCAAAATCACTCCATTTGGTGTGGTAAAATCGCATGAAAAAAAGAAGCCAAACCTAGAAAAATTTTCACTGTTTTCTGCTGCCCTGTTTTAGTCACGTTGATCACTGCCTTCCCGTGCTAATTTTAGCTAAATTTTGGTACAAATGTAGTTCACATACTGAGGTTTATGTGTACAAAATTTGGTGTTTTTCAGTACTATTTCGTTGCTCAAATGATGTTTCAAAACTGCCTCTTTAATCTGGAAAATTGCTGTGTCAGGACAGCATTTCGCCTCATGTTCAAACGACTATATTTTCTTGTTCGGGAGTCAAAATTGAGTTCCGTTTGTTGCATTTGAAACTAGACTTGAAATTCTTTAAGTGGTATAAATTTCAAGGGCCAGTTCGATTTCTGTGAATTTTGGCAAATTTTCAAAGTTTACTAAAAACCATGACTGTTATGCCCTGTTTTCATTATTGCAGTAAATTCCAACTGAAATTCGACTGGTTTATGATCTGAATCTTGTATGAGTGTCTTCTCGAGAGTTTTAGTTCGTTGAGTCTATTTTCCAACGGTATAAGATTTGTTATTTTTGGATTTATAGAACTCAAATTATGATTTTTCAAAAAACGTCACGTAAAACTGAAATTTCTCCAAGAAGGCGACGAAAGATTAAAAATATCTTGGAAACATTTCCTAGTTTTCAGGCGTAATCTTTCGAGTGTTTGTACACCATTCCAATTTTGAAAAATGGATTTTCCAATTTCATGAGATTCCTTTTAATTTGGAATCGAAAAGCTTAATTATTTGAAAATT
The DNA here is from genome assembly GCA_013103745.1 of Gardenia jasminoides. NCBI lineage: Eukaryota > Viridiplantae > Streptophyta > Magnoliopsida > Gentianales > Rubiaceae > Gardenia > Gardenia jasminoides. Next base: position 43,529,919 of record CM023105.1, read on the forward strand.
GACCTTGAATGTATATTCAGGTAATTTTGATTTTTATCTCTCAGGTGATCACGTGAACACCGAGAAACTTGTTTGATCTCCTGAATTTTTCTCGCTTGCCCTCGATTATTGGTGAGTGTCAAGTGCATGATTTGCTGACTTGCTTGACCTATTACATGCTTAAATTGATCTTATTATTACACTTGTCGAGGCCGACGTGTACTTTATCTCGTCCGACCTCTCTTACTTGAAATGAACATACTTGCTTGTACTTGCTATACTTGTATTGACTTGCCTAAACCTGTACTTGTACTTGATTGATGATTGAGCGTTGTCTCATCATCCTACTTGATACCTGAATTTAATGGAGATGCCCAAAATTCTTTGGTAAACCTTTCACCTCGGGTCGGCAAGGACTTGGTCGAGGGATTGGTGAGTCATGAGTCTTTACATATTTTATCGGTTGGAGTGTGCTCGCCGACTGCTTACCTGGGTATACTCGAATATTACCAAATTTCCTATTTTGAAGAGGGCCCGGTTGGGGGGTGCGACGGTGGACGGAGATGGTTGACAAATGGAGTTCTACATAGTTATTAAGAAAGTTGATAGAGTGTCAACTATTTGGAATGTGATCAAGATTCGTGGAACGTGGTTCCTGAGAACCTATGGATCATTTATTTAATGTGTAATTAAATTTCTTATTTGCCTTCTTGTCTAAAAGTTTTGGTTACTTATCTTGTTAATAAAAGTGTATGTTTCTTGATCTTACATGCTTGCATGTTTTCTTGGCCTCACTGAAATTTGCTCACCCATAAGATTTGTTTTTCTTAACAGGTTTTGAAGCGGAGTTCGCTAACCGTGGATCTTAGTTCCTTTCATAGAATTTCCGCTCTTTTGTATAAGGTTGTTTGATTTGAGCATGTGATGGTTTATAATACTAATTAAATTTGGATGAAATTATTGGGATTTGTAAATTCAACTTTTGTATGTATTTTAGTACTTGGGATTTATTTTGAAAATGTAAGTTGAATTTTAATTCTTTTAAGCAGTTGGTTTGAAATGTGAAGTTAGTTATATTGAGATGAGTGGAATTGCTAATTAAGTTAATTGAGCGAGTGAGTCCCGACGAGAGTTGGACAGGCAGTCCGCCAAACCCTTTGGTTCGCCCTAGGGGGAGGTGGGGCTGTCACAATAAGCATGCCATGAGAAAATGCTGTGTTGTACTATCATTTCATGGAAGCAGCTCTATCCTCCTGTGATGGGACTCTATTTACAAGGGAAAAAAATTAAATTATGTTTGCCTGGGTTGCTCCAAATATAGTGCAAAATACTCTTTCCATCTCCAGTACAGGATCTGCAGTGATTCTGGATTTTGTACGCCATGCAATGTGCTCATCAGGCCTCACTAAAATGGCTCCTCTTTCTGTCATTTGACAAACATCCCACCATGAAACAGAAGTTGGTGAATTTCTTAGTTCCACGACTTCAATGAAATTAGTCCAAGGTTCTAATGCAGCTTCAGTTTTTCCAGAGCCATCTGTAGTTTTTTCAGGCCATATCACACACACCTTTATGGAGATTTTATTTTCCTTTGCCACCTTGAATGCAGCTTGAGCAAGATTGTAGGATTCTTCTAATGGTGCTATTATAAGAACAAACTCAACTTTATCCAGGGACACAAGATCCAAGGTTGAAAATGTTTCCTGCAAATTTAATTTATATAAGGAATGTAGAAACAAAAAGCCCCACCCTAGTTCAAAAAAACAAACAGAGAGAGAGAGAGAAGTTTGATTTTCTTGACCCATTAAGGATACACTTATGCATTCAGTAGCCAGCTGCAACCGTCTCAGGATGGATATTCTCCACCACTCAGTAGCCCCAGATAAAGATGCAAAGACTTATAAGCGTGTTCAAATGTATGCAATACGAAGAAAAGGTCAACTAGCACCTTGCTTGAGAGGTTTGACAAGAGTCTCATACTCATATGTGGCAACCTTGATCCAGGATCTGCTGAGGGGACATAGTCCCTCCTGCGTCCAGTAGGTGCTTCTTGAGCATTTGATGAACCATCATCATCAGACACTAGTGCTCCTTTGAGATATCTAATAGACAAACCTTTAACTTGTCAATACAAATATATTTCTTGAGTACGACAAACCTTCAATTATCAACAAACAAACATATAAACCTTTAACTTGTCAATACAAAATATATTTCTTGAGTACGACAAACCTTCAATTATCAACAAACATATAAACAACTAGCCAATGAAATGTTTCCCAAATTTTCACCAGTAATCTCCCAAAAAAAATGCATTCATTAAAACCAAGTAGACAAGACCACTTTCTAGAGTAGATCAGAACTCAGAATGTTCTAGATTGACTTCAAGAAGTAATATATGTGAAGTGCAAGCCCAGCTACAACGTAGTTCTACCTGAAACCTAGATCCTCAGCAGGAAACTGTAGTTGAAGACTCTTTCCTTCCTCAAATATCTGTCTCAGCTTGGCAAGCCTCAACAATCCCAAAGGATTCTTCTCATTCAACACAGAGTCTGAAACCTGTGCACGGCCAATGCTGAAGATTCCCTCCAAAACTGATCTCTGTAGTCCTTCCGGTAAAATGGAACCAATCGAATCATTAATTGCATGGTGAACTGCAAACCCAGAAAAAAAGAAAGTAGGCAAATGATAATGCATCAAAAATTTGTGTACAAGTCCACAAAGGAGCCCATAGTCTTAACTGTGTTACTTCACCTGCATTAGCAATAGTTGGATCGAGACCAAGTGCAGAAGGAACATTCATAGCTGCTTTGAAGTTTTGAACACTAAGCTCTGTATTAAATCTGGCAATCTACACATGACAATAAATACTGTGCACATGTTGGAAATACCAGGGATCAAAAGCTGTAGATGCATTGATTTAAGCAAAAAAGTTATAACCAAATCACCTGTCTACGTTCTATCTCGTAAGTGGAAAGAAATGTAAGTGGTGTGACACCATTGAGAACAGAGGCTATTTTCCAAGCAAGGTTGTGAGCATCCTGAACTCCAGTATTCATCCCTGAAAAGTAAGAACAGTGTCTGAAGGTGATCTCTTTCTTGCTCTTACAGAACTATACAAAGAGCTAAGATACTTTTAATATGTAAATAAACGGCAAAACATAATAACATGTGGACAACCATAAACTAAATCAGACAAGGGAAAACAAGATATAGTTTGAACTACATACCAAAACCACCAGCTGGTGGAAAGCGATGAGCAGCATCACCGGCAAGAATTATCCTGTTGTTACAGGACAGAAATCTTTCAGCAACTTCAGCATGCATCACCCATGGTTTTACATCCCTAACCTGTATGTCTGCAAGCTCCCGGCCAACCAATTTGAAGATTAATCTTTCACACATCTACAACAAGTATTGTACAATAAGAACTACTTTAAGCATAATTATTCCATATTTCAGCAAGAAACTCCAATGTATGCAGTAGATTGAGTCTATCAAATCGTATGAATCACTAAAGTAGTAACCTAAATTAGTTAACCTGGTAAATCACAACTCAACCACACACCCCTGCCACCCCAGCCCAGAGGGCGCCACAATGGGATACACTACAGAATAAAGATAATACCTCAGAGCTGAAGTCCTTGAGCTTCTGTTGGGGGGGATAAAATGGTACCTACAAGACATTAAGATCACATATGTTAGAGACAACAAAAGTTTTCAAGAGCAAAGAATACAACAGAGGAATTAAATGAAATACATACATACATATACATATGTATGTATCAGAACTCTCCCCACCTGCATAACAAACTCCCCTTGCTTCAAATCATGAGCAACAAGAACACCAATGGCTTCTGAATTGAAGATAAAGAATAGCATTCCTGGTTTCTCATTCATCAAATACTTTCCAAGGTCTTCGCTCAGAAAGTGGATACTAACTAGCTTTTGCAAGTCCCTTTCTCCTTTCATGTCTATTCCTACAAGCTTTCTGACTGTACTTCCTGCACCATCTGTACCCACAATGAAATTGCAATGGATATCTTTCTGCACGTGCCTCCCTTCCCTAAGAAAAGACGCTGTGACAGTAAAACTATGATCAGCAGTACTAATCGATACGCATTCATGCCCCATCAATACCTCCTTCTCCTTAACCAGGATATCCTCAAGCTTATCAGACCCGTGGTCGTCAACAATGCAAAAACCAAGGTTTACAAGCTTCCCAAGTAGTAATCTATGAAGTTTGTACTGTGAAAAATGAGCTACAGATACAGGGCTCGCAGTTCGATCAAAATCTGCAGATACCAAAAGGCAAAATTTAAGCAAAACAAGTAAAAGCTACAAGATAAGCACATCAGCAAGTAGCGTCCCATGTTTCATTGATGCAATTTTTTTTTAGAAACCACAGCACCCTGCTGTTTAGATTCTCCTTTAATGACAATAAAATGCCAACAATTGCAACAGTAGATATAAGTTCCGCAAGAAAGCAAATGTTTTCCATCACTTACAAAAGCTAAATAAAGAATAGTCGAATGAAAAAATCTGCTGAAACTGTGATTTCAGTTGCCACATTGGCCTTAGATCAAACAAAAAATCCTACCTTGAGGTTGCATATGGTCTACTGATCCAAGTATCTGACCAGTGAGTGAAGTACAATAGACAAATTTCCTCCAATAATCCACAGGTGGTTGTGAACTCAAAATCTCATCCGCTAAACCATCTAATTTTCTAAACACCTATCATATGACATTTGTGCGTCAGAATACAACCATTCACCAAAATTAAACACACGCACTCACTAACTACTAGAAAAGAAAAAGAAAAAAATGAGAGAGGGACAACTTTCCATTGGCATCACCTCCATAGAGCGATTGTTAATGAAATGAGCCTGTGGGTGCGTCGAAAAAGTCGTACTTTTCTCCAATATTGCACATTTGACCCCTAAACAAACACCATAAAAGCTTGCACTAATTCAGCAATATTTTCAAATATTAGCCCGAAAAACCATCAGGGTTCTTGAAAAAAAATGAACTTTCAGCAAATTGTGAATTATACCAAGCTTGGTAAGAAGTATAGAGAGGACAAGTCCAACTGGGCCTGCACCTACGATTAATACAGGCAAGACGGAGTCGTCTTTAGTGATTTTCTGCTTCAATTCTGAAAAGGCTCTTTTCCGTGAGTGATTGAAATAGGAAGAGTGGATACTTAAACTAGTTTTGGATGGTCTAAAAAACCTCTTACTCAGGCCTAAAATCCCCATTGACATGAGAAACCGCTGCAGAATATAGCGGTAAAAGGCGAGACCTCAGCGCTGTGGCGGGGGAAGGAGGTCAAGGGAAAGGACACTGAGGTTATATTATATGTCAATGGCGGATGACAGTTTTAACGACGTCGCCCCACTTGCGGTTGCGAGGTTCCCGATTTCTTTGGGATTTGCGTTGATTGAACATTAGCTTCTTTTTTTTTTCGAATTAATACTTAAGTGAGGCAAGCAAGTAATTAAATAAATTTTAATGATGCAATCAGAAGAACTTCTTTGGCAAAAAATGATAATCCTTTTCGACCAAAAAAAAAAGCCTGTTGCAACAAGAAATCTTTTTGGCAAAAAAAAAATTATTACAAGAAGAAATTTGTTTTTTTAATTAAATTAATTGACATGAATCCAATCAGACAATGCAATTAATCCAAGACTCTATCAACTACTATGTCACTGTACTACACAGCGACACAAGTCCCAAAAGGTTCAGATAACAATTGACATTTCATACTTTGTCCGGATTTCGCTGTTCTATTTTTTCAAATTTGTTGTCGTGTTTCCTTTCGGCTTGAAGGTAGTGAAGATTGAAATTACATGTTTGGTTGGTCATACTCGTGAGTATCCAGGTTTTAACTGGAGGAAAGACACACACAACACACACACAGAGTAGATCAGTACTATTCGGAACAGGTTCGGATTCTAATCTCCCTCAGCTCGCTGGTCCTGTAGTCTTCTAGACGATAGTCACACACTAGCGCTGCTGCCTGTTGCCTTTTTTCTTTTTTTTTTTTTTTTAAGAAAAATTTGGATGGATTTCAACTCTAGTTTAGATTCGGTCTCAATAGGAAAAAATGGCGCACCTAATAACGCATCTTCACAAATCAAGAACTATGAGATCACTCCTTTTATTCTAGGGTGACGGAAGGATCACATCATTCAAGCATTTTTTTTCATGTCTTTCCACGAGGTTCGGAGAAAACTACAATCAATAAGATTTCCCTAATCCTCTCTCCCCGAAAGGAAGAGCGTGAAATTCTTTTTCCTTTCGTAGGGATTAAGAGATTGGATTTAATCGTAAGAAGAATGCTTGGTATAAATAACTCACCTCTTGGTTTTCGACCTCCTCAGTCACTATGAATGCCCCACATCAGAATTGCCATGGGGTAGGACAGACCATCCAAAGTCACTTATAATAGTACTTATCGATCATCCACCAACACAACTTCACACTAGCGGGGGTTCAATTACCACGGGTTAGGACAGACCAACCATAAGTCGGTTACTTACAAATCACCCACCAACACAACCTTCACATCAATATGGGGTTCAAACACACAATCTTTTGTGAGAAAGTGACCCACCCTTGCCAATTGAACTAATTTGTGTTCATGGTGATGCTGCCTGGTGGTGTGTGCACAAATGATGAACATAAATGAGCTTTGATTCTCATCTGCCAAATACATAAACTAAAAATGAAGTACACAAGTCCTTTGTACAAAAATTACCAATTTCAACACAAACAAGGAATAACATATATTTCACAGGCTACTTTTTTTTCCCCCCCCTTTTTTAAGAGCAGTACTCGCTTTCTCACAACCCTGCAAGAATTTTGGCACTATTTTGTTGGAAGTCCTTCTTGTTATATTACTTCATCGACAATGTCGCAGTGCTTCTGGACTTTTTTTTTTAAAATGTTGGTAGAGCTTAACATTTGGCGACATCCTTCGATTTTAATGAATTGGAATGGTTTTTCACATGAATAAATCAAGAAATTAATGCCGTCCTTGGATGCATATGCCAGAGCACATGGCTTCCAAGCAGCATGGCCAAGTCTCTGCAGACAGACCACATAATGAATTCATCACCACCTCATAATAATAGAGGCCCTCTTCACTCCTTGAAAGCTATGCTATTCCTTCCTGAGTTAATTACTACTGCTGCTGAAACTATGGTCCACCCGTATAGGGTAGTACACCATAGTACCACGAGTAATGTCAACAAAAGAAAAAATCATCCTATCAGCCAATTGAGTTAAGCTTGTCAAATTCTTGAATATAGACAGCGAATTTTGTTCCCCATCCAGTCCATGTGGAATAGCTCAGGCATTTGCCAGCACTCTCTAGCAGCCCCCCAGACTTCAATTTGGCAAGCTGACACTGAACTTCCACATGCTCCCAAGGCTTCCTGGATTTTTTTTTTTTTTAAATAACCGTTACAAAAGGGTAACCCAATTCGAGGCAATTGTCGATCGAGTGGGTAAGCATCTTCATTTTCTTAGTCCGAACAAAACATCAGTGCGTTTGCAAGTAAGTGGTCCTCTTCTTTTTTTTCTTTTATCACAATCACATCTCATCAGACTAATCAGATCCTTTTAATCTTACATTTTCTCCAGTAATGAACGAAAAATAGAGGAGGGAGCATATATGTTTTCGCAAAATTCTATTAAACTAATAAATGGGTTCCGAGCTAGAAAGTTAGAAATGTAGTACTTATGCGGGGTGTCACAGGACTCTTCCTTAGATTCTGTAGTGACTAGTGAGTGAAGCCTGAAAGATGAGGTTGCCAGCCCCACTGTGCATTTAGGCAATAAAGTGCACCTGTTTCAATGTGCAGCAGTAGTATTTTACTGGTAAGATGTTTTATAAACGTTGCTGCCCATATGCCGTTGCTTTTAACAATGCAGATGCAACTATTTTTTTTTAACTGGTAGCATATCTATTGAGTGGATCTGAACTTCCCTTCATCTCAGCCTTAGCTCTGCGAATCTCAAAAATCCATAGTCTCAAGGTCTTATTCTCTGCAGTCTGCACATTTCCTGTGTATTCAGATAAGTCGACCAGTGATCAATCTAAGTATGCTGACCTAATTTATAGCGACAGTGCCTTCTTCCCAATTCTCGCGTTGGCTGTGACAGTTACTTTTCCAGCAACTAAGTTTGTCTTTTCATCGAGATTTCTTTGGTTTCGGGTTTTTTGGCTGATCAACTTTGCAGCTTATTCATCTTCTTACCAATGTGTTTTGTTCAGCTACCAAGGAGTCCCAGGCTTTAAGGATTAGTTGCATTTGTGTTCGCGGGAATGATGGCGTCTATCTGCTGATTGGAAAGTGCTGCTAGAAAGGTTTTTGGTAGAGGATAAGAGGCGAAGTCAATGGAGGATAAGGGCTGTTTGAACTATGGAAGAGCACAAGAGCTATCCGGGAGCAGTGCGATGGGTTTTGAGTTTCACAAAGGAAATGGTGCAAATCGCCCTTCACATCATCGAATGGCCTTTGGAAAACCAACTCCTCTGAAATGGGATGATGCACAAAAGTGGCTAGGTAATCATCTCTCCAGAGGTGGAGAGAAAAACCAGTCAAAGGCCACCCCCCGTAATTCAAATGCTGACGATAGAAGATTGATAGCTCCAGTACCAAAGGAGGAGTACTTGAGCAGTGAGGATGAAGGAGGAAGTGCTTTTGCCGGTATTCAAAATAGTGCCCACTATGAAGTAGAAACAAAGGATATGGACTGTGATGAATCAGTCTGGAGAATCAGTAAGCCATCAACTGGATCTGTTTCGGTTGTTCGATCAATATGTGTGAGGGATATGGGAACAGAAATGACTCCTGCTGCAAGCCAAGAGCCTTCAAGAACGGCCACCCCACTTAAATCCACGACTCCAGCAGCTAGAAGCCCAATAACCTCAGGATCCTCAACTCCAATGAGGTATCAAAATGGATTGCAGATTTCTGAAGATAGTCAGACTCAGACAGGTATAACATCTGCGGAGCACAGGGGAGAGGCTGGCAGGGGCAATGGATCATCAACAAGCCGATTTGCACGAGAAGGAGAAGAACTGAATGCTACAAATATGGGTGAAAGCCGTTCAGATCAACCTCAAAAGCTAAATCCTCTGGAAACCAGGGCAATGGCTTGGGATGAGGCTGAACGAGCCAAGTACTTGGCAAGGTAATATAAATACGCAGCTTTGTAAAAGTGATGCACAAGAGAACTGCTATTTTCCTTCGATGAAATAGCATTATATAGCGTTGATGGTATGGTTGTGCAGGTATAAGCGCGAAGAGGTGAAGATACAAGCTTGGGAAAATCACGAGAAAAGGAAAGCTGAAATGGAAATGCGAAGGATGGAGGTACCACCCCCTTGCCAACACTATATTGCCATGTTCTTGCTTGTTACCAGTTTCAAACTCTTAAAGCAGATTTGTCTAGTCTCCTTGGACGAAATACCAAGAGCCCTAAACCAAATGATGAGTACATAATTAGATGTTAAGAGACTAGACACAAACATTTTGAAAAATCATGAAAAATTCCAGCTTAAATTGCGTGTCATCGAACATTTTGAGCAAAACTTTCTGGTGTTACTCTAGACACAGAACCATTATTATTACTAGGACAGTGCAAATCACGGGTAAACAGTGTCTATCAATTTTCGAGTTGGGAAAGTGAACTGTGTGGTGCATTTTTGACTGAAATGGGATGATTTATGAGACAGACGTCCATCCTGATGCAGACTGCTTTCTTAAACAAATACAGTAGTTCGCTATATTCAATTTTCTATTTTGTAGGTGAAGGCCGAACGACTAAAGTCTCGAGCACAAGAGAAGTACACGAACAAACTCGCTGCAACTAAAAGAATAGCGGAGGAAAAGCGAGCAAATGCAGAATCCAAGCTAAATGAGAAAGCTGTGAAGACTTCTGAAAAGGCAGATTACATAAGGAGAACCGGCCATATGCCTTCTTCCTTCTCTTTCAAGTTGCCTTCCTTCTGCTGGTAGAGACTAGCAAAATGTAGCAGAAGCCATAGATTGGATTACCAACTCTCATGGCTGCTGAACAAGGGTACCTTGTGCTAGGTGGATCAATACTATAGCAGAGGGACCAATTCTGCAACTTGTGGTCATCAATATGATCTTGTTGAGCCTGAAATTTGTGTGGCAACTGGCAAGAGTTAGTGACTTTGTACCGGCAAGAGCTCAAGACTAATGGTTTCATTTAGTGAAAATTAAGACGTCTATTTGTTCACATAATTAACTCTTCCTTTGTACGGATGTTTACTTTGCGCGATAAAGAATGTATTGTGATGACGACGACATTTCATTGATCAGCTTTTTCGAAACTCAGTTGTTTGTCTCTATCCTAATGATTCGGCTGCTAAAGTGTACCAGAATTTCAATAATTTTGCTACAGGCAATACTGTGTGGTTTTTGTTTGGCAGTAGAAACTAGACATAATTCCAAACTAGCTGAATACTTTTCGCCTATTCATAAAAGGAAAAAATTACTTCGATACATGTAAGCCTTTTCAAATTTATACTTTGCAATTTGCATACAAACTCGTGATATCAGCTGCCGTATGAGTACAAAAATATACAAATGATCCTACTATACATTAATGTTCAGCGTCTCATTTGATTTCACATGCTCATCAAACTGCATGGCAATTGAATGAGTAGATGAATTTATATCACTAATACAACTAAAACAGTGAGCTCCGTTGAGTATTGGTACTGCATCGATGTGATATTTGCTGTTCTAATAGGACCCTTTGCCTCACTTTAGAGTTTGTGCAAACTCATGAACAACGAGACTAAGGTGGCGCTTGGTTTGTACCTTGAAATCAGATTTCGAATCATTCGTCCTAAATTTAGAATGAGATCAATCATTTCAATACGTATGTTTGGTTTGATATATGGAACCTAGAATGTGTATGATTATGATGCTTAATGTCTGATGTTAGTTTGCTGATTCTTGAGTTTGTGCAAACTCATGAACAGTGAGATTAAGGTGGCGCTTGGTTCATACCTTGAAATCAGATTTCGAATCATTCATCCTACATTTAGAATGAGATCAATCATTTTAATACATATGTTTGGTTTGACATATGGAAACCTAGAATATGTATCATTATGCTGCTTATATCTGATGATTCTTTAGAGATGGGATATAATAAATTTTTAATTTTACCCCAAGTCTATTATATAGTTAAAAACTAAAATATTAGATGAGGACCATATAACACAAAGTTTTATGTAATGAAAGTTGGAATTAATGAATTTGGACAAGATCGTTGAAATAATTGGAGACGAGAGTAATAAAAAAGATAAGAGTGTGTTTTTGCAAGTTTTGATGGGAATCAAATTTGGTTTTTGTCCAAAACCCTCCAACCTACTTGGATTTTAGGGAATTCTAGATTTTAACAAATGATTTTAAATTCTTCATTCTGATAATGTTAATCCAAGCAATTAATACGAGGTTCATTCCAAATCTTGATTTTAAAATCCTCTTCGAAGACGCCACCTAAGCTGATAGTGTGCAAATTGACAAATATGAGTTTGACCTACACGCCAGGAACTTTGAAAAAATTTGAAATGATAATATTGAGTGCCAAAGCTGGTCACTTTTGTCAAATCTCAATTTTAAGAAAATTGTATTCAACAAGAGCAAATCAATTCCAACGTCATTTCGAGCTACAAATATTTTGTAAAATGGGTGTTTTATGAAAAAAGAAAAATATGACAAATGTGTTTGAGATATGAAGGTCCTATATTAATGATAAGCATTAAGCCTAACAGTGAAAAATAATAAAAGTAAAGCTTGGCAATTGAACCACCCAAATCTCTAATCATCATCATCATCATCATTATTTCTCTCTTTTAAAAACTTTTATCTTATTGAATGAATTTAAATTAGTTTTTATTGTGGTTCTCTTTCTAATCTGACAACTTTTATCTTCTTTAATACATATTAATTATCCTTTGTTCATATGGAATAACTTTACCTAGTGAATTTTTATTGTTATAAACCGTAAATTCATTGATGTTGTTGGAAACTGAATATATATATATATATACATATATTCATGATAAAATGACTTGTTTCATCTTTTGTACTTAGCGTAATAAAAATATATAATTCTAATTTGTATAATCATTGTAAACCTTTAATAATTATCTTAAAATATATCCATCAATCTTTTGGTATAACTTGAAGTGTTTAATGAATATCATTGCATTATAGTACATGCATGTATGGAAGTTTTTAAAAATTGGCAATTGAGCACTTAAGAATGTAATAATTTTTTTAAAAATAAAAAGTGACATTACTTTTATATATTTTTCATAAATTACGCATACTTGCTCAGTTTGACCATTAATCAAGAAAACAAGTGCATTCACCAGGTTAGTAGCATGTCAATTGGGTTTCAATATCAAGACCATTCCAGCCATGGTGTGTGCTGGGCCTAAGTCGGGCTCGGCCCAATTCCTGCTCGATGACCGCAAATTTCTCAAAATATTGTCAAATATTAAGGGAAGAAAAAAAGAAGAAGAAGGAGGAGGAGGAGGAGGTCGGCAGGATGCTGTTGGAGGAGGGTCCTTTTCTCATTTTTACCTAGAGTATTTGCAAAAGGGTCCCTGCCATAAATCACAACTTGAGCCTGCCGTGTTTTTCTATTGAAAAAAAAAAAAAGAAAATAAGAAAGCAATTGGCCTTATAGCTGCAAGGATCAATGTAATAAAATAGTCATATATCATCTAGCAATATTCAGACAATGCAAAAGCTAGCTACACATGGCCTGATTCTCTATGCATAACATGCTTTATTCTGAGCAAAGAATTTGGGTTCTTCATGGTTTTCAATCAAAGTTGCCTAATAGAAGGTCAGTAACTTTTATTAACAAATTAACAAGTATTTCAAAGATCTGCAACAAACTATGGAATAATAGTTTCATTTGGAGATGGTGGGATGAAGGAAAAAACAGAATCTAAGTATTAAAAAGAATCTAAAGCATTGACTTCAAAAAATATATAGCATCGACTTCAACTTCACCTTCACCTTCAACTAAAGAAAGAAATTGCTTGCCTAAGCTTTGTCAATGGAAAGCTCAAGATGAGTCAAATCGGATACCAGTTTCAAAGTTTAACAGCTCCAATTCCAGGTACCCAAAATTTTGTCGATTTCAAGAAAATGGTCAAGTACCACTTTTAGTTTTAGGAACTGATGAGGACTGCTTGGCAGGATACAATTTTCTTGGAAATCTTCATCACTAGCCCATTTCTTATAGCTATGTGAGATTGCTGGCACCTCCCAAGATCTGAATTTCTTCATATTTTTCACTATTTGTTTTATACATTCCCATTTTTATTTTTTAGACTACAAAACCCTTAATCTTCGGAATTATTATTTTGGTATAAAGATTTAATGTGTAATAATGCACGAGCTTGTTAATATTTGCACCTAACAAGAAAAAAATGAACATGAATAAAAAAAAATAAGGAAGCTATAACTCATTTCACTTTTGTTATGGTTGGGTTTTACAAACAATTACATAGAATTTCATCTCATTTTTGTTAAATTGACGGTTCCATTTTTTTTTTTTTTTAAGTAGAAAGGTGCCTACCGTGTTACATTTGATTTGTGATTTAGTCTCTGCCACATAATAGAAATTATTGTGTAAATAGTGCCAACTGCTGTGTTCTCAACATACGGCTAGCTTAATTTAAATAAAAAAAAACTAAGGATAAAATTTGGCTGGCATAAATTGAGAAAAAGCCCCTTAACATTTTGCTGACTTTTTTCTATTTGACTATATAATATCAGACGTGACCTATCTTTCGAGAGCTCCACGCTCCGCTCCTTTACTGGGGAGTAAAAATGCAGTAAGAAAAAACTTGAGGGGCTTATTGAGAAATATCGGTCTCATTAAAAAAATAACAAGAATTTCGAAGGCGTCCCGATACTTTTAACGCTCACGATAGCACTAAAATAGACCTCTTTTCCTCCGCGGTCGCGAAGTCCCCTCGCGTTCGTTCTGCGAATCTGCGAGACAACCATTATTACACTTTCTCTCTCTAGAAGCAGCCTCGGCTATAGCCGCCGCTACTCATTAATCTCTCTCCAATCCGATTGAATCCATCGGATTCAGTTCGTCGGTAAGCCTTTCGAATCTCCATAATTCTCGAGAGGGAGTATATGGTATCAATTTCTAGGGTTTTCTATCGTCTGCTATTGTTCGATTTCAGGCTTCTATTTCTAGTTTTTTTAACAAAGATTGAAAAAAAATAATTGTTGGCCCTACTGGATTTACTTTCGGGTTTGAATTTCTTTCTCGTATCAAGATCTGTACTTTGATTGTCTCGCTTTATAAATTGAAAAATTGGGGAAAAAGGGATTCTGTTTGTTTTGATGAAATTTGGTGAAGTTAGGTTTAGGGTTTTCTCTTAAACACGGGTTTAAGCGAATTTTAGCTGTGAATTGCTTTTGTTTTTTTGGCTGTATTAGAGGGATAAACTCAGTAATAGATTTATGGCGGCTGGAAGGCATGGGGGTTATAGAGACAATGAGTTCAGGGATCGTGAGTCTGACTTTGAGGCTGCCAGGAGGGAAATTGGCTATTCAAAAGGTGATTACGATCAGATGAGGAATGGTGTGGGCGACTATGAGAGGGAGAATAGGGTTCAAAATCATGATAGTCGAGATAGGGGTAGAGTTAGGCAGAAGGATATTAAAGAAAGGGAGTTCACTAATGGTGGGTATCGGTCTGCCTCGAGTAGGAGTGACTCGGGCAGTAGTGGTGGTGGTAGTGCTGGGCTGGGGCCAAGGAGATATGGTTTTTCCGTAAGGCCTGTGGACCGAGAACCTGGGGAATTGTCCAGTGAAAGTGGGTCTGATGGGGCTATTGATTCTGAAGCACATAAGAAGGATGGTGGTGAGCTTAAGAAGTCAGAAAATGGAAAGAGAAAATTTTCACCCATTATTTGGGATAGAGATGGAGATGGCAAAAAAGTGACTCGAGTTGTTAAGGCAAGGACTTCCCCAGCAGCAGCTGTTCTTCCGCATCTGCTACCCACGCCTACATCTGGCACCATGTCACCTGATCGCAATCCTGATAGTTGTCAGCATAATTCACCCAGTAAAGATGTTGCTGTGCAGAATTCTGGGCTGTCACCAGAAAAGGTTACCGAGGACCTCACTTCTCAAATAAATGTTGCTTCTGACTCTGCAATTGGTTTGTCACCTTCAGCTCCTGAGACAGAGGAAGAGGAAGCTCACTGGCGTAAAAATGAGGGAGCAGTGACAATAGACGATGATTACTTTATGCCAGCACATAATATAAAATCTTCTCGCTGGGCAAATGAGGCTGAATCATCAGCTGATGAAGGTGAAATCTCGGATGACGAGGAGATGATTAAATTGAAGAAGAAGAAGAAATCTGTTAGTGAATCTACTGACACAAGGGGACAGAGGAAATCACTAACTCCAGAGCTCGGGGAATTGAGGAGAGAAGGTTCAGTGGGAAATAGGGTCAGGTCTTCTGATGAACGTGTTAGATCTTCTAGTAGAGATAGTGACCCTGATGAATGGGACAGGAATGACTACATGGAGGTTGATGAAGATCGCGGCTGTGGTGGAACCAGTGGTAGCAATGCGGACACTGGTTCTGATGAAGAACACAACTCCCACGGGACGCCAGAACATTCAGTTCCTCCGCCAAGGACTGTGAACATGCTTCAGGGTTGTAGAAGTGTTGATGAGTTCGAGAGGCTGAACAAGATAGATGAAGGTACGTATGGTGTAGTTTATAGGGCTAGGGATAAGAAAACAGGAGAAATAGTTGCTCTGAAGAGGGTCAAGATGGACAAAGAAAGAGAAGGGTTCCCTTTGACCTCTTTGAGGGAAATAAACATTCTTCTTTCTTTTCATCATCCATCAATTGTAGATGTCAAAGAAGTAGTTATAGGGAGCAATTTGGACAGCATTTTTATGGTAATGGAGTACATGGAACATGATCTGAAGGGGTTAATGGAGTCAATGAAACAACCATTTAGCCAGAGTGAGGTTAAGTGCCTCATGCTTCAGCTTCTTGAGGGTGTTAAGTATCTTCACGATAACTGGGTTTTGCACAGAGATTTAAAGACATCAAATATACTTTTAAATAATCGTGGTGAGTTGAAGATATGTGACTTCGGATTAGCTCGTCAATACGGAAGCCCTTTGAAACCATATACTCACCTGGTGGTTACTTTGTGGTACAGGTGGGCATAGTTTTATGCACTATTGTCTTTGTTAGTTGAGATAATTAAAAGCTTTTATCTGATTCATATTTGATGTTTTATTTGGTTTTTGTCAAAATAGTATTCAGTGCTTTAGTTGAAAATCCTATGCTAGTGCCTTTCTCCAATGATCACCTGGGCCTTGCTGAGATTGTTTTACTGTTAATGTTGTTTCTTCTATGAATGTAAAATCATGTCAATTTAGTTTGGTTACCCAAAATGTGATGATGATAATCTCTACTTTGGAAACTGCATTTGGTATTTTTTGTGGTGCAACAGAGTTGTATGTTGTAACATTTTGCACTTACGTGGCCAAATTTTCATTTTCTCTGTGGCACTATCTTGATGTTAGAGCAAGAAAAATTTGAAACTTGAGCTGAGTGCTGCAATATGTGTCTCTTGCCTTTTCATTTGTAGGTCTGGTGCTTGGGTATGTTATTTTAGCTAATTGTGGAAAAAAAAAAAGAGTGAATGACAGAATATTTAATGTGTTTCCAGGGCTCCTGAACTGCTCCTAGGAGCTAAGCAGTACTCTACAGCGATTGACATGTGGTCCTTGGGTTGTATTATGGCCGAGCTGTTAGCAAAGCAGCCACTATTCAATGGGAAAACGGAAGTTGATCAACTTGACAAGGTAACATTTTGACAACTTTCATTTGTAATGTCACTGTAGTTTTTTGTGTGGATTGCAAGCTAATTTTCCTTTTCCGTGGCCTTAAAGATTGTCATTTTGGTTTGCAGATATTCAAAATCCTTGGTACGCCTAATGACACTATCTGGCCTGGGTTTTCTAAGCTTCCTGGGGTCAAGGTTAACTTTGTCAAGCATCAGTAAGTATCTGTTTCATGTTTATCGTAGTTCAATGCAAATCGACCGTATAATTTATGGTTTTCATGTTTCCTACTGTTTTCCCAGGCTTCCAGCTTTGGGTGATTCTGGTCTGGCTTTCTGGCCTTCATTGGTGACAGTTTCAGTTCCCAAATAAATGTCATGTTTCTATTAATTGGTGCTTTGTTCATTTCAGGTATAATCAATTGCGTTTCAAATTTCCAGCTACATCCTTCAGAGGATCACCAGTACTCTCTGATGCTGGATTTGACTTATTGAACAGGCTTCTGACGTATGACCCTGAGAAGGTATGTCACTGTACGGTCTGATACTGTTTGTTAAATCATGATTTTAACTATTTAAAGTTTGCAAGACATTGTTTCTGATTCTTGTCTTTGTACAGCGAATAACTGCTGAGGATGCTCTTAGCCATCCTTGGTTTTCTGAAGTTCCTCTACCCAAGTCGAAAGAATTTATGCCTACTTTTCCTGCTCAGCATGCTCAAGACAGGTACTCTAGCCCTTCCTGTGTGTGTTAATTTGTTCATTTGTTGGATTAGTGAATAATGTTTTATTGCTTCTTTGTAGGCGTTTGCGAAGAGCCATGAAGAGCCCAGATCCTCTGGAAGAGCAGCGCAGGAAGGAATCGCAACAAGGGGAATTAGGAACTGGTGGTTTGTTTGGTTAAGGGAAGTCATTAGTGCCTTGAAGTTCTATTTATGCTTCAGTTCTGTTCTCGTGATTGATGTAATTGAGGTGAGGATGTATTGAGAGGAAGTTGCAAACACTTATTGTGAGAAGATCATTCGTGCTGTTTTTTAGCAGGCACCCTTGATGATGGAGAATCAATTCTTTGTCTAAGCTTTTGAATCAGATGTGGTGGGGAGCTCTGGTGTAATGAAAATTCCTTCTTTGACACTGCTGGCATGCCAAGGTGTGGCATAGTGCCTTCCTTATTAAGAAACAGTTTCAGTTGAAACTTGTGTATGTAACATATTTTCTGTTGATACATTGTAACAATTTTCATGAGATTTGTTTTGAATATCAGAACAATATAGTGTTTTCTTCTTAATCATTGTTTTATCAATTTTAATTTTCATCTGGTCTTTGCAAGAGATACTGGTGTAAGGCGGAGCAGGCTTTCTTAGCTTTTGATTGACGAAGAAATGACAGAAAGTATTGCACTTTGGAGGTAATGTTAAGTCTGAATACATGGGTGTAATGAAGGATCAGAATTTTGCTTTCTGTCGATATGGGATGTCCTTTGTGCCATTGTTATATTAGGCTGCATGCTAGCCTCTTAGAATTACATGCTTTGTCTGGTAATGCTGCGAGAAAGTGCCATATCCCATCTTTCCAATCTGGAGCTCTCAGATACATAACCCGACATGGTATAATCAGAGGATCAGTTGTCTATTAATTATGCCATTTTCATTAATGAAAATTGCACCATTCCCATATGAAGGTTCTAATAATTATGTTTAATTAGTTTTATGGATGTGTTTGATTTTTGAGTGTAATCAGATGTCATTTTAGATTCTAATGGCATTTGATGCAGCAAGTGTAAATGTGAAGATGTTATTCTCATAGTGCTACTATGTTCAGTTGTGTTTCTTATCAGGATTTTGTTTCATTTGATGTGATTTATTTTAGAGACAATTTGGATGTGATGCACGCAGAAGCTTCAGTTTCCAGCTAATTGAGTTGCCTAGGTCATTCTTGTGTATTGGGAACCGTTAATTATTAGGAAGAAGCTAGATTTTTGTTTATGTTAATATTGGTGTAGACCTATATCTATGTTCCTTTCCCCGAGACTTCAAATCACAAAATTGCCAACAAGCATTTCTTTTGAAACACGTGTGACTTTTTTGCTGCTTGGCCACTGATAGAGAGGATGTTTTACTTGAAATACTGGTGTAATCCCACGTTTATCCTTGATACCAACGCAGAAGCAGAGCAACATGGGTTGTAACTAGGTTTTACTATTCATTGCTCAACTATGGATGGACAGCTCATTGTATCAAGAATTTTGTGAAAAAGTGGTTTTTTTTTTTTTTTTAAATTCGTATGTGCTAGTTGCCATATTTCTGGGAATATTGGTGTTTACTGTGTGTTTTAATCATACAATCAAGGTGAGTTTTATTTTTAATTTTGGTTTTCCAATTTTTGTTTAGCTTTATAGTGTTATAGTGAGCCTTTTATCTTTGGACTTATACAACATTCATCTGCAAATGTTGCTGCAGTATCAAAGCAAGCAGGTTGGGGGGAGTTTAACTGTACAACCTGGCATATAGATTTTTCAAATTATTTTTCCATTCTTCAGATATTCTTTTTCTCTTCTTCAAAGCTTTGTGGAGGTACCCTGCAGCCTTTATTTACTCTAATATTTGTAGCCTTTATTTACTCTAATATCTGGAGCTGCTTGCTTATTTTACTGTCATGCTGGTATGACACTGCATTTGAGATGTAATGAATACCACAGAACTTTTTGAAGATTCTTTCATATCTGAACCTATTCTTTGCTTTCGAAAAATTCTGTAATGTAGAGTTGAGATACCCTTACGCTTTGCCATGTAGTTTTGAATTTTCACATTTGCCTTCTGTATCCAGTGTTTATAAATTGCCATTCATTGTAGAATTCTGTATGAGAAATCGGTAGCTGTGTTTGCATATTGTGGATTGGTTGGGGTTTCTTTTTATAACTCCAGCGATGATACAGAATCCAACTGTTTGTTGCTAAAATGTTGCAGATGTTGGTACCTACTGATAGGTTCATGATATGTTTGTTCTGACTGGCTACTAGCTTAATTTCTTGGTACGCTTGTTGAAATTAGAAGAATTTACACATCCAATCATTCTTAAACGTCAGACTGCGATCTTTTCACTTCTACAGCGCCTAGTTTTGAATTCTTGACATATGGTTGTTCTGGAGTTTAATCACCAATGATTTGTTCTTAGATATGATGTGATTGTATCTTTCTGTAGCATTCCACTAGTTTTGAATTGTTTGCCTGTTAGTTCAACAGAGATCATAAAATGACCAATGTTCCGACATTGTGCTACTGCATTGTCCTCATGTTTTGCATCAAAAGGTCTTCCTCAAGTCTTTTAAAGGTGTTGTGTAAGCCTAGCTTGTATTTATTTGCTTTTCTCCAGGTGGGCCTTCTGGATGTTGACAAACTATCATGTTGAATTTTGTGGGAAGGTGATGCAGCGAGACCAGCATTGTTGCTTGAGAGTCACGAGCATCTTCATCTGTGAAGGTTGCTTGTCAGGGACTTATATGTTGTGCCATTTAAGAGTACAGTTAATAGTAAAGCTGTCATAAAAGGTGAAAGAACTTCCCATAAAAATGCTATGCAAAGGAACCATACTGATTTATGTTTTCTATTATATTACAAGTCGAAGTCAATGAAGCTGCAATAACTTAATAACGATCCTGTTTATTATTATTATTATTATGACTTAATAGCTTTTTTTTTGGTTTCCCCCCTCAATCGTTTACTGTAATGGTTTACGTGTAATCTTAACCAAAGAACGACTACGAATGCTATAAGAACAAATCGCATATGAACGTGCCCGTCAATCGAAAATCCATTGAAGTCTGGAAAGAACAAATGGGGAGAAGCACTCTTGCCAAGTATACATACGGTGTAAAATGACAAAAATTGGACATGAGTGTGCTTCGATACCTTTGCATATTGAACCGTCGGGTGGGTGAATGTCGTATGTGCTGTACATCCAGATACTGTGCAACTCTATACAGAGAATCGAGTGAACTGTAATATGCTGCCAAACAGGAAGGGCAGGACTTTGGATGATGGCAGTTATGATTTTATGTGAGGAGCCTGTACCACTTTGCTGAATCGAGTGTCCGTGGTAGGTGCCTACTCTGAAGGGAAGATGACGGTCTTTCCAAGCACAAAGAGCACGAGGGATAGTTGAACGAAGAAAATAGTGTTGATCATTCCTCTATCGACTGTCCATCCAAAAACTGTGATTCCCCCGGGATTTGACTGCAAATATGTCACTGTATAGCCATAGCCATCGTAGAATCAATTATTTATAGGTGAACGTGACAATTCAGGGTTAGAAAGATACCGCGTAGGCACACTCATGGTCAAGAAGGATGGACAGCCTGAACAAGCAAGAGGAATTTGCCGTATTGACTCCGTTACGACTGACGTGATACATAGCATGTAACTTGCATACAACTATAGAGACAATAAGAAGAAACCTGGGTACAAAGGAAAAGTTTGTGGTTGCACTAAAAGAAATTGACACTGTTCACTTTTTCTATCGGAAAAGTTTGTGGTTTGTCTGTGTTTGAGGGTATATTGTTTGGTTAGGTGAACTCTTTCTTAATTAGTTCTTTTTGCCCCCCCTCTTAATAGGCACCGTCCTTTAATGAACAGCAACTGCCCAGCCAAAAACTTAGAATCTGTCTTTCTGCTTATTTCTCACGTGTTTTCATGCTTTGAAAAGAACAAATTGAAGAGATGAATCCTTTCCAGAGCAAGAGGTGAACAAACAGCAATAATAGAAAAAGAAGATTAAGGAAGCTAAACAACTTGCATCTTTTATTGCCCAAAGTGAACTATTTTAGGACTCTGTTGTGTTTTCATGATAATTCTCTTAGTTTCAGATAACATACCTATAACCAGATTCCCTTTCTTGTCAAAAGCATAGACTAGCATGAAAATATCCTTTCACAACTCTTGGCATATTCATTAAGGTGGCATAAAACTAAGAATATGTAATCCTGCTATTACTTGACTTATTTCTCACGTCTTAGCAAGATTATGATGCTATCCGGATTATCAATGTCGTGTACTAAAAGGCAACCGGATGTCCTACTATATGGGGTAAGAAAAATCATGTAATATTCATCTATTTGGGCATCTGGTTTATACTTAGAATAGAATATATACACTCTGGATTATAACATTCTGTCCAGTGAACGATTCTTTTCATCCTCAGCAGATTTCTATGTCATATAAATAAGCCAAAGCTAAAGTCTTCTTAGGGGGGCTGTTCTAAAGTCGCATGGTAAAGTGGACTGGAGACAGGTGATATATATTATCTTCCTCATGCTAAGCAACTCAAAGATACACCAAGGTAGCTGGCCTTCTACAAGGTCAAGACAAGCAGCTTAATTAAAAGAAAGTGCTAACTTAATATATTGAGCTAACTAAGGCCATATCTCTATATATCTCAGAGAAAGTTAATAGAATAAATAAAACAAAAACAGGATTTGTTCCACATACCTAGGGCTTGCCTCTTGTGGTATGAAGATGCATAAGAAGAGAGTGGTGTACTTCGACCGGTCGAGACAAAATCCAAAGACTCCAAATCACTTTCTGAGTAGCTTGTGTAGAGAGAACCTATCATATTACCCACCTCTAGGCTTCCAGTGCTGTTAGAAAGTCTAAATTGAGATGCATCAGTAAGAGTGCATGTCCTTAAAGCATGCCACTGACTAGCTAGTGATCCAATTCCTTGGGCTCTGTGGGATATTTTTGCAGCTGCGTTCAAGCAAAGAGCTATTCCAGCCACTTGGACAATGGAAGAGACCTAATAATCAGAGAAGGGAACACCAAAAAAGAAAAATTTAACCTTAAATCTTCAGTGTCCCACGCTCAACTGCACAACAATAGAACAGGATTTGTGCATATAGAGGAAAAACTGAGACTTGCTGTCGACAAAGCATAGAGATATCCATCTTAGTGTCGACTCAAACCAAATTAAAAGTAGTCTGAATGTCTTCATAGACTTTAAAATTGCAAATACTGGCTACAGAGTCCAAATCTGCGTTTCAGGAAATCAAGTCACACTAATTTTTTCTATGATAGCAATTCTTAACTTTACCAAAGGTTCCAATTTTATTCTAGAGAACTTCCATCCAGCATTCAAATCCACGGACAAACAATTGAGACAACAAACAAAGCAGCAATAGTGAGTAATGAAGTCCAAACTTACAGCAAAATCACCTCCATTCATGAATGTGATGATTCCAGTATACCCAGTAGTTTGGAATAGAGTCACAAACTGGCTTACAGTGACAATCAAGAACACCAGGATAAGATAGATTCTAAATCTGTGGCTTATTTTTGATAGATAATGCCGCAGACGGATATGCTCTTTTATTAATATTAAAACATCAGATTGCCTTTCCAAGAGCTTCCCATAGTCATCGAAGTGTATAATCTGTAAATTGCAGACCAGATAGAACAATATGCAGGAGGATAGAAAGATTACAGTCACATAAGTTGAGGATAAAACAAATGCTAATAAAATAACGACAGTTTGCCACCATAATTCATGATGCACATATAACATGCGGATGACTTCACGAGCAGTCTTAAGAATGAAACATGGCAATACCCATAACACCAGCAACCGGACAGATTCCTGCAGATAGAGATACCCCCATGAGTCCTATACTGTGGCAGTTGTATTACAACACATGCCAAATGTCGAGAGTTTTACATAGATCAATTGTTCAGAGGTAAAAGACAACTCAAGTCCAAAATAGAAGAACTTACAGCCAGCAAATATATCAAGCGAAGCAGTATATTGAAACAATACTCATGAAGGCAACGGACACACCAATACATTCTATGATATTCCCAATGATATACTAGAAGAAGCATCCACTTTTTTAAAACATCAGTCCTAGTTTTTAAAATAAACCAAATTACACGTACAATAGAAACGTAGACCTTTTTCCATTCCAAGCCAAACACTTCCATTTGCACGGACAGGTTCCTTACCATTGATCCCGACAATAAAAGCAGACGGCAGAAAGTAAACTTTCGAATATCAGATATTAATGCTTATTGTTTAAATATTTTCATGAAAATATACTCAGCAAACTTCTGCAACTAATTCCTTGATGCAAAGCAATTAATTCAAAAGATTGACTTTTTCTAGTTATCAACCAACTTACTAGCTTATCTACTATTTATTTTGGATGCATTGTTATCTTTCTGTAGAAACAGAAGAAGCATGTAAAGAACACACAAGAAAGATCGGAACCATAACCCCTCCGCATATCGTGCAATTTGTAAAGTCCAGTTAGAAGATACTTACAGAGATCTTCTGAATATATTGGTCACTGAACCTCTCCTCATGACCAGTATGCCGATCAACAAATAGAAACTTCCTAATGCCATACTTGCGCAAATTGTGGGACACACAAATAAGAGAGGCAGCTGCCAAACTAGCCTGAGAAGCCACAATATCCAGCTCAAAACTTTTAATTTGGCCCTTCTCACAACCGGGACAATTGGAAAGTTGAAGAATAACCACCGGGAGCAAGAAACCAATGAGCAGGAAAACCGTCCAACACAGTCCGACACCCAAGATTGAATTTTGTTTGAAGCCCAGAAGAGCAAGAAACGAGTCTAATGTTTTAAGGGTCCTATCTAGATGAGTGTCAGCCTCTTGATCTTCTTCCGTAATTTCTTGATTTTGGGATTGTTGACTTTGTTCTACCTTGAGCAGGGGAGTCTGGTCTTGCAGCTGCTGTGAATGCGATTCCTCCTCTGGGACGTCTACTACTTGTATATGAGTTTCAGCCATTGATCCGAAAACGCACTAACTTTTACCTAGGCAACTAAAAAAAGGTAGTAGTAAAAAGGATGGCTTGAATCAATATTTAGCGAGAAATGTTCGAACATAAGGGTATTTCGAAAAGAAGAAATGTGATGATTAATCAAAACTGACAGATTATTGCTTGTTACCGCTTTATCCAAGTAAAATATTCTATGGGTAACAGTTCGAACCACATTTATCTACTTTTGACTGTTTCGGGTTACCGGCTGTCTTGCAAGAAACGGTATGAGTATTTAAAATGTTGAAATTAGAAAGACTGCTGAAAGGTGGTGGTAAATGATAGAGACAGGCTTGTCGGATGATTCTCATAGGATACTCGAGAGAGTTGTAGGGAGTTTAGTAATTCAAATTATGACATTTATTTAGTTAGACAATCAAAATATTACATTTGTTTAGTTAGACAAATCCATGTAGAATTACCAAACCATGCTGCACAATTTGAGTAGAATTTTGTGAAATTGTCCTTCAAAAACAGTTTTGCAAAGTTGAAACAAGATGCATTGACACATAAGTTGGTCAAGTGAAAACGAAGTAGCCAATGATTGGATGCAGGAAATAAGCTCTCACTTGACTCAAGACATAAAACGCACTAATCTTTTTGAAACTTGTATTATACACTAAACCTATTTGACATGCAAATATTTGCCTAGCATACAGTGTAAATAGTTAGACAAGCATATAGACTATTTGGATTCTTTTTGTCAAAGTCAAACCAATAAGAATATGAAGTAGCAGATTGCAAACTTTGAAGCATGAGGTAGAGCTTCAAGTTGCAAGGGAGAAAGGCAGTGGCAAACTTATTTTGGAGTCCGACTCTGGAGTACCAGTGGACTGTTTGAACAAGTGCCTCCACAGGTATTAGCAATGGTAGCAGATTGCAAGACTCACTCACAAGCTGTCCGTGTCACTTTCCAACATCCCTACGGAGAAGAAAACAGGTGTGCGGATTTCCTGACAAATCTTGGCGTTCAATCTAATACATCTTCGACATTTTGTGATCAACACCCTGTTGGACTAAGGCCCTTACTCTTTCCAGACATTCTAGGGGTTAACTGGGCCCAGTTAACCTGTTTTATGTTTATGTAAATATATGATACTCTCTTATTAAAAAAAAAAAAAAAAACACCCTGTGGGATGTGACTGGGGATCTCTGCCTCCCCGCCCTCGTGGGTTCTCCATTTGTCTCCATCCCCGAGTTAAATTCTCTAGTTTCCCTCCATCACCCCCCGATGCAGTATGACCATCCCATCTTTGTGCATAATATCGGGTTGCTCCGGCAGAACTGGAACACCTGCTGCTTTCGCATCCTGAGACCACTGATGCTGCCGTGATCCCCTATGTTTGTTCAACCTTCTTTTGCTTATGTCTTGAGCAGAATTCTGTAACAGGTATGCACCAAAAATTACCTCTTCCGGATAAAAGAGAGCAGAATCGAATCAGATCATTATTACAGACACACCAGAATAGAACCAGCTGGTGAGTTGCGAGTACAAAGGACATTTGTCATCCCTATTGTCATTTCCATACAAGAAGATAAAGAAAGGTGTTTTTTCTCGACTCAATACCCAAAAATGCTCCTGGTAAGGTGCTGAAAAAGGAATTGATCAAGCTCGCGACATCAGTTGCTGCTTCCAAGTTATAGCATCATTTGTCATCTGGCAACAACATTGCTGCAATACATTATACATAAATGCAGCAGCTGGGGGAAGAAAGAATTATTTGCTTAGTGATGAGTGTTGACTTCAACAATTACAAAAGTGGGTTAACTCCTGCTTTAAACAGATGTAAACAATTGCCTACTTAGGGTCAACAATGCAGCGAACTGCGTAATGATGAATGCTGAACTTTTTCTCCACATGAAAATTTATCGTTTTTCTGCTTTAGTCAGTAGAGGGGAAAAAGAAAATAGCTACAAATCTTCTTATATAATGGCTACAGTCATTTGATCATTACGCTGAATGACGTTCAAATTCTTAATAACCATCGGAGAGCTGAAGATCACTACAACATTTTGACTTGAGCGCCTAAAATCAATCAATGATACTATGACAAGATACAGAGGAGCGATTATTGTGAAGTAGATGCCTCCAAATCCAAAAGCTCGAACCTGACTAAAAGAAGCACCAAAAGATTCACTAAAGCTATAAGCTGGGAAACCTCTTAGATAGAAATGCTGTTGGGAACACCACGACCAGTTACTCCTGGACCAGAAGAGGGTAGAAGCAGTTCATATGGAGGAATACCAGCACCACTTCGGTTTTTCAGACCTATATTCTTATTTCTTTCATTTATTGTCCGTTCTATATCCTCTAGTTTGGCTGAAAATTTCTCAAATAACTTCAGAACTTCAGGATCCTTTATCGAAGTACTTTGGACATTTTGCAACTGGTGCAGGTACTCTTCATCTGGAGAATGGGTTGACAAGGTTTCCTGAACCGCCATAATTTTGGTGGCTTGAAGTTGAGTAGGCAAGGATGACAGAAAAGTATGCACAGGGTTGACCAGAAACTTCTCATAGGCAGGATCACCTTCTCCTGGGATGAGTTTTCGCATCAGGGTTGGGCGGCTTGGCACATAGCCTCCAAATGGATACTGTCCAAAATTTATAGCTGCATGCTGACCTGAAGCAACCCAAATCATAATAGTTAAAATGCTAGACAGATCTTCCTTGGTCCCAAGGTTAGGCCACCAAGACTCATCTCTTTTATCGAAGTGGCCCTTGTTCTTAATCTCATTCCACCACGCTTGGAGCTCAACATCAGATGTGATGGAACTGGGATCAGAATAATAGTAATCCACATAGGATGCTACCAATTCTTTGATGGCAGACCAAATAAGAAGTCCATCTGCTGCATAAGGGTAGTCTTCAATCACAAGTTTCACACCACATGGCATCGAGGGATCCTCCACAGCCATGCCCCTGAAATTCACATGAATTATAAAACAGAATTAGACAAACTATATGCAGAACAGAATGAAGATGGAAAACCTTTTTGAAGTTGAAGAGACGGACAGAAGGGTATGGTGTGTTAGAGACTGACCTCCTAATTAAATCTGCTGGCAATGCTTCCATGTCAAATCGCCACATGCTCTTATAAGCTGCAGAGCTTATTTCCATGGAATACTTTCCTGGACTAAAACATGCTTCAATTATTCCACCTCCATTTATCAGACCTTGTCTGGCAAGGGCATTAATTTCCAGTGTGTAGCGCATATGAGGATGAAGAAACTTGTATATTGGATGCATGCAGCTGAGCTGCCTATGGGTGGCTATTATGTAAGGTTCCATACAGGCATGAGTCCTCAACCTGAAGTTCCATAATACCAACATTAGATCCATCTTGGCACAGTGAGAGAAAAAAAAAAGGAAAACATTCAAATCAAATCTCATATTTGGTAATCCTGTAATTACACATGGTGAAGCCTTCTCCAACATTTAGTAAGAGTTCCAGGACATTTTATTGGTTGCATTAATTCCTCAACTCAACTCAACAAAAGTCTTGGTCCACATGATCCTATATACATGAATGGCGAACTGAATTATCTAACAAGAAAGTGGTCGAAGAACTTCATATTGATGGCCGGAATTATTTTTTTCCCACATAAGAAATTCTGAAACATTTGAAGATAAGAAATTTCTCTTACCAATGGTTTACTAATTGATGGATGCCAGCATCATTTGAGCAAACATGTGCTTTAGCTTGCTTCCAGATCCAATGAGTGGTAGCATCGTGGCCATGAACAAAGACACGCTTCTTTCTTGCTGAATTAGGTGAGGGAGGGAGAGAAAGCTCAATTATGATTGGCCTTAAAATGCCAGTAGGAGTGTAGAAAAAAATGGTTCTGGAGGCATAAGCTTTTCTCCCAGGCAATGAGTTCATCCTCTCAATAAAAGGCAGAAGCATATCATGATAGTCAAGTATGAACAGTCTCTTGTCCTCTATGGCCTGTGCAAACATGCAAGCCAATGTAAGCTAGAACAACCTCCTGAAGTACTAAATACTAATGATGGGTCGTAGAAAAGCTATGGAGTTTTGCTTCTGTACCTTCTCTACAGACATTCCAAGCAGCTCTTGTTCAATTAATTCCCTAGTAATTGCAGACTCTGGAGGGCCATAAACCGCTGGATCCAGTTTGCTTAGAATTGGCAGTTCCTGTAGATTAGACACATCATGAGTGAACCAAGAACTGACATGATTTACTCAGAAAGGTTTTAGAACTATAGAAATGCTACCTTAAGTAGTTGAATATTAACAGGATTAACGCCTGCCAGTGCCTGTCTTGCAAATTCATTGTCACGTAACCATGCAAATCGGTCCCCTGCAAAGAGAAATAGCATAATATCCAAAACAAAAGTTTCAGACTTGAATAGAGTCTCCAGGAAAGCATACTGCAGATTTTCAACACAATCAGTGAAATTGCAGACCCAATTCTACAATCACATTTATTCATGGAGTGAGGGGTGAAAAGGATAAATAAGATAAAGAAGAAGCACTAAGACATACGTTTTATAACAGCTGGAATTTCATACTTCAGCAGTCTTCCACCAACTGTAAAAACTTGATTCATCAAATTGGTTAGAAACTGATTCTTTAAGACGTCTTTTTGATCTTCATCTTTCAATAAAACACCATCATTGTAAAGCTTGTCTATCTCTGAAAAACAAGTGAAGGGATTGTCTGAACTTGACAAGGCAGAAGCAATCAACGGTATCAGGTTGTGCAACAGAGCTTTCAACCTTCCAGCTGAGAATGTATTTTGTTTGATCTCCTCAAAGGCTTCGTCTCGGGGAACATAGATTGGATGAGGTTTCTCAATCCTACTTTCACTCAAAGGATCTGTTCAATATACAATAGACTTGCCAAAATTAAATATTGGTGAAAAACTAAAGCCAAAACTTTGGTCATTGCAATGTATGAAGTACCTTTCTTAGTTGGGCATCTGCCAGTTCGACACCTCCTAGGATAAGGCCTCTCGTTGCCCCCTAAGGAGGGCCTAGATAGTTCATCACTCTTATCAGGATTGCCCAAATCATTGTAAGGAGCATAATCATATACTCTTTCATGCATTTTCCTCTCGCCTTTACCATTACCACGAATACTCAGCAAGTCCTCACGACGGAGATCCTTAATACCATCAGGTGTTTGAGATGGCAAGTATGCCTGTCAGATCAACATGCACTGGACTTGTCAAACCTATACTAGTTATTTCAGCGATAGACATAATCTTTGACAATAAGTCGCAAACCTGATTTTTGAAGATGATTCTACTTTCAGGATTATCTTTTCGAGAATGGATCCACGTATTTGCTGGAAAGAACTGAGGCCCTTCACTAAAATTATGCACAACAATCTCCACCAAGTAGAACTCTTTATCAAGCAAATTTGTAATGAGAATAGCTCCAGGACGTCCAAAATCATTTGGCACAGTAAAATTTGCAGCATACTCAACAACGAATGGATGGTTCGATGGCTTAGGCAATCCCCTAACATAAGACTCAGCGCTTTTTCCTGACCTGGTAACTACAAGCCCACAGAATAAGAAAAGTTCAATACTTTTAACTCTATAGAGATAGCATAAAGGAAGTACTTTTATCAACATGAAACAACATAATTCATTTTTAATGGATCATTTTGATAGTTTAATTTGATCTCATTCAGAGTCCACGAACACCAAAAGAAATGCATTGCACTCGAATTTTTTAGCAGACCCCCACCCAAACAAACCCCCCAAAAAAAAAAAAAAAAAGGAGTAAATGAAAAAGAAAAATAGTAAAGAACAAAAAGGGAGAGAAACAAAAACTTAGCCCTCCCGTGTTTTGCACTAAACCACCTAGGCTATATTTTACGGAAGCTTGCCTATACTTGGACACAGCTCAGTAGCAGTAGCGAAAAAGGTTTGTGACCCTCTAATTTTCCTAAATTTTCTGCTACCAATACCACAGACACGGAGCACAGTAAGATAACGAACTATTTATATTCTTAAGCTTGAAGAACAAAGGTTTTTATCAAGCAATAACGGAGCTTACTGGGATCAATATCTTCACTGATAAGCTGAAGCAAGATTCCTCTACCAATCCCATTCATGAAAGATTCCCACTGATCTTCCAACTTGTCAGTGATCTTCTCCTTCATCTTCCTCCTTATGGTGACCACTGCCCTGACCTCTATGCCTCCACTTACTGAAGAAGAAGCCAACGACCCATTACTTCCTTTCGACTTGTCCACTACCTTTGCAGCAGTCTTGTTATCCTCACTGCTGATCACTGCTCTTACGGATTGGTGCTTTGGCTGGACCGTTGACTGGAAACCAGGAACATTATTGACGTTTTGTCTAGTAAACCCGCCAATCTTTCGACCACCTCCGGCGATCGTCTCCGATCGACGGACGGTGGGGAAGTGTTGGATGGTTGAGGAGCTTATTAGAGTACATGAGCTTGGTTGAGCTGTAAACATCGCTGGAAATGGTTTTTACTTTTTAGTCAATCGGTGACTGGAGCATATGATTAGAAAGTAGAACCAGAAGCAGAAATACTAGCAAGATATTAAAAGAAAAAAAAAAAAAAAAACTGTTGTACTTGATCCAGCAAGTGTAGAATACTACTACTGTCATCCATACTGAATTAATTAATCTGTGATAGTAAGGTTAACGTGTTTTTAATTAATTGCTCTCTCCAAGTAGATAAGAGCTTTTGGTACTTTGAACCCAAGGTCTAACATGGGACAAAGGTTTGGCGGTTGGCACCAACCAAACCACCAAGGTAAGATCCTGGGTTTAGGGTCAACGAATTAATGCACAGTGTAATAGTGGAGTAAGATATTAGCAGGACAGTGGACACGGACATCTGGCTCCTAAGTCTTTTAGTCTTTCGTCGTCAACTTCTTCGTAAAAAACCATTTCTCAACAGCCATTGTTAAAGTGTACGTGCGTTGCATTGAAAAGTCTATGAATAAAAGGAACTAGCAGTGTATATCGACGTATGTTTTACTACAAGTATTATTGTACTGCATCCGCCAAAGGCAGTACACTAATAACTAAAAAGTAAGTAGAAAGACAGGTGATGCACGATATATAGAGGTACATTTTCGTGGGGCTCTTTCTAAACTTCTGTGCATGCCGGGGGTTGGGAGAGGGGAGGGAGGTAGGCGGCACCCGT
This sequence comes from Gardenia jasminoides, assembly GCA_013103745.1. Classification (NCBI taxonomy): domain Eukaryota; kingdom Viridiplantae; phylum Streptophyta; class Magnoliopsida; order Gentianales; family Rubiaceae; genus Gardenia; species Gardenia jasminoides. The sequence continues at coordinate 43,561,806 of CM023105.1, forward strand.
ACGAGATCCTGATCACCGGTGCATGAAGGAATGATGATGGACCGTACGTTGTATTCTACAGGCCATATAAGAAAGAACACATACATACATCACAGGGATGCAACTTTGCAGGGCTGGTGAAGGGGGCATGGGCCTCCTGTTGAAGTTGGCTCTACTATGGCACATTGGCACTTGTGATGTGTGTTCGTTTTCTTTACTTGTTTGTAGATAAAGAAATTTTAGTCGATTTGAAACCAATCTACTTGTAATTCAATTGGCACTTGTGATGTGTGTTCGTTTTCTTTCTTTTTGGGCTTTTATGGTACGTAAAATACTTGTTTGTAGATAAAGAAATTTTTTTTTTAGTTAGCTGGTGCCCATTTCGAAACCAATCTACTTAAGTATTCAAGGCTGAGGCTTGCAAATTATATGCATGCAACATAAAATAAGGACAATCCTGTCTGCATCAAATTCTTTATATCAAGTGTCAACTTGGGCCATGTGACATTTATGGCCACATTAGGATGTTTATCTTTTTTTTTTTTTTGGTTTACAGTAGCTTAATTCATGTCAAGCCAACCAGTATGAAGTAGAATACCAAAGTTCTAACAATTCATAATTTGTAATACTTGCAGTCTGTCTTACTTGAATCTTGAGCATTCATGTGCTGTAATGTGAAATGATATATCATCTTTAAATTATTTTTGAACAGCTGCTCAGCCAGCACGGAATTGTCTAATTTAAAAGTTAAAACATGAGCATGATAGAAAGAGTAAATGGCACAAAAGTTGCCAAAGTTGTTGCGATTTTCATGTTTTAATCACTAAACCTTTTATTTATGTAATCAAAAGGGTCACTCAACTATTGAAATACTACATTTTCTGTCATTCAACTCATAAAAATATCTATTTTCGTCACTCATCCAAGGAAAATGTAATCTAATTGATTCCACAATATATATTTAAATAGTTTAATGACTAGTCTTGTCATTTACTCTGACAATCTCAACTCAAAACATTAACAAGACTTGTAATATCAAGACCCTTCATGTCCTTTTCCTATTACCACCGGACTATTATGTCGTTGACCGTATGAAGTAATGCTACCAATTTATGCTACCAAAAATACTATCAATTTATTTTTGAGTTGACCAAACCCAATATCAACCCAATTTATACTTTGACGGGTTGGATATAATCCAAATAAACAAAAAACTCATTACCAACCCGCCCAATTGCCACCCTTAGATGGGTCTCTAACTAGCCATCATGTAATTGACAAGTGATGATTGAAGACAGAGAGAAAGACGACCACCATCTTCTGATGTGGATGAACGAGTCTTCTCAACATTATGATCAGCAACATTGCTAGACTACATCAACGTGTCACCTTCACTCAAATTCATTGAGGAGAAAAGAAAGTGACAGCCCCAACCCCACCAAGACCATTTATGGGATGCATCAAAGGTCACCCTGTATCCTGGTCTTGTAATACCAGAAGTGCTTTTGTGGGTGTTTGTTTTGCAGATGCCCTTCCCCAGCGGGGCCAACAAGCACTAGAAGTCTTGCATCCGAGCACCAATACTCCTACGCCACTCCCCTCAAATTTTTGGTTGGCTGCATTAATGAGAATTCTTGTCTTCTACGTTTAGCTTAAATAATGAGAATTTTTACGGTAGTAAAAATACTTTTAGTCTCCCACGTTTAGCTTAAATAATCATGTTTGATGACTGACACTTACCTACCCAAAAAGAAAATGTTAAAAGTGTATTGGGACGAAATTTAATCAAATAAGAGATGTTGACAGAACAGATCGCACACGCCAGAAAAGTTGAAATACTAGCACCCATTACTGATAGCGTTGTCCACCGGTGAAGTACCAAAAAAAATCTTGCCTTTGATCAAATCTTTAGTAAATAAAAGTCCATGCATATATTCTTGGCTAGACATGATCAAGCGCATGCATAGCAATTGAATTATACAATATATTGTAACGCTCCGACTCCCGGAGTTGGATCGGTAGATAAAAAAACAGTGTGTGTATTTCTGTGTACTGACATGAGTGATCAATTGAAAATCAAAGTTCTGTTTGATACCAAATTCTTGGTAGCAAAGAAGATCTATTTTTGTTTCCAATGGCCATGGTAAAAAGTTGTCGCTGAAACGACTAAACCATACCCTGTAGAACATAAAATGAGCACTGCAGACTTGTTATTTTGTTGAAGATGGCAGAAACTAGGAGAGTCACGACAACGCCTAGAAGAGAAAATAATTCCGAGAAAGAGGAACAGTTTCAGCAGCTGGACATGTCAGGTTTACACCATCAGCTGTCACTATGTAAGTCTCTGGATCGACTTTGATGTCTGGAAGGGCATCATTGAGCTTCATGTCAAGTTTCGTGAGCCTCCGGACGCCACTTACCGCCACCACCCTCTTCTTCAGTCCATACTGGTCTTTTACGCCACAATCTAGAGCTGCCTGATTGCCCCAGAGCAAGTATAGGGTTTAACATACATATAACAAAATGGGGTAGGCGAAAGATGGTGGTAAGGGTATGTACCTTGCTAACAAAAGCAATTGAGTTGTCACTTCCAGCCTTGCCAAATGCTCCAAACATCGGCCTCATCATAACCTGTAACAATTTCTTGTTAAAGCAACAAACAGAACAAGTTCTATCATGGTGGAGAAACTTGAACAAAATCCCTGCATTAGTAAGTGCAGAATTCAGGCTTTGAAATACACCATGGAAGGGCACACTCAAGGTTAATTTGAACTTTCACCAATTAATATTCCTCGAGACATATAACATGAAAAGTAAATTACTTTATGACGCCTTGCCACAAATATAGATCTCAAAAGCTAAGACATACATATTAGTAAAAAGGATGGTGATGATGTTTACCGGTTCAGGAGTCGGAATGCTGGCATTTGGATCCCCCATATTAGACCAAGCAATTGTACCACCTTTGATCACCATTTCTGGTTTTGCCCCAAAGAATGAAGGCTTCCACACAACAAGGTCAGCAAATTTCCCCACCTGCACCACATTAATATCATCATATTACCAATATTAAAATAATAGAAATGCTGAAACTAAAACCTCAGATCAATCAAGGAAGTGATATCTTCGAACCACACAGAGAGAGAGATTGAGAGAGATGCACTACTTGTGGCTCTTGCCAACCCTGATCAAAGAAAATGCAATTTGTTGCCAGCCTTAGGTCTGTTACCATGTTTTCTGTCTGGAAGTTGGTAGTTGATATCCCTCAAAACTCATAATTACAATGACTACCATTTACATTGTAAAGCCTCAAACTGATTTATCCATAAAAGATCCAATATAGTACAGAACTTCCACAAAAGTTACCTATCAAACTTCCTAATATGATCTATAAATCCTAGACACATTGCCCTTAGAAATGTCAAAGGCTTGTGATCCTGTAGACAAAAGCCAAAGATTCTCACAATCAAAGAGCTTAATGTTTTCCATTGCCTTTCAATGACCCAAAAAGCTTATATCAAGTACTTGAGCTTAAAAGAAAAGGAATTCCTTTAAGCCAGTAGAAGGAAATATCCAAGATTCTCTGTTATATCATTCACTCGAAAGCTTATTAAAAAGCTTAATCTTTTACTCAACTATTCTACAGAACTAATACAGTCACCATACCTCAACTGATCCAACATGCTCAGAAAAGCCATTTGCTATTGCAGGATTTATGGTGTATTTGGCAATGTATCTTTTGATCCGCAAATTGTCATTGTTTGATTTGTTACCCTCAAGGGATCCTCTTAATAACTTCATTTTGTGTGCAGTTTGCCATGTCCTGCTAATGACCTGCAAAAAAAGTTTGGCATAAGATAAGTATCAAAATCCAAAAGATGTCTATGGCAAATGAAAGCTAAGTCCCCATGGTTAGTCCCAAGCCTAAATTAAGCTCCTTAAACAGAAGCAATTGCATTTCCACTAAGAAACAAAAAGCTGAAAAATCTTTTCAGCTTTATAATTTTCCTATGTCTCATGGTTCTATATCTTATCTTCATAACCAAGTGAGAGAGAAAGAAGACTGTACATGGAGATGATGCATCAATCTTGTAAATTCCAGGCTGGAATTCAGAAAACATCCATGAAAACAGGCTTTCACCAGAGAGTTTAGAAACAGACACACACTGACACATATATGTATACGTATATCATTCATTTTTTTATGACATTACAAAACACAAATGGCAGTGCTGGTAGCACAATTTTAAATACGAACATGAGACGAAAAGAAACTGTAACCTAATTGCTGAAACGAGGCATTAAATTATGAGTTGAAGTGTTAAACTTGAGGCGGACGCTTTGACATCGGTTCTTATCAGACAAAAGAGAACATGAAGCATATAGTGAGAAGGCATTTAATGAATAGATCTGTTAAGAATATTCAGGCTACAATAGGAAGAAACTGAGTGAGAACCTCGGCTATACGACCCATAGCCTGTGAATCAGATGATATAATGCTAATTGCCCCCATATCATGCAAAATGTCTTCCGCAGCTATTGTTTCTGCACGAATTCGTGATTCAGCAAAAGCAACATCCTCTGGAATATCCTTATCAAGGTGATGGCAGACCATCTGTACATAAAGCCAATTTTTAGAAATAAATTATCCACTACATCCTTTTCCTGTCAAAGAATCAGTCTTTCCAAAGTATGTTTTTGTTATTGTTATTTCCTTACCAGCATATCAAGGTGTTCATCAACAGTATTTGATGTGTAAGGACGTGTTGGATTAGTTGACGAAGGAAGAACATTTTTGACACCACAAACTCTGATAATATCAGGAGCATGTCCTCCACCAGCACCTTCACTGCACAAAAATCAAGTCATCCATAGTTGATTATGAAAAAATGCATTGTTTCCTTCCTCATTCTTAACTAGAGAGAGCCAATGCACCCCAATGGAGAGCTTATACCTGTGGTAAGTATGAATTGTTCTATCTTTAAAAGCAGCAATTGAGTGCTCCACAAAACCGGACTCATTCAATGTGTCAGTGTGGATATTCACCTGTCAAGTTGCATAAATAGTGATTAGAAGTTCAATAACTAGCCTCGAGAAGAGTCGGTTACCTGAATGTCATGTTGCTCAGCAACCGTCAAACAATTGTCTATTGCTGCAGGAGTAGTTCCCCAATCCTCGTGAAGCTTTAACCCCATTGCTCCAGCCTTGATTATTTCATGTAGGCCATCTGGCTTTGCACTATTTCCCTAAAGTTTCAAGACCAAATCATAAAATGAATGAGATAAGCATGAACACTAACCTACATGGAACAAGATGACATGTATAGTGAATGCATCATCTGAAGAGTACTGACAAAGAAACACGCACTTTTCCTGTAAAACCAAAATTAAGAGGTAAATCATCAGTTGATTGCAACATTAATTTCATGTGTGATGGTGCTGGTGTACAAGTTGTTGCCCGTGTCCCATCTGCAGGTCCTGTTCCACCTCCCACCAATGTTGTGATACCTACAAACATAGTAAAGATTTTTACCCAACACATGTTAGAACCATGCTCCTCCTCTCTAAAGACAAAACTGTAAACCTGATCTAACTCTATTGAGTTTCCTTTCTCTTAGGACTAGATTTTAGCATTCAGGAACGGCAATTATAACAACAGAATATACATAAAGCCTTGGACCAATTGCCAAAGGAGTATCTGCATATAATCAAAATCAAATAAAGCAGATAGAATATCACAGAAGACATCGATGTCCAATTTGATACACTTATACACTGAATGGTAGGAATGGAAGAAGGATTGATATAATGCATAAGAACTTCTGTATTTATGGCAAAGATCCTGGTCATTGAACTTACTGTCACTCAATCTACAGTTACTGCACATGTCATAATTTTATTCAATGTTAGATAAACACAATAAGTGCACATGATGACAATGATCCTGTAAACTTTATTTAAAAGAAGTAGTGGCAAAAGCAAGTCAAGGACATCCTTTCTATACCACCAAGAGAGACGAAGAAGAAAAAGAGATTTTAAAGTTCTTCAATCATGTTAAATCATCTAACTCCGGTACCTTATTAGTTGACCAAAATAAATAATCAGTTTATCACGGCTTGAAATCAAGTGTAAAGTGCATCACTGCTACAAGTGAGCAAATCTTTCTTTTTCTTATTTTAAAAAAAGGTAAAACAGAATGGTGAATATTTATCTCTCTAACAAGAAAAGGAACTGTTCATCATGGCACTAGAGTAGGAAAGGTAACAAAAACAAAATTTCATCAATGATAGTCATAATTGCTTAAAAGCAACATAAAAACATTTTTATTAAGCACAAGCAGCACATCATCATGAAGACTTCTCATCACTATGATTTTCTAGGATATTCAATAAGCACTATGAAAGGTTTGCTGAGTATGTTCAGAGAATATAGCTCCCAAATTTCCAAATGATGAATCCATATATGGAATCTGTTAGTAAGCTACCTTGTACTCGTCATCATTAATCTTATCTCATGCATTTACAGAATTTCAAACTTGGAGAAAACAATCAGGAAGGTTGAAAGACCATATTTCCTTAGTGACACAATTTTTTCACAGCATCCAGAAGAATTATTAGCATACAGTACCAATCTGGACATTAAACTTCAGTAATCTACTAGGTGAAACAAGAGGACTACATCAACTATATCAGAAATTATTAACATAACAGGCATGGAAAAGCAAAAGAGAGTCATACAACTTTAAGCCATTTGGCGCTCATATTCATAATCATTTGTTTAGTAGTACTGAATTTATCAAAGTGAAACAGCTAAGTGTGCTTATACTTTCAAAAATCTCACCACTTGATATTGCCTCAAAAGCCAGCTGAGGGCATATAAAATGCACATGACAATCTATAGCTCCAGCTGTTACAATAAATCCTTCACCAGCAATAACTTCAGTATTAACCTGATCCAACAAAGAATAATGTTAGGAGTCTTCAAACTTAAAGGTAATTACACTTGATTGATGCTGTCAGCCTTGAACTCACCCCAATAATCATCTCGGGATACACTCCATGCATTATATCTGGGTTGCCTGCTTTCCCTAGTGATACTATGAAACCATCTTTAATTCCAATGTCAGCTTTAATAATACCAGAATGGTCAATAATTACTGCATTTGTTATGACAGTATCCAAACAGTTGAGGGCTGGATAACCACAAGCCTGCCCCATTCCATCTCGCAGAACTTTGCCACCCCCAAATACACATTCATCACCATAAACAGAAAAATCTCTCTCAATTTCTGCAAATAAATCAGTGTCGCCCAGCCTAATTTTATCACCAATTGTAGGCCCATACATATTGGCATAGGTCTCATGTGATAGTTCATAAGAAAAAGGGGATCCTTCTTCAATGAGACCTTCACTGCAAAACCAGTTTCAATTTTCAAAATAAGCCATCTTGACTACTTGTAACAATCCCCATGGATTGCAATTACTCAGACCAAGAAATTCAGTGAATAAGGAAATTTTATCAGGCATCCTATTCAAGCAGCATAACTCAGGCAAGCAAAATAACTTTGTCAAAAATAGAGTGATATTTGAACAGAAAAATGACACTTGTGAAGCTTTCCAGACCTCGAATTTGGTTCTTCAAGATGCTTAAATGCTCTCTCTCGTACTGAATCCATCAATGATGGCATATTGGCATTATGAACTGGACCATCAGCGATTCCATTTCCTCCCCTAATAACCTGTTTACCTTCTATTCTGACAAGGGTAACAGTTTTTGTGTCTCCTGGCTAGCAAAGTAGAATACTTGCTATTACAAACTTGCCAAATTTGGGTATAAGTTTCAAAAATGACACAAAATACATGACAATCAGCATTACACACACACAACAAATATGATGACAATAACAAATGCATAAAGAAGAATAAACAGAAGAATATACAAGCAGAAAGAAGCTCTCAACAAATCATTGGCACAAATACGGTCATTAAAGATTGAAAAAGAGAACTGCTCTCTATCATATGCCTGATCGAGAAATGAAGCAATTAGCTCTTGCTTAAAAGCAGAGACAGGTCTCACTGTATATCAACATGCACTAATTTGAAGTCAGTCTAGAAAGTCAATTTTAAGGTAGCTTTAAGAAAACCATCTGGAGTTCCTTACACTCTGAAAATAGCACTTTTATGTAGGCTAGATATCAGCCATGGGGCTTGCTTATAATAAAGATTAACATATGTGCTTGTAGACTCTCATGCTGTAAGTTCAATGGAAATATCAGAAACAGTGATTTCAATTCTAACAGAGTCAAAAGGTTTGACCTCAAATCTAGTAGCTGTCCCTGCTGGTATATTCAACCGCATTGCATAGGCTTTCATTCGGTCAAAAACCAAGTAGGGGTTTGCCTCAATAAAGTGATAGTGGCTTCCAACCTGCAAATTCAGGAACCATCAACTTCATAAATATTTCTTCATTAACTTCAAAGGTCATTGAAACACTCCAGCAGCAATTCTTGGTCTAGAAAGAAGAGCTTAAAGTAATGACGCATGATGTTGACAGAAAGAGTGGGCGTATATAATCTTAAGCCATCACCTGTATCGGCCTATCTCCAGTGTTAGTGACTTGAAGCTTAACTGCTCTCCTCCCAGGATTGAGTGTAATGGATCCGCCTCCAAAAATGATCTCACCAGGGATTTTACCAGCTTCTACAGGAGGAAACTTGTCCAATGAAGGTACTGCAAAATAGCACCATTTAAAACAATGACCTCAACAGAGAAGATAGTTTGTTAAAAAAATGTTTTGTCAATAGTAAGATGGAAAATACAAGACTCATAAAACTTGTGTCAATAGCATGCAAAGGACTTGTGTGAAACTTAAGCAGCAGATAAAGCTGCCCGAATTATACAAGTACAACTTATGGAGGAATTCCATGACCAAATCTCAGTTGCAGATTTTAACTTCATGTACATGAAATATATCTTGATAGCATTCACTTCCCAAGTTAAGCTGTTTTACAGGAAAGAGCTTTACCAACAAAGAAATTAGATAAAGATATGGTTGAATATTAAAATTTGTAACCTTCACAAGGAACTTCCCATGATTCGCGCAATGTAATCACCTGGAAGAAAGGAACCATAGAATGCGAGTTCCAAATTTCCATTTTCGGACACTATCGGATCGTGAATGGTTATTAGTTTTGTCCCGTCAGGAAAGGTTCCCTCAATCTGTACTTGCACAAGGAGGTTATGATTCAGGAAAACATCTTTGTGGTCATTGACCACGAAAGGACAACAATTAACATCACTTCAAAATCTACAAGATCCACTTACCTGTACAGTGTTCAAGAGATAAGGAACGGCTGGAAGAACTTGCCTCCTGCCAAATTGAGGGGAAAATAAATAATGCAACTATTTGCTTCATGATTCTTGTCAAGAGTGGAAAACATTCGTATAAGTTTTCAGCATTGATGATACATAATGTTTTATATAAGCAAAAGCATACAAATGAAATTGTTCCATATATTCAGTCATATATAGGGCTGTAGCCAGGATGGAAATATACATAATGTCAGTCCTAAAAAGAAGCTATCTTTTTGTACGGCTCATAATTTGTACTTGTAAATGATCATCCAAGCAAGCAACAGAACAAGGGGTAGGAATTGTGTGGACAGAACAAACAAAGTTATGAGTACCGATTTCCTGGCTACCTTCCTAAGAACTGCCTTCCAAGGTCCATCAATTCAGCCACACTCTTCTCACCATCACGCACGAACTCGAGAATCTATTCAACCACAGCAAAGGACATAGAATTAAAAATAACTAAATAAAACAACAAGAATAGTCATGACAGCACAAACTATAACTTAAGTAATAACACGAGAAGTTGTAATTTTGACTGAAAACAAAAAGAGGAAGCCTAAGGCTTTAGGGACATCCAATGTTATCTTTATAACAGCAAAATTAGCTCACTGGTAAACATGTAAGCTGAACACAAAATGTTATTACAAATAAAGTATTCATTGCAGAGTTACATTAACATTTCACAATTTAAATAGCACCTACAATCGATTCTAACGAATAAGAAATCCAAAAAAGAAGGGGTCGAGATTGGAGTGGCCTTAAAATGGAAGTCCAAAGCAATCTGCTGAACACATGACATGCAAAATAGAAATGAAGAAAAAGAAAATGGAAGAAGGGTTGGGTTGGGCTGGGGAGAGTGAAGTGGAAATACCTGAGTGGCGATGAGAGCAACAGCTTCGGGGTAATTAAGCCTCTGGCCACGAGCCAGACGCTTCTGGGCAAGCTGCCCTGCATTGTGGAGCATCAACTTGTCAATTTCTCTGGGCACCAGCTTCATGCTTTCCGTAGTCCCACCCCCGGCCTTGCTTTCAAATTTAACAACAACTAAGACGACCCCACAAGGCTCAAGCTTTCTATTTGTCTGACAGAATCCTTTTCAAGAAAAAGAAAAAGAATTTGGGTGAGGCACAAGTCAACTGGCCTGGTTCTGCTTACTTGATTCTTGGATGATTTTTTTTTTTTTTTTTGGTACACTGGAGGCCTAGCGGCCAGATACAGACTAATGAGACAGATTCTTCATTCTTGGATGATTTTTTATATACGATACAACCAACAATGAAAAAGCACAGTGATCGATAGTGGATCAGTTGTTTTCGCCAAAAGGAGATTCTGTATAGTATTCTAGCTTCTCCCTTCCCCTACCCAGTAACGCCGCCCAAACAAAGGCATCTTGGTTAGTATATTATTGCCTCGTTTAATGCCACTGGGCACAAATCACAATGGCCTCGTACGGCGTCGTATTTAACCACAGGGCTCTTTTCTCTGCTGCTGCTGTCTCTCTGATGCATGGATTCTTGCTTCAGTTCACTTTGGTGGGTTGGGACAGGGAATATACACAAATGATTCCTTGCTGGCTCGCTCCGGTGGATCCAGTAGAACATAGTAGTGGAAAGCAGGAAAAAGAAAAGGTACGAGACAAAATGGACGGCGTGATATTTAATCGACGCTCGAACTACCACGCCTTCAGCTGCACAGCCATGGTAAGTTTACAGATGATTATAATTTATAGATAGTAAGTTTACCTTGCTGTATTAATTAGTCTTTCATATGTGAAGGTTTCTGCTGTTTTGATGACTTACTGTTTTCAAGGGAGGAAAAGGAGAAGAAAAAATAAATAAATAAAGAGAACATGAATTAGATTAATCATGGTCTATGCGTCAGCTTTGTACGTGCACGCGCATTTTAGGTACTTCACAGCATTTTTTGATACAAGAAGTTGATAATTCAAAGACGATGGGGCGATTGGAGAATGATGCAGGGCTGATGAGGCGTCGCTTGCTAGTAAATCTTATTACCCTATTGAACTTTGGAAGGTTGCCTTCGAGAATGTCCATTTGTTGCATCAAACACACTAATTATTGCCGATAGAAGTTGGCTTAATTTGTAATGACAGATCACGTCTCTGTCGATGTAAAACCTATGTTAATGGATGATTTAACAAGAGCGCGTATAAGTGATTTATGGTCTCGAGATATACTTGACCCATAACATTTTTTTTTTTTCAGAAAAAAAAAATGCTAGTGGGTCTTATGCTAACCATTGTCCCAATAAAAGTGTAGTACTTAAAAAAAAGGAAAAGGAAAAAGAAAAAACTTAATTACTAACCCTCGGTTCTTGATTGCTTTCCCTTCTGACTTAGTACGACGAATACAATAGAAGATTTTGAGCTAGTACTCTGACGATAAGGACAATCGGGCTCGGCGCGACCACACTGAAATTGGCGTCGCAATTATATGTCTTCTTGGATTCTCAGATTCTAAGCGCAGTGCATTACACCATGATTTTTTATTAGAAGGATATCTAAACCCTCATCTGCATGCAGAGTTTGTAGTCTGTGATCCGTAACATGCCAAATTGCCACATCCTCTGATCCCATACTTGGATCGCATGCGCTCACACCATAATGCATAGCTGCGACATTGATGTCAGATGAGATTGTAAAATGAAAATTGTGTAATCATTGAATGTTACTTAATTCGTGTAAGTAACAGCTTGGTTGCTGAATGTTGGGGCTTACGGGATGGGTTGGAACTTGGCTAAGTCCATTGGCATTGCTTGCTAAAGTCCATTTGCATGATTGCAGGACCCTGCTTTCTAGCTTTGAACGAATCAGAGAAGCAAATGGAGAAGCTGCTGATGTACCAGCCACAGAGAGCCAAATTTTCACTCTTTCATCATTGTCGGAGTTATTTTGTGTGATGATTTGCGGGATGTTAAATTCCCCCGACTCACTTGTGATGTTATGACTTGAGTTCAATTTATGCACTGTCTTTCTTACCTGAAAAAAAAAAAAAAAAAAACTTGATTTGTATTAATTTCGTACGCTAGAAAGAGTCATATATAGTTCAAGAAACTTGCAACTTTTTTTTTTTAACTATTTGGAGTGTCCATTTTTCTGCCAAGTTTTTTTTTTTTTTTTTTTTTAACTCCTGAGGAAATCCCTTTACTCTGCATTGGAGGGAAAATTTAGAATTAATGAACATAGTGGTCGAGTGAGGAGAGCATTTTGGAGCTTTGGCCTCTTGGATACCTGGCTGGCTGGGAGAAATTTTGTAGGAGACCCTCCTAGCATGCACCACCAAATGTTGGTTTCGATGTGGTTAGCCATTCTCTGCTTCGCTCTTATAATTTCCTCTCAATTTAATAATTGCAGTGCATGTGAAGCCGGTTCTCACTTCCCATATCTACTCATTGGAAGTTCCGACCATCCGAATCACAGACCAAGCATATGCAAAGATATCAAGTTGTCGAAAAGGGATAAGATTTTTACTGAGGAATAATAAATAATGGTGAAATTGGAAGCTTGTAGCAGTGTGACAATATTCTTTAAGAGAGAACCTAGTCAAATTTAATTACTAATAAGGAGAGAGAGCAGCGGAAGAAATAAAAACCTTCTTCGAGAATTGGATTAGTAATGATAATAAGAAGAGGTAAAGGTCCAAAGGATGTGTGTTTGATTTCAGAAAGATGTGGTAAACTACAGCTAAGTACACAATTTGTCAACCGGATCATTTCTTTCGTTCATCGTTTGAATTTCTTAAGTTATCTTCAAGCCTCGTTATTGTGCGGGGGATATTATTATTTGGAAGTCGGAAGACCAAAGAAGTTTGCAGGCCAAATCCGGCAAATTTTGATAAGGAGCAACCCTCCTTTGTGAACTGTGTCCATACATACCGCAATAATGTGCGAGCGGCCGAGGGAAGTAAGCGTGTTGATATGGTCTTATATTTGGTGAATCTATTATGCTGTTCACAAAAGACGGAAGAAAATACAAGAAGTTAACTACTAGTAAGTTAGTAACCTTCTCCAAGAAACTAATAAAATCAAATATTAGTTTAATGTTCGTCACTTTTAAGTTTTAACCACTCCATACAATAGTAGTTTTTCTTACATTATTGGTCATTAAATCCATAATAAACATTTTTTAGAATTTTTTTCTCAAAGAGACTCGATCCATACACTCCATCGTAAATCTGTACCTGTGTTCTTTGTGTAAGTTTCAATAGTATAGTACAAGTTATTGAATATATGTGTTTCTTAAAAGTTGCAAGTACAAAATGCACTCTTTAATTTGTCTAGACATCTATTTATTAAAAATGCATTTGACGTGAATGCGTTTTGTTTTTTAAACTTTACTAAGGAACTCTTTTGAAAACTATCACCTTTTGAAAATTTCCCCATCATTAAAGGATGAATTTATAAGCAATAGAGTATCCACCCATTCAGCTTATTTCTAAAATCTGATCTGTTTGATAGGCTTGTTTTTTGTATGTTTTTAATAGACAAAGTCTTTCTCCAACTTTTGTTATAGAATTATAAAAATGCCCTCTAAATTAAGAACGCACTCTAAAACATTCAAAAGCATACTTTAATTTTCCTTTTCTACCACCATCCTCCCTAACATTTCCATTTCCACCCACCTCCGTCCCTATTTCCTACCTTCGCCGATGCCACCCTCCCTCTACTTTGTTTTGCTTCTGTTTTTCTTTTTTCCTTCATATTCTCTGCCTCTCCTCTCCCCCCTCCTCCTCCTTCCTTTTATTAAATTTTTACCTACTCTCTTTCCTCTCTTTTCACTATACGTCTGTAACTTTCGCCCATTCCTCTCTGATTGTCACTAGAGGGATACAGAAGAGAAAGAAAGGTGAGATGAAAAGAGAAGGGAGAGAGGGAATGGTAGGAAAAGAAGGAAAGAAGGAGTAGAGGTGAAAAGAAAAAGAGAAGAGTATAGGAGAGAAGAAAGATTGAGGAGGAGAAGGAGAAAAAAGGAGGGCAATGGGGCAATAGAGGTACTATGGATAGTAGCATGGAAGAAAGAAGACGAGAGAAAAGAATAATAGAGAAAAGGAAAAACAAATAAAAAGTTTTTCAATTTATCCATAAAAGATTTTTTACAAAATTTATAGTAAGTTATAAAATTTTTTTATACAAATACACAAAAAAATATAATTGAAATGCACCCTAATAAGGAGGAGGAAGGAGAGGAGAGGAAAAAAGGTTTAAAAAAAAAGACAAATAAAAGGTCTTTCAAATTTTTCTACAGAAAGACAAATAAAAAGGTCTTTCAATTTTTTCATAAAAGCTATCTATAGATTTTAGAGTAAGTTATAATAATATTTTATACAAACACCCAAAAAAACATGTTATCTAAACACACCCTAAATAAGAAACAATATTGGGTTTGGATAGGAACTTATTTAAAATATTATTTGAAATAATTATGATAACGCTTTTTGTAATGTAATGCATGTGAAATAAAAAACTGATCAAAAATATAAAAAAATGTATTAAAAATGCATTTATAATGCAAGTAAATAATTTTGTAGATTGAAATATTTATTATAATACTTTGTATGATGTGACGTGCAGAGAAGAAGAAGGTGTAATTACTGCTTAGAAGGATTGAAACGGTGGAGGGGGATGGGGAGAAAGGGTATAATCACTACCAAAAAATACAATTCTATTTAACTTTTCTTGTATCAGAAGTTAGAACTAATTTTTCAATCTAAACCTCCAATTTCTCTCTTTTTCTCTTATTTGAATTTCAAACTCAACTTTAAAGTTGCTTCGACTGGAAGGACAATCGGACATGTATACCTAAGCTCGCACGACAATGATGTTCAACATCGTGGATGTCAATTGCATTTATTAAATATATTCATGGATCATAAAGCCTCTTTGTATCCTTTGATTGATTTAAATTTATATTCAAAAATTTTGCAACTACGATCATGGCTAACAAATACATCATGAGCTTTTCCATACATACCTTAAGTATTTTCAACTTTCTGCACTAAATTATTTAATAAACTTTTTTCATTAAGTATAAGAGACATTTAATATTTGTTGTATATAGTACTTCTCTCATGGTCACGAGTGACAATTGAACCATAGCATGAATGAATAAAAATTATGATGTTGAAAAGCATATTGAAATTAACTTACTTCCAAAAATATCAAAATATTTGTGAGGTTTATGTCAAAGATTTACTCCCAAGAGTACCTAAAAGTTTTGTATTTTGGAGGAGAATTAGAATTGGGTGATGAAATATGAGAGATTGTAAGCAAGAGATTTTGGATGCAAGTAAGTCAAGACCTCCAATTTACTAAAATAAAAAATAAAAAAAAATTCTATGCATTTTTAGTTTAAAGCCTCAACAATGCCAATCCATTTTCTCCCTTTCTTTTTAAATTTAAGTCATGGATTGGTTACTCTTGACACCATATACTACATTAACAAGATTTATCCAAAAAATTGAGGAAAAATCATTAGTATAGTACTCTAGTATATACTCCTCGACTTTCTCAGATGTGGGAAAAAATCCAAAGGGGAAAAAGAAAAGGAAGAAGAAAAGAATTGTACTGGTATAAATTAATGCCGGAAGTGGGTCCCACAAAATTGACATCATCTTCTTAACCTCAGGACAAAATGGAGGAACTGGTCAAAAAACCATAGTTTTAACCACAGTTAAACTTTGTCCTGGCAATAAATAAAAGCCTTCACATCCCCTCCGTTTCTCCTCTGCAACGACCAGTTTTCCCTCACTCTTTCACTCACTCCTCTTCACTGTTAACGCCATCTTCCAAACTTCAATGCCACCAAAATTTCAGCACCTTTCTTGTTCTGGGTAAATTTACTTTTCCACCATCCAGAGAGATCGCGCAGATGACGGTGTTCACCTCCACTAACGCTGCCGGCGGGTACATGGCGGGAAAACAAGTGTTCCCGGTGGAGTACGAAGCCGAGTCTCTCTCTCAGCGGCTGGTCGACGCGGCTCACACCAACGACTTGAAGTCGACTTCGGAGTTAATGTCTAACCCCTTTGTTGACGTTAATTACATGGGAACAGTTCTGTTGAAGGCTAGAAGAACCGAGGTGGTGTTGCATGACGAGGATGCCTGCGAAGTCCGCGTTGAGTTCGAGGAGTTTAAGACTGAGGTCACGGCGTTGTTCCTAGCTGCTCATAACGGAAATGTTGCACTCGTCCGAAAATTACTGGTTAGTCATGTTTTCAGTCAGAGCTATTTATTTATTTATTTATTTATTTATTTTTGCGTGATCTCGTAGAATATGATTTGTTTAGGAGTTCAGTTTAGTTTTAGTTTTCTTCTTCTTCTTCTTTTTTTTTTGGCCGGGGTTCCTTCTATTTCTCTTCCATAATCATTTTGTTGTGAAAGCGAGGATTTTTTTTTTTATGTCTATGGAGATTTGGAATTCGGAAGGAATAACATTTTTCGTTACTTTCGGGAGTTTCGGTTTTGTGATTGAGGAAATTAATAATGTTTAGATTTGGGGTTTGCCAGTGTGTTTTGTGAGAAGTCAACGTGGATTCTAATCACTATGACCTGTTTCTGTATTAATTCTTATGAAATTCTTTAACTTGTGGGTTTTCTAATAGTTTTGTTAATATTTGGTACTTTTTGGTATTTAAAGAATTTCTGAACTAAAGATTTGTTTCTTACATCACACGTTTGCCTTTTAGATCATTTTGAAAATTTAAAATCCGGGGCTCAATTAGTGTAACGGGTGGACAGTCTTAATGCTTGATTTGAAATGAAAAGAGAATTTGTCGAAATGAATTAATTTAGTCAACGTGGTCCTTTGTCTCGGAGCTACTAGGTGAAGTGATGAAGAACGCAACGTATTTTTTTTTTTTTCCTTTTCAGAATCTTTTTAGTTCTTATTCTCCTTCAACGTTGAATTTGCCGTCATAAGATGGTCTAACTCTTTCCACTTGTTTTCTCTTATACCTTCCAAGACTTATTACTGCAAGCGTTTGGGATTTTGAGTAATAATGGTTCCATCCAATTAAGTGATTCTAGTCAGGTCTATCTTCACTATTACATCCTTTTTGTCTTCGCTAGTCTCGTCTGCCAGATATAATTCGAAAACTAGGAACTTTGAACAAATAAATGGACCCAAAGAATGTAACAATATTTATCCTTTAATCTAGATCTTAAGTTTTTTGTCTTTGTATTACCTGAGACATCTGAGTGAAGGAGCCAGAAAACGTAAAAAAGGTGAAACACGACATGTTGGTCTGTGTATGAATGAGATATTGATGTTGGTATGTTAACCTATCATTTTAATAGCGCCTTGTTCTCTGTGGACAGAGTGCTGGAGCTAACGTGAACCAAAAAATGTTTCGAGGCTATGCCACAACAGCAGCTGCAAGAGAGGGCCACATTGAGATTTTGAAGATGTTAATTAGCGGGGGAGCAGCTCAATCTGCATGCGAAGAGGCTCTGTTGGAGGCATCATACCTGGGGCGGGCCAGACCAGCTGAGCTTCTCATGGCCTCTGATATGGTCCGCCCGCATGTTGCTGTACACGCCCTTGTCACTGCATCTTTTAGAGGGTTTAAAGACTTTGTGGACACACTTATCAAGGTACTTCATGCAAGCACCCAACCTCTCTTAGTGATATGTGGACATCCTATTTGATTGCGTTTTGATGATAAGCTAACATATCACTGAATTTAGTGATTGATTATGCTTACAGTTAGTTTCATTTAGCTAGTATCTCATTCGTGATAATTTTGCTTATACTTTGGAGGATAGCCACGTGAGATGAATTTGCTTAGTTCATGTTGTACTGTCCTTGGAATATTATGATAATGTTGGAACTAGTAAAATGTTGAAACCATTTGCTCTTGGTTCTTTCACACTCTCAAATAACGATCTTTTGAATTGATGACAGTGTGGTGTGGACTGTAATGCCACAGCCAGGGTGCTGCTTCAATCTTCCAAGCCATCTCTTCATGCCAATTTTGATTGTCACTCTCTGGCTGCTGCCATTCTTGGCAGGCAAATTTCTGTTGTTCAGCTGCTGTTACAGGTAATTATGTTGCTGCAGTGTCATAGACATACCATAGTAGGGCTTGTATATCTTATCACTTGGGTCTTCAGGGGGGAACTGTTATGATCGCCTGATGTATGCAACCCATATTAGGCTCAATTGTTATGGATCATGTTGATATCCATCTCTCAGTCATGCACTTTTTAGGTGCTTAGAAAGACCTGTTATTTCACAGCCATAGCATGGTTATGTTCTCAAGTGTAGATTCTATGTTGTAGGTTGGTGCCAGAACAGACATCAAGGTCAGGCTGGGAGCTTGGTCATGGGACGCTGCCACTGGAGAACAGTTCCGAGTAGGTGCAGGTTTGGCTGAGCCTTACCATGTAACGTGGTGTGCAGTGGAGTTCTTTGAATCCAGCGGTGCCATACTGAGGATGCTCCTCCAGCACCTTTCTCCTAATGTTCCCCATTTAGGGAGGACTATCATCCATCACGCAATTCTCTGTGGAAATGCAAAAACAGTTGAGGTGCTTTTAGCTTGTGGTGCTGATGCAGAATTCCCTGTTAAAACAACTAAACAAACAGAGTACCGTCCCATACATATGGCATCAGAACATGGGTTGGCTGGAGCTCTTCACCATCTTATTAATGCTGGCTGCGATCTGAATTCTCTCACAGAATCCGGTGAGACTGCACTGATGATTAGTGCTAGATATAAGCATGAGGAGTGCCTAAAACTTCTTATGGCAGCTGGTGCAGACTTTGGTTTGTCCAACATCGCTGGGCAGTGTGCCAAGTCGATTGCTGAATCAGTACGGTGGGCATATGGCTTCCAGCAAGCAGTTTTAGATGTTATTCAAGATGGAAAGAATGCACAATCTAGCAATGCTGCAGTCTTTTCTTCCTTAATTTTTGTCGCCCAGGCAAATGATATTGAGGCCTTGAAGAAACTTCTCAAGCAACCGGAGATAAATCTCGACGAACAAGATGAGAATGGATTCTCAGGAGTCATGTTTGTGGCAGCAGGTGGTAATGTGGAGGCTTTTAGGTTGCTCGTTCATGCTGGAGCTGATGTCAATTTGCCTAACAACTATGGCGAAACAGCTATTACTATGGCTGAGAAACACCAGAACAGGGATGCATTTGAAAAAGTAATGCTGAACTTTTTGCGTGCTAAGGGAGACAACAGCTATGGTGGATCTTCAACTCTACATCGTGCATCACATAATGGGGACCTTGATTTGGTGCAGACGTTGATAAGTGAAGGATATGACATTAATCTTTCTGATTGTGACGGATACACCCCACTGATGTTGGCAGCAAGGGCTGGAAACAAGAGCATGTGTGAGCTTTTGATATCTCATGGTGCTAGGTGTGACATTAAGAATGCAAAGCTTGAGACTGCACTCTTACTTGCCAGAGAAAATAGTGGTGGAAAAGACGCTGAAATTGTGATACTGGATGAACTAGCTCGAAAGCTGGTGTTAGTTGGAGCTCAAGTGAAGAAGCACGTAAAGCAAGGCAAAGGAAGTCCCCATGGCAAGGTACTAAGGATGGTTGGAGCTACTGGTGTGCTGAGGTGGGGAAAATCAAGGAAGAGAAATGTGATATGCCGCGGGGCCGAGGTTGGTCCGAGCACGACATTCCGATGGAACAGACGAAAGAAGCTTGATGCAGATGATCCGGGAGTTTTCCGGGTAATAACCACAAAGAACAAGGAAGTGCATTTTGTGTGCGAGGGTGGACTTGAGATGGCAGAGTTGTGGGTAAGGGGAATTAGGCTTGTGACAAGGGAAGCTATTTTTGGCAAAAAACCCTGGTGATTTGTAGCTGCACCCGTTCAATTCTTGGTTCATGTACATAGGAGGACATGTTAAAGAGTAAAATCTTCAAGTTCGCTATGCACTATGCAGTCGAGCTAATTAAACTAATCCTGTCCTGCCCCTACGATGTTGATTTGTCTTTCCTCCATGTTAATCTCTCCCTTTCTTTTCAATTAGGAGTGAGTGTATTCTCAATTTCCCACTTCCTCCCCATCACACTTCTCCTCAAAGAATGCAAGATGTACAGGCTAAGTTGCTCAAAGCATCAATTATCATCTTCCAAGAAAGAAAAAAAAAAGAAAGAGCAGCTCGTCGAATGTCAGAATCTGTGATTAATTGTTGATAGTCAAAAGAAATTTCAGCTCAGGCAATAAGGAGATTTGGTCATTTAGGCCTTTGCAATAATACTGATAAGCTTAACTCCAATAATACATTCCCCCTGAAAAAGAGGGGGAAAAAAAGAGAGAAACACAAACTAAAGATGTGATTTTGAGTCATTGAATGGATCTGAAATCCTATTAGGTTATTTTCTTGGAGGCCATTTTCACTTGCAAATTTTAATGTACTAATAAGAGAAACTGTTATTTGTTTTGTGTATAGAAAGGAAGAGATTCTTTTCGTTCGCACAAATTGAAATTATTAACTACTACGTGAATTATGATGGCGTATTTTGTCTGTCACTTGGTTTATTATAAACCATTTACTTAATAATAATTCTGTCTCATCAAGGATTATGAATTCTTAATGCATCCTTGATCCTTCTACAATCAAGGTACCCTCATTTTTTCTTTTTTCTTTTTTAATTTAAAAAAAAAAAAAGAAAAGAAAAATTGGAGCTATCTTGGGTCCTGATGCTAGTGGGTTTGGGTCGTCGGAGCAACAAAACCAAATGTATAATGGTCCGATACCTGTATACTTAATTGGGTTTATTGCCCCTGGCATGGGCCTCAAAATTATCCCACTTTTGCATGGGCACCCACTTCACCTATTCAATTAGAAGCCCCATAAGAAATGCCCCATCAAATCAGTGTCCACGTACCGGATCTTATTTCCACTAAGGCCTGCACTCAATCTCCACCGTCGGATAGATGTTACTACCCACCAACAGAATTTACCAAAGCCACATCCTAACCGTCAGTTCTCCGCATCGGTTTTCTTCGCGCTCATCTCGGACGGATTTTCACTCATCAGATCACAGGTACATCAAATTAGAGCTCCACAGACAGCTCAGAATCATCGTTCATAGTGCAGCTCCGAAGCTCTTATGGTACGCATCTCCATATCGTCATTGCTCAAATAATTTTGTTTAAGCTGGTTTTCTGTTGCTTTTCAAATATTGAATTTGTTGGTAGATCCATGAGGAAAGGAAATGTTAGTTTTTTTTTTTTGGGGTTTACTTTATAAGAATAAGGAGTTTTAGGGTGTTAATTTGAGGAGGGCTTACTTATATACAGTTGAAAATTCGAGACAAGGTTTTGTGATTGGAACGTTGAGTTTATCTATTAAAATCCTGATAAGCCCTAGGAATCAATTTCACATTTCCGGTTATTCTGTTAACTTCTATTTTTTTTTTCTTTTCATTAATCGACTTTGGGTGCCCTTTATGGTGGAACTAGGAAAAGAGTTTTTTTTTTCCCACCCCTCTCTTCTCCTGTTGAACAAAAGGACATTGACCACTGAGCTCTCATGATTTTTGTTTTTGTTTATTTTGTTTCGGAGTTAATAGCTGTACCTGCTCAGTGGAACTGTGTGTTTTTAAGTATTTAACCTTTGCATCTTACGTTCCCGTATTTTTTGGTTTAAGTAGTTCTTCACGGGGTAAGAAATGTTGGACTTTTGTGTGGAGTGGAATGCATGTAAGTGGTTCATCAATTGATGGTGGAGTTTCTCCAGTCGAGGACTGTAATTGAGTAGATTACCATTTTGTTCAGCGGGCATGTTCTTCCGCCCATTTTGCTTTAGTGTAACCTCAGTATGTGTTGACTTAGATTTAAAAAAGACCGACAGATAATGCAATGTTAAGAGGACAAATGGAAAGAGAACAAAAACAGAATACCTGCTGTCATACATGGTCAGAATGATTGCAAATGAGAGAAAGATGTGGATGTCCGGCAATTGCTTAACCTGGATTTTGCTTGTAACTTCTTGCGTAGGCACCCATAAAGGGCATTTTTTCTTCACAAAGGATATCTTTGCTCAAGCAGTCGGAGCATTGGGTCCTGGGCAGTAGACTATTCAGCACTCAGTCTGCATCAACTGCTAGCACTCCACAGGCTCCTCCTCCTCCCCCACCTCCTGAGAAAACCCACTTTGGCGGCCTCAAAGATGAGGATCGCATTTTCACAAATGTCTATGGTTTGCATGAC
This sequence comes from Gardenia jasminoides, assembly GCA_013103745.1. Lineage (NCBI taxonomy): Eukaryota > Viridiplantae > Streptophyta > Magnoliopsida > Gentianales > Rubiaceae > Gardenia > Gardenia jasminoides. The sequence goes on from CM023105.1 coordinate 43,584,345, forward strand.
CCTTTCCTCAAGGGTGCTATGAAACGAGGAGACTGGCATAGGACAAAAGACCTGGTACTCAAGGGTGCTGATTGGATTGTCAATGAAGTCAAGAAATCTGGTCTTCGTGGACGTGGTGGTGCTGGCTTTCCCTCTGGTCTTAAATGGTCCTTCATGCCAAAGGTGTCTGATGGTCGTCCCTCCTATCTTGTTGTCAATGCTGATGAGAGTGAACCTGGAACCTGTAAAGATAGGGAGATAATGCGCCATGATCCGCACAAACTGTTAGAAGGTTGTTTAATTGCTGGAGTGGGTATGAGAGCTACTGCTGCCTATATTTACATCAGGGGCGAGTATGTCAATGAGCGGAAAAATCTGGAGAAAGCCAGAAGAGAAGCTTATGAAGCTGGCTTATTAGGAAAAAATGCTTGTGGATCTGGTTATGACTTCGATGTACATATCCACTTTGGAGCTGGTGCCTATATTTGTGGTGAGGAGACAGCTCTTCTAGAGAGCCTGGAGGGCAAACAAGGAAAGCCCAGATTGAAGCCTCCTTTTCCTGCTAATGCAGGGCTGTATGGTTGTCCCACTACTGTCACAAATGTGGAAACAGTAGCTGTTTCACCTACCATTTTGAGGCGGGGCCCAGAGTGGTTCGCTAGTTTTGGTAGGAAAAACAATTCTGGAACAAAACTTTTTTGCATCTCGGGGCATGTGAACAAGCCTTGCACAGTTGAGGAGGAGATGAGTATACCGTTAAAGGAGCTTATAGAGAGGCATTGTGGTGGTGTTCGTGGTGGATGGGACAATCTACTTGCTGTTATACCAGGAGGTTCATCTGTCCCATTGATACCCAAGCATTTATGTGATGATGTGCTAATGGACTATGATGCACTTAAAGCTGTACAGTCGGGCTTGGGGACTGCTGCTGTGATTGTGATGGATAAGTCAACAGATGTTGTAGACGCAATTGCAAGGCTCTCTTACTTCTACAAGCATGAGAGTTGTGGCCAGTGCACGCCATGCAGGGAAGGTACAGGGTGGCTTTGGACGATCATGGAAAGATTAAAGGTGGGGAATGCAAAACTGGAAGAGATTGACATGCTTCAAGAGGTGACGAAACAGATTGAAGGGCACACAATCTGTGCATTGGGTGATGCTGCTGCTTGGCCAGTTCAGGGTCTGATCAGGCACTTCAGACCGGAGCTCGAGAGGAGGATCAAAGAACGTGCAGAGAGGGAGCTACAACAGGTTGCCGCTGCTTGATACTTCTGTGCAGGTTGGTTCTGTTTTTATTTTACTTCCTTTTCTCTTTTCAGGCTTTTGGGAGGTACTGGGATTGATTACAGTAGCAAGTTTAACTTTTTTTTTGCCTTGTTGATGTCATATTTGGAAGTGGTGCAATTGGTTGAGGATCTGCTTTCTGGTTTTAGGCAACCTCACTATCATGTGGCTTTGTTTTGGTCTGGTTTCTTTTGTCTGTGAGGATCAATATAGTATTAACTAGTTAAAAGACTGGGAGATTAGTGTAGAATACTGGTTTGTTCTTGAGTAAGTACAGGTACTCCAGAAAACAAGCTAAAGATGTTATCTGATTTTGAGTAGCACCAAGGCATTGCATTTCGGTGCAGTGCTTCCTCTTGCTTGTTTTTCTAATTTGAATGGGTCATCTCTACCTCTTTATGTTCTACTCGTTCCGCGTTTGGCTTTCTTTTCTTTTGTATGAGGAATTGCAAGTTTAGTGCATTCAATTTCTCTCCACCTTTTGCTTGCAGCTTTTGATGTGGAAGTCATTCTTGGTTTTTTGTGTGCAGGTGAGGACCTAATCCTCTGCTAGGGGCGATGTAATAAACAATTGGAGACTTTTTGAAGAATGTATGGACATGCAAGCCAGTCTGCTGGCTGTCCTGCAGCGCAGCATGTCTAATTTTTATGCTTGTATCGGACTGAATTGCTTCCTACTTTATGTTTTTATCAAGTGCTTACTAGATACAAGTTGGGTTCTAAGATCATTTAATCATGGTTTTGATGATTCAGAAACCTGATAAATGCTTTGTCAATAAATTAAACATTATTTTAATGTCTTCAGAGACTGTATTCGTGGAAAGTTACAGGAGAGTTGAGGTTTTGACTCATATCATGATGATATGTATATATCTTAGTTGTTTTTGTAGGTTAACTCTCCTATGTTGCTTTGTTTGCTGAAACATCTAACGCGGAAAACACCTCTATTCCTTCTGCTGTTCGCGAGAGAGTGATCTGTTAGGGTGTTTCATCTAGAATTCCCAGACTCAGGCACCATTTTACTTTCACAGGGTATCAGTAAAGTTTTTGCTGTATAATTTTCGTTCATAAACTGCAGGATAGCGGATTTTTCCCTGAGAACCTAGTCATCAAAATTCCAACTGTGCAAAGTACGATGTATTGTGATTTTTTTTGATTGTTACTGCAATCAATGCTGGTTTTCTTTTTGAATCTGTCCATTTCCTGAGTAGAAAAGAAAGGGGATGTTTTTTTTTTTTTTGTGGGGTGTGGGTGTGTGTGTGTGTGTGTGTTAGGCATTCTCTTGCCTCGGTGGTTGCTGCTCGGTATGTTGTGTCTCGTTCAGAAAATGGATCCAACCTCGACTTCGAGTGTCAGCGTCTGGTTCAGGCACCTTCTTCATGTTGGACGAGCTATGGGACGTGGTTTCTTTAATCACCAATCCAGCTTTGTACCTCTTTTTAGATTATTTTTATCTTTAACCGTTTTAAGTAATTGCTAGTTTGGTACCATCTTATTTAAGCTGCATAGTACATGGACTTTAATTAGAGCCATTGGTCAAACCTTTCCAAATTTATAAAAAGTTGGGAGTGAGAATAAAATACGTAGTAATGCATCGCTAAAACGTCGGAGTGAATGGTGGGAAGGATGTAGTAGTACTACCATCAGCACCTTTTTTTTTTTTTGTAATCTTTTTTAAACAGCAGCGCTTATAATAGTATGGAGATTTTTTTTCCCCCTTCTTGGTTGACTTACTTTGCTCAAGCAAGTAATTAGTTAGTTATTCAGGCCTTACTTTTCATTAATTATTATTATTATTTTAAATATAAATTGTGTATGGCAGGTCAGAATTCTAGTTAGTTAGTTATTCAGGCCTTACCTTTTCTTTTATATTAGAGAATTGAATTTAAAAGATTTGTTCATTAGATTAAAAGGGGTGATTATCTTTTACCTTTAGGGAATTGAATTTAAAAGATTTGTTCAAAGAAAAACCGGCATTCGAGAAACGTTTAGAATAACCTTTTTTCACTCCAAACAGCCTCTATATGCATGGGCCAATTAACGAACAGAAAACAAATTTCAACTCAATGAAGGCAAGGAGGATAAGCTAATTTAAACAAATTGAAAGTGATCCATTGAAATACACAAAGGGAGAAGAAAAGAGATGTTTATCGTTTAGTGTTCAAATCCAAAACGGATAAGGCGGATGCGATCGTGATGACCAATCACCACATTTAAGGTTTCATATGACAGTTTTCTTTTATTCTTTTAGCCAAAAAGAAATCAAGAAAGACAACACATGGACAAAGAAAAGAAAACTCGTAACAAGAATGGGACAGAAGGCAGGAGGAAAGAAAAGAGAGAGAGAGAGACTGTGTTTTTTTTTTTTGGGGGGGGGGGGCGCTGTGGAGAATGAAGCAAAAAGAAGCAGATGGAAAGTAAAAAGTCGGATACCAATCCCAGAATGTAAAGAATTCCTTTCACAGTGTAACACGTAACGTAACGTCACTAACGTGGACATTACTATTCTTTTCTTTTCTCTGAGATATTATATATATTCATAAGGGGGAAAATACAAAGGAAAAAAGTCAAGAGGCTCACCATCGTAGAAAGCAGTGGACTTCTATGTTCGAACTACGCTCAGCATATTTACCCTACTTAACAGCAATTTGGTATTTGCACCTCCTTCTTCTACTACTTCTGGGACTTCTGCAGATAGTTTTTCTTTCAACTTGTTCCTCGAATTTTTCTCACCTTTGCTCTCCAGATACGAACAAAAAGATATCACGAGCTGAAGTCGTGACAAGAATTGGACTAAACAAACAATGGGATGTCATCATTAATGCAAATAAACTAAAATTTACTTGGGCTTCTCGGTCTCCATAGCCTATCTACCAAAGGTAAGTGTGCCCCTTACTTCCCTCCTTTTTCCTTCTGTCGTGCTACTTCATTTTGGAATTTAAAAGGGCTGCATTGTCTGAGTATCTATTGAGTTTTGATGTTTAGGTTTCTGACTGCTGGAATGGTACTATTATGGATCTCTTCTTTCTTTCTTGGTTTTCCCCCCATTAAAGTCGATAAAAATCCTGTCTTTAAATGGTTATCTGTTCTTACTACAATTGAGTAAGCTGTAAATATAAACAGGAATATTGATCTGAGGAAATAAGTTCAATTGAACTGTAATGGTTGTAGTTTTTCCCCTGCTTTAGTCCTTCTTTGCTCATTTATTCAATTACACAGAATACGTTATATATCAATAAATGTTGTTTGATAAAGCGCATTAACAAGGGGGGGAGAAAAGCTAAATTTTTGTGTTTCGTGGTAATTCTTTTTTGTTGACTTTTTAATTGATTTATTGTTGCTTGTGGTTAGAACTGTAGCTGATTACAAGCTTGGGGAAGAGCATTCATCTGCGTGTAATCATTCAGGTATGGTACTCGGTTTGAGGTCAAAGAAAAAAAGGGGCGCTTCTGTTCAGATTGATTACCTTGTCAATGTAGTGGAGATTAAGCCTTGGCCCCCATCTCAGTCTTTGAGATCGGTTCAGTCTGTATTGCTTCAGTGGCAAAATGGTGATAAAAATTCTGGTTCTTTCCTAGCTGTTCCTGGGGATGAGAACATTGCATTCAATGAGTCCTTCACGCTTCCCGTAACTTTGCATCCAGATAAAAAGGCCCGTGATAGATTTCAGAAGAATTACTTGGAGTTCTCGTTGTATGAGCCTTATAAAGGAAAAGCCACTAAAGAGCAATTGTTAGGGACAGCTATAATAAATCTATCAGATTTTGGAGTAATTGAAGACGTTTTGCCTGTTATTGCTCCGCTGAACTTCAAGAAAAGTTCCAAAAGCTCATCGCAGCCAGCTCTTTATTTTCAAGTAGAGCCCCTAGATAAGGGCAGTTCAAAGTCCTCACCCAATGTGAGATCCTCAAGAACATCGTTAGACCAGGATGGCCAAGAAGCCCTTGCTGATTTCAATGGCGATGACTCTGAGATAGCTTCTTTCACTGATGATGATGTTTCATCTCATTCGTCTCAGACAGTTGCTTCTGCTGCATTTGATGCTGCAAGAGCTTCACCATCTCAGAGTGATAAGGTAGCTGATTCCACTCTAATCTTTGTGATCTATGTCTTATGTTTATAGCTTTTTCCTCAATTAATACCTTGATTGACAATTGTATTGCCTTGGCTGAATCTTCATTCTATATTGCTCGAACCGAGTGTATTGTCCCTATTCTAAAACAGTGACATGACATAGTTCCTTCTTAAACTGAATGACATTCTGTGTGTGTGTCCCCACGTGTGCGGAGATGCGGTTGTCAGTGCATGTGAGCACAAATTTTAGCTAACATTTACAAATCTACAGAATGGACTGGAGGCAGTGAATGAAATTACAGGAATGGATAATCAACCCCCAAATGGAAGTTTGCCACCATTGTCATCCTTTAGCTTATCATTCAATACAGGACACCCAGTAAACAGCCCTACCTCTAAGTCCAAAGTCCCTGGGCGATCCAAGACATCATTGCAGAAGAATTCATACAAACCCTCAACTGAATCTTCTTCCTCATTTGTTGGTTATCGCAATATGTATGGAGGATCTAGCAACTACACAGAGTACCTTGAGCAGGAAACTGCGACCCATGGTGTCAGCAATGAGGGAAAGAATGAGGAAAACAATCCAGAATGTAAAAATGAGCCAGTTGATAAGTTAACTATGCCCATACGCAAGGAAAATGACACTGAAAAACATGCTTCCACTTTTAAGGTTATAGATGTTGGTCAGTTGGAAGTGAATGATGAGAAGGAAGAGCAGAATTTTGGACAGGATGAACAGTTCCCAACTGAAAAGAGACCGTTTTCAGACTACAAATCAGTTAATAAATTACCACATAATGGTTTCAAAAGGTTAGGTACAATTGGGGGTGTTACCTCCACAAGGGAAGCACTTGGGGTTCAGATTCCAAATGCTCGACTAAAGCATGTCAAGTCACAGTTATACGACTCGGCTGGAAGACGTGAATATTTTGGAAAAAGCCCTGACATAGAAAGGGCAACAAATGTACAAAAGTTTAAGAATGCTGGAAATAGTGCTAAAACTACTCAAGAAACAGAGAACAAAGAAACTGTAGATGGAGTTTCCGATGCTTATGGTCAAAATGTTGCAGAAAATCAAATGAAAGAGCTAAGAAATGAATATTATGATTATAGAGTTAAATCATATTCCAGAATTCAGATGCTGGAGGAAGAGTTAAGGGAAGCTGCAACTCTTGAGATTGGCCTTTACTCTGTGGTTGCCGAGCATGGGAGTTCTGCTGGCAAGGTTCATACCCCAGCTCGCCGGCTTTCTAGATTCTATCTTCATGCATGCAAAGAAAAATCTCGAGCTAAACAGGCAAGTGCTGCAAGAGCTGCTATCTCAGGTTTAGTTTTGGTCTCCAAAGCTTGCGGAAATGATGTTCCAAGGTACATATTAGTTCCATAGCTATGTTGTATCAGTGAAGCACATTATTTATTTTAGTCAGCATTGAAAAATGGGAAAGCAAGGACGTGGTAAATGGAACCCTCAGTAAAATAGGAAAGAAGAAAAGCACAAAGAGAATGCTGGTGACTAGGTAGAAAAGACGCACTTTTCTAATTTTTTTTAATTAGTTTTGTCTGGTATGGTGTGGATAGGATAGCAAATGAAAACAAGAGATGATTTGAAATTGTTGTAAGAAATTGTAGAAATTTTTATTTGAGTACTGCTTCAGAAATTTATTTGTGTCAAAGGCAGTTGCATATTAAAAATCACACTGGTACATCTGTTCCTCCTGTGCAGGCTGACTTTCTGGTTGTCGAATGCAATCATGTTGAGAGTTACCGTCACCCAGGCTGCTGCAGAAATATCAAATTTAGAGGCGAGGCATGCACAAAAAAGTGATCACTCTCTATCTGACTTGTATTTAAGCTTTCCAAAGAGACAAGATAGCTTCTCCTCTGCTGAGGGAAGAAACAGCAATTCAGTCAAAGAATCTGATGACTGGGAGGACATAGAAACATTTATTTCTGCATTGGAGAATGCTGAATCTTGGGTTTTTTCTCGAATTGTTGAGTCTATCTGGTGGCAGGTTAGATTCCTAATTTTTTCTTGTGGCGCACTTAATCTTGTTTTCAATCAGTCATAACTGTCTTCTAAATCAGCACTGTGCTTATTTTGCCCATGCAGACTCTAACTCCACATATGCAGACTTCAGTTGCAAAAACAAGCGGTAGAACTAGGGACTCGGGTACAAAGAAGAATAATGCGAGTAGATATGGTTTGGGTGATCAAGTGCAGGGTAACTTCTCTATTGAACTTTGGAAGAAGGCTTTCAAAGATGCCTGTGAAAGGCTTTGCCCAACTCGGGCAGGAGGACATGAATGTGGCTGTTTGCCTGTCATGGCAAGATTGGTATGCTTTTACATTGAAAGTGATTAATGTTCATTCAATAGTGACAGACAACTCCTGCTGGAGACAAATATGTCTTGTTTTAGTTGATCTACCTGTCACGGCATGTAAACATACTTTCAAGTGTGTTAGTTATTGAGTATTATGATCCAAATACAGATTGTCAAATAACTACAGAAGTGGGTTCTCAGTATTATACATGGTCATATACAGTTATATTAATGTCTTCAGCACGCTATGATTAGTATCATGCATGCTCTGAGTACTGCATTTTCAGTGCTTGATTTACTGGAAATAATTTATCCTGGAATACATGGATCGTTTTTACTAGGATGTTGTTGTATTTGACCACATCAACATTTTAATGTTTCTTCTGTGTATTCTAGGTAATGGAGCAGTTAGTGAGTCGATTGGATGTGGCAATGTTCAATGCTATCCTTCGTGAATCAGCAGAAGAAATGCCTTCAGATCCTGTGTCTGACCCCATTAGTGATTCTAGGGTTCTCCCAATTCCAGCTGGAAAATTGAGTTTTGGAGCTGGTGTACAACTGAAAAATGCTGTTAGTATTGAAGCAGCTCTTTAAAAGTTTTGCTTAAAACTTCTATACAAGAAGTTTGCATTACTTATTTATGCAATATTTTCTTCTTTTGTGCAGCATTTTAACTTTCAGGTGAAAATGATGAGCAACTTTGCTTGCTTTCAAAATCCAGTTCACAGGCTAAAGAAATATATCTAACTCTGAACATCAGATGTGAAACAAATGAATCTGATTAGCAATGATTCATAGAATCTAAGAACAGAGCCTCTATTTCTAACATGTAGCTTCTAGAATTATCTAGCAACCACTTGAAGTTTCATATCAATTGAAGTATTTATTAAGATGTTAATTAAATCTGTCATTTTCTTAGTTCACTTGGAACGTGCTTGAATAACACTTACTTTGTATTTGGCCTATATAATATCAACTGTTTTAATCATTAGTTGAAATAACATGATTCTTTATGTTGTTTATTAATTTATTTTTTTGGGCTGGTGTTTGTAGATTGGTAACTGGTCCAGATGGCTCTCAGATCTCTTTGGCATTGAAGATAGTGAATCACTTGAGGACAATGATACTGCTGGTGATGACAAGGGATCTGAATCCTTCAAGGCTTTTTGTCTCCTCAATGCTTTGAGTGATCTCATGATGCTTCCTCTGGAAATGCTTACAGATATACCAACAAGAAAAGAGGTGAATGACTGCTACAGCAATTTGGTCTGAAGAGATTCTAGTTTCCACATGGCTTTATTCAATTTTCCAGTTTTTGCTTCTTTTAGGTTTGCCCACTACTTGGTCCAATGATGATCAAGAAGGTGCTTGCTAATTTTGTTCCAGATGACTTCTGCCCAAACCCAATACCGCTTAGTGTTATTCATGCACTGGATTATGAGGTTGGTTATCAACTTTAGCAGTTCGTTTGGAAATTATGTGCTATCTCTGCTCTCAGCAGCTGGCTGAATAATACAGAGCTAGTTCAAAATGGATTTAAAATCCTAAAAAGAGTTGACAGTAGTGTCATGCATGGGGTTCCAGCTTTATTTTGCTGATATATTTGCTTGTTGATCCAGGATGCTTCGGATGTTTCTACAGAGTCAATCACAAGCCACCCATGTACTGCCCCTCCTACAATCTATTCACCCCCTCCGGCAACTTCGCTGACACATTCTATCAAAGAGGTTGGAAACCATAATATACAAAGTGGGTCATCATTACTCAGAAAATCGTACACAAGTGATGATGAGCTTGATGAACTTGACACACGCTTCACTAGTATAATTGCTGATAGCTTCCAGAGTTCTGCGGCAAGAAAACTTAGCTCGGTACCCAGAGGAAACGGCAAAGGAAAGGTCTCCAGGTATCAGCTACTTCGAGAGGTTTGGAAAGATTATGAAGAGTAAAACCCCCTGTAAGTTGTAAAGCATCATGTATATATAGAGGGAGACAGATAGCAATGAGTTCCGTTTAACTGAGTAAAATTTTGGGGATAAAACCTGCACTGAGAGGACTTATGTGCATTCCTTTTCATTGAAGTTAGTCTGGATTTTTGGCCCTATGGAGCATGCCAAAAAGTTTTCTAGAAATTTTTATTCATTTTGGATCTCTGTGTAATTAATTGAGGAAGCAATAGAGTGTGGGGAAATATCAAATAGGGATGGCATCCTGAACAGCCAATTGATGAGGGAAAACTCAGTCTACCACTGCAAGTTTGTGATGGCAAGTTTTATGGTGGTCACTGAGCAACTTTTTGGACAACCTATAAATTGCTCTATGACCAGTCAAAACTTACCCACTGGACAATGAAGTGCAACTTGACAAGATGCTTTATTTGTAATCAACATGTTAGAGATTCGAGTCATTAAGGAGGTAAGTGAGAAATTACTATCGATCCTCTTTGGAAAAAAAAAAAAAAAAAATCTTGCCCGCCGAATAATCATATGTTGATTATAGGAGCAGGGGTGAGGAGGGGGAAAAACACTCTATATGAGGAAACAAATCGCACACTCGTACTAAACTTCTTGATTGCTTGGTCTGAAAGTTATCTTTGTGATAATGCTTTGTGCTCAAAGGCAAACTGGATAACAGCTTTGTCAAGCAAGGTATTGGCTGGTGATGGCTGAAGCCATGTCCGTTGACAAGAATCAGGATTTTGATAACCTTCTTCCATTTGAATCATGGATCAATTTTGATCACCTTCTTCCATTATTTAAATCTTGATCCTTGAGCTGACATATTTGACATTCAGTTCAAGTTCTAAAAAAGATTTATTCATGATTCGCCAACTTGTGTGACAGATGATCGTTGGTTAACTTGTACGTTGTCTTCAGTACTCTATTTTTGCCTCAGAAAGTGATTTGAAAAGGACCACATGCAATATCCTATATGTCACCCACCTTCAGCAAATGATTAAAAATTAGGAGCATTGGCTGATTCCATATATATATAGTTTGACTAGGAAAAAGAAAGAGCTAATTAAATCAGCAAGGCGCCCCATAAGAGGAAGTTTCTTCTACTATCCACAAACTTGATTTATTTAAGCCAGAAATTATAGACTGCTCTGAAATTGCGCATGACTAAGATGACCAATCAGTCCACCACTACGAGTTTGTTGTATTCTTCTCCCGCTAGAGCCTCATGCATGGTGCCCTCAGGGTTCAATTCTCCACCTTCCTCTAAGAACACTTTTAATATATTCTTAGAGAAGCCACTGACCAGCGCAACTCCCTTCTGATGGCTGGGGACGGGAGTTGCCATGGAATCTCTCAAGTTCCAGAATACAATCTCTGGCACACACGTGTATCCACTCTCCTTGAACTTTCTGCAAATTGCTTCGTAGTCAGTTTCCCATGGATTTAACGACGCTTGATCGAATTCCATGTCACTGAACACGAACAGCCTCTTTATCATCTGATCCTCACTAAGGTTTCCAGCTTTGGCCACTTCCAGAATCTTATCAAAAACCCTTTGAAAATCTGTGTTCATGTCCCAGTCCATACGTTCCACAGAATTCATCTTGGCTGCAAGAGTATCTCCTTTAATCTGCTGGAGCTGGGGATTTGCGCTGAAAGTAATGAGCTTCCCTTTCCAAGGATCTTCACTCAACTCTGAAACGAGCAGTCCAAGTGCGACAGAGACATCCATTGGTGTTCCATGCATGCTTCCGGAGACATCACAAATAGCAAGGCAGTTTTTCAGCTTCCCAATTGTAGAAAGATCATCAACAATTCTCTTCCATTGCAACTCCGATACTTGGTTATCGTCACCATATCTTAAAGATCTCATGATTTCATGAGGAAGTAAAGCACCAGCAGCAATCTTTCGCTTTCCACTCTTGACGCTATCAAGATATTCTCCGAACCGTTCCTTGTCATGTTTAAGGAACAACTCTTTGTAAATCTGCATTGCAATTGAGGGAACTCTGCCATAAGGAAGCTCATTCCATCTGTTGGCAGTCATGTAAATCTCAGGAAGCTTGAGAGCTTTGCGGAGTGGCACAAGGACTTCTTTTCGTAGTCGATCCCGAACTCTATATGCATAATGAGCATCTTCAATTCCTTCATATTCAGGTAAATCTGGAGGAAATATTCTCCTTGCGATCCCTTCACACAGGAGCGTGGACCGATCATATTCAGCATAAAGAGAGGGACACCATTTTGCTGCAAAGCTTATATTCCTGAATTTTCCTATCTTCACATTCTCCATATCAATCTTCAGGGCCTCAGCAAAAAGATGTGTGACCTGATTGTGTAAGAAACTGAAAACTGGATCGCTGTTGTACCTCTCTACACACTCCTTGCCTGAAGCAATCCTCTCTTCCTCGGTTGCTATTCTTGGTAGTTTTATATTTTGGTACCATTTTTCTCCGTTGTACAGCTTCCTTCTCTGTATCTCCCTCTTTACCTTTTCCCGGACGTCAGGACCTTTGAGGATTCTATGCAGAATCTCTGGCAAATCCTTGAAGTACCCGAATTCAGCTATTGCAGGAGCATTGCAAGCCAAAGTCTTGGGATGTTTCTGATGAAGCCACAGAGCTGACGAATAAAACCCCTCCCTATCACCTTTCCCCGTACCTCTAACACCTCTCAGGTTACATATTAGTTTCAGCGCCGTTAAGGGATCCTGTTGCCATGCTAATTCCAGGCGGCGCGTAACGGAATCCCGGGGTGTATCGGGGACTACATGGAAGAAAAAATCAAGGCAATGGTTTCCGCTAGACAAAAAAGTAGGGGAGTGATTTTCGGTGAAACCCATGTATGGCCGAGGAGGATGCGGATAAATATAATAAGAAGGGGTATTATAGTTGGAGACCATCAAATTCATGAAGGGATCATCAGAAGTAACTGTTTTTTGTTCCTGCTGATCATTTCCGGCCGCATTATCAATAGTACTGGATGATGCCGAGGCCTGTTTCTTTTCTGTAACCAACTTTGTATTGACAGGAGGGGCAGTCAGGTAGATTTCGGGAGGGCCACGAAGTGGAAGGGGTGGATCAGCCTCGGAGAGGGTGGTGATGCTGAGATTGCACATCAGCCGTCGCTGCGGTCCCACAAGTGAATGATGAAATTTGTGAGTGCACAGCTCCCTCAAATTAGCACTACCGTACCTAAGAGTTGCAACACTCATGTTTCAGATTCTCTTCTTTCGTCACTCGGCCTGCGGATTCTTTACACAGCCTGAAATGAGAGTGGCCAGGGAACCAGAAATGAAGAAGGGGTTAATTCTTTTCTCTCCGTTTTTGGGTTTTTGGACGCGAGGATATCTAGACAAAGCCACAAGAGACAAAATACTTGTTTTTGGAAGATAATAGTCATGAAATTGCAGAATTCAAGAATCAGGGCACATATATAGGAGATTCAGTACACTCGATTAAGGACTACGGAACTATATCACTGGATCAGAGGGAACAGGTAACGATTAAGAAGATTAAGAGCAAACATTTCATTTCACAAATCCATCAGATCTCATCATGCAAGAGTCAAATAGACATTATATAGCACACACACTCCACAACCTTTGAAAAAAAAAAGAGCTCTGCACGTGCCTTCTGTTCAACTTTTAATAGTTAAGCAATCTTCGATTTCACCGAAACAACCGGATTAATGGGGCAGATGGAAGTTATTCACGCACTGCATACAAGATACAGGATCTGAAGGGCTTGTATAGCAGCTTAGGTGGAAGAAGCAAAGCAAGCATTTTCTTGTAGCAAACTGCCAAACAACGTAAGGTCAACCAGCTCACGATTCAGTTCATGCATATCTATGAATTACTACTGTAGGAGCGATATTCATGTAAATTCAATCAGAAAATGAATTTAAGAAAAGGCTCACCTAACTTAGTGAGGAACCGCGCTGGATACAGATGTTCTTCCGGAAAGTTTTACTTTGCTCCGGAGCCTATTACTAGAAAGGGGTCTAGGAACAGCAACTCTAACTTAACAGAGATGGCTTCATGATGCAAAACGCATTACTGTCATATTGTCCCTATAATATGGAGGGTTTCATCAAATTAGAAAGGGTTTATCATTTCAAATCACCAGTTACATTATTACTATTAGCCTTAATTGAGGTTTATCACAACGGGTTTCCTTGATCTGCAAGTTATTCATTTTGCAAAATTACATATACATCCTTGATCACCCATTTGCTGCAAGGGTAAGTCTTGATTACGGCTACAATTTCGGTCTGCGAGCGATTTAGATTGGAGAGTTTGAAAGGACTATTATGTCCTGCCAACCGCCAAGAATTTGATCAGCAAGGAAAGAGGACATTGAGCCAATCCAATGCTTGTTTGTTTGTTCCACGTTCGAGCCTTTTAAATGTGGAAGAAATTGACCTTGACTCGACAAAAATGCCATGGACTTGAACCTCCATTCAGTTCTACTTTTAAACCTGGTTGCTAGTAATGTAGCTCCCAGGCTTAAACACATCATGATCATCTTCTTTTTTTTTTTTTTTTTTCTTTTTAGCCTAATAATAGAATGATACAAATAAGACCATTGCTTTGGCTTTATTCAGTCGGTGGAGCTCAAAAATACAGTTAAAGAGTTGGAAATGACATACGTATGCGATTTTTTTTTTTTTGGTAATATTTCAGATTGTTCCTGTGTGTGTTTGAGCCAAACACTAGGCACCAAAAAGAAACAGATTATGAAAAAAATACTGTAACACTTTTATGAAACAGAATTATTTATGTGTCGTCTCTCTCCTCACTGCTATATGCCATACGTAGGTGAAACTTCGAAGATCTGGAGTCCAAAGCATACTCCACAAGCAAGCATAGAGGATAACTTCCATTCATTCAGATTTAGTTACATTGAAGTAATATCATCCAGTAAACACAGCACAATCGCTGGACAGCTACAGCTTAGTCCTGCCATACTATAACACCAAAGTAGAATTTACTTCCATATGACTTGTTACTGTCAGTCATCAAGTTATCTCACCATCTGCTTTTCCTGCCAAAAAGAAAAGAGGCAAAAGGGTGAGAGCCAAGTAAGCAACTCTCGATCACTTTCTTAGCTGTACAAAACATGATTAAGTTCCTCAGAAGACCTAGGAGACACGAAGGTAATGGAGTGGAGAGGCAATGCTGCAGGCCCTTGATGAAAAGGCACACCATTAATATAACTTTTCAATAAACTACACAATACCAAATTCCATCCCTGTTAAGGTGCTATAAAAATATATCAGCCCTTACGACACAGCCTGCCAACTATCTATCATACAATTAAGGTACCAAAACTTACACGTTACATTTATTTTATTTTAACATCCTAATTGCTGACCACATTTGATTTTCCATTGCAACTGCTACTTTACTTTTTAAGTCACCTCAGGCTTTTCTCAGAAATATGGCTCATCATACATATGAGATGAACTGCATTTTAGCAACTGAGTGTGATACGTATGATGAAATTTGGGTGCAATCAACACATGAAACAGCTGCAATAATTTCGATTGACGAATCACAAATACCAAATTCACCAACTGGAATCGGAAATCTTTAGCATTTGGTGGCTGTTGACAAGGCATAAAAACACGTTACCAGATGATGCACCTTGACAAGAAAAACCAAGTAACATAAGCTAGAAAATCTACATTTTTGACTGCAGGCTTCCAAACTGGTTCTGTAATGCATCATAATGCCCGTAACCATGATACAGAACATGCACTGGATTTTCCTTTCCATATTCTTGACCATACTCGGCTATTACTTTGAGGGAATTTGTCTTCTTATCCAACATATGCACCGTGATAGGAACCCTGAATCAAAAATTTAGATTAGCTTCTACCAAAAATAATAATAATAATTAGATTAGCTTCTCGGGTATCAAAACCATTAGCACTGGCAACTTCAACTGGATAGGTATATTACAATGTTCAAGCTCTTTCATTTACAGGGTGGGCATGGATAGGTAAATCAGATAAATGCGGTAGACCTACTGTAAAACATGGGAAGACATTAGAAGCTCAGGCTCCCCTCCCCAAATATGAGGCAGCCTCATTTGCATAACATACGTGTCAAAATCACCTTCAACAAACCTGAAAGCAACAAATTTCCCTTGAGAACAAACTTTATTTTTGTACTTGCAAACATGCTTGAGGTATGATAGATAACATTACTTGTTGTTCAGGATATCCCGGATGTGTTCGAGCATAACAGAACTCTAGTTATACTGAGACTGAAGTTGTGCAAGAATGAATTGAAAGACAAATTTTCAAAGGTCAAGCGGTTAGCACAAACCCCAAAGGTCAAGGTATGGGAAAAAAAATGTATGGACTTGCTATGGTCTTGATCAATACAGTCAATGCAAGAATGACTCGGAAGAACAAACAAACTTCAAATGTAAAGCTGAATGGTGAACTTGTTATGGATTTCATAAAGGTTAATAGCTCAGAAGATATGCATGGACTTGCCATCGACTTGGTCAAAGTAGTAAACTAAGCTAAAGAACACTATCCCAAGGGTATACACGCAAGTCTTACCACTCTGTATCTGCTCGCCTTTTGATAAGTTCGTCTGTCACCTGTAAAAGCAGAATTGCATTTGTTGGTCAAAACAACTGATGATAACCAAAAGTTTAGTCAGATTGTTACTAACGTTTGGTTCTTCACCAATAAACAACTGTTGGCTGGAAGGACATCATAGGCAGACAGAACTTTTACTTTTGAGGGATTAAAGTATTGCTCATGTACATAAGAGAGTGTGAAAGAAATTGTTTGAAAAATTTTGTCAAGGAAAACCTGCATTTTTTAAAGGAAACTTGTAAGAACTCTCAGAATGGTCAACCTTGTCAGATGTTCAATCACCTTAAAATTCTATAATTTAGTTACTTCTGTCACTTAGAACACAGCAAAAAGAAAGTATCATTGAGTCACAAGTCAACTGCAAAGTAGTAATAGACGAAATGTGGGGTTAAGATTTAATACAAACTGAAGCAAAAAGAAATTCTGTACAGGTATTAAGTTGAATTCAACTAGACAAGTATTAAGTTGATGCTAAAGCACCAGAGTCCAAGAATTAGGAAGAGCAGAAGAAAACTATAAATTTACTTTGGCTCTGAGCTCATCAGCCAGCTCTGTCTCGGAGGCTTCACTTGGAGATGGCTTTCCTGCTCTCAAACAAGCACCATGGACCACAGACCTGAACAAGCATCTCCCATCTCCAGGTATCCCTGCAGCAGGGCAGTGCAAAGATTATTTGCCTTGGTTGACATTATTGGGGCAGCTTCTATAACATCATCAAGGCATATTCTTGATCCAAAATAACAGGACTTCAAGCATCATAATTGCCGAACTGTTTCAAACTGCATGTATCTTTATCATGCAGGATCAACGTTACAAGTGAAGCAAATATTCAAAATTAGAACCAGAGAGACGCAATAGCTAGTGATACATATTGACTATTACAACAAGCCTAAAAGTCTGAAACTTCACGGTGCCAAATTCCTCCTAGAAACGTACACAAGAGTGTAGGCAAGCGCCCTTTCTCGCTCTCATCAAGGAAGTAATTTTCCTCCGTTTGTAATGAGGAAGAAATTGATGAAAACACAAGTACTTGCGGCTCATGAACTTGACATCCACGCATTCAAAAAAGGAAAAATAGAATAACCAAAGAAACAAAAATTAAATAAAAAATGGTGTAACAGCGCTGACACACCTAAACCAAAACCCATTACGATTACCAGATTTTCCTCACTCCTCAAACATCATAAAGATGAAGTAGCAAATAAAAAATGATCTAGCCACTTTTTGGTAACTTGAATTTTTTTAAAAAAAAATAAACAATAAATATATAGAAACACAACTTAATTAAGCAAAAGAAAAAAGCTGCAATGCAAGAAAAGAATCATACAGCCAAGCCAATGAGTTCAAGTAAAGGATCCATACCACCAGGATTATTATGACGTAAGAAAATGGCAAATGCCACAGAACAAAGATAAAAAAAAAAAAAAAAAAAGGAAAGAACAAATAAACAACAATAAGCAGCAGATGTGAATGGTGCGGAAGTAGTTACCAAGGGAGGTTTCTCGTTTCGTCATGATTGAATAGTTTAAACAAATGGCGTGAGATAAAAGATGTTTCCAAACTTCTGCTTGCAAGTTAAATGGAGTCCGTAATTTATTTTCATGGAATTCATTTTACCTTTGCAAATTAGCAAGACATTCTGATTCTGTGGTGACGAGATGGGGAGAGGCGGACTTTAACTTTTATCAGAAGAAGAGAATCAAATTCGATTCAACGCGACAAGAACATGAATGGACTGAGTGAGGAGCTCTTGACTCGGCTGAGTTAAAACACTAAGGCCGGCGTGACTCGGGAAGTGCAAGCTCGACGCGATGGGCTGAATGCCTGTGTCCGCTTTTTACCACCGGAATTTGATTATGACAGGGCTCCATGGAGCTGATGTCAAATTTGTCAATGGAAACTTTTACTTGCTCCCTCCGCCCCACTTTCACACTTCCATGCATGTGTTTTTTACACGGATCAAGAAAAATTGGGTAGTTTTATTAAAAAACTAATGAAAATTTTGGAGAGTATTTTTCTATTATACCCTTACATGAAATTAGTTATTGAGTTACATTAATTACTCTTGAAAATTGGTATGAAGATTAAGAAAAAAATTAATTGTCACTTCAAATTTTCACTCAAAACAGTTCAGCTACACAATGCTCCATTTCATTCTCAAATGAAGGTCAAGAGCCAGTCATCATTTTAAACTTTCAAACATAACATTGCAGCCGCCTAATGCTCCACTTCATTCTCAAATGGTCTTACCGATTCATGTTCATCAGTTCTAGGAGTATAATCACCTTCTCGTGGCAGAGCATTTAAGCCAATGACTGGGCTCATTGATTTCAACTTGGGCAAAAAAAAATTTTGCATTTTAGAAATGACTTGTTCACATTCTTGATTCGTAGAAAAAAACTCATACTCCTTTGTTGGAGTTTCATCAGAGAATTTGGAAGAATATGGATGGTTTTTTTAGATTTTCACTCATTGTTTGTATAAAATAATGACTTTTAGTATTCCTTTATTAATAAAAACAAGTTTGGAAGGATAACAAAACATGGTTTTTATATTACCAATATGCTTTTGGAAAAGTTGAGTACATTAAATAGGGTAATTGTATTTATTAAAAAACTATAGTAAATAAGGACATTTTAGAAAAATTAAAAGCTAACTAACATCCTCAATGGGAAAATGAACTGTAATTTAGGACAAACGAAAAGGAAGAAGGGACTATCAAGGTGGGACTACCCAAAAAAAAAAAAAGAATCATTAGTTAATAATCAATCAGAAGTCAAGCTGTCAACTTTCTTATCATTTTCATTTATGTCTTTTTCACTCTCTAGTGCGAAAATATACCCCTATTCTATTTGTTTTAGGCATGTCATGATTTTCAAGTTGATTTTTCATAAGTGAACTCAATAAGAATGTGTATTGTGTGAGAATATAGTAGCCCATAATTTTGTTTTTGGAGCATTTTGTAATAACTGTAATTTTAACAATTAAAAGAGTTGCTATCTCCAGAGCAGGGACCTGATGCAAAAGGCAATCACTGTGTACTCATTGGAAATCTGACTCTCTTCTTGATCGTTTTCGTAGACTGGCCTTAAGTGTGACTGTGTACCATATATGGAGAGCTTGAAATGAGGCTTTGCATCAGAATATCAGTGTGACTGCTAGAAACATTGTGAAGACTACTCTGTAATCGACTCCATGCAGCATACTGTTGATTCTTGGAGGGGAGTTGCTTGTGACAGGAGAATTTGGGAGCTTTTTCTAGATTGGGGGATCTCTCAAAAATCACTACTAGTGTTTTGATGAACGATTATTTTTGTATAGATGTAGTACACGTGTGCAACCATATAGATACTGTAGCCTCCTGCTACTGTGTGTGTAAACTTGCAAGTCTCTATCAATGAAATTTTAATTTTTGCTCAAAAAAATAAAAATAAAAGGTACTCTATATATTTACACCACAATACTCTGACCCTCTCCCTTTAAAAAGTGATATTCTGGGCATGAATGTTTCTGTACATGCAAAATGTGTCTACACTCTTTAATTGAATAAGATGCTATATCAAAAGCATGAAAGAACTAATCCATTAAGAGTCAATGGTTGCTAATTGGCCACACGAAACTAATAGCATCTTTTTTTTTTTTTGGGGGGGGGGGAGGGGGGGGGGGGGGCTCCTTTACTGCTTAGAAACAGCCCATTGAGATAGAAAGGTGTAAACCAGCTACATTTGGCCTCACAATGCACATTGACAGCGATGAAGTGGAAAATATCCGACCACATACATGATCCTTTGACGGTAACAACTTAAGCAAGGCACAAAAAGGATGGAGGAGGACTACAGTCAAAGATGGAGGGAAAAGGAGAAGAAAAGAAAAGAAGGGGAGAGAAAAAATGGAAGGAAAGTCGTGTGGTGCGTGTATCTTCGTCCTGAATGATTATCGTCTCCATACTCCAGCTGGGCTAGTTGCAGCAACAAAATGTCGTCATAGTAGCTCATCGTCAAGCAGTTTCCCTTCACCGTTTACGTAACTTGAGAGGGGGAGGGTGGAAGAAGAATTTTTTTTTTATTTGTTTATTTTTTGTGAGTTGTTTTTCAAATACTTGTTTGTGTTTTTAGAATTGTTTTAAGTTGGTGTTTTATTGTAGCATTCAGGATATGAAAGACAAGTTTTTGAAAAACAAGCAATCCAAACAGGTAGTAATTTTACGTAGTAACATCAAGAAAAGAAACCCAGGAAAAAGGAACAAAAGAAAATTGCTTAGAAATGCTTGACCTTGTCGCTTGACTAGAGGGAAGATTCTGCAACTGGATGATTATTTTCTTTTGTGTCGATCACGCAACTCTCTAATATTTTTATGACACTGTGTGAAATTTCAAATGGCTTCTGCTGAAAGTTTTGCACTCAATTTTACTCATAACTTGCGCATCTAAAAGCGCAAGTCTTGAACGCCCGGCCATGCACGATGTCCCAAGTTGATGATCAGCAGCCTCGTATACTTGTGTACTAATCTCAGAATTCCTTCCTCTGTTCAACCATCACTGTACTTTTACGCCCAAAACACTAAAAAAAATTTCTGCTGCCTAACAGCACAAGTTTGTTTGAAGCGCGAGATATCCCATCCATCATGTTTTCCCTTAACAGCCTTCCTTCAACGTCGTCGGTTCTATCAGCATACTCAACCTTTGCTACATCCGCGGTTCTAGTGCGCACTGTGCTCCATGAAGTCCAGGGCGTGACTAGCCTGCTTATACCCCAGCAGCTCCAAGACAAAATCTTCTCCAAAATTGGATCCCTTTTCGGGAATCTCTCTTCCCAAATGAGTATCACCATTCCTGATCACGATGGCATCGCTCCAAATGAGATGTTCGAAGCTTGTGAAACTCATTTGAGAGCAAACATAAGCCCATCTGTCCACCGGCTCAGGGTAGTGAAGAAGCCAAGAGCAAAGAAATTGTCCGTCACCATCAACGATGGCGAGACAATCCCTGACACATTCGGGGGGATAGATCTTGTTTGGAGATTGAATTGCTCTGAGACTGAGAAGACTAGCTACGACTATGACGGCTACTTCTCTTCTGAAAAGGTGGAGCGTCGATCGTTTGAGCTTTTCTTCAACAAGAGGTACAGGGATGAGGTATTAGGCTCTTACCTGCCTTCCGTGCTTGAAAGATCAAGGGCCATCAACGAAGAGAACAAAGTGATAAAGCTGTACGCCGTTGGAAATTGGTTTGCTGATGTTAATCTCGAACATCCATCCACGTTTGACACGTTGGCAATGGATCCAGCGGTTAAGAAAGAATTGATGCATGACTTGGATAGATTTGTGAGGAGGAGGACCTTCTACAAGAGGGTCGGGAAGGCTTGGAAGAGAGGATACTTGTTGTATGGTCCTCCTGGAACAGGCAAGTCCAGCTTGGTTGCTGCCATGGCTAACTATCTCAAATTCCACATCTATGACCTAGACCTTTCAAGCCTGCGTCGGGACTACGCCAACTATGACTTTAGAAAGTTCCTCGTTTCTACTAAAAACGGATCGATCCTTGTCATTGAGGACATTGATTGCAGCGTTGAGTCGCAGAACAGAGAAGCTGACCAGTCCGTAGGATGCCATGGTGAGAGCCAGGTGATCCTCTATTTAGAGCTTTATTTATTTACTAGCAAAAAGCACGTTCGATGCACGTGTACAATTAAAAAAATTATTTTAAGAACAATATTAATAATTTTCTAGTAATTAAAGAAGTGTTCTTGTTGGACATAACTAATTGCCATTAACATAAGTTATTTGAGTTGGATACAACTAATTAAATTAAACCTAAAACAACATTCATGTTGCCTTTTGTATCATCCTTTTTGTTTTGAGAACTAACTTTAAAGATTTTCAACTACAAATGCCTATTTCCTAATATTTGATATAGCTTAATGATGGTTTCTTCTTCTTCGGTAGAATCTCCCCCGATATCAATGACGATGATAAGTACACTGATGATAAGTATTAGTGTTTATATTTCAATAAGAGATTAGCAATCAACTATGAGAGGTATTAATGATTAGTGTCTATATTAGTGTTAGCATTAGTATTTGAATAGAAAGCTACTGCTTTTGTTCATTGGGACACAAAAGAAAAAGAGAAATACAAGGAGGAGGAGGCCAATAAAATTCGAAAGTAAACTGTAACTAAATTGTCTTAATTATCCATGATATTCAATTTTTCTGCAAAACTAGCATTTATACAATTTTGGACGTATTAGGCAAATCAAAAGAGTAAGAAACACGTATCGGTAAATCATTCAAGACACTTTTATATATGGTATAAATATAGATAGATTACTAGTTATTACGCTTTGATCAGTCAAACATATTGTCTGGACCTAAACCATTTGCTCGAGGTGATGATTTATGTTCAACGTGTTAGTGGTTCGCGACGTAATAATTTTCTCGATTGATTGTTTTAATATACTATAAATTCTGATTTTTCAATAATTCGTTTCTTTGATGTTTAAATTTGGTTTTACATTTAGATTATAGATTTTTTTAATAGTTGAAAAAACTTAGAAATTCGTAATCTACTAAAGATTAGCTTTTATTAATTCCGATCTTGATAGAATGAGGCCGCAGCTATTATCAATCGCGTAGACTTTTCAGTGTTAATGAATGTGGCACTTGGAGTGTCACAATTATCTTAGACGGATCAAAAACTATCTCTTTTTTTTTTTTTTTTGGTCAATTAGGTTGAAGTATACTCTATGCTCCATTAATTATTCAAAAGCCTTTTACCTTTATCAAGCCTTCTTCCTCTGGATGTAGCCA
The DNA here is from genome assembly GCA_013103745.1 of Gardenia jasminoides. NCBI lineage: Eukaryota > Viridiplantae > Streptophyta > Magnoliopsida > Gentianales > Rubiaceae > Gardenia > Gardenia jasminoides. Next base: position 43,607,390 of record CM023105.1, read on the forward strand.
AGAAACATGCCGTACTATATCTTTAGAAATTAATTAATTTTATTTGGCCTGGCAGCTAACATTATCAGAATTGCTGAATTTTATTGATGGGCTGTGGTCGAGTTGCGGTGATGAGAGGATAATTGTGTTCACAACTAACCATAAAGAAAGACTGGATCCTGCATTGTTAAGGCCTGGAAGGATGGACATGCACATTCATATGTCGTATTGCACCCCTGGCGGATTTAGGACCTTGGCTTCCAATTATCTTGGTTTGAAGGATCACGACAGGTTTCGTGAAATTGACAAGCTGATAACAGAAGTGGAGGTAACCCCTGCTGAGATTGCAGAAGAACTCATGAAAAGTGAAGAAATTGACATTGCGCTTGCGGGACTCATTGCTTTCCTTGAGAAGAAAAAAGAAGGAAAAGGCAAGTCCAATACCGGCAAAGAGGATGAAGTTAAGGGTAAAAAGAAAAGGGAGGACGTTAAATTACTAAGGAGAAGTAGGAGGAAGAGAAGCAGAAAATCCAGGATATGATGGTTGCCTTTACTCACAATCTGTTTATGCAGCTTATGGTTTTTTTTTTTTTTCCTTTTATAGTTTTTGCTGTTAAACAAATAAAGTATTTTATTAAATCTGAAATTTGTGGTACCTGCATGCTTTAGCCATTACTTAGAGACCATGTCTTGTTTCAGATTAAATAACTTCAAGTATTCCTTCCATTTATAGAATATTTCAGGTGCATCCACACCCTCAATTAATGTCTTGTTGCAAATTAAATGGAAGAGTAGAGACCGTAGTTTTATTACTGAAAAAAAGAAAAAAGAAATTCAAATAATCCTCCGTCTAGACACCCTCAATATTGGCTCATTTCAAATGAAATAGCTAGACGTTTTGGTTCATCTATAGAATATTCACCTCATGAAAATCTTTTAAAAGCTCCACCACCTCCGCAAGTAATTAGCTCGAGATGTACGGGTTTCTCGGAAATGCTTGAACAACAGTCATGACTTGAGAAAGCAAAACAAATGACAGCCTCCCATTTTCCTGGATTCATTCCTTACATAGCGAATAAGACCAACAAGGTAGAAAACTTGGAAGTTATGACTGGGTCTTTTTCAACCTTGATTCAAGAGTTGTTAGAACGGAGATGGTCAAACTTGATCCCTTTAATTGAGACCTTAGACAATGGTGCTGCACTGGATTGTACTAGATTGACTCAAGAACTCTTCATTTTATATTTTATAGTTGGAGCAAGCATCCTCATCATTTTTTTTGTAGTAGAAAGTACAGAAAAAGCTAGTTTTATTCCCTGAGGAAACAACAACCGCTGCCAGAACGATGTCGAGACGTCGTCCGTTGCATACGTTTGGAGCTTCAATCTTAGCCATTATTCACAGTGCCTGCGGTAAGGCACAAGGACTAAATGGACCTGTGGGATCATTGACGAGAAAAACAACCAGATTCATCAGTTCTACCTTTCCGTTTATATATTCCATGCAGTATCAATGTCTAGCAGTCTTGTCCTTTGCTGATGATCACATCCTAAGCATTGAGAGCATGGTAGAAAACATTTTTCCACCATCAATGCATTTATTCGACGGGATTGACAAGCTTGTTTACAATGCAGAACATTTACCAGGAAGGTTTGATGATGCCTTGAATGCAATCCCCATAATTATGCACCAAGTTCCATTTCTTGATTGGGTAGTGATGCATCTCATATCATGGCTAAATCTTCTAATCTCTACTCTGATGCTCTGGGGATCGAAGAATACAGAAGAGAAGGATATAATGATCGATATGGTCTGCAACAATCCCGGACCTGGGCTAGAAATTTCGATAGATAAGGCGGACTCCCACAAAGAGAATGGTGAGTTTTCTTCGATGTCTGTGTCTCATCCTTCGCAAGAAATGGCCAAAGAATTTGAAAACAAAGAGGGTTGTGCTCAAACGCCAAAAATTGCTCGCTGTCAAATCAACGAAGATGAAAAGTCACCTCCAGAATCATCCAAAGGGGCATTCTACAGGCCATTCCAAGATGAGAGTTACAAGGAAATGCTTGAAAAGAAAGCAACGGGAAATGCTGAAACTAAAGAGGATAGTCATGATAACTCACAATATGAAACTCCTCGAAGCACAATCAGTGAAGAAGGCGTTGAAGTAAGCAGAGAGAAAGACCTTCAGGAAAGCACTGTACGATTCGACCTGGATGATCCAATTTTAGGACTCTACGAAGCAAGCTGGCACCTGAAATGAATCCGGTAAGTATCAAATTAAGGTATTACTGCTATGGCAATCAGATATAACAAAGTCAAATTTGTTAATTGTGTATTCTTCACTTCCAACATTTACTGATTTGTGTGGTAGATACTAGATAACAATGTAGACGTATAGGAGAAGAAACATCGCAGTCGCCAAGTTCTAACTTGCGACTGATCAGCAGCCGCAGAATACAGCATGATAACCAGATCGCTGTGCATTTCTACAGAGCTGAAACTTGTAATTTTCTTTTTTTTTTTTGGTAGTACATTTTATGATATATGGACTGTGTGCAGAGTTTCATTTGTACTCCGTATATCCCTACTTCTGAACACGTTGTTACGTTCCACAAACGCCATGCTTGACAGAATCTATGAAGAAAAGCTAATACAGCTACGAAGAAAAATACGCTCCCTTGTTTGTATAACAGAAATTTGCAAAATTTATTTGCAAAATTTACTTTGCTTACATTATAATCACACTTTCCAATCACCTTTTTATCTTCCCAACAACATTTTTATCTCACATACATCACATCACAAAAAGTGCTACAGTAAATATTCCAAATAAAATCTCAAGTAAATTCTTTATCCAAACAAATTGAAAATTGCAAATTTTTTTTTTGCGTGGTTGAAATGAAAGGAAAAGAGTTTATTACAAGTCTTGTGCGAAAGAAAGTCCCTGGAGAAGCAGAATGATACACAGAAAATGCAGATACACAGAAGTGACAGAACCCGTAGATAGGCAGTGTGATTGTTTTAATTAATAAAATGAATACGCCCACCGTGGGGCTCGAACCCACGACCACAAGGTTAAGAGCCTTGCGCTCTACCGACTGAGCTAGACGGGCTTTTTTCTCCACGACGGAAAATTTAATTTCCTATGGCCAGTGATATGAGAGAGCATTACCAAACAACGAAATCGATTCCCGCGTCCAACTTATTAAAAAAGGATTGAACGACTCGCCTCCAGCTCACGCTCAACAAACAGCACCACAACGGCAACGCTAAAGAGATCCAAGCAATAACGAAGGAAAATTCACAAGATCACCTTCTTTTTGAATAGCATGCTATCTAACCCTTCAAAGATTGACTTGGTCAGAATGCAAGTTTACAGCAATTTACAAATTCCCGCTCTTAAGTACCGGAAGATTTGCTTTTAACTCCAACTAAAGGTTCACTTTTGGCTGAGTAATAATTGTAGTTGTATGCTATTCTATCAGGAAAATAAAGAAAGCAAAATTTCGTGGCCATAGCCTTACAGGGACCTGTACATCTCTTCTGCAGGAAGCTGGAAAACAAGATGCCTATTAAATAGGACAGAACTAATTAACACATAGGAGAGATACATGATTTAATGTACAAGACTGTCAGCAAAAGAACTAAGAGGAGTATCTAACACTGGTATACAGAAAAACTCTTGTTCTTCCACCAAAAACTCCAGGCTTTTCCCACTTTCCTTCTGGAAACCGATTTGCATAGTGGTTTTGGATCTTCAACGGTTCCGGGAAGCTCACTACATTCAGGCTGTGGCACAGCCTGGACGGCTGATGGCTCCCGCTGCCTCTGCTCACGAAACAACATTAAAAGCTTCTGAGCTTTCTGCTTTCCTCTCATCGTCCCATTTACTGAAATAGAAACCAAAGAAGGAATTACTCCTTCTTGCAGGACCATTTGACTGCACTTCTCATTGCCATTGCATAGTATTAAAAGACATGCAGCAGCTTGCTCCTGCTCAACAGGCTCGCCAACATCCAAAATAGTGGCAAGCCCACTGATAAGGCCAGAACAAGTTATGATTTCCTCACGCGCTGATCTACTTGCACCCAAGTTTATGACAACTGCTATGGATTTCTCCGTCCAAGAATGATCACCAGAATTTGTGATAAGGGCTTGCAAACTGTCAATGACCCCAGCTGATAGAAGGTGGGGGATATTGGCTGGGTGCCCAGAAAGATTATAAAGGGCATGGAGCGAATCAAGCTTACATTGTACATCAGATTGATGCTGAAGAACCTGAATCAAGAAAGGGACAGCATCACTGGATCCAATAATGGGCTTGGCCTCTTCAAGACAGGACAGGTTAAGGTAAAGGGCTGTTGCAGCTCCAGCACATTTGCGATTAACAATCATCTTCCCCAGCAATTCAAGCACTTCTCCTTCCAGCATCAATTCCTTGTTTCTGAAGAGCAGCATAGTGAAATTGAATAAGATGTATAACAATCTATGCTAATCCACAAACCAAAGTTCAGTGCTTTTCTTTCACAGCACTTCCAAGAAATGACATTTTTATCCAGCTTACAATGCCGTATGCTACAATGTTCACAAGCTATCATCTAAAGATGGCACGATGAAAAGTTGCAGCATCATGACATACATACACCAGAAGCACCCACAAAACACATGACTCAGAGGATAACACAACATGAAGGACTTTGAGCCACATCAGAACTATCATATTGAAGAAAGACATAAATTCATTATTAATTGCAACACTCTCTCTGAACCCAAGAAAAGAACATATAAACTGCAGTATAACCTCTATCCCGAATCTTTCTAGTTCATGACAATATCCAAAATTCAAGACATCAAGATTTATAAAGGGAGTACCTGTTATTATTCACAGCAAGATTGAAAAGAGCCATGGCTCCAACTTCCTGAGCTGTCTCATTTCTTGCTTTCAAGGCTGAGTCTAAAAACCGCAATAATGCTTCAACAAAACCATTTGCCCCCATGTATATTCTGGCTTCTTCATCATCCTTTAGCAAAAGCCTTATCTGTTCTACCAACTTGCACTGTTTCTTTAAGTCATCATCTTTTTCTAAGATGATCAAAAAATCCTTATATCTTTCAAACAAATTGACCCCACATTCATGCTCCTGTGGAGAAACATCTTCAACTTCATATTCTTCAGCTTCCTCAATAACACCACTATCCTCCAAAGGTACAACCTTAACACCCTTGAACTTGAAGTGCCCATCATTTTCTGTTAATTTTGATTTTGCAGTATCACTTTCTGACAGAGCCAATCTCCAGTAGTTAAGATCAAGAGACTCAGGAGGGCCATCTGGAACAGGAACTCCATTCTGTTCACACCAACTAGCAACTAGACCCTTAACACAGTAATTTGGAGTTAATCCAAGATGACATAGCTGCTGCTGAGTTTTTGGGCACGTGTTGTGCCCATCGCTGAACCATTTCTCTATGCAGATTCTTTCATATGTCTGTCCAGAAGCAATAATTACAGGATCATACATGAGTTGTAATGATATTGGGCACCTTAATTCTTCAGGAGGGACAGGAATCTGCCCAGATCTCCTGAAGTTTGGTTTGAAATTAAAAGAGCTGAGTTTTGAGAGTTGTCTGTCAAAGGCATGGCCATTAACTCCAGGCCCACTACCATCCTCAAACGATCCTTGAACAGTTGGGGAACAAGGTGTTGATCCCTGTGAGTCATTATCATCTGAAAATTCATTTCTAAATAATTTTGAGTATTTTCTCATGAGATGCAGAAGATAAGCCACAATTGATTCCTTTCTTTTGTCTTCCTCAGCACGAGCTCTGTCTATAAGTTTCTTCAAAGCCCGTCTCTCTCTAACTGCAGCTCTTGAAGATGTGATACCAAGTCTAGAAGCAACCTGGTGAAAGCATTCAAGTTCACTAGTATCGTTAGAGTTGTTGAATTTTCTACCTTGCTGGAGCAATGCAATTATCTCGTCACCAATTTGTTTCTCCATCGAATCAAGGGAGAATTCAATCCCCATAAGGTCAATCAAAATTTCTGACATCTGAAAATAGAAAGTTCAGGTTAACATCACTTCCTTGAAGAAGCATCACTGAAATAGTAAAGAATAACATATACTATTAGGTTAAAAACCTAAATGAAAAGCAATAGAAGAGGAGAAGGAGATGACTGCAACATTTACGATGCATAAGGCAGAAACATTTGCAGGATGTAACTCAAAAGACCAGAAGCTATGGTAAAATTCGGACAAACCAATATCTGAAAGGCTCAAATCTTAAGTTATCCCAAAAACATAGATAATACATTATTTTTCAACCAGCTCAAAAGTAGCAAAACCAAATACTTGTCTTGATTCAAAAAATCATTTTTGCAATACACAAGCACTTCAAGTCTCCATTAATGAAATATTACTGAAGCTTAATTAATACATGCCAGACTGATTAGAATGTACATGTATTGGACCACATTAAAGACTAACAGTAGTAGAAGGACCAACTTAAATCACTAAAAGAAAGAACTAACTTAAAATTTACCTGTGAACCAATAGCTTGTGGAACAATATCTTCAACACGCCTCAGACCATCTTCAAGAGCACATCTTGCCTTCTCAAACTTTAGAACAACAGAGTCACCCGTTATAGCCTGATGGAAAGAATGAGTTAGTGAATGAGTCAAGAAAGAAGAAATAAAATTCGACGGCTTTCAGTATGATAAAGTTACAAAATTCCAACTATGGGGAATAGCATGCAACTCATTGTACTATCAGACAAACAGCCAAGTAACTACTGTTTTCATGCAGTCAAACCACTGCTGTAACCAGAAAAAAAGAATAGCTCATTAAATGACAAATGCAGCTTAGATTTGTGATGACATCTAATGGGAGGGGAAAAACTGAGAATCAAAGTCAAGAAAAGATTAGCCTAGATAAACACCAAATGGTAGACAAGATCATAGCCATACCAGGTAAAGTTTACTACACTCTGCACAGTGTTGAAGAATATTTTTGGCCTTCTCAAGGGCAATGTGCAATGCACACAACGCTTGAATGCCCGATGTACTTCTTGGCCTCGCCGCTTCCAAGTCAGGAAATATTCCCAATACTTTAGCATAGACTGCTGATAAACTCTTACACATCCCTCCATGCAACTACAAAACCAACCACATTTTTTGTCTTTTGGTCAATTGCTTGCAACACTCATGAATTACAATAAAGACCTTGAAAAGTTGTGATTGATGTTGTATAACACAACAAAAGAGTTAAACCATCAAGGATGCTGCAACAAATTGGATTCAATGTCTTCACAAGTACCTCCAAATCATCAGGTGGAACTATATTTTTCCTTCACGTAATCAAACTAAATCCTGATGGTCCAACTCTTATTATTAACAAGTGTCATTTGTTCATAAAAGGATCAACATACACCAAAATGGCTGAGTTAAAAAGCGTCAATGTTCCGTTAGACAAAATGTCTCATTGAGAACAAAATGCCAAATATCAAGTACTAAAGGAAAAAGAATCAAAACGAGTCAGACAAGCAATAACATCAGAAACCTCCAAACATCCAATATATAGAACTTTCCAACGACCTAAAAACAGAATATACCAAGTAAACATACCTTTGGTTCCCCAATTGAAACCAAAATCTCTTCAACTTCAGCAGTTTCCATGATTCACGTTGAAAGGAATTCAACTTTACATCACCTGAAAAATTAGAACGTAACTAGAAAAAAATCAGAATCTATGAATAAGATAATCCACCAATAACCATGCCAAGTTAACTTGATAAATCGAGAAATTTTAATACAATAATAAAACCAAAAAATCAACCCGTAACGGCTTCCCAACGGAAAATAGCAAAACTCAAATCCTCATCCAAGTTGTGGAAATGGATAGATGCTAAAACCAAAATCCTCACTTCTTTAACTAAAAAACCATCACTTGAAAAAGCAATTTCTAACACGTTAGGGTACAAGTTAGTTCCTACAGAATTGGGATACGGATGAGATCAGAAAGGCCATAATGGGGCAAACGACGCAATAGCTTTGGTTGGAGAAAGTGGAAAAATATGCAGTTTTACTTATAAACTTCTTTAATTAAAAATATATATATACACACACAGAAGGAAAAAGTTCTTAACCCCTGTACAATGAAAATATACGTCCAAAGCAATAATGAGAACGAGTAAAGCAAAACCCAAGCCTAAAATCCAACCAAAGAGCATTTGTTTTTACCCAAATGATGTAAAATCATGATCAAACAGAACCAAAATCAAAAGGGTTTGCAATTAATCACGTACAATGATTGACAGAGGATTGAGGAAATGAAGAGTTGAGCCGAAGTTAAGGAACATGTGTTGTATTGGCCTTATCACAAGAAGAAACTTTAATTGATTCCTTTGACCAGCTTTAGCTAATTTCACTAGTTCTCTTTCATGGATAAGAGAGATTCAAGAAACCATAATTTCACTGGTTCTCTTTCATAGATAAGAGATATTCAAGAAACTCATATATGAAGAACGAGAAAGGGTGCTTTTCAGATTTAGAGTTGAGGAAGAGAGATGATGATGATGATGGAAATTGGAAAGGAAATGAGAGAGGAGAGGGCTTCTGGTTAATTTTAGAGCAGGGAAGAGAGGGGTCAGGGGAGCAAATAGGAAGGAATATTTGAAATCATTATTCAAATAAATGATATCAAGACTTGGGAGGATGAGTGGAGTTTAAAAAATATCAGTATTCTGTTATGGAAAGTAGTCTTTTATCTTATTTTTTGGATTTAAAAAATGATTTTGGAGGGTGTTTTTCAAAAAAATAATTTTGGAGGGGCTCTGGGAATTTTAAAGGCCGATTTTGTCTCCCAAGTTCATCGGCCGACAGTTGCCGACCTCCTGGTTTGTCGGCTAGCAGATCTGGCTTAAATGTGATTTGTAATTTGTCCATTTTGCCATCTATCTTTTCTAATTATGGAAGCTCTCTGGCTACAGTACACGACTTCTTATCTGAGCGATTTTCACTTTCTCCAGTGCCTTGAGTGACCACTATAAATTTTTGGCCACGATTTGGGTAAGGGGTGTTTATTGGATACACATTAAGTAGGTATTATTTCTTTAAGAAATTTATTTAAATGCAGAAAATATAGTAATTGTGATAGTATATATTCATATATTAAATTAGATATAATTTAAGTGTGGTAACAAAAAGATTCACCCGATACTTGTAAGAAAAGTCAAAACCATGATGACCTATGGTAACATAATAGCTTTTGCTTCCAATCGCTACCATATGTTTCGAGTTGTTATTTGCAGTTTCGGTCATTTTTCTCAGTTTGCCTACTATAAGCTTGTTTACCAGTTACCACATTTTTTGTTAGAAAATCGTACTTTTAAAAAGCATGCCCAGAGTGGTGGAGTCAAGACCCCAATGTTAGGGAGGATGCAACTGTTTTAATGTATAATATAGTATCGACAAGAAAGGCAAAAACTTTCTTTTATCAAAATAATTATGTAGAAAAATATAAATAATTAGTATAACAGTTGCATCATGTTTTCAACAGTAGCAAGGTTTTCAAGTATACGAGCAATGTTAAAGTAATGATATATTTAATATCTTTATATGCCAAACAAGTACAGTCTTTTGAAAAGGGAGTTTAGATGAAGATCTTTTTTTTCATTTGTATGCTTCAAACGTATAAAGATTATTCTTTTGCTTTCAAATAATATTTTATTTTTCTTTTTCATGCTAAAAAATAAAATAAATTACTATCTAAAAAATTTTGGATGTATTCGTGTTTAAAGTGAGCTACGAATGCAATTACTCTGAAATTTATGGGGCGATATAATGAAAGAAAGGAAATTTGAAGATTTCAAGGGGTGCAAATGTAAGACAAGTTTAAGAATTTTAAAATCTCTTAAGGAAACTTTAGGAGCTTTTCAATATTGTGCCTAGTAAAACTACACCAAAACATATAGGAAAAAGTTTTGTCAATAATTTGGAGGGGCCAGATCCCCTGTGAGGCATGCTTAGCACAAATTATTAGTTTGCATAAGGGAAGTACTTCACAAATTTAACTTCTAAGCTCATGTCTTCAGGAGTAAAATAAAAGGCAGCAGTGAATGCGACAAAATGACCGGAAAATCAAATTCTCTCCTTAAATACTAATATTTGCCATGGATCTTCTGGGATCCAAGTATTATTTAGTTTTGATAATTAACTGGCAATTGATACGTTATCTGCTCAGAGAAAACATGATAAATAGACCTAAGAATGAGCAGATAATTTGATTTTATTGAAGTTTTCAAAGTGGAACCATGCCCGGTGCTACTAAATGATTAATTAAACCTTTTTTTAAGGCAAATGATTAATTAAACCTAAGCAAAAGAGAAACAATAATCAAATGCAACAACTGGAATTGGATGATGAGCAAAAGACAAACAGTAGTAATTTACCAAGCGCAATGACTAGAATCGGATGATGAATAAGCATCATTTCATGCTTCTTTATGGTGGCTGCTTTAGCATTTTAAAGTGATCAGGCGCCTTCTGAAAAAGGATCTGATTAAAGCGGGTGAGCACCTCAGTCCGGAAAACACCCAAAAGGAGAGGGAAAAAAAAAAGTTGAATTAGGACAGCATAGTGCTTATTAATTGCATAATAAAATCTGCAGAGTGCACCATGAAATATAGCCTCACGTCCCATTAAACAAGTTATACGTCGATAATTGTGGCATCCTATTTGGCCACATTTTGTAGATAAAGGGAAACCAATAATAAAGATCCCATGCAATTAACAACAACTATCTAACCAGCATGCGTATTTATGGTGTTCGTGGTTTAGATTTCAAATTCACGTATTTGTACTTGCATCAAAAAAGCATATTTTAATGTCATTTTGTGGTGCTCATGATTTATCATCTTTGCAAGGAGTTCGTTTATGAGATTTACTTTCTTTCACCAAATGGACTGAACAATCCATCGGATATAGATATGCACGGTAAGTAGACTTGAAATTAAATGCAATTATATCTACCAATAACTCAATAACTAGTCATTTCCCCTTAAAGTTAGACAATTGAGCGCCTAAATAGTAGCGAGAGGATTCAAATCCATAGCATTTTATTTATAACTCCTTCCACATAATCCCCCAATCCAACCGTCCCTCAGATTAAGACAGTTACATTTGTTAAATAGTAGTGGTAAATCATTGACACATATAAGTCAACGGTACAATTTGTTTCAAGACTTAATTATAGTATTTTCACTTTAAAATAATCTATTAATATAATTTTTACATTGGTAGTGGGATTCAAGACGATTTCTTAAAAGAAGTGATCGTTCTTGTTGATCGAGGCAAACGTGCATTAGCACTTGATTTTAGTCTTTCACTTCTCAAATCTATATGCATTTTCCTTTTTTTATCTATCAATTCCATGAATCTGGACAAAAAATAGTTGTGAAGGTCTTAATCTAAAGGTCGAGCTTTTAAGAAATTAGAGGCACTAAGAAGGAAATACAGAGGAATGAGAGGGGGAGAGTTTGTATGTAAGAAATTTTGGATTGAATTCAAGTTTTTTCACAAAAAAAAAAAAAAAAACTAATGAGGGATCACGTGAACGAGCAGGACGTTGGTGAGGAATGAGGATTGCGGACTGGGGCAAAAAGGTAAATTCGTATTGATTTGATATTGTCGTCCCCCAACTCTGACCAGCGGATGTCGCCATGGAAGGGTACGGCAAACTGGTGGGATTTTAATCAAGTGTCGGATCACAGCCGGTCCACGTGGGTGCAGTTTCACCATCGATTTTCACACTATTATTTTGCCGCTCAATTAAACCTGCCAAGTGCCAACCAAGTCACCCAAAAACAGGGGAAAATTAAAAATTGCTAAAGCCAGATCCGTAATTAGCGGTGTCGTTTGTGCTTATCCTGCAATATGTGGTGAAATTGTGCGCCTCCAACTCGATTTTTGAGAGCCATGTTGAAAACTGGCGTTGATGGGAGAATCATAATTTTAATTCCAAGAGTTTGGTTCCTAGATCAAAATGTATAGTTTCAACAAGAAATATATTGCCCAACCATGTTGGCGAGGGTGTGCTCAGGAGGGATGGGCCTTTCGTCCCACATCGAAAGATTGTGGGTTCTTCAATCTAGGTTTAAAATCCATAGGGGACATATTCAGTTACTAATTGGCTGAACATAGTTTTCTTGTGGGTCCCCCTTAGATTAGTTTTTGACTCAATTTAACGATGACTTCCTAAGTGTTTCTAATCAATGTTTTCAGACTCGAACCGATCGAACTCAGGGGTCAGGGGTCGATGGACCGATTCAACCGGGGGTCGAATCGATAACATCATAAATATGTCATAAATATATATTAATAATATATAATCAAAATAGTATATAAAAAAATTTTCTTAAAAAATAATATATAAAAATTCCCTCAAATTGGTAGTTTTCAACTTTATATATATATATATAAATTTTTCTTAAATTGGTAATTTATGACTTTATATATAAATTAGAGAATTTTATATTTAATAAATAAATTGATTTAAAGAATATAATATATATATATATATAGAGGTAGAAATGTAACTTAAAAAATGTATTGGATTAATTTTACACTTTATTAAAATGATTAGAGGTTAAAGCATATTTACTAAAATTTAAAAAGTGAGTTTGAAAGGATATAAATGGGTTAAAGGTAAAAAAAAAAAAACAAACAAACAGGTCAAAAGTCAAACCCGGTCAACCGGTCAACCGGTCCAAACCGGTGTTGACCGGATTTAACCGGTTTTTTAACTTTTCAGTTTTGAGGGTTGACTCGGACCGGATGCCTGACCGGTTTCCGGTTGAACCAGCCGGTCCAATCCGAGTTTAAAAACACTGTTTCTAATCTAACTTTGTTGTGTGTGTGTGTGTGTGTTTCTATCTATTCTGACAAAAAAAAAAACAAGAAATATATTGATCCTTGCTTTTTAGTTTGAAAGAAAAAGAAAAACAATTGGCAAAATATAGCCCCTAATTGTTCCACTTTCCACCCAAAAAAAAAACAGGAGGAAGAAGAAGAAGAATGAGATAATTGACAAAATTTAGCGATCACCAATAATGGAAAGTCACAGACAGATCGCTCATTTGGATATTAGTCAGAACAGTGAGACTAAAATTTTTCTTTTACCTAGGTCAGAAAAATTTTATTTTATGCAACTAGTACTTTTTTTTTTCAGGGATTTTTCTGTGACGGCTTGACACTCCTTTGGGCTTGACCGTGAGCCAAACTTTTTGTTTTTGTTTTTGTTTTTTTTTAACTTGTTGATTTCTTTATTAAAATGGAAAGTGAATGTGATTTGTGTGCATATTTTATATTTAATAATTTTAACTAAAAACCACACAATTATCAACTTTAGCAATTGGTAAAATTCATTTAATTATCTATTTTTCCTTCCAAAATTAACAATATTAAATATGAGATTTGTTTAGGGTCAGATTTGGAAAATTACTTCATTGACGAGTCTGTACTGTACTTGATTGGAAAGTCATTTTTCTTTACAAATTTTTTAAGATTTGTGTGAACACATTTTTCAATTACCTTTTTATTTTACATAAATCAAAATTGCTAGAGTACATTTTTCTACAAAAGTTGTAGAAAATAGCAACCCAAATGGGTGCTAAACTTTATCAAGTACCAAAACTGCAATTACTCCTCACTTCAAACGATAAATGTTTGCCTTTTGACACCCACTTTATTTAGTAGTTGAAGCGTGGAATTTAGGATCCCTCTGTCCCTTGCTGCCAGGAAAGGGCAAAAGCATCCTCAAAGGATGCGGAATCGAACATCATTCATGTGGCTCATACACATCCCAGAAATGAAGCGGATTAGCAAGTGAAAGTGATGGACACTCATTCACTTCTAAATTTATTCGTGTATCGATGAAGGCCAGTCAAATAGTGCCTGCTTTACAAATACGATCCAGATTCCAGAAAAGTTACCGAAAATACTACTAAAAAGTCTGTAGGAGCTTGGGAGGGGAGATTATACGGGTTACCGGCAAAAGGGCATGTGGCAGATACTATGGTCACCGGCAGGGTCTATTATTTTCCCCCCTTACAGCATATGAAGAACATACACCATTGTTATATTTTGGTCGGATCCCAGCAAGTTGAATTAATTAAGCAATGCTCTGCTCATACTTGTTTACACGTTCAGCCATCGATTCTCTCTAACGCTGTTTTCAATTTTCTCTTCTCCAATACACCTGTGATGTCTTATAGTAGCCGGCAGCAAATCGCTACACTTTGAAATAAAATTTTCATTTCCTTCCCTCTATCTCTCTCTTTTTATTTTTATTTTTATTTTTTTATGGAAGCATCTTGTTGCAGTACTATCTTTTGAGGTATATTCCAAATCAAAGGAGTAGCTTAAAACTGTTGAAAACATACAGCTTAGAGACTTTGCAGAAATTGCTTAAAGTATGTTATATAACAACATTCTTTTTGCTAATTTTTGCTTATTCAAGTTGGATATGAATCTTGGTTAGTTTTCATTTTATAGTCATGGCTACACCCAAATTAGGTTAGCAATTTCAAGCCAAACTATTTTTTTTTATCCAATACCAACATCCAACAAGAAAACATAAAATCCTTAGGAACTAAACCAAAAAAAAAAAAAGGGGTTTATTCCATTCAGTTGGTTTGATATGAGTTTCATTAAGACCAGCAGTTTGAAACATTTGAAGAGCCCGAATTGAGATTACAAAAGTGGCTTGACTTTACCATACCATGGATATCCAAAATGTGTAGTCAAACCCTTCTTTTTTTTTTTTTTTTTTTTTGAGGGAGTTAAATTTTCATTTTGGGTTAACCACAGGTATTATTTTCCTATACATCAAGCATGAAATGCCCGCTACCTCGTAAGATACGTAGAGGAAAATGGTTGAGCACCAAAACAAGAAAAATTACTCATTTTTCCTTTTTACTGTTTTGAGGGAAGGGAAGACCTCATTCCCTTTGAACGCCAATCAACAAGTTTGAATACGAGCTCCAATTCTATTTCTTCTTGCACGTAGAAGAACTGTTATAGTTTTTGGCTTTTTACCTGCTCACTTCTCAAAAGAAGTGGGTGATAAGGACACATCTGGCAACATGTTTTGACGACAATTTTGCACATGCTTTGAACTACAAGATGAATTGACTGTGAGCAAGGTTGCATTATTATATCGGAATCAAGCCGGAGCGCTTGGTTAGATATACGGCACTCCATGCGGGTGGCGACCGACAGAGCGCGCCATGGTGGCTGTCCCAGGGAACAGGACAGTCATACACTACTCTATCAAAAGCATCATCCATAGATGAGGACGCGATCTACTTCCAGCCTCTCAAACTCTATAGTGTCTTATGCGCTAGCTATTCTGAACAGATAATCATTAAGTAAATACTGATTAGACATTCATATATTATTCGGTTGTTTTTCAACATGCTGTTGTTAGATAAACATTTTCTTGGTCAACAATTATAAATAAACCTCTTTGAGTACTCTCTCAATGAACAATTATTGTCTATATACACAACAACGGCAGTGATCGATATACAGTTCGATCGAACTCTGAGAACTAGGCTCAAATTTGTTCCTAGTTTGTTGGTTTCATTTGCTCGTATCTGACTGAAATGGCCTATTTAATCATCATTGATTTATTCTCACCGCGCATGCTTAACATTTTCATTTCTACACCCGGATTGATTCGAGTTGGAGGCCCTTCTTGCCTCGGAAACAACTTTGTCAGACTCTTCGTATCTGTCTGTATGAGTAAAATTGAAGATAGAGCATGGAAACCGACACCTCCCCAAGGACAATGATATGCTAGGCTCATGATGATTTGTTGATTAATCATTTGATCCCTACTCAAGGCGACTAGTGTTCTGTCTTCTATGTCCTTTACCAATACTACTCTTTCCTCCGTTTTCATCGCCCCATTGGGCCATTGTACAGGAACATGTTCTCTCTTAATAATTACACAAACGAAGAATGAGAGCAAAGAACAAGGAGTCAATATGAAAATGGGACAAACAAAGGGGTCAAACGACATGATTGCTTACCATCATGATTCTGCTTAATTTGTGGTTACATTTCAAACGAACTCGGAATATGTTCATGAGTCCAACGGTTTCATATTCCCGACATTATTCAGAACATGGGAGCGGGATTAATCGGAGTTGTAATTGTACTACTTTTGATTTAATTTCCCTCGTTCAGCATGTTACCTGCCTTTGCCGGTGGAGTATGTGCATGAGTCAACCAAAGGTTAGTTATTAAGTCAAGATACATAGTAGTACTACTTAACAAAGTGAAGAAAGTCAGATAGGTTTCTGTATCAATTATTGGTCCTCATTAATTACTAAAGACCTCAAATTCAAACTTCAAACGGCGATCTTAATACCTAACTAGTAGTACTATTAGTGTCAGGGAGTACTGGATGCGTGACTTCTTGATTCTGCCCGGAAAAATCTAAAAGTACATTCATTTTACATCGAATTTCTGTGTCTTTTGAATCCTTGATTGGCTGCCCCTTGAACTAGTGCAAGAGTGGAAAGCAGCATCACAAAAAGTCCGAGCAGTGGATTCCTACCATTCTCATATATATTATGCAACTGCGTGCTTTTTCTACGAAAAGGGTTTTTTTTTTTGGCCACAACTTCATTGTGATTATTTGCGTACTTTAGGGTGAGATATTTTTGCCTTGCTGCTAGGGGTACTAACTAAACCACTAAACTCTTCCGAATCCAGATGGAAAAGCAAAATCAGGATCACAAAAACTGGCAGCTCAGACTCGGTGCTAGCTTAGCTTATGATGCATAAACATGTACTAAAAATTAAATGATCAACTGCAGCTATTAATTTGGTAATGCCATTCCTGTTTACAGGCATCAAAGCGTATAAGATCTACCTGCAGAAGCTCCAACATATTTGATCATAGCCACAAATCACAACCACTGCTCCGTGGTCCTAGTATTTACGTAATCGAGGTAGGTCCCTTGACCGGCCCTCTAGCGTCCCAGGTTGAATTCTCGAATCATGAGTGGCCCTCCGATTTCGTTGCAGCCATGATAAGAACAAATCATCAATATCATACATGCATGTAGGTGATGTGATGTCCAATCCTGCCAGCCAGCCAAAGGAACATTTTGTTTGTGAACAGTGAACATGGATCTTCAATTTTCATTTTACACTCTGTTATTTTAGGCCGATTTGGCTGCAGCAGTAAATTAATTCATTTCCTGGGCTTCCAAAGCTGAAGTCGAGTTTGAAAGTTACAGTTGACTGCCAAGACCAACTTAAAGAGAGAACCTCTCACAAAAAACACTTGGGTGAAAAACGTATAGACTACCTATTTCTCAAGCTGCGCCCCGTGCCAGTTAAGTATATTTGGCAGCACTGTTTTTTTTTTTTTTTGGTGAATGCCTCATCCATCAAACTGTGTTCATTAGTATTAAATCAAAGGAGCAAAAGGTTGGTGTCCGTACGATGTAACAGATGATGAACTCTTTGCTTCTCCTTTGTTTTCTTCTGGGTATAAATTCTGAGCGCCTCAGATGAATTGTGAATGATTGATCTCAACAACTGCCCTCGCCCGAGGCCGAGGCTAACAACAACGTTTGGAGGAGGCTTGGAGAGACACAGGTTTAAATTCGTGGGGTCTGTTAGTGTTACGTTGGCATTGATTGAGTGGGCGTCTTCCTGAGGAACTGGAACAGGAGCTGGAGGCGGCCACTAGGCAATAATGCGGGGATTCAGCAAATGCATGTGAATTGTGATCCACAAAAGCTGGTTGCATGCACCTTCTTCCCATGAAGTCCACCTCAATAATCAACAAAGCTGCCTCTTTGGCTAACTTTATGGACGGTAAACAATGAATTGATGGGGTCGGTAAGTCATGCTCATGAGTGGAAAAATGAAAAAAAAAAGAAGTAAAAACTCGATATTACCCTCACCAATTTGCCCCGCAACAAATGGTTAAAATTTTCAAGAATTAGGAAAGTAGTGATTTGTCCCACAATAATTTGTTTCTTAACAATTTAAGCACACTTCATCTTTTATCTTTTTTTTTTTTTTTGAGCAAATCATATCTTTTTATTGGTAGGAACAAAGAACTTGTACAAGAAATAAATACAGTAGTGTTTCCCACTACATCAATATCTTCCTGATTTATCCAAAGACGAAAATCAATGAAATAAGTCCCAACTCTATGGCTGTCCCCCTCAATTTGCTTTGTTTATCGGATATTTCCCCCAACCAGTAAATGTGTTTCGTATCCCAATCAGAGCATCTTCAATAATCTGCACTTCTACGACAGGCTTGAGTTCATTCTAGTACGTACCAACCTTTTTTTTTCCCCCTCCCTTGAGCAAAAGTCGTGCGCGGCCACCGGCCTCTGATAGTAAGAATTAATTATGATTACTGGCCTCCATTTTGCAAGATGAACGCCGTATTGGATGGGCAGTTAGTAGTGGTATGCCGAATGAACAGTAGTTGTTGTTGGGTCTGAGATTTTTTCCTGTCAGGAAGAAATGTAGTGTCGTCTTAACATGCAAGGCTGGTTTGCCCGAGAGGTTAAGGGGGAAGACTTAAGATCTTCTGCACATAAGTGCGCATGGGTTCGAACCCCATAGCCAGCAGCAATGCTCTTCAACATCACTTTTGACTTATCTCTCAGCCCTCAATTTCCAAAAATGGAATCTCATTCTCGTAAAGGCCAAAATTCTCCAGAATCATTTTTGACGTATCCCTCAGCCTTCAATTTTCAAGATGGGAATTCTCGTTCTCTTAAGAACTCAAATAGGAAACTCAAACCTTGAACCCTCTCACAAGGCGATAATTGTACTCCCTTTTGGGCACCTATTAGAGAAATTATATAATAATTATTCCATCAATCATTATTGAATAAGATTATTCAATCAACCATTATTGAATAATGCAAGAAACTAAAGCAAATAGGATTTACTGGCAAACTCCCCAGACCAAAAAAAAAGAAAAAAAAAAAGAGGATAGTAAGGCCAACTTTTCTTATGCTGTTTACTAAACCAATTATAGCAATTGGGAAGGTAATTTACCTTGAGTTGAAAGAAACCAATTGTCACCCAAAATTTCCCTAGAAAAGCCTGCCCGTGTTAGCAATTGCCATTCAAAGAAGCGCAGCCCGTCTCTCTTCTGGGTGGGCCTAACAGACGGTGTGCATAGGTTGAGCCCAACTCCGTCGCCAGATCCAATCCTCTTCAAGCCCGCTTTCTTTGAAAACCGAGTCCGCTTCTATGTAAGAATCCGGGTCCCCTTTCCAGCTCTATTCTTTAAGCATTAACTTGACGCTGGAGTTTTGAGCAAGAAAACTTGAATATATTCGCAGTTCGGCAGAGAATTGCCAATTTTTATCTCGTAATTATCTGCTTTCTGCAAGAACAAGGTAAGAAAACGTAAATCTTGCTCTCCGTCTACAGTCATTGATCGCAATTAACTTTACGACTGGGCTGATTTCTTTATCAAATTCGCGAGAAAATTTTAGTTAAGGAAATTTCAATAGTTTTAGCCGAATAAAGATGGAAAAAGAGGAAACAAAAGTTTTGTTTATCTTTGATTTCTGTTTGATTGCTCGATATATTTTGTTTGTTGAAGGTGACAATGATGAAGATTGAATTTAGTGGACTTGAGCCGAATACTTTGTTGAGGGGAAACCCTAATGAACTGCTGAGCGGGCTTTCGACTGCCCCAGAATTTCAGATTCCTAATACCAATGATGTAAGCCTTTTTTTTTTTAATAAGTTTTTTTTGCTCTTTTGTTGTTGGTTTTTCCTTGTCTTTAATTTAAAAAAATTTGGTTGGATGCTCTGTCTAGTTTGATGGATTTCAGAAAGAATCGGTTCAAATGGTTAAGCCAGCAAAGGGAACGACAACTTTGGCTTTCATTTTCAAAGAAGGTGTTATAGTAGCCGCTGACTCGCGTGCTAGCATGGGCGGTTATATATGTAAGTATCTGGATGTTTTGATTGAGCTGATGTTCTTGTTTTAAGTGAGGTTGTAAGGTATCATTTGTGGTTGAATTCTATTATCCTTAAAGGGTGATTTTGAAAATTTACTGATACTGGTTGGTGCTGATTGCTATATTGTCATTCGTGATTTTATGCAAAAATATTGGTTGTTTAATAGTTCGACATGTTCCTTTTAGAGTTCTGTTAATAAAATACGTTAGGACGTTTTATTGTTTGCTGTTGAATAGTTTTGAGGTTGAGGCATTTTTTTTTGCTTCATCATGGCTTTATCTAGGCTGTACTAAAGCATGGGAAATGTTTGAGTTTGAAATCTGTAATTTTCCTTGGATATATGACTCCCCAGAATTATGTCATTAGCAATCTGAATGCCTTAAAAAGCAATTTTCTGTTGTAACAGTACCGTTTTATGATATTGGCTTTTAGGGCAAATGAAATTTGACCATCCTAAAACTTTGTTTGGTTGCAAGGCTTCTTACATTTCTGAGTTCTGCTAATCATCCATCAGCATTTACCAAGTTGCATTTGAAAGGAGTGATTTTGCTGATGCAGTTTTCTGCTAAGGTCCTTAGAAAGATATAGCTTGTAATTTGAGTGTAGTAACCTGGTAGAGTAAATGGCCTGCAGATTGAAACTGTCTTGGAAGCATTCTTATGGTTATTTGTAAAGCTCCTCTAGCATCGTCTCATGTTGTGGATAAAAATATATGAGAAGTGTAACTCGAATGAGGTATATCTAGTTGTATAAATCAAGGTGATCCGACAAAGTAATTATAGTTCATTTTATGCTCTCTTTTTCTTTCCTATGCATTGGTACTTAGTTGAGCGTGTGCCTTCCTTTTGAAACTTAGCACTATAACAAGGCTTTGCTCTCAAGAACTAGCTCATAGAGATCAGAATTCTTAGAGAGTGTGTGATTTCATCGTCCTAGCTAGTCCATAACTGTGGGCATATCAAGCAACATGCCCCTGTGAAATAATCAACAGAGTTGCAGATAGTGCATATCCTTGGGTTGGTCACTGTTTGTCATACATTGGGCTAGTCTAGTTCTGGATGTATGCTTTTGCTACCTTTAGCTAGGGTGAATGCATGGAATGTCGGATGTACTCTTTTGTTGCTTGTATGTTGCTGTTGTGATCTTCTGCATTAGGGGCCCATATTGGAGAAGCCCAAGTGTAATTGCCCTTGTAGTAGCCTGCTTGCCCTGGTTAGCACAGTTCAGTACCCCTTTGAATGGCTGATATGTTTCATATTACGATGTGACTTTTAGTCAGATTCTTATATCTTGTGATGGGCCTATGTACCTAATCATTTCTTAGTTAATATGCCATGTGTCTAGCTTGCATTATACTTTTACTCCATGCTAGGAGCTTTTAGCTGTCTTAAGAAGTGAGGGATTTGGCTGAACCATATGCTTTTGAAACGTAAACATAGCTTTTTACTGAAGCAATTTCTGATGTTGTATAGTTTTGACGGATCAAAATTTTGTCCTAACTAAACTCGGTCCACTGCATTCTTAAAATCTGCAACTGTTGTATTAAGATTGGAGAAGCTTAGCAAGAGAAGATGTTGCTTGTCATTAAGCTTAGTTTTTGTCATGCTTCTATTGAGCTCTTCAATTTGCTTATCATGCAAAATGAGAAATATACCATGAAAACTAAGCCACAGTGTTGATCCTGCAGCTTAATGTCCTTTGGTGGTTCTAAAGAATAAAATTTCTATTAGCCATTAACCCTGTTTTAACTTACAGCATCACAATCTGTCAAGAAAATCATTGAAATCAATCCCTACATGCTGGGCACAATGGCTGGAGGTGCGGCTGACTGCCAGTTTTGGCACAGAAATTTGGGAATTAAGGTGCATTTACTGTGTTATCTTGTCTTCTGATTTGCATCACATTTTAATACTGTTTTTTACAAATAGAGCAGGTACTATGCAGGCACCCTTTCTTAGTGATATTATCATGTCTAGAGAGCAAGCACCATGTTGTGTCCTCCTTTTTCTTTTGGATCCATCCTGCACAATGATGTTAAACTATATGGATAGTGGTTATTCTTTTTTTAGTAGCATTTCAAGCGAAATTTGTAATCAAGTTCTGGGTTAATATAGCTATCTAGAAAGATTGAGCATTCCCCCAATCTGTTTGCTTGATTTAATATTCAGCTAGCATGAGGTGATTAGGGACTCAGAGCTGTCAATTGCTGTCAAACTCTTCTTTTCTTTACTCTGGGGGGTTTGGGATTTTTTTTTTTTTTTGGTGGGGAGGGGGGACACTTAAAAGTTGGGATGAGGTTGGTCATCGTGCTTTTCAACTGCCTCTCAATTTTACATGTTTCATGCATTAGATTATGTATAAATGACCACATCAAAATTTAGGAGTTGGGGAAACAATAAATGAATGGAATCATGTTTACAGGGACAGAATAAATCATGAAAAATTTCTTCTAGATTTTAAATTTTCTGCAAGATGGGTGCTAAATATGGAAAAATTGGGCGATTAGTAGGTGAAGATCTTATCTTGTTCCAGAACTAGTCAAGTAATGGTTCCTTTCTGTTAACTTTGCAACATTTCATCAATGTAATGTTTTGGGTCTGTCATTACACATATTTTGTTTTTTGGAAGTTGGTTTGCATGTGCCTATTAAGCACATCTGGCAAAGCAGAAAGCCTAGTAATAAAGTAAGTGATTTGGACATAATGCAATATCTGGCTATGGGAAGAAAATTGATTGGTAGTCTTGCATATTTCAGTGCCGCCTTCATGAACTCGCAAACAAGAGAAGAATTTCTGTTACGGGGGCATCAAAGTTGCTGGCCAACATACTGTACTCTTATCGTGGAATGGGTTTATCTGTCGGAACAATGATTGCTGGGTGGGATGAAAAGGTACTGCAGGTTTTCTGCAGTATTTATCATGCATTTCGTATGCAGATATAGTATCAACTCTGTGTTCTGACTGAGCATTCTTTATGTTTTTCTTTAGGGTCCTGGACTATACTACGTGGACAGTGAAGGGGGACGGCTCAAGGGAAACAGATTCTCTGTTGGATCTGGTTCACCATATGCTTATGGTGTTCTTGATAGTGGGTATGTTCTTTATATATTTTTCTGTTCCATTCACTCTTAGCAATTCTTTGTTGGTTCACTGGGTCTGAAGTGAAGACTGGGGTCTGCCTGCGTCATTCTTTAAAAAAATGCTGGCCCTTTTCTGGAGTTCTGTAATTAAATAAAGCACGTGTTGTTGCTGATTTTCATGAAACTTCCTTCTTCTTGGTCACTTGTCTAGCTACCGCTTTGACATGTCCGTAGAAGAGGCTGGAGAGTTGGCCAGGCGTGCAATTTACCATGCTACGTTCCGGGATGGCGCCAGTGGTGGTGTTGTCAGTGGTATGCTTCCTCTCTCCTTTGCTTGTAATCCGATTCTGTACCTGAAAATTTGTCGATGTGTTC
Source organism: Gardenia jasminoides (assembly GCA_013103745.1). Taxonomy (NCBI): domain Eukaryota; kingdom Viridiplantae; phylum Streptophyta; class Magnoliopsida; order Gentianales; family Rubiaceae; genus Gardenia; species Gardenia jasminoides. The sequence goes on from CM023105.1 coordinate 43,630,849, forward strand.
TGGTCTTGAGAATGCTTTCTCTGTTGCTTTGTCTTTGTGGTTTTTCAGTTTATCATGTGGGACCTAATGGGTGGAAGAAGCTCTCTGGTGACGACGTTGGGGAACTTCATTATACCTATTATCCGGTGGAGCCAACAGTTGAACATGAAATGGCTGAGGCGTCCACTTCTTGAGATAGTACGATATGCAGAGGATTTTTCCTTCGTGTGTTTACAATTTGTACTTGATATTAATCTTCCGAACAGTTCCTAGGAGACCGCCTGTATGTTTTTGCTAGTTTTTTTGGAATGTAGGATTCAAGAATGCTACATTTATTTTTCCAGATTCTGCTTCTTGCTTTGTTCTGCTTTTTGGTCAACGTAGGTTATTCAACAATCATCATTAACAGTTTGTTTGGTATTTCGATTAATAACTCAATCATCATCAGTACTTTATGATTTCGGGCTGCTAGATGTCGGATATGGTTTGCTTTAGTAGTTGTACTTATTGACAGATCTAAGAAGGTAGGCGGGAAATTAAGTCCTGTGTGTCAGTTTGTGAATCTGCAGTGTCCTGGAAAGTAAATGTGCTGGAGTGTTTTCTCAGAGTTGTGGGATCTTGAATTTTACACCATTCTCAGCTATGGAGTGGGGAAAGTGAAGAGAGGTGGTGGAGCAGGCTGAAAGGTGCAAGCCGGCGGCAGAGTCTAGTAAATTAGGAGATCGGAGGCTGTCATTTGAACGGACAGAACCCAATAGGTGAACTTGTCCATACCCGTTGGGGGCTTAGATATTTTGCATGTCTATAGGAAAGAAAAAGAAAGAGATTGGAGGCCTTACGTTTATTTTTTGGGGGGGGGGGGGGGTGTCAAGGGGCTGTTAAAGCATTCAACGAGGAAGTTTTGTTAAGCGGTAAACTCTTTTACCGGGGCAGGCTCTCTAACTCTCTGTCGCTTGGTAGCCCCGTAACCCGTGCTCGATCAGGGAGACTTGGAATGCTGTTTAGTAGTTACATGTCTTTTGCTTAAAGCACCAGTCCCGTCCGAAAATCTTCCTCGTTTTCTTCAGACTAAGACCGACCTCAGAAAAAAGAATACGAGGAAGGATGCGGGGCTGTGTCTTCATGATACGCCACAGAGCTTGCTGTCGGATGATCATACGCATCCTGAAAAAGTTGTAGTATTTATATATAGGAGTAGGACTAGTTGTAGTAGTAGTCCAGTTAGCTTTGCTTCCTGGACAATTTAATGCAGTGTTTGACTAAATAAAATTGGGTAATGTGTGAGGGGTGGGGCCTCGTGAGACTGCTGAACAAATTCGAAGCAAGCAGAGTAGATGATTCGTAGTTGGGAGTGGGTTTAGATTTCCCTTCACTACAAAGCATCTTTAAGTGTTTTATTTTTATTATTATCTTTTTTTGTTTTTCACAAAGCATCTTAAGTTGGCGCTTCCTTCCATCCTTTTATTATTATTGTCTCCCAAAAGTATGTCTGTGATTTGCAGCTCAGCAAGGCTGTGGCAGTCGCCATACTCGGTCTCGCTTAAAAATCAAAGGGCCCTGAAAAAGCACGCAGGCTAGTAGGCTCTACTTCCCACCAATTCCTGCTATAAATTATCATCAATCTGTGAAGTTGGTATGATAAATTAAAAGATAATCCACTTCCCTGTTATATTAAACGTAACTTTCTCAGACGGGGAAAAACAACTGAGTTTAGAACTTAGAAGCCAGTTAGGAGGCTTCCTGTCCGAATGGAACATTTGATCCTTTTTTTTTTTTTGAAGATTTACAACTCCACTACAGGAGATACAAAATCTGATATAATATAATGGATATGCTTTCCGCCAAAAAAAAAAAAAAAAAGATAATATAGGAATCTGTTTTTTCCGCTTATCTATGGAAAGAAAATCCAATTAGCTCTCCAAATGCCCACCCACAACCGCAAATGTGGAGTTGTTGGCGTCAGTCAGCACAATGGACGAACTTCATGAAACCAAACCCGGTGCATAACGTCTAGGGTGACTCACGGCTCAATCATTAATCAACCGATTCTCTTCTTTATTTTATTTTCTCCAAATTTATTTCTCCAACAAATGTGGGTCCGATAGTTTCACAGCTCACTTTTTCTATTTTTAATGTTATCAATCCGTGCCTGAACTTAATTGTCTGATTTGAGACGCAGCATTTGCATCACGTGCAGATGGGAGGGTACTGCTTCAGTAATGGGCTGCTCTCTTAGATTCCCAATAATCGACTGCTCTCTTAGATTCCCTCAAACTGATTTTTGTATAATAAAAAAAAGGGAAAAAATATATATACTCTGTCTTATACATTTCTTTGGGAAGTGTACATAGCAAAGCTGGGATTTTTTATTTGCTTTGCCGTGTGTCTGTTTGTGTTTGTTAGCTTCTAAGCATGTTTTCATGATTGAGAGGGAGATGTATAATAGATAATCATGAATATCTCCACCAAAAAACCATTTGTATCCGTAATAATAGTGGTGCATTTGTATTCTTTATGGAGAATCAAGTGTTTTCCTTGATTCATTATGACTTATTGCTACTAGATAAAGCTCATTACACAAGAGCAAAGAATTGCAAAATAAGCAATTAAGCACTACGGTTGTTTAGCCACCATATAACACAGAACCATCCTCTGTTCTTGCTCCGTTTCTATTTTTCCATAACATAACAGAGGAAAATGCCAACAATGCTACTATGTGGCTTTACTTCCTATCCTATCATTACCCAAAAAACCCCAAAAAAAAAAAAAACAAATAATACCTAATAGTTATTATACTAATAAACATGGAAGTGGGAATAGGACGACCTGTTTCTTGACGCAATGGTGCAGAATCTGCAAAACGTACAAATAATTGTGGTTGTCTGCCCCAGTGAATAGTGTGATTATTCCATCGTTGTTTGTGTTCTTTGGAACCAACTCACCATCGTACGTCGAGCAGCAGGAGGTTGGACAATGGACTGGAATCTTGCACACCTCCAAAGTCCAAACAGTTGGGTTGGGTAAACGACAGTTCTACTCTAAAATGGAAAGTGGAGGAATTGCATTCTACTCTAGAAAGGAAAGTGAAGGAATTGCAAACCTCAATTTTATTTTATTTTTAAAAAAATTAATGATATTGTACTATTAAATAATAGGAGTGCATCAATGACGACCCATAAGGCCATAGCCCTCTCCAGTGCCGTTGTGGGTCAATTTGATAGCAGTAAGTGATAAACCATGCCTTTTGGGTTTTGGGTTTGGAATTTCTTAGGTTCTACATTTACTACCTTTGAAAAAAAAACAAAGTCTCTTTGTTCTTGGGTTAGTGAAAAAATTTAGTGGTGATCTCCCTTCCCATGTTCCCTATCCCACATCGGTTAAGTGTGTGTGTGAATTGTAGTTCTTAAATCCCCTCTCCCTTCCCAAATGTAAGCTAGCCTTTTGGGTTTTGGATTTGGAATTTCTTAGGTTCTACATTTACTACCTTTGACAGAAAAAATGATAAACCATGCATTAAAGATCAAGTGGATATTCATACATTATTGATTTTGGAAATAGAATGGAGTTGCGAGGGAGACGAGGCAGATTCGAGCACAAACGAGCCATCTCTAACTTAACTATTAATACCTAATAGCTACTTGTATCTGATAAACTCCATTAAACGTTGAAAATCAACAAATTAATCATTTCCTTTTATCAAGATTGTTACCATAGAATTCCTTTTACTACTTCTTCATTTTTTCTTTTTTTTTTTTTTGTGGATGAAAATGTCACTTGTAGAATTTATTTTTTTTAACTTCTAGATCCACAAAATTTTAAGTGAAAATTTCACAATTAATTTGTTTAATTATTATGTTATCACAATACTCTTCCGATTCTCCATTATTTCTGCAACTAGGACAATATTCTATACTTTACCTGATGGTCAGCTCAACTAAGAGGAGTTGATTAACACATTTGACATAGTTATACAAGTGCACACTCTTTCAAACAAATACTACTATCTCTCCCTCTCTCATACATACATGGACATATCTCTCTCTTTTCTTTTTTTTCTTTTTTTTAATCGCACTTGCAACATAATCTACCACTTTCTCACTCTTGGACACAAACTCGCTCAAACACATATTTTTCTTCCTTCAAATACACAATCTATGCATTTTATATGTGTATGAACATAAACATACGCAAGCTACTCCTCTTAAAATATATGATCATATATTGGCACATTGTAACTCATAATTGTTCCTATTACATGTACAGACTTTCTATATTAGTTTGCAATTTATTAGCACTTTATATATACACACACACACACACATATGGTCTGAAAAGCTAATTTAACAAGAAATATAGCATAATATTGTTATTAAATTATATGATACATCTAATAAGATATTTCAACTCAATAACCAATTTCAGGCTGCTCAGGCGATTTACATCACCTCATAAATCAACCAAGTACTACTCTAATATTTAAATTTTTTTAGTTTTCAAATTTCAGTTTCATTCAAAACATGACTTGAAGCTAAGGTGGAAGCCTTAAGCCATTTAATGATAGCTCCTTGTTTCCTTGAATGCCATTGAATAGCATTTAAGAGCAGAAATTCCAACTTTTCCCCATTATTGTTGCTTTTTGCAAGTTTTGATTGATTTGTCAAGCTATTACCTTCAAGCAAAATTTTGTATACGTATATCTACACCTAATAGCATAAAAAAAGATTGTTATATTATTAAGCTTAATTATGTGATAGAGTAGTGTTCACACATGACTGTTAATTTTAAAATTTACACACACACACAGATATATATATATATATATATGTGTGTGTGTGTGTGTATGTGTACATGTTTATACACCAGTCAGTGCATATAAAATTTACTGATATTATTACTGATATAGTAAAAATATCTCCCTAAGATTAAATTTGACCGAATTATATAAACTGAAACACGGGGAGAATCTACCAAGTAAATTTCAAATCAAATCAAACTGGACGCAGTTAAAAATGAACAAAAGGCTACTTAAGTGGGATTAATGGCGGATATATTGCACACACTAAGTAGAAGTAGCCAGTAGGGGTTCTTTTGCGGGTAAAAGTCAATATCCCAATCCCAGCGAAGACGCCCACATGACATGAGTAGACTACATCACCATCATTATTCGTTCCTTTATTTTACTACTCCCCACCAACAGTATACCCACCCTTCACTTTTCCCATCCTTGATCAAGGAAAGAAATGCCGTCTTGCTTTCCTTCTACTACTCCCTCCATCTCTTCTTGGCGGGAGCTGGGCCCACCAATCAAAACCCCACTTCTCCCCCCCGCCCCTCCACTCTCTCACTCTCTCTCCCTCTCATAAATACCTCAACTGATTTTCCCACCCTCCCACCACCACCTCCACTTCCCACCCCTCTACCACCGCCCCCACCCCCCCCCCCCGCCCCCACGGCCCACCTACTCCTCCTCCCTCCCTCCCTCCGTGTACTACTAAAACACTCCCAATCCCAAGGTAGAAAAGAGTTAAACGACAAGGAGGAAAAAGGAAGCAGCAGCACTTCACTCGAACTTTTAAATTGCAGTTGTACGACTCCTACCATGTTTTGGTGGTCTGACAGCTAAAAAAAAGTTAAAACATAAGTACTATCTAGCTAGAAAACGCAACAGAGAAGATTTTACAATGCCGGCTTTGAGAATTTTATTAATTGTGATTTCTGTTGTATTCCACGTTGCCTTACAAATAAAGCGCGGGAATTCTCTAACCGCCGATGGGCTCTCCCTCCTGTCCCTCAAGTCTGCCGTCGATGGCGGCGATTCCGCATTTGCTGACTGGAATGAGGACGATGCCACGCCATGTCACTGGACCGGAATTTCGTGCATGAACATCTCCGGCTCCGATGACCCTCGTGTCGTCGGAATCACCGTCTCCGGGAAGAATCTCCGGGGCTACATTCCCTCCGAGCTCGGCATGCTTATTTATCTCCGTCGACTTAATCTCCACGGCAACAACTTCTACGGTTCTATCCCCGATCAGCTCTTCAACGCCTCCTCGCTCCACAGCATGTTTCTTTACGGTAACAATCTCTCCGGACCGCTGCCCCCCTCGATTTGCAATCTCCCTCGTCTTCAAAACCTTGATCTTTCCAACAATTCTCTCTCGGAAGCCCTCCCGAAGGAGCTCCGGAGCTGCAGGCAGCTGCAGCGATTGATTCTAGCCAGAAACAAGTTCTCCGGCCAGATTCCGGCGGGGATCTTCCCGGAGCTCGCTAACTTAGAGCAGCTTGATCTCTCATCCAATTCATTTACCGGCCCGATCCCGGAAGACATCGGGGAATTGAAATCGTTAACTGGGACCTTGAACCTTTCCTTTAATCAGTTTACCGGGGACATTCCCAAGTCTTTAGGTGATTTACCGCTCACGGTTAGTTTTGATCTGAGGAATAATAATTTAAGTGGTGAAATTCCCCAAACGGGGTCGTTTGCTAATCAGGGTCCGACCGCATTTCTTAATAATCCAATGTTATGTGGATTTCCTCTGCAAAAAACATGTAGGAATAGTTCAAATAATCCTCCGGGGGTCCAGCCGTCTTCACGGTATAATGAGGGGGTGGACTCGCGCAAAGGGCTAAAACCCGGGTTGATCATACTGATCGCAGTGGCCGATGCTGTAGGAGTGGCATTCGTGGGACTGGTGATCGTGTATTTGTATTGGAGGAGGAAAGACTCCGGTGGTTGTAGCTGCACCGGGAAGGTGAAGTTTGGTGGGAATGAGAAGAGGAAGTTGTGTTTCCTCCCTTGTGTAGGTGCATTTCCGAGTAATGACTCAGAAGTTCAGTCGGAGAAGGGGATTGATGGCGGTGGAAGTGGTGTTAATGGAAGTGAGGGGGATCTTGTTGCTATTGATAAGGGCTTTAATTTTGAGCTTGATGAGCTATTGAGGGCGTCGGCCTACGTGTTGGGAAAGAGTGGGCTCGGGATAGTGTACAAGGTTGTGCTGGGGAGTGGGGTGCCTGTGGCAGTGAGGAGGCTGGGTGAGGGTGGTGAACAGAGGTATAAGGAGTTTGTGGCGGAGATTCAGGCTATTGGAAGGGTGAAGCATCCGAACATCGTCAGATTGAGAGCTTATTACTGGGCTCCTGATGAGAAGCTTCTTATCAGTGACTTCATTTCAAATGGCAACTTGGCTTCTGCTCTTCATGGTATGCTCTTCAACTCTTCTCAACTTGTTCTGTTTCATTTGACTGCTTTTCGTTGGTTGGATAGGTTTTTCATTTTCACGTGTTTTGCTTTATTTAAAGGCAACTTTAGGGAATTGAATCTGGAAAATAAAAGATACGTTTCATAAATGATTCTAATTCGAAATCAGGGAACAAGAATGCTGTAGTTGCTAAAATTTTTGTCGAGGTTCTCTTCAGATCTCGAGACCGGAGCAGGGAATATTGATTTAAATGCGTACAAATTACTTTGGAGTGTCAGATTAGGTCGCCGTGTTAGAGTCCTTGCAATATTTCTATAAATAAAAAAAAAAGAATTGATTACTATACTGATTCTATGTGATTCTGGGCATGTCCCTCTGAAGAAACTCTTGGTATTGGTCTCGTACTAGAAAACTGATCCGTCGGAGAATTGGCCTTCTTTCCTGTTAGATCTTGGAGGATTCATTTGTCTTGCATTGGCAGCACTGTAGTTGCAATAAAAATATCTTGTAATGGTGAACCTAATAGTTGAAAACTAGGTGGTGCTACCAAACACTTTTAATGACCAGAACCATTGGCCAAGCAGTGCATCTTGGACGATGGAATCCAGTGCAGTTTTAGCAAATTATCATCGCAAACTTTGTATTGATTTCATTAATCTACGGAATTTTGGTGTTTTAAAGTGACATTCTAGTTTAAAGTTTATTAATGCATAGTTGGCAATTCCTATTTAATATTCTGGATCTTCAATTCTTCTGAAGTTGTCACCTTCTCTTTCCTTTGCTTCCTCACTTTTGCCTATGGTGCAGTAAGAGATGAATCTGATAACATAATTTGGGTCAAGATCTAGTATTAACATCTATATGTCATATCATATTAGTTAAGTTGGTTGATTATTTGACTGAAGATAGATGCATGATATAGATGACCAACCATCAATGCAGGGAGAACAGGTCAGGCATCATCTAGCTTATCATGGGGAACCAGGCTTAAAATTGCTAAAGGAACAGCGAGGGGCTTAGCATATCTTCACGAATGTAGCCCCAGAAAATTTGTCCATGGAGACATAAAACCCTCTAATATCCTCCTTGACAATGATTTTCAAGCTCACATTTCTGATTTCGGCCTGAACCGCCTGATCAATATCACAGGCAACAATCCTTCATCCTCTGGTGGGTTTATAGGTGGGGCTCTTCCATATTTAAAATCAGCTCAACCCGAGCGACCCAACAATTATCAATCACCAGAAGCTCGGATCCCTGGCAACCGACCTACCCAAAAGTGGGATGTCTACTCATTTGGAGTTGTCTTGCTCGAGTTGCTGACAGGGAAGTCTCCAGAGCTCTCATCTCCTACAACATCCACTTCCACAGAGATCCCAGACCTAGTAAGGTGGGTGAGGAAGGGATTTGAAGAGGAAAACCCTCTATCAGACATGGTTGACCCAATGTTGCTTAAAGAAGTGCATGCAAAGAAGGAAGTACTTGCAGCGTTTCATGTAGCGCTTGCATGCACGGAGGCAGACCCCGAGGTTCGACCAAGGATGAAGACTATTTTGGAGAATCTTGAGAAGATTGGAACATAGGAGTGCAATTTTCAGTAGACGTAATTGATGAGGGAATTCTTCAATTCCAGATATTTTAAAATGGCCAAATGCACCAGCATCTTTCATCTAGGCAAATTTTGTACGTTTTCCATTAAGCATTCGTAGTCTATAGCTATTTACATTCCGGGAAATTCTCGTCATTTACGTTTCTCACAAAAAGGGTACATAAATTCCTTCTTGTTTCAATATTTTTCTCTTTTGTGCTGTGTAGTTACAGTTTCGTTTGTTATTTTAGTAATACATCCAGTAATCAGAAAGTTAGCGTGGCTAAATTTGTTATTCATGTTCGGTTCCTTTTTCTTAATTAGTGGGCTCCTGTAATAAAGGATATGAATATCCATATCCTTGTCTCCCTCGCCATCATTCGCCATCATTCGTCGTCATCATCATCATCATCATTTTGGTCTGTAATTCTCTTTTTATCCACTACTGACTGTTCCAGTCTGTGCCAGCGAATGACCTTAACCTCATCCTACATTCAATGCCAAAATGTGGTAGTTGGGGGGAATTAATTATGGATAAGATCTGGTAATTGAGTATCGTGGTTATCAGTTTACAGAAGGAAAACACGTAGTAGTACTTGCAAACAAAGCATGTACTCAGAAATTGAGAGTTGATACGTACAATCTCAACTCCTAGTATTATTCATAATCAACTCATACTGTGCACAGCTACCATGGTCATGTCAAAGTAGGCTTCGAGGAAGTGCAAGGCTTAGGTAGCTTTCAAAGTATTTGCAATGTCAATTACAAATCGGAACTTGACATCACCCTTGACTAGACGCTCCATGGCAGTGTTCACATAGTCCATTGGCACAACCTCAACATCTGCGGTTATCTTGTTATTTGCAGCAAAATCAATCATCTCCTGCGTCTCCTTGATGCCACCAATACCACTCCCTCCCACCGCCTTCCTTCCTGAAAGCAACGGAAAGACTGGAAGTTCAAGCGGCTTGTTGGGGAGACCAAGCAGGACAAGAACACCGTGAGACTTCAATAAACCAATCAATGGTCCAAGATCATGAACTGCTGAAATTGTGTCAATGATCCCATCCATTGTCTCCATACCTGCCTGCATCTGGTCTCTGTCATGGCTAATCAGAAAGGCATCTGCATGGAGACGTCCAATGGCATCATTCTTCTTGCTAGGACTCGTACTGATCACAGTTACTTTAGCACCAAATGCCTTGGCAAACTTCACGGCCACATGGCCTAGCCCGCCTAGACCTACCACGCCAATGTGCATCCCTGGACCGTCTAGCCCAAAATATCTCAGGGCACTATAGGTTGTGATCCCGGAACACAGGAGAGGTGCTCCAGAATCCAGAGGCAAACTTTCAGGCCAACGAATCACAAAGTTCTCATCAGCAACCATGATATTGGAGTAACCTCCATATGTTGGAGTTCCATCGTAGTATGTTGAATTGTAAGTGAGAATCATTTTAGGACAATAGTTTTCAAGGTCGCTGGCACAATTGTCGCAAGAATGACATGAACCAACCATGCATCCAACACCAACTTTATCTCCAACTTTGAATTTCTTCACTTGACTACCTACTTCTGTGACTACTCCCACGATTTCGTGCCCTGGGACCATTGGATAGCTGGACATGCCCCACTCGTTCTTGAGGCTGTGGAGATCACTGTGGCAAATTCCACAGTATAGCACCTTGAATGTAACATCTTTTTCACCTGTGGCTCTCCTGGAGAACATGAACGGAGAGAGCAAGCCAGAGTCATCCCTGGCTGCCCAGCCAATGGCCTTCACCGGGTGTTCAGTTTTTGCGGCAAGCTCTCTAGAATTGTCGGAAGGACTCTCCCTGAAGCCAAGGCTTCTCATGACTCTTCTCCAAATGCACTTCAGGATATTGATCAAACGTCCAATGAAATCCATTGCCGTCTGCCACTGCACAGCCAGTCGATATAATGCATGAGATGATGTGATCGGAAAGTGCTAGCTCATGGAAAATCACGTACAATTTGGAAACATTGAAACGCATGTTATGCCTAGATCTTCTTTGACGGCTGGTTATCTATATCAGGTGATAAACAAATTGCTTGCAGACGCTAGTAGTTTTTTAGTGTATTAATTATAAATCCATAACGCTGAAGCCATTGGACAGAAGCAAAAGGTAGTGTACGTATGGCGAATTTACCTTGCATAGCATAATACAAAAAAGTTAAAAATGAAAATTAATTAGGTGTAGATTAGATGTACAACGTAGTAGTTACTTTTGTGGCACGTTAGTGCTTAACGTAACTACTATGTTTGCAATTAAGCCTTCTGTAAATAACAAAATCATTAATACAAGAACATTTTGAAGGTTAATGAGCACAAATGACGTACGACAGGAGCAATTAAAACATGAATCACGAATCCATTTGAAGCATATTAAACTTTCACATAGCCCAAGATAGTGATATGCAAAGTTTAACGAGCTAAAGTGCAGGTACGTTATGAGATTTCAATAACTGAATTGTGTGACCGAAATTCTTCAGAGATCCAAACACTAATCCAAAAGATAAAAAGGATATCAAAATCTTTACCTGACTTTGCAGTAAACGCTTGTGATGAGAGACTTGAGATACGAAAGAATTGATCCCTCAAGGCACAAACAATCAGTATTTTGTGATAGCTGAAGTAGCTAAAATGGTGAAAAAAAAAAAGAAGAAGTAAACCCCACATAGATTCTTACTTGATCTTAAGAGTTAGCTAAAGAATAAAAGCAACAAAAATTTTGAGGGATAACGAACAAGGAAAGCAAGGTACATGTTCAAACAGGGTCCGGTTTTTACAAGACAAACCTATTGATAACATCAACTGGAAACTAGAAGGGAGTTAGAAATTGTTATTTGGAACTAGTCCTTAAATTCCACAGATTAACAAAAACCATTAATACCACTAGCAAATGCAACGAGGCTTTAATTGATAATGACCCGGCCAAACCATCCTTAGCAGCAATTGCCCATTAGTTTTCGCTTCTGGGTCCATTTTTCATTACAAAGTACATAAATGAATAAATTTCCAACAATAGTTGTATCTAATTCATTCGAAGTACATGGAAAATAGTAATAGAACATGATCAACAATCAATACATATTCAAAAGTTGAAACTTCTCCATAGCACAAGCACATTTGTTTATTATGAAAATTTTCTAAAGAAAACAAGTACAATTACTGGTTTGGTAATTGATGTGAAGTTCAAGTAGAGATTGGAGAGACTAATCATAAAGATGGAGATTGCCAAAATAGAGGCTGTTGCAGCTGTTGGTCATAAGGGCTTGAACAGAGAAATCAAATGGATTGGAGCTTTCATCGTTCTGTTTTTTATATTTAATATTTATGATAGATATTGATATGTTTTGACACATAATTATTAGTAATTAGTAATTATATATATTGGATATATAGTCACGTATACCAAAATATAAATGTATTGTAAACAAAATTATACATGTGTGTGTAATTTAATGGGTTGGGCCTACATCGAGCCCAACCCAATACGAGGTTAGGTTTATCAGGCTTTTCTTGGGCAGAACGAGCCGAGTTCAGGCTGGCCCGGCCGTGTTGACAGTCCTAGCCCAGCTACTTCCTCTGCTGAAAAGCCCTAGCAGGATCACTCCCTTCCATTTCTCCCACCCGCCGCTGAAGCTGAAAAGATGGTTCGGCTCTCTCCTTCTCTCAGCTTCTTCCTGCTTTAGTCCTCATAACAATTTGCGTAATTATCAGTTTCGTCTTTGGTTTTGATTTTTCATGTCAAATCTGCTCGAATTATAACAACTCTCTCTGGTATTCTGGGGTGGTTTTTCAGGTGAAGTACTCAAGGGAGCCCGATAACCCTACCAAGTGTAATTGCTCTTTTCCTCCCTCCCTTTTTTGGTTTTAAACTAGATTTTGACTTGTTTTATCGTTTTTAGATTTGTTTCAAAATATTTTATCATCGACTTGTAGGCATTCTTGCTAATTTTGTTTAAATTTGTTTAAATGCAGCATGCAAAGCTAGGGGATCTGATCTCCGTGTTCATTTCAAGGTATTGATTGTCTCTCTCTGGAATCACTTAAACAAATGGATGATTTGACCTACTTGTTTGAATGCCATTTAGTTCTTTCCTGCTCTGGATGTAAGTTTTTTTCGTTTTTCTTTTTGCTATTTATTGGTCCTATATTCTTCTGGGGTTTTTTTATTGCACTTGTCGGTAGTATAACCTGATGAAAAAAGCAGGGGCCTGTTGCCTTTTAATGTGAACGGGTCTCTCGTAAACTTCAGGGAAATAAAACTTGGCATTGTTATTGGGTGAACCTCTTGAGCTTCATGATCCGCGGTTCAGTAAACGATGACACATTTTAGCTATATAGTCGTCTCTCTTTAATTATTAGAACAGACCAAGGAAAACTTGTGTTTTCTAATGGCATTTGGTAGGTTTCAAACTAGCTTGTCTGTCATGGATGTTTTAGTATTAATTTCTTGAATTGATAAACGGTTGTAACCTTACTCACAGCTCTAAAAAAATTAACCTTGAAGTGAAGAAAAGCTGACAGAAAGGGAACGTTCTGTCCCTTGGTATGTGGGGAAGATAATTATTTGGAAAATGACAAGTCCTCATACCTTTCAACCTTACATACTTGTATGATTTGTTTCGATGTGGGTTCAGGTTTTAGTATCCACATCTCATTGTTATAGAAAGCAGGGATTGTGTGTATCGACGCTGTGCTAATTTATCATTGCACTTTGCTCGAAAGAGTTCTCTGCGATATCGATTTTTTCTGGGAAGATGGGCAGTTGCATTTCATTATCTTGTTGAAAACATTCAACAATCATCTTCCAGACATTATTATGTATTCATCTTTCTAGTCAATCTGATGTATGATGACAAGAAGTAAGCTTCATGTCTTAATGAGCTTTTTTGAACGTTAGTGAACATCAGTTGCCTTCAGAATTTCTTGGGAGAGTGCTATGTTGTTGATTTAGTTTTTGAACGAATACTGTTGAGAATGGTTAATAAGTTCTAGTGGGCACTCAAAGTTGTAACTAATTCTGTTGGGTATTTCCTTGTTGCTGGATCCACTATTATGCTTTATGTTCCTTTTTCTGAAACTCTTATTTGTGCTTTGACATTGCTTTTGTTTGGGGCCTAGAGATGTGAATCTTTAGCTCTTCTAGTATTAGAGTTATGTTTTTTTTTTTCCCCTTTTTCTTTGGAACAGTACATAATTATAATGTAAAATCTGCTATACCTGTCAATGGTGCTGCTTTGTTATTTGGTCTGAATCCTGATCTAGTGCTTATCCAAGTATACAATCTGAAAGACCATGTGTGCTGCTGTTCTTTAACAGAACACAAGGGAAACAGCGCATGCCATCAGGAAGCTGCCTTTAGCCAAGGCTAAGAGGTACTTGGAGGATGTTTTGGCCCATAAGCAGGCGATTCCATTTACACGTTTCTGTGGAGGTGTTGGGCGTACTGCTCAGGCCAAGAATAGGCATTCAAATGGACAGGGTCGCTGGCCTGTTAAATCTGCTAGATTCATATTGGATTTGCTCAAGAATGCTGAAAGCAATGCAGAGGTTTGTCCATGCACCCAGAAGTTATAATCTAAGATTCTTCGTTTTGTACAACTTTGACAGCGGTTATTTTATCCTGCAGGTGAAAGGCTTGGATGTGGATTCACTTTTTATTTCTCACATTCAGGTGAATCAAGCACAGAAACAAAGACGCCGCACATATCGTGCCCATGGAAGAATTAACCGTATGTCTGATAGATTACTCTTTTCATTGTTCTGTTCTTTCCATTATGCCTATTAACTCTAATGCATGATCTTTGTTGCCAGCTTACATGTCTTCCCCCTGCCATATCGAGTTGATTTTGTCCGAGAAGGAAGAGCCTGTCAAAAAAGAGGTATACATATGTAGTTATTATATTTTTTGTTATCTGTAATTTCTGGGGTGCTTCTCTCTGTGTCTTGAGTTTTTTTGTTATATTTTGCAGCCTGAATCACAGTTGGCCACCAGCAAATCTAGGAAGGCTTAGGTTTTATGTAATGGTGCTTTCGTTGGCAATGCCTTTAGTGGATTCTACAAATTCTGAGGCGTATTGCTACTTGCTGCGATTGGAAGGTTGCAGACAAGTTTTGCTAGTGTTAAAATTCAAATAGTTCATTCAAAGACATACTTTTGACTTATAGAGACAGCATCTTGTTTTTCTTGAATGTCGTGTGGCCTTGTTTGGTTTGGGCCTCATGGCAGTGTTGGATTATTTATCAAGCTGCACTTACTGGCCGTCCCTAATTTGCTGTCATTCAACCAGTCCAGCCCGCCTTCTCAACAGTGGCTTTAGATCTTCAAAATTTGTCATCGGCCCTGAAAATTGGTACTAACAACGAACATTGTGGATGCGAGGTGGACCTTAGATATAAGATGCATGAGCATTGTAGTGTAGGCTCTGGATGCTGGCTGTTGGAAGACGCTCCGATGAGCTATAGATACGGCTACAGGAATTGGTCTCCTCACGGTTTTGTTCGACTTAGTGTTTTCTTGAGAGAGAGTTTAGTCTCAGGATCTATTGTACAAATTTGAGGTACTGAGAACGGGCAGCAGAATCTGGATTCTGGTGCTGTAGGTTCATTTTGCGTTTTGACCTTAGTGAATTTGGTCCCAGAGAGGGGATTGAGAGAATTTCCTGGTTATATTAAACGGTTCACCCAAATTGAATTATCTTGAACGGACTTTAACGGTTAGGCTCACGTTTGGTCCTAAGGATGGGCTTACTGCTTCGGCGGTTGGAAATGAAGAGGGATGAGGGCTAGTATAGTTGTTTGGAGAATTAGAGTATTCTGCTGTTGGGGCAAAAAAAGAAGGCGGCGAAAAAGAAACCACCATGTCTAAAATGATGAAACGACAAGACATTCAAAGTAGCTTATACGGTCATGATTCAATTCACAAGTATATGCGCACAGAAGCTCCTATTTCTTTCTTTTTCTTGAGACAAAATGGATGAATTTTTATTGATCCGGAAAAGAAGCTTACATATTCATATAGTAATGAAGGCTGCCTGTACATCTTGAAGAACAAACTCTATGCATGTACTAAGAAAACTGTACGTATGACTAAGCTCTATGAAAAAAAAAAAAAAAAACTAGCGGAAAATGCCCCAATTCAAGTATACTCTTCAAGCTTGATCTACTTCTAGGCACACCTCTCCTGCCATACTTTGTGCGTCCATGATGACACGCACTGGAAGTAGATCAATGCAATACAAACCGTGTGATGTAACAAATGGGATGCCCCGGCAATATGCTTTCCTTTTATGATCCTTTTTGATGCAATGATAAAAGTAGATTAAACAAAAAAGCAAGTGATGTAATAAATGTAAGAAGGGCAAGGGGGTAATAAACAAATCGCTAGTGAGGGAGGTAACAGGTAATACATAAACTAATAGTAACTAATGAGGGAGGTAAGAAAGCTTCCGTAATTCGGTTACAAATCTTCAGGAAAGAGTTAAAAGACTTGTACAAGTCTGGCTTGTAGAGAATTGGGCCAACCCTGGAACATGGGCCCCAGAACAAAATGACTAGATGACACGGGTTTTGACCACTGGTCTGACAATCCGTCTTTGGGATTAATACCCATGTCGAAGAGGCCCAAGATCCGTGTCATTAAAGCCGAATTACCAGTGTTTTTATATAAGTAAAGAAAAAGGGAGAATTGCTGAGAGCTAATCCTACGGCAGAAGATAGTTGTCTGTCGTCAAAATTTCCTTTGCGCGTCGATCCAACGGTTGTCAAGGATCGCCAATACAAAGAACCGGTCTGTCATTTTTGTTTTCACTAGTCCCTCTGCTAACGGTTACGGCAGCTTTCATCTCTCTCTCTCTCTCTCTCTCGCAGCAGCCAGCAGCAGCAGCAGCTCCGTCTCTCTTCTTTCTTCCGACAGTATCCTTCCTCAGGTGACTCCTCCTCATTCCTCGCTACCGAAACCATTTCTTGGTTTTACGCTATTGTAATTCATCAGCGATCCTGCTACTGTGAACAAAAATATGCTAAGGCACTCTCCCAGTTGGGTGCCGATCTGAAATTTTACTTTAGCATATTCATCCCAATTTATATGGTATATGTCAATACATGTTTATGTACTCCTATTTTTCATTATCTGCATGGAATTCTGTGCACCCTCCCCCCCTCTTTAATTCTGTACGCGCTGTTCAATTTACGATTTCTTGTGTTACTTTGTGATTACATATTGATTAGATGAATTTTGTTAAAGTGTAAGAACACTCTACTTCTGAGAATCATGGAACGAATTTGATAAGAAATTTAGTGTTTTTCCCTTGAATTTTTGCCTTATGTTGCAGTTACCTTGGATTCATGGAAAATTTTCCAATTTTAGAGCATGCATTCCACTTATTTGGCTTCCAACCTCGAATGAACAAATCGTTTTAGGGCAATATTAGATGGGATTTTACCTTTAAACTTTGTGTGGTTCTCTGCTAGAATAGGACACAAATCCTAAGGAATTGAGCTACATCTCTGCTAGATAAAATAACAATTTTGACAGGGAACCGCACACTGCCTTAATGTGCTTCGTTCTTGGTCGTATTTTCATCTACCTTCAGTTCTTATCCTCGTTCTTAATGTTGTTTTACTTTTGTGTAATAGACGTTTTATGCTGTCTATTGATAGATGGATTGGCAAGGGCAGAAGCTAGCAGAGCAACTCATGCAGATAATGCTCGTGAGCTTTGCTGTGGTGGCGTTTATTTCAGGCTATGTTTTGGGCTCATTTCAGATGATGCTGCTGATATATGCTAGTGGTGTTCTATTGACTTCTCTCATTACTGTTCCCAATTGGCCTTTTTTCAATCGCCACCCCCTTAAATGGTTGGACCCAAGTGAAGCCGAGAAGCATCCCAAACCAGTGTCTGCTAGTACTGGCTCAAAGAAGAAGACTGGCAAGAAGTAGGTCACTTGACTGGTTTTGCCTAGCATTTTGCTCGGATATTTTTGATGGGAGGTTTATCAGCTACATTTTAAAGCCTTCATTGTTATGCAAACCAACATTTTGCTGAATGTGGCCTACATCTGACTTTCATACATTGCAAAATTTTCTGGTTTTCACATGGCTGCTACTTTGTTTTCAAATTCTGGTATGCCTCCATGTGTGCATGCATCAGGGTCTTAGATTGTCAGTTTAAGTGCCTACTTGTATATTGGGGGGTTATCGAATTGCTTATTTATTTTCATTATAACTAGCCAAGATTTTTTTCTGGTGCAATCCTTTGTATCATGGTCAAAGCAGAAAGCAACTAGGTTGTATTGAAAGTCTTGCATAAACATTTAGATTTGTTGGGTTTATTTTGGGCTACTTACAGACTTATAGTATTGCAAATTTCCCTTGTTGCAGAATGGATTCGGTTTATCCATTTGCATGCCTCTTAGCAATATGCTTTACCGTTAAAGGCTTTCGGTCATTGAGTCTTGGGAAATGTCTGGATCCTTGTCCTACTGAACTTATTTGGATTCATAACTATGTCAAGGGAAAATAAACGGGAAGATATACTTCCATACCTTGAGTCTACCTGGTGCATGCAGTCTAGAACTGTTGTGTTTCTAATTGTGATCGAGTGAGTCAGTTTGAAATTGCTCATACTGCTCATGGGATATAAGGAGATGCAATGCAAATGAGTTCTCTGATTAAGTCCATATATAATGTAGGTCAGTTATCTGCTTGCCGTTTAATATATCTGGCATCCTTGATCTGTAGCTGTTCATAGTCAGTTCTATCGTTTCTCACTTCTCGCTCCTTTTTCCCCCCCTTTTTGTGGGGAAGAAATTCATCTTCATTTTCCGCTGCACTTAACGTATACCAAAAGGATAATGGAGGACGTTCCACGTAGATGTTTGAGGATTACAGGTACCAAAATGGATGACTTGGGTAGGTTTGGGTAATTCATAATTAGATAATGGATATAATTGAGTCAATTCATTTATATTCATTTAATAAATGGGTATATCCAACTACGTATTTATGACTTCGTTTGAAATATTATTTATTTTTTCTAAAATTTTTCAAATGGTATTTGACAAGAAATAATGGTATTTTATTATTAGTATATTGATAAGAAATTTAAATGTGTCCTCTTAACACTCACTAAATTTTGAATAAAATATATTATTTATTTTTAAATAGGTTAAATGAGTGAGTCAAGTCGACCTACTATTCATCAATTAAATGGGTATAATTAAAAACTTATTTATATCTATTTAAACTTAATGGGCGGGTTTGGATAAGTTATTAATGGACAGTTTTAGGCGAGTCAAACATAATTGAATTGTAATTAACACCTCTACCTAGGGTGTTCCTTAATATCTAGTATTTTCCTATCCCAAATTTGGTAAAAAGAAATCAAGTAATGTCCTTCCCAGGTAGAGACTCCGCCAAGGTGCCTCAGCCGCAGAAGCAAAGAAAATTTGCTTTCATCTTGGAAAAGGCCTAGCTGCGCAGCCTAAGCTATGACTAGAACTGGAATGGGAGATGATTTCGTTAACATTAAATCAGTCTTTCAATTGATAACCGCAATCCGGACAGTTAGAACGTAAGGTCCTAGGCCGCAAACTTCTTCCCCCTCCCCTTCACAAACTGTACAATGAGGTTTCAACCTAAGAGCATCCAGCCTGAAAGCTTATGCGCTATACACCATGGATTATGTAAGTGGATTAAAACTAAGACTACAAGCATCCTACTCGTTTTCTTGCCTCACGGCCCTCAAAATGAGATCCTCATCATCTACTATGTTTTCATCATCATCTTCATAAAACTCATCCAGCTCATCTAATATTGACTGATTAAGACTTTTACGTGATTGCCTTCTGTGCTTCTTTGGTTCCAACCGTGGTTCTGCTTGCTTGACACCCTTGCCTCCCACCTTGTACCTGAAAAGAAAGTTTTGAACCAGTGTAAGCAGCAGAGAACATCGACAAAAGAGGAAGAAAATGCAGAAGAATGAGAATAAAAAAACTGTCAATTCAGCCAATGCTTGGACCGTAAAGAATAATAAGCGCTTTGTTGACAAGATATTAACGTTCAGGAAATACAACTCTAGTCGTCTGTTCTCAGCTTAAGAAAGATGTAACACAAGGTTCATATAAAACTTTAAATCATCTGCTGCTAACACTTAACATACTATGTTATAATTGAAAAAGTTTTATTTTCAGATTATTTCCCAGAAGTTGGAACGAGTCAATCTCATATGGTTACAGTCACCTAAAAATGTAAAGATCATTATGTAGCTATTGTAACATCATATTCAATGAAACAAATCAGAAACACTATTCTAAGATGTGGGACTTCTATTTGCAAATGCTGATCCTGAGCCTGATTCTGCTTGTTTGGCATGCATTAGTAGTCTACCAGGGTCCATCATTATTCCTCATGGTTTCTATTCGACGATCCATATGCCGAATCTCTCTAGACACACAGATCAACTTAACATACTGAAGTTGCATAGAGGAAGCAAACATTAAAAAGTTGCAAATACTCTCAACAACATTCAAAAGTTGCAAATACTCTCAACATACCTTACATCACCTTCTTTCTTAGTCCCTATTGTCCTTAGTTGAAATTCCTCCCTGATTTTAATCTCATCCAGCAGTTGAAGATAGTAAGCATACCTCTCCCAATCCCCACTTACAATGCAACCAGGTTCACCAAGGTGTAAGCAGTCACTAAATGAGCATTTTTTAGGTTCCATATCCTTGAGCATTTTACGTATCTGAAGAGAGTTAAATAAAATGTAAAGCCCCTTTAAAGTAAAAATTCAACCAAATACTTCAACCTGAAATGAAAACTGGAAAGCATGACCTCATCAACTTCAATAGGTTAAAAAGATAACGAAAGAAAGCAGTGCAACAGAAGAAACCTCCGGAAAATGTTGGGCAAGAGATTGCTTCGTGACTTTAATCAAACTTGGCTGGTTATATCCCGGTGTATCAGCAAGATAACCGCCGCCAATCAATGGAAGCAAAGAAACATGCCGAGTAGTATGCTTTCCTTTTCCACTTCTCGTTGACACCTCTGCAACACGTTGCTCTTCAAACCACTTGCTGCCAAGAATCTTAAGAGATAAGGGGTAGACAGGAACACAGAGAGAATTTAGAAGGCTCTACACCAA
This sequence comes from Gardenia jasminoides, assembly GCA_013103745.1. Taxonomy (NCBI): domain Eukaryota; kingdom Viridiplantae; phylum Streptophyta; class Magnoliopsida; order Gentianales; family Rubiaceae; genus Gardenia; species Gardenia jasminoides. Next base: position 43,651,794 of record CM023105.1, read on the forward strand.
CTACAACCAATGGCCACAAAAGAAAAGGAAGAACAAAAAATGAAGAAGAAGAGGAAGGACCCACTGGATCAAACCAATTATCCTGTTCAGAAACGCCCACAAAATGTTTATTGTTCCTCAAAGCATTGATCAAGCTGGATTTCCCAACACCACTTGGACCTACGATTACAGAAGTTTGTTCTCTCAGGTTGAATTGCAAGGTGTCAATTCCATGCTTTGATTCAACACTACAAAATATTGGTTCATAACCCCAACTCCGAAGCTTAGATTTCCATGTAAACAGCATCTGCAGAAGTTTGTTGTTTTTGATTAAGTAAACAAATGATGAGATGAAAATATGGCAAAATGAGGAAACAGCCACCAACGATGTAAGAAGGAATACAGAATACAGTGCACTCCCGATACCTAGATGATCAGGGATTTATGTAGAATGCAAAATGGAACAGAATCCAGTGGTGAAATTTTTCAAAAGAGGTTTTTCAATCCAAAGTTTGATCAACTAAAATGGAAGCCATAGTACCATAGAGAGTTGCCTCAGTGATATGTATTATATTCCCCTCAGAATGAAAACACAGAAGGGCAATCAAATTAGCACTAATGAAACTGCCATTGCATTTAGAATTTGCATTCATATGTTGCAGAAGCCTCACAAAGTACTAATAAGGTTGCACGGCCAAACAGATGACAGGCAGAAATGAAAACGCGACATAACCACCAGGCATGGAGGATGCAGAACCAAAAAATGAAAATGCAATCAAGCTCAGCGCCTACTACAAGTTAACAGATCCTTGAGATGAAAACAGGGTTATATTCAGGCCATAACCTGAACTTCATCAACCAACAGCAAACACATACAAGCATTTTGTCCTAAACAATAACTTTTATCAACCAAAATTGTGATTAATACAAAGCTCGAAAAATGAAGCACATTTCAAAATAAACGTGGATACGAAAATCTCGCTAACTTGCAAATAGGTAATTGAAAATCTAACTAGTGAATAAGCAGAACATCAGCAAGAAAATATGTTGAATCTCCAGACCTCTTCAGTAGCAAGTTCAGACTTATTGAAGGCAAGAGTAAAAGGAATTCCAGTGGATTCAGCTTCCACCAGGAACCTCGTTAAAGCAAAGGCCTCCGGCTTGGGCTGGTCCATGGAGAAAAGAACTAACAAATTATCCACATTTGCCACAGGAGGATCAGCGATCTCCGTCTTTCTTTGGAAGACGTCCTCTATCATCCCCCTCCTATCAACCCAGTCAATAGAGCCTACCAAAACCTTATCCCCAACTAGTACTCTCCTCTTTATCTTCTTCAGTACAGCCTTCACCACACACAGCAATTCCATTCCAACAGCTCCTCCTCCTGCTCCTTTTCCTCGTCCTCCAGAAGCTTCTAATTCATTTTCATTCTCTCGTTCAGGAAGCTGCCGGACAATGACGCGCATGAAATTAGCTTGGGAAGCAGCCACTAAGCCGACGGCTTGGCATTTCGAGAGCCCAGGCTTATTGTCTTCGGAGAGAGCCGGAGCCAGGGAGGAGAGCTGCTTAACGGTCTCGCGAGCTTTGAGGAGGTTTTTGTTAGGTTGATTAGGCTTCCTGGACACATTTTGGCCAAGGTTTTGGGTGTGGCGCCGAGCCGGTGCGGCGGAGATGGAGAAACAGCAGTAGCGGCGATCAACAGCGAACAAGGCCGAGGAAAGTGGAGCTGTTAGAAACGTCGTCGTTGTCCTAAGGCGGAAAAGTGAAAAGGAACCGATCATCATCACCACCAGCAGAGCTAGTCGGAGGTCCGTACTTCTACTACTAACCTCTTAGCGAGAAACTGGAAGCGAAGAAGAGTGATATCGCAAATTAAATCATCCATTTTATCGTAGCGGTGAGGGTTTTACTGGAATTTTTGTTCAGGTCAGGTGTGAGAACAATTTCATTTTCATCATCATCATCCTCTTCTTCACCTTCCTCCTCAATGCTTCTGGATTTCTCTCACGAAAATTGGAAAGGCTGCCAGTTGGGAGTTCGCCTTGTGAGAGTTGTGACTGTGTCCGTCCGTGTGCCCATGTGGACTGGGCCTTCTGAGGCTCCCGAGCTCGGCCACTTGCGGGAATAGTACAACTCACTTTGGCGCAGCTGGTTCTAATTTGGGCTTCATGTGTCGATTGGCCCGCTTCAGCATGTTCTTAATGTCAATGTGCGCCACTGTGGACTTGGCTTTTCTGGGCCAGTTTATGCTGTCCAACTATCTTGTAATTGGGCGAAGTGCCGTCTCTGTCTTGTTGCAAAAAGATAGTGGACATCCTCTCTGAAAATGAATGTCGCATAAAAACTGAAAATAAGTGTCGGTTTTGTTGAAGGAGTGCACTCCCCTGATAAATTTCAAGTGTTAATTCCAAGACTTGATAAGAATGCGACTGAATCAGAAAAAGTATCTGAACGTCTAGGGGAACATTAAACGTGAGCCTATACATTCACTCACATGATAAGTTCGATGTATATCGTAAAGTGTGTTTTTTTTGGGTTAGAAATACCCATATAAATGTCTTAATTGCTTTCCTTCTTTTTATCTAGAGTAGTGTCCCGTATGATTGATTTTGTTAAAGTCGAAGTGTTAACTTCAAACTTGAAGCTCAAGCTGCTTTGAATCATTCGTACAAGGGCCTTCAACGATGCACAAGAGCCAATACTTGAAAGATAAAATAAGCTTTTTATCTAATTTGCTGCTTGAATCGCATGGGGCAACAGGAATGTGCCATCTTGATTAGCCTTCCGCATACGGCTGGCTGATTTGGAGCCTGTCATGGAATATTAAGGAGGATGCCTCCTCAATTCACGAAGAGCTGGAAATTGGGGTTAAGACAGTTTCAAGAAGATAAATTGGTATACTTTGGTAATTATTATATGCATATTGAGTCCTGGATAGTTTTAATAACCAGAAAATGATGAGAAAGATTCAATCAGAAAGTGGAGAAGAATATTTCAAATGATCAGAGACAGAGAGTGGTATTTAGCTTGTTTAGTGGTAAATCATTGACGTTGTAATCTCTCATTCAAATACAGAAGTGGAATGATAGTAATACGCTGCTGATGATTTGTGTTCCTTCCTAAACATGCATGTATCCTTCATTTATCATCCCGAAGAAAATAATTAGAAAGACTCGAAAAGTCAAAAGACAGAAAGGCGTAGCTTGTTTTTAATATGTTAAACATTACTGGCCACGCCTTCTCGGAAGATATCATCAATATTATACCATTGGAAAAATGGTTGGACGGTTTCATGGAAACAATAATGTTCAAATGAGAAAATGATACATATCAGTTTTCTGTTAAATTATCTAATCAATTACAAAATAGGTAATCAACCACAACTGTTATTTTCATCTATCCCAAGTAAGCGGCTTTTTACCAAACAAAAAAAAAAAAAAAGAAAAAAGAAAAGTTGATCGAACTTAATTACCACAGGTCGAGTTATACCCTCATCAGGACGGGATTCCTCAGGGAAATTTTCTTTTCAATTCGTAGTAGTTAAAAGGGTTTCTCATTTTCTTTTTTTTTTTTTTTTGGGTTTATCTGGAAAAAAAAAAACAATTTCAAATCAGAAAAGAAAAATCAGGCAACCTGTTGCCATAAATCGCACGATATAGAATTAATTTCTACACACGCAATAATGTAGATTGAATGTGTGTAGAAAATGAAAGAACAGTTACGTCTACCTGGGGGGGAATTTTAGACGTCACTGTATAAATTTGAAGCCATGCACGCATGTTAACTTTGAGAGCTCCTACGAACGAAGTACTAAAATCCAAACTTCCCCAAAGAGCTTGGCTACTAAACTGCCACCTTTTGTTGTTGATGCTATCTAAATTTGTTGATTGGCAGAGAGCGCAAAACCTCACTTGTTTTGGGAATCTTGAACGTCAAAACATGATTGCAGAGTAAATGTGGAATCTTTTGATTGTTGATGAGAATGAACCACACAAGTCTGGTTTTGGTGTGTGGAGGACAACGCTCAAAGAATGAACCACAATAAGTAAGTCTGGATCGATTGTTTTGTTTTCTCCTAGCAATAATAATAATAATAATATGTTATCTGGCTATTGAAAGGCATGACAAATTTTGGATTTTGGTGAAGAAATTGGAGGGGTATTTCTCAGTCAGTTGATGTAACAATTCCCAAGCCACTGAGCCAGCCAGATTATTGGGTTGGTCTGTATCATCAGTCAAAGAAAGAAGGCGTTTGGTCCGTTATCGAATTAGATTCCAGCCCCTCTGGAGTGTGAAGACAGTTGGAACCTGATTCCATTTTTCGTGGCCGAAACTCCTAATTTGCCTCTCCACAGATTTTTTTTAACGGTTCGTTTACTTTGTCTCGATAAGAATCATGATAAGCTTTTGTCTTGATGATAAGAACGACAGGCTTGAAGCTAACAAAATGCAGTTGCCATTCAAATATTATAGTAATATTTCGGTTCAAACTCTCACTCAACTGCTTACAAACAAGGGTTCTAGAGTCAGTCAGTAGGAATTAATTAGAGCCAAAGTTGCCTAGTAGTGGTATCATCAACATGACATTGACGGGGCTTCTCTAAATGCTAGACTACTCAACACTAATTAAGGAAAGCCCTATGGTTTAGGACTTCCATTCTTCATTTTAGGACACTGCAAGAATAGGCATTGTTAAAGGGGAAAAAACATTCGAAAAGGAATAAAGGCATAATTCTCAATAAAAAAAAAAAGAACAATAATATGCATGTAATGCAATAGAAAGGGAAAAAAGAACAAGAATGGTGACTGTCATACTAAATGATAAATGGAATTTATTTATTTATTTATTGTGGTATGAGCACTGAATAGTCAGTCATTTGCTAGTATCATCTAATTTGTCGTACAAAGGTACAATATTCACATTTATTATATCATTATATTATTATATATATTTTCTAAGAATAATTTTATTTTTGTAAAGATAAATAACGGATTCGAGTCATCAAGTGGTGCACACTTCACAGCCACTACTGATGTTATTCTACAAGTGACGGAAAGCCAAGGATAAATATTCAATGGTTGCCTTCACCTACCGATAATTACATGACACACACTGTGGCTGTCAATCCAATCCATATATAGAGCGTACCAGAGAATTTTGGTAATAGATCAGAGGGTGCTGGACTGGGCTGAGCTGATCCAGTCTTCTTCCCAGCTTCTCAGTTTTCTCTCCTCTACGTACGTACGTACATACATACATATATATATAATACTACCATATATACTACAATGGTACCACTGCCCGTATCGCAATTCCTACGGTGGATCACACCGCACCTAACACAACGATTTGCCTCCCCCATAGGCCATACCGCTTTCCTTCTTTTATTTTTATTTTTTTAAAAAGTAGAGTGTATATATATACATATCTTCACCTTTCCGTTTCCTCCATTTCTTCAGAGCTTCCTTATCCATTTCCTCTCTTTTTGCCGTACTGTCACCGCCTACTCTCGCAGCTTCCCCCTCACTTCCCTCACATTTCCCATTTCCCAGGTAATTTTTTATATTCCCCAGCTTATTCTCTTTTTTCTTTCTTTTCTTTTTCCCTATTTATCAGTTCCGTCTGATCTGCTGTTTCGCTCTTCTGTCGGCATATGGGTCATTTCGCTACTACTACTCTCCTATTAATCTTCTGTCTAAATTTCAGGAAGATTTGTTTTTTTATGTCAATAATGCCTTGCCTCGGGAACCTGTCCTGCTCTTGGTCTTTATCTAATTTAGTTTGGGTTTTTCTTTCCGTTTATAGATCTGTTCTGTTTTTTTTTTTTTTTAATTTTCTTTTTAATGAAATTCGGGCTGTTTATAGTTTGACCTGAGCTATTTTTGTTGTAGTCTTAAGCCGATTTGAGCATCTAAAATTATGCTTTTCCTCAAACTTGGATTTTTTTTTTTGGGGTGAATTTCCAATTACGAGGGGCTCGTTTGAGCTGTGTATCTGGTGTCTCATGAATCTTGAGCTTGCCCGGCATTGTATTTGTTGATTTTCGTATTGAGCGTCTTGATTTAAATAGAATGTGAACTATGAGAGGATGCTATTTTAATCCCTGAAGGTCACCTTTTTTTTCCCCCCCTTTAAGGTCACTTTTGTTTCACAATTTAATGAATTGACAGCATTCAATTGCTATGGTAGTTTGTTGGTTAAGTTTCTAGTTGCTTTTGGAAGCGAGGGTGGTTAGATCTGAATTGTAGTACTAGTTTTTGTTGTCATGTCGTTTAGAGTGCTACAAATTTTAGTGTATACACTGTGCAAGATGAAGATATTCTTTTACCATTTTTTCCCGTTTATTCATGATATGGCGGTGGAGTTGCAGTGGATTGGTGAAACTAGTGGTATATGTTTGGAAGTATGATTAATAGCTGTTGCTTCTTGGCGTGTCCAGTTTGACAAGTCATCATAGTAATAATTGGGCATCACTTAAATTGGTACTATTTCTTTTCTCTTTTTGGGTCATAGACTTTAATGGATCGTTTGACTTTCCTTGGGTGTTGTTGAAAGTTCAAGTGGGTGATCATCTGCTTGTCTTATGTTTCTGTTGGGAAAATAAGTTTCAATTATGAAAAGTCCATGGCATTACTTGCTACAGTTTTGATCTTCTGGTGCACTTTGCAATTGTTTCCTTACTCATGTAGTCATATCGGTAATGCTACACTGCAGATAAAAACATTTGCCAAAAGCAAAATGGAAGTCACAGGAGGCTAACTTTATGCGCTTCTATGGCCTTGGCAGGTACATTTCCCCCCCATCTATGAGGCCCTAACCAACTCCTGCTCTTATCAATCTTAATTTTATTTTTTAAAATCTTCATGTTTTTCTTACTTAATTTTCTCTTCAATTTCGATCTTCCCTGTGTAAAACTTGTACCATCCCTTGTAGATATCCGGGCAATGTGTTGGAAGAGTAACAGTTCAGCAAGTAGCAGCTTTGGAAGTACAATCAAGAAAAAGGACAGCAGTACCCAAACCGGTGGAATGGAATTTGAGTCCGATTGGACAAAGCATCGAAAATCATCAGCCTTCACTGCTCAAGCCATCCGTTCAGCAACATCTTTTATGCCTTGGTCGTGTAAAATATCAAGAAGTGAAGGATTTCACGAATATCTTTAATCGGTAGCTGATTGTTCTGTTAAGTTGATCTTTATAGTTGAGAGACATAGAAGGAATTGATGATGCTTCTGTCCACTTCCTGTTTGAAAATTTTTTATTCCAAAAATGCCTGTTTTTGTTAGTGGAAAGAAGAGAGCTACCAGGTTGAACATGTGTTTCTCCAACGCACTCGAGCAGGGTACTTCACCTCACTTAAAAGGGGGTTCCTGCTTAACTCCAAAGTTCACTGATGATATCCATAGTCCGATCTTGCCTGGGTTGCCTGATGATGTGGCAATGTACTGTCTTGCACTGGTTCCTCGAGCTAATTTTCCTGCTATGGGTGTTGTTTGCAAAAGATGGAGGTCTTTTATCCAAAGTAAGGAATTTATCAGGGTTAGAAAACTAGCTGGCATGCTCGAGGAGTGGCTTTATGTCCTAACGGTTGACCCTCAAGGAAATGGGAGCCACTGGGAGGTTATAGACTGTTTGGGACAGAAACACAGTGAACTCCCCACAATGCCTGGTTGTGAGAAAGTTGGTTTTGGTGTGGTGGTTCTCAATGGAAAACTTCTCATAATTGCTGGTTATGCCATGAGTGATGGAAATAAATCTCCCTCAGCTGATGTTTATCAGTATGATTCTTGCCTCAACAGGTTTGTTCTCTTTTGCCTCATATTCCTGTTTCATTCTTTGCTTCCCACTGCGTTCGTGCTTTTTAATGCTCAAGTACTGTGGACTTTCAGGGTCTTTTTAATGGAACATTTGAATTACGACTTTGATAACACTTGCAAAATTAGGAAGCTTGATTTTTATGCTAGAATTTCTCAGTTGCAGTATCTTCTGCTATTAGACAGCTTGGTTAGTTTCATAACCAAGATGTTTTTTTAACTCCCAATGACTAATCTAGATTGTAATACTTGTGTGCAGCTGGAGTAAGCTAGCGGACATGAATGTTGCACGCTATGATTTTGCTTGTGCTGAAGTAAATGGCATGGTCTATGCAGTTGGCGGCTATGGGATGGCTGGTGAATCTCTCTCATGTGCTGAAGTGTATGACCCTGATACTGACAAGTGGACTGTAATCGAGAGCCTCGCCGACCACGGTGGGGATGCTTTGCTTGCGGATTTGAAGGAAAGCTCTATGTAATGGGAGGTAGATCGAGTTTCACAATTGGAAATTCAAGGTTTGTTGACGTGTATAACACTGAGAGGCACACATGGTGTGAGATGAAAAATGGTTGTGTCATGGTCACGGCTCATGCTGTGGTGGGGAAGAAACTTTTTTGTATTGAGTGGAAAAACCAGCGGAAACTGGCTATATTTGACTCGGAGGATAATTCGTGGAAGATGGTGCCAGTTCCGGTAACTGGGAGCTCAAGCATCCGATTCCAGTTTGGGATACTGGATGGAAAACTTCTTTTATTTTCACTGCAGGAGGATCCTGACTACGTTACCCTTCTGTATGATCCAGATGCAGCCCCTGGCTCAGAGTGGCAGACATCAGCGATAAAGCCGTCCGGTTTGTGCGTGTTGCAGTGTCACAATCAAGGCATAAAATCGTCGATTTCATCAAAGATGATGATGATTTCAGTGTTGTTCCTGAGAGTCTTCCTCCGTTTCCGTGTGGGTTGCTTTGTCCGTTTAAAGTAGCAGTCATGCATGATCTCTTATTAGTTTTAGTTTAAGCTGGTTGATCCAAGACTAGTGTGATTATGTCCTCTTGTACAAGTAATTTGCTTACGAAGCTTTACGGAGATAAACCTTACTCAGTTATTGTATCAAAATGCTTCCAGCAGTGCTCAGTTATTGTATCAAAATGCTTCCAGCAGGGGTTTACTTACACCTGTAGAGTTATCTAAAATGTTAGTGGCTGCTGTGACGGAGCTGGATCCGATAATACTCCAGCAAGTATGTGGGTAATTCCATCGGATACGATCATGTCCATGGGCTGTGCAGTTTTTTGGCTTGTCTAGTACTGCGGTAAGATGAGTTAAACGCTGAAAAGTGGCATTAGCCTGACAGGTATAAAAGAACTTTGCATGCTTTGACGTGCGAGCGGAAGTGGTGGACTTTGAATTGGAATTTTCAATAGAAAATTTTTTATATTTTTTATGATCATATTTTTAAACACTTTTATTTTATATACATTAAATCGCTATATATTTTTCGGTAAAAATGACAATCCAAACAAGTCCATGAGCTTTTCACAGTTTGAAATGGTACTTCAAGCTGCCATTTGAATGAAAAATGATCTCGCTGTCACCTAATCATCGACGCAATGGGTGTCTATTGCACCAGGTTAACTACTAGATACCAAAATCTTAACATTGACCTATTGGATACACAAATCATTCAAAATTTTCTAAAGGAACTTCAATGTTAAAATTTGAAAATCAATTTCAAATTAAGTAAATTTTTATTACTTTCTAAAAGATATAAAGGTAAAATTACAATCAAGTTATATAGAAAATCCCTTAAATTTTGGGATAAAAATCAAGATTATATCTGAAGTCTGAACTGAACGGTGTCTTGTCCTGGTGTCACCGTGCTCATTTTGTTGGAGAATCGTTCTGGGCATCTCCACATTGACCTATCTGAAGTCTGAACTGAATTTTTTTTGGAAAGAATTCTTTGAGCAACTGCCGTTTCACTCTTTTGAGTTTGGTTTGGGTTGGGGATATTAAAAACCCAACAAGCCAGGGACTTTAATCGTGATTGTATTATTAGCTTGAAGTTGAACATCAAGCGTTTCATCAAAGAAAATAATATTACTTAAAAAAGGAAAAAGGAAATATTTTACTGGTCCATGCTAATGCGAGTGCTGCCGCAAAATTCAATTCTTAGTCTCTCATTGTCCCCGTAAAGAAATGGCGGCAACACCTTGAAAGTTGAAACCTGCGCCGCCCACCAGTCTCCCTAAGGGTTCCGCCGTCCCCAAAACCTCCCATCTCCGCCATCAACCACCAGAAATGTTCGGCACCCCCTCATCAACCCCGGCCTTCGGGACCCCCTCCTCAACCCCTGCATTCGGTACCCCCTCCTCCACCCCGGCCTTCGGTACTCCGTCTTCCACCCCGGCCTTCGCCACTCCGTCTTCAACCCCAGCCTTCGGAACGCCGTCCACGCCGTCGTTTGGCACCGGCTTCGGAACCTCACTGTTCTCTACTCCCTTCTCGCAACAGCAATCTCAGCAAAGCTCTTTCTTTCAGACGCCTCAAAGCTCAAGCCCTTTCGGCCTCTCCACGCCGTTCGGTGCCACCCAAGCCCAGTCTTCTCCTTTTGTTCAGCCCGCTGTGACGCCGGCATTGCCCTTTGGAAATGTTCAATTGACCACTCAGATGGCTCCAGTTGCTCCTCTCCCTTTTTCTCTCGCCGATCGTGATATTCAAGTAAGCCTAACTGTGGAAGTTCATTCTTTTTTCTTTTTCTTTTTTTTTTGTCTTTTCTTTTGGAAAAATTCGTAGCTGTATTTAGTTTGCATCTATATATTGTGGTTTTCCTTTAAAGTTATGGTTTTGCTATGTGACCAATTATTATAGGCTATTGTTGATGCTTACAAGGAGGAGCCTGGAAACCCTAAGTATGCGTTTAAGGTTCGATTCGTCATCATTGACCTTGTTCTTGTCGGATTTTTTAATGCTCTTTATGCTCGAGTTTTGTTTAATTGGTAGGATTCTTGGGTGGAAGAAACGTGGATTTTGGGTAAATTGACGTTTGAAGTCATTTAGCCATTGTAATTTTATTTTGTTAATTATCAATTAGTAATTTAGCCCAAAAACAAAAAAAAATTAGTAATTTACAATGATTCTCCGTCCCCTTGGAGGGAGGAGAGGTGGTAGGTTAGGTTAGGTTGCCTTCATTTAGCTGAAGTCTGACAAAGCAAAAAATTCATAGCATGAAGCACTGAATGTAATGTTTGGGCAACACAGAGTTGCAATTTTGGAACTAAATGGAAGCAAGAATAACCAACAAACGAAATGTGTTTGTCTCTCATTCTTAAAAAAAGAATGATTAGATAGCGTCTTTTCTGGTTTCCAAAATTTTCTCCATTCTATGGTTATGAAGTTTTAAAATGTTTGTGTGTGCTTTTGCAGCATTTATTGTTCAGCGTGACTGAACCTCAATATAGGGTGAAGCCTGCTGGTGTATCAGATGTAAGTTCAATGTGGTTTGAATTATACTTCTGATTCTGTTGCTTTTCTTTACATGTCGAGACTTTCTAGTAAATCTGGTGAATTAGTTTGGCTTGTTAGATAATGTGGGCAGAGTCCATGGGGAAACTTGAAGGCATGGAGAGTTCCGATCGAGAGCGACTTTGGCCCCAGCTTGTTCAGGGATTTAAAAATCTGTCACAGCGCCTCAAGGTACCAGCTGGATGATCATTACCTCCTTGAAATGAGGATGGCTTCAGTGCTTTAAAAAAAAAAAAAAAAAACTGTTGAAGCCTGTCTAACTCACATTTGTATCATTTAGATGTGCCAAATTTGTTCTTTGTAGAATTTTTTTTCTAATATTAGTTTTCTGTGTATCTGATCTCTATAGTGAACTTTATAAATAGTGCCTTTTCTCATGTTAGATACATTATATGGTTTCTTGGTGGGCTACAACACAAGCAATCTATCAGTATCTCTGCCAAGAATTTCTTTTGTTAATCCTCTTTTCATACCTTTTTGGTAATTAAATGTTAGACTTTGGGATACCTTGCAATCATGTTCTTTCTGTTCTCTATCTACATTATCTGATTGTAGCTTGGGATAACTGAATTATTTTCTTTTCTAAATTGTGTTTCTTTAACGTTGGATAAGCTACAAGATGAAGTTATAGTCTCAGATTCTGAGAGATTGCGAATAACACAGAGCAATGTAAAAATGGTACCCTCTTGCTCTCTTGATCTTATATTCCAAACTTGTGGTTGGTGTACTAGATTTGTTAACCTGCCTTTCTGCAGCTTCAAAGGCATTTCCAAGCGGACACTTTTCCTTGGATTCAGAGGATGCGACAAAAGGAGCAGTCTCTCCAAAGGCGCCTCTTAAGGGTGAGATGCCTGGCATTATACATCATTTTTATCATGTTATCCTAGATGCTAATGTTTTGATCTGATAGTTAAGCATTTTCTGCTGTAATACAAGTGGTTAGGAGATTTAATTTTGTTATAATCCTGTAATATCCATTCGTCTCTCTTTATTTTAGAAGAAACAATTAAGGAATACTATCTAGATGAAGTTGTTGAGCTTTGTATTGGAAAACAGAATGTTCAATGTGCTAGCTATGTACACTGGGCTTTGCTATGCCGTAGATAAAGAACATAGTCTAATATGATGAACAGGTAATGCGAATTATAGAGGCATTGGAAGGCAAAGGGTCTCGATTACCTTTGATGAAGGGAGAAGCTGAATTGGCAGAGAAGTTGGCTGCAATAACTCGACAGGTACTTGATCCAGGTCTTTTGATCTGTTTAAGATTTTTCTGATGGGGCTTGTAATGGGATTGTATTAACTAGTAAATTCTGACAGTTAAAAGGATCCGAGCAGAACTTTCTAGAAGGGTTCAAAATCTACTGACTCTATCTCGTGTTCAAGCCAATGGCCTTGGTGTTGGATCTATATATATACCTGGATCAACTAAAATACACGAGCAAAGTCTTTTGGACATGCAGGAGGTATTGTCAAATCTCATTTTAATCAGCATAGCCGACATGGATTTCATTGATATGCCTTGGAAATGATTGAATAACTCGATAAGATGCAGGAAAAAGAATGATCAGTGTGTCATTTCAAGCTTTGTCCTTCATTGCACCCCTTGATATTTATTGCAAATTTTATATGCTCACCCTTGTGTGTCACATACTTTAGGACACAATTACGTGAAGCAAGCAAAAATATGTCATGAATGTATGCACAGCCTAAAATAAGTCATATAAAAGAAGAATGATTCAATGTCAATTATGCGCAAATTGCAAAGGCGCTACTTTCGTCTCTTCTGGACGCAGGTCTTACAACAGCAGACAGAGGCTATTGGTAGGCTTGGCAATGTTTTAAAGAGAGATATGCGGGATTTGGAGATCATCATGGCTGAGGAAACAGAGATGTCAGATGACTAGCCATACTTGTTATATGTTTTTTTTTTTTTTTCCTTTGAGTTTGTTGGTTTAAAAGGTTTATCTTGTTTTAGACCTGGAAATTTGGGTGAATCAGAGGCTAGAATCTTCTGTATTGATTGCTGTTTGGAAAATTGCGCTCCCGTGAGACTGCATTTGATGATTTTATGCTTCATAGATCAGGTCAATTTATGCTCACAAAGATCAGCAGCTGGAAGCCTGATTTCTGTGATATGAATATGCATTTGTCATTTTCATCAAGGTCAGCAAACCACGGTAACATAATTCGTTCGCGACACATTAGCAGACTCTGCTTGTTCAGGGACCGAACCAAGAGTTTTGTTTAGGGGGACAGGCGAACACCAAATGTATGGTACCAGAAGTCTGTTAAGTCAAAATTTTGTCAACTTTGTCAATTAATACAAGCATTAAAAAAAGAGAAATGTTAATCACATACTATTTTTCTGTAATGGTACTATTACTTCCTTGTTTATCATATGGTCTAATAAATAAAAATTATAGAATAACAATGATAATGAGAGAGTGCTTACCAAAAAAAGGTGGAGTGCGATTAATATCTACCTAAAACAGGATATGACATAGTGATTGTGAGATTCATGATCACGACTCTCAAGTTCTCCTCTTGTTATGTTTGGAATCTCACATTGGAATTTTAAGTTTCTTGAAGTTGTTCTAAATTAAATGGTGCAACTTTGTATAGTGACCATCTTTTAATGTATTTTAAATAGATTTGCATGATAAGGAATCTTTTAAACAAATATTATCAAAGATTATAGAAAAAGGGGAAAATTATGATCAATTGAAAATGTTCCAAAGAGGGGAAAAAAAAGTTAGATTCTAAATGACACAGCACAGGAGGGAAATTTGTTCTTTCGCCAACTTGCATCTCACATCTTACCTAATTTTTTTAATTATTATAAAATTTTTCTAATATTAAATTTTTAGTTTGATTGGGTGTTAGTTTTGTTAAGAAAAGTGTAGTTTGGGAACATATCTAAATGTAAGGAAAGCAATTATTGCGTTTGCATGTTTTCATACAGTAGTTATATACAATTTAGGTGCGGCAATATGTGTGTAAAAAATTCTTAAAACTTTTAGAATACTTACCTTATTTATGATCCAATTTTTTAGTTCCCTAATAATTATGTACAAATTCTACCTTCTTTATTATCTCTTTGCCTAATTTATCTCATAAAATAGTTAATTCAAAAAACTTGCAGAAAAGGGGGGATACAGGATAAATTTGAAAGATTTTAAAGGGACAAGAACTATGACGTTTTGAATTTTTATTAAAATCTATGGTATAAAATAAAAATTTTGGAGAATTTTGGGTATTTATTGGATGTCAAATTGTATTATGTACAGTTCGACATTTAGAACCAAGCATGCCTCGACTTTGTGAATTATCGGAATTTGTCTATTCACTTTGAGATTTAAGTATGGATTTTGCCCATTCACTTAAGTTGGTAATGGCTGTAGGTGATAATATGCCCCATTGAGCGGGGGTTTTGTAGTCGCTATCATGGAGTTCTGCAATCTGTGGAGTCCAAATAGAATACACGTAGAAATAATTGTTGTAAGACCAATCTTGATATATATTTGGCGTGGTAATTCAGATTATGAATTTAACGAAACAACATATAGGAGAAAGTGGACCGGAGAAAAATAGACAAAATTAGAAAGAATTATTCTTATTATTGAAATGTTACAAGAGAGGTTGGACAACCTCTACTCATAGGCAAAATAAGATTAATGGTATTATGAAATATCTTTAATACTCATACATGGATTTAGAATTTCAATATCAGAAATTCAGTTATTCCATGAAATGGTAAGTTTACTAAATGAATCTTGTGAGGAAAATACATGTGCTAATCTTGTAAGACAAGGAAATTGTCATCCATATCAATTCTTTTAGTTGTTTCGTAATAATAATAATAATATTACTACCCCAATTTTTTTCCAATCTCGGAGACAGTTTTATGGTAATAGTACAAATGCGACAGTCCTCAAGCAGTTTTGTTGTTGCATCCTTTAGCTGGCAAAATTGCAAATCTGGCTATTACATGCACTAACAATCAACACTGGAAAAGGCCTAGCTGACTTTCCATCTTTAGCTCCTTTGAAAACAGGCTGCCCTTCCAGTTATTTAACCACAGATAATTCTTGGCTAGAAGATCCTTCAGGTGATACCAATTTTGGGCTTTCGTTTTTTTTTTTTTTTATTTTGGGGGGTTTTCGTATCAATGTTATCTATAAATATTCTCAACATTCGTTGTATTTTTCTGCCATGATCAATACCACTAAAGATGTCCAACCAGTGAACACGCGTGCACCTTTTCCCTTTCCCTTCTGCTGATCATACTGCTCCCATAAGTAACCAGTCTGATAGTAGTTTTTAACCACGTTCCTGGGACAAAAAGGAGAGCTCCAAATCACTGTAAGCATACTATATGCGGCAAAATCATCCCTTTTGTTTTTTTTTTTTTTTTTTCCAAAAAACCAATTAGAACAGCACTTTCTGCCACAGGAAAAATTGGCTTAGGTGATTATAGAAAAGTATCTTTTGCAGTCTGCGCTTTTGGATGTGCGAGTGCCTAAATGCCTAATCACACCGTACCTGATCAAGTTGTTCCTCAAATCATCATATATCGTCTTGGCACGTTGTCTGTATGGTCCATCCTCTATAATGATCAAACCAAGGCAGTATCAACTTTATAAGAAAAGAGTTTTAGAAGAAAATGTTAATTTATCATTAACTGTACCTCTTGAGTAGTAGTGAAGTGCAGAGAGAATCCTATAATTCATGTTCATCCAAATAGGCCCCCTCCAATACGGTGGATCATGCTCGGTATTGCGTTTCATGTAAATTGAGCTGTGGCAGATTATTTGTATTTCGATTAGTGTTGTACAATTTCCTTGATGTAATCACTTCCTCTATGAGTTGAAAATATGTACCTCGTTGTATGAAAATCAGTGACTGTTAAACTAATAGTTGACAATCTCTTCCTTACCTTGTTTTTGAAAGGGATCTCAGCCCGAAGTTTGTCCACAAAGTGCTTCTGTTTGAAATGAGGTCAAGTTGTTTATCTAGTATCCAGGATCCCTACTTGCAATTGATTCCAGATAGTACAAAAAGGATGAGCAAGGTTGAACAGAATGGTAACAAGAAAAATTTTAAAATACGAGTTTTATCAAAGAGGAAGGTCATCGTAACTCACAGGTGGAATAAGCCGTTCCATCAGTGGGAAAAGGCTGACATAGCCAAAATGAGGAACCAGTCTCAACACAGGTTTCTCTAAAACTTCTCGAACAAGCTCTCTACTTGGGTGACCGTTGACTGTCTCCACAACTCGCCAACTTAATTGAACCTGGAACAGAAGAGACTACAATTAGGGTAATTCCTTACTGGTTCCTTTAATGCATCAGGTACAAAATATTCCTTCTCAACATTAAGTTAATGGGAAGCCTTTCAGGAGTAATTTGGTTTCTCAAGAATCCTCCTACACGCTTTCTACCTTTATTGACATGAAGCATTTTAGACAACTCACTTATCCAACCACTCCCTCTGCCCTGAGAATCTCCCCAAAAAAAAAAAAAAACCCAAAAAAATATAATAATAATAAAAGAAAGGAAAAGGAGAAATAAAGCATCTGTAACTTTATGCAAGAAAAGGAGGATACCATCACTTTACAAGACCCTAAGACATCATACCTTTTCTGTATGATTCCCATAATCAAAATAAGCTCCATATGCATCATCAAAGTGCATCTGGACAGAACATAGACAAACCTTAGATCCAAAACCTAGACAAACACAATAGTTTTTTGATGGATAGGCCAAACTGAGACTAATATCCAGTTACAAGGAAATATGATGTCTGTAGTAAAAATTAGAGTTGACCTCATTTAGAAGCTGAAAATCAGAGAGCAGATTTGCTGTGGACCTATACTCCTGTTTCAGTTAATCATAGACTTTGAATTATGTTACAGATAAAGCTCTGTATAGAAAAATAGTATTATGTTGTATTTCGTACCTTTCCATGTTCATTTTCCTTCTCAAGAAACTCTAAAATCGAATGCAAGCAATCTGCAGCAAGATGCATCCAACATCTAAGATCCAAGTGGCGTTCATCTTCACTTGGGTGTGATGCACGGGGATAATCATCTAGTCCAGAAGATAGAGTCTGGAAATGCAAAGAAACATTTAATTATTCTGGTGTAACAGGTAAATCAATTTTCAATTATTCTAACAAGGATGTTCATGAATGGAACAAGTAGACCTGAGAATAAATAGCAGAGTAACAGCAACAACTTTACTCCAGAATAAGCACAGATTGTTCATGTAAAGCTCTGTTTGAAATTGAAGCCCCTTTACTCCTTTTCAAACTCACAATATGTACTAAAAATACTAGAGAGTAGAATTGACTTTCTTCCATATTATTGTCCTGATACTGTATTTGTATTCTACAACATGTTAGTTATTTATTTAAATTCATCAAGACATGGACTAAGCAGCCAGATCTTATAAAACTTCATGTGTTTGCAGTAATATGCGTCTTAGGATGTCCATGAAGCAATATTCAAGTACATTAAGGGACTAAGAGTGCATATCCAGATACAGTTAAAGTCATTTAATAAGAAATCACGGACAAACCTTTGGATTTAATTCACGAATGGTTTTATTGTCTCTTCCATGCCAAAAATAGCTGCTCACAGCCTTTCCTGCAAATAAAGCAGGTTGAACTTCTTATAAGATGCTTACACAAGATAGAAACTACAAATTACATTAAAACTACGAAAGTTTAAAAATAGAATGTAGACTTGTACAATTGCTTAAGTAACTAACAAACTGCCTTAAATAGCTGATATCAGGTAAACATGCACTCACGGTTTAAATGATGGGGATCAAGGAAGATAATGGTATTTACCTGATTGCGTGGTATTGAACCATTTAAACCATCCTTCAAGACGAACAAATGCTTCATCAAAGAAGATAGATATCTCTTTCTTCTCAGCAGCAGCAAACTTCTTGGCCTTAATGCTGCAAAGAAGGTCTGCAAAAAACAAGCCAAGCCTTCATACATAAACATTAAAATCATGCTTCTGGCATAAATGATGATCTATTAAAAAGTTCTGTAACCCAACATGGAATAAATCATAAGTTTTTTTTTTGCTTCTCACTGAACCAGATCCACGAAGCTCTACAAACATCATCTTCTTGTAACTCCATTCAGTTGAAAAAAAATCCCTTTTATTGTAAATTAGCTGTTCAAAGAATACACGCAAGCACTATAACTTTGTGCAATATGATTGTATACAGACCAAAATTCAGCACAGACAATTAAGCAAACTAAATAGCCCAATTCTTAAAGCACTTAAAAAAACTAAAAATTATTGAAAGATGAGTTTACCACGTAAAACTAGGAACAGTGTTGGAGGATTCCCATTCGTTGGATGCTGAGGAACGAATTCCTCTGGGACCTTACTGCCAAATGAAATAAATAGCTTGTAAGAGAGAGATTAACAGTATAAGAGATTTGAACTGAAAACTGACCATATCAGAAGAAGACCGTATTTTTGACCTTAAAGCTTCAGCACCTAAAATTTGCTCACGTGGAATCCATCCATCAATATTCATTAGGTCTAGCCAGTGTCCAATAATATCCAAGCAAATGTGGATATCCCAACGCCTGATCATTGTTAAGAAGAAATGAAATGTTAGAATACCAAAAAGTATATTAGTGTTGATCTTCTAAATTAAATAAGGATCCATCCACCTAAAGACAACTAAATTTAAGCTGCAGAAAACAACCTACCAGATCAGTAGCTGATGGAAACCTTCATCCCACAAAAATCCCCTAGGGAAAAAGGGACGACTTGGAACTGCTGTATAGAGTTCAGCTGGCCAATATGAAATAAAGTCGTCACCTTGCTTTTTCTGCATCGGAACATAGCGGTCTGTTACTTTCTCAGAAGTCCCAGTGGTGATAATTTATCACAGAAATGCTAAACATTTCAGTCAAACTCCAGAACTTAAAATACAACAGCAAAATACATAGCACATATGATTTAACTACAAAAATAAAAATTTTTGGATGGAAATCTAGGATAAGAGCACTTCAAAATAGTATCTAGTATTTCATTTGTTTTTGTTTCTTTTCCTTCTAATACTTTAAGTGAATGTTTGTGGTACTTCTACTAGTCCATGCACTAGATGCATCCAAGTACAATAGGATAGTGGCAAAACTCATGTCTTACTTACATTAGATGATTGTCCATCTAAAGCTGTTATTAGCAAAATGCAGGACAGAATCACGCTACGCTAGTTTGTCTATGATTTGCTTACATTACAGTTGCTTACAAATGACTCTTCCAGAAATCTTCAGACACATGCACTATAACGTTGACAACAATCAAGTTCAATGGAGCAAGTTAATGCTTATGTAGATTTACTGGTGATCAAACAAAGAGAGCATACAAGTGAGACTAGAGAACATCATTGCTTCTGGATGCAATACGCTTTTACAAAGCAGAGAAGAAGAAAATAAACATGTGTACCCCTAACCACAGCCCCATCAAGCTTAGCGCAAATTCATTTTTACAGGATCCCACAGTTCACATGGATTGCAGCAAGTGCTCAGCAACTATATATAGCTACCAGCGAGAATTATTTCCTCCATCCAAAATGGATTTTGCATAATTTGAAAAGTTGAAAGCATAATCTAACTAATTTGAACCAACCTTGAGTTGTAACCCCCCTCCCCTTTGTAAATTTGTCAAGTCAAAAAATGTAAAGCAAGCATGAGAAACAAGGTGAGCTAGTGTTTAAATCGAATAAATGGTAAAGAGCGAACAGAATTAGATGCATATAATGATGTCAGTACATGTTGTTAAGCAAGAGTAAATAACTAGCAAGCATATTAAGATCCATGAGTAGAATATATAAAATTTCTATTTTTTACTTTACAGTAAGCAGAGGTTGAAACATTACAATACTCAAAGACAATAAGATACACAATAATATAAAGCCTCAAAAGGACAGTAGAACCACATTCACAATAATAAATAAAGCAACTTACATCAGGGTGATTCGGGAGTGCAATTTGTGACTGCCCGTAAAAGTATCCTATTCCACCAAGCAGATTGGCAAGTGCAGCCTTACCCACTGTCACAGATTCAGAATCAAGCTGAGGAGACCAAATGAAAGTTTTAGAAACACTTCAATAAATGCATTATTGCTTTCAAAGTGGAAAAGGACAACATGAAGGATGAATCATTTCAACTGCAAAAACGGTCATATAGAGCCAACAATCCTTTGGTGTAGACAATCTTAGCACCCAAAATGATTTGTGAACTTACAATTTTTCTTATTTGAAATGGCTCAGATGAATTCGTTGTATCACACTGCATACTAGCGAACAATCACCCAAAAACTACATTGATGGCCTTGGAAGCATGATTTGAACATTGATACATTCATGCATATAATTTGGCATCAAATAAACTCTGTGGAACAGAATATAGCCAATGACTCCACATTTTATTGAATGAATCTCTATGAAATCACACATAATCTGTATTTTATTTCTAAAAGGTAATTACAGTGATTGAAATGCCAAAGCACAAGTTTTATCTATCCCCTCTAGCTAGCAACTCTAAGTAATCCTGCATCATATATTTCATGTGATGCATGGTATAATCTAAGATGAGAAGTCAAGGATAGAGTATATAGGATAGGGCTGTTGTAACCCACATTATCGTGCTTGGAAACTAGTCTACGAGAGATTTTGATGTCCAAACTAAGTGCTCATCTAAGTTCAAAAGATTATGTAGCCCAAGGATAAACTGGTAGTTACCTCATCAGCAAGATTGAAGCACTTTTCGAATTTTTCTGCATAGTCTTTTTGCTTCTCATCCAATTTACTGGTCAATGAGGCACCTATAAAGAGCAAGGAAGGATTGCAACTACAAGAGTCAGGCAAAGATTTAAATGTTTGGGTTAAGCTAAGCTTCACAACCACCCTGAACGGGGAGGAGGATATAAAACATCTAAAGTTTGTGTCATTAACCAGATTTACGTTGACGCACTTAAGAACAGTGAATACTATATTATAATGTTAACTTGCTAAAGATCAAATTCGTCCATTCTGCCTGAATACCCTCCTTTGAGGTATCCCATGCTTCCCTCAGATTATGCAAATTCAGCACCATATTTTTTCTATATGTTATCCAACAACACTTCTTTTTCTTTTGAAGTGAAGATCACAAAAGGTCAGCAGTGGAAGGCACCTGCAAGGCTGATGGCACGCTCTTTTTGTGCAAGAGTTCCAGACAGAAAAATGATATCTGCCTTGAAAGGCATCCTAGCAGAGAGCTGAATACACAAAAGTTGTTACTAAAATTGCAAATACAAAGACAGACTTGAGCCGAAGTCTTGTTTGACTGACTGAAGAAACAGGAGCTTATAAAATTGCTTAAATAAACCTGAAACACCAAGATGTTTGACAAACCATCTGATGTATCTGAAAGCTGCAAGCGACCCACCTTCCTTGCCTGACAAGTAGACAAGAACAAGTTCAAGAAAGGGAGAGGAGTTATGTATCATACTCAACAGCAGCAAAGCTATAGGACAAACTCATGTACTTGGATCCCAAGATTTGATTGGACAAGATCAGATAAATTATGGACAAAAGGTGTCTTGAACCCAGAATAATGAAATTCAAATTCATCCTGCAAAAAAACATAAGAACAAACACACTCACAGTGAGATACAGAAATCCTGGATGCAACTGAAGAATTATGCCATAGCTTCAAGAAAATTCATGTGAGCATTAATCCTCCTATTCTGGACACCAGCAAACTGGCATTCCAAGTGGCATGCTACCATAACCCTAAGAGATGTGAAAATGCTAGCAGTTTTTTAGCAACTAAGATGTATATTAATTTTTCAGTATCATACCTCAGCACTTAAAAGTAGCTGCCAATTGCCAACATCACTCCGATGACCTGATGCTAGGATAGATTCATCATCAGCATCTGTGGCTGCGCTACCCAAATTTAGTGCATTTCCACTTTCATCAGCCATATAGAAGAACAGATGCACAGTTTTTGACATTTCTTCACTAAGTTTGACTCTGTCAACAATTTTAAAGCTGTTAGAAAAGAAAGAAATCACAGGACATGAAAGATAAGCATAACATCTAAGATTCTATAGCTATTAGCAATGCGAACTTATTTCAGCAAGTTTTGTTTTCCGAGATCTAGAGCATTTCCTTGACAAATGCGATAAGCTCCAAAAGAGAGTTTTGCACTAAGTAGTTTCATGCTCAACATTCCAGATGCGCCCACTGTATTCTATGTCCCTCAGCATCAAAGTTACAAGCACACAACCAACATGCAAAGACATTCTCACATGAATATTAACAAAACAACTGGTTCAGCAGCTGTTTACTGAGAGAAAGGGGACTTGCAAAAATGCAATCAGACAAATTCAAGATTTACATGATTAAAATAAAATATTGATCAAAGAGTGTACAGAGAAATTATCTAGACAATTAAGCAACCCATTCACGTCAATAAAATTCCAGTCCAATACTTCCATTTGAAAGAGTACCATTTGGGAAGACTTTCAGTTTCTAGGCTATACACTAAAAGCAAGCAACTGCCTTTTGTTTTAAGAAAGTAAACAGAAAATTTAAGTTAATAGGGATTACTCATCATTTTCCACTTCAATTCGAACAGCCCAGTCTCCACCATAGCTGCTTCCATGTTCCTTGGACTTGAGGAAACTTGTTTTCAAGGTCATATCTTGGTCGACCAAAATTTGATGTCCATAATCCCGTCCATTGTGTTCTGTCCATCCATATGTCCTAAGCTCATCTGAATCTTGGCAGATGTGTCGCATGGAATACCTTCCATTCGTAATACCAATCCACATCAAACCAGCAACCAAAGACTGGGGGGTCCTACCAATAAACACCAACAAGTACATGAACATATCAATCCCAGTCCACGCAATGCATATATCACAAAGCATCACAAGTCACACTAGAAGTCCGTCAGAAAAACTATAAGACATATTGGGAAGTCCCTCTGTTTTCATTACAGCTGAGAGATGAAGCTAGATACTGAGTAAGCGAATTAAGCCCAGCTCAATAAGAGCTCACTGACATTAAAACATCAAAGGATCAAACCAAGTCTGCGGTGCTCTTTTTAAGGTCTAAAACTCAGCTTGAGCTCGGTTCCATGAGTAAACAACTAGAGTTTACATATTAAGAAATCAAGGTAATCAAGCTGGACTTCAAAGACGACAGCATTTGGCTCAATTAGATTCGTTTAGACCATACTTTTCTTTCTACCACATAAAAATGCACACCAAAGGCAGCAATTTTTGATGACATTCCAGAGCAGAATGCGGGAAGGAGTCGATACCGTGCACGAATCCCAAAATAAACGTTAGGTCTATAAGTTCCCCAATACAAGCTCTCCTTGTGCTCCCCTTGAAACTGCCAGGGAAAAAATATCATCCTCGTAGCTGAATTTTAATTTATTAGGATACAAAAGTTAAAGTGGAAAACTGAAGTTATACTAGATTAAAGAACAGATGTTCACCATGGGAAGTTGCATGAGTTTGGGAGCGGGAAATGGCGTGATAACCCTGGGCTTTTCAGGCTCTTCGTTAGTATTCACCAGTCGGAAAATGAAAAAGAGGGCGACCGAGGAGATCAGGATTCCAAACCCTAGGAAAACTTTGCTGCTTACGTTTGTGAATAGGAGAAGGCTTTGGTCTCTGCCTCTATAGCTTCGAGGTCTAGCGTTCGTACTTACCTTGCGGACTGACTGATCATCAACGGCGTCTGCGGCGGGTTTGCCTCTACTCCGAGTGCTGCTTCGTCTTGAACTGCCGGCCATTTTCCGGTGAGGGTTTATTGCTGATTCTGATTTCCGGGGAGGTTTTGGCGCACAGTGAGCTTGCGACTGCTGCAGAAGAAGAAGGACGGTGGACTTGGACTGGGCCAAAGACTGCACTGTGATCAAGATTCTGGGCTGTTGTATTTCAAAGTCCCCATCTGAAAATCGGCCGTCATCCTTTGCTACAAGCTGTTAACATGCGTAAAGTTTGGGCTACACGTATATTAAAGACCAGGTTGACATTGCTCCCCAAGCCATCTTAGGAGATTTTTTTTTTTTTTTTTTTTTCTTCTCGGGTGATATAATTGTCACAAATAACCACATTAACTGTCGAGTGTGTACGACATTAACCTTGCTAGACAAATATACTACTGTTGCTCTAGAAAATGATGAGACCAGCATGCGGTCTGAGTGTAATACAATGCCTCCTCCAGCTCCTTCATTATTATTATTATTATTATTATTATTTTAATTTCTTACCATGTTCTCTTTCTGGGGCTACTTACCATCATCTTCTGCTCGTACTCAATCCATAGAGATTAGAGAGTGAATCCTTGGAGAACCGCAATAGCATGATTAGTTTGATCGTAAAGTCCCAGAATTTGTTAAGTACTTATTTTCGCATCCGAGTAGAAGCCGGGCAGCCCACCAGGGCCAGGCTTTCACCAAACTCGGCTAAAATCTTTCAACCACAAGCAACCAAAAAGAGAGATTCATTTTGGAGAGGGTGATTTTCAGCTGGTGAAGCATAGAAACTGCAAACGTGGAGAATCATTCAAACCCCATAATAATAATTAAGCTCCGATGAAAGCCATCCAAAAACGTCTTTTGACGGAACAGCATTGTCGGAAACCTTCCTATGAGTTGGAAGCACGAAAATTAACTTACTACAAGAACATATAGTTAACATGAAAAAGGAGTACAAAATTCTCGTTAGCCTCAGAATATAGTGAGTAAACAATTAACTCCCATCACATTAACAAACAAATTTAAGAAACACAGACTTCAGACCCGTACGACAGAAATTACAGAATTTTCTAAAATTCTATAGTACAAAGCATTTAAGAATACTAATTCTGAGGGTGACAGCTGCTTTCGGATCACTTTGGAGCAAGCAGTCATTTTTGTGTCAGAAGAATATTATTGATACTCCCATCATGAAGCATCCAACTGCCACCCAAGGGCTCAACCGCTCACCTGCAACACAAACCATACTGGTAAAAATCATCTCTTCGAGAGTTCTGAACGCAACCTAGTATGTACCGTGATAATTAATGGCAAACACAATAAGCCAGCAATGCACCTCTAATAGATAATTATGTGAAGGACTTCAGGTAATGCATGTAGCAGCCTGGAGGTTGTGGGATGGAAGGGGAGAACAGAAACATATCCACAAGATACTTGTGTCATTCTGAGAAAGTACCAAGTCAAATGTAATTTTATGCTTGCAAATAAGAAATAGTGACCATATAGAAGTCTGAATGTTGAATTTTGTATGCCACAATAGATTCAGCTCAATTAGGACGAGAGACAAGTTTATTGATTTCTTCTGATTGAAAGCAGAATAGCATGAGAAGCAGATGGACAATTAACATTCTGAAAGACCTTGTGAACACCAAAAAACAGAGAAACATGCAAAAGGGACAGAATCAGAGCAAACTTAGAGATCAAAGACAACAACGTAATCCGGTGCAACCCAAACTCCGATTCTAACAACTACAGGACCATGCATTTATTGTATGCAAATCATAACCATAAATTTAGTGTCACCACTCTAATTACCATCTAGCTGATTTCTTTGTATTTCAAGTACTCCATTTCAAAACAAAAGCAGGCATTCTGCTTAATAGCAACGAGAAGATAACACAAATCATATGAAAAAAAAAAAAAAGGATTTGCCAACAACTATATACAATAGCAACACCATGTTTGCAATGGTGACTCACCTATTCTGGCAGCCTTCCAGAAGAAGCCCCGAAACCTGGAATACTAAAACAACATCAGTATGTTCATTAAATGAACACCATGACATGAATGAATTTTTGTAACCATGAGAGCTAAAGGAAGAAGTTAAACGGCATAATAAAGATATTTGTCACATTTTTCAATCCCAAAATGTTACATAAAAGCAATTACATGCTGATCTAAGTATCCATCCTGTGAAATACATGCACCATTCTGTTAAAAATGATTTCTTTCATGGAATCCACTGGCTTCAATTGTACACGCACAAATATTGTCCATCAAACGAGACAACTGCTGCTAAAGACAGAACCCACAATTTCTTAGCCCCTTAGAAATCTTCATGAGTAAAGCTGATTAGTTCTCCCACAATCAGTGATGAAAGCATGAAGACAGAAAAGGCACATTGCTTTCCAGAAACCAAGACACACTGTGTGCAAGAGAGGTTATAAATAATATGTAATTTTATGTCTTGGCATATAAACTAGAATCCCTCCTATGAATATGACAGAACACTACCTGCCATAAGCGAATTTATCCACAAAACTACCATAGGTTACATTTTCCAAAAGCATTTCCATGGAACTATTGGACGTACGCACATCCAATCGATGACCCTATAGAACAGCATATTCTCTACCATTAGGAAAGGAAGGAAAGATTCTAGAAACTATATCAAGTATTGATTTGTTATGAACGAAAGCCTTCTCAAATATCTCCTTATGTAACCATTCCACGAGTTCCATCACCCATGCATCATACATTACATGTATCAGTAGCTTCACAGCTTGTTATCCTAACGGCGACACTCGTAATCAGGTATTCACTATTCACAAGTCAAAATGGCGATGTCAATAGAATGCAAAATGGTGCATTGATACTAAGTATGAACTACAAAGATCATGAAATATTTCCTGGCTGAGCGAAAAAGAAACAAACTTTAACCAAATATTTCACTGACTAAAAAAAATATGATTTGAAACTAAGCGGACAAAATAAACATTAATAAGCAATTTTAGATAGGATAAAATCCTTAAGCTAAGAAGACTTACCCAGTCCTCTGCTCAAGAAGAGCTGGAAAATGCATCTTTACATAAGTGCAAGTGCAAATCCCCAGCAGCACTACCGTAAGAAAAGAGTGGAAATTGAAGAGCGCAGACTGGAAATTTCAGTAATACAAATTTCAGTATCTATTATTCTAAGAATAAAAATAAAAATGCGGCAATTTCGAAATGTGACGTACCATGTCGAAATTCTTCCCTTAGCACCTTTCTTCGGCGAAAATCTACGAACACAAGAAGCAAAGAACTATCTAATCATTCTACCTCGATTTAATATACGGCGCAAAGAGCAAAGCACTCTCCAAGCAAGATAGATGTACCAAAATTTTAACAGACATAGTAAAATAACCTTCACTGTCAATATTTTCCATAATCAAGAAATTGTTACACACACGCATGACCCAGATGGATACCTAGATTTGGTCGAGCGACGATCTCAAAAGAGTGAGAAGATGGCGGCAGTATCGCGAGTGACACAGATACAGCTGCTGTTCTTTTCTTTTTCTTTCTTCCCACTAATTATTTATTTTTTCCTTTTTCTGGACAATATACTAGCAGAAGGGAACGAAGAGAATAAAAGAAAGAAACAGTTGCTCTAGTGTCAGGTACGACCGGAAAATCTAACAACTCTGCGCACCGTTCATTTTGCCACCGATCTGATCATGACGGAGGGCCAAGTAAAATTAACCGTTCGATTGCCACTGGTCACTAGAAAGAAAGAGAAGAGGGAAGGTTTTGCTCTTGCTGGCCCCTTTGGTTTACGTTTACATCAGTTTGCTCCCCAACTTAGGTGTTGTTCAACAGATTTGCCCCGTCCCAGTGGTATTATTAAGGGTTGGTTATGATTTGCCCCGAAAGCAATCACTGCTTTGTAGTAGTTTTCATTCCACACGATCATTCATAGCACTCAAGGACACTGTAGGCTTATTACTAATTTGTATAGCATCTTGCTCAATTGGTTGCAAGTTAATGAATAATTTTTATACCTAATTTTGAAGAAAAAACACTTTACCACCCATAGAAACGAATTGAAGTTTTCTTTTTTTTTATCTTTGATTTTGATTGAAATAAGTTGTCAAAAGTTGGCAGTATAAGACGCTAAAGTACCACAATTTGTAATTATTTAAGAGACTCGGTGCAAATCAGTGACAATTCATGAGTGCACGTTGCAACTAACCCTTCTAATTGAGGTGCGTGCGGTAATGGTTTATGGCAAAATAGTACTAGAAAGGACATCGCATGCTACCAAAGATCTAAGTAAGTGGTTGGCATCGACTGAAAGTGAGTGAATACTCAAAACATTCCAAAACCAGTTGAACCAACGAGGCTCACAGATGTGCAAATCGAAGTTTCTCACATCCTGTAGTGCAGTCCAGTGCAAACTCATTCTCACAAGTGATTACAATAGCTATGATCACGAATCATACCCCAAGAAACAAGTCTAAGTAGATTATTCCCATCACCGAGCACACTCCCAATACCCTAGGCAATTAATGGAAAAACCGAATAACATTCAGTCCTCTTAACTGTAGTTTCTCTTCCTTCTAGTAATAATCATTTCTAGATTTCTAATTGCTACATGCAGACACGCAGTATAATCAAGTACAAAATCTAAAATTTTCATTAACATCTGTTGTCGGTCCTAGATTTAGAAGAAAATACATGTGAGATCAGATCAATACAAAAATGTCGCTGGTTGCTGGCATGCTCCTAAGCGATCAATGTAAAATTTCTCGTGGAAGGGAAATGGTGGCATCAAAGAATGATCTGACAGACACAGTAGTATCTGTCCATTTTGCACGTACAAGACACCTCAATGTTAAAACCAATCCGAGAACTGTTCCAGCTGGCGCTGCTGTCGAGGGCAAAATCATCAAGCTAGAAGACGTAGCTTGACATAAAACTTGAAAAAGCAGTAACATCTATCCAGTTGGGAAAAAGGCCTTTCAACTTGGTGGCAGATTCTGTTAAATACTGATCCAGCACAGCGACCTCAACCCTCAAAGATTCTGAACTTCCTGCCTGCAATTAAGACAAAACATAACATCAAGAAAGCTCCGTGCTAACACACATACCATAATGCATGTTCAAATGTTATGGACGGTTACAAGTGCAATTAATTGTCAACTTGATGGTTATATAGGTGAAGTTGGAGCTGATATTTGAAGGTCTAAGTGGAAGAGAAGCAAGATAAAATTAAATTTCAAGCACCTGAATATGTATTGTTCATGGACAGGGTCAAGCCCTGAAGGAGGATGGTAGGGTGGTTCAACGGTTTAAATTCTTTACCTGTAAACTTAATTGTGCTTTCGGTAGATTCACCATCCCTTTCAAATAATAATCTCAAGAAAAATTGTACAATTAACTCATGTGGCACTTCCAGTTTGATAACAAAATCCATCCGACATTCTCTATGGTACTTCCGCAAGCTTACAGTACTAACCATAAGCTGCTTAGTCCATTTACCCTTCTAATTAATATTTTGAGTTCTATTAATCCCAAAATATATAAGCAACAAGGAAAATAGAAAAACTTCACAAAGAGGAAGGAGCAACAAAGATGGGAGAATGAAATGCAGAACGGTTAAGATTTTACCTCCAACCAAAAGGTCCAGTTCTCATGGCTTGCACCACTTAATCTACATATGTATGATGGTGGTCCATTAGTAACTGTTTCAGGAGCTGTAAACATTTGCGCAAGGATCAATATACAGAATCTGACAATTTAAACCCAAATTCAAAAATTAAATATATGTCACCTGGTAGTACACTGTTAGCAAATGACCAGCTGGATAATGGACCTGTTATGTTGAGCACCACAACCCATACCTCTTTTAAGGAGCTGAAAGCAAAATCGAGATAAATCTAAGTTCTAAGAAAAAAGCACTAACTTTATTCCAGAATTCGAGAAAAATAAGCAACTAAAAAGTAATAAGTTGGAGCTTTTATGCAACTTGACTGAGTAAAAGCATTCCTGATTTTAAAGCAAACATGGAGACGACTTCCCATCTTTATCTTTCGTTTTCCCAAACTTATTAAGCCTGAGTTATTAGAAGGCCAATACCATACTATTCTTGATTTAATTCAGCTAAGCATATGTATATACACAGATAATTTTCCAGATAGTTTTACACACCATGAGGTGTTGTTTCATAATATATATAGAACAAATAACCGCAAACCAGAATTCTGAAGACCTATCAATTAGGCATTTCTGTTCAACTTCTGCTTACTTGGACATCAAATCATATACTATGCTAGGAGGACCATACAGTACTGCTCTAACGTAAGGATAATTGGACTAAATAACAGGATAGACTGTAACATTACACAACAAACTGTCACATTACTCAGTTAGCATATCAGTGTTTTACCCCAGTTGAAATTCCAAGTAGATTCTGCGGGACCCTCCAGCAAATAGAGCTTGGGGCCTGTAAGTTTTTAGATGTGGAAAGTTTCTATATTGCTTCAAGACATCATCTCTCTCTGCTGAGAACTTCAAACCTCTGGAAAACAAGTAAGATATTGGAAAAGCGCCCTGTTCAACATATTTGATGTCAAATATTTACACAATGCCATTCACAGATTCAAAGCAATTGTAATTCACAAATCATCAGCAGGAGGTCACTGGGATGTTAGTTGAATAGAACCATGGCAACACAAACATAACATTAGAAGCTAAAATGAACTTTAATAGTCACATAATTCCCCAAAAAAAAAAAAAAAAACCCGGGGCCCAATGTTACTTTTAATAGAATAGAGGTTTAACTCGTACTTTCTACTTGTTTCATTTCATGGTCAGGGAAGAGTGGAGAGATCAATTCATGAATTCTAGCACCTTATTGCCCATGTCATTACAGAGCTATAAGTTGTATGGCTTTGTCCTCTAGACTAGTATCTTTTTTTCCTTTTTTCCCCTTTCACCCTTTCTTAGGAGAACTGGGTCTAGAGGTTCCAAGCGTTGTCCTCTCTTGCTGTGCATGCATCTTCACACCATGTTCACAACATCTCCTTTAACTTGGGTAAGCAAATTCCTATGAACTGTATATCATTTTATGGTTCAAAAACAGTATCTGCTAACTATCCAGAAAAGCAAAATCCTCATTATCACCAATCATGATCGATCAATACAGAGAAAACAATCTAAGAACAGACTTTCAGTCCCATTACACCAGTTGAGTATTACAACAAATTAGAAAAGATGGTCTTTGCTCCCAGTCTGCTGTGTACGCTGAGAGGCATGAGCACTAAAAACCTAGCATGCAGCATCTTAAAGCAGAACATGTCATGAAGCCTAGTCATATTACAATTTATAGGGTACAATATGATTTCGTACCATCAATTATGCCATGCAGACAAAAGGCTAGAAAATGGTTCCATGTCATGCCGGCCAATAATCAGATAAATTTTATCCACTTTTAAGAAGAAAGTAAATGCACACTCTTAGTCAAAATCACATTGCAGCACATTGGAGGTGGGAAACATATGATAAATAAAAGACTTCTTTTTGTACTTACCAGCCAAGTCTCTTGCATTGACAAGTTTATAGCATCAAAGGATGATTCTGAATCAATATGCAGTTCTCTTGCCACTTCTGGAGCATGTTTAAAGACGAAAAGAAGAGAATTTGAGTCAACTACAGAAAAATCATAACTGCAGTCGTCAATATGGCTTGCACCTGTTGATGACAGATTTGAAAACCATGTTAGAATGTTTAACAATATTCATTCTATTTATACATTATACATTCAGTAACGTGCCAGAAAGTTCTAGAGAAAATTTCAGAATGCTAAATCACAAATTATAACCGTCAGTAGCATGTAAATGAAGCAGTTCAGCAAGCTAGTTGAGATGCAAAATACATACTC
Source organism: Gardenia jasminoides (assembly GCA_013103745.1). Lineage (NCBI taxonomy): Eukaryota > Viridiplantae > Streptophyta > Magnoliopsida > Gentianales > Rubiaceae > Gardenia > Gardenia jasminoides. The sequence goes on from CM023105.1 coordinate 43,683,840, forward strand.
TAACGAGCCAACCGCATCCCCGAAAAGCAAAAAATAAAAGATTACAGAAACAGGTATTTTGCTAAGGATTCCACTTAGAATGCAAATGTTAGAAAACTGTTAAGAGTGAAAAGGCGGCTAAAGCATACTCTTAGACTGCAACTATTTTCACATATTCAACTGATGTTACTATAGCTTTTGAGTACCCTTCAGTCTTTCCTACCTGCAGTTCTGATAGTATGCTGGAAGATCACCCTTTTTGGAGCGTCTGCGCTGTATGGAAAGAATTGAGATGACAGAGCTAGAGCAAGTATGCTTCCATGCAGCAAGAATTGCATGACAGATGATCTGGCTAACCATTGGCCAACAACAGGTAAAAGAGGTCCAACACACCAGCCAGTCACAAGTCCAACAACTGCTGCAACTACAATGTCCGGAATAAAATATCCTGGAAACAAAAACAGTTACCAAGTATCTTGAAGGTACTACCAATGCAAAAACATAAAACTCTCACAGGAGTATTAGCATTTGTAACTGAACCTTGCCATCCATACACTGATACCGCTTCAGGAATGTGAAAAATAATTGCAAATAAATATCACAAAAGCATCATAGTAGAAACCACTTGATACAAAGACAAAGGAGTGAGTCTAACCATAAGGAGGTGGAAAAGACCCTGTCATTCCCATTTTCTCTATCAAAAATACAGCAAGGAACCCGCCAAAGTAGACTGAGTACAATAAGCAAGGAATTAAAGGAATCACGTAACATGCAGTTGACCTGAAAGAAGACATTTTGTTTACACTGTTATGCAGAAAATAATTAATCAATTCAACATTGAGCTCAAAGATATCAAGCACAAAATTTGGGTTCATATTGACATCATAATTTGATCCTGCTCAAACTCAAAGACAACCTAAAACAGCATTACGACATATGATGCTTTTTCCTAGACATAAAGAAACAAATTTTTCCTCAGGTTGGCATACATCAATAGAGTACCATAAACAGATAAATTTTGTTACCTAAGAGAATCAAGACCAAAGGACCTCGTAGATAGACGGAAGGAGATCCAAGCAGGAAGCATGAAGACTGCCAACAAAAAGGTCACGAAGCCTCCATTTAACCCAGCAATCAGATAACCCTGCTTTCAGAATTCATGTTGCATACTAAATTCGTTAAAATATGTTCATTTACTTTCATTATAAAGCTTAAAAAGTCATTTGCTGTGTTGTACATACCATTTTGGATGAGTTTGGTACACACGAGTGGGTGTCATACATACCCTTTTTTTTTTTTTTTTTTTTGTTGGGGGTTGGGGTTTGAACAGAGGGTTGATATACATAACTTGTAAAAGTCAATTAGCAACCAAAGAATTGCACAACATATAGAAGAGGAATCTCAATTAAATACGCCCCACATACCAATGTCATAAAGGAGTACAACCCAAATGCTCCCCAAAACCTCGCTTCACCTGCCAGTTCCTGCAAAAGTTTAATAGTGGACTAATTATGTCCTGAGCACTCAAGTTGAAAAATAGATGAAGCAAAGTCAAACTAGGTGACTGTGTAGAGATAGAACATATGCTAAGCCTCTCTGTCACATAGTGATCTCAAAAGCTGGAGAAAACATGAATATTAGACCATTACCCAGCATTTTATAACACTTTTCCTCTCTCCCCACATATTTTGCAACAAGTACACTTGTAGAGAAGAAAAAGCAATGAATAGTGGATAGGTGTGACTTCATAATCAGAATAACGAAAAGAAGAAGCTCAGGCACAGGAAATTTTATCAGACTTGAAGATAGCTCAGTAACATCAGCAAATAGCCAGCATAAAAGGACACAGTGGATATCACAACAATGCCCTTCTACCTGCAAACTCCAATGTCTTAAATTTCAAATGTGATGTAGAACAAATTTCCATTGGGCTTTCCTTTTTCCCCTTTAGATGAATTCAAATATGACCAAATACATGGAATACACATCAATGAAAAGGGGAGATGTTCACAAGTTAGCAGACCAAACAATATCACTAAAACGTCCTGCAGTTATGCTAGTTCATAGTTTCCATAGGTACATACATTTTGTGCCAAAACAGCAATGATTTCTGTCCTAATTAGTCAATTTAAAAGAAAAATCCTTTTTTATTAACAGAGTTTCTCTGAATGAATGACCAACACAAACAGTGGTGAGCAGAGTGGAAAATCACAAGGGTCAGTACAAAATAAGTTTACCTCCTTTGATGATTTGACTACTGAAACATTTTGTGAGAGAGGAAAATCTCTCCAAAAGAATCTTGGTGCTAACAGACCAACAAGTGAACACGGTACAAACATCAGAAAAGCCAAGTATGAATTAGAAAACCTACATCAGGAAAAGAAAGTTATGTCCCAAAATGCTATATCATATGCTAAAGGAAACCTATACGCAAAAAACTACACTAGCAGTAATACAGCGTTAAACCAGTACCAGTTCATTGAATGTCTCGAGAACAGCAATCTCAAGATTGCAAAAACAACTGGAAAAATAATGGCCAATACAATCCCTAAAGCATGGTGTAGCATTCCTGCAGAGGACAATGCAGTAATTAAACACAATGGAAGAACAATGTCACCTGCAACAAAGTACCTTCAGGTTCAGCTGCACTTCCCATTACCTTTGATAAAGTCAAAGAGAGTCATAAATGAAGAGGAAAACACTCTAGTTCGAAATCGCAAAAAAATTGGCATAAGAAGGTAGATGGCAAGAGGAATACTATGAAGCAGCACAGCTATCTGTCTTGGATAGAACACCTGAGAAGGATTTTAGAGATCAATTCAAATAAAGAGTTTATTCTCTTAACCACGCACCTACTAAGGGAAGATAAAATAAAGGAGGAAAACATTAAATGGATATGACCGCAGGCTTAACTAAGTTGTGTGAAAATAATGATATACATGAGTATACAGAGACGAAATTAATAAGAATTCAGAGGGCATAACACACCAAGAACCATGACAAGTAGTCAAAGAAAACTGCCCGATCATCACGATTTGCAGCATGTCTAAGAGATTCCCTGTTCATGTGCATTTTGTAGCATAGAGGAGTTAGTGAAGGCTTTAACTACACTAAATAAATTATCCCCGCGTGCTTGCATGCTTCCAGGTCTGCTTCACCAAAATAGTATACATCAGATCAGGCATACAGTAAAAATACTGGTGATCAATTAAGAGAACTTCCACCAAAATCTACTTCATACAGTAATCTTTCCACAGTATCTGAGGAAGTATGATAAAAGTAACCCCCAAAGAGAAAGATGATGTCCAGTCCAGGAATATCCCCATAGTCTTGGGCAAACATTCTGTAATCTGTATCACCAGGTATAGAACCAAAAACATCCTGAAGGTTCATTTGCCCAAAAGAAAAAATTATAAAGATGTTAGTGGGAGACTATGAAAAGATTATTGACCAAAGAAAGAAGAGAAAGTTGAAACAGGATATTCAATCAGAGTATATTGTTCCAAGATCACTTGAGTCAAATTCTATGATCCATCAAAACCATCCAAACAAACAGAAAACAACCATGTACAAAAACACCACATGGAGAGTCTAGATGAGCTTTAAAAGTCTCGTCTGTTTAAGTGAATGGAGTAAGACAGGCAAATGTTAAAACAATACTCTGTTTTTCTTTGCCAGACCAGAGAGCAGGAGAAGGAAAGTTTCAACAAATTCCGGAGAAGTAAAAGTGAAAACCTGAGCAGCACTGTTAGCCATAGGATGTACAGCTGCTTGAGCATAAATGTATGAAGGCCATGATCCAGGTCCAGATTGGCATACTAAATCTGTTAATTGAGCAATTTAAGTGTATGTTCAGCTCTAACGAAATGAACAATAAGCTCAGCTATAAAAGAAAATGTACGCCATGCTAGGGGCAAAAACTAAAGGTCCAAACCTCATATATGGCTTGTAATTTTGCATACCAGGAAAAAGAAAAAGCAGAAAAAAGGACAGATCAAATAGTTCAGCTATAAGTACACATTTCAAAGACAGAACTCTCCATGGTGTCTAACTAAATATGCAAACAACTAATGCCTTAGTTAAAACAGCTTTGGTAAGTCATTCTTAGGCAAGAGTGAGCTAAACATATGAATCAAGTACAATGGCATTCTCTGTTTTATGTCTTAGTCCATAGAGATGCTTGCAGGAATCCTACAGCAAACAACAGAAGTACATGGAACATTTGGCAATGCTTATAACATTTAATCTCTCAGATAAGCTGCACAAAGTAGCCACTGATATGTCAATTTCTTACTCTTTTCATTAGTGATCTGCCAGATTATAACTAAATTGCTCCTGCAATATTCTGCTATTACATAGTAACTTTACAATTCTTTTTCATTTCTTGCAAATTCACATAACTCCACCAAGGAAAATTCAGCTTCTTAACAGACACTTCATCTATATCCTATAATCATTTCACTATCAATTTTCAATTACATACGTAGTATGGCATTTGCAAAAGTTTTGGTCCATAGATGATCACTTATCATTCATTATGATGAGTACAAATCTAACGTTTTTATTACAGTTTCAAATTCAACTTAGAAATTAAGAACGGAAGCCGGCTTGTAGATGATGATGAATCAGTATGTGTGATTCGACTAGAGCTAAATGTTACTCATAGTCAAGTGTGTTAAATGCAACTCAAAAAGTTTCAATAAAGTTGCATATTTTTACAAATAGCAGCTGGTACTTACCAATTCCACCTGTACCAGAAGCTTCAACATCTATAAAAGCTCCAACAGTATCACGCCATCTATGTGTTGTCATGAAACCATGTGAGCCCTGAATTAGCCATAAAACAGATTACTGGAAGATAGTTTCTGTCAATGTAAATCTACTAATCAACAAGGTACAATATGCAATGTCCTGATACGCTAGAGTTTCTGATGATATGTTCGCTGAAGGATTTCATATCAGTGGTTTGTTTCTTTTTCTCTAGAAGTATTGTTATAAATCTTCAAAACATACCAAACAAGAACGTCCATCAAGAAAAGCCTATCAACTTTCTGTTACAGGTAGCCAGCCATGTCACATTTCTTACCAGCATAAACAGCTCTTCTGCTCCATTAAATAGAAATATAACTGGTCGAGGGGGAACCCAAGCAGAATCAACACATAGCCGAGCTAGTTCAAGCATAGATGCTGTTCAGGGAGGAGGAAGAAACAACAGAGTAAGATATACATAATTGATGATCCCATTTAAAACATAGAATTGTGTGGTATATAAAACTCACCAACACATGACCCACAATCACCAGCTCCAGGAGAACCTGGTGGAGTGTCAAAGTGGCCATTCACCAAAACTGATGGGTCATTTTCTTGAGAATCTATAGAAGAAATCCTGCAGCTCCATTACAGTGTGTTAAGTTGTCTTAATTATTGCATTTAAAAAGATGTATCGATGCATTAATTTAATCAAAGAAATCAATGTCGGGCAAGTTGTTAACAAAATTTTGAACAGTGATCCCCACTTAATATCTAAATACAGCTAGAATACAATGGAGCACATCCGAGAAACAATTTTTTTATTAACCTTTTCAAGTCTTTTACATTCAAATTGATTACATCTAAATGTCTTTGAGAGTTACTTTTCAAAAAAAACACTTTGAAGTTTTAGGAAGCAAGATACTGGACTGTCGTCTTAATCCATTCTTACGGACAGTGTAAGAAACTTTTACAGCGCTCGTTAACTACAGCTACCTAACAGCTATTGCTAAATATTGAAGTTCATCATGAAAGATCAAGAAAAGTAAACATGCAAAGGATCATCGTGGATATCACGAAATCAAAGACCTGAACAAGCAAGAATTATTTTTTTCATATAAATTTATCATCATAAAATGCAAGATCATACAGCTTGTACTTCTCCCAAAATGCGAATATTACATATTGTCCGTGCAAGAAGAGTTAGATTGACATCAAAGCAACCCAAATGGATGCAAAAAGAGATTATTTTTTACCTCATAAGAATATTGGTGTGATTTCGATAAGCCAGAGATATGCTATGTCCTAAGAAAATCATATTGAACGATCCATCTACTGTTGTTTCTTCAATCTCTATCCTGCAAAAACAGTAGTTCCCAACCAGAAAGTAGAATTACAGTCTACCCTAAAAGGGTGCCTAAGGGCGTAAAACCTACTCTTAAATACATCAAGAAAAAAAAAATAAGTATAGTTTCTGTACATACAAACCTAAAATTTGATCCAGCTCTCTCCTTAATCATTTCTAGCTGTGTCTTAATGTACAAAGCCGCTTGTCTCAAACCTGGACGCCCTTCCTAGAAAAAAGAACATAAGTTCGTTTTTTCAAGTACCCTGATGTAGCTAGCTATACAAATATAACCAAATAATAATAATAATAATAATAATAATAGCGCATCTATTTTGCAAGTTAACCAAAAGCAAACTATAAGGTTTTCAAAGATGTACTCATGCATTTATGAATTTAATTTATTTTTTTAAACAAATGTTTTTTGAAAAACTTTTAGCACATTCTCCAAACCACCCAACAAAAAAAAAAAAATGTGGTGCAGTTTTAATTTTCTGGAACTGTGCATGTACTTGGGGCCAAGAAAAGTTAATTTCATCCCATCCTCACGTGTACGGTATACCATGTGAAATGATTTTCTACTAGTAGAGTAGTTTGTGACTTCAGTTCTTTTCTCAAATAAATACAAACAACAAATAAATAAATCTTCGAACCAAAATTCAAACAAAAGACATGATCAAAAAGACGCAATAAATCCATATTCTAGCACGAGAAATAGTACACAGTAGTACAGTACGCGGTACAAAATTGCTAATACAGAGAGGATTGAGGTGAGGGAAGGGGCAAATAGGTGACCTGGCGACCGCCGATATCTTTAGACAAGACCCGGACGTGTTCCACAGCTCTGGCTTCGGAGAAGCGATCCAGTGGGGCGTCCATACCGAGGGGAGTGATGAACTTCATGTGAATGACGGAGAAAACCAACAAGGACATGAGTCCATACATAATTCCCAGAAAACACAAGACTTTGAATCCGGCGACGTCGCCGGCGCTTGGCCTGAGTAACGGCATTTTTCCGACCTTAAAACTGCCAAGTTTTCAGCTATATAAGATAAAATCCAGGGAGAGATCTCAATTGCATTAACACCGGAGTTGAGAAGATGCGCCGGGCTTTGTTCTTTTAGGAAGCGCTGAGAGGTTTGGGACGGTGACCCAAGCAGGTGAATAGGACAACAGCCTCTCTATATATAGACTCGACGTTGAATACGAGGCTGCCAGTATGAGGTTTTTCATTTTTCTTCGATAAAATTCTGTCAGAATCCAGATTTTGGTTTGTTTTGGTAAGTTAACGTACGTGGTAAGTGCCTAACTGGTTCAGGGTGGCTGCCGCCTGCCAGTAGAGTAGTCAGTTTTTCTTTTTCATTTTCCTGATTTTGTTATTGGTTTTTTTTTTTTTTTTCTTTTTTAATGGTTAGCCCAGGCTGCACAGTTATCAAAGATTGGACCGGGGACAAGTAGGATTAGAATGTTAGTGCAACTGTTTAGTTGTGGCAAATGATATGGTGTGCTCATGTATAGTAAATTCATTCTACTTTTAAATTTCATTCATGTAATATGTAACCAGAAAGTTATGGGCGAAATACACTAACCATATATTCAATTGCGGGTAGCTCAACCGTATTCCAATGGGATCATATTTGTAAACCATCCTTGCATTTGCCCTCCTAATATAGTGTTTACTTGCCATGAAAATGGAAGGAAAATAATTTTCCTATAAATTTTGAATGTTTGTTTGTCAAGAAACTTGTAGGATCTACCACATATAATATTTCCGTAATCGCCCGTTTTACTGTCAAAATTTTCCTTCTAAAATTGGTAGGGAAGTGATTCACAAGAAAATTTCAACTATTTCGATTTTTTTCTTACGGCTCATTTATTTCTAAATTATTTTCTCCATTCTAAACTTCTACTTAAATTAGAATATATAGTTCAAATAGCCAACTTGTACTTAGACATTTTACACACATTGTACATATATACATACATACATTCATACACACACACACACAGTACATTTCATATTGGAACAGTTAAACATTTTACATATTGGAAATGTTGTTTACCTGAAAATTATTCAACAATAAGTTTGTTTACATACATACATGCATATATATATATATATATATATATATATATAATACCAAAAATGAAGAAATTTAATATTGAATATTTTATTTTAATGAACATAATAGCCAATCTTTTCATGACTTTTCACCTAACCAAATACAATAATTTATATTTTCTTGCATTGTTTTCTTGTTAACCAAACATAATGGGAAAGTTAGTTTCTTTTTCGTTTACCTTACTTCACTTTACTTTTTCTCACGACACACTTTATTATATAACTTTATTGTCATACAAACAGAACTTAAGGTCCAACATTTTCCTCCCCAAAACATGGGTTGGGTTTCGTTGATTTATAACCAAATCACTAAATTCATAAAGAGGATGAACAAGGAAAAAGCTTAAAAGAGTTAATGCCTTAAAATTATGACCATGTGATTAGTGGCGGAGTTAGGATTTCAATTTGGAGGGGCCAAACTAAAATCAAATGTATCATACAAAGTCATTTTAATATAATCTATCTTATATATGTTCCTATTATATGAAATGTTCTTTTTAGATTTTAGTACATATGGCATTTCATATATAAAAAACATAGACAATGTGCATAAAAAAAAGTTTAAATGTGAGAATATAAAATAAAAACTATTAATAATGAGTAAAGTTAGTACCTTAAAACTATAAAATAAAATCATCAAGCATAGAATTTGAATAAAAAATTTCAGCAATTTATCTCTTAGTATAAACAAGATTATCAGCAAGAAACTCGTTCTCCATTTTGCTGTGCAACCTTGTATTTACAATTCATCATTGAATATGCGCGTTTCAGTGGTTGCCGTGGAAGATGGAAAAATCAGTAGAAAACGAATTAATCTATCAATTAGAAAGTACACTTTTGACATTTGTATATCTGTAATGAAGAGCTAGCCTTTTCTCCAAATTCCAACATTTACTTTACTCTTTTAACTTTGTCTTCTTTAATAAACTTTTGATTTTATTGTTACCATTTTGAACTTCAAAGTTTCAAATGAACCACATTTTTATAAACATTGTAAAGGGTTAAAATACAAACTTCTTTTCTTAATACTATGAGTAAGATATTGAGGAGGCATACTTTAATTTTTTTTTTTAGAGGGGAGGGATCAGAATAGATAAATATATACAGAGATACATGAGTTTTAAAATGTGAGCGAATCCAATGCATGATGATGAAACTTAATTTTGGTGAGGGTGAATTGTACCGTCTGGCTAGGAGTATTCAAGGACAAAATGGGTGTTTGGATTGCTATTACTTACATAAACATTACAAACATATTTTTCCATATATCTTTTTGTCTCACATACATCACAATACAAAAATTATTATATTAATTATTTCTATTAATGTTTCAAATAAACTCCTATCCAAATACACTAAAGATCATAAAGAGCAGTCAAGTTTCAATCAAGCTTGTATCCTTCATATAACCATTTGGAAACTTACAGGAAGCGATAAATAGTTTGGAGACCATAAATAGCATGGACCCCAAATTCAATACGAGACTATGGAATGCCAAATCGTGGAAGATTTCGAATAAATGTGGAACAGCATATACTATAATTTTTTCTCGAAATGTTAAAAGGCAGTCACATTGCACGAAATTTAATTTACATTATTTTGAGGGAAAAATTTCAATTTACACTCACTGATGTCCGCTTCACTCCACAAGGTCAAGGTCAGGTCCACACACAATGGTTAATTAAGGGGTTATAACTGCACAGATACTCCTTGAATTTCTTGTGTAATTCCCGGAAGAAATCGCATAGCCATGAATCGTACGTACTATTTTCTTTGAATCGATCACCTGTGCGTGTGCGCCTCTGTATATTTTCATTCCTTTTTTTGTTGGGTGAGTTTCTTTTTTCTTTGAGATCTAAACATGTTTCTTGATTTGTAAGCATTGTAGGCTTATAAATCCAACCATATCATCTTGTGTGGAATTTCTTTAGTTCCCCCCCCCCCCCGGGTATGAATGTTGTATATATATAGTAAATCCGAGCAGATCATTAAAATTACTTATTTTGTTGTGAGTTATTACTCGTACTTACCTTACATGTTTACCCCTCATCACAGCCACTAGTCCCAGCGCTCAGTGATGTGTAGACGGCCGGAAGGATTGACATATGCTTTGCAAGTTGAAATCCGTGTATGCTAAATTGCTAATGGTCAAAACCCCAGAAAAACAGGTGAATCATGTAGAATTCAATCATATTTTACTTGCTTCACTGTATTATGATGATCCATGTATAATTTACACTTCTTTTTTAAATGAAGGTGGTAGATATCAGAGTCATTTTGCATGCAAAGACAGAAGGACTCACAAATTTCTAATGACATTATTGAAGTTTTAAGAATTTAGCAAGGGGAGATAATCAAATTTGTCAAGAACAAGAGATGGGAGATAATATCGTCTACCAAAAAGGGCATAAATAGACAAACTACAACTTGAGTGATAAACTCAAATGGTTAAGGTTTGCAGTAAGATAAAGGTAATGAGAGGAAAAAAGTTTGCGGTTAGAAAAACTCGATTGAACGCAAAAATCCAAGTGACGGACATGGAAATGCGAGAGCTATGGCAAAAGAAGTTATGGCTAAAGAATCAAAGCAAAGGACAAAAAACAAACATAAAAACTAACCCATCATGAACTCCACCCAGAAATTCATAGTAGGATTTTAGAAGATTGAAGTTGACTGTCCTGATGTGATATCAATTGATGAATTAATAATGAATCTCTAACCCATCATGTACCTGCCTCTATAATTCTTGATTGCTTTTTGAAGCAAAGAAATATTTACTCTTTTTGATCAAAAAATTTGTGTTTCGTACTATCGATACAATTCAAAATCAACTTTTTTATCTTACATTTTATCATCACACTATCCAAACAAACCCAATATCATTTTCAACAAATTATCTCAAAAAATCTACTATCCAAACGCACTCTGCGTATGAATTGACACCAAATTTCTCCCCTCTTGTTTGATGAATGCCCAATCTTAGCCTCCCTAGATCTATTGTGCTGAAGTGTTTTCTTTTTCATTTTTCTTATGCATCAGTTGATTGTACTTGTCATCATTGCCAAAAAAAAAAAAAAAACCAAAAAAACCTTCAAACAAAAAAAAAAAAAAAAAAGATGGCTAAATAAACATATGATTTGACTAACGAGTGACGGAGGCATTTGTGAGTTGCTACAAAGATAGTACTCCTACATGGAATAAACAAAAAGGGAATCAGATCAGATGACCACACCACCCCAGTGACAGCCCAATGGCTACAAAGCCTACACCAGTAACAACCCAGCAGTAGACTGTGGACGTAGACCTGCCTCCCATTCCCGAAAGTCCTTTCACTAATTACTTCCCCCGTTTACTCCCAAAATCACGAGTATCCAACTTATAGCACAAGAAATTCCTTTCGTGACAGGGGACAGCAGACGCAGACTATAACATCAGCTCAATCTCTCCATTTTCCTTTTTCCCAATCTCCCTCGCTCTCGCCTTGTCGTCTTCCCAAATTCTTCCTGCTACACAAACATGTAAGTACTGAAAACACACAGACATCGGAGAGCCACAGAAACAAAAAAGGGGGAAAAATAAAAGAATGAAGCCAACATTTAGTACCAGCTCAACGGTTATTTGCTTAGTAATCTTTTTCGCGTTCGGCTTCGCCTTTTTGATATATACCGACACAATTGAATTCGATTACAAGTCCAGACTACCCCTCCTGGATCTGCGCTCTATTTCCGCTGCCCCCTGCCTCCCTGGATCATCTGCGCCTCTACGAGTTTACATGTACGAGCTGCCCCGGAGGTTCCACGTTGGAATGATGCAGAAAGGGAAGCATGTTGATGATACAGCTGCCGTCACGGCGGATAATCTTCCCCCCTGGCCCGACAGGTCGGGCCTCAGAAAGCAGCACAGTGTGGAGTACTGGATGATGGCTTCCTTGCTGTATGATGCCAATGGTGACGAGGACAATGCAACCGCCCCGTCTCCCGAGGCTGTTAGGGTTTTGGATCCGGACTCTGCTGACGTCTTCTTTGTACCTTTTTTTTCTTCTCTGAGTTTTAATACTCACGGTCATACTATGACTGATCCGGAGACGGAAATCGATAAGCAATTGCAGGTAATTTGTTGAAATTTTCAAGTTTTTACCTTTTGTATATGTGAATTGGCTGTTTGATTTGGAGAGTCAATTGGAAAATATTCTCAAGTTCCGTTTAAAATATTTAGCCAAATATTTCGAGATTTGATGATTGAACAATTGATCCGATCGGAAATGCTTGGGTGAATTTTGGCAATGCTGCTGACTAATGCCTGCTTTCATGCTTGTCTAAAATTGATTGGGAGACCGAATTTAAGCTGTTCTTGGAATTGGACGTATATTCATATCGTAATGTGGAATTATTTGATGGAAATTTCTCTCAATTATGGTCAAAATGATTGAGTCTAGTGGGAATTCTCTCCTTTGTTTTTATATGTGCGATTAGAAATATCCATGCATTGTAAATTTCGTTCTAGCGTTCTTGGGCTTTATTCTCGTTACGCGTCTCATAGGAACTCTTGGCTTAAGGTATGATTCCTGCAATTTCATTTCATGTCAGGGTTCATCATGGTTTTTTGACTTTGCCTAATAGTTGTGTGTTGATATTGAAACAGTTTAATTTCTTGGACAAAGACATTGAGATAATGCAGATTCAGATTTATTTTTCAGACAAAAAGCACTTAATAAAGCTTCTTGAAGCTGGTATTATGCTCCCTGTGCATTGCTGCATCTAGTTAGTCACTGTGAATACTTTGCACTAGCTGCAACAATCTGTAGTTGTACCTATGCATGATTTTTTCAGTTTCAGCATTCAAAAATAGCATAATGAGATGCCAATTTACTGCATTTCAAGGCTGTAGGAGTTTAGGGAGTTAATCTTTCAGTTGACGTTATATCCAGTCGATAAGCTCTGAAGGATGGGCTAGTTGGAGAAAATAGATAGGTATGATGCATGCACAAACTAGACTTTAGAACTATATAGTGCAGAAATAAGAGAAGAAGTGAGGGAGGGAAGAAGAATTGCACCTTGAGACCTAGAAGAGGTGGAGTATATTTGTAGTAGTATATTCATTGCATAAAGTGGCCAAGGGAATTGATATTTCTATACAATCCACAAACTTGGAAAGCAAGTCTAGATAAAAAATTGGATGAACTTGTTACCCAATACAGATGGTTGCGGTGAATGCAAGTTTAGAACTAGTCTTTGTTACATAAAAGATGCAAAATAGGATGTGAGTTCAGCACCCTAGCAATAAAGCCACAAACATAATTTCGGAAGCCCCCTTGGGATAACAATGCTTAAAAAAGCAACAAATTTCCTAGATTAGCTCCAATCAGGAATCTTGCCAAATGACTGCATGCTTGTTGGAATTCTAGTTTTCTGTCCTCTTATAAGCTGTAATGTCTTCTAGATATTCTCATATTTTCATTTGCATAATTTTCTTTATTTGGAAAGGCCATCTGAGAAAAGCACCATGTTTTCGTTCTAATTTCACATATGCAACGATGTTGAATAGGGTTGATATGTTACTGGCTTTTGGTGCAAATACTGGATAAGGATTCAATTTCAAAGTTTTTTATTTTTTTTCCCCTGCCCATCACTAATCTGTAAGATATGGTATGGGAAGCTTTCTCACTGTACCCCTAATTTGCCTATATAAGCAACTAAAAATCTTGTCTACTATATCTTTTCAGTAGCTGGACTCTGATTGACATTTCCTGACTTCCAGGCTGACCTTATTGATATTTTAAGAAGATCCCAGTACTGGCAGAGATCTGCAGGTAGGGACCACGTAATTCCAATGCATCATCCCAATGCTTTCAGATTTCACCGAGGTCAGCTGAATGATACGATTCTGATTGTGGCCGATTTTGGCCGCTATGACAAAAGCTTGGCTAATCTGAGGAAAGATGTTGTGGCTCCTTATGTACACATAGTGGATTCCTTTGTAGATGACAACTCTCCTGATCCCTATGCATCTCGCAAAACACTTCTTTTCTTTAGAGGAAAGACTATAAGGAAAGATGTATGTCATTTTAATAGTTGGCGGTATTCTGTGTACTTTTTTGGGAGAAGAGGCATGGGGAAAGAAGAATAATGTACTTTTATGCATGTGACAGGAGGGAAAGATCCGTGCTAAACTGGAACGAGTTTTGGTTGGCCATGAGGATGTCATTTATGAAAAGAGTGATCCAACCGGGGAAGGCGTAAATGCTGTAAGTGTTCTACTTGAACATATCTGGTGTTTTTGAGAGACGATTGTTTCTTACGTCTTGGAAGGTTTTGAAATGATAAAAGTTTCCTCATGAGTCCATGACACACACACGGTAATTTTTTTTTTTTAATTTCAGTGTTATGACAATATGCCTAATTATACAAGGGTGATTCCTTTTGTTATGACAAATGCTTCTTGCCCTATGCTGTATATTTTACATCCTCAATAACTTTTATTTGCTCTTCAATCTTGACAACCCTTGCTTCATGCAAATTGCTGATTGCATGTCTGACTTTGATGGGGTTGGTCCTGCATGTAGTTCGTTGTTACTTAAAAGTAAAGAGAGTCTCTGGTCATGGGCTAATTTTCGTTTCATTAAAGGTGTGAAGAAACATATACGAGCGTTATTTTCAACCTTTTTCTTTTTTGGCTCAACGTGTATAAATTTAAGTGAAAAGCAACTACAATATTTGAAAAAGCATATGTTAGAGGCAATAAATTGGAGCTTGTCCTTTTCTTTGATTTCCTGGTTGTTGTTGTGGAATTCATAGGCTAGAGGTGCACAAGCACATTAAACCATGCTCTGTCTCATACTTATTTGCCCAATTTGTTATACCAGTCTATCCAAGGAATGCGGACATCGAAGTTCTGCTTAAATCCAGCTGGAGACACTCCCTCATCTTGCCGCCTTTTTGATGCCATTGTTAGCCATTGTGTTCCTGTCATTGTGAGTGATCACATTGAGCTGCCCTTTGAGGATGAGTTGGACTACAGCAAGTTCTCAATTTTCTTTTCTGTGAAAGAGGCTCTAGAACCAGAGTACATGGTTTCTGAGCTCCGCAGAATTTCAAAAGTAAGATGGGTTGAAATGTGGAGGTGGCTAAAAATAATTTCTCATCACTTTGAATACCAGTACCCTCCAAAAAAGGAAGATGCGGTCAATATGATATGGAGACAGGTGAAGCGTAAAGTTCCTGCTGCAAATCTTGCTGTGCATAGAAGCAGGAGATTAAAAGTGCCTGATTGGTGGAAATAGTTTAACACGATCTCTTATTTGTTTGTACATTTTGCACACAAATGTGATAGCAGCAGTGATTGAAGGACAGTAGGCGAGACAGATGGTTAAAGTTTAGGAGTCCGCCCCAAATGGTGTCGAGAACAAACTATTTCCTAGTTGATCAATACCTTTGGCCTGGGGTTTTTCTGTCTGATAATCTTGTCTGCCTGCAGAGTAGTGTAAAGCTTTAGTGGATCATTGTTGTATGATTTCTAGTGCTTTAATAGTTTAGCCGAGCCTTGTAAGTGTACATTGGCATCATATTCTTCATGCGGGATACTGTAAAATCAAATTTGAGTTGAATCAATCATTGGGAGCTCGTTGGAGGCTTCTGTGCTGCTTATTTTTACTGTGAAATTCTACTCAAGTAACACATCGTTATCTCCTATAATGACTTTTGATCTCATTATAGAATGTCGGAGACCACTTAGTATGGCCTCCCATTGTGTTCTTTCTCTTTCGAAGACACTATCCGTCATTTTCGGATGCTAACTACCCATGAGGATTAGCTCATTGAAGGAAATGACATGTTATTATCCCAGCAGTGAGGTTCCAGTGGAGTCGGTAAGCTGGTAGAAAACTAGTGCATTGCGCTTTCTATTGAGAAACGAGAAAGCACAATTCAGGAAGGAAGGAATCATATTGAGACGATTTCAGATTTCACACGTAAGCTGAGAAGATTTTGGTCATGCACAACGCCAATCCCCTTGAACAAAAATCTTGAAAGCCAACTGCTGAGGATTTGCTCCGAGTCTCATATCCTTCGCCAATTTTGGTTTTGCTTGGATTGATGCTATTTGCCCAAAATTTTTTCCTGGCATCATGGTCACAATTTTCAACCATCTTTTTATCCCATATACATCACATCAAAAAAGTGTTAAAAGTATTTTTTTCACAAAATTATACCAAATAATCTACT
The DNA here is from genome assembly GCA_013103745.1 of Gardenia jasminoides. Taxonomy (NCBI): domain Eukaryota; kingdom Viridiplantae; phylum Streptophyta; class Magnoliopsida; order Gentianales; family Rubiaceae; genus Gardenia; species Gardenia jasminoides. The sequence goes on from CM023105.1 coordinate 43,700,254, forward strand.
ATCCAAACACAAAATATAAGTATCTGTACCCAAGATAGCAAAGGGCCGCTTCCTCCATCTTGATCATCACCAGGCTCTGGCTACAGCATGGGCCAAAGCTTCCTTCTCACACAAAGTACAAGACCTAACTGACTGGTCCAACGGGATCTAGTGCCATCACGCCCACGGCTTACCAAATCACTACTATTTGTACCAATTGGCACCTGCCGAGTTTATCCAACACCACTAAATTAGTTTGTGACCTATTATTGGTCAAAAGTAGTCCATCACCATCACAACTCTAAATCGGGTTATGGTTGCTGGCAACTTTTCCATCATTTTCTAAATACGGCAAGGGTAATCTTAGGTAGACCCGTCCGGTAAATAGGTGGTAGTGACTGGGAAGCCCCATTCCACTACTAGTAGATAGGTAGATTTCGTCTTCTTGGTTGCAATGAGAAAAATTTTTGTCGAAACTTTTGGCTCGACATGGATGTTGTGTCCCCTTCCTCCTCCTCCTCCAGAGAGTACTAAAATATAATAATGTTTGTCGGTAAATACGTATTTAAGAGGTAGTTGGATAATACTTTTCAAAGCCTAGTCTTTGGGAAGTACTTCTACTCCGTAATTGCACTAAATTTGTTCACCAAAATAAGGGACAGGAGAGTTAAGACCTCTAGACAGGTCGGGTAGTTTGAAAAAAAGACCATGAAGTAAATTGCAACGACCAGTTAGGGTCAGGTTTTACTCCCTGCAAAACCAACTTAAATTGGACGTAAAGTACTTGAATAATACATAGGTAACACTCTCATCTTCATCAGTCCAAGCAGAAGGTAGCAACTAGCATAAGTTCCAAACACTACAAATATTCTTCCATTTTGTCTCTGCAACCTCACCCCATCCTCCATTTGCATAAGATCGAACCTCTTCCTCTAGTTTTTGCTGGTCACCTTTGCTGTAAACCTTTGCAGTGACGCTAGCGGTCAGGGATTTATCCCAATGGAAGAGTCACACACAAGAACCATTCTGCAAAGTGAAGCTCTTAAACAAGTATGCAGTTTCGAGTGTCTTGACTCATTGAAGTAAGAATGTGCTAATTATGTCCCTATACACGGATCATTGAGACGTTACTATTATGCAGCAGTACATCATGGAAACTATGCATTTCCTCGAGGCATGAGCAACTCAAATGACTCAACAAGGCTACGTTTGAAAAGTACAAGCACTGGTAAATATCTTGATCCACCACTGTACTTGGCTCAGTTACCTCCTCCGCTCGGATGCATACTTAGAGATGCAAGGAAACAGGAGGGTTAGGATTTAAATTCTCGTGACCATCTTCTTGTAGTACTCGAAAGCAATAGCAAACATTGCATGAAAGTATGAAACTATGGCTGGAATATCATAAAAGAAAACAAAAAAAAAAAAAAAGGGATCGTGCATCACATTACTATGTAGTATTCAAAATTTTCCATTGTATTATCCTGAGTTGAGTAAGCCATGACTAAGGATTTATCTTATGAATCTTGATGTCTCCAGGAGCTTGATGAATGTTCCTGCAGTTTCTTTCAATGTTTTTGAAGATCATGAATGCAAAGAAAACACTGGAGATTGGGGTCTTTACTGGTTACTACTCTCTTCTCTTGACTGCTCTCACTCCGCCTGATGATGGCAAGGTGAGTCCAGAGAAATTTATACTAGTGTAAACTAAAACATCCAACGATATATTAATTTTAATCCACAATTCTTGAAAATCACTAGCACCAACACCGAGTTCCAACTAATACGCTCAGTCGAACACATTTGTATGCACATGTCGGTCGGTGTATATGTTATGCACTAATAATTCTGCCTGTTGTGGTGTAGTGTATCATGTATGGAACGATCTAGAGAAGGGATACTGTAAGGATGCTTTACTTGAATCAAAAAGGATTTGATGATGATTGATAGATATGTACGTACAGTCCAAGGACACGTTGTCGTGTTTGAGTGATGGTGCTGGCCATAGAGCTGTCTGGCACTCAGGGATAATGCTATCATACACAGTGGTTCACCTTTTTACTTGGTTGACACGGTACAAACTCGTCCACCACTGTCCAAGGATGCGCAAAGAGCAGGTCATTCATTAGGTCCCACCCTCCAAAAAAAAAAAAAAAAAAAAAGGCACAAGGCGCAGGTTGTGGATGCTGAGATATTACTACATTATTTGAGGAAAGATATGAATTACGTGCAATTAATCAAACAGAAAAACACACAGAAGAACCTACCTCTTCTAATCACCATGTCATGCCGCCATAGGGTCTAGGTGGATTGGACAAGAAACATACCACACACTAGTTGTGCAGTTCTATTCAATCAACACGAATTTTATGCAATAATAGATAAGAATTCAAACTTTAATGATCAATGTATTGTAAAATATTTGTAACTTTAAAACGTCGTGCAATAAAATATAACAGAGAGATGTGTAGCAAAAGACCTGAGCTCGATTTAAGATGGCCAAATCATATTACGAAATTCATTTGTCCAAACTCTGATATACTATACTGTAAAGTATTTGTAATTTTAAAAAGTTATGTAAGAAAATATGAGAGAGCGATGTGTGTAATAAAAGACCTAAAGCCTGATTTAAGAGGGGCAAATCATAAGCGGCTGAATTTTAAGAAATTTATTCGTCCAAGATCATTTATTTGTCTCAAAACATGTTTTCTATATATATATATATATATATAGAAGTATATATGCATCTGTGAGAAGCCAACTGGCAGTCGGGCATCTAAAGAAACATTTTAGCAATTTGATTAGAATAGAACCATGATTTGTCTCGTGGACTACATCAAGTAATACTAAACAGTTACTAAAGACATATTGATCTCTTTTAATTCCCAGCTTTTTCCAAACGCTTGCTTTCGCATCGGACGCTACATACTTCGCTGACCAAGTCGGACACGTACACATGTAATTAATATTAATTATAACAATTGGACTACAACTATTTCTTCTTAATCATTTTGTCTTTTCTTGTTGCTATCATCAGTATTGAAACACACTAAGCTCTTACTTATTGTTGAATTGAAATTCGAAAGAAATTTCTGAGTTATTGTTCAGTATTGTCGACACATTTTGTCAAATACGAGTGAAATTAACTACGGCTTATAAGATCATTTTCTCTTTTTACAAGTCCTCGCAACGATAATTCTCGAGTGGAAAACTCATAGTAGTTGATTTCACATACATTCATTTCTTCTAACAAAATTTACACAATATAATTTCGAAGTCTAAATGAGTAACCTGGTGGACTTATTGCTCAGTGATGACCTCAAGTGCGTAATGTGGCTTAAATATGTTTATTCTTTTTGTTTTTCTACTGTTTTCGGCAAATCCAGTTGCAATTTTACCACCTTTTGAACTGATTGTTGTACACGTAATTCCGACTTAATTTTATTTTTTGTTTGTTTCATATTAAATCGATGCTTGGATAAAGCTGCTGTTTTGAAGACGATCAGAAGGCTACCAAAGATGATCTGACACGGGCCTTAGCAATGGCACGTTGATCATTATACCAAAAGGCCCCCCGCCCCCCCCCGGGAAAAAATGAAAACGATTTCATCACTGCCCGCCACAATGCTGTTGGCGTTGTCGGGGTCGGGAGAGCCGATCAGCCGACTGCCATGTGGAAGTTGACGACTGTTTGTGGACTTCTTTGTCTCCATCGCTGCGTACACATCACCTGCTGGATTGGTACCAGCCTTTTCGTCCCGTAAAAGGGCCTCCTGGGAAAGAGCCTAAGGACATGTAAATTTTATAGGCTTTCAGCATGAATTACACTCTATTGCCTAAGATGCAAGTGTTAAGATCCTTGCAATCTGCATATATATTTTAACTTTTTCACTTACTCAGCGATTGCTTCTCATCTTGTACGTTACATATTTTAACCAGTCTACCTAATGAGTGTTCGTCGAGCACTTGTTAAAATATGATTTTGGTGTCAAATTTTTAAAAAATTTCTTTTTTAACAGTTCAATTGTCAAATTTTTAAATACCAATCATCAGTTCATTAAAACAAAAGTGTATAAATATAATGAAAGATAACTATTATTACTATTATTATTTGTGTTCATACAGTATGCAATATATGATTCAAGTATTTTAATGCATGTTCATTGTATGCTCATTAGGAAAATCTAATATTTATCTACTTTTGCCTGCTAATTTGGGTGTGTCTCCAAAAACTATACCCTTTATTTTCATGAAATGACGTGGCATTGTCAAATTTCTTAGCTCATCGCGCAAGTTAACCAAAAGTCATTCAACCATCACAATGACCATATTATACTCTCGCACAATTTGCTCAATTTTTTTGGTCCTTCGGAAGCATTTTATTGTGCTCTTCAATCCCCTGTCAATCACATCGTTCTTCTTTACCATCTTTCTTTATTATTATTATTATTATTATTATTATTATTTTAAATATACTAAAAAAACTTAAATTACTCAAAATCCCTTTCTAATAATTGTTCTTAATACAAGTATAACTTGTCTTCATTACGATTTCCTTACAAATGGACAATTCCTGGTATATTTTTAAATGTAAGAAGTCGACAAATACTTTAACCCGTCCATTAATACAATTTATTTTCGTAGTAGTATTGGTTGTGAAACTGTGCAAGGATGAATAATTAAAAAATATATTTTTTTTTACATATTTATGAATATTATTCTAATAAATTAATGTATCTAAGAGCTTAAGTGAAATATTAATTTTTAAATCAATTACTAAATTTTTATGTGAATAAAAACCTAAAACTATTTGTCTATATTCAAATAAATATCAAATGTGCAAAAGCATATTTTTTGCATGAATGAGTCAAAATAGCACCAACAAAGTTAATGCATATGGATAAATAAATTAAGTGAATTTATATATATAAATAAAGTTTGTTAGAAGAGAGAAGAAAATCATAATAAAATATAATTCATATTTAAAAAGGATTAAGTAGTTAAAGGATGGAGAATTATGAGAAGAGTTAATTAGAAAAAGAGTTGGGTACGAAAATGGATCAAATCCAATCATCCAAAATGATCTATCAATTCTCTTGTCACTTAGAAGAGAGAAAATGAGTAATTGAAAACTTTCATACATATCACAAAAGCCCAAAAAAAAAAAAAAGACAAAGTAAAAATCCCTCCAACTCCTAGGAAACATCGTCACCAATAATTAATTACGTACATCTAACCTAATCTAATCAATTTAGGAAGAGAAGATACCGCCAATTAAGGACTCCAACTAATCCCCCAAACTGCGAGCTGAGAGGTTCAAGAGAGTAAACTAATAATCGATCCAAATCAAAATCAAGACAATAGCAATCAACTATAGTTAAGTATTAAATGAACAGGGGTATTTCCGTCCATCAAATTCCTCTTCGTGAACAAAACCGTAGCGCCTCCTCGCCATCCATCCATGCTCGCTCACTCCTCAGTCCTCACACTGTCTTTCCACGGTGTGTAGTGTGTCTGCTCCAAATGTTGGTGTCAAGTGAAGGCGTGATCCAAAGATTTTAAGACGACCAAAAAAAAAAAAAAAAAGAGTTGAAATGAGTCCAATGCGAACTCACGGAAGCTGCGTTGGTGTCTCCGTCCGCTCGCCGCCGGCTTCATCAGCTTCCAGATGCTCTCTCTCAAATTCCTCTGCTTCTTCAGGCAAGTTATTAAGCTCTTCTCAATCACTCCCTACGACGTCGCTTCACATAAACATAGAGCTGTCTACTTATCTCTAGGTATGTTTATGCTTGGGTAGGATATTGCGGTGGTGAAATGTTTATGGTTGAGTGTGTGACTTTGTGTGCTGCGTGAGAGCGAGGTTCTTCTGTTGAGTCAGATTCAGTTAAAAGCTAGGTTGAGAGATTTTTCTAACATCCATCATTCAACGTTTTAATGCAAAATTTTTTACTATCTTGAACTCTTTATTTATTAGATTATTAGTTAATTTGTTTTCCTTTGTATTTTTTTTTGTGCCATTGCTTGATCAAAATTATATACATATTCGTCTCTCTCTCTCTCTCTATCTTTGGTTCTTTAAGCATCCTACTAGATGTTGATACAAATTGTTTGACGTTTTCTTTTTCTTTTTCTAAATAAAATTTAGCTTAACGTTATTAGAGTCATTTGATTTTGCATTGCAAACATATATTCACTCGCTGCTTCAGCAAAATTAGTTAAATTTTATTCTAGAAATCATGAAAAATCTGATGTTCTTTTTCTTATTTGATACAAAAAAAAGGTAAGTGAAGAAAAAGAGAGGAGATTATTAGTTTGTCCCTGCTGTTTGGCAAGCATCTGGTAATTACGATGCGCTGCAAATGTTTTGTTAATTACTTAAATCGTCAGCTTGGAATTGAGACTGAGTCCTTAAGATATGATCTGATATATGTGGATTTCGTGGTGATAAATGATGGAGAATATACTCTAAGCACCTAAATATTTCTTTGGTGGTAGCGGCTGAATCTTTCAAACAGAACTATTTTGTCACCATTCCTGTCTACTTATACGTTTTTGTCATTGTTTGGTATGTCTTTATTACATATAGTTGTGAAAGACAATGTATCTGTAGAGTTGCACAATGATCAGAGCTATCAATACAACCTGGCTTTCAATCCACAATAATCATGAAGATAACATAATGCTGAAGCAATGTGCCCTGTTTTTCTTTATTGTTTAGACACTGCATTAAATTGTCATTAACAAACTATTGCTTTACATGAGAACACCATCTTGATGAACTTTGAGTCAATTTTTTCGTCGCTCTTGTGTGGCCTTTGTTAACTTTGAATACATAATAGGATTCCACGTTTCTGTCTGTTAATCCCTGATAATGTTTATTCATGTTGTAATGGCTTTTAAAAAATATTGTAAAAGTAAGCTCGAATTGCTGTCACTCATGAGTCATGACCATTCCCGAATGGGCTTCTTGTGATACAGCTGAATCTGTATATTAAATGTGAAAAACATTTCTAACTGACTGCAGATGATGCGACTTGCGGGGCACCCCTCTGGATGGGGAAAGGTCTCACTTGTGTTTGCTTCAAGCGAAAGGGAACTGATGAACGAGTTTTTTTCAATTTGACACCCCAACAGGTAAGTGTATTAGCAATGGATTGTCAATTACGAGTAAATCATATTTTTAGTATGTTGTTTTCTGTTGACCATTTCAACTCGTAGAGAATTCAGCTAGGTATTTTTTTGACTTTGAATATCAATTTAAGGTTACAAGTAACTAGAAGTTAATAAAATTTTATTTGGGTTATAATGTTTGACTGTCTGACACTGGAGTTAGCAGGAAGAGAGATTGAGAAGGTTAAAGCAACGGATGAGGATTTGTTTTGATGGTTCCAAACCAGAACATCAGGTGTGTTCATGTTTTAGTTTGTCCTAAATCACGACTGATTGTTACCCTTGTTATATAACCATCAGGTCTGATACTAATAAACAGTTTCCATGTAACTGAGTCTGAAATGGTAGTTCAATCAACTCAACTTAGCCATACACTACCTAGAGTACCTAAGTTTAAATAAATCAAAGTAGGTTTGCTTTGTTGACGACTGAACCAGTAATAATTCAAGAAACTTGAATAAGTCACCACTGCATTTTTTATACTGCTAGGAAGCTTTAAGGGCTCTATGGCATGCCACCTACCCTGGTCAGGAGCTGGTTAATTTGGTATCTGATCAGTGGAAAGATATGGGATGGCAGGGTAGAGATCCGTCAACTGATTTCAGGTCTCTCTTTCTCTTTCTGTGAGAATCATAGCTAGGTGTATCTGTCACTTTTGTATTTTCCCCTGCTTCCATATTGACATGATGTTTCTTTTGGCCAGGGGAGCTGGATTCATATCTTTGGAGAACTTACTTTTCTTCGCCAAAACATTTTCTGTGAGATTTTTCTCTTGCATTTGTGTGGGTGAAAGTTATTTTTTTTTTGTTATAATACTGCCTAGCAGAATCCTATTATGGAGCCTTAAGTTTTGTTTAAGCTGCCATAACATACCTGCATGTTGAGGAAGTCTTACCTTGGTTGAAGCTGGTAACAGGCCAAGTATTGTTACTATTGTGACTATACACTTTGTTTTACAACCTTAAACTATTAACGAATAAAAAGTTCTCACTGTGTTTCTTGCTACAGACATCATTTCAGCGACTGTTGAAGAAGCAAGGTGGTAAGAGAGCTACTTGGGAGTATCCATTTGCTGTTGGTGGCGTAAATATAACGTTCATGCTTATGCAGATGCTTGATCTGGACTCCTGTAAGAAAAGAATACTGTCACCATTTAGTCAAAGTTTGAATAACTATTGGATGATGTATGTCGCAAAAGGTTCTATGAGACTGATACTTCTAAATTGGGCACTGGCTAACTTAGCTCATGTTAACTCTATGCAGTAAAACCCAGAACATTTGTGAGACCTGTTTTCCTACAAATGTTGTCAGGTAAAAGAAGTGGGACCCTTGATTCTTGGAGTTTTATATTCTGTTATGTTCTAAAGAGACCTCAAATGCTGCTTGGTCAAAAATGAGAAAGCAGAGGTTTAGCCCATTAGATCTGTACAAATGAGTAGACGCTTGTATGCATTTGCAGAAAATGAATGGGCCTTTGACCTACTTTACTGCGTGGCATTTGTGGTTATGGATAAACAGTGGTTAGAAAGGAATGCAACGTACATGGAATTCAATGTGAGCATCCCGTCCGCATATTTGACCTCACTTATTTTAAGATTACATGCATCACATCTGTTTGTCGGGTTTTACAGTCCATGTTAAGCTGATTTGAAGTTTATAGGTCTTCAAGATTCTCTCCCCTCTGCTAATTTTTTATGTTTGGCAGGCTGTCTTAAGATCCACTCGGTCTCAGTTGGAAAAGGAACTTTTAATGGATGATGTTTTCCGAATCGAGGACATGCCTTCATACAGCCTTCTTTCTTGATATGTAACCAGCATGAAATTTTGGGTCTGAGCTCTAATATATATCTGAATAGGTTCAGCTTCTGTAGTGCTATAGCATCGCTAACATATCATATTTAACGCGACTTGTGGGGCGTCTCGATATGGGTTTGACTGTTTCTTTCTAATCCATGCTGACTTCCACAGAGCTTGAATCGTAATGAACGTGAGTGAAATTTGGCAACTTGAATTCTAGGGATTGGCTTGGCTAGCGCGTAAAACACTCAAATGTAGAGCTTGATATCTTTATTCATCAAGAAGAGAACTGGATTTTGACGGAAGAAACGAAACCGAGAGAGATTTAAGTTGGTCAGTTAATTAATGGGCCGAGAAGCACGCCAGGTAGCTTAAATATATCTCTGGATTATTGTCATTAAGCTGGAAGCTTATGAAGGCGTAGTAATGCATGCTGAAACAGCAAGAAGCCAATTATTCCACCAACCTTCCTATTTAGCCAATACCCCAAGAGAAGCTAACTGGGTAAGAGTTTAGAAGGTAATAAGCAACATTTTAATATCCCTTGATCTAAGGGTGCAGTTGTCAGTTAAGAGATGATTTCAATATACACTGGTATATCATTCCATTGCAGTAAAATGCGGTAAAAGGTAATTGGCAAGCTAAAATGTTGACAACTCCACAACTTCACCCCTCATAGCCCTCGATCTCCCTTACCAGTGGGCTGGGTGACCAATCCCACGGGTTCGTGACTTGACTTCTTCTTCAAAGGAAGCCTCACCCTTGGTGCTTTCCAAGCCAAGGGGAAGATGGAAGCAGAGGAGAAGTCAGAAGAGGAGAGGTTAGATATGCTTTTCAAAGCTCCGGTCAAAGACGGGGAGTTTCTTACACTGCCATGTTTGCGCATTTCAATGCTGCTAGTCTGTGTTACGCCCCGTCATCCAGTAAGTTAATTTGACCATACGCAACTGGTCTGACATGGCTGTTTACTAATTTCAACTGCTCGATTTTCCTACATTCGCTAACAATTTTATTTTTTTTTTTAAATTTTTTTCCTTCCTGACAAACAAGTGAAAAGATCTCTTTTAAGTTAAAATTAATTACAAGTAATCCACCAATAGTGGGACTAGAAAACGAACATATAGCTAGGTTGAACTCCATTTTGGAGGATTTGAGCTAATGAACTCTAATACTTGAACTTTCGATTTTAATGGCTTTATCATTTTCCGTATGCTCACTCCCTAAATTCCAAAAGTCACTCCAGGCCATAAATTAAAAGTTAAAACGAGGAATGGCTTCTCCCTCCGGTGATGAATTGTTCTAGTACTATTTCGGTAGGGATATGCTGAATTTCTCATTCTTGCTGATGTTGATCACTACGGCAAGCCTGGCAACTTAGAAGATCAAATAAAGCTAATAATAGTTCAAGAATATATATATATATATATATATATATATGTATGTATGTATGTATGTATATATATGTTAGTTCTTCGTTCCTATTCTCCTCCGAATCAGTCCCCCCGCCGGCCTCCCCCCGGGGGGGGGGGGTGGAGATAGTGGGCACCTAAATAGTCGTAATAGTGGTTGAAGCTGGCAGAGCAAGTTGCCCGGAAAGAAACACTTCAACTGCTTTTTAAAATGATTTGTCATTCAAAGTTTTAAGACTGTAGCCAGCTCCTAGACTATTTATTTGTCCCTCCATTCCATTAGATCAAACAGCAGAACAGAAAGGGCCAAACGTAAATTTGTTTGGGGCATAAACGTTACATGATACTATAATTTAGGAATCAAAAGTGTATAAAAATAATAGTTTAGGAGCCTACTGGAAAAGAAGTTTTAAGTAAGTACAATGGTCTGCTGTAATTTTCATTTTGGCCAAGGCATTCGAACTTCCAAACTCTTGAGTCTCATCACAGGGATCTTTCAACAATTCTTTATTTCTGATGCTGTGGCGTTAACAACATCAACAGAATCTTGTTGAAATGTCGTGAGGAATGTCCATGCGAAGAGGAAAGGCGAACTCTCAGTTTTACAGTAATCTTCAAGGCTTCATCTAACCTTTAGGTTTCTAGAAAAGAGAATGACTTTTAACTAAAGCGTCATTCCAGAGATAAATTAAGGTGCGCTTAAGTTTTTGGATAATAAACATTTCTAATCATGGGATAATGATGTCCAGGAATCAGACATTTAAAGTATTCAAATCATTACACAGAGAAAAAAAGGACCCTTGTCACCCAATCCAAATAAATCACGTAGTAATTGTAGAACTTAAAACCACTGATCCAAAAACACGAAAGGCAGGGGTAGGGGAAGATAAAACACTACCCTACTATCTTTAATTGATAGGCAAGTAGCATCATCAATCATTGATTGCTATCTCAATTGCGAAGTCCTTGCTGCTTGTACATGAGTCAAGTCATACGGGTTATGGATTAAACGCTTGCACTCTAAAATCTAAGAGTACGTTTGAGTTGTTATTTTTGAGATTTTTTTTTTTAAGAAAAGCATACTATAGCAATTTGATACACGTAAGGTAAAAAGGTGATTAAAAATGTGCTTCATGAAAAATGTAAAATTTTTGATAAAAAATATATGTCCTTAAGATTGTCCAGTATGAAGATCAATAATAATCACAGGAAGCATGATTCGGGTGTCACAACTCGGCTACCGGGCTAGCATGACTGTCTCCATATCTTTCTATATGGTCCAGAACCACCATTTGCATGTCAGACATCTCCACCTTTAGGCAGAGATTGCTTAGGAATCAAGTTCTGTGGAGCACTAAAGCAGCGCCCGATGGGTCTAGACAACATCCAATCCCAATGCTAAAGACTAAAACAAAATATTTTAGCATGTCTTTTATATGTAGTGAGAGTAGTTTCTGAGTTCTTCAGAATTTCAACGTAAACCATCGAAGAGGGAACGAATCCTAGACAAAAAAAAAAAAAAAAAAGTATCAGGGGACTCTTGAAAATAAAGCTTCAGTTCCTCACTACTCGTTTTAGGGCGTTTACCCACCTGTTCAGCCTTAACTTTCAAGCAAAAACTCGCACCTTTCGTTCCCACCTCCTGACGGTCCCTGTCTGATCTTACTCTCACGTGTCCGCATCTAGAATTTACTTAAAATTGGAACATCTGCTCTTGCTTACCAAGAAAAGCCTCTGCTGGGAGCCTGAACTTCTTTGTGCTCAGCTAAACACCAAACCTTAAGAATGGGTTCCTTTCAAACGCCAAGCGGAACGAAATGTCCTGTTTTGCTGGAGACATCGTGTGGATATTTGCTCCAAGAACTGCAGGCAAGTTCTCCATTGTGAGCCTATATTAGATTCATTTACTCATTAACTAATTACGGCTCTGTAATTACCAAAACAGATGATATGGGATGAGGTTGGAGAAGATCAATTTGAAAGGGAAAAGGTCCTCCTGGACATAGAACAGGAGTGTCTGGAGGTGTACAGAAAGAAAGTTGACAATGCAAACATATCACGGGCTCGACTACACCAGGAGCTGGCAGATGCTCAAGCTCAGTTTACCCATCTGCTTCTGTCGCTTGGTGAACGTTCCCTCCCTCTACGGGTAACTTTTCAGCTTTTCCTTTCTGATGGTTAAGTTCATTGTTTAATTGGCATGGATGCCAGCATCTTTTCTGAACAAACCTGCACTTGATCAACTCAATGTAGCAGTAGTAATTCTCATGGATAATCAGCATATGATTTACCTCAAATGGTGGTGGCCATCACATCCATATTGAGAATGAGGTCAGTTAAGAGTGTCAAGACACTCAGGTGGCTACACAGTTGGAACATGATATACCGACGGCGTTTTAGTGCTAATTAGCAGGCTGAGACATGCTATTCTGATTTCTGATTAGATTTATTTTTTGAGTTATAGAAACTCCAAGCTGAGTTGGCGACGTTGAGAACTAGTATTAATCTCAAAAACTTTGCGATTAAATTCCTGTAGAAGCAAGTAATATTTGCAGCGCTAAAGAGGTTGCAGTTCATTCCAGCCAGACTTTATTTAGCATGGTAATGACTACTTGAAAGAAACATGCTAATTCAAGTATCTTTGTCAAGGATAGCCAGAGAAAATGACTGGGACACTGAAGGAACAGCTAAATTCAATTACTCCGGCTCTCAAGGAGATGCAGTTGAGAAAAGACGAGAGGGTGAAGCAATTCCGTGCTGTGCAATCACAAATTCAAAAGATTTCAGCAGAAATTGCAGGCCGGTCAGAGTACAATGACACATCATCGAGCATTGTAGTAAACGAAAGTGATCTTTCACTAAAAAGGCTTGAAGAGTACCAAAATGAACTTCAGAGACTTCACAATGAGAAGGTACGAGTAGTAATGCAATATTATACGAAAGCACAAAATGACCATCTAAAATGAGCATTAACTAACAAACCTGACTCCTTACTTTCTTCTTTTTCCCCAATTCTTGACAAGAAAGAGCGACAGACTTCAAAGGGTAGAAAAATATATGAGTACAATTCAGAACTTGTCAGCCACTCTGGGAATGGATTCCTCCATGATTATCACAAAGGTCCATCCGAGTTTGAACTCATTGTCTGGTCTTTCAAAGAATATAGGTGATATCATATTGGCAAAACTAGACAGTACTGTGGAGTCACTTGAAGCTGAAAAGCAAAAGCGACACGAGAAGGTAATCTTTAGTACTGTATTAGTGCATTTGTTATATCTGTAGAATATGGAGCATGTGCTGTCTACTGTAAAATGCCTTGACTAGTGGATGTTGCATAACAAACAAAATAAATAATTAATTAACTAAAATACCCTTCTTAATCGAAAAAAAAAAAAAACCAAAGTCAATTTTACTAGGACAAAAACTTCACTGCATAAAAAGCACGAACATAAATAGATCCATACGCGTAGATATGTGTGTGCGTGAGTGTGAAGAGAGAGCCAACCAACGGCTCAGGTGAATTTGCCACACAAATATTTTCCTCACAGATTATTATTTGTTATTTCTGCAGCTTCAAATCCTTGGTAAAGCATTAATAAACGTATGGAATCTCATGGACACTTCCTATCAAGATCGTGAACGTTTCTCTCATGTCACCAGTTTATCGTCAGTTTCTTCATCTGACATATCTACTCCTGGAAGCCTCACTCTTGACATAATCCAGCAGGTTTGTCTGTACAAGCTGAAACACCAGAAAAATTATCATGCCTAATACTTACACTTACACCGTCTAAAATTGTTTTAAGGCTGAGGTTGAAGTCAATAGACTAGACCAATTAAAAGCAAGCAAGATGAAAGAGCTTTTTCTCAAAAAACAACTTGAGCTTGAGGAGATATGCAATCAATCACACATGGAAATCCCTTCAAGATCAGAGATGGAGAATATAATGAACCTGATAAACTCTGGTCAGTTTAGATGTATATTTCTTTTTTGAACTACAAAACATGTTTCCCATGATAATATATAACTTCCAACACTGACGAACACTATGCAATAGGGGAGATTGACCATGCTGATCTCTTGATGAGCATGGACGAACAGATAGCTAGAGCAGAAGAAGAAGCTGCCAGCCGGAAGCCTATAATGGAGAAAGTAGAAAAGTGGATATTAGCTTGTGACGAGGAGCGCTGGTTGGAAGAGTATAGCAGGGTAAGCTGCTTTTTGTTGAAATAAAGATTTGGTGTGCATTGCCAATTTATGTACCTCAATCGCCTAAGATGAATATTTCCAGGATGAGAATCGGTATTCAGTCAGCAGAGGTGCTCACAGGAACCTGAAAAGAGCAGAACGCGCTAGAGTGATGGTTAACAAAATACCAGGTATACATTCAAAATCAGCAAGTAGTGGGAACTACCAGAGGCTCTGAGAATTTAATTTACTGTAATAGAACACTTGGAGTTTTAAATCTGTGGATGCAGCTCTGCTAGATTTGCTGATAGAAAAGACAAAGACCTGGGAACAAGAAAGAAAGAATACTTTCTTATATGATGAGGTACGGTAGAGTTTGAAAGCGTCATTGTACAATATTTAATATATATATATATATATATATATATATATTTGAAGCATGTCTTTAGACCACTGGAAAATCTAATGAAAGAAAATCCTAAGGCCAATTACAAAGAAAACAACTACTTCTAAAACAATTGGATATCTTGAATTGATAGTTTGATCAAATCTAGCCACTCAACACAAATTTCCGAACTGTTCCAAGACATGCAAGTGCAGCGTGCTTGGTTTCAATTTGAAGGGTGTGTTATTTTTTACCTGGCCATTCTTCTAAGGATACCATCAAGTTTTTTCCTCTTATAGTCATCATCTTCCCCTTTTAGGTTCCCCTACTGGCAATGTTGGAAGAGTACAATACGCTGAGGAAGGAAAAGGAAGAGGAGAAACAGAGACAAAGGGTTAGTATCATCTGATTGACTACAATGAGTTTCAGTTGCATTCAAGAGGAGGGAAATTCATGTTCTTTTTTCATTTGGATTGGATATGTGTACTTGCATAAAGATAATTTGAACATTCCAGAGTCATCTTGGACAGCGGTTATTCTCAGAATCCTTTTCTTCCTCACAGGAAAAGAAGAAGATACAAAGCCAAGTAGTGGTTGAGCAAGGAAGTGCTTTTGGGGCAAGGCCAAGCACTAGCAGCCGACGTCTCTCAGATAGAAGTGTAAATGGAGGTTTTGGAAATACTAGCCCTCTCAATAGAAGGCTCTCATTTGGCATACAACAGCCAGGCCAGGGACTGAATGGCTTAACCTCCCCAATTCATGGTGTACATTTCAGCAGAGAAGGAAAGAAAGCAAATGGACAAAGAACTTTTGCTCGAACTAGCTTTGCTTCCCATCTCAGAGAAGATGCAGCTTCAGTTGTCTCATCGTTTTCTGGACCCAAGTCACCTTAGATATTGAGTGAGATCTATGATAGCAGAACTTACTGATTTGGATCTGTTGATTAGAGGTGCATAGCATGAAAAACATGTAGGCTGTGTTAAAAGGAAATGATGCTTGTTTTCTCATATGCAAACATATTTATATCTTGCCAGAAGGCTCCAATCTAGAGAATGATCAAAACTGAAACATGATGAGCAGCAAAACAATTGATAGTCTGTTGGATCCTTAAGCTTATGTATGGCCTTCGTATGTATCATTTGGTTTAGAAAATGGAGATTCATACCTCTACTAATTGCGAAGCATTTGACATGCAATAAACTCAAAATGAAAAGAAATAAGACAACAAAGAAATCTTGATTGTTCTGGGATCTCTTTGCAGCCCTAAATGAAGAGAATCGTGCAATATTAAATACGTTCAGCCCAAGTCAATGACAGGGAGAATTGAAAAGAGCCTCTTCCTAGTAGTATTCCTCAAATGGAAACGCCTCAAGAAAAAAGAAAAAAAAAAAATCCCCCCTTTCTAGCCAGGACTTTCAGAATTTTACACATGAGCATGCCAGCGGGCATTCAGTCAGATAGAAGCAAGGATTGCCTGGGATCCCCTAGCTCGTAAGTAAAACTAACGCTCAAGTTCACCTTCCAGAGTGCGCAAATTCAGAGAAGAATAATCCTGCTTTTGTATTTAACTGCAGCACAACCAGTCAGCTTTCTGTGCATTTCACAAATTTAATTCAATGCCATAAAAATATAGCCACATTCTTAAGAGGCATCAATAAACTGAATTTGGGGTAATAATCATACACAGTCCAAATGTTCGACGATGTAAAACCGAGGAATAGCAGAGAACTAGTTGCATTTATTAAAGAAAGCATCAATCGTACGTGACCCAGGCGGAACGGGCTTGTCACTGGAGCGAGGACGGGGCCGATCCTTGGGCAGTTGATCGGAGGGCTGAGCCGGCGGCGGAAGCGAATCGAGGAGGAAATCACTAGTGGGCAGATGTCTTTTGACGGCGGCACGGAGGTGCTCCAGCTTTATAGTCTTTTTATCCTTCTCTAACGCAACCTCGGCTGATTTCTCGGCTAGGAACTGAAGAAAGAGCTCGGTGGAGGTGGAGATGAGAAACACGGCTTCTGAGTTGACCTTCTTGATCTCCTTGTCCAGTTTCATGATTTTCTTGACTCGGTGGGTCGGAATCCCGGGTCTGTGGGTTTCTACGGCGGCGTTTTGTTCCGCATGCTCTGCCATCATTGGACTTCAAATCAAACGGTTTTGGAATCGGATTTCGAGAAATTGGCTCAATCATCCATCGATTTGGTATTTCCGAGTTCCGACGCCTGTTTTATTGGCGGGAAAATTTGGGGGGGGGGAGTAGAGGATGATTGCCCGCGAAAACTTTTGGCCATGTTGGCGGCAGAAAGGGTAGTATTCCCCTGCGCTCCGTTGCCTGTGGTTCACTGGTCACTTGGCCAATGAAATACAATTAAGAAAATAAAAATAGGCAGACAATTACAATTCTTGACGTCTATTGAAGTGTCAAACACCTTAAAGTGCTTAGTAATAGCCTAACTCCTCCTTGAATGATGGAAATGTCTTATTTGTTTGTTTAATATCTCATTCAACACTTAAATTTAATATATTTAAACACGTTTGATAATTAAAATAGAACACTTGAATTAATTAAGAGTAGCACTAAATTTTCTAAATAAGAGTTTACCACTTAATGGAATATACATTTAAAAAATATATCAAATTTAGTATTTAATAATTTAATAACTTAATGAATTCAAATGTCAAATTTCAAATGGTGTTTGGATAGAATATTATTTGAAATATTATTTAGAATAATTACTGTAACACTTTTTGTGATATGATGTATGTGAGACAAAAAGGTGATTAAGAAGATGAAAAAAAATATATTGAAAAAATGTGTTTGGTGGTTTGCAATACAAATAAATAATTTTTGGACAAAGAATGCCCATCCAATCAGTTTTATCAAGCTCATCCCTAATCTATCAAAGCATTGTGTAACTTTTCTCAAAGATCACAAACCATCTAGAAAGTACCAAGAATAAGTTCGCTTCAAAAGTTTTTTTTTTTAATTAAATGATAATTTGTATTGGATTTGTCATTTATCGTGGAGACGTATATGATTGGTAATTGACGAGCAAATGACTGAAGCTAATAAAGTCATTAGATCAACTAATTTTACCCCAAGTAACCATACCAATACAATTCACATATTTGTACTCTATTATTGCGTGTGTAGAATGAACATGTAAACGTCACAACGAAGAAAAACCAATTGTCTCACCACCTTTATCTTAATAAATGCAACAGATTCACTTAATGACTCTAAAAATTTAGACTTTACTGGCAATATGTGAGTATGTAATTTTGTTGGTACATTCTTGCAAGAGGTATACGTTTCGATTTGTTCCTGTTTACACTTTCAACGGTTGTTATGCCATATCCAACTTTAATTTGATAAATTTTATATTAGTAATTAGAATTTGACCGAAAATTGGTAATTCAATAATATTTGAAATCTAAAAATGTTAATAATAAGTTAAAGTGTTTTAGACTGGTTAACTAATTACCCATTACTAATTAGTATTTAGTAATATGTATGTGCATATAACTAATATATATATATAGACACACACACGCCCCCCATTATATTATAAAAATTCTAAAAATTTGGCTGGTAATTAATAATCTATCTATCTATCTATCTATCATATACGTATTGCATGGGTGTTTTATGGGAGGGGCCTCTAGAAGTCAGGAAATTCCCAATCCTTTTTTTTAGGAATTTCTATTGAATTTAATTCAGTAAATATCTGCTCAGTCTAATAACATTACTAACTTCTATCCGTATGTACCCATATATATTCTAACTAATCCATATCCCATTCCAACACATGTATTTAGTTGCTGTCATTACCTTCCACCACTCCGTCATTGATGTTCAAAGCGGCGTCCAAATCATCTGATTTCAAGTCCTTTCCTTCGTCCACTGGCTTTTGAGCAGCATCATCTTCCGATTCCATTTCCTTTGCCTCGTTCAGCTTTTTTCCGTTGTCATCTTCAAAAGATGCATTCGTTTTATCCGACAAACCAAAGTCTTTACTGGGTTCCAGCAACTATTCGTCACTCTTCATTTTAAGATCAGTAACATCTCCAATAGTGCAAACATCATCCGATAAACAATCAATGTCATTTGGTGATAATGCCAACCATCATAAAGCAAAGCAAGATCCAATGCTAATTGCTGGGCAGATACATGTGCATTGATTCGGTCATCAAGATACAAAGTAAGAAAATAGGCTTACTTACTAGCATGGAACATATTTCGTTACACGAATCACAACAACGCATTGATTTCAAACTTACAAGAATGCAAATGAGGAAACAATTGCTTACAAAATCAAGTGTGCACCACAATGATCCCACATACTTATGGTATTTCTTTCAATATTTCTATATATTTTGTTTTATTTTAAAGTTTTAGATAAAATACACAAATATAATATAAATTAGATACTAAAATAATAATATTTTTATTTTTAAATTATTTTTGATATAACTATTACAAATAGATCATTAAGTATTATTATTATTTTAAATATAAACCCGTGTATGGCATGTGTCAGAATTCTAGTTCAACAATGTACTCTTAATATTCATTTCCAACAGGTTTCATAGAAATTTATAAGTGTGCATATTCTGGTTTTACGGAATTCCATCCGATCTAAATTGAATCTGCGGATTTTTCCTTTTCTTCCGAAACTTGAGCACTCTAATTTTAATAATCACTTTAGTCCCATTTGAAGGAGAATAAAATTCTTGGGGTTTTATGCCACTTTCTCAGAATTTCCATGGTTACAGGTAATTCATATAAACCCCGAAGGCTATACATGAGAAATACAATCCCTTCCATAACACGAAGAATTTGTAGGAGAGAAAAAAAAAAAAAAAAAATCGCCTCAACTCCTTTCCCTCATGCTCGAAGAATCACCGACTTATGGCTGTATAAATACGAAATAAGACGAAGGTTGGAGACTTTCCGATTGTACCTTGCTGCAGCTGCTCATCCGAGCTTTATCTGTAAAGCACCCACAGTTTTGGTCAATTATGTAATCATCAGATTCTCTAGTATTTCTACCTTTTGATTCCTTTCCCTTTTCTTTGGCCCTGTCAAATTGTTTTTTAATGATTATTGGCTATTTGATTTTGCATATTCCTGCAATGCTTTTGGGTGCTTAAACTAAAGGAGGTCTTCAGTTAAACGTCCACCAACTCCAGATGCAGAAGAAGAGGAGCAAGATCGAGAACCTACTCTTCAAGAAATTATCAACATCAAGGTAATTGTTTGTGTCTTTCGAGTGATTAAATTCTTATACTTAATTGGTGAAAGGTTATTCATTTGTGGAACTGGTTATTTTATATCTCAATTTTGTGAATTGGTCGTGTAGTTTGGACATTGAATTACTGGTTGTAATGTATCAATTTGCTAAACTGCAGCTAATAGAGAGTGGAGAAAAAGAAAGATTGAAGGAGCTTTTGAGGGAAAGGCTTGTAGAATGTGGTTGGAAGGATGAAATGAAAGCTCTTTGCAGGTTCTTGGGGCATTCCCTCTTTCCCAATGTTCTAACTTTTCACTAAATTTGCGCTTCTTCTAGTTGTTAGAGTGCTAGTAACTGAACTGAAGTAGCCTCTTTTGACCGCGCCATTGTCTGCATTTTTATTTATCGAACTTGAAACTATTGATACCTGTTATGTAACTACCATGGTAGTTTGCATGGAATTCAAATCTTCCAATTTTATAGGGAGGAAAGATAAAAGGAAACCCACACAAATTTGACTGATTTTGAAAGATAAATTTTCAAGGTCTGACCTTTATTGTCTTTTGCCCCTCGTCGAGTGGTTCAGTGGTTGCATCCCTTGTTTTTTAGTGCAATATGGCACGTATTAAACCCTTTTAACCCCCTGTGTATTGAAAGTAAATGACCTTCTGCTGTCTTTTTAAAAAATATGGTTTAACATGAATGTGGATCAGTGAGAGAAATCAACTACTTCTTGAACTTAAATTGTTTGCTATATTGGGACACCTTGTATATACTGGAAAACCCAATAGGTCTTGCGAGAAAGAGGCAAATGAGGTGTTAGAATTGACCCAAAACTACTTGATCGCTGGATGTGGTGTAGACAGGTTTTGGAGGTCGTGTTTATGCATACAAGGCAAATATCCTTCTCATCTAGTAGCCTGCTTTAGTTCAAAGTTTATTGCAGGAACTGTACTGTCTAGGAACTTGGTCATTTATCAAGTCATCCTTACTGGAGTCTTCTTCGTCCTCCAACTCTTGTAGTCCATTCTAAAAAACTCTAAATATTTGACAGCATAAAACAACTTAAAATTCCAGTTAACGGGTAAAAATATACATGTGTGAAATGTTCACTTTCTCTGCATGTGCATTGGTGAGAGGTCATCACTTTAGTGGATAACTCTTCCTGAACAACCTGCACTTCGGGATCCTGTTGCAATTTCTAAACTTTGGTACTGACAATTGGCTCACTCGGTTAATAGAATTTTTTTTCCTGATAAAGCTGTAGCATACATTGAAGAAAGAATATTTAGGAAAATTGCTCTAATCTTCTTTTGTTGGTTGATGTAGAGAATTTAATTTGAGTGAAAACCATATTGATTTCTATATTTGGCATGTAAAGAGCTGTTTCTAGATAGTAGTGATAAAATGTTACTCAATTTTTTTATGAAGGCTACTTGTCCTATCTAAAATTGAAGACTACTGTTTTTCTGAATAACCAGTTGAGTTCTTCAAACTTGAGTGAAATGCTTACAAATCATAATGTGTTTTTGGTTGTGACTGTTTGTTCTAGTCCAATATAAGATGTATTTAGATTTTTCTTGCACTCATAACACCTCAATATTTGAAAAACCTGTCTTTCACAAGGGCTTTTGCAAGGAAGAGAGGAAGGAATAATGTAACTGTGGATGATCTTGTTCATGTCATAACCCCAAAGGGAAGAGGTGGGTGAATTACTTATTTATTCATGAAATTTTGATTTTATTTTTGACCTTGAATTTCATCATTCTTCTTTGAATTTTTCAGAGAATATAAATTCTTTTGGTATGTTGTCAATTAGTTCATTCATCAAGATGATGTGGTTTGCTTCCAGATAGGACAGGGCTCTGCTTTTGATCACTAGCATGTTAAAATACTTGCTGTGCAAATATTGCTGGTGAATGGATTGCATTCTATTCACCTACTTGTGAAATTTATGCATTTTGTTCACCCTTATCCTCCTTGTGCACTATCTTTCTCTAAAATCCTGTTTCCCTTCTCATTATTAGTTTCTTGCGGGTAATTTTCCCTCCTGCAATCAAGGAAGCTTCATTAAAGGTGACAAGATAATACAAAACAGAAAGAATATTCTTTCACAACTACTATCGGTTTTTCTTCCTCAAACATCCACAAAAATGAAAAGTTTGTCTTGATTTCAATGTGTTTGTTCTTCCCTCTTTCTCCCTTTCTGCGTGTTTATTTAGCTTTTCATTTTCTGGGACGGTGGTGCATGTGTAGAGTTCGGTTCTCTGTGATTAAAATGTTGGTTATACATTAAAAAAAAAAAAAAAAACCGTATGTTGCTAATGGCATTGAAAGTATTTGACTGATGTATTGCATTCATTTTTTTCCAAGGCTGCTACTATGTCCTTCATATAAGAAACCTCCACTGGACTGTTATTGGGCATGAGATACTCAATAGACCAATTTGATCCTGGAAGTGATAAAAATATCTACTCCATCTGTTGCAATTCTCTAGGTCAAAGATTAAAAGTAAGACTGTGGATGAGCAGTGGTGGAGCGAGGACCTTTATTCAGGAGGTGCAATAATATTATCCTAGACTTAGAAGGTGTTGGTTTGTAGATTTTTAGAATAATCAAATATCTGTTATGGTAAACATGCAACTTGGGGATTCATTATTTTTCAGCTCATCCAGTGGTATAAAATTTTGCATAAGAATACAAGATATGTATTCTAATTAACATGTACAATTGACAAATAATTTGTACACAATCAAACTATCAAATGAATGTTTGGTTGGCTTGTAACTCATATGAAATGGACATGTAAAAAAGGTTAAATAATATTTGCTTACAAAATATTTAGTAGAAAGGGAAAAAAATTAGCATCATGTAATATATTCTAGTTCAAGGTTCACCATTGTGGAAATGGAGGGGATAATTGTAAAGATTTGAACAATTTTGGGGGGCAATTGTGAGGTTTGGGGGAATACTATTAAAATTCAGGGGCGCACGAGTGGGGTCATACTATAATTTTCGAATAGGCTTACCAGTAATTATTGCTGTGGTTATTGCCCTCGTTCAGTGCTGATAAGGATGGGATGTTATAGGAGTTGCAATGTGGTGCATTGCATGGGATGGATAAGGAGGATGACGATAGAATAGTTCCTGCTAGCTCTCTAAAATTACTGTAATAATCAACAGGGCACGTGTTTGCGTGGATGCAGTGTTCTCAACCTTATGAAGAGCTAAGTAGGAGTATCTACAGCTAACTCTTTCTTCCGATGTAATAATTTTCTTTTTGTCTTTTTTAATTGCACAGCATCTATTCCTGATTCAGTGAAGGCAGAGCTATTACAACGTATCAGATCGTTTCTTGCATCAACTGCTCTGTGATTTAAAGTTGATGAGCTAGTGGAATTTTCAGAATGCCATCCAATGCTAAGATGTTGCTTGGCAACTTAACTTGGGAATGTGCTTTCAAGTGTAGGCAATGAAATTCACTTGGAAGGATTAATCCAGTGAGTGGGGGCGGATCTGGTGGGATTGATCTTTTGTTACTTTCCCTCCCGCTTAGCTGAAGAAAACTGTAATGGGGTTTCTGACGTTATCAATGGGCTTGTGCCTGTAATGTGACAAAGGGATATAGGCATCTATATATGTGTGCGTGTGTGTGCGGGTGATATTTATAACTTTATATAATGATTCTCCAGGTTCTCTCCTCCTTGATGATTGCTTATTAGCTTTTGCTTAATGAGTGATGTTCTGCTTGGCCTTGTGCATCGGCATTTACACATTTAGTATTGTGATAATTAATACCCGGTTTCCAGTGTCCAGGGGTTAGGACTGTTAATTGCGTGTACAATGTAAAACAGCTTTCTTCACATTTTTTTTTTTAAATCGGCGACAATTTACACTGTGGGAGAGGGAGAGTCCAAATGGGTTGGTAAAGAGATGGGGATTGAACCATCAGACCAGACAATAGTATTACTGCACCTCTTAATATTTTGAGAGAGGAAAGCTAGGATTGCTTCCTGTAATGCACTAGGTGGGTTTTGCTCTCTTGGTCTAGTGCATGAGAGAGCCATTGCTTCCTAGCAATTGGACCGAAGCTCTGTGGGTTTTCTCTACATGCATTCGAACGTCTAAATACTCAACGAGTAACCACGAGTTTGGTTTTAATGGAAATTCTTGTACACGTGGCATAGACGGAAGGTGTATATGTAGTGAAACTTGCCCTGTGGACTTGTAGAATTAACTACGTACGAGTTTCTGTAATGATCCAATGGCGGAAAGTAGGAGTTTCTGCTCTTGGTGGTGAAGTCCAGAGGAGGGGTGGATATTTTGGCGGGGCCATTGACATTTGACAGAGCCACCTGGTTGAGTGGAGTCCAACATACTAAGCGACTCAAAGTTGTTGCTTTTCTCCAAGCTTAACACCTGTTCTCTTTTACTGTTACAATATTCTGATTCCCTCGTCTCATCTTGGATTTCCTTGTTAAAAGCTTCAGGACAGATCTGATCAAATACTACTTTCAAGTACTAGAGTCTAGGGCACGGGAGCACCTCCGGGTCCCAGAGTGGATTCGAACACCTCGACTAAGGAAAACGAAACCGATGTTGAAACTTGAAATAGAATGTTACATAGAGCTCAGAAAGCTTGAATTGCTAGAGTGGTACTCTGACCATCTCGAGTCAGTTACCTTCAGGTGTCGAAGTTCCTTGTCACATTATTATTTTTGTTAAACTGAAATATCAATTCTAGCACCTTCCTCCTTTCAGATCACCTCTCTTAAAGACTCAAGAGGAGAAAATCTCCAGGTTGACGCTTTCTGCAATGCTTGATACCCACCAAATCAAGGCAGACACCTCCTCAAGTCTGTCTCACGCATGCAGCCCAAGGATTTTCGCACTGTACTTTAGTTTTGCATCATTACGTTGCAAGAATCTAAAGGTTCACTCCTTATACAACAACAGACATCAAGTTAAAATTCTTCGGTAGCGATTGAAAATAGCCCACGAATGATAGGTGTACCAGATAACCCTTCTTGTTACTGCAGGCTTGTTTTGCTGATGCACGCAGATCGTTACATTATTAATCATCGTGTCTTGCATGTGATGCAAACAAAGAGTCGACACGTAGAACATCTTTCAGGTTCAGGTGCTACTTTTGTTTCGCGTTGCTAAATAGGATATTACACCACCACAATAATTGACAGAATTTGATAAACTTAAATTTGTTTTTTTCTTTTTTTTGGTAAGGGTTATCTTATCAGGGGAAGTAAAAAGGACACGTACAACGTAATTGAAGCTTCTTGATATTTTTACACTCTAATCCTGCTACAGCACTCCACGAACAACAGAGAGAAGACCAGCCAGTTGATCATTCATCCTCAAAACTCCTGGCATTTGGAGGAACATGCTTAGTGACCACTGACTGATATACATGTTGATTGCCAGAATACGAAGTCCCACTCCGGAGACAGATATAGGGATTTGGATTAAATGTTGATGGATCCAAAATTGAAAACAAGAGCTGGTTGCTGCTGCTGCTGTCGCAGTCCCACTTTCCACTTGCCGCGCGCTTTCTTTTATGGGTAATGAGTGGTTATCAAGCTGGCAGTTTTGTTAGGATCACCCTTCTATTAGTGGAAAGAAAATCTCATTAAGCCTAATGGTACTGATGGCCAATTATTTTTATTTTTATTTTGTTTTTTGAAAATACCAACCTCAGTTTATAGTGTAGTAGAAGATAAAGAGGCCTGCGTTATTAAGTGCGGGTTTAAATAATTGTGGGCACCCTTCTCCACTAAAACGAGCCTTCTAGGAGATCATGCACAGAAGCCTGATTAGAAAAATAAAATTAAAAGAAAAAAGATACGGGTTGTATTGTATCACGCAAGATTTGGCTTCACAGTTCACTAGGATGATCTCGATCATAAAGAGTAGTATATTATACTACAGTAAGCAGCTCAGCTGCATTGATCCCTACTGCCTATGTTCCTCTGATATCCATTGGTGAATTCGGTGCGAGCTTTATGATATTTTAAGAGCCATTATGTGGGTGTTTCCTCCAATGCCTAATCGGGCTGTGCCTCATATCATATGTGAATGTGACCTTGGTTGTGCTAGTGGGAAGCTTTTTCTGGCATGGCTTTTCGTAAAGTCTTTCCGTGATAGTTTAAAAAAAGAGTAAAGGGTGCTTAGATTTTGCGGGTGGTAGTTGTCCACGCCTCTGCTTTTAATTTTGTTTCGTTTTGTATTCAAGATTATGCTGTTGCATGAACACATCCTGCTGCATCACCATAACCTCAAGCTCATTGGACGCTCATATGACCCAACCCTATGCCTATTGGGGCTTGGGATGGATATTTGCATGACGGTTCCACCATTCAATTCAATTACATGGGTTTGTGGAGAATTTTGCCTTTGTTTTAGGAGTTGGTTGAGAGGTGATTACTCATGTACTACTACATTTCGACTTTTCCACCATATCTAGTCTTTTTCCTCCTTGTGTGGAAAAAAGATAGTATAATGCATCCATGGTTTTCGTTTTTTCCACTTGGGTTTAGGGGGGCCAGGTGAGAGGGAGGGAAGGGGTGGGATTTACATCAGTCCAATCACAATGCAACTTGTAGCCTGTAATATAATCTCTCTAGGGAATGGAATTAAGATACGTCTGGCCACCACCAATGTCACAAAAATAATTAGTTACTAATTACTATTTTTTTACTGATCGAATAGAATGCATAACTACATAATGGATAATATTACAAGTCTTAAAGTTTGTTGGCTAGCCACTTTCCTGGTAAGTATCTTGTCGAGTGCATAGGGGCATATATGGTCAAGTGGTTTCCAACTAAAAAATCATTAGTACAAATGAGACCACAAAAGCACCTTTGCGAGGCAAATTAAACATGCAAAGGCCAAGATATTTTACCATCTAGGGACACCTGATTTGGTTTTGCATGAAGTCGACATCACGTATTTTGTTCGGTGGAATATGCTGGGCCTTGTTTGGATTGCATTTTTCTTTAAAAAAATTTTAGTTTTTTTGTTTACACACTTTTCAATAACTTTTTTATATCATATATATATATATATATAAAAGAAATCGTTATAGTACATGTTTCTATAAATATTTCAAAAAATAGCAATTCAAACGGACTCTAATTAGTTATCCCTCAGTGATTGCACTCATTTATTAACTTTTAAGTTCCCATTAAAACTCTGGAGGTCGTGTTGCATACCATGCTTACTCTCCTTGAAACTAAGTTCAAACATGTGCCACTTGAACTCCCTCAAGGTTGAGAGTTGAACTGACGTGTATGATTTTGTTGCTATCATGACTTTGGATTCTGGTACTCCGTTGGATTACGACATGAAGGTTTTTTCACCCGTATATGTTTTGGTACCAAACTTGAAAGGGCTAAAATACACGGATCGGATCCTCTCGGCTAATTCTATACAGTTGTTATAATTCTTATAACTTTTGGCCTGAATTGATACAATTTTGGTGTAATTGTAAATTAATTGTATGAGTTGACAGAATTTATTTTTACACCAGAATTGTATCTCCTTACACTGAATATTGAAAGAATTAGATACTTGGGTGGAACAAAATTTCGACTAGAGAAGCACCGGATAAAAAAAATATATGGATCCGTCCATGATAACAAACGACTAATTATTGGACTGTGAGATATTTTACCGTTCACCACATTAAATTCTTTGCAGATGAATTGGCAGAACTTCAGAGATTACCGTTTTCTGAATTTCTCCATTTAGACCACTATCAACTTGTGATTAAACCAACTCAACTAGCAAAGATCTAAGGATGATAGATCATATCCCTAAACCAGGGAAAGGGAGCAAATGAAGTAAAGTAGAGGTGTTTTTGCCCGAATGGAAACTTGACAACGTCTGTCGCCTACCCTGCGGTGGAGATATGGAGCTAATTACTACTGTATCCTAGATTTGCTTAACTTGGTCATCCGGTGGCCCACTAAAATAAAAAAGACAAAAGAGAAAAATAAAGAAATCAAGGGATTAAAGAGGCCAACTCAACTCTTTTCAGGCATTTTGGGACACGCCTGCATGTATACGGAGAAAAAAAAAAGGGGTGAGAATGGAGCAGAGCACAAGCTTTTAGGGTGGGCAAACAAACAGTAAATCACCTACCCTTGATGTTTGTTCATCATCATGTCTCCTTCCTTAGCTACTTCACATCCAAGAATCAGAAAATGGGGTCTCCCCTGCTTACATAGTCGCCTTTCAAAGCATTTATGTCTAAAGTGCTTCGATTTTTACATGTATTGTCGGTCTCCAATTGCACTTTTGCAAATCTAAAGGTTCACTCAGTTCGTCAAATTTAAGATTTTGAAACCAGTCATGCTTACAGCTACGAGGTACAGTTACTTGTGATAGTTCACGTAAATTTCTTTTCGGGGTATTTATTTATTTTTATTTTTTGAACAATAACTAGAATTTTTTTTAATTAATAAGAACAATTTAAATATCGTTGATAGAAAGAGAGATACATATTCAGATTAGATGAGCAGCATCCTCAAGGCAACTCCAAGATTAACGCCACTCAAGTACTATTGCCCAATTCTGTCGGGCACGTGAAAACCCTGACCATAAACTGGCGATAGCATATTTTACTGACTCAACTATTTCACCCACAAGGCTATTTGCCGAAGCATATCCTAGACTGAATTTTTTTTTTTTGGGTATTTTAATGCTCCTTTAGCTTAGTAGGCAGATTTTCTTTTTTTAGTAGGTGGAAGTACATTAAAGTAGTAATATAAATTGTTAATTGGGTTCACATTTCTATAAGTTACATAACATATGACAAGGTCGTCAATAATTGTTACAACTTTTATCATTTTATCATTTACACAACGCCGATTGGTTCCGGAGAGATACCTGTCGCCCAGGCACAAAATATATAAATCGAAGTCATGCAAATTTAAGAGATGGGACCCTGCATTTTGTAAAACTCGAATTTTTGAGTTCTAATAATAATAATAATAATAATAATAGTGAGTAGGGTTATAGAACTAAATAGATAAAGTATTCGCACAAAGTATATGGCAGAGAAAAGACAAATAGATGGCTCGACTCACAACTTTATTAATATCTCAAAGAGACTCAAACACGAAAGAAAGAGGTATGATAAGGAGATAAATAATACTCTCAAGAGTAGTCTCTGTGGATAATTACCCAAGACTAGCCTCTATGGACTGCCTACGAACTTATCTCTCTTCTTTTGAAATATATATTCTACCACACAAGTAATTACCGAATAGGTCATCAACTCCTAAACAAGAAAACTAGTATAACTTGACTCTTAACGAAAATACTGGTGAATACTGGTAATTAGATGGAAACTGGTAAGTTTGTTTATCTGAGGCTGGCAAGCAAATTGTGTTAACGCATACTCTAAAAGGTGGGATGTGATAGTTATTCATATATGCCTTTTATTATTCGTACATAGTTTTATGGGATGACTTACAACTTACAAGTAGACGGGATGCCCAGAACCTTCGGTCACAAAACCAAGCTTCCAAATGTTTCTCAGAGCTGGCCGCGGGGTGGGAAGGTTTGCTTTTCTTGAATACGTTTCGTTTTCACCACCAGCCCTTTTCTGTGTGTGCCCACTGCCCACACAATTCAAAATGGCATTCGTGGCAACACACTAATAATTACTTAGTACTACACAGCAATCCTAACCAGAGTTATTGGGCAAACCCAATCATTAACCAGGCTGAGTGGATGACTTTCCACGTACTATAAGTCTATAAATGCACATGCAGCCCTTCACAGATCAAGAAGAGAGTGATCTGCCTCCCACGTTCAGCAACAGCAGCAGCAGTCATCCCGTCTCCTTCCCATTTTTGAAATGAAATCCTCCTTTTGGCTGGCCAATCTGTCCATCCTGGTCTTACCTGTCCTATGTTTCGGAGCCACCTACCTTAATACATGCTCCCGTACTCTACTCTTACTAGTCATATTCCCCTTCTCCCTTCCTTCCTGAGCTCATGCCTCACACCTGGAGGTTTTGCATGGAGAAACCATCGTCAAAATCCTACAAGCACAGAGCATCGTGGCCCTATTTGTTGGCCCTTCTTGGGGCTCTTGCCTCAAATGGGGCCTCATGCTCATCGGAAACTAGCATTTTTGGCGACTTCACTTGGGAGCACTCGTCTAATGCCCTTCACTCTTGGCTTCAACACTCGTTTCATCATCAGTAGTCACCCCGATACAGCTAGAGAAATTCTTTGTGGGAGTTCGTTTTCGGATCGTCCCATAAAAGAATCAGCTCGTACGCTCATGTTCCAACGTGCCATTGGTTTCGCTCCATCAGGGAAGTACTGGCGCCACCTACGCAGGATCGCTGCAAATCATATGTTTTCTCCTAAGAGAATTTCTAATCTTGAGGGCCTTAGACAAAAAGTTGCCGATGAAATGATAGCGAGTGTTCGAGTTGAGATGAATGAGACAAGTATAGTGGAGTTGAGATCGATACTGAAAAAGGGTTCTCTGGTTAATGTCTTAGAGAGTGTGTTCGGGAGCAATTTAGGTTCAGAAGGAGAGAAACTAAGATCAATGGTAGAGGAAGGATATGAGCTAATCTCAGAGTTCAATTGGGCTGATTATATTCCTCTGAAATGGTTAGACTTTGGTGGGGTGAAGAAAAGGTGTCACAAGTTAGCTGGAGAGGTTAATGGTCTTATAGGACGGATCATAAAAGAAAGAAAAAGAGAGGAAATGTAAATAAGAAGAATGATTTTGTTAGTGTCTGCCTTTCTTTGCCTGAAGAGGATCAACTTAGTGATGCAGACTTGGTGGCTGTCTTGTGGGTAAGAAATCTCTCCGCTTCTCTTAAACAAGCACTAATTGATTAACTTTAATGTTAGGACTAGGGATTTAGGAGTTAGGGCACACCTGACCACAAGGAGGGGATCTCTCTCGTGTTACATAGAGTTAAAATTAATGGCTTTTCCCCATGGTTTCTTAGAAATGTCAAGCTTTGTGTTTGACGTGTCAAAAGCACTTCATAAGTAACTGTTCTTTCCCTGTTGAAAACTTGAACGGTGTGACCATTCTGAGGAAACTGCCTATAAAACATCCAACACTCAAGAAAAAGAGCTCCCTCCATGTTTCGCCAACGCAATGACTTAATCTATCTTCCATGCTAAATTTGCAGAGTTTCTCCATCAAAGCTCTATGGGAATCAAATCTCATTTTTAGTCTTTGCGAGAACGGGACTCGGAACATTTCATTTAGTCGGTAGAAAGAGACACGAGCGGATCCGTAGATGAATAGGGGAGGGTACTATGATTTGACTGTAGGAGTCAAAAAAGGTGTATAAGTTGGTGGCTAGGAAAATAAAATGCTGGAAGACCTTGTACCCATGATTGTGTAGGTCAGTCAGCAAACCGATAAAACTCTAATAAATCTGGTAATAAATTAATCATATGATGAGAAAATATCTTTTTTACCAGTACATTTTTTTATGGGGTCGTGGGCTTCTCTGAACTCTCCAAATCCTCTACCCCAATCGGAATAAAGAACAAAAATGCTTGACCATACGGGGGCATGATACGTCTCCTCAGGAAATAGTTTAATATACTTCGTATTGAGTTTCCAACTTACGTCTGCGTAGCTGAAGAAATCTTTAAAATGCACTAATCAACCTGGGTTTATGTGGCACAAATGTTGACAAGATGTGCAAAAGCAAACATGGATGGTGGACTCAAAGCTTAATTACTAGCCTGTAGTAGATATAGAACTACACCTGAAAGTGAAAATCCTGTTTTGCTTGTGCATGTGACGTTGCAAACTGCTACTAGGTCTGCAGGTACCATTGCCATCATAATTTTTGTTGACATCGCCCCATCAAACCAAGATTGCGTTTGGATTTCACGTTAGTCTTCGTTAAAGTCCATGCAGCGTCTTATTCATCCTCTATTTTTTTTTTTTCGAGATGTAGGAGATGGTGTTCAGAGGGACAGACACGGTGGCTATCCTACTGGAATGGATCATGGCCAGGATGGTCCTACACCAGGACAGTCAAGCCAGAGCCCAGCAAGAGATCGACACGCGCGTCGGCCGCGGCAGGCAGGTTCAAGACTCCGACCTCCCAAATCTTCCCTACCTTCAGGCTGTGGTCAAAGAGGTCCTCCGACTGCACCCACCCGGCCCGTTACTCTCCTGGGCCCGCCTAGCCATCCACGACGTCCACGTGGACAAGTTGTTTGTCCCGGCTGGCACAACGGCCATGGTCAACATGTGGGCCATAACCCATGACCCGGCCATCTGGAAAGACCCGTGGGCATTCCGGCCGGAAAGGTTCATCGAGGAGGAGGATGTTTCTATCATGGGGTCGGACTTGAGGCTTGCCCCGTTCGGGTCAGGCCGCCGGGTGTGCCCGGGGAGGATGCTGGGGTTGACGACGGTGCAACTGTGGCTGGCACGGCTGCTTCAAGAGTTCAAGTGGGTTAATCCGGCGTCGTGCAATCAGGTGGTTGACCTATCAGAGCGTTTGAATCTCTCGCTTGAAATGAAGAATGGGTTAGCATGTCATGCAGTCAGTCGGGTGAAAAAGTAGTAGCAGCACTACTCCTACTCCTGCTGCTGCTCGATTAGTGGCTCTATAGAAATATGTAAGCTTGCTTTTAGATGCTTTCTTCATTAATAATGAATCAAGTCTTGCTGCTTGCTGCTTGCTGCTAGAATAATTTCATCAAGTTTGACATCATATGGAAATCTAAACGCTGTGTAAAGTAATTAGAAGAATGGTTTGCATGGAAGAAGTTGGGACGCAGCTCTGTAGAACATGAAATTAATGACTAGCTAGTACGCACAAGGTTTGGAGCCAGCGTGATATTTCTAGTGTTTTAACTGCATTAAATTTGTTTCTTTGTAAAGAGATGTATGCTTTCCGCGGTGCGCAGCATGTACTAGCATTTCAATGATTGTTCCACAAGTTACCGATGCATGAAATTAAAGACTTCTTCATAATAATAATAATAATAATAATGTATTTTCACTAGCATTTGTATACACATAATGTGCTAGCGTCCTAGCTAGACAAGCAAGATTAAAATATGCCCAAACCAAGGAATCGATCACACATGGATTGCATGAAAAATAGCAAGATTAAAATATGCTACGTGAAGATTAAAACATCATGACTTTTAATGCCTTCAGTTAACTCCTCTTAGGGCGGATTACCCTACCGCAGGATATATATTCACGAATAGATTAACTACGGCTTACCCTACCGCAGGAACGGTAAATTAAGTAGTTCAACCTTTTTTGGACCTCGTCTGTAATCACTAAAATTTTATCTCTTCCTCATGATGTATGCTTCAGCAGTATTCAATAAGGAGTTTTTTTGAGATATCCACAGCTAAAATTTAATTGGTGGAAAAATCTTGTAGAAGAGCAATTGTCCAAAAACTTAGGCCTTATTTGGATTGCAATTTTTTGTCGAACAAATTTAACGTTTTTTGTGATCACATTTTCCAAATACCTTTTTATCTCACATACGTTACATCGTTATATTTTTTTTTTTCATAAAAATCCAGAAAATGACAGTGCCGACAAGAACTTAGGAAGACATTAGGCGCCAAATAGCCCAAATAATTGCAAGCGTCATTGTGGCTCCTTTCATCCTTAACATAAGGGCGAAGCCTCATGAATTGAAGACGACGCAAAAGACCTGAGTCTGTCTGTAGAGCATCATGACTTGGTGTCGACCGTGTGTTGTTGTGGTATCGCGACTGGATGTTTTTCTTAATAGTACGTTGGTGCAGATATATTTGGACTGTAGACCTAAAGTTTCGGCTTTACTAGTAGTACAGTACTGCTAGACTCATGTTTCCTCCTTTTCCCAACTCCCGATCCAACCAGGCATGATGGCAAACAGTTCTCAGAGCTAGCTTTACCCCACAATCCATCCCATTTATTCACTTTAGATCTAATTAAAAGATCTGGTCAATTGATCGGCTGGGGACCATCCTGATCATCAATGCTTCCAAGCTTCAAAACTCAAAAGGCACCAAGAGGAGGTGTTTTCCAGTGATTGGCCCATCTTTCCCCGCTGCACAAACTCAAAATGATGACATGATCAAAGCACTCCCATTATCTGTGTCAATCCTGTGTACAACCCACCCATGTGTTCCTCTTCCATTTGATCCCCAGCCATATCTCCGTTCCAGAATATGTTAATTAGATTTGGTGTCTTGCTTCCGATCTCCACCCCCTGCTCACATCACATTATTGTGATCGGCAGGCTCTCGAACTCTCTCATGCTTTGTAAGCCTACCAAACCCTTTCTACCTAGACCAATTGAACTTTCATGTGTACTCCAACTCTCGTGTTTTTTGGATTGTTATGAGTTTGAAAGTCCATCTAATCCATATAAGTTTGTAGAACGTTACTTTATACAACACACACACGAATCTATATTACTGTATAAACAGAAACAATTGATGTGATGTATGTGAAACAAAAAGGTAGTTGGAAAATATGTTGGTAATGCAATCAAGTAAGTTTTGGTAAATAATTTCTTATCCAAGCAAATCAATCACCTTTGTGTCGTTTTTTTTTTCCTTTTTCTAATATATTGAAACTACAAAATTTGGAGGAAAATCAAGCAAAAAGCAGAATAAGCGTCCAGTCAGTGGACTAATATATTTCATTTTCCTCTTAAAAACACAGGGGATGAGATAAGAAGATTGGTACACTTGCTTGTGATTAGTGGGGGATCTTGCGGCTTTGCAGAAAAATAAAAAGGAATACCTTTAAATGTGTGTGTTGGTCGAAAAAGCTAAACAAATGGATTAGCTTTCCTTATACATGACAGGCGTTGGTGCCTTTTCCGTACGTATCTGCCTTTGGAAATTGACATATATTGACTTTGTTCCAGCTCATGACAATGATAAAGCAAATAAGTCACCAAAACATGATGCTCCTCCCAACATAACACAACACAAAAGTTTCTCATCTTCTACAGCCGTTTGAAATTACCATATTGTATTGTATGGATAAATTATTCTCTTGCCGCAGAATGAAGAAACTGAAAAGCTGACAGACTCATTCTTTAAGTCGATGATGTTAGCACCCCATAAAAAATAAAAAAAAGTTTCGATTCCCTTTTTCGGCCAGGTTGAGTCTATACTCTGAAATAAAAATCTTTAAGTTTGTTTGGATAGTAGATTATTTAGGATTATTTGGTTGTCCAAATATTATAGCACTTTTTGGATGTGATGTATGTGAGATGAAAAGATAATTGGAAAACGTGTTGATAATGTAAGTAGAAAAATAAACCAAATAATGGTGTATTCAACGGTGACAATGAATATTGAGAGCGTTTGACTTGTAATACTTGGAAAGACGAGTATGGTCGAGTTTCAATCAAAACAAGGAGACAATTATTAGTGTACTATTTTCATTCCGAATTGCTAAGGAAAGAATCAAATTATACCGTTCAATCTCGAGAAAATTATTAATTGAATCACCCAATCTCAAACCATAGAGAATCTTGTCTGAAGATGGAGAGATATATGGCAGATGCTTGGGTTAGAAGTTTGCATAGGAGAGGCCCTCAGAATGCAATATTTTGGAAAGACGGGGTCTCACCATTTTGTCATGATGTCATTAAGTAACTAGCCCTTAGTTTGGAATATTTTAAGAGAGAAAGAGATGATGATGAAAAAAAAAAAAAAGGAAAGACAAAGCTATGAGAGAAGAATGTAAGGAATTTTTTTTTTAAATTTTTCCCTTTTTTGGGACTTTTGAGCATTATCATTTTGTTGTAAATTTCTCTCCACCTTGGGAGTGGTTTTTTTTTTTTGTTGGTGGCACAAATCTAAACCTCCATTTCTCAACATTCTATTTTTGTTCTCACTTAAAACTCTATTTGATCCTCTCAAAAGTATAGTCAATGTTGAAAGATGAATCAAGTTTATCCAATACTTGAATGGAGTTTGATTTGGTATGAGTACGTTCGAAGGATTTGGTATGAGTACGTTCGAAGTTTCGTCAACTAATTGAACTAAGTTTGTATGGCATTTCGTGTTCAATAAACTTTCAAA
The DNA here is from genome assembly GCA_013103745.1 of Gardenia jasminoides. Taxonomy (NCBI): domain Eukaryota; kingdom Viridiplantae; phylum Streptophyta; class Magnoliopsida; order Gentianales; family Rubiaceae; genus Gardenia; species Gardenia jasminoides. The sequence continues at coordinate 43,736,502 of CM023105.1, forward strand.
TTGGTTAAACTTGACTTGATTAGCATAAAAGTGAAATTTATATAAAAAATTTTCAAACTACTCGAGATTGACTTAAGTGTGGCTCGATAAGATCACGTTCCAACTTGACTCGAGAAGTAACAAGTCATGTTTGATCTCGAACCCGAGACCTTCACTTACATAAAAAAAAAAATATAATATTAAAAAAAAAAAGAAGAAGCCAGGCAGAAGCTAGTGAAGAACTGGGCTTAATTTCAATTGTTTTGGTCTTTAGGGCCGACGTACTCGTTGCCACTGGTACTGTTTGGCATAAACATTGCGGGCTCAAATTTTGTAAAACCTAAAGGGTTCCAAAGGCCATGCATTGCCAGCCCAAGTCGATTCAACAGTTGACAAGGGCACCGGTTTTCGTTTTGGGAAAAATAACCTTGGCGCCCGTAAGCATTGGATACCTGTAATTCAAATTCAAACTCCATTTTAACGGGACGAGGCTTTGGTACATCACGCACCCTGACTGACCGAAATTTTTATTGGGATGGTTTGCTTCCAAATTGTTCAAAATTTTGAAGATTCTCTCCACGAGGAGAGAGTGGAGGCTGGAGACCCCCTCATTAAAGATCGACTTAATTACTGACCCGGTTGTACAGGCGGGCGTCTGTGGACAAAAAATGCCATTTCGTGGTTTTGTTGCCTCCCCAGTCCTTGAAATTTTCACAAATCTTCTTTGGTCAAAATGCTTCAATAACCGCAGCAGGAACAAAAAATTTATTAATGTTGTTAAACTGTTTTGCTGTAATATTGAGGTTCCAAATGCTTCTTGTGAAAATAAGAAATTCGCATCACTTTACACGTCGTAAATCAAATTTTAATACGCATAAACTCAATCTTACGATAGATAGAGATTTAATTTAGTAAATGATAAAAACAAATCGAAAAATGTTGTTTGCATCTTATTTTTGTTAATCACTTTATCACCATCATTTTTGTTGTATGATTTTTATTTATTAGACTATATGATAAAATAAATGATGAGAGTGCAATTAAAATAAAATAGAACACAAATAATATTTCTCAAACCAAAAAATTATATATGAAAATTTTTTAATGGGACGTTAATCCTAAATCTTGGCATTTTCACTAAGAATATTAACAAATATCTATTTTGAGGCTATTGGTATGATGAAGTGTGTGGGTGTACATCTGTGTCTACACACACACGGAGAGACATATATATATATATATATATACACACACACACGCGTCATCTCTATCCATCCCATCTTGCTTAAAACCTAAGGAAATCATCTTTAAATTCTTGACACCGCGCCCAAAAGGAAGAAGAATTGTACTGAAATTGGGAAAGGCTGCAAATCGTGAAACCTAAAGGCTTCCGCTCGGAATTAGGGAATTGTAAGGATTCCATTTAAATTAATAAATAACCATTTCTTTTACTTTGCGTAAAAGAATGGATGCCTAAATTTGCGTTCATATGATAAATTTAATATGATCTAACTGTACTAACAAATGCTGATCCAGCACCCATTAGAAACAATCCCAAAATAATTGCAGCTTCAATAGAAACACTTGATGGCCACTCGCTGGCTCGACTGTCCAAATTATCACGCTCCCCAACAGTAGCACACAAGTACGCCAGTCGAAGCGAGTGAGGCCCCAATTATACTCGCGCGAGTTGCAGTTGAACTTGAAAGACAGACTCCTAAATTTATGAAACTCGATAGATTATCTATTTATCTGCACGTATATTTCCCTACGGGGGAAAAAAAAAAAAAAAACCTATCATATTTACTTAATTCATTTATTTCTCTCTTCCCATTTTCATTCTTCGTTCCCAATTTTCCCTCTCATTTCTCTCATTTCAATCTCCGCCGGGAAAAAGCCCTGAATCTCCAGTTCATCCTTGCTTCTGCAACTAACCCGAGCTTTTTTGCTCATAACTTTTTTGCTCATAATTTATCTCATTCATCTCTCAAAATTAAACTTCAGCGGCGGAAACCCGTGGTTTGGTTTGCTCAACGGAAGACTGATGATAACTGATATGAACTTCAGCAGCAGCGGGATCTTTTTGGATTTTTAAACTCGAGGAAAGGTTTGACTTTTTTTTTTTGAAACTTAATATAGATGTTTTCACTCAGTGGTTAGGGTTTTCTGTTCTTTCTTCTCTCTTTCTTTTATGTTGTGTCTTGACTGTTCAGAAATGTGATATTGGTCTGCAATTCAGCAGCTGGAGCTGTGAATACTTGTCCGAAGTAAGTTTAGATTCCAAACAGGTGGTGATGGGGAGTGAAAGTTTGGTTTTCAATCCTCTCAATCGTAGTTCCTTAACAGCTCAGTGTGGTTGCACGAATTTGCAGGTTAATGTAGGGTTTGGATAGAAGTACTTTGGGAAGTATGGATTTGAGCTTTTAAATGCAAAATTCATCAGTTTTATGATTAAATTGCAGTGATTGGGACTTACAATGGCGGGTTATTTATCCAATTATTCATACTCTTATTGGAAGTTTAGAGACATTGCTGCTTTTTCTATCTCTTACAAATTTACTTCTTCTTTCTCTACGACAATTTTTTCGCTCCTTTTCCAAAACTGTTTCCACTCTCCCCGCTCCTTCTATTCCAGTCTCTTCTCCATACTTTCCAACCGAACAACCTATTCACTTTTGATGCACAGCCTCCAAGGCTATCATTGGTAGTGCTAGTTCTAGTTCTGTAATCATCCACTTCTTACTGCCCCCTTGCGCTTTCTTCTTGTTGGTATCCTTGGTTTTTAGTATTCTAGGATTTTTCTCTTACCATGACGATAATGATGATGACACCAACGAGGATGGCTTCTTTTTGACTACTGAGTTTTGCATTTGAAGGCCATGAACACGGCCTGACCACAACACTAACATTATTCTGCCCTGCAATTCACTTTAAAATCTTTTACCAGCAATTTTCAAGCTGCTGGGATTTGGCTGACACAGAAAATCTTAGGTGGCACCTGTGCTGTGGTAGTTTGATGTTGAAGGTGGTTGTGGAGGGAAAATTATTGGAAGTGAAAGACACTGAAGCAGGCGCCATACATGGTTTGCGTCTGTGGCTGCTCTTCTACTTTGTTCTTCCATTCTGGTGTATGCTTAGAGAAATTGATAAAGAAGGAGAGGAGGGGGGATAGGCAGGACTGGAGGGAGTTTGGGAAAAAAAGCACAACAGTATCCACAGAAGAAGGAACAACAGCAAAAGAAGAAGAAGATGAGTCCTGTTTAAGGAACAGGAATATATCTAAGAATAGTTTTTAAAATTGCAATCAAAGCATCATTTTTGGAATAAATAACCCTCAAACAGCTATTTTTAGTTAAGCAGAATTCTTCAAAAGTAACTGTGTGTTGAGAAATTTGAGGTGATATCATGTGTATGGAAAACCAATACCCAAAGTTCTTAGATACTTATGACTTTGTCCATCTGGGATTTCAAAATTTCAAACTTTGAAACTATCCAAATAATGCAGAAAGGCTTTGAGGTCATGGAGATTAATTTGTCGGTTCATTATTTTGATGCAATTGGAGCATTTTTTGCTATTCTTTTTGATATAATTGCTGGGTTGTACCTTTTTGTCTGTGTTTTTCGACTTGGAATAGCCTTTCTTTGACCAGAATTGGAGTCAGTGAGAGGAGATAGGAGATACTTAACCAGAATGACCTGTACTAATGCATCTGTTCATTAGTGATAATGATTTCTCCCTGTCCTTATATGATATTCTTAGACAGTCATCATACAAAATAAAATGTACAAAAGGACAAAATACTTGTACAAGAATTTATTTTGTATGCTGACATATTCAGTTGTCTTAAGTCATTTTTGCACCCAGATACACTTCTCCAAATTGAGGATGCAAAACAAGAAGAAAGTTGGTGGACGGTCTTCTGGAGAGCTTGCCACCCCAAAAGCTTCAAGACTCCAGAAAAAGGTATCCAACAACATGCAGGTTCAAGCGAAGAAAGTTACAGAGATAATTACTTCTTCTACAAGGAAGCAAAAAACTGGTAATTTTGTTTGTTGAATTACTTTATCATGCTGTTATATGTCCTATTGTTAAATGAGATTTATTGCTTCTTCAGCTAGAAAGCTTGCAGAGAACACAGAGGCGTTTGCTGCTGCAACAAATTTGGATACTACGCTTGGGTTGGAGAAAGATGACAATTTCACTGCTTGTTTGGGCGATGATGACAAGAAAAAGGTATGAGGAATAGTGAGAAATATCAATATTGACAAGATTTTTCTGCAGTTTCTTTGTGTTTTATGGATACCGATTGGACATTATACTTTATAATAAATAGCATAGTGGTTTCTGTCAAAAATCTTATGATAGGACTTGTCTGACTGGATTATGTTGCTATCAGAATATTATAATTGCTTTCTCATTAATAGCCCTAGGGAAATCAAGAAATCAACTGTTTTGGATAATTGGTTTGGAATTGTTTGCATATGTCAGGGTTATGATGATGTACCAGTTCATCAAGTGGTTGATACTATATTCTCTCCTGGCTTCCATATTTCAAGAAGCATTGGAGGGGAAATTGCAAATGGAGGTAGAAATAGAGCTTGATGCTTTCATTGTATTACGGTTCTTTCATCGTCTCTGATTAAGATGTGTAATGGTTCTGATGACATCTTTGCACAAGATCTGTAGTAATATTTCTTATATGGTTTCATTAAACACTTCATTCATGACTTCCTATTCCCATCAGACTTCTTCAAGTTTTTCCAGCATGGAGGACAACATTTTCAGGACCATGGGAAAGAAAACCTGCAGGTTGATTTGCTAAGTGCACATGTTATTCAAGAAAAGAGTTTTGATAAGGATGCACTTGCTGCAATGAATCTTAATTGCCCAGGTAGTAAAGGAGGCATTTAAATGGTTTATGAAGCATAAGAACAATTCTTCAAGCTTTCCCTTTGTACTGATATTGTAATACTGCTACACAGACTTTGGAGGTGCTCTACCATCAGAAATTTCTGCAGTTTATCTTTCCATGAAAAATTCAAATTTGGAATGTGTTGATGAATATAATCAAGAACAGTTGACTGCCGATTTATGTTATGATGATGAGGAAGTCGAAGACTTTGATGACTTGATCCATACTTTTTTGTAAAGAATTTACCAGACCTGCATTCTGTTGTCCCAAAATTTCGGCCTATGCTATTGCCCAAGCAGACACGGAGTTGCCCTTCAACCACTCTTGTGTTAGACTTGGATGGTAAGGATTATTTAAGAATTCTTGATTGTTTTAGTTGTTCATTTCTCCCATACAGATGCAGATATGTTGCATATGATTTAGAGCAAAGCATTGCCTTCGGGACGAATACAGTTGGGTTTGAGACTTGGTTTTTGTCCAATAAAACTTATCTACACTAGCCTGAAAAGAAAAAGAAAAAGTTAACACACAGGCTCAATGTGAAATTGGAAGGCTAATAATTCTCATAATCTTCATAGTCCTTTTGCAGCTATTGAAATTGAACACTTGCTTACCTGCATTTTAATTTGTAGTAGTTCATGCTGGTTGTGCTTAGATCTAGCTGTAATTTACTCCATTTGGTGTGCTATGATATCTTTTCTGGACCTTATCATAGTTATTATCAAAACTATAGCTTTGCTAATAAAGTATATTGATTGACAGAGACCTTGGTGCACTCCACACTTGAACCTTGTGATGAGGCAGATTTCACCTTTTCTGTCGATTTCAACCTGAAGAAGCATACTGTATATGTTAGGTGCCGTCCTCATCTAAGAGATTTTATGGATAGGCTATCGGGCCTTTTTGAAATTATCATTTTCACAGCCAGCCAGAGCATTTATGCTGAGCAGCTTCTGAACGTACTAGATCCAAAGAGGAAAATATTTCGCCACCGTGTTTTCCGTGAGTCCTGTGTGTTTGTTGATGGAAATTATCTCAAAGATCTGTCAGTTCTTGGGCGTGACTTAGCAAGTGTGATTATTATTGATAACTCTCCCCAGGTACTGCTGCCGCACTCTTGTTTTTGGCTGATAGCTGAAGCATTGGTCTTGGATGGTGTCCATTTCCCTGCATTCTCATCTTTTATGTTGAAAGCACAAGAAGCTTTTGTTCATACCACTGTTCCATCCCTTTGAAAAGATAATCCTTGTGCAGTTGTTACTTTCACAGTGAACTTAGCGATGGAGGAGATAGTTTCTTGTCCTATTTAGCCTATAGAAGTTAAGCCAGGGAGAATATTCATAAACCTCATGTGATATATTCCCCACGTGAGTTACTTGTCCTATAGAAGTTATCAGGGATAATTTAGCTTATAGAAGTTATTTGTCCTATAGAAGTTGTTACCTTGCTTGCTTCCTGATAATTGTGCTGATATCTTTTGTTTTTCTTTTCATATTGGAATTCACTCAATTTTGTAGGTTAATTAAGATTTCACGCATTGATGCTTTGTTACTAAGAACCAAGTGCATTGGATAAATCTAATCTTTATATCAATTGAAGTTTGACCCTCCGCTTCTTAAATCCCATCCCACCCCTAGTAGAAAAAAAAAAATTTAAAATTTTTTTTTTGACCATCCAGTTCTTGATAGGAAGATAAATTATGATTGTTCCAACATTGTGTCCAATTTGTGGGACATGTTATAGTTTTGCTGCTAGATCAACAAAGATTCATCATTTGCTTCATTGACATGAAATTTTATTTTCAGGCATTTGGGTTTCAGATAGACAATGGAATACCAATAGAGAGCTGGTTTGATGATCGTTCTGATACAGAGTTACTTTCATTGCTTCCATTCTTGGAAAGCTTAGTTGCAGTTGATGATGTAAGGCCATTGATTGCTAAGAAGTTCAGCCTTAGAGAGAAAATATCTGCAGCAGTCTGTCCTTTAAACTCGAATAGAGGAGACCCACTTGAAAGATGAGCACATAGACCAATGTAGATGGTATTTCTGAAGAGGAAATAACATGTATGAGCATGTGGAGATGTTGTTCTTGAGACAGCATCAGTATGTTCCAGAGAAGAGGAGACGTATCTTACTGCCATTGTCCATTTCTTGTTCCCAAGCACAAGAGACTCACTCTTGGACTCAGATTAGGTCCCCCATCCCCCCTCCCAAAAAAAAAAAAAAAAAAATAAATCTACCGTTTAATTAGGAATTAGAGTAGATGCTTATCGAAATTCTGGTTTGTTTGTCCAGAATTAAGTAGAAAATTAAGTCAGAAAGATGATAGGGATGCTTGTTTAAAGTTTCAAATGCAGGAATAAGTTGTGCTTATTGCGATGGCATTCTGTTGGAAAATTACAGTGTTCAGCCTGGCAGTTCTGCGAGAAGCATTTCCCTTTAGTTTCAGCAACATTATCTGGCATTTGTGACGTGCCTTTTGAACATTAACACTGGAGTCTCTACGCTTTCCCTTCCCTTGGGTCCTTCAATGTAGTAGTCATTCTGCTTTGGCATTTTGTTCTACTTTTTCCTTTCTTCATTCCGGGATTTACAGATTTTGTAAAGGTGTCATAGAGACCACTTCGGTTGTTGTTTATTTTAAACGGGCTTAGGTTTTTTATTAAACAACTCGAGGATTTGATTTTGTTTCTTTGATTTTGTTCATCCTCTAATAAAATAGCGGGGATGGCAGAAACCAAAAAAGTACGCGCTCGATTTGGCCTAATAGTTCAGTTTTCCCAGCTAAACCCATCGGGAATCATGGCCGTATCGGTTATCCATGGGGATTTTGTGCCGCCAAGTACCGATACTTATCTCTTTTAAAGTTTGTGTCTGTTATGATTAAGTCGGTAAAATCTTACCTAATTCGATTTCCTATTAAGAAATCTTAGAGAATAAATAACTAGACATGTAACTATAATTTGCAAACCGTCGGGAGATCAGCGGCCTCAAGTTTTTGTCTTAAATCTAAAATGTCAAAGTGATTAGGTTTTTTCTTAAAGCTAAACTGTCAGAGGGATTAGAGTTTCGAACTTGCACTCATTGGCAGGAGCTCGTGGTTAACTTTTTGTTCTCTTTCTTTTTTTTTTTTTTTTAAGCCTGTCATTAATTTATTGATGAATATGGAAAATATTTTTACGGTTAATTAAATTATGCACCTTTTAACTATTCTTGAATTCTCACTTTGGTTTCTAAATTTTAAAGTGAGACATTTTAGTCATTTAAATATAAAATTTGTTATTTAAGTAAAATTGTTAAGAAAAGTGGGATAAATATTCTACTTAAATGGAAAATATTTTATCTTTTAGGATTAAAGTGCAAACAATATTATAGTTTAGGGATTAAAGTAGAATCAGATTTTATCTTTTAAGGAGTAAAATGTCTCACTATGAAATTTAAAGATCGAAGTGGAGATCCGAATACAGTTACAAGATGCAAAGTGAAATTAACTAAAATTTTTGGTACTCTGTGGTAGATGTTAGGGAAGAAAAAAAGGAACATAAGTTGCAAATTGAAAAAAAAAAAGGTGCAAGTATGAGGGGAAAAAAAAATTGTGAGCGGAAGGTTTGGTGTTAAAATTTTATGTTATTTTCGAATTGCCAGAGTTATCCTTATGAAAAAGGCTAAAATAGTACCACAAATAGATAGGACAAAAAAAAAAAAAAAAAAAAAGAAAAAGAAGAAACCCTCTTATCTGCCGATAGCTAACCAAGTTTTCCAGGTTCAATTTTCCGACCAGCCTCATCCCCCATGATGTATGCAGCACAAGTTTGTAAGCTACCAGCCATTTATGATTTACATAAACATAGAAAACATAAATGGAACCATGGAGGAAAGCAAAACATCTAAAATATTCAACGGCGACGCTATGACACACAAAAATACCATCCATATTGGATCCAACCAGCGAGCAGTTTGTGTTTTCTACACGAAATAATCATAAGAAGATGCAGTAAATTAAGGTAATTTACATCCCAATATTTTACTCATGGAGTAACAATAATATGAAAATATCATGATTTTATGCTTCTATACTATACTCTGCATGAATGTTGATTTGCATGAGAAGTATATAATCGACACACCATGCTCGTGGCTTTGTAACAGATTGATGCCATGTTTTCCTCCACACTGCTTGGGAACAGATCCAGATTAAATGGATTGAAAAGTAAGACATGCACATGATTTTGATTAACCATCACAAAAACCTATACTACTCGTGCTTCCTTCCTCAGAATCAAATTATTAGGCTTCAGTTTCATTGGCGTTACGGGTGATTCAAATACATAAACATTTTACTTACGAGGAAGTGACCCGTTTCTTGTGTTGGAATCAGGAATTTATTCATTATCACATCACAACGCCGCACAATTTGGTAGTGGGGACCACGCGATGATGCAATGGTCTTCCAGAACTTTCACTCTTCCTTCTTCAATTTTTTTATTACTACTGGTACTTAATTTAAAGGACTCATCTAGATATTTCTCTGCCACGCGTCGTTTTCTAAGCCACTACTACTGCTACACCTCCCCCCGCGGCCTATGGCTCCCCAACCCCACGCTCCCCAAATAGACGACTAAAAGGGCAAACCCGAGCGCCCGCAGTCCTCACAATGGTCAAGAGATCTTTCAAAACCACCGGCCCGACCCATGTTGAAATGATTCTCCACGTGGATCTTTGCTGGCCGTCGGATTATCTGGAAATCAGATCCGAACCTCCCTCCTTAGGCTTTTGTGTGTGGGGGCCTGCGCGTATAAACACACCGAAAAATGTTTCGTTAGTAAAACCCTCTCCCATTCACTCCAATTGCCTCTCATCTTCGAAACTCTCAGCACAATATTAGTACGACGCGATCCCAAAAATTTAAAAAAAAAAAAAAAAAGTTGTTTCCAGTAAGGTACGTCTCTTCGCATACACTGTCTGTTCTTTCTTGTAATTGGAAATTATATTGTTGATTGATTCTCGATGTGGAAACTTTCTGTGGAATCTGCAGGTTGAGATGGAGAAGAGCGATCTAGAATTGAAGCATTTAGGTTTTGCCAGAGCGATAGCGATCAACGCCGTCTTTTGGGTTTCTTGCCTCTACGACTACGCCAAGCAAAATTCTGGATCCCTGAAATCAACCGTAGGAACCGTGGAGAACGCCGTTACGACCGTCGTGCGCCCGGTTTACGAAAGATTCAAAGGCCTTCCCGACGATCTCCTTGCTTTTCTTGATAACAAGGTACTACATTAGCTGGATCAGCTGTGTGTTGTATACCGTGTTCTCTTTTTGATCTCCTTGATGTTTTCCATTTTAATCCTGATAGACTGACTGGTTGATTTGAAAAGATGCTGATGAGACACTGTTGTGATTTTGGAATTTTGATTCTCATTTGATCCGTCTTCATGTGTTCAAAGATGATAATTGGCTAATCAGGAGTTGGCAAAAATGATTGGGATTTGGGTAGTCTGCTTTTTTTTTTCTTTTGGTTGCTATAATTGTTACTTCTGCGATAAATTTACACAACTTTTGTTAATCTGAAACGAGTTGTAGAGTATCCTCATGAAAGGGCTAAGATGTGAAATGTTCTGATGAAATTGTTAATTAGAGCCTGAAGCCTTGGTGATGTATTCGTTGAGGAATTGACTGATGCAAATGTGATGGTGATATTTGCTGTACTGTCCTGATGCATTTTTTGTGCTCTTCATGGTACTTCCAGTTACAAGCCTCGTGATCACTAGCTAGCTTATGGTTCCAGTTTCTCTTGTGTGGACAATTCCTCGGGACTTTTGTGCACTTCTTTCAGTGTTTGTGTTCTGTACTGCTTCAACTATTGTTTCTTAATTGATGGTAATGGTATGGTTCTTTGCTGTTGGTCCGCAACTGCAGAATTTGTTCATTACAGTAGCATTGCAATGGTGGATGTTTTTTTTTTTTCCCCCCCCACCAACAGAATGTGGATTTGTTCATATTACAATGCCATTTTGATGACTAGCACATGATTGTCTTCTGCTAGCTGTTATGTGGTTATTTGCTTTGTAATTTTTCCTTAATTAAAAAAGTACTTAGATTTGCCGGTACCTATCCATTTACAGTTTTTTTTTTTTTTTTTGGTGAATTGTCTCGCTATATAATATTACTTTGTGGTATCAGGTTGATGAGGCGTCAAAGAAGTTTGATGAGCTTGCTCCGCCAGTGGCCAAGAAGATTGTTAATAAAGCAGAGGATATAGTCAAGAAGGGTTCACAGGTTGCCCAAGACTTGGTGCAGGAAGCTCTAGTTGGTGGTCCTCGTGCAGCCATTTATCATGCTGCTTCACTGTCCAAGGACATTGCTGTGAACCAATTAGCAGTGTTATGGTATGTACTCGATCGCTATCCACCGCTCCATGCAGTTGGAGCGATGGCTATCCCGACTGTTGCTGACTGGTCCAATAAGTATAACAAATTTATAGCAAAGCTGGATGGTAGGGGTTATCATATCTTCGGCTATTTCCCATCAGTTCCCGTTGAAGATGTGACTAAGGCGTACAAACAAGTTGAGGCAGCTGCAGCAAAGAAAGATGACGGGGTTACTTCAAGTGAAACAGACTAGAGAATGATGATCTTGTGCTGTCTGAAGAGGCTGTTATGAGTGTGCCGTGGAGAGTTTGGTTCTAGTAATTTCTGCTGAAGGAACAGGTAGACAGTCATTGTATAAAGTTGCTCCTGGTTTTCCTGTCAAATATGATATGCGAAGTCTTTTTTTTTTTTTTTCTTTTTTTCCCCTCTATTCGGTTATAAAAACCCAAACTCTTGTGCTTATCTGGCTTTTTGCTAATTGTCCATGATTTATGGTTGCCTCTCTACGTTGTTCTTAGTCTTTGAATTTTGTTTACTTCCTTCTGTGCTGCTGATATTGATCGTGTTTTGGAAATGGAGGAAATATAGAAGTGAGATGTGATTGTAAATCGTGCTAGTTTTGGTTTCCAAACTGGGATGAACAACGCGTCGAGTTGTATCCTTCGGCCCTCTAGACATGGAGTGCTCCTTTGAGATCGGTCGAATCCGATTCCGACTTACCTTTTTCGTGCTTCGTTTACAAGACATTTGCTAGAAGTTTCTGGGCCTGGGTCTCATGCATATCTCCCAGCCGAGTACTTTCTGTTAGCCCACATAATGAAATCCTAGAAGCTGCGTGTACTTGTTACCCGGACGACATTTCCACACATCATCATTCGTCCACACATTTTGATTTTGACAATAAAGGTCAAGAAACTGTATAGGGTGTATCGCCAGAGAGCCCCCACAGCTTCCTCCCCCGAAAAGGAAAAAAAAAAAAAAGGAGAAGAAGGAGGCGGATAGAAAGAAAATGTATTGGCTAATTTATGAATTATCAAGGAACGCTAGATTGGGTTACTATTTTTCTCCAGAACTAAGTTGCTAAAAGAGATTAGAATTGTTGCCTGAATGTTTATGCCTTGTTTAGATTGCAATTTTTCATTGAAAAATTTTTACGTTTTTCGTGATCACATTTTCTAAATATCTTTTTATTTCGGATACATTACATCATTACAGTATATTTTAACGCTTGAAACCGAGTCTTTGCTATTAACTATCTGCAGATTCAGTTCGACCAAATAATTGAGTAAAAACACGGCAGCATATCTAGGCATGGCACCTCTGGTAATGGTGTGACGAGACCAATTTGACGGTCGTCAGTAAACTTAAAAGGCAAAACAGCATGCTTTTGAAGTAACAACATTACAATTTGAACATCCTTATTTGGAGTTAAAACAGTTGGAAAAGTATTGACTAGTCTGAAAATGGTTGACACTAGAGAAGTATCAAGAATCAATAAAGCTCTTGATCAATTCATCTCTCTCGTACTTCCCATGATGTTTAGCCTCACCCTGCAAATAGCAAAACATAAATAAAAATTTGTCGACAATCATAGAGATTCATGTCTTGCTTAAAAACCAGAAATGAAAGTTGAAACTCAATGCCGAAGCCAAAACACAACAGTTAGAACAGAATTTGGTTGGGAAAAATTTCCTATCATTGGGATCCCTTTCGAAATACAAAGATGGGAGTCGGTGAAATATCTGTTTGATTTAAAAAGTATGATTCATATACAAACACATGAATCTTTTGGGGACAACCCAAATATGTGGAATGTTCGGATGTCTAGTTCGCTCCAGCAACACCTCATTTTTTTTTAAAATCTAAAATGCTTTGACAATAAAGTCTAGTCTGAGACAATTACCCATTTCGCTCCAGCCACACCTCTTTTCTTTTCTTTTCTTTTTTTTTTTTCCCATCTAAAAGACTTTGACAATAAAGTATAGTCTGAGACAATTAGCCAATTCGCGTTAAACAAGAATTAGCATAAAATCATTCTAACAAACCAAAATCCAAATTGGCACTTCTCTAGCCTTAGCTTGCACTCTATAGTTCGCCCACACTTCTTTCTATTTCTCCTTTCTTTCTTGTTCCTTACTTGTTTATGACTACTTTTGCTGTCAACCAAGTGGAATGTGGTTCACAAAAATACATAAAATGTAATATACAGCAAGACAGACATCAGTCATAAGTTACAGGGCTAAACAAAAACATGCCAAAAAACCTGCGACTTAGTGAACCCCCTAGCTCATAAGCATTTGCTAACCTTCTAGAGGAAGCATCTTTATGCATGCAGAGTAAGGGGATAAAAGGCTAATAGGATTTCAGACAGCACAAGATTATGCCAGAAAGAGTACAAGATGCATATCCCCGTAAAGAAAAAGGCCAGACGGCAGCATAGAACTACGTTTTCCAGAAGAAAAGAGTAAATTGTTTAGAGCTAGCATTTACAACACATTTCAAAATGAAGTTAAGAACAAAACATTGCAGATCTCAGATAAGAGAGTTTGTTAATGGTCTAAGAGGCTCAACTAATCCTCAGCTTGTTTGTCAGAAATCATTGAGACAATATTGACAGCAAAGCACGAAGTAATCCACAAATAATTGTTTAATGTGCAACACAATATGCATAGCAAATAGACCTCTATCAACACAGCATTACATGATATCAAGTTAAATTTTAAAGAAATTGAACATGTCAAAAAAAGCTATCTATTGACAGATAAAAATTCAAGTAAAACACCCCCCACCCCAAAAAAAAATACAGGGGCAAAGTGCCCCCACCTTGGCCAATGCAGACAAACAACAAGAGATTACTAGAATTCACGCAGCAAACTGTACATAGCGCATTGAATTGAAAAGGATGAAACTTTGTACATACTATTTCTTGGTGGAGGTAGGATCAGCATTGTAGACATCCTGGAGGAGGTCATCATAGGGATCACGGCGGCCAGGAACTTGGCTGATCTGAGCGTCCCAGAAAATCTGGGAATTGTGGCGTTCGAAGGTCCAAAACCCATAGGGACGCAGAGGCAGGCTCCACATTTCCTTGGTCTTGTTGCACCTGTCTTTCAAATGGTACAAGTGCTCCCTGAACTTCCGATCCCTCTCCTTGGGATCCTCCATCATCCTCAGCACCAAGTTCTCAGCAAATTCCATTATAAACTTCATCTTTTCCCCTTTGCTCCTTTCCTTTTTCTGCTAAATTTCACCCTAACACACACACAACCAGAGTGGAAATTAAACCCCTCCCCCAAAAAAAAAGGGGTTCCAAGGTTATGTTTGTTGATTCAAATCATAACGCTAACTGAGCCTTGTGGGATCAAATCAGGAACAGGATTCAATTCGGTTAGCATGAAATCAAATTTGATATTCATAATCAGAATCGAATCGGAACCTATGGGTCACAATTGAGTTTAGATATTCGAGAAATGATTAAGCTGCGATGCGAATGTTAAGAAAGGAAACGGATTAAAACAATAAAAAAAAAAAAGGATGAAAATGAAAAGGCATAGGGCAGATTAGATTACCTGAATCAAATAATAAGATATGATGCTGTGATAGTCCAGAGCTAGAGCTGAAGCTAAAGGTGAGTGACCGACGGCGCTGTCAACGACGAGGCCCTGCGCTGATCGGCTAATGTTCAGACTTAGTGGGCCTGTCTGGGCCTTTTCATCTTGAATTCAGGCCTACGTCGGCCCAAGGATTTCGAAAAGAAGTCAGCTTTGTTGATTTGCCGGATTTGGGCCTTATCCGCTCGTTGTGACTGCCGGAGAACTAGTCAATTGGGTCACGACTTGGGCCTGTAGAAGAGTTGGGCTTCGGGAGTAGATCGTCTTTTTGTTTGGGGCCAGTCAGTAGGGTACCTTGGGTTAGGTTCAAAATGCAAAGGCGGCTGTCATTTTTTGTCTTTACTTCCTTCTTTCATTTTCGTATTTTAATTAATGTGTTTGGAAGACTAAATGTTGAGAAGCAGAGGAGCAAAGGTGGGAAATTATGCATCCTTTGTTGATCTTAATCTTGAGAAATAGAGGAGGTAAGTTGAGAAATGATGTACAGCGGTTAATCTAATCTAATCCAATGGCTGAAATACTTTTTACTGTTATCTTGGAGGACATTTACTACTTCCAGTTCCAGGTAGAATATTATTGGACCCTAATGCCAAGAATCAAACCAAATGCTTCCCAAATTCTAAACTAGAAGCTAACGTCAAAAAAATCAAAGGTTGAAGCTTGAGGTTCGCGTAGGGTTCATGCTAACTGGAGAAAAGGGTGGTATTTGGTCCATATTCACACACTTTTTTTTTTCCATCACATTGCGAGCAAATTTAAGATAGTAAAGAATAAAATGTCACATAGGGAGTGTACGAATAATCATCATTTTGATTTTGCTTGAGAACGTTTTGAAAACTGCATAATTTGCATAGGAGGGGGCTTCAACCTTTTTCTGGGCCCAGTTAGGCCTAGCTGAAAGAAAATTGGTCCGGGGACATTCCCATTGCCTGATTAGGTGTAGACACAAGGAATCAAACTGTTCTTTTCTGCAGCAGGAAAAAGTAAAAGACTTTTTTTTTTTTGGGGCCGGGGGAGGTACTATTTTATGCATTCTGCTCCAATGCTGCATATGCATGACATAATCATGGCATAATCTAGAAATGTAGCTCAGATTTGTTATACAGAGAGTTCCGTTTTCATGAGGGAATGGAGGAAAGGAAGCAATATAAATTATACAAAGGGGGCCAGAGAGAGAGAGAGAGAAGAAATCCTTCCAACACCAGATAGAGAGGCATTGGAACGGGATTGAAAAGTAGAAGTGGAGGAAAAATTGTTCTGTATAATTGACTAGTTTGTTGATTTTGGCCATTATAGAAGTCACCTCATCTATATTTCCACCACATAGGCAGAGGCTGCTACTGAAATAACTACGAAATGGTAAACTTGACTGATTTTAAAGATGATCAGGTACGCAATGCCACACTTGATATGATTCGAAGGATGATGAGGTGAAGAAATTAAGCGAAACCCGGTTGGAGCACGAGATAGTTATAAATATATAAATATAGCGTCGAGGAAGGGGCAAAAAAAAAAGAAAAGTAGAGAAGCTACCTCATTAATGCAAAGTCAAAGCAAAATCAAATATTTGGAGCAGAGTTAAAAAAAAAAAAAAGGGTGACAACAACAATTTTGATCGGTATATCTATTTCTATCTACGCGACTAGTATATTTAAAAGATTAAAAAAAAAAAAAAGAAGATGTTTTCATAGCGAGCTAGAAAGGCTGGGAAGGAAAAAAAGAACAAAGAAAGAAAGAAAAGGAAACTGCATCATGATCCCTAGGCTAAGTAAAACTAGACTTAGCTAGGCATGAATCGGAAATTTCCAACGAAGTGGCGAATTTATGGATTCCAGAATGCGTGGGATGAGCTTGAGTTGAATTATTTATTGATTGCCCAAATACTAGGTAATCAAGCCAGGCATCATTTCCTCTGTGCCTTGGCATTTTTCTCCAGCAGCTCGGTAGTAGTAGTTGGTTCATTCATTCTATTCTCCTACTACTTCCTATTTCCTACGGGAGACCCACCAATTTTGTGAAGGAAATACACCACAACTAAGTAGGTGTAGTTACGAATTACCACACACAGTTGCAGGCGTGGCGCCGCAGCCGCTCCGTCTTTTATTGCTCGACGGCAGCAGCAGCAGCAGAGGGTGCATAATAATGCGCCATCATATTCATTCATAGGGGTCCCTCACTTCCAATTCCAAGTTCTTCTCAACCCTAAGTATGTATGTATGTATGTATGTATATATTCAGAATTTGATTGGTGCTCTAAACCCCCAACTAAAAGTCTAGAAAGCTCTTAAGACAGAGTAACACACACACACGCACACGTGGGTGCCACGTGTGTGTGTGTGTGTTGTACATAATATATTTTACAATGCAATTTTAAACTAAGGAGTAGTACTACTTTTAAGTTTAGAAAAGCAAAGGAAATCAGAGTGGAATATATTTGTACTAGTTGTTTGATGATCACACAGCATGCGAAAGAACTAATGCCCACCTAATCTTTTTTTTTTTTGTGAGAAGTCAGCGGGTATTAAATAGACGTATACGAGAAGCAATCCCTACAGATTTGCCATGAACCCTACTGCTCTTTCATTTTGGGAATGAATGAATGAGACACTCTTGTACTTGCTGCCTTCTACCAAATATCTTACGTATATTTATATATATATATATGTATTGGATGATTTGGTTTCCAGACTGGCTTAATTACCTCATAAGTAAATCGTATCAGCAGTTTAAAAAAAAAAAAGAAGTGCTAATTCACTCTCGCTCTTGCTGGGATCTAATTGCAGTGTTTCAAGTTTTAACAACCGTGGCAACGCCATTAATAACGATGATATATATAAAAAAAAAAAAAGTAAAAGAAAATGGCTTGCTTTGGAGAATGTATGCTGCCCTTCCTTGCCCACAGGCCATAGAGGAGGAGGCATCAAAGCAAGCTGGAACCATAAAGCTCCGATGCGACTGCGAGAGGTGGTTGTGGGATTCTCAATCTTTTTCTTATCGGTTTCCTCTAGTAATAATAAGGAACCAAACAAAAAAGTGATACGGTCGCTTCAGTTACAGAAAAAAGCAGCTAACATTCAACCCCCCCGCCCAGTACAACACATGAAGGATAGGGATTCTGATGGCAATTGCGATGGCGAAATCTCGTGGGTTCTGATATTTGAGACAAGCATTTTGGCATTCTGGCCTTTGTCAGATCAGATGGCGTCGCTTAGAGAAGAAGTTAGATGGGTGATCACACAAAATCAAAATCAAAAAAAAATTGCAAGATTTTACAGCTCAAAAGCAGGACAACCCCATATATGATAGTGTATAACATATAATAAAGCCCACACTATGTCCCCACAAAAAAAAAAACCCCATTCTGGCATTTTGGCCTTCTTCAATTGCGCCGTCATTTTCATCTGCTCGCAGTACAATAATTAATTAATTTTAGGAGTTGATATTATAAATGCTGTCAATAATTAGTAATTAGTATTCTTAATTGCTTCCACATCAACTTCAGCACTGATTAATGTAGTTTTGCATTTCGGCTTAAAAGGCTCCCCTTTTCCGGTTTAATTGCTCGAATGAAAAAGTTGCTGCTTGCTCAATTAAGTCTATGAATAGTACACATGTTGTTATTTGACCCACTGATCCCAATTCAATTTGGTTGGTTGCTTCCGCAACCGGGGCGCAAATCTCATGCCCCCATCCCATTCAAAGAATCAAAAACATTTCTCATTTGCCCTCAAAAACCACCAACTTGAAGTGGTTAGCAATACCATCTCCTGGCATTATTGTCTCCCCATGTTTGGTTAGTCCTGGTGTGCGCAGGGCCTTAACCCCATCATCAGTTGCATCCCCAACCAACAAGTACGGCTTTAAATGGGCAAGCCTGCCTGCGACCCACTTCTTACTCTGGCCTGCCTTTCTTTCTTGCCTATTTGGGATGTGCCCAACTCTTGTGTCTTAATCATACTCATGATAATTTAAAGAATAAGCAGTGCATTTCTGGAACCATCAATCCTGGTTTCTCTCTCTCTCTCTCTCTTTTTTTTTATATATATATATATATATATATATGTATATATACACACACACACACACATACAGGAGGGTTACCTCTTGTCTTTGCTTTTGCTGATGAGTTGCTTAAGGAGGATAATAAAGCTCCCCAAACGAACAAGGACATTCTCCACTTGCAGAAAAAATGCGCCTCTCTCTCTTCCCCACACGATTCCTTTTACCTTTTCCTTTTGATCTATCCACCCATTCTTTTCCCCTCTCCTTCTTTGTCAATCCCTCCCAGCTTTGGTCTGACCTTTGTTGACCAGAATTATTGGCCCAAAAAAAGAGCCAAAAAAAGAGCCACTACCATTTACCGGCCGGCAAATTATATTGAGTGTGATTCTTGTTTTTCTTGGTCGGAGCACAGAGTGGCGTCAATGATACTAACGCAGCTGACCACCTAGGATTCCATCTCCCTTTCCCTTTTTCAGCCCCCCCCCTCCTGTGTCATCCAGAGCCAGCGGCAACACGTATTTACATCTTATACACAACTCCGTAGGACTTTTGTCCGGCTCTAAAAATATATGAATAACATTTCAATAAACCTCTTTGTTTATTTAATACCACCACGTACTACTGAATATGATGACTAGCTACTCCGCTTATAGTAGCATTTATCAGTCGATCAAGCCAACTCTGGGATCAACACAAATCCCACGGCATCTGCTAACTTGTGCCATTGCCCCAGTCCTGGGGTTCTCGCCTTAAAACTGACAATCAATAATGTAGAAGTAAGAGCTCATTAATTTTTTAGGAGTTTTTTTTTTCCAGAATAATGCACCGTAACAGCAACCAATAACAAAGTAACGATTTGATGCATGTGAAATCACAGGCTGATTTGATTTGAAAAGGAAACGTACAAATTTCTCTGCCTAAAAGCAAGTTACTGATTACGAGCTGTTGAAGGTTCAAAGTTGAGAACTTTGAACTTCACTTTCTCCCACGTTTAAGTTTTGTGGAATTTAGGTTTCTCTTCGCCAGTTGTAGCAGCCTTTAGTCTTTACCCTAAAGTTGAGGAAGATTTACAAGTGTTAAACGTTAAGTGCTGTTCCATTCCAATTGGTTATTCATCCGACCATCATCACCTAATATCTTTTCACTTTTCGAGGAAAATATTCATCACAACAAGTTATCATAGGTAAAGATCCGTGACCTACATCTCATGCGACGCTGTCACAGATTGGAGAAAGATAAAAGCGCAGCAAAATGAACAAACTCGAGATCATTTGGTCAGCAAAAGTTGGGGACATCAAGATTCAACCTTAGAACAAACAAAGCATCATCATCATCATCTTATAAGCAATTTAACTGGGATTAAATTAACCGAAATTAAGAGGTTAAAATCTTTAGACTAAACTGAAGATATCCATTCATCCATTGTGCCAGCCCCCAAAAACAAAAATGAAAAGAAAAGAGAGAGAGATAGAGAGAACCGTCCATTTGAAACCGGACCCCGAACTTCGCCTGCTCTATACAAAAAGCATTGCGGATTTTGAAAGTTTTTTCAGCTTTTTCCACCCAAAAAAAAATTGCCTACTTGTCCTCAATTTTCTTGCTCTGTAAAACTTTTCCGTCAACCCCCACCCTCATTGCCTCAGACTCACGTGCCGTTACCGTCACCTTCACAGTCGTCCTCCACTCGCACCGCAACTCATCTCCTAACTCTCCGCCATCACCTCATCATTATCATAAACCTGGTTGCCACCCCCGTTGACCACCCCGTCCCCGTTATCGTTTCCGTTTCCGTTGCCGTTCCCTTCATTCTCTCCGTCCTCATCCAGCCACCTCTCGACCGGTGCACACTCCGCCTTGTGCCGCATCTTCCAATCAAGCGCTTGGCAAGCGCGAGAGCAATAGTTGACAGCTCCGCAAACAGAGCACCTCCGGAACTCATGCCTTCGAGTCTCGGGGCGTCCGCAACCCGAATGCGAGCAGAGTCTTAGGCCCGGACCCGGACTCCCGCCCCGAGCTGCAAACCACTCCGTCAAGAAACGGCTGGCCGGATGAGACTCCGGAGCCGGAACATTACAACCGAAATCGCTCAAGAGCGGACACCCTCCTGAGCTGGGGGAGTGGCGGTGGTGCGGCAGGGGATTCCAGGCAAGCCAATTGCCGGAGACTAATGCGGAGGAGGAGGTGGAGAGGACGGCAGCGAGCTCACGCGCGTTGGCTTGGACAAGAAACCGGCGACCCTCGGAAATGTTTTGCTTGACGCCGTAGCCGTCTTGGAGGCAGTGACCAAGCTCCCGGAGGGCATCAATGTGGCCGAGGAAGGCAGCGCGGGCGCAGAGTGCAACGCCGGCTCGGAGATCCTTATCGGTCTTGGAGCCGCCGCTGCCGTTGAACTGAATGACGGAGAGGGAGTAAAGAGCGGGCGCGTGGGAGCTGATGGCAGCCTTGGCCATCAGCGAGGCTCCGCTCCCACGGTTTTGCAAACAATAGAACCGAATCTGTATCATCACAAATACAGTTAAAATATTTTATATATATATGAGGCTCCATTTATTATTAGTCTATAAAATATCTGCCTTTTTTTCTTTTCAATAAATATTATGGTTTGTAATATTGTATGGGTGGTGTTGATTAATTCAGTAATTGGTCTGGCGGATAAGGAGGGAGGGACAGGGGACTGACCATGCCGAGAGTATAGCAAGCTTCGACATTCCCGGAATCGGCACAGAGTTTGAGGAAGCGGTGGGCGGAGTCGGACCAGTTATCAGCTTTGACCGCTAACATTTTCTGGGAGGCCTTGGATAATACCATTGAATGAAGCCCTAATCCATTCAGTCTCTTGCATCTGCTTTTGTGGGGGTATTGGGTTAGAAGAAGCAATAGTAATGGTACTAGAAATTAGGAAACACGAGAAATTAGCAGAAATTGGAAGGAAAAAGAAATTTTTTTTTTTTTTTTTGGGGGGGAGGGGGAGGGGAACGGAAGGGAACGGAAGGGGCACGTACGTAATCAAAGCGTTGATAAAATCGGAAGGAAAGGCCGCGGTGGAGCTGAGTTTGCAGAGGATAGAGACAATAAGATCATCTGGTAAAGCATCAAAAAAGTCACAATCTCCACCACCATTCACCACCCCTACTCTTCCTCCTCGTTGCTCTTGTTGTCGTCCGGTGAAGCGCGGCGACGACGACGACGACGAAGACGAGGGGGGCGAAGACAACTTGATCCTCTTCCGACCATTGGTGGCTCCTTCTCCTCCGTCTCTTCTCCTCTTCACCACCGCTTTGGCCATGCTGCTGCCAGTAGTAGTATTTGTAGTATTAGTATTAGAATGGTGATTCACAAGGACAACAACTCTGGGATAACAGAGGCCCCTTCTCGTTCTCATCCCTTTAGCAGCTGGGATTGGTATTAGTATGTGAGTGAGTGTGTGTGCGCGTGAGACAGTCTGTCTGTAGAGATAAAAGAGAGGAGAGGCCTTTATATATAGGCGACCCCAACCCAGATGGAGATGGCCAGAGAGATCAGGTATATGAAACCAAGAAAAGGAGAAAGAAAAGCTGGCTATGAGGAAATATGGCAAAAGGCAAGGGCCGCAGCAGCAGCAGCAACAACTAAGACACAAGTACACACACAGCCCAACTTTAAATAATCATCATAGAAAATATAATACGCAACCTCTACATAAATGAAATACTATATATACTGATATACATACTACTAGTAAAAAGTAGCATTTGCTTCTCTGTTTTTTCCTCTTCCTCTTCCTCTTCCTTTTCCCCCCTCTATTTACTTATTGACCAAAACTTCCTTTCCCTTCTTCGAAGAGCAGTTCATTAAATACTACTATACTGGAAATAAATATATAATTGCTTTGGTTGAATAACACAACTTGGTCAAACAGCGCTGACCAGATCCGCACGCTCCTCCTCCTCCTCCTCCTCCACCACGACGCTTGCTTTGCTTTTTCTTCCATGTCCATTCGCCTTTGCCTTCCCTTATGTATCTCTCTCTCTCTCTCTCGCATACTGTTTTACCTTTATACATACTCAATAAAATTACTACTTCTACTATTACTACTGTAAAAGTGTATTCACGGACCTAAATCAGGTGATAACTAATGCAACCCCCTCGCCTTCCTTCCTAATTTATCCTGCGAGGGCATGATTAATAATAAGAAAGAAAATCAAGAAAGAACATCAACAGAGTATTAATTAATCCCCAGAAGCGTAGGTGGAGAAGAGAGCGGGTCAGGCTTTTATACCTTAATAATAATAATTAGCTGCTTCAGGTTTGGCGCTGTTTCGTTTCTGTTTATCAGTTTCTGAATCTTCTCTGAGGTCTATCTATCTATCGAAATGCAGTCTGCCCGGGTTTGTTCTGAAAACTGAAAAGCAGTTACTAATATTTATTGTTGTGCGTTGTGAGTTGTGACCAAGCAAGCAACAAATTTCAGTTAATTTTTAGAGGAGGAATTCCGGGGCAAATGTCAAGGGGTCATATCCAACGCTAAAATTTCGACAAGCGATGAGATGTTTTGACTGCTCCAAAAGATTTTGCCAATTTGGCACATTCACACAAGCTCCATTCTCACCGTTGCTTTTTTCCCCTAATTTTAGAGTTACCATCTCAACAAACATACTGCAAAGCAAGACACCAGCAGTACGCAACTAGTAGTACTGACAGTGTACTAGTATGGAGGGGAGAAGTCTAGGACCCATCCTCTCACTGCTAGGCTAATTCCAGTGACTCGTTACTTATCGAGAAACTAAATAGCCTGTTTGAATTGTTATTGTTTAGGAAAATATACTGTAGTGATTTGATATGTAAAAATGTGTTTGGAAATTTTTTTTTTAAAGATAAAAATACCAATCCAAAGTCCAAACAAAGCCATTTATTCTTTTTTTCCCCATTTTTATTATCGGGTGATATACTACACTGGAGAGTGACAGATACGCGCGGTCGGTGAGAGTGAGAGAAAGGGATGAATTTGAGTAATGGGAGTAATTACTACTAACAAATTCAGGTAGCGAATTCTCGTCGACCCAACCACCGGGGGTCAAAGGGGTGACTCAGCAGGAACAGAGGTTCAGTTACTTTAGTTTGTTTTGACATGCCTATCTTGTAAACATATATTTTTGCTGCTTTCTTGTTTTCCCCAAGTTCGAGTTTGCGTTTGTTTTTGCTCCCTTTGCCGTAAGCTGCTCTCATGCCAGAAAGCAACCGATTGTGTTTGGATGGGAGGTTATATGATATGTTATTATTTAGAATAATTATTCTAATACTTTTTTATATTGTGATATATATATATATATAAGATAAAAAGTTAATTAAAAATTATAATTGTGATGCAACCAAAATAATTTACAAGAAAAATTGCTATTCAAATATCTGCTTACCTTAAACTAATTGTTTTTATCTCAAACTAATTGGAATCTTACCGTTCATGATTCTTCCTCTTTCTTTTTTTTTTTTTCCCTCTTTTAACCTTCTTTCCTTTGTTTCACTATTTCTTTTCTGTTTCCTTCTTGTTTTTACATAACTTTCTCCCCTTCCCACTGTTTCCCCCTTCCTTTCCTCTCTTTTCTACTAATAATTTATGGGTCCTATCTACCTTCTGTTTCATGCAATAACCCTTTTCTTTTTTTTTTTTTAAGGAATCCATGCAAGGACTAAAAGAAGCAAAAATCTGGCACTTTGAATGGTGATAAACAGATGGCTACAGTAAATGACTTTAGATGTCAAGTCTTTTATTTCATTCATGACCAGGCAGGGATGAGTAAATAGTGAAATTGTTATACAGTTTCTTGCTTTGAAACCACAAGATTCAGCCAATAGAAAAGCCAAATTCCAAAATCCGCGAAAACCATGGACCAAGAAGAAAGCAAGCAACAGTGGATTAAACTGATCATTTGCGTATGGAAGTGAGCTGTTGATTTTGTAGACATACTTGGATTAATACGTCAAAGGGTATGCATTAAACAAAATCGGATTTCTAACTTTTCAAACAAAATCCATGATGTATTACAAATTTGAAAATGAAACGGTTTTATTTAACATTGAGAATGATTTGTTTGGTTTTGCCACAGATTAACACCTGGAAAAGCACTCTAGAAAGATGAGTTCTTTTGTTATGTGTACACAACGTACCCTTTTCTGTGCTTTTTTGTTCTCATTCTTTTTTTTTTTTTTTTTTTTTACTCTGGACATCAATGGATAATGGCTCCACAAAATAGTCGTAATTTTTGACATGCGCATCGTCATGTTTGTGAAATTAAATGTAGTCCCTCTCCAGAGTTTTATTGAATTCAATACCAGACTGGACTTTTATTTTTATCTCATATCACCATGTATCCGTCTTGTCATCATATTAGCAAGAATCCAATAGCAAACGGGACTCTTATTTCATATATACTGGAGTATTCTATACTTCCTTTCCATTTCATTGACGTCCAGTATAATGGAGGTGGAGTTGAACAGAGCTTTCTTTATTATTTGAAGTTTCCTTTCCTCACAGAAATTATGATAACTTGTGGTACCGGATCAGATTACCTGGCCGCTGTTCGGTAGGGTTTTATTTAACTTATCAAAGAAATTGTAAGAGATTGACTCAACGCAGCACAAACACAAAAACGACAACGAAATGATGCTGGTAACTTTGAAAGCAAGAATATAAATGTGGGAAAACCACATCATAAACTACCCAAAAGGACATGCTAAGATGTGGGGGCTAAAGAGTTACTAGTGTGTCTTAAAAGACATCGGCTGCTCGAGAACGGTGGTAACACGTTTTCTAAACCCTCTCGCTAATCCATTCACTCTGGACAAGTTAATGCTCTGCCCGTTTGGTTGGTTAAAAGATTACCGGAGTTAATGACAGGCAAAGCGATGAATTATTGAGGTCAAACCTTTCGCTTTCTTCGTTGATTAAGACTGCCATGTACTTAAGGAGATCGATACTCTAATAATGATCAAATGCGCATCTCCCTCTAAAGTCACTCCTGGCAGTACTTAACCCAACGGTGATGGGTGCTGGGTGCACGGCAGTCGTCGCAGCCCAATCACCGCGACTTCTCTGGCCATTCAGATTGGGAAGAAGTAATTATAAGCCGTTGAAAGAAAGAATTAAATCAAATTGAATCCATCGCAGTCGCGTAAGGTACGTAAAAACGCCGGCCGGATGTCACGTCGCCGTAAAATTAACAATTCCAGTCACATCAACTGCTGACGTGGTCGACATAATGCTCGCGCCACGTCATTTCATTAGTTTTCTTCACTAATGTACTAGTAATTGAAAAAGAACACACACACACACAATTGTTTGTGTGTGTGTGTGTGTGTGTGTTTTTTTTTTTAAATCATTCATCATTGTTTATTCTCGCCTCAATGATCTCTTGCATCATGCTATCATCTGCTCTCAGTCAGATAAACAGTTGCCCAAACAATTTGCAGCTCAAAATGCCGATGAAGCTGCTTCAATACTAATCATGTATTTAGCACTCTTATCAGTTTTTTGCAAATATATTTTACTTTTGATTTATGTCCAACTTTGTTGATATCAGGCATTGCAAATTGTAAATGGGTATTAGTTTCTTAGTCAATTTGTTGAATATTGAAAGTGCTATCACTATCGAGAAAGAGAATGCAATAAGTGAAGTTGCTTGAAACTTCAAAATGATCAACTTTAAGAGGAGAGCCGGGGGATCCCGCATAATCGTTACTAGCTAGTATGCGGTTTTAAAAATGGTTCCATACCTTTATTATCAAAATAATAATAATAATAATAATAATGAGGGTGTTTGGATACGTTATTATTTGGAATTATTTGGTTATCTAACTAGTGTATCACTTTTTTAATGTAATGTATGTGAGTTAAAAAGGTAATTGAAAAATGTATTGACGATGTAAGTGGGGAAATAAACCAAAAAATGACATATCCAAACAAACTAAATAAAAGGTTCCATACCTCGCCTGCGATTGCTATGTGCCAAAAGTGACACAGGCTTAAGATGGTACTAGTTACTTTGGTATTAGCTCATCAACTTCCATACTTATAAGGATAGCATATCGTTAATGTACCAATTAGGATACTTTTCAGCATGTGTCGAACAATATTAAAAGTTAAAAAATGAGCATTCAAAAATATGAAATTGATACTCTTATGAGACATTTTCGACAGGAGTACTTCTTACTGATAAATTTTTACGTAGCGAATGGTGATTGATTTTCTACATTACTTAATTCTTCTAAGTAATAACACTCTATTAGGGTAACGTTAAACTTTTTTTTTTTTTTTTTCCCCTTTCTTTCTTAGCATACAAAAAAATGAGATGGAAACCTAAGGGCATCCTTGCAAGTTGCATTTAACTTGCGAAGGATCTCTCCATTCTGACTTTCTCCGAGTGTAAGAAGCAAAGATCGATCCATGTCTACAAATCAAAAGACTGCACCAAGTTGTACTGTAGTTGCAAGATTCAGCGGCAGGAGTACTGTGATCCCAGATAGTGGTGAGAATAACATTGCCGTGAAGGCGTGAATGAACAATGGGAAACTAAGAAGAGTCAGCAGCGATGGCGTGGATAGGTTGCTAGATGACGTGGACCTCAAGCCGTGATGTCCACCACTCACGTCAACCTATGTGGGACCTCCATGTCCCTCGCAGTCTTCTGGCAAACAAACATGTAGGGCTGCTTCAGTGACGGGACCTGCCAGCCTCTTCTTTAGAAAATGCTTAATCAAGTGTGCATCTACCGCGCGCTCATATTTTACTATGTAATATGTATATTTATTGTTGTGCATTCACATATTACTCCTAAGAAAGCAAAGACATGAACCAACCATGCCGTGATATGGTGCTTCTTTTTGTGGTGCTTTTGGAATTTTAATGTGTAAAGCATTTTATACTTATATAGGCAATTTGTAAGATAATATATACTAAAACTTATAATTTACATGTCAATTACCATACACACATAATATATTTTTAGATATATGAAACAATGACAATAGCTATGAGTTTTCTTTTCTTTTTTGGAAGAAAAAGGTTTTGGTGGATTTGGATTCGTCACCATCATAGTTCAGGGCATACTCCTACTACTATAGGTCGTTTACGGGGAGTTCTTACACGTCATCCATCAATATAGTCTTATATTAGTAACGATATTCGAACACACGGTCTTTTGTAAGCAATTGATCCATTCTTATCAATTGAATGAACTTTTGTTTGTAGCAGCTATAAATTTGTTTGGAATAGATTCGATTTCGATCACTACTATGGGTTAAGGCATGCTCCCAGAACCATAAGTCATCTATAGGGGTTCTTACAAATCACTCACTAACAAAACTCTCATATTAATAGCGAAATTCGAACACATAAATCATTTATAGGGTTCTTACAAATCAGTCACCAATTAAACCCTCATGTTAATAATGAAATTCGAACGCATGACAAAAGTGGTCTGTGAGCTAACTTGGGTTAGCAATAGCTTTGGGATGAATTCAGTTCCCATCAATGCTGCCTAAATGAAAAGGCCATGCACTGAAGCCGCAGTAGAAGTTGCACTTTTCTGCTGTTCATAATTTTAAATACTAAAATAGTTCTAATTTGTTGAACATATTGACCTTTGCGTGCCACTTACAGATGTCGCCCTCGAATCAATTGAGACTTTCCCAAATCATTATTGATCCCTATTCAAGATGTACCATGAAACCGCAAACTACGGAAGATACTTGATCCTTTTCGTATTCTTTCCTTCTTTCTTTCGTTTTTTTTTTCCCCTGTTCAAGTCTATCAAGTTTCTGAAAGTTTAGCAATTGTTTATTTCCCAACCCCTCCCAACCAAATGTTTGGACAGCCTTACTTTAGTTATAGTTATATAGACTAACCATTTCTGATTGATGAGCATGAATCAATTTAAATTTAGGTTAAGACACCCATCAAATCACTTTCCAGATGGACGGCATATTTTGGCAAGCATGATTTTGACATTAAATATTATTGTGGAGCAACTAATTGGCCTAAAAAACTAAATCAATGAGGTTGACCACGTTTATGTGGTTATAATTTGTGACTTAGGCAGCTTAGTTTGGGTAGTTGGTTCCTTAACTTAAAAGAAGGGGAGTTCCACTTCAACATGTCAATCTATCGGAGGAGTCAAAGACGTACCACTACTAGGTACCTTCATCTGATGAGAAGAAAAAGGCTTCTTTTCTTCATTGTGTTTTAGTTTGTCTTCCTTGATTGGATGGCGATTGGTCTTGGTTCGTTAATTTATCAATTATTCTCCCCCCCCCTCCCCCCCCGGGGGGCTTCCACTAGAACACAAATTTCTTTTCCTTTCTTTAAATTTATTGATGTAGTTTATCACAAGAAGGGGAAATAAGAAGGTGGTGAAAACGGGACAAAGTTGTCCATGCCAATTTTGACTAATCGATCATTGCCTTTTTATGAATAATAATTGGCAGTTGACTGTATCGTATTTGTTGCAATTATGGTAGAGTACATATGAACCCCAAAAAAAGCAGAAAAAAAAAAAAAAAAGGTGGACAGCGCCCAGGCGACTTCGCCTTTAAAGTACTAGTAAAGAATCTACACAAGCCTTGTTAGTGACGAATAATCTCAGTGTTATCTCGTATCTTCATCCTTCAACTCTTTTTCCTGTTTAAGCATATAATGCGAGCCCTTACCTTTTTGTTACCCCAAAATTAAAGGGGACAGCGAATTTTCATATTTTGATCTTTTGACTTCAAGCTCCATTCGATTATTAAGCAATCAAAATTTAGATACGACACGTACGCTTTGCTTCTATATATATATATATATATATATATATATATATATTTATTTATTTATTTATTTTCAGCTCAAGAAGATAAAGTTTGTAGAACCACACAATAGAGTAGGAAGGCAAAAGGAGCAGGAGGTTTAATTAATGTCCTAAAGGTTACTAGCAATAAATAATTAGCCAGTGCTGAGGCACTGCTTTGCGAAGGGCTTTTTTATAAATAAAAAAAAAAAGAAAAAAAAGAAAAAAGAAAAACCCAAAATTAAAAATGATGCCGTTAGTATAGATACCCTTAGGTGAATGCTCTTATCTACCTTCGATTCCTCGAATAATTTGATGGAAGCATGTAAAATTAAGTAGTAGTACTGTATTAGTTTCATGTTTAGGCGTGCTCAGTTTGTTACAGTAGGTAGGATCTTTACGAATTGACATGGGCCGCATTGAATGAGATGTTTGGATTGCTAGACATGTATTCGTATTTATTTATAATAATAATAATAAAACATGCACACGGTGGTAAAGCAATTTATTCATACGTTCATGCATGCAAATCTGGGTATGTGACTGAGGACTGAGGAGTCTGACTAGGTTTAGTCTGTAAACGAGTCGAAATTTTATTGTTTGAACTCTGTTCGTTTGTCGTTCGAACTTGGTTCGTGTTCATTCGTTAAGAATTACGAGTTGAAAAAATTGTTCGAACTCGGTTCGTTAATTAAATTTCGAGCTCGAGCTCGGCTCGTTTAACTTAAACGAGCCAAACAAACGAGCCAATTTTATGTTTGAACACTAATGAGCGTTCGTGAACAAAATTCTAAATAAAAAACTATTTTACCCTTGTTCACGAACACTAATGAACGTTCGCGAATAAAGTTCGAACTCATTTGATAAACTATCGAGCCATATTTTTTGTTTGAACTCGACTCGTTTAACTTCTCGAACGAGTTCTTAGCGAGTTTAAACGAGTTGAGCTCGCGAACAGTTCGTTCGTTTTACAGCTCTAAGTCCTTCTGAGGATATAATTAAAGGCCAATCCGGATTAGGTGTTTGATGTCACGACACGTGGAGGAGAACCGAGAGTCCTTGTTCTCCCGACGAAGATAGCATATACAAGTAATTTTGGATTTGGAAGCAACGGTGTAGAATAGTGTCAAGTGGCCTCTTCTCGGTGAATTTGTTGTGATAACTTCGTCACGCCAAAGAGATAAAAAGGTTGAATGAATGAATATATAGATATATATATGTGTGTCTCTACTTGTAGCGAGCATCTTTTTCTGCAGAGAACGTAAAATATCTCATATCTGTACTTGCTAAACAACAAAACTTATCCGCAGAAATGCATCGAAACTTCAGCGGACTCCTCCGCTCCGTACATCTGCGCGCGCCCCCCTTTCATTTTGGAGGTTGACGAAAGACGCCTCTTGCCTTGCATCTACAAACTTTTAAAATCTCTCGTGAAAAGTCGCCCTGTGATTGTGAGAACTTTCAGAGCCGTCGACGTTAGGCAGGATAAACATGGGATCCATATGTTAAAGAAATTTTGGTGTGTCGTTGTCATGCTGTTTTAAATATATGTCCCTAGCTATTAAGAATCTGACGAGTGTTTCAATTCCTCAAGCAAAAGAGGGTTCTATATACATACATACATACATATATATATATATATATATACACATACATACACACACACTCACAGATATATATACACACACACACATACATATATATATATATATACACACACACACACATTGACAATTAATTGTTTGTTGTGAAGCGAGAGAGATGTATGCTGTAGGTTATATATTCTAAACATATATACATATTAATCTAGAATGAATTTATAGTTAGTAGTGAAACTCAAACCTAGTATGTATCTCTATATTTTTAGGGCCTCAACTTGACTACTAGAGTAATATATGACTCTTTTCTTTTCTTTCTTTCTTTTTTTTTTTTTTTGGGTTGATCAATGTCTAATAGTATGGTGTGTGCAACGTAAGACCAGTACTAGACTACTACTTGAGTAATAAAATTATTTTGCGTCTTTTCGCAGAAAGGGTTGACTTTACCCTCATGAAAATGGGAATAAAGCTTATTCCCCAATTTCGAAAATTCCAAGTTGAACTACAGCTAGAATAACTTCTTCAACGTGCAAAGTTGTTAGGCCAATCAAGGAGCAATAGCATTGTAACGAATTAAGTGGTTGGGGCACGTCAAAAGGGTTAGTGAGTTAAAAGAGAGAAAAAAAAAATCTCTTATTCAATTAAAAATTAATTAAGAGTTCTTTCGGTGGTGAGAAAATAATGAAGATACTTACGCATTAAAACATCTACATCACGTTGGCAGCAGAAGATTAGTATTTGTTTACTCCAGCATGTGATGTGCTCTTATCTTTTGGCGGAGTAAATTACAAGCGTAAATTTCACGTTTAGGGCTATAAACATTCTTCAACTTGAACATTTTCACCCGCAATTGAGTTACTCATCCATATACCTCCACGTATTACAAGTAAATTTGCAATACGAAGTCTGTACACTATTGACCGACCGTGAATGGAATGGCTGAACCCCTCTGTGTATGTGTGTGTATATATGTTTGAATTGCCATTTTTCGTAGAAAAACTTTGAAAATATATCTGGTCATATTTTTCAGTCACACTTTTAATTTACATACATTAATATTACTGCAATACATGTTATTATTACAAAAATTTTGAACAAATCACAAATTTAAACTGGATCAGCTATGAGTATAGAAAGAAATATTATCCAAAGCACGGTTAGTTCATAGTGAAGTGAGTTGATGATCAAGACAAAGTGCTTTTGACTGGTAATTTATAAATGCATTTTCTAAACATGGGGAAAAATTAAAAAGAAAAGAAAAGGTGGGGGGTTAGTTTTGGAGTGAGCTCAGAGCTGAGACTTTGGCATTCGTACGTCCGGATGCGGTGCTAAATATAGGAAAAGCATGATGGAGCGTGTTTGTTAGGGAGGACTTTGTGCAGATAGCAGGTAGGGGACCCACATTTCGTTGGACGGTTTGTGGACAGGTGAGTTGTTCCCTGGGAATGGCGCACGGCTGTGTTTCACGCTACGGACACACGGCAGACTTAGGCGCCCTCTCCGCCAGGGGTTGGTGCGGTGGCACGTACGCGCGCAGTCCACGTGTGACCTAAATCCCGAGCGGGAGGGAACATGGGAAGTCAAAACAAACATGACGCCAATCTTACCATCTTACGACTAGATTTCGTTCGATTGATGCTATCACTTCACAAGCCGCGATAGCATGCAATACAACCTTATCGTTAGTACTAATTTACTCAGAAAACTTATGTTCGAGTAGTTCTAATGATACTTTTTTGACATGTACACCTCTCACCATCTCATGCCATAAATAAAAAATTAAAAAAGAAAACCTTTTTTTAATGCAGAATTCATGTTAAGGAGAACGAAACTTCTCTCAAGTAGACAGGGCTGCCTAACGTGCTGCTAGCCTGATGTTGGTCACTTTTTTGCTGAAGAAATGGGGTATTTTTCCAATATATGTGGCAAGTTGAGAAGGATGTTGCTCACTAGAGGCCAGTTTTTCTTCTTCTTCTTCTTTTTTTTTTTTTTTTTTTTTGCCCCCCCATTGCCAAGTTGTTTGTTTTGTCCAATTGACACTCCATTGTAGAATTACTCGTTAATGACCGGATTCTTTTAAAGAAGGAACGTTCCCAATTACTCATTTAGATTTCCAGGAGAATACTCGAATGATATGCAAATGATCCTACCATGCAGATTGGAACTCAAACTATTTAAAAGGAACGAGTCGCAGAAATCAAATTTAAACACTTGGCTTATCATATAAATACTATAATCACTTTTATTGCACTCCTTGTGGTATTTAGATACTTTCCTAAATAGTTACATTTTTTCAAGAGGCTAACACTCGAGCTCCTTCCTTAATTGGACGCCGTTAGTCAAATTAAGAGAGAGAGAGAGGAATATACAGGAAGAACTAAGAAATATTGCTTTAGAAGGAGTTAATATGCGTGGGAAGCGCCATTTGCCAAAAGAAAGGATAGCAGTAGTGAATTGGGTGAAAATC
Source organism: Gardenia jasminoides (assembly GCA_013103745.1). NCBI lineage: Eukaryota > Viridiplantae > Streptophyta > Magnoliopsida > Gentianales > Rubiaceae > Gardenia > Gardenia jasminoides. Next base: position 43,770,239 of record CM023105.1, read on the forward strand.
AATTTGGTGGAAGATGAAGAGAAGCAATAAAAAGTTAGGTTGCGCAGGATGGAGAGGCGGGAAGCAGGAGGCGTTCCATCACACACAGTACCTTGGCTGTCGCGATGGATCCGATCTCAATCTTGTAGCCGATGCCAGGCATCAATGCATGCAGTGTTGATGAAGCAAGTGCTTCACTTCGTAGATTGTTCATGACGAATATCTCAGAGATCCATTGATGCGTTAACTCAAAGTTTTCTTGCATTTTGACCACAACCGCATCTGCTGCCACAAAATTGTTAGTATGCGGCCAAGAAACAACTTCTCGATCGAATCGATCACTGGAGGAATATACTACTTTTTTGATCGGGTGTTACTGTTCAAAATGTACGTGTAATCGTGGCTGCATTCACAAAATCCAGAACAAATGGCTTGGTTTGTATTTTGTTATATGCATCTAAATATTGCTTCGATCCCTTTCCTCTTGAAACAGTACAACATATATAATAACGCTAATTTATCTTTTAATCTGGTACAGTACAATTTGCATCGGCATGATGTTCCATCACATTGCTAAGTTCACAGATTAACAATAGCCATTGTTAGGGTGCAAAAATGAAGAAGGGCCATATTTATTTGAATTTAAGAAGAGAAAGGTAGGGGACATGCAGGCTTAGAGTCAGATTGAGTGCATGTGTCAAGAGAGAGAGAGAGAGAGAGACTGGTTAACTTACAAAGATATCTAACCACATTCCTTCCTTAATTCTTATATTCCCTCCTTGGGTTTGTCGGGATGCGAGGACTTATTTAACTTGGATCTTTGCTTAATCACCAATTTAATTAGACTTGTAATGGCTGGCGCTGGCCAGAGGGAGGATGTTGCTTGACGCTTTTACCATTCATCAAGAGGAATGAAGTAGGAACTTGCTCATGGGAAATCGAGTCAGATACGATCACACGCCTACGCACGTGATGCTGCACCCCCAACACCCACCCTCCAAAAAAAAAAAAAAAAACCCCCCAGAAGAAAGAAAAAAAAAAAACCTTCGAGTGAGTTTGAGTGTGGTTCAAGCCAGGTTTTTCTTGCATTTTAGTAGTAACTTTTACTTAATTTAATGGGATTCTTGCTCCAAAAAGGACAATTTACCAAAAAAAAAAGAAAAGAAAAAGTGTTTTACTCCGCTATTAAACTAACCGATTTTACTGAAAATGGATTACGCGAGCGATTATCTGGGATCGATCTTAGTACAAGAGTCGCATTCTGGTCAAATCTGGCGAGTCGGTGGTCCATACAATGTATTGTGGAGCTCACCAAACTCACAGATACATAGACCACGCGCATACAGAATCTAAAGAACGCTGATGGGGAAGTTCCATGCGAAATGTCGTTAATGCCCCGGCGGTATGGCTTCGGTGGATTTGAGTGTGTGTATATATATATATATATAAATTTTAAATGTGCAATCTTAATCGTCCATCTTATTTGGCATGTCATGATGGTTGCCTGTGACGAAGGGAGGCGGGGTTAGGGGCGGCGCTGAGTTGGCTATTCTCGAATTTATGTGACTCGAAATATTTGTTGTGATAATAAGTTTTGCTTTTTGCAAGCGTGAAGTTTGGCACGCCAAGTCGCTCAAGCCACGCCTGCGATTGCAACTGCACTTTGCCTTTCCCTCACAGTACGATGTTGTGAAGTCGTCCCTTTGCCACTCAATTGCCAAGATATATATATATATATATATTTCACTTCAAACCTATCTTGCCTTCTTCAGCTCTAGCTTGAAAATTATTGAGTGATCTTGTTTTAAACTGTCTATTAAAAAAAATATTTAGTATCGTAGGACCATCATCAAGAAACAATTGCTACACTTTAAACGCGACAAAGATCTTCTTAAGTAATTAGCATTTTCTTCCAAAATGACTAGCTTAAAATTAATGTGCAATTTTTGTTTCTTCATAAGACAATTGAATTACCCCAAAAAAAAAAAAAAAGAATATGGCAATATCCCTGAATTCTGTGCTCATCAGAAATTTGCTGGAGAAATATATAAGAGCTCAACTGTCAGAAGAAAAGCAAGAATTACGGAAAGCGCTAAAGGTGATGCACGTAATGATTGTACGGGTTCCTGTGGCCAATTTTAGTCTCTCTAACCTTTTCTGAATTTTCACCTCTTGGCCGTGTAAGCAAGAGTGAGTTTGCTTTTTGCCTCCTGGTTCAGGGACAAATGGTAGCTTGACCGATCAACTTTACGTACATGGTAAGTGAGCGTCAAATTGACCGGAGGCTATTACGGTCATTATGGTTTGACAGCTTGAGGTGAACCAAGATTGCAATCATCTCATCCCTCATCTCTCATCTCCTGTTTTAGTCGAGGTAATAGATGTTGATTAGTCATTCTTTGTCCGGATTCGTAGGAAGATACCGCTCGAATGCTAAAATTGTTTAGATTGCAATTTTTCTTTAAAAAAGTTTATATATATATATATATATATATATAAAAATATTTTTTAATCAACTTTTTTATCTCACATATATCAAGTGGTTGCACCATATTTTTCTACAAAAACTTAAAAAAATAGCAATTCAAAGGAGCTCTGACACTTGTATCACTAGATTCTCAAGAATTGTTTACGTTGATCGTGCCTGTTCGAATGAACTCCAAGAATTGGGATATTGTTGATAAGGTTGAAACACAAAGAGGATATTGCACCAATGAGATAAGGTTGAAGATGTGGGGGTGGGTGGAAAACATATCTGTGGAGTCCTTCTCAACTTGAGTTGGTTTGGTAGAGCCTGGACGCCGGAGAACAAGTGGGGGGATGGTATGACTTTTGAGGAATACAAATACTATTACTAGTTTCATTCATCAAGGGAAAAGGAGATAGATATCTTAAGCTTTATTTCATTATTATTATTATTATTATTATTATTAGAATGAAAGTATGTGCCGAACAACGCGTGCGTCCTTGGTTTTGAGCTTTGCTTAAATGCCAAGTAATGAAAGAAAAGTACGCAAATTGACTCTGTTTCAAACCAATTTCATTCTCATCTATGTTCCTCTCTGTCCTACCGCTTTGAGAGGGGCCATTTAGGTTTATGATTCCGTTAACGCTCCACTATAAAATAATTTCCTTTTTCTTTTTATTTTTCCCCCCTTCTATTAAGTGATGATATCAATGGCATTACAATGATAAACACAAGCGTAAAGATTAGCATGAAGTAGTTATTTTTAAGCATTCAATTCAATTCAATCTGCATTCAAACTCTCATGGTTGCCAAGGTGGACATTTACGCCTGCACGCGCACATACACACACATACTAATGTTGTTATGTCCTTAAAACAAACTTTAAAAAAATATGGATATTTCCGGGGTAGAAGTGTAAGCAAGAGAAACCTAATGGCTGTACATATGGATCCATGTTTTGTATAACTACGGAGGCATCCTCTACTCACCTGCCTAACCTCACAAGCAGAAAGAATTCGATATCATGAAGCATGAATCAACATGCACGGCACTGGTGCCGAAATGGGGACATGGATTGTTGCTCTTCCTCACCAACCTGGGTAACGCTTGAAGGGTTTTCAATAGTGTACAACACTTATCCTATTTTACGAATGTGACATTTATCCTTTGATTTCATTCAGTATCGAAAAAGTTTTAAGGCCTACTAACTACCAACGAATATATTTTTGTGTGGCACGAAGTGTAACGTTAAATATGCAATAGAAAATTCAAAGCCAACTTGAGGAAGTGAGGTCATACTTACTGTTATTTTTCACTTTTTAGCCAAAAAGGGAAAGCGATTTATGAAACAGAGTTTGGATGGCATATACGGACCAAAAAAGAAAGGATAGGAGAAAATTTTCGAAAGCGGTAGCGTAAATTCTCCTGATCATGAGCAAATTTTGGGGGGCCGCCTGGAAGAATTTCTTGAGGAGGATTCGTTGAAAGATTTCTTAAACTACAATAAACATGATTTTATTAAGAAAAATTTAGTGCACTAACAGAATCATAAATAAAAATGCACATCCGCTATAACGCTGCTCCTTTTGATCAGGTCAAATAGCAACTGCTGTTGGAAAATTTCCGAGCGTTTATCCTCCAAGTCATCAACGTCGCCCGGCGTAAAATATATATTTGTTTTATTTCTGGAATTTGGAACTGCAGTTTTGGCCGGGCTTTAAGATAGATGCAGCAACAAGCTGCCGGTCCCCATGACTGAACTATTAATGATAAGAACGCAAACGGATTAGCCATGAGATTTTGACAAAAGGTGGGTGTTGAGAGTTGGTGCCGGCTATTAATTTATTTAACCAGTTGAATTTTTTCAAAAACGTTGATTTAAGATTTAGCACTTGGACTTTGCTGGTCTTAAATCTCCAAGAGACAAACACCAGAAAGTTGAAACAAAGAATCCTTGTGGTGGGGGAGGGGGGAGGAAAATTGGATTTGTTCACAAATGCAAAATGTTGAGGTTGTGTGTGTTATTCCCTGTGTACAGTATTATTATAGTGACTCCGTCAAGATGTCGCTCTCACAATGCCTGTGTTATTGCGTTGAGTAAGTTTTCACTCGGTCCACCGCGGTGTTCCATTGGCTCTTCTTAACCCTAAAAGGACACCATATAGTAAAGTTAATTAAAATTCGGTTTCACGAAAAAAACACTTACTATTCAAGAAAAATTCCTTCCTTTTTTTAGTGCGTGTGTCAGCTATTGGTGTGGAACAAACTGCCCTTTGGTAATTACTCCAATGTGTTTGTGCAGTGTATTACCATTAACCTTATAGAAGTGGCAGACCGAGCAAAACTAAAATCTAATTTGGAAGCATTGAGAAAAGCTTAATCAACGTCCTTTCTTGTAGTATGTTTATGTTGGATGCTGCACTCTATATATATATATATATATATCTCACACACACACACACAAAATCATCTTCTGATTGCTACTCAATATATGTTTAGTAGGGTTGAAATGGTCTGAATGAGTAGTCCCAGCAATTAAAGGACGAGTTTGAAGTGGCAAGAGTAGTAGGATTTTCATGGCTGGTGTCCGGATTAGTCAGCCAAAAAAGGGGGGACTTGGCACAGCAAATGGTAACATCAGGAAGAGCGGCTTTTTGGTTACATGCATGCGGATATATATTATTATGGCATTGGCAAGCCTGCAATACCACCACCACCACTACTACTACATTGTTCTCCTGTCAAGTGGCAAATGTTGTGAAACGGTCCTCCTTAATTAATTTCAATGTTTGATTCTTGTTAAATTAACTCCCTGTACTTGGAGTGAAAGATTGTGGCATCAGAGTATGCTTTGGACTCAGCCTACACGCCCATTATCTTAATTGGCTTTACTTCAAAGTGTCAGATTCAGAGTCACTTCCGCTGCATCCAAGATTTTGGAAATCTTTTGCATCCCTTTAAAGTATTACGACTTGTTAGTTATATTTTTGTAAATATCTATTAGAGTTTGTCCCTCCTAACGTTTTTTTTCCAAAAAAAAAAAATCAAAATATATTCCCTTATGCGTATATCTTTCATCGTCTCGCCCCAACTGTCAATCTCTAGTTCCGCCATTGAAGAAATCAACCCAAAAAAAAAAAAAAAAAAAAAAGGAAGAGTGAAGGAAAGGAAAAAGAGTATCCCCACCAAGTGCGTGTTGAAATGGTCTGAGAGTCTGTTAAGGATTTGGAATTGTTGTATGCATCCTTAGTTTTCTTTTTTTAGTCTCCAGTTGGAATAGGATTTGCGCGCTCTTACATGATTGCTTCTTATCATTGAGGTCAGGTTTCACGAGTAAAGCAGGTGGATTGATGCGTTAATTGAGAATGTAATTTCTTTCCTCTTTTTTTATTATTATATATATATATAATGCCTGATTTGAGTGCAGCAAGTCCCAGGTAACGTAAAAATTCCATCGTTCTCATTCCCTGAATTTCTCAGAAAGAATAATACTGTAACATAATATGAGCAGATGGATCATCGATTTATGTGTTTACCCTATAGTGTAGAATTTTCCATAAAGCCTGATGAATGTGAGATGTTGTAATGTGGGGAATTGTGAGGACGAAGCGTGACGAATCATAAATGAGAACATAGATGGGGATGAAACCATCAAATGGGGAACAGAGAGACAGAGGATGTTGCTTAACGCATTTGGTCTGTGTATTTATGCTACGTACTATAATTTAATTTAACAACAATAATACTAAATATTTAAAGGGCTAATCTAATTCGGGTGTAGAATCAAGAATGTAGAATCCCAGTGTGTGTGTGAGTGCGTGCGTGCGTGCGCGCGCGGTCACACGTGCTGAGTTTACTTAAGAAGCCATCTCTCTGACATTCTTTTGTTCCTTTTTATTCCTCCCCTAACTCCTAATCCGCTCTCTTGTTACGGCCTATATTTCCTCCAAGAAAGCACCCAAATTTTCTTTTTTTTTTTTTCTCTTTTATATTTTAGTGCTGCTACAAAATTTCGAATTAACGTAAAGCTTTTGGTCAGATAAGGAAGAAAGCGTAAAGCTCTTAGGCCCCTTGTACGGAAAACTCGGCAGACATGTTTCAGTCAAAAGTCAATTGTGTATTTTTTTTTTTTTTATCCCATTTCTCTCTCAGCTGCATGCTACATGCTTCCCTTTGCTAATATTTCGTATATCTAGACTAAAGTTTTTAATCTGTTCTAATCGCGTTCTCTTACTTTTTTCTAACTTGTTCTATTTCGTTGTTAATTATTCCTCACCAATATTATAATACAACAAATTATATGCCTCTTAATTACATTTTCAAGCATGATATAATATGGCATTCAATAATTTAAATACATAGAGAGTATCACAGCTTATGATAAAGCAGATAAGAATAGTAAAAGTCTTAAATAAGTTGTGACGAGTATAAGTTTCAATCAATTAGTAGTATAAACAAGTATAAAATAAGCAAATTTTTTTAGCTAATCTATTTAAATGTACAGATATTCAATTTATCATCTAAGATTCACAATACGTGCAATATGAAACATTATTCTAATCTATATTTTATTGAACAATTTTAACAAAGAAAATTTTGCAAATAAAAGAATGAGTCAGGAGCGAATTAAAATTTCATATCAAGTATACATATAATAAAAACAAAAAAGGCAAAGTAGTTGTTAGTGGCATCAAGAAGATAGACAATGGGGGGGGGGGAAAGGACCAGGAAGAAGGAGAATTTTTGTTTGGGGGAGTAAGGAAAAGAGCAAGAAAAGCAACATAATCAAAACAAAAAGGGCATTATTGTCTAGAACTAGTTAAGTGTCTATATAAAATTATTTAAGAAGGCTAAAATGGAATTTGGAGTGTATGTGTACACTGCATTTAATCCTTTTTTTTTTTAACTATGAAGTACAAATTATATATGTTTCTTTTTTCTCTGTAAAGGTATCTTTATGAACGACTGAAAACTACCGGCCTTTCCAGTTTCATCTCTCGCAATTGCAAGATATAAAAATGCATTGGCTAATAGTGCATAGAATATCTGCATTCTTTTATTCATCAAGAAAGATTAGAGAGGACCAAATTAACTTGCCCGTTTGGACACAGTAAAGTTTTATCTATCCTCTAATGAAGTAACGCTTATCTCATAGACTCCTTTGAACATGTGTAATTCAATCCCTTGAGCAGTAGCCGCCAATAACTGGATTTAGACTCTTTAAATTTAAGTATGTGACTTCTAAAAACTTTATTTGAGCTTAAATAATGAAGTTCAAACGCCCAATCACCTTCGTCCGTCACTAAGAGGCCCAAAAAGAAAAAAAAAGAAAGCAGTCAGTCTTTCGTTTCTTTTCCATTATTACGTTCTCTATTTCATCCATATTTAAACATAAGAACAAAACACGTTGCAGTTATGCAGATAATAGCAGCCCCTCAGACTTAATCGATCTGTAAGACAGAATTGTTCGAATCTGCATGCAACGACTCCTTGCTTCACCTTCCAATCCAACCTATTAAAAGGAGGAAAAAAATTAAAATTAGTGCTTAGTTTGTTAAGTATTAACAGGTACAAGCATGCGTAACCAACGATTAAAATATTTTAGAAGCTTATCTCCTTCACCAATAGTCTGATGATACCATGTTCTTAATTTTTGGAAGATACGTACTGATGTGAAGGCTTCTAGAAGTGAGTTTTCCTTTTTTTCCCCCTTACATACCATTATTGACCAAGCAAGCTAACATCATATTTGTTATATCAATCTAAACACACATAATCCTGAAATCACTTTTATATATATATATATTTTTAATTTACACTAGTAGGATAGAAAAACTGAAAAAGTACAGGAACGTAGTACTCGGCCTGTTTATTTTGCATGTATGGGCGCGGTCCACTTCCTAACCTGATTTAGCCCAGCTAAATCCGTGACATTCTTGTTAGTAATTCTTATAGGTGTTAATTAATAAGATTTTAAGTGCAAGACAGAAGGTCTGGTAAAGCACAGGAAAATGATATGCTAAATTTGCCCTTTTCTTTTGAAATCAGCAAGAGAAAGATATAGGGACTAAGGTTGAATAAAGATTGTGAATCAAAATCTATTCAGATTGCTAATCTTTGGAGTTTTTATAGAAAAATATACTGTAACGATTTGATGTGTGTGTAAAATTAAAAAAGTGGTTAGGAAATGTGTTTACGGAAAATGTAAAAATTTTTAGTAGAAATATAAAATCGCAATCCAAATTCCAAATGAGCTTGCTGGAGTTTGAATATTGGTGATTTTCGGACAAAATCAATCTTGAATAATACTTCAATTGTGTGATCTGAGGTTTTAAGTAACAGTTGTATATACAACACTACGCCTTTCAGTATATATCAGTAGCCAGGGAAATGAATGTGAGCACTAATTTATAAAGGTATCTATGTCTGCATGGGGTGTTTGACCGGCCGGCAAGAGGTGGGATGGATGTCGTTGTTGAGAGCTCCTCCAACTGCTACTCGTCCCTGCCTTATCTACTTTTAATTGGCTCGAAAATTGTGGGTTGACATGGAAATTCAGGGACTAGCAAGGTAGCAATCACGGAATGCCTTGCGAACCTGCTTCGGAGGATCACAATAATGGTAGCAATGATATGAACATCAACAATATAATTTTAATCATAAGACGGTTGTTGACTGTGATGGAGCCAATTAAACATGATAATCCATTCTAAATGGCCGTCCAAAATACCGACATGCAAACGTTGATGGGCTTCTTGTGAAAACTGAGGTTAAAGGTAGAAAGAGGCTGAGATAATTAGTTGGTAGGATTAGCAAGCAACACTCGCATCATTGCATGGATTTATTATGTTTTAAAACCAACATCCTGATGTTAGGCCGGTGTCTAACCCAATTGAACATCGCTTTAGATGATGTCTCTTAATCTACTCTTTTTGTTATCTGCTTTTATTTTTTCTTATCCGTTTTGACCTGCTCTACAGGGAGGAAAGGATCATCTAATCTTAGAGTTATCCAACTCTGATTAGTCTTCCCAATTGTACTTCTCCATTTAAAAAAAAAAAAAATCAAATAGTGAAACTAAAAATATTTCTCCTTGTCAATCAGGATATATTATTTCAAAAGGGAGATCTGCAACCTTTTTTTTCTTTCCCCCTTTATTTTTGGAGCAATCTGCAACTTTTTAATCCTTGCATATGCATTTTAGCATCAATTGGATATTAATGTTCTGGGTAATATTAGTGGATCAATGAATATGATATCCATGGAACCTGCATGTACTAAACCTCGGTGTCCCTTCATAGATGTGATTGAGCTTACGCAGCAGTTAAACGTGCAGAATAAAATTTGTTAGAAACCTCGAAAATTGTCTGAGAATTCATCCGTTATGCGTTACGTAATTCAATATTTCAACTCGATTTACTCTAAAGCCATTGAAAATCGTGGATTGCCTCATTGCACCACATGCAATTATTTATGACCGGGCTACATACTTGGGGTACTAGAAAGCAGATCGATCTCTTATTGAATCGTGAAATTATTGGGTTTTGAATGACAAATCTGTCCATTTTGATGCAGCTGAATTAGCCTTCCTGGAGTTGTACGTATGATGTTGTACATGAATTCCAAAGAGTGCTACTGTACTGGAATTTAGTTTAATATTTGTTCAAAAAGTACATTCCAGCGGTCAAATTCTTCAGCCAGTCTATTCAATTCATAAGATAGTCAGTCAGTTTTTTTTTTTTTAAATAAAAATTCACAATTAAACTAATACTTAACTTTTGATATTCTAGAGACTTAAGCAGATTAATTGTAAAGTTTAAGGACCAAATCCAACGCAGTTAACTTAAACGCAACAATTTTGATCTTCCACATATATGGTTAGCTTGCAACCTACTCAAGATCAAGTGAGGATGGGTCATTAAAGGCATTATGAGGATATTTGTACAGCCCATATATATCCACTGGCAATAAACGGTAATAAATCCTGCCTGCATGTGAGACACATTATTGGACTCATCTGTGCTTAGATAAACACAAACAAATGGACAGCATGATAACACAAGTATGGGGCCGGATTTGATGGAGCATAGGAATACAACCATTAATGATATAATCTTTGCCTTTAGAAGCAGTAGTTTTATTAGAGCCATGACTCTGTCATCATGACAAACCCAAATGCTGCATTATACACTGCTACTTTCATTTCATGAGACCAAAAAAAAATACGTGAGCATGAGAGAGTGTTCATACTTGTTATCAATTCTGGTTCACACAATCCAATTATGTCAAGGGCTGCCTATTCGCTTGTTGACTCCGCAACTATGGAAACAAGGAGAAAAAGGACCTGATGGGTAGAGTAGACCACTGGAGCTTTACAATAGTATTTATATGCTGCTGAAAAGGAATACGAGAAAATGAAAGAGATAAAAAGAAATGCTTTTCATTACGACTATGGGACAAATTAGAGATACGAATTTCAATTCTTTTATTTTCTTTTGTTTTCTCTTTCTACGCTAATAAAAGAACGCAAGGGATTATTGAGAATGTGGATTTTTTTGCTTTTTAAGAGAGTCTATCAGACGAAAGACAGCGCAGCACTCTTAAGGAGAAAATAATTGACCAGAAAACTTTGATTTTCGCACAAGGCATTTCAATCAAATCGTGATCGATAACACTATTTCTGGCTATCGTTTTCGTAAGACTTTAAATTCTATGTCTGCTGCCTTAACTCATAATTACGGCAGTAGTAGATGGCACATGTCTGCAGGTACATAAATCAAGCTAAGTGGGGGAGAGAAGAAATTAAAGCAGCCTATTAAGGGATTCCCGGCATGTGCATGATTTGACGGGGTAAAACATCAGAATTATAACATGTCCCGGAAAGGGCTCATGCTTCATCCTACCCAAGCAATATCAGACGTGCTTAGCCATTGTGAATGAGTCTCGGACCATTGGCCTTGAATGCTTCAAGAGAAGTGACCATTTATGCCTCATCCACTTTTGTCGTTAATTCATTCGGCAGCATGATTGAAGAATTTGAAGTACAAAATGCATACTCAATATGTCGTCCGAAACATATTCCGTGAAACGAATTCAAATAACCTTCAAATCGTATTTTTAACATGTTCACATTTTCTTATTGGACCATGACTTAATTGGTACGCCCTAGGAAACACTAAACCAGCTATAGAGAACACGATTTATCTTCTTGAAGTGCCTCTGATCATATGCTGTACAATTTCATTTGTAAAATTGAACCTCTGATCATAATGTTTTTTCTCTCTCTCTCTCTCTCTTTGATAATTTCATAAGCCAACCATATCATTTCAACTCAATCGAATTATGTGGTCCAACTCCATTATGCTCTTTTTCTTGCAATGATCTGGACCCAGTTTTTCTTTTTCTTTTTTCTTTTTTCCTTTCTTCCCTTTAAACTTAAGAACGGATGATACAGAATGGACAATTATAAATCAAAGCACGCAATGAGATTTTTTTTTTTCTTTTTTCCCGTCCAATTAGGTATGTACATACTTGGCATGGATTTGGGGCAACCATGACATGTGCGGGAACTACATGAAATTCCAGGTCGGGCGGTAGGCAACATAAGGCGGGAAAATTACAAGTGACATGTTGCAGCATATGAATGGAGTGGATTGCATGGTCCGAAAGCAAGCTCTTGTTTAGACTTCTTTCTTCCATGGGGTCAAGAGTCACAATTGGGGAAGCCAGTGCAAATTGATCGATAAGAGGACAATGGACGGTTAGTGTCAGTGGGGTATCGGCCTTTAGAATCTGGCATATGGCTAAAATGATTATTTGCCTTGAGAAACATGGCATCCAACCTTAAGCACCCCCAGGCACGTAGAAAGAATTTGGAGATTGGACAAGATAAGATCAAAAGTTGTGAATGGGGTTTTGCCCTTTCATTACAGTTTTCGTCTCTCACCAAACAAAGGAGGCTGCTGCTGCTGGTGGTTTTAATTAATATTGTTTTCACATTATCATCATCAGTCTCACCAAACTTTTTTTTCCCGAGTCCCCCCTTCTTCTCCTCCTCCTACTTAAAATTTTTTCTGGAATGGAAGCAGCAGAAGCAGGGGCCCAAGCGCCCGCAACCTTTCTTCGTGTTTCGGTCAATGGCGTGGTCAACTGGTTCTTCTACTACTACTTGCCTTCCAATCATTAGGTATATCGCGACTAGCTACACTTGATGTCTCTAGCTTAACTAACGGTTTTCCATCGTGCTCTGGATCCTTCCATCTTCTTTTCCCTCCCCGGGGGGGAAAACAAAAAAAGAAATACATACAAGTATGAACCCTAAAAAGAGAGAAATTAATCATCATTACACGTTACACTAGGGTAGCCATCTTAGCACTTTTGCGGTGTGTCGCCGTCGTCATGTTATCTAAACTTCATTGCATTGGCTAGCGATATGCATTCTGAGCTGTCATCAATCAAACAAAGCTTCATCATATCAGAGTATCGAATTGGATGGTATTTAGTTTGATACACGCATGCACTGTTATGGGAGGAAAATTTTCACCTTGCAAACTTTTTCACTGGCTTTCTTACAAAATTAAAAAAAAAAGGGAAAAGAAGGGAAATTATTATTATTATTATTATTTTCCCTGATCGTCAATCATTGAACAGCATTCCGTTCTATATTAGATGTGTGGGCTCTTTCAGGGCAGGAGGTGGACGAGGCCTGAACAAATTTGCGAATTCTCCGAAGGAAGCACGTGTTGGGTTATTGCCCGGCTTCATAGAGCAGCTACTGTGTCCAATCGATAGAAATAGGTGACCCAAGTAGATTGTCGGTGAATGAAGTCCAAGGATTATATCAAAAGCCCAGAAAGGCCGGAAGGGCCATAAAAACTTGTTTGAAACACGCACGTATATGGTCCAATCATTAAAAATATTAAGTTTCGTGTTCTCTTCTAAAAATATTTTCCAGTAAAAAAAAAAAAAGAAAAAAACTTGTCGTTGTTTCTCTATGAGATCTCAATCCAAGTGGTAGTCCAGTCCAACTCCAATGTAAAGCATACGGGCAGGCATATTAAAAGCTGGGAGTGTCCACCACCAGATTCAGATTGTTCCAGCTAAGCCCAATCGACTCACGGTTGAGAGCTGAGTTTTAGATTCTTGGAGCCACATGGCAACCTCAGCAGCCAATCAGCCATTCAACTTCCTATCCCTTCAAGATAAGCATATCTTACTACATTTACAGGTTCCTATGCCTCTGTACTTTCCCCTCAACTCCAATCACACATCAAGTAGATTTTGAAGAGATATTTGCCGACATGGCCTCAGCCTGTGCTTCTTCCGCCATTGCTGCCGTCGCATTCTCTTCTTCCCCAAGGCAAGTGTACTCTCATTCATATCCCTCTGCATTTCAGGAAATTATTATGAGACCTAGGAACACGGATCACAAGTACTTTCCTGCAAAACAGCTTGGTTGACACACTTGATTACAGAAGCGGACATGTTTTAAAGTAGTTGACATCAACATGAAATGGTATCAGATTCTCTAGTTTTCTGATGAAACCAGACAACCAAAAACTAAAGGAAGCATGTATTACTAGACTAGATAGAGTGTGCAGTATTTATAACTAATGTCAGTACGCTATACACATGCAGCTCTCAGAAAAATGGATCCGTCCTAGAGGCAACAAAAGCTTCTTTCCTTAGTGGGAGGAAACTGAGAGTGAGCCAGTACACTTCTCCAGCTGGTGCACGATCACCGACCGTCTGTGCTGCAGCAGCTGACCCAAACAGACCCCTCTGGTTCCCCGGCAGCACACCACCCCCATGGCTTGATGGCAGGTTTGGTGACAAGCATATATTTTCACCATCATGGTCCTGCAGCCTATGAATAGCTTGCAGTGTTCTAATTATTCTTATAAAAACTGTGATGCAGCCTCCCAGGAGACTTTGGCTTTGATCCTCTGGGTCTGGGTAAGTCACTCTCCATTCTCCTGCGACTGAATTAAGCGGTTCTTCTGCTCAGAAAGCAACACTTGCCTTTTCCCCGTCACTTAACACTTTCAAGGGCTTGTTGACAGGATCTGACCCAGAGACCTTGAAATGGATGGTGCAGTCGGAGATTGTGCATTGCAGATGGGCCATGTTGGGTGCAGCAGGCATTTTCATCCCTGAATTCTTGACAAAGATTGGCATCCTGAATACACCATCATGGTACTCTGCTGGAGAACTAGAATACTTCACCGACACCACAACACTCTTCATCATTGAACTGATCCTCATCGGTTGGGCCGAGGGTAGACGGTGGGCAGACATCATCAAGCCTGGATGTGTGAACACTGACCCCATCTTCCCAAACAACAAGCTTACTGGAACTGATGTTGGTTACCCAGGCGGCCTGTGGTTTGACCCTCTTGGCTGGGGAAGTGGCTCTCCTGAGAAAGTCAAGGAATTGAGGACAAAAGAAATCAAGAATGGGAGGTTGGCAATGTTGGCGGTGATGGGTGCATGGTTCCAACACATCTACACTGGTACAGGACCAATCGACAACCTCTTTGCTCACCTTGCTGATCCTGGTCATGCCACCGTTTTTGCTGTAAGTACCAATTCTCAAGTTTCAAATAGTACTTGCATCTGAAGTTATGTCCAAATTACATGGTTAAGCAAGAAACTATTGGCCTGATGAGAATAAAGAGACATCATGTTCAAATGCTTAAGAGATCCACACAAAATTTATGCACCAAAGTTTATTCAAACAAGAACTGTACACAGCATGCACAAGTCCATAAACTTTGGTTACTGTGGCACTGGGACGAAATTAACTAACGGGTGTTGCTTTTGTCACCCTCCAGGCTTTCACTAACAAGTGAGGGAAGGAAGCAACAGCACAAAAGATTCAAGTGCTGAAGACAGGAGGGACAGCATCATGGAAAACATCTTAGAACTGTGTTTTCTAAGTGATGATGTATTATTTGGAATCTTGTATTCTCTTTGTCTATGTCTGCGGTAGAGAATACATAATGCAGTGTACAAATACCTCAAACAAACTCCACCCCATCATTTTGAATCCAAGTTCTCGAGAAAAGTAACAATAGATCCACCCATATGCATAATAGGGAAATTCCCAGAGTGACTTGTGGACTAACTAAACCAGAGGGTAGACATGAGCCTCCAGATAAATAAGCATGAAGCA
This sequence comes from Gardenia jasminoides, assembly GCA_013103745.1. Taxonomy (NCBI): domain Eukaryota; kingdom Viridiplantae; phylum Streptophyta; class Magnoliopsida; order Gentianales; family Rubiaceae; genus Gardenia; species Gardenia jasminoides. The sequence continues at coordinate 43,785,859 of CM023105.1, forward strand.
CCAAATCTTAGGATTGTTGGTGTTTACCGTCGGCAATCAACATAGCCAATACGAATAAAGACATTTCACCAATTTAATGTCAGCTACCGGATCCGTTTTCTTGGTCAGAAATTTGGAGGAGTCTACTAAGATGATAAAATTCCTAGCCATGCATGAGCAGATGAAACAGTTTTTCTGCCACAACAAAAGTTCAGAGGCCAAACTCTAAAGTTACCAGAGAAGACATCAACCATAACAGAATTCGTTTAAAATGCCTAGGATGTTAAAAATCTCTCACGAAATAATTCCAAATGAGACTCAGAAGTACTATGACCAAAGTCGAAAGAGGAAGATAAACATCAAGGATAACAGGAAAATCATCATCTATAAATGAATTCACATGTACTGACTAAATATGAAACTATCCTAAATGAGACGGGCGGAAGCAAAAAATTCATTTATAAATAGAATGGTAGAACTGGATGATAAAGTAAAGCAAACCATCCCCACATTTCCCAAGCCTGCCCGCCCACCTACACACCTACAGTAGTAGCCTATGCAAACAGGTATACCAATATCCTGGAGAAGGGGATATCTGTATTGCTCCTCTAGTCCGTTGTTATTCAATGCTGGTCCAAGATCAGTTAATTGTTTATCGGAGAGGCACGAAGTGATCAAGCAATGTCTCATGCACATACTATCAAGCACAAGCAACAGGCCATCATGTATATTCCATACGTTATGGTGTCCAAAGATACATTATAATCACTTAGATGTTGAAATCTTTACCACTTCCATAAAATCAAAACTTGAACAGGCAAGGAATACATATAATAACTAAGGTACATCATCAGCAAAGATTCTACAGCAGATGATCTACGACTCCCCATTCGGGAAAGATTCCACCGGAACTGAAAATGCCACCTTAGCATATTTTTGTCTTAATTTGTCCTCCTTGAAGTTAATTAGATGTTTAGTAGTGTGTAGAAGATACTAGGGAAGAATATCACCATTAGTATGAACATGTAACTCGGGTCTAAAATGGATGTCAAACTCTCGATAAACATTTTATCATGAAAAGAGAGTAATTCAGATATTCCTTGCTTTCAAATGTCACAACAAAATGACTAGATGAGATAACAAAAAATGGAGAAAAATTCTGGTCAAAGACCAAAAAAAAAAAAGAGAGAGAGAAAGAAAGAAAAAGGTTAAAGGAAAGAAAAGACGTTCTGTTTTGCCTTTCCAATGATTGGACAATATAATGAATTGCAGCCTCTTTACATACTATTTTTTCATGTTTCGTAATTTCTTCCTCTGTGCTATGGCCAAAACGTGTTTCAAACTCAATACTAGGACATACAACCCCATCATGCATTGACTCTCATCCAACCTACAAGCGTTCTGTCTGAACTTCTAGCATCCTTTAGTAGATGAAGATTTGGTAAGTGCTTTACTTAGTAAAAAGAAAAAAAAAAGTTTATTCATCTTCTGCTTATTTAACCTGATAGTGATTCAGGGTAAGGAAATATTTCAATCTCTCATAGGCATAAATTGATGAATAAATTTTCTGATAGGAACAAGATCAAACAGGGTCCAGTCTTCTTACAGCATAGCCCTTTTGTCCCACACTCCCACAATAAGAAAAGATAGATTAACGGAAGCTTAGATTGGATATGCAGGTGCTCTCTATTGAACAATTAACTGGTTCAAAGAAAATCTCAAATATGCTCGATCATGAGCCACATAATAATAACTATAGATAAGAACCATTGTTCAAACAACAATAATTACTACTGGCATGATGGAAGTAAGAAGATTGATCCCCTGCCAGAATTTTTTTTTTAAAAAAAAAATTAGCAGATTGATCAAATAGCTAAATTCCAAAAAAAAAAAAAAAAATCACCATCAATGATCCCATGCCACCCTCACTGATAAAATCGAAATGCTATTTATTTTGCGTTCATAATCACAAGAGATGTCTCAAAAGAAATTTGATGATCAAGCGATATCTATGGCAAGCATGTTAGGTAAATGTTCCCTCTATCTTAATGCTTCATTCATATTCTTAAGATGACATCTCTTCATGTAAGCATGTTACTTCGTTATTTACTATGTACTGGAAGTGATATCCAAAGGTTCTAAATCAACCGACACCCAAATTTAGATGATAAAAAGGGTATAGTAGTTTGTTCTGCTATTTTTTTTTTTTTTTTGTTTTCCTTCCCATCTTGTTTGCCATAAGAAGAGCCTACACAATTGCTCACACCTAGACTTCGAGCAAACGGCAACGGCACAATGAGATATAGCAGAAGAACTCAAAATGTCATGTACAGTTATTGTTTCTCCATGTGGATTCTTCAATGTGTTTTCAGTGGAGTCAACCATTGAATCCTTTTGATATTAAGAAATGCAACGAACTCGTTATTATACTTGCTGAACTTCCTAATCTTAAAGATTGCAACTTTTATGCCTTAAATGGAGCAAATTTTTAGGACTTCCCTAAATTTTAGAGGCCATTAACTTGGAAATTCTGGGATGAAAATCAATAACAGAAATGGGCTTCCTTGAAGCAATTGATAAGTTGCCACAAAGCAAGGCAGTTCAATTTATTTTTGGCTAGAAAGAACCACCATGCCAGAAATTCAAGCGCTTAAGTTCTTCCCTGACTGGCAGTAGATTGCAATTCACTATTCTGAAGAAAAGGTAGCACCAACTTGTTACTAGACTTTTGGAAACTGAAACAACTATCACCATCAGTTCTGACATAGTGTATCAGTAAAGACATAGACAATCTACCTCAAATATCTCACCAAAAAATTAGTTAACTTTAAAAGTAGAATAAAGTTGTATCTTTACAGGCCAACTCTTTCATGGATACTCAGGCTTCAGGTCTGCCAAATTTTGAAGAAATGTTAGCAGCTCAAAGACCACAATTCCATGCTTACTTTGTTGTGTCGATTCTGCATCTTAATTTTTTGCCTAATAACTCCCATATGCTTAAAGATTTCAACATATAATCTAAAAAAGGAAAAGAATGGTCCATGCCGACCTTCTCTCTCAACAAAATTTGAGCAAAAGAGAACCACTACTGTATCCTTCACAAATCATCTATGACTTTTCAGCCTCTCAAGTCTTCAGGAAATGCACAATTATCAGTAAGGGCACCGGTTCCGCATTGCATAAAACGTGTGAAACATACCAGAGAGATGGAATTCACACTCAACAGCTTGGACAACTTTCAATGAGATTAATACTAGATATTAGGAAAAACATAAAGTTTTTTAAGTTTAAAGACAAACTTCATTCCTAAATATACGGCTTCTGAAATTTCATTTGAAGTTTCCATAACATAATGGACTAACAAAGCATAGCAGAAGTTAAATTAGACTTCAGTCAATTTAATTGCATAAAACAAGAAGTTTACAACATTCAACAATGTCTGATCGGAAACTAGACTTGTGCAGGGCAGGGGTGGAGAGAATGCTTAAGAAAAGAGAGAAGAACAACCTAACTTCGGAAGCAAAAGAACCAAATGAGCACCAAAGTTGAACTCCTGCAGTTACCTAAACAAATCATCAAATCTATTTCAGACATAAATTAGGCTGCAAGGCGCCATTCAACCATTTGCGAGCATGTGCACACGAATACATTCGATGCACTTATTTTCTGTAAGGAACAATGAGTATAATCAAATATTGCGTCGCATTCAGCAAACACCAGAACATTCCATCGCTGAACCGCCATCTATTGACGTCGTTTCCTCGTTACATTTTTACCCATAAGCACCCAAAAATTCTACCATTTCACCAAGCAAAACAATCAATAATAAGCTGCTCATCAGAGACTTGTAAGTTGTAGCAGTATACATAGTCCAACTATAAATGTTACCGCAAATTAATTACATTACAACCTACTAAAAATTCCATTTTTCCTCTGCCTTTCACAAGTGTCAATGAGAGGTGATACATCGTATGACTTTTCATTTCTTAAAGAGAAAAAATAAAAATAAAAAAGAAGAGTTATATTGTACTGGTACATAAATACAAGCCAGAGTAAATGGGATTGCACTGCATAACTGGTTATACATCTTAGATAGCTAATCCAGAATATATCTACTACAAACCGGTTTTCACTTTTCAAGAAGAAGGCTGGTTAGGAGGAGGACGAGCAGACAGCTGAACCGGAATAGGGCGGCCGGTCCCTGAACCACCACAGCTACTACAAGACATACGACCCGACCCAGCACATGTTCGACAACCACTGTCCCCGTCCGACCAGCGAGAGCATAGGCAGGCGACCCTGCCCGTGCCGTTGCACCTCGGGCATCTGGGAAACTGGCCCGGCCCGAACATGGTCTTAGAATCCATTACTGACTTCACCAGGACGGCCCCAGCCAAAACGCTCAGCCCCGTTGCTACTTGAGTCAACACGATTGGACCCATTTCAGATGATTCCCTGGGTTTGCTTGTGAATGCTGAAATGAAGAGGAGAAAGAAGATTTCTGCTAAGTTTTCTCCCACTTTTTTCCTTGTTTCTTGACTGTATAGAACGGTGTAAAATTTGATTTTTTCGTGGCAAGTGGTGGTGGTGGAGTTGTACACGTAAATCAGAGTTAATTTGGTGGCTTGGAAGTCGGAGGCGTTGGAATTTAGCGTGAGATGTTTATTTCTTGGAAGGCTGGGGAAGGCAATTCTTTGTCTTGGTGCGGTACTTGTGGGCACTGTTGCTGCTTCGGAGTAGAGCTTTGTTGGTCTTCTTCTGACCCATCCTCTAATTTTTGAGGATTTAGATTTCTCTAGAAGCCCTTTTCCATCCTCTCTTTTCATAATTTCTTTTGCAGCCCTTTTTGAGTTTTTGTCATTTCGAGTATAAAGTGTAAGTTTTCTTTTTCTTCTTTTCAGCTCGTTTGAGTATTTCATTAGAATAAGTTATTTTGTCTTTAAATGAGTGACTTATGTTCTATTAGTCCTTAAACTACCTATCAAATTAGCATGTTACTTCAGTTTCTTTTAGAATTTTTTTTTAATTTCATTGCTAAGCACATGATATTTTAATAACAATTTGAAAAAATCCATGAAAAGTACCAAATGTGCTTAAATATTGTAATATTAGGTACCAAATACCAAAGCTTGGATACCAAAATCAAAAGATTGGGGTACCAAAACTGTATTTTGCTCTTTCTTTTCCGCCCTTTTGAGATTTTGTCATTTCAAGTATAAAGTGTAATTCAATCAAAAATTGATTGCATTAAATTTTTACAATTGGGAATTCTTGAGCGATTGATAATTTTAAAGGTCGAATATGCAAGGTTTCATTTGGATTGTCACTTTTTGAAAATTTTTGTTAAAAAAATATTACATTTGTATTTTTTTCACACATGCATCACATCACTACAATATATTTTCTTTCAAAATGTTGTAATCCAAACAACCTCTAAATATTCCTAATGTGATCTCAAAGAAGCTTTTTTTTTTCCATCATTTGTTAATTAAAACTTAATTCCTAGCTCTAGTTACTAAATTTCACATTGTTACATATCAATGATGTCTTAATCTAATTACTAAGGTAACAGTCAATGAATGTTCCAAAAGGGTTGAATTATTGATAGGAGTATAAACAACCTAATCAAGTTGAACATACCAATGTTCAAGTTTGTTCGATTATTTTAATGAGTTTGAAAATTTTATTCAAATTTGGTTTGTTTACTTGTTGAACCTAACTTGAACACACTTTTTATCTAGTTTGAATGTTATCAAACATAAACTGTTATTCAAGTTTAGTTGACTAGTTGGCAAATCAATCTCGAATGAGTTTTTATCAAGTCGAGATCATCAAATATCAAGTAGTTTGATTCATCAATCAACCCTAATAATTGAGTCCAAATCTCAAATGTTTAAAATAACATAAGGGATGGAAACAAAGAAATTAAACTACAAATGAGAACTCGCGGTTGTGGAGAGTGGGATTTGAACCTACTCAAAGAAGCTTTTGTTTTTTGATCTTTTATTTATTAAATACTCAAACCCTACATCTGGTTACTAAATTTCGCATTGTTACATATCAAATGATGTCTTAATCTAATTATTAAGGTAACTGTTGACGAAGGTTCAAAAAGGGTTGAGTTCTTGAGTTGAATTCTCAAATATTTAAAAACAAATAAATTATGTTCCAAAAGGGTTAAGTTCTTGAGTTCAATTTTCAAATATTTAAAAACATTTAAAATAAATAATTTAAACTAGCAAAAAAAAAAAACCGAGGTTGTAAAGAGCGGAATGGTTGAATTCTTGAGTTCAATTCTCAAATACTTAGAAACAAAGAAATTAATGTTCCAAAAGGGTTAAGACGTCAAGTTCTTGGGTTCAATTCTCAAATAGTTGAAAACATTTGAAAACAAACAAATAAAAAGTTGAGGTTGTGGAGAGTGGGATTTGAACCCACGCCCTTTCGGACCAGAACCTTAATCTGGCGCCTTAGACCAACTCGGCCATCTCCACTCTTTGTTGGTGCAAGATTTATTTCAAACTCAAATTTAACATCAATTATTTACATCAATTATTATACGCATACTACCCAGACATCATTTTGACCCTCTTTTTTATTAAGCACCTACTCGCTTTTTTGTTGATTTTGGTCAATCAACTTCGCTAGCGGGGTGACGGCAAGTTATGACTAGCAGTCCTGAGAAGTTCTCTTTGGTTTCTGTCCAAACCAATGCCAGAAAAAAAATTCAAAAGAAAGAAAAAGCAAAAAAAAAAAATGGTCAAAGAAACGAAGCTGTGCTATGGAAATCTCACTCAGGACAAAATGCTCATCACTGTCGCTAATCCAGGAGGCCTATCAATAGCTACCATCGTTCCATCTCCTATACGTTCTTCAGGGCGTTTATTTTGCGTTCACGTCATCAACGATGTATGAAAAACTGAGAACAAATTTTGCCGTCAATGAGGGACAAAATTCAAAATTTCCTATAGTATATGACAGGAAAGAGTAAATGACTTGAAAAATCTCCGAATCAGAAAACTTGTCTAATATTGATGTTGATCCTTGAAGATCTAACATAATCAAGGAAAGGAAAAGAATATTGTCTTGAAAACTGCGATTCCAAATGAACTATTTCAGCACTTTCTTTGTCAGTGAAGATCCTAGGAACACCTGCAGAATAATAAACGCTGTAAACTCTCTGGAGAAGAGTGTATCAACTGACTCTTTACATTTAACTATTTAAGAGAAGACGCACTTAGGCACCGATATTTCTAGCCTGGTTAGTTGCGCTTTAAAAGTATGAAGTTACAACTTAAAGAAAAAGGAAAAAGAAAAGAAAAAAGTGCAAGGCGAGACTGAATTGTCATGCTAATTGCTCTTCACCTGAAAACCGACGGTAAAACAGACAACAATAGCACTGAAAAATCAGAAGAACTGGGATGATAAAAAGCAGGTATAACCTTGCAAGTCATCAATGAATCCCCATCCAGGAAAGAAACTATGAACTCCCCTCCATTTCCTACTCAAACAGTGAATTATAAGGCACTCTTTATGCAAATGCCTTTTTGCAACCAGTCACAAGAAAAACACAAGAGGTCGATTTACAAGTATTGCTTCCATGATGACAGTAAAAAGTGTGATAAATTTGGTCATGAAAATGATAATCGCAACACCCAAGAAGACTGTCATATATACCCTGAAAAGAAACTTGAAGATATCCGTCCTAATTCCATAAACGCGAAGCAAAACATGATAGACTCCACAAGATGAATCTCGCGATTAATGAAAATGAATCCTCCTGAGGTAATTTAAGGAGCTTTGAGACAAGTAGAACAATTGGTCCATGTAGTTCAGGATTTACACGACTTCAGCCCATTGAACCGACTCTCTTAAAAGTAGTGAACTTCAAATAGTCAGATCAAGGAAACAAAATAATGGGGGTCACCAAACTGTGTGCACAATCTTCAATTACTACTAACTAACCTATTTATTATGTTTGGCAAAATTTAACAACTTGCACGACCATATCAAGAATTATTCAGAGTCTATGTATATCAATTATAAGAAAAGCAAAAGAGAAACTTATGGATGTTGTATGAAAAAAAAAAAAATCCAATATTCACAACTATAACAACAAAGAAGAATGCAGAACAGAAGCAGCATGCATTTCAGTACCATGAAAGCACTCCCTTGCTTCTCCAGCCATAAGTACAACATCACCACTCCTAAGGAACATTGCAAGTGGTGGATCCTCCCTAGACTTTCCTCCAAGAAGAAAAATAGCCTTGCAACACAAGCTGATAGACAAAAATAAATTATTCGGTAGTAACCTTTTAGCATCTCACATCCAGATTAAACAAAGAAAAGAATGAATAATAACAAAAATGAACAAAACAAAAGCATAAAACCTTATGCTGACAATTGGTTTACTCCAATCTTTTTCCATGTCATCGAGGTGCCCGCCCAGCATATCTCCTGTAGTGAATGGAAAAATATTGTAATATATTTTTGTAGTATAAGGTTGTACGAAGAGAATGATAATGACAATCGGTTTACTTCAATCTTTTAGATATATAAAACACAAAATCTAGTTCAGACTTGTGCTGCAGTATACCCATTTATGAGCAGATGACAAGGAAGCCCTCAGGACACTGATGAATTCATAATACCTAGAGCAAAGTAGTTCACTATTGCAGCTTCCGGCTGGAAATCTTGATCAGGAGGCATTGCAGGCTTGGCCAACCTTTTAGCAAGGCAACAAAGAGCCTCAGGTATCTTGTTGTGAGGGAGAGAAACATTATAGCTCCTCTAGAACAAAAACATACCAAAAGGAAACAAGAAATCAGCAATTAAAGTGCTAAAGACAAGGTCACAATTGTCCATGACTAGTCAACAGGCAAGTTACATGAAATTGTGAAGTGGTTAAGCAATTCAAAATCATCACCTATATGCAAGAGATGCTATTTCAAAATCAATGATCTAGATGAGAAACTGCATCAGAGAAATCCAAAATAATTAGCCTCACATGCCTCCAGTTGGTATACATCTCCCCCTCCCTTTTTCATTTGTTAAGTGTTCATACAATTACAGACATTGCCCCAGCTGATAATGTCATATAGTAGAAAACTATAGGACATTCTTTTCTCTAGTGTCTATTTTTCGTGCTTTTTTTATCATAATTAAAAAAAAAAAAAGTGAAATTGAGTCAACCATATTTAAGACAAATGACACAAGCAAACAGACAAATAAAGTTAACTGACATTATTTGGGGAAAAAGATGTCTAAGGCCTTACACAATTGAAAAACTATTCAAGACATCAAATTGAGGGCCAACTGGAATGAGGGGTAAAACCCTTTACAGAAGCAAAGAGTTAAAAGTACCAGAGCACGTGATGATGTCCCGCTATGAGCATCATAGGAAACGAACTACATCCAGAAAATCTGAAAATATGCAGGTTATCTAAAGGATAAGTCCACGCCAAGCCCGAGCCCATGACCAACATTCCGCTTTGAGAATAGACTTAGCAGACACTGATTGCAAAATTTCAAAGAAACAGCTAGAACCATACAAGTCCATGTACAAGAACATAATGGGCAAAAGAAAGCAAATGGACCTTAGACCAGTCAAATTGCAGGCCAAGGGTGCACCAACGCAGCTTCCGCAGCAAAACAGAGGCTGACACTGATTTACATGCATCTCCTCTGCATGAGTTATCCAACTCACCAGAGAATTTCCACAGCGGAGTAATTTGGGCATCATGCATAGAATCAATCTCGGGAACTATATCCCTTGATTGCTCAATTTCAACCAAGACCCTTCCTTCTTTGGCAGCAGCAAACAAGTTCTCCAGAGGCCCGTAAATAGCATTATGATTCGTCCTGTTAGGTGGTTGAGGAAAACTCGCTAAACTCTCTCTTATCCACTGGCATTGCTCCTCAACACTCAAAGCCCCCGGAATGAAGTAAAACCCTGGATATAAAAGCAGCAGCTCAGAGCGTCTTTCAAGCATTGGAGGGACACAACACAGGGAAACCCAAAAAAAAAAAAAAGCATACCAGGCCGACTATCCAAGCCGAAGACAGGTGTGCCGGAACTGGACGTAAGCTTGAAAACTCCAGCTGGAAGTTCCTTATTCTGATTATAGGATTCTAAAATACATTTGAAATCAATGACCTCCGACAAATCAACGGCTCTAGGCAGCTTCTTTTTCCTAAATTCGATGACAGTAAACAAGAGTGCGTGAAGTTTTCAGCAAAACGGAGAAAAGAAAATTCGATGAAATGATAATCCAAAGTGGACGGAATTAATACCTGTTGGTGGTGTTATCGTAGTAAAGTTTGTATTTCTTTTCTGCTTTCCTGAAAGCTGTACGCTCCGAATCGTCGACGGCTTTATCCGACCCGTACATATTTCAGGTCAAGCTCCCAGCTTTCGAGATTCGAATTGGACGGATGCTATTGCTCTCTTGCTCTTGCTCGCCCAAAACAAAAGAAAAATTAATAGGAAGATTTGGAATTTGATTAAGAAGAAAGAAATACTGCTCCTCGAACAGGTTAGGTCTTTCTGTTTCCGTAGGGTCTGCTGTTTAAGCGGATTAGCCAAAAATTTAAAATAAAAATAAAAATAAAAAATTCCGGTTTGGTAAATCGGTGATCAGCTGTACCTCAGAGTGCTCAGCTTTCCAAAAGTCCTCCAGTGAACGTGTGCCATGTGGCGAGGGTTTCCGGTCAGCCAAGTTACAGACCAACACTCCGCTGTAGGTTGTGATTGTTTTACCCATCTTGCCCTTCAAGACAAAGGTAGTACTAAAGTTTTTCTTCTTCTTCTTCTTCTTCTTTTTTGGAGTACTAGAAACGGTAGTATAAGATAAAGACATGGAATGCAGCCCCAAATTTTGAAGTGAATAGCTTTTTCTTCTTTCTCTTACATTTCAATTTGCACCCACGAATCATCTAATCATCCAGTAATATTTTCGAATCAAGCAATCATAAACAACATATCTTGAAAGAGAAAAAAGAAAAATGGGTTATAACAAAATATTCAACTAAAGAAGTTGAATGCCACTTTGCTCTTGTGCATTTTATCGTTGTTGCAACTATGTAATAATCCAAGATGATAATAAAATGATATTGTGATGTTAAACTTCCAACTTTATATTGTATGTTGCACATTGCTCTTTTAGACCATTACAAACAAACCTAAATATATATATATATATATATATATCTAAATCCAATATTGAAGGTTTTCTTTTTATGTGGTATTTGTTTTCAACAATTTTTTAGAATTGATGATCAAATAATCATATTTAATAAAAGTTCAAAGTTAAAGTTAGACAACTTTTGATTAAAATTGTCATTTGTATTTTGGTATCTTGAACTCTCAAAGTACGAAATACATATTGTCCACAAGGTAATAATCTCCTTACTGAAAATAATTTCTGAACTTACTTTTTTTAATCATATAGAATTTCTTTTAAATTAATTCTATCATTCAAGCAATTACACTCACTGTATTCTTTACCTACATTTATTTGGTAATAAATACAGGACAAAGGGGTGTGTGTATATACGTGTGTGCATCTCAAAATATTAATGATAATTTTATAAGAATACACCTATAAAAAATGATTTTAAATCAGGATATTACTAAGGATCGATACACTATCGGAATTCCTAAAATCAAAGAGTTGAGTTATCATTTAATTTGTTTCTATTACTTAATTGTAATGTCCCTTACTATGATAGGATTTTCCATTTTATAGCTATAACAATTTTACTAGAACAGGGAAAAAAGGGGGAAAAAGAAAAAAGCCCACACACACGACAACAACAAGGGGTAGCTTTGTCTTTTAGAGGAGGACAGTGGTGAGCAGCCACGTTGCGAACTGAAAATAAAAATCAGTATCCTAATATAAATCGTTTCATAGTGCTTATGGCACAGAAGTAGAAGAAAGAAACGCCTCAGTCTTTCCTTAATCTCGGGAACTGTTGAGCTTGAGGCACCCATAAATCAGCAAATCCCAAAAAAAAAAAAAAAATTCAATAATAACGATCGGAAGAGTCCAATCAAATTCAGAAATGGCGTGCAGGACTGTATTCAGAACTTTATTGACAGAAGCATGGCGACCCCTGCCTGCAAAAGTTCCAACGACTAATTTGAGATGTGGCTGTAAAATTCCCAAGACTCGAAATTTATGCATTGGGAGGAGAACCCGTCATCCCAATTGCTCCAATAATGAAAACCCGTCATCTTCATCTGCAGATGACCAAGACCAAGGTCCCCCCCAGGAAGCTGTTCTCAAGGCTATTTCAGGTACAGCTATGAAATTCTTGTTCCCCTGATAATCATGTCCTCTTTAGAGTATCGCATTTGGTGTTCAAATTTTCCGAGGTGATTTATCCATATGAAAATGTAAGTGATATTATTGTTGTGCAATAAAGATCAAATCTTGCGTATTACGAGCAAAGCTGAGCCTTGTTATAGAGAGCAGCATGTCTGTTCAAAATGAGAGCTTTATTTGAACAGCATACCTGGCTAGAGATTATAGTCATGAATTTATGTATGTATGTGTGTTGCGGGAGTTTCTAATGGGATATTATCTGGAGGGTCTACAACGTTCATTGTCTTATAAGCATAGGAAAAATGCGCTCCCCTTTGCTTGGGATGGTGTTTTATGACTGCCCTTCACTTGAATTTGGGGTTTGCCTTAGTATCATTTTCATGTGTAATAGTTAATCATTTCCTTTAAGACTGAAGCGGCTTCCCCTATATGAGCTGAGTGTTCCTTTAAATAAGTTTTTTGGGGTTTGGTAGGGCTAAGCTATTTTGCTCACTTCTCAATTGCAATTTCCTTCACTTTCCTAAATCCCAAGGCATTATTGATTACCTACAAGTTGTTAGAAGATTACATAATGTGTGAAGGATTTCTTGCTGAGTTTCATCCAACTCTATTCAGAAGTTTCGAAGGCAGAAGGGAGGGTAGGTCAAACGACAAATGTGGTCATTGGAGGTACAGTAACAGATGATTCAGCGAATGAGTGGCTTGCTCTGGATAAGAAGGTATGTTAACCTGAGTGCTCTTATCATTTACTGTATCAACTTGTGCATTTGAGTTGCAAAAGATAAATTTTCTTAATTTATGATGAATGCCTTTCCAAGAATCTGATGGATTTTTGGTAAGATACAAGTCCATTAAGCTCATTCTTAAGTAATTCAAGGATTTTTAGATGCAGATAGTAGAGGATTTGTAGTATCATTAGCTTTTTATTCTTTTGCTTTCTAACGTAAAGAATTTTAAAATGCTAGACCATTGATGCTCATTGAACTTGAAAATTAGGTTCAGAGCTAGTATCCTGCTTTTGGCTAGTTCTGGAGATGAGTATGATGTATTTTCCTGCTTTACAGGTGAATTCATACCCAACTGTCCGAGGGTTCACGGCAATTGGAACTGGAGGTGATGATTTCGTACAGGCTATGGTTGTTGCTGTAGAATCAGTAATTCAACAGCCAATACCTGAGGTAATAGAATGCTTCATCTGCTAGACATCATATAGCAAGAGGTTCTGTCCATTCAAGCTTTGTGTTTAGAGATGAGGATTAGACACGAATATTGTGGGTTACAGTAGCTATATTTATGTTGCAAATGGCATTTTAATGGTTTGAATAAGAAACCCATTTAAGACAATCATGTGGATTCCATTTAAACTCCTCAACTGAAATCTGCAAACTGTTTTATGATCTAATGTGTTCTTGGTTAAACTCCTCCTGTGGTCCAATTTGATGAAGGACACGATTTGCTTGACCTCAGTAGTGATTTTGTCATGTTCAATTTATGAAGACCGATGACTTCAATCTATATAATAAGTGATAAAAATACTATTCATTTAATTTGAAACTTTGCTTTATTATTATTATTATTATTATTATTATTATTCTTTTCTTGGAGTATCCAAATGTTTCTTCTTATATTAGAATGTTTGATGGATTTGGAGTCAGGTTTTGACAGACATGACTTGATAAATGAGAGTCTGGGTTGGTTCTTCATATATTCAACAAAATAAGAACATAGAAAAAATGGTTCCATATAGTTGAATGGATATGCTTTCTTGCATTACTCTTGCATAAAATTTCTAGTGTAGAGATGTAATACTTGAAACACTTTGAGTTAGTAGCACTTTAAGCTATGATTTTTCCTCAGGATATATCAAATGCAGATTGTAGTTAATTTGAAGTTGGCGCAAATTTGAGAAGGTTGGGTAATGTCCTGTAAGCTGAATAGCTAAAATGCTTATTTCATGCTCAAAGTGGTGTCCCATCTACTTATCAAAATTGATATACTGCCTACCATAGGATTAAATTTTAGTGTTAGGAGGTGTGTGTTGGCAATCTGAGCTGTTGATTTTTTAGACACTGACAATTGGCACATTATATGCGTCATTGCATGCCTGCAGTGATTCTGTTTCCTGTGATTTTCCTGTTCTGATTGGAAGTTGATTGTATGAGTGTAAGAGAACCTGGAAGCTTAAGAATAGCAAAGTAAGAAGAAGTATGAAAGACGGTTTGCAATTGTTTCAACTCATAAAATTACTCTGAACTTGCATGCTGAAGTATAAGAGAGATTAGCATGGTGTTTCTCTAACTGAACACGGTCTTCAATATGATTGTAGCGTCTGCTGAAAAATTATAAAAATTTTGTACTGCTACTTGTTTATCTGGGAATAAGCTCATTAGATATTAGTCCCGAATTATCTGGTTGTCAAAAATAACTAAGGTGACTGTGTTATGGGAGATAATCGGATGTCTATGCAGAAATTGGTTCACAGTTAAAGAACTCATGGAATATTTGATAGAAAATTTTATTTTTCTTAGTTATGTCGAATTTTTTTTGAAAAGAACCTTTTCGGCCTATGTTGGAATAGAAGCCTTGTTCCTAAATTGTTCTCTACAACTCAATTCAATTGATCATCAATGAGGGAAATTCCATACATGATCTTCTTTATTCATGTGCTAACTCACAAAAATTCAGCATGTAAAGTCATGCAAACAGGTTGAAAAACACCAATAATGTGTGAAATCCTATATTAGAAACAAGCCCAAAGATATTAGCGAAGAACAATCACTTAAGAATACAAATGCGCAACTACTAGGGACATGCAAAACACATAAAAATGATTCAAGAACGACCAAATCAGCTAGCAAGACATAGTAACTTAATTATAAGTACACGAGGTCTTTGGTACAATGTTTACTTAGTCCTTTCTGCTTTGTGACTTGGATAATTAATTTCTGGTAGTACTTATTCTTGGGATCTTGTAAAATACAAATGCTCTATGTATGCCTTAATGTGCCAGTTCTTTCTTTCTCTTTACTGTTATTTGTTCATGTTGCACTTTGGCCTTTGGAATTTGATTGCAAGCTAGAACTCAAGATTAGCTAAATCAAATAAACCAAAGTTGAAGGCAAAGAAAAGATTATTAGTGTTTAAGTTTAGCTGTCGGATACCAGAATTAATCATCTTTCCTAAGTGCAATACCCTTTTCTTTCTGCTAATTTTTTTTTTTTTTAATTAGAGGGCAGGGCTTCTATTTTATTGCATATCTACTGGTTGATTTTGAGGGTTTTCAAAAGGATAGTTCAGTATTTCCGTTCTTCTTCAGTAGTTTGTTGGGCTAGTTTTCCATCTTTCTTGTGAAGATGTGAAGTCCCTTACAGTGGACGGCCAATTTATTTTGTCCAATTGGAAGACATTAGCCAAAATAGCCAATGCTCAATAATCTTTTTTTTTTTAATGCTTGGACTGTGAATTTTCCTTATGCTTTTTACATTTTAACAAAGACTTTACATCCTTCTGCTAAATTTTTCTAGTTATTTCTTGTTATCAACTGTTTTTGCCTGCTGCATCCAGGGTCAGGTAAAGCAGAAACTATCCTCTCGAGGCAAATACGTATCGGTAAATATCGGACCTGTCCAAGTTGTTTCAAGTGAGCAGGTCTCTCTCTCTCTCTATATATATATGTGTGTGTGTGTTCAGGCAGCCACATCCTGTTTTAAATTTTCTTTATGCAGTGAAATGAACCATTCTTTGCTTCGAAAATGTTGGTAGATGCACTTTCTTACTGTGTCTGAGCAGTGAGGTTGGCCAATGACCTTGAGGGCTCACAGACACACAGACTTTATTTTTGGGTTATTTTAGATCTAGGATCTGGTAACTTCGTAATGGTTAATCAACTGGTGGTATGTGTACACCTTTGCCCGAGAAAAGCATATATTGCTTTGCACTCCTAATTAATAATTGGCCTAAGAAAGAACTTGGCAATTGTTAGTTGCAATGACATATGTAGCGTTACACGTTCACGTAGTAATCAGCAACATGATTTGATTTGATTGTGCATCCAGGTCCAAGCTGTTTACAACGCCATGAGGAGAGATGACAGGATGAAATACTTTTTGTAGCTTGGTTTCAAATTAAACCCTTTGTATCATGTATAGTGTACTAATCCTCATTGGTCCTTACCTTCACCCTTATTTTAACCTTTTCATAGTGATCATTGCTTGGCTTACAGAAATGGTCTCGATTAACTGATCAGCTTAGGCATCATTTGGTACATAAGATGTAAAACTGATGAACAGAGCCCAAAATTTGAGTTGAAGTTGCGTGTTTAAGAACATGATGAAATAGTTGGGTGAAAAGAACAGGAAAAGATAAAAGAAGCTCGGTGTTTGAAGCTTCAGCATTGGCGTCTGGTTTTGTAATCTTGTGATGATAAGAGCATGCATGTTCGGTTTGACGTATTCGTTCAAGCGTTTGTGAAACGACAATTTGACATGGCGGGACTGTGCTTCGTTGCTTGACAGTAAATGCGCCAGTCAAAATTGTCATTTTGGTGTAAAGTTACTTCGTTTTCGTGGGGGTCATCACATAAATATAATATAGATTATAGGGAGGCAAGGCAAGAAAATCTAATTAATGATCAGATTTATTTATTTATTTATTTTGGCTTCTTGAGACCTGAAGACGGGACAACAGATGTGGAGTTTCCATGCAGCCTCATTTTGCCCTGAATTGATGGTGAAAGTTGTGAGTGTAAATGGGTTTAGATGCTGTCCAGCATAAATACAAATGGGTAAAATAAGCTCTCTCTAACTAACAGAATTGACTCACTGCAGAGTGGTTTGATTCTTCTCGTCTCACTAGTTTTCATATTGAAACATTATTAATTAATTAATTTGCCACCATTCACCCAAATACTTGGGAAGTAGAGAAACTGTTCAGGCATCAGGTGACCGCTGACTTGCTCTCATGGCCAAAATAAATACCAGCTTACAGGTGATTGCTGACTTGCTTTCATGGCCAAAATAAGTACTACTAGCTTTAGATTTGTAGGCTCGCAATATTCGCAAGAAAGAATAATGCAGCCAGTACCATTAATGACTTTTTTTTTTTTTTTTAAATTATGAAGCATTTTGTGATATGGTAGAGTATTTAATCGCTTCAAATTTTAACAAGGGAAGTCAACGTAGTCTTTTCTGTTAGTTATATAGTCGATCTTTGTAACCATATCAAACCTGCAGACAATTTATTATGTATTAAGTATTTCAATTATCATTAATCCCCTTGGCTTCTTCTTTTGCAATACAAATATCGTAAATGGCATCCGAACCAACAATATATACCATTGCCTTTTCTTTTTTTCTTTTTTAAAGTTTTCGTTATAAGTCTAATATAATAATAGTTGTATAAGTTATCAAATTGCAAATATTAATGCTTTTTTTTTGAATTGCCAAAACCTGGTTTAAGCAAAGCGACCTGGAAATTGTCGTCAGCATCAAAAGATTCCGACCTGCTCCCACCAAGCAGGACCTGTCCATCGTTATGCCTTCCAACGTCTTGAAATGCTCTAATGGTCACTATCGCTGCAATGTTAAATTATTGTTGGTGACTTATCTTCTCCAATATGAAATTGATTTCCATATTATATGTAAATTGAAGGAGAAATTTGGCGCCTGGTCTAGACCAATGATTTATGATGAATTCGATTTTTATTTTTTTTTTCCAAATATTCTAATCCATCCAATGGCTACTTAGGTTGGTGGTTGAAATCAAGCATGACTAGATTCCTACTTACAAAGGTCTAATTGTGCAAACACCGCAGAGTACCTTCAGCATTCAATCCCAGTTGTGGAATTTACTAAAATTCGTCAAAAAGAAGCGATCATCAAAGTAATCGTTTAATTTGTGTTACTTGTAGTATCAGTTTGTTTTAAGAACAAAATGAGATGGATGTGAAGAAATCGTATTTTTGAGCTTGAAAGAAGAGGTTTGATCTCTCAAAAGATTTAACTCTCAGTTGAGGAGGATGATTTCAACTCTCATGCACTCTGATGTGCCAAGACTCACTAGATTAGCTCATTCTTAGCAATAATTTATGCACAATTAACGTTCAATCACTAGTTTCGCGTGTGTGTCATTGCTGTCGTCAGTGTCGGCTTTGATCTATTTGTCGCGTGGTCTGTGAATATTATTAGGACCAATTCAGCATCAAGAGATCATGCTTTGTGCAAAGATAAAACTTGCTTATTTGCTTCCCCATTCCCTTCCTTTTCTTCCTTGTCATTAACTTCCTTTTAATTCTCTGAACCTAATTAACTTCTTGTTGCACATGCTGAGCAAAGTAAACATGGGAAGCTTTGAAGATCAGGGGACTCTAAGTCGCTTAAGTGGAGATTACAAGGTAGAATTTCTTCTTTCTCATTTTCCAAAAGAAAATTGCTTGGATTTTGATTCATAGATTGTTTTGTACAATGCTACAGGATACGTTAGACAATGAAGTTGGAGAAATAAGGTCACCAAATCAAAGCAGACCAGCCAGCATGGTGATCAAGGCAAGCTATGCTCTTTTTTCTTTCTTTCGATTCCATATTACAGATAACTGTCTTTCCCGGGGGTCTTATTCTTTAACTGTCCGTCTTGGATTCTCACTTTGATAAAAATGACGATTCTTGACTGTGCATCCAATTGATAAAACAGAAAGCACATGCAGTAATTCCAGCTCACTTGGTAGCCGAAGCAATATCCACACTCCATGGCCTTGATCTAAGATGGTCAGGACCAATTACGCCCAGCGAAATTCAATATGTACAGCAATACGTCTTTGCAAAGTATCCTGAGTACTCCAATGGCCTCGCGGAAGAAGGAGACAAGATTGATCTATACAAACTCAGCATCAACGAAGAATCTTCAGAGAGCATGCTTGAGGACAGCAAGGGGAAGAAGTCCCCCAAGAATATCGGTGCCAGGGAGTCATCTTCGCCTTCTTTTGGCAGTTCTACTTTCGATTTGGACAGAACGCAACTGGAGCCCTCAAGATTACTTGACATCCTCAATAAGAAGGCCTCTCTTCAGGGGAATTTTATTTCAATCCCTGAAATACAAGTTCGTAACCGGGCCTTGCAGCATTGTGGGCTAATAGAAGAAGAATACTTGGTTCTGTTCGCTCCTACTGTCAAGGAAGCCACCATGCTGGTAGGAGAGTCGTACCCTTTCTTCAGGGGGAACTACTATATGACCATCCTTGGAGAAGAAACTGACTCCATAAGGACATTTGTCGCATCCAAAGACTCTAAGACTATTGTGGCACCAGAAACTTGGTTGGACTTGAGGATTAAAGGGTCACAGCTTAGCCAGTACTTCAGGAGAAAGTGTAAATACAGTCCAAAAGGTCTTTTTGCTTACCCTGCTTGCGTTAACGACACCCGTTACTCAATGCATTGGATCTCGGAAGCGCATAGGAATTCCTGGCACGTACTTCTTGATGCAACTGCGTTGGATCTTGGGAAAGATCGGCTGACCCTGGCACTACACAGGCCTGATTTTGTGGTATGTACAGTTGAGAATACACATCCTCAGCCATCCAGAATCACTTGCCTCTTAGTGAGAAAAAAATCATTCGACACCTCAGCACCTTCTTCTGCTTAGCAGCAGCTCCTGGATGGCTTTGCAAGTGGTGCAAGGCAGAAACCAAGCTGTGTACCATTTCACTTATTTCTGAGAATGACGAATTCTTGTAAAATGATTAGATTATCAGCCCTTTCTTAATTTGCGGGGCGAAACAATTAAACAGCAGCCTCTTGTTATTATTGCCTGCCTTGTTTCAAGACTTGTTAAATAAAGAGCTGCCTGCAACATAAAAAAGCATGGGGTGGTGGTTGTTGTATTATCCTACAAATCCAGAGGTCTTTCAAACTTGAGACCATGGTCAATCCCTTTTCGGACTTGTTATCAAGTTTGTCATTGTTATATGTACACGACCTCTGCTGTCCTGAAACCATGATTTAGTTTGTGAAGAGCAGTCCCCTTGTTTTGTAGGATTAAGTTAAAGAGGTCCAAATATGCTTGAGCTCGTCAAGACTATCCAAAGGGGCAGATTCAGAGGTACACAAAGAGCGGAATTTGGTATTGAAGCAGCGGACTGGTTGAAGCTATTGGAAAATACTGCGGCTCATTCTTCTGAATGTTGAATCCCTGTCCCGGTAACTTCCCCTCCGCGGGATCATAGGGCTATCGAGTTGTCTCGTTGGCTGTCACATTCTTTAGAGTCGGTCATATTATGTGTTGTAACTTGTGAGGCCTATTTTCAAGAGTGCTCCTAGGTGAATGTTCGTTTGACATATGGAGAACCGTGCGCTTTGTCTTCACTCAGTGGGTTCTGTTCTATTACTCACTGTTTATGTCTGAACTTTTAAACGTTTATAATTTTGTCCCAGTCTACCGGTAATTACGCATTTAATCTGCTAACTTCGTCAACCACTCAGTGGATTCGTATTTTGGCATCTGGACTTTGACTTTGAACAACCCTGAACCTGAAGGATCTTTCCTTGTGGTCTGACAGATGTGCTTGTAAGATCTGGACAAAGCAACCCTTTTTCTTTTTTTCCTCCGCTATATAGTCTAAGTCTAATTTTTTGGGAATTTTCTGCTGCAGCTACACCGACTCCGGACTGAAATTAAAGCAGTAAAACCTCGGAAACTGTATATAGATTTTAATAAATGCTCTAATACGAACAATATATATATATATATCTCCGGTTATTCGTCTTCCTCTAACAACCCAACAAAATATTCAATCCCTTCAGAATTCTTAATCACAGAGTAGAAATAACCAGATATGATGGTTTTGACGAGCGACTTCCTCAGGTACAAAGGGATAACAAAGTTAATCTGGTGGGAAAATTAACTGACCCTAAAACCACAACCGGTGAAGGCAGCAACTTTGCACGCTTATAAAAAGTTGATCAGCAGCAAGGCCACTGGTCTCTGTCTAGCAGAGGAAAATGTGGCTGTACATCCTGCACTACAACTATTTTATTTAATAATATACAGAAGTATCTCTGGACCGTTTCTTTGACACAAAACAACTTTGCCCTTAGAAGCGCTGTTTATCTACAATTTATTGTGGTAAGTCAAAATATGCGACACGTTTATGAAGAGTCGAAAATGGTCATCTCGCGACAAGCAAATTGAAAGCTACTCCTACAGAAATTATATTGCTACAAATTTCTAAGTGTTCTTGTATCCCTTTCGAAAATTTTCTTTTGGCTGTTCGATAATTGCGAAATTTTTGATGAGTTCCAGTTTCCAACTAAGCCAACACTTTTCTTTTTTTCTTTTTTTGAACTGTTGAAACAAAAACTATTCTTAGCCATTGCATGTTTTTTCATGGTGCACTTCGTTCGATATATGACAGAGAGCATGCATGGCATGGAGAACGTTCAAGTGTATTTTTCTTTACACGAGAAACGTTGTCGTCCGTCACATTTATTAACATGTCATAACTTCATGTAATCCAGGCTAACTGGAACTAGAGAGCGAGCAAGATGAAGACAAGGGGAAAAAAAAGAGCACCAAAGTCTGTTGGAATCAGTTAATGCGGTAGGCTTTATTCTACATGGATGAGGACCACCAGGGACCTTCCATTTCCATAGATACAACCCGAGATTACAAGCTATTCCTGTTTTACCTAATGCCTTTTCTCCACCCATTCGAGGTTGGACTTTCAACATTTAAATCTGGGATTGGGTGCTTTAGTACAAAAAATTGTATGACCAATTGCATTAGATAACCTAATTGTCAATAGTACGAATATAGACACTAAAACAGTTAAGATAGATACCAGAAGTGTGTTGTAGGTCTTCCCACACCTTCCCAGCATTTGATTCCATGTCATGAAATCATTACGCTGAATTGTTTCTAACTATTGCTGGAGCGTCAGTCCTTAAAGCAATTTTGACTGGTAAGAGGGAAAAACCAATTTTAGGATGTGGATGTGGGCAGACGAGAGTGGTGAGAAGAAACTTTGGTGTAAATTCAAATGACTATAAAGAGTAGTGTTCATTAATTCTGTGTCCCTCCACATATTCCCAACTTTTATTCTCTGCCAAACATTTTGAAATGGCGGATTCACCACGATAAACTATTTCCAACAACTGCTACAACCTCAACCCTTAGGCTCCGTTTGAATGAAAAGAAAATTATATGGGAAAGTACAGTGAAGAAAAGTGAGGAAAAGGAAAATAAAAATCAGTTTCCAATAAATGTTTAGTTACTAAAAAAAAATTTGAGAGAATATAGAAAATTAATGATATTTAGCAGTAGTTATTGAAACTTTTGTGAGTAACTAACTAACCTTTTTCCTTTAAAATCTTGCAAGAAATTTTTTCAACATTCCTACCAATAAAACATACATGAAAGAAAAAATAACTAACTTTCTTTTATTTTTCCACACTTTTTCCTTCCTGTGTAAACAAACAGTATCTTAAGGAGTTGTTACCTGTAAAGATACAGGAAAAATCAATTGTAGAACGTGAAGTAGTCTAATGAGAGAACTATGCAATCAGAAACTCCGATTACATTGAATGGAGTAGTCCAGACGAGAAAATTTTGCAATCTTATTACCGATCTTGATTTGCCTGACGATATGGGAAGTTAAAATATAGGCTCCCTTCCTTGCTGGAAAAACCCCCGGGCCTTCAAATAAACGCTTGGATTCTTTGGACAGTATGTAGATAAATATGTGACGCAAGATGTTCAAGCATCCTACCTTGCCTATTCATTTTGGCTACTCTCCCATTAGCAAAGATTTTAGATTGTGGAGCTCAAGTAAGAATCAACCACCAGTTAAAAGGCTTTTTACACTTCCTTTGCTTTTCTTTTTTTTGTGCACATCTCTTCTTTAACTTTCTTTCACACTCCTCAAGTAAATGTTTTTGTGTTCATCAATAATAAAAGAAGTGTGCTAAAAGAATAAGAATGGTGTATAAATATCATTCTGCGCAATATGATCGTAA
Source organism: Gardenia jasminoides (assembly GCA_013103745.1). Taxonomy (NCBI): domain Eukaryota; kingdom Viridiplantae; phylum Streptophyta; class Magnoliopsida; order Gentianales; family Rubiaceae; genus Gardenia; species Gardenia jasminoides. Next base: position 43,809,167 of record CM023105.1, read on the forward strand.
AATTTAAAGAATCCATAAACAGCTAAAATTAGGTTGCACAGGCAATGAAAATTGCAACTAAGACCAGCTTCATATAGGAGACCGAGTCTTGTCACGTTTATACATATTGCTACCTACCTCAACAAGATTCATCTTGAGATGTAGCAAATCACCAAATACGCCTAATACAATCGTTTCTATAAAATGTCAAACTTGGAATGACATACACAAATAGAGGTGACTTGTACGTCATAAATACAGTTGAGGGTAAATGACAGACAGCATCTATTTAAGTTTAATGTTCAAATAAGCAAAAGGCCACAGTGACTCTTGAGCTAGAAAAGGAGCATCGGCCATTGAATTGAGGAAGAAAAGCACCTGTGTCATTGACGATGCCCTTAGGATTGATTTCTCTGTATATACAACGTTGCTTCTCTCTCTCTCTCTCTCTCCCCAGTAAATTTACCATGATACTCACTTCTTACCTCTACTATTTGGTGCCCTGAGCCTCCCGTCTACCTGCTATTACCAGCAAATTATTCCACTGCGCTAAAACTAGGGGTGTGCAAAAAATCCGAATACCGAATTACCGACCGAATTCGAATTGAATTCTGTAATTCGAATTCAGTAATTCGGTAATTCGATCGGTAATTCAAAAAATTCGAATTTAAATATATCGAATTCAATACGAAATCGGTTTCAAGAATTTTCAATTCGGTTTTACCGAATTCGAATTCAATTCGGTAATTCGGTAAAATACCGATTTTCGAATTGAAATCGAAATCGGGAAATCGGTAATTTGAATTCGAATTCGGTCGGTATTTTTACGGGTCATTTATCGAAAAATACCGATTTCATCCTACCGAATACGGAATTCGAATTCGATTCTCACCCCTAGCTAAATCAGCTCATAAAGTCAGCCCCAATATTTGACTTTTTATAGTTGAACATCGGTAACTCGTTCAACAATTAATTAGTGCTTTGATTTATGGAAGAAAATTTAGCTTCACTTTCAGTCTTATTAATCACGGCGGGACATATGGTCCGACACTTCTCTTATCAGGTAATATGCATGAACAGTATCCCCGACAAAACACACACACACACACACGCAGTGTTCCGCCTAGAATCCTAGACGCACAAGCACGAAGCGAAACACCAGAGAGTAAATGAGTAAAACCCAAAAGGCCATTGAACGTGAATAAGATGACGATTTCCGCCAGATTTATTCACCTTCTCAAAGGCCCTTATTATTAAACCAAACAAAATATCTGTACTCCATTCTATAGTTCTTCAAATTTTAAAAAACCAGATGGGATTAACGAAGAATTCGCCAAAGATCAATCATCATGTATTGCATGCCAAATCTATATATCTAACTTAATTTGACTGAGATTATCACCACAACTGACTGGTAGAATTCTTGTTTTATTAAATTCTTGGAGTGTAATTATCCAATTAGAACTTTGATATGCCGATTAATCTATATATTATTACTGGCCAGTCTGTAGTAGTAAACAGTGCTAGTCCTATATTCTAGCAAAACCGTGGGTTGGAACCTGTGGCTGGGGTATCTCAAAATGCCAGAGTCTCCCGACGGACTTGACGCGATTTTTGCGGCACAAGAACGTTTCTGCATAAACTTTCTCCACCTTTCGATCCACATCGTGCAAGAACACATGCGTCACTCCCGGTCCCCTCCTATTCCTCGCCATAACAGCTGCTGAATATATGGCCGCCATCCGCCCCGGCGCCTCTGTAAAATACCCTCTCGGGGCGTCAATCATGATCAGGTCCCACTCCTTATTATAAACTTCCTCTGGTAGCATATTCAGCGCCAACTTGCACTTCTTATTTCCACGGAGGAACGATTTCTGAGCAGAACACTCCGGTTGGGTCGGGTACTGTTTGAGGAGATCACCGGCCTCGGAGAGTTTAGTCCGGTACTTGACCGTGTGGGCACGAAGATACGGTGCGTCCTTGAGAACTGTGTGTACCCACTTGGGATCTTCTTCTAGGAATAACGTTGTACCACCCGGATTGAGTGAAGCCCACATAAGTGAATCATGGCCGAGTCCGAAGACTAGGAAGTTGCATGGGGACTTAGCTTTGAGGACGTCAAAGGAAACTTGGATCTCGTCCAGTGATTGTTGTGGGACTACGCGAGATGTGGCGTAGTGGACAATAGCATTGAGCTGGAGCGTCTCCCCCGAGTATGAACCTTTTGCCAAGAAGCCTCCAGTCTTTAAGATTAAGCCCGGCATGGATTTGCAGAGAAGAGGAGTCTCCGCCATTCCTACATAAGCCGCAAGAAACAGCGCTCCACCAAATAAGCAGACAACTGTTGTGCCCAGTAACCATCGCTTCTCCGGACTAAAATGGCGCTTAGTGTACATATTACCAGGTTTTTCCATGCTCTGTGCTAAACTGCCAATAGATACGAGCAGAGAACTTTAGCGTATGGAAAGAAAGAGTGAAAACTGAAGAGAGGGATATATACTTCACATGCATCTCACTCTCTACTATGACTGAGCGGTGTTCAGCTGTGGAATTTAAAGTTTGTTTTGGGGTTAATTACGTTTAAGGCCATGCGATTTGTCTAAAATATTGTTACACCCCTTGAAGGCTTCAAAATTTGGATAAATATTTCACTTCAAAGTCTAACAAAAATAATAATAATAATCTAAACTTGCTCGTGTGTGTACATATATACATACATACGCATATATATATATATATATATATATAGACACACATACATATATATACATACAATATAATATAATATATATATATATATATATCTATGTATATATGTATACATATGTTTTATGCTTTCTTAATCCCCGTCTAAATCCCCATCACAAGAAGAATTTTTCCCTTTGGTCCCCCCCCCCCGATTTTGCAGTCAGTTGTTTTGTATAGCTTAGTTATTACTGAAAATAGTACAAATTAATGTTTGTGCTAATTAAAAAAGAAAGATGTACGGTACTGATGGTGATTGTTTTATTAGGCTTGTACATGTGAGTTTTCTTTTTTTTTTTTTTTTCCAGAATGGTACTATCTTGCACTTTGCTGTGAGGAAAAAAAGAAAGAAATCATAGAAAGTGACCCCAAAAAAAATGTTTAATTATCGAGAAATCATGGTGTTAATGCTAATTTGGCTAAAACAAAATTTTTGTTTGTATGATTTTGAGCCGACGGGATCACGAAATATAAAATATCAGAGCCGATTAATGAGAACACAAAATTGTGGAAAATTTTTGTGGGAGTAGACCTTACAGTTGTAGCAACTAGTGAGTAGCTTGCACGTCTTCTACGATCGAAGGTGATTGGATTTGTATTCAGATGGATAATTCTTGCAGCGGATAGTTTGAGATGGCCATATAAACTCAAACTTTTTGACGGATTAATTCGAGTCTTTGCTCTTATTATCCTCCACTCCATATGTATAAGGGAAATGCAGAGCCTGAAATTCTTTTCAAAGTTGACATTGCCTACCTGATATCGAACTATAGAACAAAACTAGTTAATTAGTAACTAACTAGATGAGTCCCTACTTCGTATTGATATTTAGGAGACTTAAAACATCTTTCCGACCCACTTGAGCCAAAAAAAAAAAAAACATAAAGTTCAAAACGCAATACCTTCTTCCCCTTGTACGTTTACTACACCTTAGATGTTGCTAAAATTCAGCCAATTGGTTATGCATGCCAACTTCATGTTGTTTTCACAAAAGTCTGATCCATAATGACAAAGACGTGGGAGAAGATAAAGAGTGGTTGGAGGGAAATAAACATCCATTCTCCCTCGTGGACGGCTTTACTTGTAAACCTAATACCACCTCCTTTGTGCATTTGCTACACCTTAGATCGATATTGCTGAAATTCAGCCAACTAGTTTTGTATGATACCCTTTTACATGCATCACGCCCAAGTTGTAGAGGCAAAAGACTGATCAAGAATGACAAAGAAATTAAAAACTCGACTGCTTGGCAAGGAAAAAAAGGGCAATTTTACTAGTAATATTCGTTAACAGAATTCAGATACTATATTCGATGAGATCTGCATTTGAGTTATGACTGCAAATCTGAGCTTCAAATAACAAATATGATTCATCAAAGCTAGTGGATGGATATTAACAGAACATGGTCATGGTCACCATCAGAAACAAAGAAAAGAGTGAGACCGATTTGCGAAATAGCAAATGAATAAATGTGAAAGCTCTTATCTCACTTTCTTGCTTCAACCTGAGTGCTCCATGACTAACCTGAAAAAGTTCCTTCTACTTTTCAAATTTATAGTGCCGTAAAGATAAATACTCCTAGTTACATAGATGGGACTCGAGGGGGGAGGGCAGGGACTACTACCCGCAATCTCTAAAACACGTTTTGTCCTGAGAAAAGCAAAAACATTTTATAAGAGGTTATTTAATTAGAAACTTAGACTCTTGTCTCCATCAAAAGTAAATTTTGTGGTTAATCCTCGCTAAACCACCTCCCTAACAACAAAAGAAAAGAAGAAGATGAAACAAAACCAATGAGCTTCTATTTTCAAGAAGACGAAATTTCTGATATATACTTTCCTCTCTGCTATTGCAAAATAAGAGTAATGTGGCAAAAGTGCAGTGGCCAAAACCAAATGTAGCTACCAGAGATAGGGAGCAAACTGTGTAGTTGGGCTCTCATCGTGGGCGGCCACTCTTGTTGGGTAAGCTTGGAAGACCGTTTTACTCCATTACGGATCGAGGCAATGTTATAGCAAAACACTCTCCTTGAAAATTGCCTGGGCCTCAATTTCCAGCCCGCCAATTGCCCCAACTGCCCACTTCAACCCACGTTAGTAGTCTCCCATGCCACTGATTGGAGTTTAAGGTCCAAGGCAATCTGTGGTGTTCTGTTTAAATTTTAACTTGGGATTTTAGTTTACTGGAGCCAGACAGAAAGTTGGTATCGTAAAGTACCATCCTATATAGTTTTCCTCCTAAAATGAAAAAAGAAAATTTTCAAAATCACAGATTGCCAAGGGCCGGCTTTGGAAAAGAAATCGAGCACGGGCCTTAATATATCCGAATTTTCTAAACAGAGAGTGAATGGTCACTGAAGATGCTGCTTGCACTCTTAGTCAGCCCAAACCAAATATTAACTGATGTAAAATAATAATAATAATAATAATAATAGAGTTTCTATTTTTTATTATTCAGCAGTGTGTTGGTCTAAATTTTTAGTAGTTTTATTATAATTTATGAATTAGAGTTCTATTGTTTTACCAAGTTCTAAAGTATTATTATTGTATTCCACTGAGAAGAGTGAAAGTCTAAAAGCATTATAATAGTATGGTGTTATTAATATTAGATATTGGTGCTATTAATTATTTCTCTTCTTCCACAGTGCAAATTGTGTCCCCATGTAGATTGCTTTTTGTGAAATTTATTTCCTGCAACTAGAAAGATCAGAATGGGTGATTTGAGTGGATCATAATTGGAAAATGGGTATTAATTCGGTCAACTCATCTATATCTATTTATTAAGTATAATCAATTATCTATTTATGACTGGTTTGACATTCAAATTTTTTTTTTCTCTTCACGTGTTGTTTGACAAGAAATAATGGCATTTTATTGTTATTAGATTAGTTAGAATTTCGAATTTATCTCCTTAAACTCACTAAAATTTGAGTTTAAATGTATAATTATTTTTTTAAAGGCATATAAATAAGTGAGACGAGTCAACCGATTATCCACCAATTAAATGCGTTTATTTAAACACTAGTTCAAAGTTAATGGACGGATTTAAACAGGTTATTAGTGGGCGGTTCAACATAACTAGGTTGTGTGATTAACACCTCTGCCTACAATTTGACAGTTAATTATTGGTTTCTATCAATATCATCAACGACTGGGAAAGCTCGTGTTGAAGGCGGTGGTAAAGCTGGCATATGCTCAACTCAGCTCAAGCCTCACTTGTCAGTACCGAATTAGAGGTTGGGAGAGGACTGGAATGGACTTTGATGATGAGAGCAGCATTTGTTGCTTGGTAGCAGGGCGTTCATTACTTAAGACATGTGAACTGGCGGAATGGGAATGAGAATGGCTCCAGCGATTAATTGGAGATGCATGCAGGCGTGGGTGAGTTTTTCATAAAATTCAGCTTTCTTTCCAAATTTCTTTTTTTTTTTTTTTTAAATAATTCATTGCTCTCTAAATCTCTCGAAACCCCCAAACACAGATCAGTTGTCCCGCTGTTAAGGACATGTTCTGATCCAACTCGTCTTTTCGTGGTCTCCCCCCAAAAACCAGTAAAACATAAAATAAAAAAAAAAAAAAAGAGCACAAAAAGCAACCTAGTATTCTTCTTGTACATGTATTATGACGGAAACGAAAAAAAAGAAAAAGTGAGTTTTTGACCACATTTAAGTTGAGAAAGCGTTGATAAGTACTCCATGGAATATAATAATACAAATGTTATTATAGTTCAAACAGTGATTTATTTGGCTTAGTAATTGAGCGGTGTACGCACATTATTTGTAATTGGACAAATTTGTCGCACATAGAAACACCTAAGTGCAGTTTGAGAAAGCCGAAAGGTGTGCGGTATGCCACGCCATGTCATGAATCTGTAATAGCTTATTCCATTTTGTGTTTCTAAGTCACAGGATAAAGAGTCAAGTTAAATCTCTCTCTTTTCTTTTTTCTTTCTTTTTTTTTTTTTTTTGGTTGCAAAGGTAGGCAATCTAAAGAGTGATGATTTTACATATTCTATAGTGTGTCAAAATTCTTCTTTTACTAGCACGCTTATCTTGCGTCCTTAAAAGTTAAAATAAAAACACATTTCTCTTTCTTAAACTTGTGTACTCTTTGTGCATAGGCTCACACTTGAAAAGGGTAGATGAGTTGCCGTCAAAAGAATTTTTGAAATTAATAACCTCTCCTAAATTGCAGATGTTTAAATTTTATTATCCTGCTCCAACTGTCTCAAAGGAGGACAGGAAAAAAGAAGGGAAAATTTATAAAAAAAAAAAAAAGGCATAGTTAACTTTAAGAGGAATTTGAGCAATCCTCTTTTAGTGGTTTTAGTATGGCTTTTCCCTTTCTGGTTTCAAGGGAGAGACTTTGAGAGTATGGCTTTTCCAAATATGGCGCACTCTGGACAAACTTTTATTGGAGATTATTAGGACCGAACTGTCCTAACCATTTCCAATTGAGTTTCATTAATTACAGGATTAATTAGGTTCCATTTGGATGATCACTTTATGCATGCTTTAAGAAAATAGGTAGTATTTGCTTCAGCATGTTATTAATAAACATGTAGTATGTTAGATAGAAAGAAAATTTGAAAATAACAACACGTAACCATTCTCAAAACAATGCGCCACGTTAAACGAGGGCCTCCTAACATTTAATTAAAAAGCAAAAAGGAACTCTTCTTCGAATAAGGGTGGGTATCCGGCAAATCTCAGAGATTAGGCTTTGCTGGAGTGGATAATATGATGAAGCACAGCGAAGCTCCACCCGGATACCAAAAAACAAGGACGCAGTGAGGAGGTCAAAGCATTACAGCTCAAGCTCATTAAAGACGAAGAGACAGACGAGGGACGTTGCAGCCCAGAATTTAATATCATCCGTGGCATTAATGGCAACGTTAACTCCAGCCCAACTACTCCCCCTCTCTGGGCTATCACTGACTCCACCAATACACCTATACATACAATAACCTCAACCGTCCCTCCACCATCTCTCCCTCATCAAACTTCGAAGCCAAAACCCCACCTCTTTATTACTAGTGTTATTATCACTAACAACACCTTCCACACGTATCTCCCTCTCCCGAAATAGCTAAAGCTAGCCTAGCATATTCAGCTCAAGAAAATACTAGTAACATCCATCTCATCCACAAAGGAAAAAAAAAAAAAAAAGGAAGAAGGGGCAGAAAAAAATCAGGTGAGAAGAGATGAACATGAGAGCTGGAATCACCGCTTTTTTGGTATTGGCAATCTGTTGCAGTTTGGTTGCTGGAGATGCCATTGGAGATCAATGTGCAAATGAGTTTCCAAAGGTGACAGCGTGCCTATCCTTTGCAACCGGGAAGCAGGACACCCCGACGAAAGAGTGTTGCACCACGGTGTCGGACCTCAAGAACAAGAACCCGGTTTGTTTGTGCTACATTATCCAACAGATCCACAGCGGAAGCAATCCTCAGATCAAGAGCATGGGTATTCAAGAAGCTCGCTTGCTTCAGCTGCCTTCTGCTTGCAAGTTGACTAACGCCAGCACCAGCGAGTGCCCCAGTAAGTAACTAACTCATCCATCATCTACTTCTTTCCTCTACTCTGCTGCGAATATATGTAGAACCATTCCCACGCCCCAACCCCGTCTTTCCCAAAAAAAAAAAAAAGGAAAACCCTTAAGTGAACCATGCTTTTTTTACTCATTCCTTTGATTTGTTCATACAGTTTTTTTTTTTTTTTTTTTGAAAGGGGGCGGGGGGAAGGTGAGAAGAGAGAAGGAATTACTGGTTTTGTGGATGGGGAGATCGAGGGATCCTTCTAGGATAAGGCCGAAAAGAAAAATGGACTCTTACAACGTTCGGTTATTTCTCGATTCTAAGTAGTTGTTATACGTACCGTACGTATCAGTTTTGTCATCGAGCTAATTTTCTTTTTTTTTTTTTTTTTTGAGCTTGATAATGCATGAAGACTAGTAAAATTCATTTAATGTTTACGCCAAAAAAAAAAAAGAAGAAGATATAATTAGAAAAGATGATCTCTTTCAAACAAACAAGGGACATTTCAGAGCTTATGGTGTGATGACAAATGTAAAATCCCAGCTGCTAAGAGTATCCAAGTGACTTCTTAGCCTTGAACCTTTTGTACTTTTGAAGTGAATATAATTTATTCGTCCTTGAGTATGCAATGCTAGTTAAGAGACCTTTGGCGCAATTACACAGAAATAAACATATGTATATAAGCAAGATGAAGGACAAGGAGATAGGTTATTGATCAGCATTTTTGATGTAGCCACGTGAATGAGGCCTTGAATGCCTCCGTGCCCTTTCCGCGAATGTGCATTTCTGTTTCCATGAATTGATTAATTGATTACACCGTTCCCACAAACACATCACCGTTTCTTCGTTTACTAATTCCGAAATTTGAGGAGGAGAGGGCGTGTCTATTTGGAGTGCCTCGGGGTCATTCAAATTTACAATCTTATACTCCCAGTATATCTTTGTCCAATCTCTGAAAACAATGTCCAAATATTCTCTCAGTTTCAGGATCAAGTCCACTGTCCACATGAGAGAGAGAGATCTTGTGATGGGTTTGCGGAATCGAATGAAAAGTGGTGTTTATAGAAAATCACTGCAGAGTCGTAATTTATAAGACGATATAAATAATTTTCGTTTGGGAATTGGAACTACTACATTTACACCTTCCTGCTGCGAACGCGATTGCCTAATTCTGCACCTATGACCTACCTAGCGGGTGCCAACGTGATTCCTTCACTTTTAGTCTGCTCAAGATTAGTCAATGTCTTGTGATTTTTGGCTTTGGCCCAGCTTGTTTTCAGACTTACTACTGTTGGTATGATGATGAATGTAGTGCAAATCACAACACATTTTTGTCCTGAATCTTTTTCTTGGCAGAGCTGCTCCACCTGTCTCCAGGTTCTCCTGATGCTGCCGTCTTCACGAACTCGACTGCTTCAACAGCCCCTGGTACTGCAACACCAGCTGCACCAGACACATCCACACCAACAAAACCTAATGCTGGCTCCACTGCCTTCAACCACGGACCTCAACTTGCTGGACCTGTTTTGGCTATTGTCGTGGCCAGCTTCTTCTCTTCATTTCCAACTGGCCTGCTGCTCATGTCCTCATTTTCTACACAAGTACTTTGAAGTTGACTGCTGCGACGTTCTAGCTTTTGATGTCTCTTTATTGGAGCTCTTTTATTTTATTTTATTTTATTCAGGGTTTGTCTCTCATCTTTCATTTTGTCCGCGGCTATTAGTTGCTGCTAGCTCAAGCTTTTCCTAAGAGATTACCTATATATATTGATAGTATTTTGGTATATGTCCTCTTTTATTGTACCTTAACGTTGTAATCTCTCTATTCAGGATCAGAATTAAAATGGACATCCAAGTGTGATGTGACCCAACCCAAAAAAAAAAAGGATCCGTTTAATTCTGATCAAGATTGCTAATTAACGGGCGATTTGAGTGGGAAATCAAGATTGAACGACTCGTACTGGTATTCTTAAGATAAGAAGGCACAAGCATTTGATGAGAACAAAACACGGAGGAGCATTCAGATATGTTTCATGCTGCAGCAATTCTACCCAACACCTTTGCTTAATTGTCAATTTCTTCGCATTACATTACATCCCCTTCAATTTGAGGGAAATTTCAAACATGTGAGGGTGAAATTTCTGGCAAGACTTTGTATTGAGGGGCCTGATTGACTACTAACGTTTAAATAACCAACATCTTTCTGATGTAGAGTTAAGGAGGCAAATGTGAAGTTTATTAAAACGTGTGTGTGTATTGTCTGAGTATTATGAAGTCAAGTAACCTAAACATCTAGCAAGCGTTATCGCTTATCGTGAAAGCAAAAGTATTTCACTTTATCTCGAGTTGCCTTGTTTGGATTGGAGTTTTCCGTTGAAGAATTTTTACATTTTCAAACACCGTTTTACCACACATATATCACGTCATTACAATATGTTTTTATATGAAAAATCCACAAAATAGTAATCCAGACTAAACCATTTGAAGTCGTTGCAAGTTTGAACTCATCAATATTTTTGGATAAACAATTTAACTTGGCACAATTTGCAAATTCTTGATAATATGCATATTGTGTTTTCTCTCTCTTTTATTATTATTATTATTATTATTGCTGTTGTGATTGTTATTCTTATTATTGTTGCTTATTTCAAGTTTTATGCTAATCAAATTACCCATCACAAATGTTGCAAGGAGAGAGGAGAAGAGAATCAAATCTTAAATCCACATCCTATTTGCAAAGCTTAAGAGTAAAACAGCAACCATCATTCGGATAGAAGATTATTTGGAAAAATCACCATATGATAAGACTCTTGTCACAGAAATTAGAATGAAGGATGGATTGGGTCAGAAGGGCAGCTAGGAGAGCAATCCTATATCCAAATCGGGCTATACCTCCAGTGGCACTAGTCCAAATCTTTAGGAGGAGCATGAAAGCATTGACCCATTGACTCTCTGAGAAAAATCACGTGCGTTGTAGCTAGATGATATGAAAAACACCCCCCAACCCCCCTCCCACCCCCCAAAATTTCTTTTTATTTATTCGCCAACTTCTTCTCTCTGTCTCTCTCTTTCCGCTCTCGTTTGCCCTAACGTGAACGCCCGAGACTCTTTTCTCACCGGAGCAAAATTCTCTTCGATATCTCACGCCCTCTCTTCCATTCTCTGTGAAAAGATGTCTCAGGTTATATTTTAAATTTCCATTTTCTTTATTTTTGCGCGCAGGCTCGTTAACTTTGTAATTGAAATTGCTTCGTCTTAGTAGTTCATTAATTTCTGCGTTTCTTCTTATAGATTATCTGTTTTTCCTGACTTGTATGATTCAGGTCTCCCCTCAATTATGTGAAAAAGTCGAAATTAGGTTTAATTTAACAATTTGTATATTCTTTTAATGGTCTGTTCTTTCGCTGGGAGCTTTAAGGTGACTGATAGTAACTGATCTAGGGTTTCAGTGAATTTGATCTTGCAAGTTTTGTGTACGTTCAAGTTAGAACAATTTTGGAGCTAAATTAATGTTGTATTGTACAGGTCGACAATAGAAACTCCTCGGCAGCGAAACGTGCCCGGACTGATGGTATAGTATTTCTTTGCTTTGTTCTGCCTCGTTATGCAGTGAATCTGTTAGATAGGCATTACTGTGTGCACCTGCACCTGTGTGTGTGAATGTACCTGGCCGGGTTGTAAGGACTGCTCTAACACTTACGAAGCACATATCCAGTATTTCATTCAAATGTTTGATGTAAACGTACCCCAGAAACAAAGTAATGCATGACAAAACATGTAAAAGTCCGTTTTATTGATGGAAATTGATTCTTAATGACAGAGACAAACATTTTAAATCTGATGAGGAGTATTTAAACAACAATCAATCTTTTCCCATTTTTTATGTAATTTAAAATAGTGGGCCAAGAGATTTCAGCCCAGTGTTGCTTCATAAGTCAAACATTGGACTATTGGTATGGGTCAAGCTACTTTTATGACAGGGTAGCCAAGGTTTGATTTTGGATTTCCAATGTGCTTATTCTCCCCCCTCTTCCTTCGGTGTGGGAGGGACCATTCAAGTCTAAAGCTTTGGTCTTTCATCTTCCTTTGCTGGATATCCTGGCTTAGAATTACTCTTATGCTTGCCTTCACTTTTTAAATGTCACCGGTTTGAGAATTTCTTCACAGTGCAAAGTCTGGGATTGTTTTTTCAGTGCATATCTTCCCTTCTTTGGTTGAAAGAGGAGGGTGAGAGTAGGAGTAAACAAGTACCTTTTGCTTCATACTTCCATTTATGTTTCTACTTTTGGGGCAGTACTGCATCAAATTTAATTGGATTTGAATTTTGTTCTATATTAATTCTAATTGGATTTGAATGTTGGCCTTTATGTATTTACAGGTGGCCGCAGAGAAGATGACTGGACATGTCCCAGTTGTGGGAACGTTAATTTCTCCTTCAGGACAACTTGTAACATGCGCAACTGTACTCAGCCTAGGCCTGCTGATCATAACTCCGTAAGATGGAAACTATTTTGCTTTTCCATTTTGTGATAATTGGGGGATTAAAGGGTATGTTACTATTGTTGCTTTTTAAGTTTTATGTGAAAAAATCAGTTGTCTGGCATGTTATAACTTCTAGTGTCTTCATGAAGTTTAGTGTGATAATATGCATGCTAAATAAGAATTAGTCCTGAGAATCTTGATTTCTGGCTTCCTGTCAACTTTTTGGTTTTTTTAATTCATTGCGCTGAACAAATCAGAGTCCACTCTTTGAAAGTTCTACCTGACACCCAAAAAAGTTAATCTTGAACCTTATTATAGCGTGTAGTAGGGCTATTTTATTTTTCTCTTTGATATGTTGTTCACGTATTTTGCTTTTTATTTAGGATTTCTCTTTTTGATCTACAATTGTACCTTATTAGCTCCTGCATCATTTATTTATTGAATACCTTGGCAGCTAAGCGTCCCTTATCTTTTCATTTTGTTTTGCAGAAATCTGCTGTAAAGCCTCTGCAAGCACCACAAAACTACCCAGCCTCAGCTCCATATGTAGGTTCTGGTGCACCATCCTCAATGTACATGGGTGTGCCTCCTTATGGATCTTCTCTCTTCAATGGGACATCTATGCCACCTTATGATGTTCCGTTTTCTGGGGGATCTGCCTATCATTATAACTATGGCAGTCGTCTTTCTGGAGGTAGCCCATATCGACCATTGCATTTGTCTGGTCCCACTCCTTACTCTGGTGGTTCCATGATTGGAAATGGTATCAATGTTTTATCCTTCTGTTTTGTTGTTCCTTCAATGTGTATATATTGATACTACTGTTATTGGACTGAGATTCGACAGCCATTTTCTGTTCTTTGAGATGGTCTTTAACAACTAATGTTTCCTGTCATTTCTCTGCCTTGTTCCAAATCTGGAATGAGCCTTTCACATGAATATGCTTTCCTCCCTTAAATGAACCATACTACTAATCTGTATGTACTTTCTTATGTGCATCTTTAAATAGTCTAGATCTTTTATTTTCACCTCCTGCTATTTGGTCCTACGAAATTGCAGTTATCAAGTTCTTTATAAGTTGTCTTTTGCAGGTGGGATGTATGGTGTGCCGCCATTAATGGACCGGTATGGTTTGGGCTTACCTGTTGGCCCTGCTGCAATGGTAATTGCAAATTAAGTGTTACTATTCTATGTGATACTCCTGCAGTTCTATTTTTGCATATGCCATATCGTCAACTTGTCCACTGCCATATTGGTGGAAAGTGCTACTTTTCTGATTAGCTGACATTTAAGTGAAAAGCCAAGTAGTTTCTTGCTTTGGTTGGATTATGTCATGCAAGTAAAAAAGCAATTGGAACCTTTAGTTATTTATTTCTCCACATTGATGCAGGGGCCAAGACCAGGATTTTTTCCAGACGAGAAGTCCCAAAAAAAGGGTGGGTATGTTTATGACATTTAACGAATAGCTGAACAGTATGTTGGCATTTTGGTTGAAGTGATTACTTTACATGTGAACTTTCAGATGGAGCACGTGATAATGACTGGGCATGCCCCAAGTGTGGTAATTTGAACTTCTCATTCAGGACAGTTTGTAATATGAGGAAATGCAACACACCAAAGCCTGGATCGCAAGTATGAGTTACTTTGTGTTTGTGAACCAAAAAATGTGGATATTGTTGTTAGCGGGTTTATGGTAGTGGGGAAACAAAAGCTATATTCTTTGCTACTTGCAGCATTTCCTGCTTGAAATGTTGAAAAGGACATTCTGATTTTTTATTATCTTGTAAATGCAGGGTGCAAAACCAGGGAAGAATGCGAGTAAGTCAAATTTTTTTGCTGTTGTTTACTTCAGCTGTATGATTGTTTACTTATTGGTTATTATTGTCCTTCAGAACCTGACATGCCAGAGGGAAGCTGGAAGTGTGAGAAATGCAACAACATTAATTATCCTTTCAGGATGAAATGTAACAGACAGAACTGTGGAGCTGATAAGCCATCTGAACCAAAAAAGTCGCCATCCAAGGGTGCTGATGAAAATGATCAGGTCTGTTGGGTGCTGTTTTATGTTAAATTGAGGTGTTACCTTCAATACTTGTGTTGGTTCACCTTCTGTATACTGGCTGTAAACTTGAGAGATGTCAAGCTGACACTAAAGATGTACCTAGCAATTTGCGGATGTGAATCCTTGTTCTTCTCGTTCATCATTGCTTCCAATTCTTTTTGTTTCTCTTCCCCTTCAGTGTTTAATTCTTTGATGGCTTTTGCATTTGTTAATTTTTTTTGTGTCGTACTTTGCTTCCTCTGTGTCCTTGCATTTATTAATTTCAAATTGTCTATGTTCCAGTGAGTACTAGGCCAGGTTTGAGGGTTGAGAAGGTCCAGAGTTGTCGTCAAGCATTGCTCAGTATGGTGTCTGAAAGTCAGTCATGTCGTCTTCCTGTTGCAGCGGTGTCGAGTTACTCTGCCTTCTTTACCGTGTCAATTTGTTGTATTAACTGAGATGGAATCATGTGGGGTCTTAATGGATCCTTGTGTAGTCGAATCAGTGTCTGCCAGCTTACTCTGGCAAAGATTTTTCAGCACAGTTGTGGGTATTTTATAATAGGAGTTTGTACTTCTGGTATGTCGTCTATGCTAAATTGCGTTTTCTGCTCTCTACTATCGGCAGGGTGAAAATTTTTGCAGTCTCTTATTGTAGCGTGTTTATTTCCAGTTGTCTTAGTGTACCGGGATAATTACGTAGAATAGATTCTGGATAGTTATTAGATGTTGCAATAGAAGAATGATTTAAGAGTAGATTTTTCTCGGAGTGGGTTGTGATCAGAAATCTCATGTCGGTCAAAACTAACTAGTGCCTTTTTCATCATTATGGAATCCGCCGCTACCGGCTCTTGGAGACATGTGATGGTGTCAATTTTCTCGACTCCAAAAGATCAGTAGATGTGCCGAATTTTTCATTTGCAACTCTGAAAAGAATTTCGAATTACGCGCCCAAGTGTTTCAGTGGTCAATGGAAAGAGCTCTCTAATCATTTAAGCTTGCTTTGGATTGAGGAATTTAATGGGTTATTTGAATTGATTAAGAAGCATTTGGTTTTATAATTCATCAATTATTGAAATAATAAATCTTCTATGCATGGATAGTGTATACACTAGTATCATATCCAGTGCTGGCATTTTACATATTGTTAGCGCACATAAGATTAATCCTTATTAGAATACACTTGAAATGTTAGAATAATGACAGTTTTCAAATTCAAATAGCTTGCAAGTAATCTAAATAGCTAGAAAGATTTGAGAGAATTTTAAATTATTTGTCAAATCTAACGACCTAAATGTGGCCTTATATTATCGTTTGGTGAAAAAAAAATATTCTTCACTCAAACAACTTATCTTTGTATAAAAATTTTAGATATTACTAAACTAACGGATATTAAGCCGAGAAAATAACTGATTATATGATTTTCAAAGTAAAGAGTTTCGACAATAATTTGATATAGTGAATAAAAATAATTGAAAAAACATTTGTACCAGCCGCTATCTCGTTAAGTGCAATAGCCGGGGCAGGAGAGATGGCTATCACTCTCCCTGGGAATAAAGTGATGCCCCCAAAATGGAAGCACGTGGAACCAGAAATCCGCAGCCACTGGGAGAAAAGATCCGGCCGTCAGCGTCTACTCCAATCGCAAACGAATGCCTTAGACCCCCACCCCAGCCTAAAAAAGGGGAAAAAACACACACACACACACACACACACAAAGGTTTCTTACGCGTACTAACAAATATCTAAACGTACGCACCAAATGACGGATTGACCCTCAACGTTCCCTGAGCCTTGATACCTTTCAAGGTGGTAGCAATCTTTTAGTATTAGGTCAATAGGCCATGACATTCTTGTTCAGCAGAAATTCCTCACATTACAAGGCCAAAATATTGGAAGACAGAATTTGATGGTTTCCACCAACAATTAGCCTAAATGTTTGATGAACACCATGATCACAATGGGACAACACCCGATTAATGGTGGGAACATAATATATTATGTGCAACAAAACATCAACTTCCAATGTAAAGATCTAAACAAAGAAATAGTTATGTAGCTTCAACCACTGCTGATAAGCACCTGAAGTGCTTTGCAGAAAAAAGCCAGATCTCAACAGCAACGAGCAAAGAAAGACTCCAGTTGCAATGATTAAACGCAGATCAGTCAATGAATCACCAAGGATTTCGCCAGCTAGACTTTCATATGTACTCCCACTTTGAAACTTAAATACAGAAAAGAAAAGTTGTATTTTTCAATAAAACATGCAAACGAACTCCATCCTGCCAGAATTGGTTTGGTTTATAGGAAGTTTTAGCTCTCAGCTCCAAGCGTTTGAAAAAATGTCATTCTGATACTGTGGTTTGAAAAGCTGAATTTCCTGGAAGTGACCACCAATGTTACTGCTACCAGTGAAAGTATGAGAGCTTGACTGAGTTTCAATCTGCCAGTATTCCGATGAAGCAAGTGGTAAGGCTTGGGGGATCGCAGAGAGAGGCATGGTGGTAGCATGTACCCGCAAGGGATGGTCAAACGATATGGACTCTGGTTCAGATGAACCCCACGAATTTGTTGACAGAAGAGAGAGAGCACGAGGAAAGTCAGGTGCTGCTGAATCAGAAGATGATATGGATTCCTTGAACCCTGGGAAAAAAGGGCAAGTACTGCATGCTTAAACTCCAGGAAGAAAAGAAAGGATTAAAAGAACAGTCAGAAAAAAAAGAATCAAAACTTGTGACAGTAAATAAAGTTTGTTAAATCTCAGAGGGCTTTTGATTTTACAAGCAATTTTTCGTATTTTGGTTTTAGACACTTTGATGATACCAGAGTAACAAATATCCTTCTGTCCCCAATGTTTTCTAAAATAGTTGGGAGGGAGGATTTTGAGAAGATGATGACCCATTACTTCACATGAAAACATGCATTACTACAACAACAATCAGAACTGAAGAAAACGTCAGTCTGGCATTTTAAACCCAAAAAAAAAAAACTAGCATTCTGCAGGCAAAATGCAATCTAAATAACATAATACATAACAAGCAACATGGAGTCCCATGATCGCTCAAGCAGCATTACCATCGTCTTTTATCAACTGAGCTTCAAGGCATCTAATTATTGTAACTATTTTCTTAAAGATCTAATGTTTGTTCTATAGTTTCAGTAATTCCAGGAAATGCAGCACTTTTGGAAGCATCTCTAAATTGATATAACTCATTCCTGATATGAATTTCCAGTAGCATCCTGACTGCAATTACCAAAAAAACAGATACAAAAGTAACAAAAATGGCAAGACTGACTGACTTTTTCTTTAGCTTATACTGTCATACATTTGCATGAGTACAGCTACCATGACAACGTCAGCGAGTTTGCCACTTGAAGTTAAGCCCTTCACTTGACCCATCAAAGTAAATTGGCGATTTTTGATCTTGTATGGACCTAAATAATTCAGACCTAGGTATTTACAGTTGCACATGTGAAATTCTTTAACTGCAAGATATATTGTTATCTGATTTCACCAGCACTTCATCCCTGTTCCAAGTTCAATGCCATCTAATGCCTCCCTTGATATAGATATTGCTAAAGTGTATATCATACATGAACATAACACATCTCACTTGAGTTTAAACTCATTAAGAGGTTAAAAACATAATTTTGATGCAATCTCCGACATATCTAGATATCAAGCCCCCTTCACTTTGGGAAAACAGAGAGACTAACAGAACTAGAGTATGAGAAAGATATATTAAAAACAGGCCCAGAATTAAAAATCTTCATGAACTTTCTTGCTAAGTTTCAAAAGGAATGCTTGCCTTTCGCTCACATCTATGAATATTGGATTCTAAACATGATTACAGCAAAAGAATAAGATAAGCATGCAATGCTGACACTGTAAATATAATTAGGAGGCAGAAAATCATAGAAAAAATGCAAAAACCTTTAGCTGAATAAGCAGATATATAGACTAAACAGCAAAATTACAAGCCAGACATGCGAATATTAGCAAAGCATTGAACCCCATAGGCAGATGCACTCATGTAAGTATAAAAGACTCTTCAAACAAAGACAAAAAATTCACCCAATATCTGAAACGCACACAAATACGCACCAGCATAAATGGTACTCAGAAAAGCTCATTCAGGATGACACATTCTAGGATGATGTTGAACAATTTAGGAAGATATCAAAATAACCCACATTCATGCAATTTCCAGTTTGCTGCAGATGTAGAAAACAAACCTTGTTTAAAAACATCAGCAGCAGAGCCCTTGGATGTCAAGAGTTCATTGGATAACTTATTGTGCAGAGTCATCGCATAAGGCAGTTCAATCCTTGGCAAAGGTGGCTGCCCAGCTTTCTCAGGTTTCAAAGGGAAGTGTTTTGTCAGTGTAAACTTTGAGCTACATACATTTTCCCAGCTAGGGTTCCCAACAGTTTCCCCATTGTTCAGTGAAAAATTCATTTGTTTCCTGCCATCTACAAATGTAAAAAGCACTTCAGGCAGAACACATACAATTGAATGAGATAAAGGCTTGGATGATTAAAATTTCCAAGTCACGGTACAAATAAGGACCAAAAGAGTGTGTGAAGGAATAAATAAAATGCTACTGGTCACAATGAACAACAGCAGTTGCAGCACAACAGCCCAACTCAACCTGTCCTTTTCCTTCTCTCCTTATCCACGAACATGAAGAGCAGTTTACTAACTTCTCCAACCAATAAGCATGGCAGCGATCCCATTGTAACCATTCATCGCAGACTTTACCCCTATAAGTTGTTTTAGTTTCACTGTTACAAGCAGCCGCCCCCAAAAAAATCTTGCCAACAAAAAGTTCCATCTTGAACTGAATTATGTTCCAATATCCGAAGACACTAAAAATCTAACAAAGAAACTTCAGTCATCCATCTCATGCATGGATGAACTTTACATCTAAAATAAGTAACACTAAACAAAATTTTAAAACCATGTAAATTTTTCAACAGCACAGGAATGACGCCAATACTTGCACACTTGTAAGCCATCTATATTAGCAAGTAGAGTCTATAAAGAAGTTCAACAACACCAATACCGTGATATGACGAACAGAGTTTCGTCGTGTTAAACTGGATTGTTTCCTGGCGAGGCTTGCGACGTCTAGCATTATGATCAGAAAGCCTTCTACGACAGCTTCGCTTTTTCTCATCAAACTCGGCCAAGCTATGAAACCTACAACAGCCCATAAATAACCAATTGACTATCAATTCCAATAGTAAGAAAGGCCATCTAAATTTCCAGAACTACAGTAGGTTATAAAAGCCAAGTAATGCACGTATCTGTAGGGACTAAAATATATACAGCTGCACGCAATGAATCTAGCTTTTTGCACTATTGGAGTTAAAGCTTCACAGCAGAGAAAGTCATTGACATAACCTACCTGCTACACTGCTGACAAAAACGTCGTTCTAGACCAGCTACAATAACCTTTGGGCATTTGGAATGGTTATCACAAACTTTATGCTTTCGGTGGTAGTCTTTAGCTGAAGAAAGATCAAGGTTGCAGCCTTCAACTTGGCAGCGAGGGACAGTTGCATTCTGACAGGATGATTTCATTTTCTTTGCTCCAGAAATGGACGATACAGGAGCAACGGAGAAGCATGGGCTCTTCGTACTGCTTCCAGCACTGTTCTCAAAATAGGTTCTCTTCCCAAGTTTCAGACCAATTAGCGGCTCAACCGAAACAACAGAAGTCTCCAAAGATGATGGCGTTCTGGATAGATCAGCCCTTGGTGGAACTATTTCCGTGATTATAGCTCCAGGAGAACCCTGGAACGTAAGACCGGATGTCTTCATTCCCTCCTTTGGTGAAGAGTCTGTAGAAGTTGACTTTGAGCTCTTCCCAGAAGAACCATGCCCCAAATCAGAGCCAGAACCACCACTACTACCTCCAATCCCAGACAGATCAAATGAACCACCATCAATTTCTCCCTCGTCATCAATAACCCAATCAGTTAACTGCAGCTTTTTAAGGCTATCACTTGTTTTCGAATTAAATGCAATTAAATTATCCCAGTCCAACTTAGTATTCCACTCCATTTCGGAAAAGAAATTCATCAAATAGTATCAGTCAATCTTCTTCTGCATCAAAAGCAACCAGGAAACTTGGTATCAGATCCCTATTAGTCATACATCACGTCAGGAGGACATAAAAAAGAGCAAAATTCATCATAACAAAACATGAACAAGGAGAGGGGTATGAAGGTCTTATTCAGCAAAAGGAACAGTGAAAAAACAGCAATCGCTTGTGTGAGCCTCAACTCAATGACTTACCCCATAAAGCAGCTGCAAAGTACAGACTCACTGTTGTAGAAGATTGATGGCTGCACACATGCTGAATTAGAGTACCATATCTCCCTCCAAAAGCACAGAATTAGCTGCCTTTCAAAGATAGCATCAACACGAATTCCAGAATTAAGTCAACTCAACCAAGCTTCTGAAAGCTTTTAAAAAAAAAAAAAAGAGGAGCGAAGCATTCCTCCTCCCTGGCGGAACAACTCAAGCACCTATTCCTAATTAGAACTGAAATCTAAAGTAGCTGAATCCATCAAAAACCCCAATGGTCTCGGCTTCTTCAGATTCCACAATTTCACAGCTACGACCCAGAAAGCCAGCAAAAGCTCAATACAGATTCACCATCACCTCCATCAAGAAACGCACTATCAAAGAATTCACACTTAGAATAGTTAGATACCATCCCAAAAAGGAACTATTAAAGCTTAGAACTTGTAGTAAAAAATATCGCAACCTAGCGTCCCAACATCCTGCAACCAACTGTGGAGGAAATTATACTTTCCACCTATGCCCACTACTGTACAAAATCCCAGATGTCAAAAAAAAAGTTACTATATTACCTTCCCTTCCCTCAACCCCACCAAAAAAAGGAAAAAAAAAAAAAAAAGAAGAATAAAAAAAGAAAAAAAACTTAACACTTTACCTTCCATCCAAATTCTGAATAAAAAAAGAAAGCAAACTACTATAGACGTCTTTTCCACATCTAAATGAGCTGTTCATTTCCACTAAAATTAACACCAAAACCTTTCATCTGTGTTATTGATGAAGACCCAGTTTACAAAATTAACACCAAAAAGCTCAAAAAAAAAAAATATCTATATCAGAGTTCATTAGCTTCAGCTTGGACCACATATATGAATAGATCACCGTTTTTTTAATTCTGATATTTATTGAACAATCACTTAGTTCATCATTCTTCCGCTTAAAAAAAATAAACTCCAAAAAACAATACAGAGAAAACCTCCTCGTAACTAACCAAAATTATTTTTCCAATAAAAAAAAAAAGATGTAAGAAAAAAGCAGGTTGGGAGTATTAGACGGAAAAGGCAGCGGTCTTCCGCTAGTGTTTTGGGACTACAAACAACAACCCAAGAGCACAAAACTGAAGCGAAAACTTTTTCTGAGCACAAGAGAAATCGAAAAGAAAATCATTCCCGAGAAAAGCTTGAAAACGACATCGTTTCTCCAGCTCGCTTTGTGAACTACGCTTCTCAAAAAATATATGCTCCCTGACGTGGAAACACGCCACAAACCTCCACCAGAAAATAACAAACAAAAAATTAAGAAAAGGGGAGGGGGGAGAAAAAAAAGAAAGAAGCAGCAGAACTGCAGAAGAAGCACGAGAGAGAGAGCATCTTCTCTCTTTTTATTTTTTTTTCTCACTTTTTCCAAGGCAATAGTAACAAAGCAGAGCTGAATTTTTTTTTTTCCATTTTTACGGAAACTTTGGTCAGCTGCCGCTCTCATCTCATTCCATTCTCCACAGATGGGGAGCGGGAATAATAAAAAAAAAGAAAAAGAAAAAGACTATGCTGTTTCTCCATAAATAGGAAAATGATCATAAAACTACTTTTGTAGCAGCAGTAACATGAAACTGAGCTTTAATAATAACTTACCCTACCCATAAAGGCCCATGACCAACAACAGTTTCGCCTTGCTCTTTTTGGTCACAAATAATACAGTAATATACAGATGAATGATGAAAGCTGGTGATCGAAATTATTAGCTCTTTATATTTTCCGAGAAAAGAAAGCGTAAGTAACACCAAAAGAAAGAAAGAAAGAAAGAAGGAAGGAAAGAGGGAAAGAAAATTAGTTGATTGGAGAGAGAGAGAGAGAGAGAGCGAGCGCTCACCGATGAGTAGACTGAGGCAGGAGAATGGAAAGTCTGGGTGGATTTCACTTTACCAAAAATGGAGAAAGTTTGTTTAGAACCTTAGAGAGAGAGAGAGGCACCCTAAAATAAAGGAAGATCTGAAAATTAAAAAATGACAAAGAGCGAAAAGCAGAAGTGAGTGAGAGCGAGAGTCGTCCAGCACACACACTCACGCAGTAGTGGCTGGCTAGCTAAGCTAAGCCTGTAGAGAGCTAGAAATAATTAACTGGCGGGGGAGGTGTGGGTCCCGGAGTCCGAGAAACTTCTAGTATTAGCAGCAGCATCTAAAATTAAAATACACTCCTAAGTCCTAACCAATACTGTATGAACCGGCGTCGGTCTACCACTTGTTATTATACTTATAATAATACGTAAGTGGTAAATCCTAAGTCGAGATTGATTGATTGATTGATTGATTGCGGACGTAAATCGTGAAGGGCAGCGCCAACTAGTTGATTATATAATTATCTATTTATTAGGATTAAGTACTGATTCAAGCTCGACCAGTATTCCATGTGTGCGTGTGTGTGTGTCTATATACATATATAATAAACACAAGGTACGGAGGGTAATCTGGTCCAATCGCAGCCATAAGAATGATGAGCCTACCTAAAGTATTGCAAGGCCCCTGATTATCTATCATATATGTATTGTAGGGCAAGTTTTAGATTGGTTAAATCACAAGCCTTCTAACCTCTTATTCTTTTTTCATAGAATTTTAAATTTTTTTAATTATCAAATATCCATTCATGACTTTTAAATTTCAAGTGTAAGCAGTGGCACCATAAATGTAGGAATTTGAATAAAGTTTATTCATGTGAGGGTAAATTAAAATAAAACATCATAAGTCATATTAAAAGTTAAAAGAGTAAATAAAAATATTTTACTGTTTAACTCAATAATGCTAACTAAAAGGATAAACTACATAAAAAATAATATTCAATGGTCATGGATTTAAAAATCAATTGTAGTACTAATTCTGAAAGTTATGAAATCACTAGATTAACAACAACGTCCTACTAGCACTTCAAAATAGAAATTATTATTTAAAATCCTTATCTTTGATAAATAATAGTAATAACAACAACATCAGTCCTACAAAAATAAAAAGTAAGTAACAATATAGTTTAAGAAAATTATATTGTACATTTATCCGTAAACTATATCTACTCAATTGGTATATATTTGATCTAAATTCAGTCTAATTAGGTTTAAATAATAGTGTAAAATCCAATAACTAAGAATAATCTTGAGTATAATTGATTATTTTATATATTTTGTTATTTTCTTCAATGTAAATATGTAATACTACTATGTCATTTTAGAAAAATGACTAAATATTTTGATTTGGCAATTGTGGAGGTATTATAAGATATTATCGCTTTTTATTTGCATTTTGAGATGGCAATAATTACATATATTATGATTAATTCTTGGTTTTACATAGCTCATATTATGGGAGGTAAAATTAAATATATTCTAAAAATTATGGGTTATGGGCTCTTTGTCCCCTTTTGTTTCAAATTATATCTTTCAATTTGGAGGATGAATACGAAATCAACTAAAAACATTTTCAAAATAAAAAACTGTCAACATTCAATCCAAATTTATACTACAAATAACTATACCTGGTGCTTTTATCTTGAAAATAGAAAAATAAGTATATTTTAAAATTTTAAAACTATACTGAAAGTTACAAAAGTTCTTTTCTTTTTCTTTAAATATTAGCTTTCTAATTTGAAGGTTGAAATATAAACACTTTTTGAACCCAATTAAATTACATACTCAAACTTATATTTGTTGATAGATCAATCAAAGTTAATAGGTTATCATTTATAATTATAAATAGTTGAAACGTATAGTAGGATAGAAGATAAATATGTTACAAAATTAGGTCAAAAAGAGGACAATTAGATGAGAATATGGTAGGACAATTAGGAATGGGGGAATGGGTTGCAAAAATGTGGAAATGTTGGGTCAAAGATGTGAGGAAGAGGGAATGGTGAGAAAAGAGGAGTTGTGAGTTGAATTGGAATTTGAGATGGTAGAGGTATAATTATATTTTGGTGTACTGATATTTTTTAAAATATTTTATAATTCTTTCCTATATGTTTTAGTATATTTTAACGTTTTAGATAAGACGCATAAATAGAATATAAATTAGATTCTAAAATACTAATCTTTTGATCTTTAACTTATTTTTCACATAACTATTACAAATAATTTATCAATTATTATTATTACTATTTTAAATATAAATCCGTGCACAGCACGGGTCAGAATTCTAGTTGGTTGGTATTAGAGAGCTAAAACCACAGAATCTCATGAGTTACTTGACTCAAGCTTGACTCTACTCTAAGCTAAAAGGTCCGCTCTTGCTTGGATTGCTATTTTTTAGATTTTTTATAATAAAAAAAAAATATACGACAACAACGATGCGATGCGATACATGTGATTTTTTAGATTTTTTATAATAAAAAAAAATATACGACAACAACGATGCGATGCGATACATGTGAAGTAAAATGACGTTTGAAAAATGTGATCACGAAAAACGTAAAAGATTTCTAATGAAAAATTGCAATTCAAACAATGTGGTAAAATCTACATATAAAATATTCTCAAACTTTTCAAATTCCATCCCATAATAATAAGTTGGATGGAAATTAACTCAACAAAATTGAATTCATTAAAACAATTCAACAAACGTAAATAGTAAGATATTCAGTTTGATTAGAATGGATAATTTCATCCCAACTGTCGTGATCACAATTATATATGATTTGCGTGTACGTGCATACAACGGGGTAGACTGACCGATTGATTAATAGACTCGTACAACAGTTTCTATTTTGAGAGAGGGGAAAAAAAGAAAGAAAAAGAAAAGGAAAAGAGGAGGAAAGTGACAACAAGGTGGAGCGGAGGAGTGCTGTGTGATGTGTGCTGAAGGCAGATGGTGGTGATGGCGTGACGAGATGGCGGGGGGGAGGGAGCTGCATGGATCAAGCGGACACGTAATAGAGAGAGAGTAGAAGAAGAAGAAGAAGAGAAATGGAATAGGACAGGTTTGCATTGCAGCTGCTGTTCGCTGCTGCAGGTGGGGGAATTGGGGGTGGGTGGGGGCGCTGGCTTTTGATTGATTTTGGCAGCTTCGATGGGTTTTAGATATGACTGTGGGGAAAGGACACAACAGAACGGTGAGATCTCCATTTTTTACTGCCCACAGCAAATAATTGGATATGGACGGAAAATGGGGAGTTGTTGACAGACACTAAGCCTCGGTCGGTCTGACTCTTAGCTGTGGCATCTTTTTGAGTTTTGCCCTTTCCTGACTACTACTAGTCTACTACTACTACTCCTCCTGCTGCGACCGCCAGTCCACCACCACCACCACCACTTATACTGTATTTATTTTGTGTGTGTGTGTGTGTGTGTGTGTGTGTGTGTGTGTGCGTGTGCTACTTGTCTATTATTTTCCTTCTTTTTTCGTTCAAAAGAAAATGGACGAGATAAAACGTACTAGAATTTCACCACAGTTTACTCCGTTGTGTTTAATTAATTTCAGGGTTTTAGGACTTGAGAGTTACGGAAATCGAGTTCTCTTTACATGGAGTTTGTTTGTTCAGTCTCGTGAGAAGTAAATTCATCCATGATTTAATGATTTGCTTTTACCTAATTAAAGAGATATTAAAAAAAAAGGGGGAAAAAAGCACCTTATCTTGAAGATGCATGCTGTTTAGTAAGGACTAAGGACACTGAGACACCTGCATCTCATGCTGCTCTGAAGCAAAGGTACAGCCTGCAGATTCATTCAAAGCCTTGCCACCCTTCACGTTTTGAGCATTCGAAACAGAATGAATAATACTCGAATATTATGATTGTTTCCATCTAAGTAAAACTTTTTTCTAGGCTCCACCTAAAATTTAAAAAAAAAAATTAAATAAACACTTTTCTTGTTCACCAATTTTCTTTTAAATAGCAAATTTGGAGTATTGGTTGGTTTAGGTCCTTTTTTGCCCAGGATCCCATGTATATCGCTGCACGAGAACATATTATTATGTTATTCTCACGTGTAAAAGACCACTAAGGTCTTGATTTGGTGATCAAAGTTGTACTGATTTAGCGGTTCTGGATGCAAGTATTGACTTAAAATTTTGGGTGAGCTAGTTTGAGTTCTGGTTTGTATTGCTCTCCCCTATTTATGGATTCATGATAAAGCTTATCAAACATTTGAAAAAAAAAAAAAAACAGAGAGAGAGAGAGTAATACACGCTTAGTAATTAACGACTCCAATTTCATCCCTGACGTGCACATATCATAAATAAAACTCAACATGAATCATTACTGTCTAATTTTCTGGTTTGAAGCTCTTGCAATTTTTGCCTCGATGTCATCTGAGATTTTCTATTTGTCTATTTTTTGTTTTTATGTACTAAAGCCTCGTAACCTTTTCCTCTTTCTATTCTAACTAGACTAGATGTAAATATGCTACTAGTATCTTCTATACGGGCTCATGCCTAATGCATTTGATGTAGGGGTTAGAGATACCACCAAAGACATGCACAGGGAATAGGCCAACAAAAATTCGTTCAGTTGATAAAGACGGATTATTTTCTCGCAAAAGGTCCTGTGTTCGAATTCCGTTGTTGTCAATATAATGATTGTTGATGGGTGATCTGTACATAAAAGTGTCGACTTTTGGCGTGGCCAGGCTATCACGCATCTTTATCTTTTATTTACCAAAGGGAAGGAGAAAAAAAATGCATAGGGGATAGTGTATGCATTGCAGTATATGACCTTTTAGATCTAAGGGCACGTCCTTATTAAATATTATGGAATTAATGAAGACAACTTGGACCTGTTGACCACTTGATGCAGATTAATTACTCAGACCAAAGTACAACATTTGAGATAAACTATTAACTAGCTGGTGGTTAATGTGCAACATTAACATTAAATTAATCAGAGAGCAGCCGCACGCAACATGGGGGAGTGAATTCTAACAATTATGCTTGTCGGGTATTTGGAGTTAGTTTATTGCCACTAAATCAGAGAATGAATAACTTGTGGTGCTGCTCTAATCTCACACTTAAGGAGGAGCATTCATTACTCATTAGTATACAAATAGAAGTAGAGGAGGAGTAAAATGTGCAATAATTTATCTAATACAACTTGTTTTCTGATACTACTACTCTTATCTTAAACATATCGAACCCGCACTTCGCCAGATTAATCAGTTAACAGTTTGTTAATTTTGTTGATTCTGAACTCCCAAACGGGCCTTCTTAATCAACTAAGATAACCACGTGACATGAGCGTATCTAAGTCCTTCCTGCTGGCTTTCTCTATCCTCCTCTTCGTTCAATTATTTGTTAAGGAGATTTACTCTCTAGTTAACTCTTACAAGTATAAAATGTTTACATAACGTTCGAGTTGATCAATGGTTTAAGGGATAATGTGAGAAAAAATGAATAAATAATGACATATTATATCTTGTGGGGAGCTTTTGTGATTGGCCTTTTTCTTTTTTCTCCTTGAAATTTGCTGATTCAGGATGCTGCCGTAAAGAATTCTCGATACTTTCAACAGTTTTTTTTTTTTTTTTTTTTAAAAAATTTTATGTATTTCTCCAGACTGAATATTGTGAAGAGTGCTTTTATTTTTAATTTTTGAGAGAATGCTACATAGTCATTAGATTTTCGAGACGAAACAACCCTGGATTCCTCCATTAGCTATTCGAGCCGAGAAACTGTCCCCATTACTTAAGCCTGGAGCTTTAGCAGTCGCAGGTCGTTGGACTCCGGACCCGGACTACCGCCTGCCCAGTGTTAGTCTAAGCATTTAAAGCCCAAATGACATACGTATATATAAGCACTACGGTCCACAGTATCACCTTGCTGTGTCTTTGTGGCTTTGTCCAGTAAGAGACACTAGTGTTCATATTGTTCCAATCGAAATCTGAATTGATGTGATCCAGCACAAATTCTACACTACGTCTTTGGTTGGCTGTGGTTTGAATTATATTTTTGGTTCCTACGACTCGCACTGATTGGTTACTGGGACAAATTTTATGTTAACCAAATATAAGAGAATACTTAACATTAAATATTGAACTCTATTCAATTTCATGGAAAAAATTGTTCAGCTTGCCTCTCACATTTCGTTCATGAATTATTTCTTCCTTCACTTTTAAAATAGTAACTTTACATCCCTTATAAAATCAAGTTGGTAAAATTTGGTCGTAACCGAGTTTTTAAACTAAATGTTACTCTAAATCCATCATGTGACCTATATATAGCCACTTTTTTAAAGCAAAAAGATTAGATCTCGTTTATAGTTAAACAAATGACTCGATCTATATTTATTTGTACCCTAAAAAAGTAGAACTTGACTCGATCCATATTCATTTTTCCCTAAAAAAGTGCGATCCAACCCAATTTGTATTCATTTTTTACCATTGAAAAACTAGGATCTAACCATTTTGTACAAAAAAATAACTTCTTGTGGATCACATGTGATTTCATACTAAAAAGTTGTCAGAAACTTTGGTCGGGACCAAAATTTGTTAACTTGAGTTCGCAATTGACGTAAAATAAACATTTTAAAAGTGAATGATGAAAGGTTCATTTGATGAAAAGTGAGAAACATTTTGAACGATTTTTCCTCCATTACATTGTAGCAATTAGGTAAAAACAATCCCTAATCTTCCACCTACTTCTTGAATCTTGATGGCTCCGACCTACATCACAAGTAAAGCACCTTGTTAATTAACCAGTTACCGGTGAATCATCTTACTAATTATATTACAGTTTATTGTTTAATACAAGCGAAATATATTGTCAAATAAAATATTCTTGCATCGGGCAACTCACTCCATGTAAACTAATTAATAAAGATTTCGGACATGATATCGTCTAAAACTAATTAATAAAGATATTGAATTTCCCCTCTCATTTGTGATAGAAATGTGTAGATTCTTTGACATGATATTAGAGCTAGTCTTGAGGCACTATCCATGCACGCATGACTCGAAGTCTATTTTGCATTGGTTTCGGCTTCATAGACTTCTACCCTTCACTTGGTACTTTTAGTATCACTCTAATCGCTTCATAGGTTTCTACCATAGCTATGTTCCGTTGTTTTCTGTCTTTTCAATCCAGTCGCTTAGTTTGACAATATGATCCGATTCATTAGCATTTTCCGTGTTCTTGGCACATCGGACTCGAGTCATGTAATACGAGATAGGTGTGTCATCCAGCGGCCATTTAGTTAGGCTAAATCCATTAATAATCTATCCAAATCAACCCATTAATTTTAAATTGGTATAAATGGGTACTTATTTATACCCATTTAATTGATGGGTAGTGGGTTAACTTGACTCACCCATTTAATCTATTTAAAAATAAATACACATTTTATTCAAAGTTTTAGTGAGTGATAAGGAGATAAATTTGAATTTTTTACCAATGTAATAACAATAAAATGCCATTATTTATATCAAACACCAGGCAAAAACTCTTTAAAAAAATAAATAATATTTAAAACGAGTCATGAATGGGTAGTTGGGTATACATAAACCCATTTATTAAATAGGTATAAATGGGTTGATTCATTCAATTATACCCATTATCGAATTATGATTTACCCAAATCTATCCAAATGACCCATTTTGACACCTATAAATTGAGAGATGACGCTAAACAAAATAATTAGCACCTTTCAGTTAATAGGTATTACTGAACCAAATTCATCTAAATTAACAATAAAAAATGTTGGATTTTTCCGCTCTCTTTCAATTGGCTTGAATATGAAAGTCTGAGAATTTCTTTTCATCATAATCAAACTGATGCGTAGAATCTTTAGCACCTATAATTTCATTAAACAATGCCAATTCAGACCGAAAACAGACAAGCGAAAATGGCTGATTCCTAATGTCGATAGGTGCAGCTGGACCGCTGCACTTGATTTGTTTTGTCATTTAGTGAAGATTAACATTTAATTGTTTCTCTTTCGGTGGCTAAGTTTTATTGATTATGGATGTCCGTTTCGCAATCGACTATTACGAGCATGATTTCCATCCTCAAGTATTTGTACTTAAAATTTGGAGTTTGAACAAAAAACCAAAAAAGGAGAAGAAGAAACGAGGACAAGAAAAAAAATACAATGAGCACGTAAAAGAAGGAATCCATCATGATGGAGAGCATAATGAGGTATGATAATAATTTCCACTAAAAGCCTCTCTTTCCTAGAAAAATGAAATGAGTACTCACCGCAGCTCCATGCCCTCGCTTCTGAGAAACATGTATAATCATCAATTCACCCGTCTCTCCTGCCTTGCCTTGTTCTTTTTTGAATATTATTATATCCCCATTCAAATATCATCATCGCCCACCGCATATTGACAGAATCTCCACTTCTTCCTGTAAACTTTTTCTTTTGTGCTCAATTCCATCTTTAATTTATTCAGTAGCTGGAAGACTTGTTAGCCTTATTATTATCATTCTTTTCTTTTATTCTTTTCTTTAAGAAAAGGAACAAAATTCAGGAATAGACCTGTTGAAGCTCTGTCACGGAGCACTGTACTTGTTCAGCTCTTTTACATGTCTTAGCTTTTCTACAGATCAAAGGAAAAAGTCATACCATGAAGCAACGGTTTGATTACACAATGAAAGTAGCCTCGATTAATGGTTTCCTACATCAATTACAAATTTAATCATTTAAATGGAAGCTTCAGGGAACTTAATTTCAAGCAAGAATTATAGAAGGCGTCGTCGCCCTTCATCGATTGGCTAAACCTTTTCTTTTTCTTGATCACTGTGAAACTATAAGAGTTATGATGATGAGATTTATTGAAATTATTGATAAAAATATATGCTTAAATATCTCTACTCAAAATATTACTGAGAATGGCATTGTTAATACAATTAGATGGGCATATACTATAACGCTTCTATACGGAAAATGATAGACATCATCTACTATAATTTTGTTTAAGTCTTGTATGTGGAACAACGAATAGATTTAGCACTTACTTATAAACAAAAATAATCATTTATAGAATTATGTACAATTCAATACTTTGGGTTTTTTTTTTTTTTTGGGGTGGGGGGGGGGGGGGGGGGAAGGAGCACACCTTGCCTTGGAAGAATGGAGTTTGGATAGTGGAAGAGAGTTTATGATTGAAAACAAACTACAAAAACACAAAAGTTAATTTTTTTTTCCATATTACGTGTTACATAACTAATATAAGTTAACAAATATATTTACTTTGACTAATACCCCTTGTTTTTTTTTTCTTTAAATTTGATGTCGTGAAAAAGAATATTTAGATTGTATTTTCTTTTTATCTTTAGTTTTCCTTCTCTATTGTTAGTTTCTGTCCTTTGCATTATATTAATCCCACAAAATAGGAGATCAGGAATTGCATGGCCATAGTGAGATTTATGTGGAGAGGATAAACTTTACCTAATTGACTAGGTGATCCAAGCTCCAAAGCGACAATTTTTCTGAATATCTTGATGTAAAGCACCACAAGCAGTGCATTTTGAGGGGGCAAGATTATTTCTGAAAACCTATTATATCATCGATGGAGGTCCCACCCCCTCCCCACTTTTGAATATTCCGTCCTTGACCTGCGTGCGAAGGATCCCGGACTCAGAATCTGGGGAGCCATAAGAAATGGGGAGTTGGTAATTAATGGTGGGTTACGTTCAAGGCTCTGAAACCAGGCCAGGTTGATTGGAGGAGAAGGCCAGTTTCGTAATTAAGGTGGTGTTAATGTACGGAGAATTTCTTCGCTTGAGTGGCATGGCATCCCTCTCAACATCAATATGTCCCTGCGAGTTCCATGGATATTTTGCTTACGACGCAAGCATTTCTGATGGACATCATCAAGTATCCTCGATCAACTGCGCTTCCTATCACCGGAACGTAACATGCAACAGATCGGGGGTTACACTTGATAGCAAAAGCAAGTTGCGGCACCGCTGAACATATGCTAGTAGTAAGTATTAGTTTATTACGTAGGGGTAAAGGTCTAAATTTATATGACTACATAGATCACCCCTTGGCCCCTTGTGCTAATAATTGTTGTTTTACTAAATTGCATGAGATTAGAGACATGATTTAATGGATTCTGCTAATAAAAACCAGTCGGCTTTCCTTTGAAACTAGTTCTAATTGGAACGAAGGTGCGTGGCATTCGACATTCAAGATGGATCCGTATTTGCCATACCACGGGATAGTTCTAGAGCTTTTATTATTTGAGTTCTGTTCGTTTGTTGTTTGAGTCTAACTCGAGTTCGTTCGTTCGTTAAGAATTACGAACTAAAAAAACTGTTCGAGTTTTTATTATTTGAACTCTGTTGTTCGTTTGTTGTTCGAGTCTGACTCGAGTTCGTTCGTTAAGAATTACGAGTTAAAAAAACTGTTCGAACTCGACTCGTTAATTGAATTTTCAACTCGAACTTGAGTTAAACGAGTCGAACCAAACAAATTTCAACTACTGATAAAAGCAAACGATAGGAGCTGCTCCTATGAGAGAAACTAAGAATAAAACTAACCCTGCTCATTGAAAAGACTATTTTACCCCTGTTCGCGAACACTAACTAACATTCGCAAGCAAAGTTTGAGCTCACTTGACAACTTATCAAGCCAAAATTTATGATTGAACTCACCTCATTTAACTTGTCAAACGAGTTTCTATAGAGTTCGAATGAGTCTAAACCAGCCGAACTCTCCAACAACTCGTTCTATTTACATTTCTAGATAGTTCTGGAAAAGGATCCGAACTTACCATATCAAGAAATATACTCCATGATTGATGAATGATGATACTACACAAATGCATTTTTTCAACCTTTGCACTATGTTTTACCTCGAATACAATAACCTTTTCTATACTCTCTTTGAATATTTATGTTGAATAGGAATTTCTTTTTCTAATTCTAAAATATTACAATATTCCTACTTTTGACCTCCGCCTGCTCAGCAAAATGCGGGTCCTTTCGTGCTCAAGTCCTAATTAAAGTTCTGAAGATTACCCTACTCCCGTAGTATGTAAACAAGTCAAGGGGGGAAAGAAAGTTAAAGAGAATAGCTTTTGTACCATTGCAAAAGACACATGCTTTTGTCTCAGTTTCACCCTCTCTCTATTTACCAATTTAGCAGCAGTACCAAGATTCATCACATTTTTACGTCGTCGTCGCAGCACTTCAGTCTCTCATGTTATCTGTCAGTCTACATTTTCGGCTTCCTGATATAGCTAATATTAGCTATGGACAATAACAATTTCTGCTATAGAGGATTTTTTTTTTTTTTTTGGTCAATAGTTTTCATGGGAAGGAGGATAAACTTAATTCATCAAACCAACCGAAAAAACAATTGCCGTAGAGGATATGAAGGTGTAAAATTTTCTCTCTTGGCTTCGTGCCCGCCATGAGAGTCGTGAGTCCACGGTCCCGCCAAAGTCGATAAGCCCTGGGCACGTATTTTTAAGTATTTGTTTCTAGACCGGGCCTCAGCCGATAGGATCAATGAGCCATCATTTTCTGCCACCTAACCGACCATTGGCCATTGGGTACATAGATCCTTTTTTTTTTTTTTCCTGAATAAAACAGTGCATTTATTCATTTGTTCAAATCTCCCATTACAACTTTAACCATAGATGGAGTAAAATCATCCCACCGTACAATTCTACGATCTAATCCAAGAGAAAGTTTTGCTAGAATATGAGTTGGCATATTTTCAATTCTATACACATAGAATATCTTACAAGTACATAAATCTAATCGAATACAAGTGCAACGTAACTTAAAAACTTGTCCACTTATTAAATCTGGTCCGGCAAGCTACCCTATAGAGGGATCAGGTCAACCGATCATTGGTTCAACTATTAATTCATTCATTAAACTGGTGGGTACTAATTTAATATTTATAAGTACAAAAATAGTAATTTTAACATTATATAAAATATATCATAAAAAGCTTTTTAGATACTAAGTATTGCACTTAAGAAAATATATACACACACGCACACACACATATATATAAAATAAGCACGTAAACATCAATAGAATACTCAATTTCATTTTATTGTACTTGTACGTGAATAAATAATATAGTCAAATATAAAATAAAATTGTGTCGCTCATTTTTAAAGATATAGCATCATTTTTTATTATTCTATTTTTTTAAAATAAAAATAAAAATAATTATTTAACTACTCAAATATTGTCAAATTGAAAGTTAAGAGAATTAATTATAAAATAAAAAAGTAAACAAGTTTATTTTAAAAACTATGTGGTTATCAAATAAAATTTGAACAATTGGTAAAGTCTTATGTACATTTAAATGAAAATCCAACGTGCAAATATTGTCAAAATTATATATACACTCTATTTCAAAAAACAGAGACCTGCAACTGAAAAAAAAAAAAAGAAAAAAAAAGTCAGGCCAAATAAAAAACCGGACGAGCTCCTTGTTCAACGAGCAGGTCACAACAAGTTTGATCGGATTTAATAGGGACGACTTCTTGTTCAATCAAAGCTAAATACCTACCAAAAACCTGATGCCCGGATGACCAAACCAATTGGTTTGGTTCAATAGCCCAGCCAGGACAGTTTTAATAACTATGTGCCAACAACCTACGCCAAGATGTGTTCGAGTTTGATTCGAAAGGTCAAAACTTTATTTCAAATTTTAATATATTATTTTACCAATAATACATTCTATAAAAATTGCATAATAAAATAATAAATATATGGTTTATATAAAATACTAAGGACGTTATTTGAGCCGAATATGTACAAATACAAATTCAAATTGATTTGATGACTCAAGCTAATCTTACTTTTTAGTCAAATTCAATTTCGAGCTATCAAAATTCAAACCCAGATCGAGGTGTTATTAAATCGAGTCCAGAATGTTGATTAGGAACTTGACTCGTTTACAACTCCAAGAGCAGTCCATCAATAGCTCGTGCCACTACACTAACGCACAAGGAAAGCACACCCCAACTGATAGTCATAAAAATGAAGAAACAAAAGTAGGAGTATAAAGCAATTTATCCGTTTATTATATCGGAAACGAAATCCCTAACAATAGGAAAAGGTACAAAAGAAGGCTGGTACAAGCATGAAGATGTCTCTCTATTAATTTATACGATTGGAATGACTCTTTTTTGGGTTGCTGTATGTTTCGTTGTTGTGAGCACATAGACCTCCCTCCCTCCCTCAATTCGAAACCCAAAAAATAGTAAATAATGAAGAGAAGTTTTGTTACTAAGCCAAAGCATAAAACCCCCACCTCTGTCGTCCCATCACATTCATTATTATTCCCTTGTGAAAAATTTTAAAGAATCATTGAAAAGCTTGACAGTCAGGTCGTCTTTGCAATTGTGCTACAAACATCAGCGAAGAGGTGGCTTCAGTACTCGTTGAAATCACAGAGGATAAAAGCAGCAAAAAGGGGGGATTTGGTAAAAATGAGGAGGACAATAGCGGCATGATGACAAGGCATTAGGAACCGGGAGGAGGAAGGGGGGGGGGGGAGGATAATAGTGACTGGGAGAGAAAGGAAGAAAGAGGGAAAAAGAGGGGAGAAAAGGAAAGTTGCGTAGAGGGTCAATACTACTCAATTAATCGTCGTCTGGGTACAGCTGACGTGGCGCCAGAGGAGTGGGTAACAAGGATGGATGAATGAATGAATGAATCGGAATGAATATATATATATACTAGGTGAACCAGGCTGTGCAATGCACAGCCTTGGCCCTCCAAGAAATATAGGTTTCTAAATGTGTGATAAATAGTTTAGAGATTTGGGTTAATTGTAATCGACTTTGTATGTTGTAGTAGGCTGCAAGTGCACAATAATTATATAATAATGTTAGAATAGGCTGCTAATATGTAGGAAAATATAACCGATTGAAGAGCATTGCTAAGCTTTGTAGTAGTAAGTATGTACCTGATTGAATAGTTTAAGATGACATCGTTGCGGAGTTTAACAAAACAACGATTGCCTACTGGAAAGTTCTTGACAAATACATAAATTCATATAATTAGTATCCATTAAGTTTCAATCGGATATGATATCTTAATGGATTCTAATATGATGACAAAAGATAAGTATGAGGCAATTCGGGAACATAGGCATTTAACAAAGAGGAATGATGGCGAAGTTTCATTCTCAGATTCACGTTGTTTTTTGAGGGGCTTGTGTCGGTGGATTTGGAAGCATGTGTCTTTGCTTTGTCCTTTGGGGACTTCTCAGGATTTAAAGGAAAAAAGCTCAGTGACTGTCTTGGCGGTAGATGTTATATCGTGTGTGTCATCTGCTTTCAAAAGTCAAGCCGTTTCTTTGGAGTTTTGGATGAGGGAGATCTTGTGCAATATCGGATGGTTGGGCAATTGACTCAAGGACCAGCTTTGTAGTTGGGCTGAAGAGCATTTCATTGGTAAAATTTGTTCATGGGATGCACCAATTGTAGAAAGGTGGGTAGTAGGTTCAAGCTGGATCTTTAGCTACTATGCGAGATAGAGCAGAATCTTGAAGCGATAGCAACTTTTGATGCCAATTTAAAGCTGGACCTCGTCATTAGTATATGCTTTGACAATGTTATACTTGTCATCCTTTTGCCATGGTGATCGAGTCAAAGTGCGAACAAAGCGAAGCGGATGCAGTGTTAATTGCAAATGCAAGCTTCGAGGAAAATAGGTCAACATCTGCATTTTTTAAATAAGTATGGATTAGATGGAATTCATATAATCTATATAGTTATTATATCAAATAATTTGAGGTCTGGAGTTACTGGGTTGATTTTGTGTTAGTTTTTGTTTAGGTATAGAGAGCATTTATATCTTAGTTTTTAGATACTATGTAAAGGTCAATAGTTAAGTGGAAAAATTGGTTAACAAAGCTTGGTATTAACTATTTTGATGGGGTTAACTGACTTACATGCTCATTGACATCTTTTTAGTTGAGCTGCGTGAATGGTATAAGTTTTTCAGCATCTTTTGCCAAAGATCTGTATTCATTGAGCTTGTTCCATCATCAACAATGATTCCAATGCGCACCTGGATATGAAAGCGATAAGTGAACATAGTCGGGTGATTACGAGGGAGGAGCAGGGAATAAAAGAAGGAACTTAACCTCATGGTTTTAGTTTTAACTCGCTGATTAGATTTGTTTTATCATTTTCATGAAATTTGTGTGACGAAATCATAGTAAGCAGTTTAATAAGAAGAAAAAAGATTGGAAGGTAAGTAGAGAAGAATGATGATAAATAATTTAAGGTAAAGGTTTGAGGAAATTTCTGCTATGGTGAATTTATATTTTGTATAATAAATTTACCCATTGTTTTTTCCCTGGACAACACATAATGTGAGATGAATATGGTTATTGGTTTCATAAAAGGTGCAAGATGTTTAAGAAAAGCTAAACACTTAGGTTATCAATAAAATGAGTCTGAAATTAACATAGTATTGCAATGGTTAAGTTGGCACATAAAAACATTAGTTGTAGCAATGGGGAAAGTGTAGTAAGTTGAACCAGAAACACAAAATTTTTAAAGAAATTTGTCAAAAGTTTTGAGTTTAGTGTTGTGGAATATATGTAATTTATTTACCTTGCTTCAACACGATTGATTCTTCCTGCGGGATAGGCAACTTGATGACCCATTCTAAAGGAGCATCCACAGCTTTTGACAATTAATACATGCGATTATACGGAAAGATCGGCGACCGGAGTCATAGTGGTGTTTCCCTGAATCCAGGCAGTCTTGATCTACAATTGACATTATGTTAGGTGAAGAGGAAAAATAAAGCATGCTTTAAATAGAAAAGATGTGCGAAGAAAAATATTTTGTTTTGAGATGATAAAAGTTTAAAGGGAGAAAAAAAAAAGGGCTGTGAAAAGCAGATTTTGAATGTTTGTAATTCTTCTTACATCTTTCAATGTGTTAAGTGCAGTTTTATAGTGATGATATCAACATCTTGACGGAGGCGGTAAGCAGCTGAATCTTTGTAGGTGCCACTCTGAAGGATATGGGAAATTTCTTCACGGTTTTGATCATACCTGACAATAGAAAGAGATTTGTCATATTCAAGCAATGGTACAATTGTGATTGATAATATGCTGTAAAGTTCTGAAAGAAAGAAATATGATAATAGAAGAGTCAGTATTCTTTGTTGGCTTTTTTATAATGGCCTGTGTTCTTATTTGGTTTCTTTTGTTTTGTAGTTGTGTGATTGTGCAATGATAGCAGCTGATAATGGAAAGTCGTTCTATATATTGTTATTATAATTTATGTAAAAACTTTGATGTACATGCTAAAAGTCTGCAAACCAGTGAAAATACAGTGGCTGGTTAAAAAATGGAATTTTTTATTTCTGGTGATATGTTCTTTCAAAGAGTTGAATTCATCTATTGAAGAAGGAACGGTGGGCTTTTTTCTTGTTATATAAAATGGAACATCAATGTAATTGCTGTCTTCTTTACTATCATAGGCAAAGTAAATTTTATGAGTTTGAAATGCAAGAGTGGAAGGTTGATCTAAAGAAAAAGAAGGAAAATCTGTACAGGCAGAGATATAGAAAAAGAAAAAAGATATGGAAAACAAAATAAAGAAGGAAGGCAATTGAACACATTAAGGAGGTGAATCATGCCAACAGGTAGCAGAGAGAGAACACTTATGCTAACGGGGAATAAAAAATTATGGAATTTAGAAAGGCAAATACTAACATGTACAGCAAGTCTGTGGAACAGTAATGGATCTTTTAATTAATAGATCCACTACTTGATGTCATTCCAATTAGATAAAACATGAACTTTCAAGATATTTATTCCACAAACGTGTGGATGATTTTGAACTTCATTAACAAATTAATGCTTGTTCCTTCCAAAGATTATTCCTAAAAATGAAGTGAAATACTATCTTAAGTGTTCGAATGGTTGGTTCAAGGTGATATACAATGCAGAGAGAGAGATACGTGAAAGATGTTTAAATTTGTAATTTAGCTTGGGATTTTATTCTTTCCGTAACATGTACATGTATCCATAGGTGAAACTGTAATAGATGCTTTAATTAGGCCTTTTTTTGTCAGCTCATTTTAAAAAAAAGCTTATATATTTTTATCATTTTTATAGAAAAACATCGAAACTAATATACTAAAGTAAAGATAACTAAGTGTGTATTTTATTTAACTATCATATTCACGTATTCGTATGCATGTGCATGGAGTATTAGGTTAGAGAAAAGAAGAAGAAAAGCAACTTTAAGACTTCTTCATTGATGAGACAAAACTTTTTCCCAAGTGCAAGAAAATATTACAAACAGAGCTAAAAAATAGAAGGTATAATTTTTTTGTTTCCTTTCATTGTTTTTTTTTGTAAGTAAGGGAAGTTTTTATTTGAGTTTGCATGTTCCATGAGAAAATAGAAAAGCAATAGAGAAAATATGAATCATAGTCACAAAGTGTTGCTGATTGTTTTGTCTGTATATATATATATATATATGTTTTAAAAAAATTGTTTCTATAAGGTTAGTATTTTTAATGGATGAAAAGAGGTTAAAAAAAAAGCCCTAGATAAAGTCAGTAGCTCTTATGAAAAGTTTTTTACATCTAAAAAAATATATACATTGAGAGGTAATATATTAATCATTCAAGGATCATTTTTAATCTTTTAACTGATGTTTTACTACATTCTATGAGACAAAAGATGAAGCATGTAAAGTGTTGAGAATTTGGAAGGATTTGAAATCAATGTTCGTAATACACTTAGTTGAAAAATTATCTTTTAAAGATTTAAGATAGAGCCTTCTCTAATATTGCCTGTTTTTCTTTCATTGTATTATTTTGTTGGTAAAAGGTCCATGCGATAGACCAAGGAATTTTATTTGATAACCTAAAAGCAATCAAGTGGGATTGCACTATAAACAGACATTTGTCGTCCCTTTTATAGACAGTTGTACTCGTGTGTTAGTTGAAAGAAATCGAAGTGAGAAATTTAAGTTTACAAACTATTTTTTTGATACTTTATGTAAATGAAAATGAATCAAAGTCAAATTTGTTTGATAAACACTATGAACATTTTATATTTTTATAAAGTGAGTGAAAGTGTCACTGTATGTAAGCCAGCAAGCAGCATTCATATGATATGACAATGGCAAAGAAAATTAAATTGGAGCAATAATATAGGAAGATAAGGAAGGTTTTACCAGTAGACTATCAGAGGTTGAGTAAAACTAAAGCTTGCAAGACAAACAAAGAATTAAAAATAGATGAAATTGGTATAATTTATCTACGTGTTTATGCTTAATGAGTCATATTATTTCTTGAAGTATGTAAGCGATATTTAACAATGAAGAAAAAACAGAATGGCAAGGAATCCTGCTATAACATCACTAAAGTTTCGTTGTCCTATGTTACCTTTAGGTTATAAAGCATGGAAAAAAGGCTTAAATGAATAAATATTTGTGACAATTGCTAATTCCATGATGTTTTGTGAAATGGGAAAAAACCAGATGGCAACTTAACAATGGCTGTAAATTATAATGTACTACAATTGGAAGGACAACTTAATTTAAAAAAGCTGAATTTGAAAGGAGTAAATGATGCAAATAGAATCTATAACCGCTTGTTTTGAAGGTATTAAATTGCTGTTCAGATGAATGTTTAATGCTGTCTATAGGGAAGTAGTTATTAACAAATACCGGCAAGTAAGAATAGTAGGATTCCATCAAATTTGCTCAAAGAATGTCAAAGAATGATAATGAATTAAGGAAAACTCAGGAAATAAAAAATTTTCCACATATGGTTACTACGCATGAGCTAATACTCATAAGAAGAAGAGAAGTGATTGTAGTGTTATATGATACATTGTCAATAATGAAACTAAAGTTTTCATGGTATTCTAAGTCTTATATGCACTTTGCATTATATTGTGGAATTGTAACTGTTATGGTGATAGGTTTAAGACATTAAATTGGAATGAGTTTGTGTTTTCTGTTAGTGAGCAATCAAACGAAGCGACCATAAAGGAGTTTTAATTACATATAGACAGAGGATTAGTGATTGCTGTAGAGCAGAGAGTTTAGTTAGTAAAATAGAGATGGGAAAAAGAAAAGTGAAAAGGGGAAAAGGAAAAAATAGAAAGAATTGCAGTAGAATGAAGGTAAATAAAGCTTACCATTCTCGTAATGGAGTGGCTTGAGGAGTGGGAGGATTTATCAGAAGAGAACTTGCAACTCTAGTTGTCATAGATAGATCTAATTTTAAAAATTCTGAATTAGTTTGATGGATTTTTGACTATATAACTTGTAAAGCAGTAACAGGTAAAGATGGGCAGAGATTACTTACAGCTGAATGTGGTTACTTTAACTCTCATAGCTATGATGATGTTTCCATCTCCAATAGTGTTTGCAAGCTGCATTCCTTCATTTGCTTCAAATTCATTCCATAAAGTGAGGATCATTGGCATTTTCCTTTAGCAAAAGAAAAAGTATATAAATCAGCAATTGGAGTAACTTTGTGCATTCAGCAAAAGTAAAATGTTATTATTGATTCTTTTACTCTTCATTAATCAAAACAAAATCCCGGTTGTTGAATCAAGGCCTTGTTCTTAGATGGAAAAGCATGCACCACAACAGCCATGACATCTATTAATTGAAAAAGTGAGGTAATTCAGTTTAACCTTAAAAGAACTTATAAGTGGTGAAGCGATTAATTTGAATTAGAGGGAACTTACTTTGCGGGTTTTAGGTTCGCAAATCTGAATAAATTCTTGAATTCAGATCAATGTGACATGGGATAGGTGGGAGCTTGTTCGCATATTCTTCAATTAATGTCCCATTATGAATGACCCGAATGCGGATAATCACCCCTATATTTTAGATCTGATTTTGGAGATGCACCTTTGGAGATATAATATCTCCTAAAAGGAAGTAGCATGCCAAAAATAACGGATGTCATTGCCGTAGATAACTCGAGACTTTTGTTCCCTATTCAAGTAGCAATGGAAAATGAGTATAAATGTAGAAATGATAGATAGATATATATCGATATACAAAAGTTGTAAATCAGTAGTTTTATGTGTCTCTTACCTCAGAATCTGTAAGAAGGAAGCGGCGATAGTTGATTGGTCTTGCACCACGGCTTACTTGAACGTGTCCCCTCTCAATAACCTGAACCAAGACTGTCCATCCTTTTATTCCTTCAACAATCTGATTCACTGGAAGGTATCGCCTTGCCATTTCTAACTACACATATAGTAAAGACAAATGATGATATGAGGGATCACTACAGATGTGAAATGAGTAATTAAAGAAGGGAGAAATAATAGTAGTTTATGTGTTTACTTGAT
Source organism: Gardenia jasminoides (assembly GCA_013103745.1). Taxonomy (NCBI): domain Eukaryota; kingdom Viridiplantae; phylum Streptophyta; class Magnoliopsida; order Gentianales; family Rubiaceae; genus Gardenia; species Gardenia jasminoides. The sequence continues at coordinate 43,852,505 of CM023105.1, forward strand.
ACTAATCGAGAAGCCTCAAGGACTTCTCTATATACAATGTTTTAGTTTGATCTATTGCGGAGTGTCAAAAAGGCAGGTCTAATCAGCATTTTACATGTGAAGTTTTTTGCACGCGGACAATGCAACATAAAGTCTGTCCATGTGAAAAGACGGGCTCTTTCAAATAAATGCCTACAAAATCGAGTGTTTGCCCTTGTGCTTTGTTAATTGTCATTGCAAAGCACAAACGAATTGGAAATTGAGTTCTTCTATATGGGACAGGGTATTGCTCATCAGTTGGAGGCTGCAGTGGTATTCTATGAATGAAGACATTTTTTCCAGCAAAATCGCCAATTGCTATTTGAGCATGGATAACATTTCGGCTTAGATTCTTGCATACTAATCGTGTTCCATTACAAAGGCCTTCGGTTGGATCCAAATTTCTGAGCAAAATTATTGGTGCATCAACCTTTAAGATTAATCTATGGGGTGGAAGGCCGCTTGGAGAAAGGGAGTTTAAAATGTCTTCATATTGACCCTGATTATTTGGATTTAAAGTTTCGACAAAGCTAAGGTATTCAACTGCTTCACCAGGGAATTTGTTAATAAGAATATCATTGACCTCATCAACAAAAGCATTTTTTGTTGTTAGAATTGCCCGGTTCGATGGAGCGGTAAGATTTTCTGATCTGCATTCTATATTTGGGTAAATTGAATTCAGCAGATCATCAAGTGCACAGTCAGCTGCACTATTTTTAAGCAGAATAGAAGAAGGAATCTTTACAAAACTACCATCTTGAGTGTTTTCAATTCCATCACCAATTCTAAGCAAGAACTCAATGAATGAGCTATCAAATCGAAGCTCTCATATTTTCGTTAGATGCAATTTCAAGCAAAGGCCATATAGGAGAATTGATCATGCAAGCATCTATTGTTTCGCATTGAGTTCTCTCTACTAACCACCGGCAATGTTCCGCCTAAAATCGCCACCAAAGACGCACAACTTTTCCACCAAAATCTCAGGTGAATTAAGCTGATCTTGCAATGTCATTTAGTGCTTCAATTGCGATCTTTTGGACATAGGAGCCTCATCCCGTGATGATCGGTTTACATTCCCTGATCATAGTTGCGAGGCCACTGTTTACTGATTTTACATGCTCTACCTTCTGAGAGGTCAATTGGGATTTTAAATCGGGAATGGGCAGTTCTACCTCCTGGTAATATGGATGCAATGCAGTGGCTGCTTGCAAGTGCTAAGTATCCTTAGACCTAACATCGCAAGTTTATAGAGAAATGATTTACCACCTCCGGGCCATCAACAAAAAAGGCTCCACTTTTATTCTCATAGATGCGCTTGAGTTATAACTTCAAATGCATGTTTTGCTTTTCATTAAGCAAATCGATTGCATTCAAGTCTTCTTGACACACTGTTATGCTTTCTTTACGCTAGAAGCTCTCTTGTCTGGTTCTCAACATCAAAAGATGATAATTCATCGAACCAAATCAAATGAATTTATATTTCTTCCCATTGATTCAAGAAATCCACTTATTTGTTGTAAAACCTGTTTCCTCACTTCTCTAGGACTCAAATGTGGGCATCTCATAAAATCTTCTCGACATGTGATTCAAATTTTAGCCACAACTGCCTAGGATTGCTAGGACATGAGTAAACTAAAGAGTTGCAAAAGTCTTCTCATTTCATAAGGCATATGGAGCAGAAGCTTCTTGAAGGCAATGATCCTGGTTGTTATCATCTTGAAGCAGTCCTCTTAGAAGTGTCGCTTCACAAAAGTGGTCACTTGTGTTCCATTATGAGTTCTTAAATCTTCAAAAGATTTAGAGCACGAACTTTGACAAAAGGAGCCTAAGATAATATCTTTCTCCTTCAATGGATGAGCAGAATTTATTCTTCCTATGGAATCACCTCGCTTCTCTTATTTTCCAACGCCTCTCATCGGAAGCCAAACAAAATGGTCGTGGAATTGAATATGTACATTTCAGTCTTTTGCCTCAATCGCTTACATTCATATGGAAAAATTCTGTTAACATTGTTTTTTATTTCTTGGATTGCTCACAACATTCCTTAAGATTCTCATGCTTTTAAAATTGACAGTTGATAATTTTCAAGATGAAGTCGCAGATGAATTATTGCGGTTTTATCTCACCCATAGCAAAACGAAAAGCCTCCATGTAACCTCAGCGGTGAAACCCACCGAGCTGCTTGGTACTGCTGAATTTCATCAATCTGGCTATTTGGATTATCAGAATTAACATGAAAGCCGATTCTATCATGCCTTTACAAATGTACTTATAGATGTACTTAGCTGAACTCTGGAATGATTTCAACATTGATGTGGCAATTGAACTTAGCAAGCAAATATGCATTGTAAGGAACAACCCATCTATTGTCAAGCTCATGACGCCTAACCGCTAAGTGTAAGACCATTGTTACTCCGGTACCGTGGATAAGAATCAAGGGTCTCAATTGTTTCCTCACAAAATCTTTTGGATATGAATGCCTACATCTACCTTTTTTTAGTCATACACGGACTTGAAGGATTAAGCATTCCACATGGACCGTGTATCATGTGCTTCTTAACCATCTTATATAGATGTGGATGCCTATGCTTATCCGGAATCTCAAGACTTACGATTTTATCATATTCCTCGTGTCCAACATCTTGTACCGAGATTTCGAATTAAAAGAAAGTGTGCATGTGGTAACCCTCTTTTGGAACTCTATTACATATGTATAAGCTGCCACTTCACCAAAAAAAATGTTTTTCTTAAAAGCTCATTTTTTAATTCTTCAAGCTTAGCACGAAAGACTCGAACAATTAAATCGATCGATTTTGTGCTTCTTCATTTTCAATCAAGTGCTCTTTTATTTCGCCAATTTGGTTGCAAGTCATGGTCGAAAAAATATCTGGTTTGCTAAATTTTGGACCAAGGTCATTGCATCTACATATTTTCTCCTCATATTTCTTGGCCCTCCAATAAAGCTTGCTGTAAAAAAATTCTCTGACCAACATTTGTTGCTTGTGTTTCACCAGCAGCAACACAATCTTGTATGCCTTGCAAAAATTCTTTCCTTATTTCCTCTTGTTGTGATTTAAAAAATCTAATCTCACGAGATTCAAGCTTAACATACATGTCTACTACATATTGTTGAGTAAGCCTACCAAAATGAAGTAAAAATGACTCATCATTATCCCTGATTTGTAACTTATAAGCATAATACTCCCTCACAGAAACAAAATCTGGATCATTGTCTATTTTCGCCATTGCTGGAATATACATTACAAAAAAGAATGAGCTAATGGTACTATATTCAAAGTGAAGTAGAGACAGATAAAAGTATTAGTTTGACTCACCATCCTGTTCTCTTTGTATTAATTCTTCAGTGTAGTGAAAGCATCTGGGAAACAAAACTTTCAAAGATTCTTTCCCTTTTCTTTTCTTAGAACTTTCTTTCCCTTTTTTTGATTCCTTGGTGCCAACCAAGTTCACCAAAAGGGAAAAGAAGGGGATACTGCAAAGGGTCATAACACCCATAGTAGTATTCTATATTATGAGAATGACCACCATGGGTGTGAACTTGAATATCTCTCCACATGTTTCTCCATTCTCTTCTCCTTCAACCCAAAGTGCAGCAACTTGGGATACTTGTTGGTTTATTGAAGACTCTCGATCGACACCGGCATTGTTCTCAAACAATACGATAAGTATCAAGGCTATGAACCCTTTTAACCCACGGAAAAATCGAGCATAAGGATTATGGTGGAGAATGGTCATAACCTTTTGATAATGCTTTCATAGGGACATGCATTCAAACGATTCATCAGCTCATTTTCAGCATCAAGAAAGTAGAGCTGCAAATTTTTTGATGCTTCCAAATCATTGATAAAATGATAAACTTGCCCCTGAATTCTAAAAGTATACACTCCTTTATTTCTCTTTGCTAGATTTCTATCACATTTAACTCCAAAAGAAGTGAATGCAAAGATGTTATTAATAGTTCTTATGCATATTCTAAATAATTTGGCCTCTTCTGAAGATGAAGTCAATAGTTCTCTTAAAAGAGGAGGAATTGGGTTGCTAGCTAAAACTATATCTCCATTAGAGCAACAAAAGTTGGCAGTTTCATGAAGGAATTTTTTTACCACAATGTGTGCAATCACTGTTTTGGAAGAACACTTGTGAAGTTGGGATGCAATCTAATAGGGTTCGCCAGTTTTTGACCTTTCCCTATCACGAACGAAGTTAAATTTTAATAATTTAGCCTAGCTCAATAAGTCTAAAAGAATTTGATACCATAGAATACTAAAAGCTACAAAACCAAACAACCTGCTTTTCTTTTCCCTTGTGTTTTGGCTAGATTGACCTGTAAGGTTGGGTCTAAAATAAGTCACTTGAGCGGGATAAAGATTGAAGTAGAAATAAATTTAAAATAAAGAATGTAGATATAAGAGTTTTAAATGACTTGGTGGCTAAAAAAGCAAACACATTGAAATGAATAAAATAGAGAAATTGTGTATTTGACTATTATGTTTTAAAATAGAAAAGCAGATTATTAAATAACAATAGAATTGGTCATTAAGTTTTATGGTAGATTTTTTGCCATTAATATAAGGAATACTTCCTTTACATTCATGTAGAAATGATACTGCATTTTTTTAAAATAGAAGAAAAGAAAGTCACATTGCTACTCGTAGTAGTAGTTTAAACAATAAGCAGAAGATTATAAAATGTAAGAGTGAAAGTCATTATTGAAAACTGTAGGATTTTTTGGGAATTTTAAAAGGCTAAATCGATAGATTGAGTCGAAAACATTTGTCGAGAAACAAGATTATACTAACAGAAAGGAATATTGTTAATACCTAGAAAGGTAGGCATGTTTGATTGCATCTGCTCAATATTCGATCACCCTCATTGCAACTTTCAAAAGGCATAGCAGCTTTTCGGGCAATCTCATTTCTATTAGCCTTGTACATTTTGAGGCTGTGGTTGAAGTGGCGATTTGACTTAGACCTCTTTGCTTTTAATCTAAGAGCTCTATTTTTCTGCATTCTCTAAAAGTAGAAGAATTGTCTACTAAAGAATTGAATGCGGACGCATATATAAATGCATCCTATCACAGCTGTGATTTGTGAGAGGAAGTTCGGTGGCAAACTGTGCGGACTTGGCTGGATAGATTTAGAGACATCTAGAGGGTCTCTAAATTCGAGATCTGATACATTTAGTCAAATGTTCTTGTTGAGATCTCGACTCTCTAATTCTAGAGGTCTTTCTTTTGATAATGATTGCCACTAAGAGTTGGCTCTGCAAGATGAAATAGCTTCTGGGCATAAAAGCTTGCGAACTATTAGGATTTACAGAGAGAAAGAATGTGGAATAACAGGGTTGAGTCATAAAGGCACACTTGGAGATCTAATAATCTCGGTTGTCACGAAGCTAAAGACTACGTGTGCGGGATTTGTTTCCTCGCGGATGCCTGGGTTCGAAGGGAATTTTTTTGTGCTGAATATGCTTTGAATTTGGAAGGCTAGCCTGTGAATGGGAAAGATGTAACGCTAGCTGGTTTCATACAGGCCAAATTCACGAGTCGAAGGAGATGGAATATCGACATTCAAATTCCGTGAGTATGAGGCTGTGTTGTTCTACTCATTTGTTTTGCTTTCCATCGATAAAAGCACCTTTTCTATAATCGTTTACTCGTGATCTAACATACATGAAATAGAAGCACAAAATTAAAAGGTATATTACATATGTCTCGAGCATAAAATCAATGGCAAAGGTAAAAATGATCATATTAAGCTTTCAATATTAGTGAGTTGCATGCTCATCATATTAAGGATCTTATCCTTGATACTGAGAAAAGGCATTAAGCACATGATGCATGTGAAACCAACAAATTATGTTCCTACATAAAGCAGAAACCATGATAGAGATTGGACCACATTTATTCTAGGAAAAAAGTCATTCCATCAATTATGTTCTTCATTGGATAATACAACATGTCTTAAAATAAGCGAAGATAAAAGTAAACCATTGGATTGCGGTGAAAGAATAAAACCAGATAAAGACAACCAAGTGCGGGATGTTTAAAGTTTGCAACAGAGAAACACAGAGCCGCGAAATGTTGTCTGTTAAAAGCGACAAGCTGTTTCGACAACAGCAGGTGCTGCTTGAATCTAAAGAGGTAGACAACTTGTAGTTAAAGCTGGTGGGAAGAAGAAGAAGAGAATTAGTATAAAGAAAGAACAGGGGAAAACAAATGAAAAGAAAGCAATTGCTAAATAACAGCACATCTTCAATTGAATGACATAGCTAAATATCAAAAGTATGACTTCTAAGGCAACAATGGATCTTCATAAAGTTGAATTGCTAATAATTTTTTTATAAGATAGTTTTAGTTCCTACTGATAAAAACTTTTACAATACTTACTGTATAAGGGAACTAATTTTTGATGTTGCTACATCACTAATGTCAAAGGAAAAAATAGAAGCTGGTAATTATGTACTAAAAAGAGTGAAATATTAATTGAATTGATCTGAGCAATTCTTAATAGATTTTACAACTATTTATATGCACATGTTGAAATCACCCAAAACCAGTGGAAAAGCGGTAGTTAGTAAAAAATGAAAGATCTCATTTTCAAGTGATATATTTTTTTGAGGAGGAAAAATGTATTTATTAAAAGAGCGTTTTTTTTTGGTGGACAAAATCAAACTTTGTAGTTGTATTGCTATAGCAAAGGTATAACATGAATTTTGTGTAGAAAAGATTGTTATATCAATGAGAGCATCATGTTGCCTCATACATTTAGAACATAGGTGTTGAAGGTACATTTAAAGTGAAAAGGCAACATCGCACGAAAGAATCGGAAAATGGGAAAGGATAAGAAGAAGAAAATAAGGAGGGAACAGATTCAAAAGATTAAGCAATGAAATCATTGAAGGTGGAAAACATGAGAAATGCATATGTTAGAGAAAACATCTGCGGATGCAAATTTAATAAAAGTGGTAGAGAATTTAGAAAGGTAAATATCAACGCTTACACAAATTGTTCAATCATCTTTTCTTTCTTTTAAAAGATGTAATCACGTGATTGCATACTCATTGAATTGACGGTGATGAAGCGGATGCAATAGCAGAACTAAAATTCCCGGGACTATGAGGCTGCATTGCTTTGCTGGTTTCTTTCTTTTTTCATCTAAGAAAAGTATCTTTTATAATGATTTTTTTGCTTATGATGTACCACAGACCAAATTAGGGGTGGCAAATTAGAAATACTATCAAATATTTCTCCGATACTTGAATCAATGGCGAAGCAAAGGCTATCATTTAAAGCTTACTATATCGGTGGAATTCATGCTCATGATTTGAAGGCTCTCATTCTTGGTAGAAAAAAATGCATTGAGAAAATCAGGCATTTCAAGCATACAAATTATCTTGTTGTACACCAAAAAAAAAAACTACTATACAAATTGCACGCAAATTCAATACAGAAAAATCATTTTCTAACCATGTCTGTTCAGTGGCTAATAAAATATGTCCTTCAAATCCAACAAAAGTAAAAGTAGAGCATCTCAGATTAAATTTACCAATAAAAGTAAATACATAGCAGCAGGCACACATGATGCCTAAGAGTTTGTAACAGGACGTAGGTTAAAGCGACAAATATTAGCTCTTAGGAAGAGTAAGCGTGTTCAAGACAAAGGCAGTTTAAGGGTAAATTGAATGTGAACATTTGCAATAAGAATCCATGGGAAAGAGAAAGAAGAAAATTAGCACAGAGGAAAAATAAGAAAAAAAGAAATGAAAAGAAAATACTGATATAACAATATAAATAGTTAGTTAATAAATGGAAACATGTTTTTAATTAAATGACACAATGGAACATGAAAACTCCCATTTTACAGCAACAACAAATCTTGTGAAAGCAGATTAACAATTTTACAGACCGTTTTTTTAGTTTCTAGTGAGTGGAAAAAATTCGGCATATTGAGTAAATAAACCAGTTCATTTTCTTTTGGTAGATCATTTCTATACTGATAAACAACGAGAAAGTGCTAGTTAACTTGCAAAAGGAGGAAAATATCAATTAAATTCATGTCCAAGTATTTTTAAGGACTTACTACAAACTTCTATGCAGATGTTAAAAGCACGCAAACCGATGAAAGTAAAGTGGTTGCTAAAAAAGCAGAATTTTTTATTTGAAAATTCGATTAAATTGATGTTCAAGCATTGCTAACAGGACTTGACTACAAAGTTACATGCACATGTTAAAAGCTTCAAACCAATGAAAATAGAGTGGTTGCTTAAAAATGCAATTTTGTCTTTGGTGATATTTTCTTTCGGACACTTGAATTCATCTATTGAAGAAGGAATTGTGGTTTTTTTTCCTGTCATGCAAAATGGAACATGCTACCTCTATTGCTATAGTAAAACGGTAAAAATTTTGGGTAAAAAATATTCAGTTACATCAATGAGATTACTAACTTCTTTACTATCACATAAAGTAAATTTTATAAGTTTGAAATGCATGGTGAAAGGTGGATCTAAAGAAAAGAAGGAAAATCTGTACATGTAAAGATATAGAAAAGGAAAAGATATGGAAAACAAAATAAAGAAGAAAGGGGTTGAAGAGATTAAGGATGGAAATCATGGGAATAGCTAACAAGAGAGAAAACACTCATGTAGCAGAAATAAAATAAAGAATTTTGGAATTTAGAAAGCGATACCAACATGTACATGTATGCATAGGTGAAACTGTAGTGAATCCTTTAATCAGACCTTTTTTGTTTGTCAATTTGTTTAACAAAAAAAGCTTTATATTTTATTATTTTTATAGAAAAATATCTAAACCAGCACTAAAATAAACATAACTAAGTGTATATTTTATTTAACCACGACATTCATGTATTAGTATGCATGTGCATGAAGTATTAGGTTATAAGAAGAAGAAGAAAAGTAACTCTAAGACTTGCTCATTGATGAGACAAACATTTTTCAAGTGCAAGAAAATATTATGAACGGGACCAGGAAAAAAGCAGGAGGTATAATTTTTTGTTTTAGTTTGATTTTTTTTTTTTGTTTAGTTTTTTTTTGTAAGTAAAGAAATTTCTTATTTGAGTTTGCATGTTCCATCAAAACATACAAAAGCAATAGAGAAAATATAAATCATAGTCCAAAGTGTCAGATTGTTACGCTATATATATATATATATATATATATATATATATATATATACATATATATTTTTTTGTTTAAATTTTCTTCTATAAGGCGATATCTTTAACAAAGGAGAAATGCATGAAAGCAGGGTGAGAAAAGGCTTACACAAAGCTGTAGCTTTTATCGAGGATTTTTTTTTACATCTAAAACAAAAGGTATACATTCAGACGGAATCGTTAATCATTAAAAGATCCTTTTTTTATCTCTGTAACTGGTGTTTGACATTCTATAAGACAAAAGATGAAGCATGAAGACTGTTTAGAATTTGGAAGGATCTGAAATCAATGTCATGCTATAATGCTTAGTTGAAGAATTATCTTTTAAAGATTTAAGATAGAGCCCTCCGATATTCCTTCTTTTTATTTGATTCCATTAGTTTCCTTGGTAAAGGTCCATCGACTATGCCAAACAATTTTACTTTTACTCAATAACCTAAAAGCAGGTCAAGTGGGGTTGCAATGCAAGCAGATTTTTGTTGTTGCCTCTCATATACAGTTCCACTCATGTATTACTCTAAAACAAATCCAATTGAGAAATTTAAGTTCACGATTACTTTTTCATACTTTATTAAAAGAAAGGTATCAACATTTTATATTTGTATAAAGTGGGAAAAAGTATTTGACTATGTTAAACCATCAAGCAGCGTTCATGTGACATCACAATGGCAAAGGAAATTAAATTAGACAATAATATGGAGTATGAGGAAGGTTTTATAAGCGACTATGGGTGGTTGAGTAAAAACTAAAGCTTGTAAGACAAACAAAGAAATAAAAACTGATGGAATTCCTATAATTTATCTACATATTTCTTTTACATGAGCCATATTATTTCTTGAAGCATACAAAAGTGAAATTTAAGAATGAAGAAAAAACAAAATGGCAAGCAATCTTGCTATAACATTACTAAAGCTTGGCTGTTCTATGCTATCTTTAAGTCATAAAGCATGCGGAAAAGGCTTCAATGAACAAACATTTGTGGAAACTGCTAATTCCATCATGTTCTACGAAATAGAAAAAAACTACACGACAACTTAACAATGGTTGTAAACTATAATGCACTACAATTATAAGGACAGCTTAATTTTTTAAAAAAAGTTGAATTGAAAGAACAAATGCTACAAATACAGATTATCTTGTTTTCGAGACATTAAAGTCCCTGTCGCATGAATGTTTAATGTTGTTCCGGAAGGCAGTTATTAACAAACAACCGACATGCAGTAAAATGATAGGATTCCATCAGATTTGCTAAAAGAATGTCAAGGATAATAACAATTAAGAAAAATGGAGGAAATAAACAATTTTCCACATATGGTTAGTGCAGCATGACTGAATACTCAAAAAAGAGGAGAAACTAACCGAAGATGGAAAAGTTCCTTATCAAAACTCCTTGCTTTCCAGCAAAAGCTTCAATTTAAAACCAAAACAATCAAGAAATTGTTAACAATGGTACACTTGCATGACCGTTCCTTATGCATTCTTAGTATTATGTGTGGAAAAACAAAACATAAAAGAGCAAAGAACTTTCTGACCAAAGAAAAATAGCTACAAACAGGGAAGAGAGCTTATTTACAAAGGGGGGAAAAAAACCTTAAGCAAAATAGTGGGTATTACATGGATACGGGATCTCTATTTTTGACCTTCAAACCTAATAAACTGAATGAGCACTAAAAACCTATCAATCACATCAATTGCTGAAAATCTAATTTGGGATAATGGTACAAGTAAGGAAATGGGATGGTAGTTTCTTTCTTCTTTTCTTGTTATTTTCCTTGGCAAAAGGTGCAGATAGTATCATCCCCACGGCTGTAAAATTTTGTAATTCAGACCAAGTGTCTAGTTCTTTGTTTCAGGGGCTTCCCTCCCCTCAAGCTAAAAAAAACACTTTTAATGCTTAAACTCAAACTTTGATTGAGAAAGCAAATCTACCATGTAGATTGTGTGCAGACTATGCTTGATGATAATGCTAATCCATAAAGTTTTTGACATAGTTGGAATACCACGACCTGTGTAACTATTTGAAAAATGAAACACACCAAACAACCTTTAGTGTATAAACGGTGCGTTTATCATCACGTCCATTATAGGGACATGCAACTTAATATAATTATTGTCAAGCTAATGGTTTCCTTCGTCCCGGAAGAGTTATAGAGAGTATGAATCTCTATTTCTATAGCTTTCTATCGAAATTATCTATTTGTTTTAGTAAAATAAGATAAAAGTACTTGGGCTTGCATTTTTTAATCTTACGGTATAGTGAAGAAATCATCTTTGGTCGTTGACAAAGTTTAGAATACCTATGATAAATTTTCAATTTTTTCAGACTTGATAGGAGATCTTCCAATGAAAATTTAAAAATTTCAACAACCATTTATGAGACTTCGGGACTTCTATTTCATCCTTGTCTGAACTTTGCTTCTTCTGTTATCAAAGTTGAATCTTTGGAGTGGTTGGAAGCTTTAATGGAACCCTCAGATTTTATTAATTGAAATGATGGTACAGAAAAGCAAGGATATGCAAACCACAACTAAAGTGAAAATTAAGAACAAAGCGTAAGATGAACTCATGTGGAAGCATAGAAGAAACCTACTTCAGAAATTTAAGTTGTCAAACAAACTGTTCATATTCTATGAAATGCGAAACGAATCAAAGGAACTTTCATAAAGGGTATGAACAATTTATATTTTTTATAAACTGGAAAAAAGTATTACTATATGCTAAAGGCCCAACGATTCCATGAAATTTGCTCGAGCATCTCAAAGCACGATAAAAAAATTAAGAAAAGGCGAGAAAAAATTTATTTTGCATATATGGCTAACATGCATGCCTACATCACTACATACTAAAGAAGAAGAGAAAGAAACCGTAAATGCAGAAAATCACTGTCCAAAGCTCCTTCTCTTCAAACGACACCTTCAATTTTAAAGCGGGAAAAGAAAACGTTAATGATAGTCAATGTGCATATTGGCTTCCTGCGTGTCCCGACTATCATGTGAGAAAGAATAAAACATAAAAGACAAGTAAATTTTCTTACCAAAGGAGCGCAACAGGCAAGAAAGAAAACTGCTTTTGTAAAAGGGAGGAGAAACTTTCTAACCCAACCAATAAGGGGTATACAGAAGGTGGGTTTCCATTCTTGCTCTCTCGCAAAGAAAGCGAAAAGACAACCGAAAAGCTATACATTATATCAATTGCTAGAAATCTAGTCTGGAATCTTGTGAATGGAGGAGCGGGATGGGTGCAAAACCAAATCCATTACTGAAGGCAAAATCAAGCGGTGAGGAATTTTTTGTGGGCAAAAGGGCTGCACTCGAGGCAGAACCAAATACCTAATCTATGCAGAAATTCACGGGCTTCACTGGTAGCATGCGCTGAAATCATTCGCACAAGGAGTGAAGGAAATTAGGTAGAGAGATCAGTCAAAAGAGGAAAGGGAGCAGGAGCTTTGGTGGAAGTGTCGGTGGAAATACAACCACCGTCCCCGTAGCTCTTACAGTGGAGCATTTGTTGACCCAACACCGTTGAGAGATGATCGGGTAGCAAATGGGCCACTTTGGTGGAAGTGTCGTGGAAATACAACCACCGATCCTGTAGCTCTTCGTGGAGCATTTGTTGACAACATGAGATGATCGTAGCAAATGGGCCAATAGCACAACAGTAAGAAAAAATTATGGAGCCCATTAATTTTAAGTGGTCCGAGGCCATTTCCAAAAGAGATGAAGTGTTGTCACTTGAGCCCATAGAATGGCCCTAAAGTATGAGAAAAACTCTCTCTGCTGATGCCAAAAAAATGGAAGAAATGCCAAGTGTCAACCAAAGGTTAAGCCACTTGTCAACATGTGAGCATGCTACAGTAACTCCCATTCCTTTTTATCTTATAGGTAGATTATAAAAGTCTAGTAAAGTACAGGTCCGCTTAGATTTTTATTTTATAGAATTTTTATAGAAAAATATATTATAATGATTTGATGTGTGTGAAATTTAAAAAAAAAATTATTGAAAATTTGCTATTTTATGGACAAAGCATTATACCAAAATTTATGAATAAAAAAATTGAAAACACTGTGGACCTATTTTAGGAAAAAAAGAAAAAGAGAAACATGCTGACACACATCTCATGTCAGCTGTGTGTAATCATGCGCTGATCACCACAAAAGTGGCCAAATTTCTTTATCTTATTAATAATAAAGAAAGCGTAATCATTTCATCTACTTATCTTGAAAATTCTTAAAACGAAATATGTGGACTCATATAACTCATCATAACAAATTGAATTCTATATAATTTAAATCGGTTGTATAATTCTTATTATATTTGGTTTAAAATTCTATAGTATTATTATAACCGTTAATTTAATTGCATGAGTTAATGAATTCAAATTTACTGTCAAATTATACGAGTTTACATAAAAAAAAAATTTGTGAGAATTACTTGAACTGGACAAAAATCAAAACTTGTGAAACTCATGATTCAAGTATTATTTTTTCAAACCGTCTAAATTGATTTGAGTTGGATAGAATAGAAATCAACTTGTGAAACTCATGATCCACGTATTATTTCTCAGAACGATGCAGGCAGTACACCAACTCTTCTGCACTCTCTCTCTCCTTCCAATTTCCACATTCCCTCGTCCCTCCAATTTTCACCCATATACTTACCAAGCATCAACGACTAACCCATTGCGTTCAACGTATCTATCATATATGTATTGCAGTGAGGGTTTTCTGGGAGGGGCCTGCAGCAGTCAGTAAAATCCAAATCATTTTTTCTAAGAATTTCTATTTAATTTAATTTATTAAATATCTCATGAATCATAATAAAAACCGTTGGTAACTCTTTATCAGCACCATCTCCACTCATATTCACATGCAACTACCTTATCAGCATTATCTCCACTCTTACTCACATGCAACTAACTATCATCTATCATATATGTATTGCAAATCAGATTTTTAGGATGGTTAAATTATAAAGTTTCTAACTTTCTATTCTTTTGTTTATAGAGTTTTGTATTTTTTTTAATTATCAAATATCCATTCATATCTTTTGAATTTGAAAGGTACAAAGTGGCACCATAAATGTAGGAATTTGGACAAAATTTATTCATATGAAGGTAAATTAAAATAAAACATCATATCTCCTATTAAAAGTTAAAAAGAGCAAATAATATTATTTTCTTGTTTAGCATAATAATCCTAGCGAAAGTATAAATTATATTTAAAAAAATAATATTCAATGGTCATGGATTTAAAAAATCAATAGTTGTATTAATCCTAAACACTAAACTATGAAATCACTAAATCAATAACAAAGTCCTACTGGCACTTGAAAATGAAAATTATTATTTAAAATCTTTATTTTTGATAAATAATAATAATAATAATAACAACAACAATAACAATAACAATAACAATAATAATAATAATAATAATAATAACAACAACAACAACAACAACATCAGTCCTACCAAAAATTTTTAAAAACATAACAATATAGTTTAACAGAAAGATATAATGCATTTATCCGTAAACTACATCTACTAAATTTATATATATTTAATATAAATTTTACTCTAATGGGATTTAAATAAGCGTGTAAATAAGCGTGTAAAACCCATATTTCAAGTGATATCTTTCAATTTGAAGGATAAAAAATAAGTATATTTTAACGGTTTAAAACTAAACCGAAAGTTATGAAAGTTTTTTTCTTGAATATTAACTTTTAATTTGGATGTTGAATTATAAACACATTTGAATCCAATTAAATTACATATCCAAACTCATATTTGTTGATGAAGCAATCAAAGTAAATAGGTTATTATTAACAATTATACTAGTTGGATAGTATAGTAGAATAGGAGGTAAATGTGCTATAAAAATAGATTAAATGAAGGACAATTAGGTAAGAATAATATAGGGTAAAGAGAATATAGGATTTAGGGGCGGGGGAAAGAGTTGCAGGATTATGGAAATATTGAGTTAAGGAGATGAGAAAAAGGGGATAGCGAGAATAGTGGAGTTGTGAAACGGGAGAAGTGACCTGAAGAGATAGTGGGGGTATAATACTATATTCGATGTATTTTTGGAATTTCTTTCAATGTTTCTATAATCATTTCCTTATATGTTTTTGTTTATTTTAAAGTTTTAGATAGGATACATAAATATAATATAAATTAGATAATAAAATAATAATCTTTTTATTTTTAACTTATTTTTCATATAACTATTACAAATAGTTCATTAATTATTATTATTATTTTAAATATAAACCTGTGCATAGCACGGGTCAGAATTCTAGTTTATAGTGTATGCTGCTTTTATCTACCATGACAAAGCTTCAATGATAGAGAGAGAGAGAGAGAAGAGATGATTCAACTAAAACACAAACAGAGGTGGTCATAATTCAATATTTAGTGACATATCCTGTCGACTAAACCTTAGATATAACTTCAATACTTATTCTAAACAAGTTTGCACGAAGAAATCTGTCTCCACATTCAAGAAGCCGATTGTGAGACAAACATTAATTACCCGTTAGCTTATTATGCAGTCACTACTAGGTGTCTATGTCGTTGCTTGCCTCCAGAAGGACCCTTCTCATTTCGCCGATCAACTCGTGCATTTGCTCCCTAGAGTGCAAAGGCGATGGATACACACAGGCACAATCCAGTTGTCCATCTCTTATGGTATCAAATATGGCAATCGACGGGCCTACCCCGTGAGACGAGGCGCAACCAATGTAGTCTTCCAATCCGACTCTCTGGTGAAGTTGGTTTGAATGATCGATGACAGGGTCCTCAAACACCGATATCAGGGCAGTTCTCAAGGATGAAGATGGAGTCAATCCTGGGTTTTCTATGGCCTTGCACATGAGAAAGTTGAAGTCGGACATGTCTGAGAAGTGCTTGTTGTTGCTTTTAGCATTGTTGTAGGATGCGTAGGTTCTCTCCGCCAGCTCCCACAAATTCTCTCCGCCCTTAATGTCGTGTGAGTTTAAGATGGCAGAATGATAAAACCCTGCAACCATCATTTTGATTTAGCCCGCGCGCACAGTCAAGTGCAAGCCATGAAAATATGCTACAGGCAAAGCCCGCTGCGGCTGTGAGCATTGAAATACTTGTACTAACAAGCTTGCCACTCAAACAAGTGGAATTCATTGTACCAAAGTCTGACATATATGTACAAGGCTGCCGATTCAAGTTTGACATTTAGCAAACAATTTTGCTAGGGTATGTTGACCCAAACTATAACTAAGATTGTGCACTGATTAGCAATGGCAGACACAGGAATCAAGGTTTAAAGGGGAAAAACATAGAATCGGCCAGCATAAGAATTCGGAGAAAGAAATTCAATTAAAAGAAAAAAAAAAGAATTTGAGGGGGCAAAGCTAATTTTATTAAGCATCTATTTATGACAAGTAATGCTGCTATGTAATTTAAAAAACCATGGGCTCTACGATGCTTATTAACGAATTACAAACTTATCTGTAACTTACTGTTGTACTACTTTTCAAAAGATAATCTTACTAAATTAAAGGACTTAGACGTGTGATAGAAAGGTTACTTATGGATTAAATTTAAATCCGCAAGTGTGCAGGTCATTGCCTATTATGGTATACATTGTCAATTTCATTATCACATATCGATAAAGAGGAAGAGATCTTATTAGAAAAGAGCGAGACATTTAATTATGTGTACCCATCCAAGCCCACCACTAATAAGTGGATTTGAGTATGTAATAAATTTTGAATGAATCTAAATAGGTACCCAATTTTTAATTGGTCGACAGTGGATTGATTCGATTCATCCATTTATACCCATTTAAAAATAATTATACATTAAACTCAATTTTTAATGGGTGTTAAGTAGAAAAACTTGAATTTCCTATCAATCTAATAACAATAAAAAGCTGTTATTTTTTCTCAAGCCACATCAGAAAAAAGTCCAAAAAAAATGTAGAATATCAAGTGAGTCATAGATAGATAATCGGACATACCCATCCTTATTTCTTAGATGTGTATAAGTGGATTTACTCATTTTAGCTTATTTATTAAAAAGATATAAATGGTTTGACCCATTTATACCTATTAGTTCATTTTAGCTCAACTCGCTGGAATGATCTATTTTGACACCTCTAAAAGTAAAAGAACTCTTCAGTCTCCCAAAATAGAGAATTTGAGAAGAGAAAAACAAAAATGGAACAAATTGCGTTGTTTCCGTGGGCTGGACGTAGTGGAAATTTTGGCAAAATGTGAGAGAGAGAGAGAGAGAGAGAGAGAGAGACCCCCATAGTAAGAAGAAAACTGACCGTGATCGTTGTTGTTAAGTACTGGATCCAGAAGTGAACGGCAGTCAATAAGTGTGACCACTGCGTACTTTTCCCAGCGATCGTCTGGAGAGCATTTTGCGGAATGGGCAGCAATTAGGCCAGAAGCCGCCAACAGCCCGCACAACTTTATGTTCCTAGCCTGGCATTCCTGCAAATTTAGGCCCCTTATTATACAAGTGGTAGCTTCCCTACTCCCAACTACTCAAAGGTCACGACATGGGGAATAATGATCCAATTTACTTAAAAGTTCGACCCCAGCTTTCATCTGATAAAATTCCATATGAAATTAGTTCTAAAACTATCAAAATAAACAAGTTTCAGCATTTTTGAAGGTTCAAGATGGCATGAACAGCGACAACAAACGTGTATCAACAACTATTAAACCACAATCTACAGAAAATTAAAAGGAATTCGGGTTTTGACTTGAAAAGACCTACTTAAATGTGATCGATTACAAAAAATATTTGCATAATTTTATATGTTATGTCAAGAAATTAGGAGGAAAACAAAAAGCCATGAATAACTATTCTCCTCCTCTGAGACACTAATAAGCTATTCTTCTATGAAAGCAAAAATCATGAAGTTTGTTTGGATTGTCTATTATTTGCAAAAATCGTATCATTAACACATTTTCTAATTATCCTTTTATCTCACAAATATCACATTTAAAAAATGTTACAATATATTTTTTTAAAAATTATCCCAAATAACCTACTATCCAAATACACTCGCTACTTCTCTAACACCTAATCGTCGCTTGGAAATAGCCACAATTTACTTAAATAAATATGTCAATTTCAATTTGTAAGTTCCGAGAATTTATTGCGAAATCCAGTGCTAGTTTGACAGCTAGTCAGCTTGGTTCGGCAAATTGCAAGGTGCAAAAGTAATTGGCAATACGCTCAAATGGTGTTCCCACAACTCAGTTGCTTCTTTTTGGACTAATTCCCGCAAATATAAACAAGTGAGCGTGTTCATATAGTAGATTATTGGAGATAATTTTGTGAAAAAACTTCTGTTTGGATATTAGATTATTTGGAATAATTTTGTGGAAAAAAATACTGTAACATTTTTTTGATGTGACGTATGTGAGATAAAATTGTGGTTGAAAATTGTGTCGATAATGCAAGTAAAAAAAATTTGGATAAATAATATTAATCCAAACAAACCTGAATATACAAGATTAATTCATAATTGACGAGTTAGTTTTTCAACCTTTTGGGATGTTCCAGTTTTAAAACAGTTTTCAGAAAATGATTATCTAATTCCCCGTGAATAACTTCAAAGTAAGCGATTTCATATTTGCAAGAAATTATTTACATGTATCATCAACACATTTTTTAATCATCGTTTTATCTCATATATCACATCAAAAAAGTAAAAAAGTACTACAGTCTTTTTTAAAAAAAATTATCTCCAATAATCTACTATCCAAACACACTTGTCTCTAACAAGTGATGGGCTTGGGCCCATCATGTTAGGGATTGAGGGCCATGTATCTAACAGGAGACTTGGAAGTGCATATTCGAACCTACCCGGTACTGTAGCACTCGTCTATGTACCATCGTTCATTATACTATCGTTATCTCATATCTGGTAGAGAAATAACCACATATATAATAATGTATAAGTGGATGATAATTTAAAGATTAATAGCATAGTAAAGGAAAAAGGGACAAAAAAAAGGTCGTCATGTAGCGAATTCAGCAATTTAAGAATATTCCCTGCACCATAAAAAATTTGGGAAAATTTGGGAAGGATGGAAAATAAAATGTGGTTTGAGTGACTTACAGAAATAAGTATTTGAGTGACATCCGCATTGATTTGCAACCTCACGACCTGTGAGGATCTTGGCAAGCCAGTGTCCTGGAATGTTAAATTGGACAGCCTGAAAGAATTCAACGAGTATCCTAGCATATCCAGTCCCCTGGCCCAAAATGGCTTGTTACCCTTCCCACTCGGGATGTAGTCTTCGATCCCCAATCTAACCTCTCCCAAGTCCTTATCCAGTCCCCCTTGCATCCCTCCCTCATTGTCCGCAGACATCAGCTTCAACAGCTCCCTCAGCAGTGACGCCGCGGTGGTTCGGTCACATACCGACGTGTGAAGACGGAGGGCCAAGACCCAACTTTCGTCGCTCAAAGTGTACACGCTGGCAAAGAATAAACCCACATCATCAGCTTCTGATGAAGGGTCGGGATTCGGCCAGACGTTTCGATTTAGCTCGTGTTCGAGGATTAGGTGGAAGTCTGAGATGGAGATAGAGGTACTGTTTGAATGAGTGAGGCCTCCGAGAATCTGAGTCGTCGATGCAAGATCGAATGGCTAGATCTGGAGTTGAGGAGTTGAGGGGATGATGTAGGAGTAAGTGGTGGAAGTGGAGCCGTAGTGAAGTTTTGATTTGAGGATGGGATGGGTGCTTTGGAGGGTACGGAGGGCAATTTGGAGAAGCGGGATATCGGGGGCTTTTGAGAGGAGGAGAGCCAAAACCGTGATGCCAGTGCCGCCTGGAACGGCTTTGCACCAACTTTGCTCTGTGTCGCTAGCCGGGCGGCTCTTGGGTTCAAGTACTCGTGGCAATGGGCTGCTAAGGCTCTCGTGCTCAGACATTGTTGCTACTATTTTGAGTAAAAATTAGACTCTTTGAGCAGTCAGTAGCAGTACTACAACAGTGTACTATATCGGTTAAAGAATGAGTGATGATGCTTTTCTGTGAGAAACTTCGGAGTTGTCACCCTCGAGTCTCGACAAAAGAAAGAAGAGTTAACTAACTTCTCAAATCGACAGATTGATTAGATGGATAGATCACGACAAGCCGTCTTGCAAAAGTTAGCCTTAGCCCTTAGCCACCGCTAGGATAACACAAATCAGTAGCCTGATCTTCTGCGTGACGAGGTAAGCGAAGCAAATCAGAGAGGATCAGAGGAGAATACTCCGGTGAGGTTCTCACATTTATCTTGGTACACATAGCCAGTGCCTTGCATATTGCAACCAGCAAGATCTGGAGACAATTAATTGATTAAAGTGGGATATTAGGGATAATTTCGGAAACCTCTCTTGGGCTTTCCTGTAATATCGTGGAGCACTCTTGAAATTTTTTAAATATTACTTGTCTCCTTTTATCAGCTTGACAAGGTTACATATTCCTTTTAATGGTCATAAATTTGAGGACATTACCGTGCATTCTTAATAATTATCTAATAAAAAAAATCACAAACTAAAAGAAAACTTCTACCCTCAAAAAATATAAACAAAAATAACCAAGTGACCATCCAATATTAATCTCCAGTGCCTGTTTCATTAAGCTTGACAAGCCCTCAGAACAAATCAAAAAAAGATAAGGGGAAAGAGGGTCACCCTGTCTAATCCCCCTAGAAGGGAGAATGTATCCATGTTTTTCCCCATTAAGATTAAAGGTATAGGACACAGAACTTACACACTTCATAACCCATCTAATCCACAAGGGGCTAAAACCCATTTTGTGCATCATAACAGTCAAGAAATGCCACTCAACACGATCATAGGCCTTAGCCATATCAATTTTAAGGGCCATGAAACCATCTCTTCCATACCTTTTATTGTTCAAAAAATGAATACACTCATGGGCAATAATAATGTTGTCAATGATTTGGCGTCCAGGAACAAAAGCAGATTGTGCCTGACTAATGCAATGGCCAAGAACAGCTTTCATTCTATTAGCTAGAATTTTTGAGATTATTTTATAGACAACATTACATAAGCTTATAGGCCTGAAGTGTTTGAGATCAGTGGGGTTCTGAATTTTCGGAATTAGGGTGACCAAAGTTTCATTTGTTGCTTTTGGCAGGCAAGAGAATCGGAAGAAACACTTTACAAAATTAACTACATCAGTTGAAACAATGCTCCAATACTTTTGGAAAAAGAGGGGGGACATACCATCCGGTCCTGGGGCTTTGTTGGGATGCATTGAGAAGAGGGCCTTTTTTATTTCTGCTTCATCCACGGATCTGGTCAGATTTTTGTTCATTGATTCAGTAATTGATCTTGGAATTCCACTTAAAATCTCATCATATCCTGAAGGATTACTGGTCGTGAATAGATTCCTGAAATATTGCTCCACTTCTTGTTTAATTTGATCTTCCGATTCACACCACTGGCCACCCCTATTCTTCAGGTTGATGATCCTGTTTCTTTTCCTTCTAATAGCCGTGCATGACTCGTTACTTTTCTGTAAGGCCAAAGAGGAAGAGGTGACAACTATCAGGAGTATATTGCATAAGTACGAAAAGGCTTCGGGGCAGCAAGTCAATTTGGAGAAATCAACAGCATTCATGAGCAGAAATACACACGCTTTTGTGAAAGATCAAATCATGCAGAGTATGAAGGACATCCAGTTTGTTAAACAGGGGAATTATCTTGGCCTACCACTGGTTATTGGCAGATCAAAGAAGCAAGTGCTAGGTTTCATCAAGGATAAGGTCATAAACAAGATTCAAGGTTGGAAAGGAAAGATGCTCAGTCAAGGTGGAAAGGAGATTCTCCTCAAATCTGTTGCAATGGCTATGCCCAACTATGCTATGTCTTTATTTAAAATCCCTGTGGGGATATGCAAAGAAATTGGGTCAGCCATGGCAAGGTTTTGGTGGGGTGGAAATAAGGACGAAAGGAAAATTCATTGGATGAGCTGGAAAGATTTGTCGGTGACCAAAGGTAGGGGAGGATTGGGTTTTCGTGATCTCCAGATGTTCAATCAAGCGCTTCTAGCCAAACAAGTGTGGAGGATTATCACTAAGCCTAATCTCTTTATGAGCCAAGTCTTAAAGGCTCGTTACTTCCCTAAAACTTCATTGCTCAAAACAAGGAAAGTTTCTAATGCCTCCTGGTTATGGAAGAGTCTGCTGGAGGCAAGTTCAGTGTTTGAGGATAATACACGAGCAAATATAGGGGACGGGAAGAGCATAAATATTTGGTCCGACAGATGGCTCCCAGATGAGACCTCTGGCAAAATTTCCACGCCTAAACCTCAGGACTGTGAGATTGAAAAGGTTCACCAACTCATTCAAGGGAACCAATGGAGATATGATTTGATTGCAACTCTGTTCAATCAGGAGGATGGCAAGAAGATAAAGAGCATTCCGCTAAGTGTTTTTGGGGGTAAGGATAGATGGAGATGGATGCACACCAAATCAGGAACATACTCAGTCAAATCTGGGTATGATTGCTTGAAGACCATGGCAGACAGGCGGGGCAGGAAGGAAACCACCAATGCAGGCAGCTCCAGTAGGGGTGGTATGCAATCAAAAATTTGGAAAAACCTGTGGGGCTTGAATGTTAAGTGCAAAATTAAGCACTTTATCTGGAAGTGCTTACATCGAATATTACCCACTAATGAAGCTGTGTTTAAGAGAACATGCAAAGGAAGCCCAATCTGCAAGAGGTGTGGTGAGGAAACTGAAACTGTGGAACACTTGCTATTTTTTTGCAGGAATATCCAAGACACATGGAAAGTCTTCCCTATCCAATGGGATGGACTCAAAGATGACGATGGAACTTTTGGGATTGGTGGGCTAAGCTCCAGGTTAGCGAAGGAAGAGTCGAGGAAAAGAACACATAGCAATGACGCAAACCTTCTTTGGAACATCTGGAAGCATAGAAATGAAGCCAACTTTAAAGCTAACTCTCAGCCAAGCATCAGAGTAGCTGCTAAATCAATGGAGGAATGGCTGGAATTTAACAATGCAAATAGTTCAGGGACTCAGGTTAGAGGGGTGGACGCAGAGAGGTTGACTCAAAGTGTCCAAAGTCAGGCTGAAGCTTCTCGGGCAACAAAAATTTTCACTGATGCGGCTTTTGATAGTAAATCGAAGAGAGCTGGCCTAGGTGTTGTAGTGTGGTCTGATGATAGGAGACTTAAAGCCACTTGGGCTATCCCGGTAGAGCAAACAGCGGATGCGGCACTTGCTGAAGCTTTGGCGATTAGAGCTGCTCTCCAATTAGCTTTAGAGCTTAAGTTAGCTGTGATTAATATTCTATCGGACTGTAAAGTGGTTATTGATGCTATTAATGATACGACAGATGATGAATCTTGGCTTTCTATAATCATTCGTGATATTAGAAAGTTGAAAGATTCCTTTTGGATCTGTCAGTTTAGTTTTGTGAATAGGGTTTGTAATAGTGTTAGTCATTGCTTGGCAAATTTTGCCACTAAGCTGATTCTAGATGTTAAGTGGGAATGTAGTTTCCCTGTGTGGTTAGAGTCATTAGCCACAGGCAGATCATAGGGTAGTTACCCTTGGTATATGTACTGTTATGTTAATATCAATATAAAGCAACTATTTGGACAAAAAAAAAAAAAAGACCATCCAATATTAATCCGTATTTCTCCATATGGTGAGGCAACAAATGTGGTAATTAAGTTAAATTTAGTAACAGCAACCGCGTCAAAGGATTTTGGTAAGTAATTTATACCTTTGAAAATTTTGCAAGACGGGTTTAAAGGATGTCAAACAATGTTTTTTAGAGAGTGTATCTTAATATACAATGTAATTCAAGTTGTACTTTAAATTAAAATTATTGTTTTTATATGTGCGGTTTGCATGTAATGCCTACTTGTAGGGAAATTTATAAATAAGCTAGTATTAAAAAGACTAATGAAAAAATTATCTCATGACCAAACATCAAAACATTGGCCATGCTGTTTTTCCCTTTTTAATTGGAAAGAACATAGACCAATTCTAGACATTTTTAGTTTTGTTTTAAATTTTATTATTGATGTAAATTTCATAAATAGGATAAAATAAATGTAATATTCAAAGGAAAGTTTTATCTCTCTTGCTTTTCCCTAAAAAGGGCTAAAATGTTACAAAAAAATATAAATCTAATGAAGGTAACTGAGATTTTGGAAATATTAAAAGTGCTAAGTGATATTGTGAGAAATCTCAAATGGAAGTTTTTGAAATTATCACTTAATATTGTTTCCTTTTGCAGTTTTTTCTGCCGTTAATCAAAAATTTGGTAATCAATATGTCAAGACCAATATCTAATTATTGTCCAAGCCTTAGTTTAGTAAATTGGATATTGATAATTGGATTTTCGTTTGGAGAACTGATAATTCAATACTATCCAAAATTTGAAATGCCAATAGTAAGGTAAAACATGTCAATTTTCTTTAAATACATTATTATACCAAAATAACATTCCATCTATTCTTTCTAACAAAATTCAACGAGAAAGATACACAAGCACATCAATCATCAACTCATTATCACATTAAATATAAAAAAATAATAAGTCAAATATTGTATATCTTGCCATTTCTACTATCCATACTCCAGCCAATTCTGCAGTACCGTAAACCAATACTAAAATGTCAAGTAGTTAGTATTCAATGGTCAAATATTCAATAGTTAAACTAATCAATAAGTTTGTTAGTAGTAATAGATAGTCATCAAATAGTAGTTAAGTAATTATTAGTTACTATTTACTAATAAGTATTCAACAATATGTATGGATATAACTGTGTGTGTATGTGTGTAGTAAAAATTTTGAAAATTCAGCCCGTAATCAGTAATTTAGTAAAATATTTTTAATATCCATTCATGAACCATTTCACCAAATATGAAAATTGGATATATTTCGATTTCATCAAAATTTGAAATACAGTCTAGATTGGATCGGTTGAGTTTTTATTTTTATTTTTTCAAACTTTGAACACCTCTAGTTCCTTTTGTATGTTTGACTACTATCTCGATAATAACAAATATGAGGTGCAATATTGCATTAAGAGGATGCAATGACTGTGTCAAAAGCATATAATAACTGGTTTCATTCTTGTGCATCTGCATGCATCATTTTACATTGAACAGAATAATTAAATATTGTAATACATTTTTTGAAAATTCAAATGTTTATTTAAGTAAGCTACATTATTTACTAAACTATTTAAAAAGAGTTTGAGAATGGAAAAAGGATGTATTATATGTAAAACTTAAAATGAGCCAAATTTTGAAAATTATATGCAATATAAACACTAAATAAAATGAAAATTAGGTAAGAACACTAAAAAAAAAAATCGCTTTAAACATTCAATATAATGTCAAGGTCATTAACCAAATTAACACTAAACATAATGTAATAAAAATTCAATTTGAATTTAATTTGGAGACCAATACATAATAAGAGACTCATGCATATACACAAGGCAATATCTTTGATAAGAAGGGGATAATTGGTTGTTGCCAAAAATACACCATATGGAACTTCTTTTTTTTTTGCCTCAATAAAAAAAATAAATCAAAATAAGAGAGAAAATAAACCAATTACATAGACCAATGGTTATCGTTGAAAAAACTAAGGCTTTGTTTGAATTCTTTGTTTTTGCACTTGTTTTTGAAAAACTATTTTTCACCTTTCAAATGCTACAGTAATACACCAACAAAAAAACAATCCCAATAACAACATTTGTTTTTCACATTTACTTGTTGTTATTTTTCTATTTATTTTTTCATTTTCTTTTCATTTTTCTTCTCTTCCCTCTTCTTCTCCCCCAACCCACTACCCCTAGCATGACGTGGACGGTTTAGTTTTTTTTTTCCTTCCTCTCCTCCCTCCCCTCTTCCCATTCCCTCCTTCCCACACCTCTCCCTCTTTCTCCCTCCCTTCCCTCCCCACTTTCCTCCCTCCAGTCTTTCCTCCCCACCTCTCCCCACTCTCCTCTCCCTCTTCCACCATCCCCCACCCATGCCCACCAATCTGGTTGCTTGGAGGAGATGGCGGAGGATGAGAGAGAGAGGAGAGGAGATGGGATGAGGAGGGAGGAGAGGAAGGGAAAAAAATAAACCCGGTTGTCGGCGGAGTGCTGGTCACCTAGGGGCAGTGGGTTGGGGGAGAAGATGAGGGAAGAAAGAAAAAGGAAAAAGAAAAGAAAAAGAAAAAAGAAATAGGAAAAAAAATCCAAATACATTTACAGTAACTATTTTTCACACCCAAAATGTTACAATAGTATTTTTGAAAAACTCATCAAAAAATAACTAATCCAAATGGACTCTAAGAAGAAAATGGTTGTCACCAAAAAAGAATCATCGTAAAATGAATACATCACATCAATAGAACATTTAAATATGTGTATGTGGCAACAAGAGAGGGCATACACTTGATAGAACATAGATAGCTCAAAGTCAACAACTTACCGTCTCGAGAACCATACATTATTATAATAATTATATATACATATATGTGTGTGTGTGTGTGCATGTGCGTGTGTGTGTATGTACTGGATATATGTATGTGTATGTATATATTGGGAGCAACCAATTTTTTAAGCTATACTCATTGTTAATTTTGCCCTAAAACAACCAAATATTTGAATTATTTTACCAAATTTCTTAGATTTGAATAAAGGGTTTATTGAGTTTTTTTTTTTTGTATGTAATTAGGTTTCTTCAGAGAGATTTAAAAAATTAGCAGATTTACTTATACGGATTGAGGTTGTGCGAAAGGGAAATGTTTGGTTGGATCTTAAAGGTTAAGGACTAAAATAACATATATGAGTAGATGGATTTTATTGTGACTTAAATTTTGATGATCGATAGAATTGTTATCTATTTAATGTCACTCAATTGCAGTTCTTTTGATGGATACTTACAATTAGCATGAACTAAAAAAAAAAAAACAGAGAGAGACAGAACTCATCCACTTATATGAAATTGGTCTTTTATGAATTTCAACTTTTGTTTAGTTTGAAAAATTATCTCACATTATATAAAGAAGAGCGTAGAACTTTTGCAAAGTTAAAATAAACAACCAAAATGATATAAAAAGAAAAAGCAATATTGAGGTATTTGATTAAGGGAAAAACAAATTTTCTAAAAAAAATGTTATTATAGGGCTTTTGGGCAGGAACAAAATGAGTTTAATCCATTTTAATACCGCCTATATTGATCTCATGACTAATATGAAACTATTTAAATATAGCCATATTTTGCAATAACAATTAACTCTGCCCTATTTGCCATCTCCAACTGGACTGGAGTCCACAACTAAAGTCACCTTCCTTTCTTCGGTCAATTTATTAGAGCCGTCTTGGCATACGACCCTAAATTTTGCCGCAGTTTTGCAGTGGTGCTCACTTAGCCCTTTTTCTTTCTTTTTATTTTTTCCCCAATCTCCTTTTTTATTTATATTCTATAATCGCATTTTTATTTCATCTTGAGTCTAGAGGTGGCAAAACTACCCAAGACCCATTGGGATCTCATACCCAAATTTAATTTGGGCGGGATGGGTATCTAGAATATGGGTATTGGGCCTTATTGGGATATACCCAATAATACCCATTTAAAATATGGGTATGTATGGGATTTATTTGGACTCCATGGTATTTATTCAAATAAGGGATAATTTCAGAAACCTCCCTTGAGGTATTTAACAATATCATCTAACACCCTTGAAGTTTCAAAAATATCACCTACCTCCCTTATTTTCAAAATTTTATATCATTATTAACCCCATTCAAAATATAATACTAAAAAACTAGTTTTTGGAGTGTATTGATAATTTCATTCCAAAATTACCCTTTTATTGTATTTCCTTAATTGTCATGACAAATAATTTACAAAACAAATAAAATCATCATAATACTTTATAAAATAACTTTTTTTTTTGCATCTTGAGAGGATTACAAATTAATTTTATAGCCATCTCAAATAAGTTCTGAGATACAATTTTAAACACTTTTCCTTTTAAATTCTCAATCCATTGATATAGAAAAAAATGAAAATATTAAATAATTTATAAAAGTTTATAAATTCACTCAAATTAGCTTACATAAAATGAAAATTTTCTTTATTCGGTAACCCAAAAGGCACCTTAAAGAAAACCTAAAAAAGTACCTAATTAGCATATAAAAAAAAAATGTATTCAACATCAAAGTTTTAAAATCATCATCAATCCCCTAGATTGCAACACTTTAGTAAAAAAAATCTACACTTTTGCCAAAATAATCAATCCCCAATTATAGTAGTACACAATTGAACCTTAAAAAAGACAACAAATTTTATTTTTCTGGTTTTAAAACATTTTAAATAAAAATTTCCTTTTTGTCAATTTAAAAATTTTGTTTTATGGTAACAACTGCTATATTATGTTCCATCATATTTATACCTCATACTTTTGCCTTAGTTTTGAAATTTTGATTAATATGCTTTTAATTTGTAATAGCAAGGCAATCAAGGGCAATATTGGAAAGAAATTATGTTCTTTTTTCTTAAAATGACTATTTTAATAGTATATTTTGAATTGGGTTTGAAATGATATAAAAATTTGAAAATAAGGGAGCTAAGTGATATTTCTGAAACCTTAGGGGCACTAAGTGATATTGTCAAAAATCTCAAGGGAGGTTTCTGAAATTATCACTTAAAATAATATTAAAATGACAAATAATATTTCTTTTAATTTTTTTCTCAAAATTAATAAATTAATATTATAAGGTTGTAGTAGATGTTAGGTAAATTAGCACTTATGCATCATGTGTTCTCTAATAACTACAAAATTCCATCATTACAAAATTCTATTCTTGATGGAATTTTATTGAATTGGAATGGCCTTAGAATTGAAAAAATTTTTAAACTGGGTCTTGAAAGTTAAGAAATAAAATAACGTAGATGAGTAGATATATTTTGGAGACAATTAAATTTTGGTGATCAATAGATTTTATTTAATCAACATGAATTCCCAAAGAATCATCCACTTATATGAAGTTGGTCTTTTATAAATTTCATTATTTAGAAAAATTTATTTAATTTGGGAATTTATCGCATAATTTATAAAAAAAGAGTGTAGAACTTTTACAAATTTATATAAACAAACCAAATAATATAAAAAGAAAAAGACAATATTGAGATATTTGATTGAGAAAAAAAAAAGTGTTTCTTAAAAAATAAATAAAATGGGATTAATTTGTATTTATGGATCAAATGGGTTTAGCCCATTTTAGTCCCTATATTAGTCCCAGCTAATATGACATTTATGACCCATATTTTCTAATTCCAAATAAATCCCCATATATCCCCCCATTTCCATCTCTACTTGAGTCCATTAGGCAATTAATCTAGTAAAGTCACCTTGAACTAAAATTAAAAATATCATTGTGGTTCCCACAACATTGAAGAGTAACGTTTGTTGTCCAGCCCTCATCTTCCCATCATTCTCCAAAGTCTGATTTCTTGATAACAATTTTGCACCTCACCAAAATAAAACGAAAGAAAAGGATAAGAAATTCTTCGCAAGGTGAAAAAGAATTACATTAAGAATTTATTTTCTTGAAGGGCATATGCGTTAGTAAATCCAGAAATATGCTTCATCGTCTCAATCTAAATATAAATTTTAGTTTTACACTTGTAACGTACACACACACACGGGTCACAAACAAAGTTAGTGCATGCACTGTCCAGAAAAATTTACCCCTTCATCTGAGGAAGCCTTTGTCAAGTTACCCGTTTTTCGTATTCTTGAGGCCTTGGCCGAGGCAGAAACCCTAAAGTCATGCCCATTAATACGCTCCACAGCTCATCAGTGGGCTACAGGACCGAGCGCACTTTTGTCATGGACATGATCGAGACTGAACCGCGGATGCGTGAATAAATGGAGTGGTCCATAACGAAGATGAGTAGATATGGCAAATGGTTATTGACTCTTATTGTACATCCTGAAAATCTGAGACAGCTATGAGGATAGGATAGAAGGCCAGCATTCTGCAATTTTGTAGACAGACTGGTATGTATTAATGATCCGAAAGGGCCCAATTAGTACAAAGTGACGAGCCTTCGATAATGAAGAAGGGTGTTTTACTCTTGATAGATGAATATAGATGATAATAATAAATTATTAATAGTAATATGAGTTACGTGATAAGTGATGATTAATTCGCACTCGATAGCTCGATCCTTAGTACGAGTACTAGAAAGTAGAAAGTGGAAAGTAGGATTTGCTAATAACTAGCATCGATGAGGACAGTCTTCATCTTCTCAACCAGCTCCTCCATTTGAGCCCTGGAATGCAGGGGCGACGGGTAGACGCAGAGACAATCCAGCTTCCCATCTCGTATGGTGTCAAAGAAAGCAATAGACGGACCAACCCCGTGAATTGAAGCGCAGCCCAGATAGTCATCTAATCCAACCCCCTGCTGAATCTGATTAGAATTGTCGATGACGGGGTCCTCGAAAACAGAGATGAATGACGTTCTGAGGGATGACGAAGCAGTCAAGCTGGGGTTCTCAATGGCCTTGCAGAGCAGAAAATTGAGGTCAGCCATGTCCGAGAAATGTTTGTTGCATTTCTTTGAATTCTCGAAGGCCAAGTAGCATCTGGAGGCCAGATCCCATAAGTCATCTCCTCCTTTTACTGCATGAGAGTTGAGGACTGCAGCGTGATAAAATCCTGATCAAAGAAGTAATTACGCTCAGTAAAAGTAATTAGATTGTGCCGCTACAGCTTTTTTTTTTTTTCATCAAAACCTCGACAGATGTGAGAGGGGACCGGAATGCAGTAGAGGGTTACCGAAATTATGAGGAGACAGGGGTGGGTCAAGAATGGAGCGGCAGTCTGTAAGGGTCAACACCCCATATTTCTTGCGATGATCTGGGCTGGTTCTGGAAGAATGTGCTGCAATCAGTGCAGCTGCTGCCAATGCTCCAAACAGCTTTATCCCTCTCAATTTGCAGCCCTATTCAGAGATTTTTTTTACTTTTTTAGATTCAGTATTGTTTATGTCCTCAATCTTCACAACTTAATCGGAAGCAGAGACCAAAACAATATCATCCTCCCAGCTTCGAACCAGATTATGCAAAAAAATGAAGACAATTTCCTCTTGATATATTTTTTATAATTAATTTGTATCGATCAGGCTACAGAACTCGACGGCTCTAAGCTTCTAACCTGACTGACATCAATGTACTAATACCTACTGTTACGATATTATGATATCCCTGTAATACATCTAGTCACGGTCAGGAAAGATAAAGCTGTTAGATTCATAATAAAACTCCCTGAGTATCAACATCCTGGGAACAGCATGTGCTGGTAATGCATTAGAGTTTTGAGATGAGTTTTCAATTAGTTCATTGAAGGGGCCAAAGGCTTCCAGCAGACTGGGAGATAGATGTAGGCCAGACTGATTCAGAGGACCCCGCCGCCTAATTTAACGTAGGCCCAGACTGTCCAGTCATAGCTATGAGAGGAAAGATGAATGGATAACAAAATCCAACATTATGGCCAATCGACCAGTAAGATGGGTGTTGGAATCACTGCAACATCAGTAACTGATCACATAAGGGAGGAATGGACTTTGGCTGAGAGGAGCAGTGGGAAAAAGCTACAGGACGAAGCTGCAGCAGTAAGGTTAGCAATGATAAAAGCCAAAGGAAAAGGATGGACCAGGGTGAGTTTCTTCATCAGCAACAAAAAATTAGTGTCTATGATCAAAGAAGGGAGATACATGGACATAAAGATGGCAGCGCTGATAGAGGATATAAAATTGTTTGAACAGCTGTTTCATATGTGCTTATTTTTACATGATAATACCACAAATATGGGTCTATGTGATTGGCTTAGCAGTAATGCTTTAAGTGTTTTTTGTGATGAAGAGAGGATTATTTCTCTTCTTTAGTGCTTAGGAGCACTAGTTTGTATATTTTTTGGGTCTTTACCCAACCTCTGTTTTTTAACAGCTTGGAATACATGGCTACATTTCTAGTTCTTCTGATCCAACATTATGGGCCTGTTTTACAGGTCCTCTCTTAAAAGAGGATTTGGCTCTAAAGAGGATTTTTATATTTATATCTACATGTCGTGGTGATTAAATATTCGTATGTGCATGTCGTGATTCTTAATTGCTTCTAATGATGGATAGCGATTGGTGGAATGGTATTAATTTAAATAAAAATGTTACTTACAACGAGTATCTGATTGGTCTCATGCGGATTCATGCGCAGTCTCGCCACCTCGGAAAACCTCGGCCACTTCGCATCCTTGAACTTGAGATTAGTGAGCCTAAGTGAGTTCACAGAATATTCCAACACGTCCAACCCGTGAGCCCACAGAGTCTTCTTTGCCTTCCCACGAGGAATCAGATCCTCAATTCCCAGCTTCATCTTCTCCTGATATTTTGTCTGATCATTGTCTGGCTTCTCACCACCCTGTGCATCTCCCTCCAGCCTGTCCCCGGCGAGCTCCATCAACTCCCTGAGCAGTGTCACGGCCGTGGTCCGGTCACACATTGCCGTGTGAAACCTCAGTGCAATAATCCATTTCGAACCGGGCAGCTCATAGACACTAGCCAGGAATACGTCCATGCCATTGCCAGGAAAGTTGTACGGATCCGCCCATGCATTGTTGTTCAGTTCGTTTTCTTGGATCATGTGGAGAGGAGAAATGGGAAACCCGTTACCACACTTTTCAGAGAGATTCTTGAGGAGCTGTGAGGTTGATGAGACGTCGAATGACTGAACTTGGATGTGGGATGTGGAGGGTGTTACGAATGAGAAAGCCTTTTTCGAGGGATTGTAGTGAAGCTTCGACCTGAGTATCGGGTGGGCATCTTGAAGCTTGCGAAGTCCTTCCTGAAGAAGAGGAACTTCTATCGCCTGAGACAGTTGGATGGTCAACACAGCAACTCCCGTGCCACATGAAATTGCTCGACACCAACTGTGCTCCGTGTTGCCCACCGGTCGGCTGTCAGGCTCAACTTTTCGGCCGGCATTGTGGCTTTTCCCGGACATTGTTTTAGAGAGATGGCTAAATGGAAGCTGTTCAGCAGGATATACAACGGCAGGAAAGTAATTCAGAAGAGGAAGTTCATACTTTGGCCCATTGAGCCTCGGTTCAAGAGGTGTATATAAAGATGGACACTAAGGTACTGGTGGAATGTCGTCGATTTGGAGGAGTAAATGTCCCCAGGGATTTTAGGTGAGTAAAACTTAAATGACATATTAATTGCTGCTGGAGGTTGTTCCACCAGAATTTTTACACAGATCAATCTACTCTTGCCTTTTTACCTTGGCTTTAACCGTAGATAGTATATATTTACGATTTCCGACGATCCTGACCAAAACTTGTTGCTGTTTTATATCTAAAGTCACTTTTTCTTAACCTCTCGCAAGTTCTTTATTTTGCATTTACCACTTCAAACTGGTGCTACAACAACCAGGCAAGTTCTTTATTTTGCACTCAACACTTCGAACTGGTGCTACAACGACCAGGAATTTATTCAATTGATTCTTAAAATTTGACGTGACATGCAGACGCGGCTTCGTAATGAATATCCATCCGTTTGCCATAGTTGGATATTTATGCAGTTGTACATGTGACATGTGGAGTAAGATTCAAGACCCGTACATAGCAAAGAGGTCATCAATTGCCTCGATCCTTGCTTAGAAATTGTTCAGCCCCATCCTCAGTCTTTCATGCTCAGCTCTCTTCCTTTTCACTACAGTTCATTACAGAAATTTATGAAGCTTTCTGAGACGCACATGATGTGTTGCTTTTGGACTACAGATTAAGATTAAGGTGG
This sequence comes from Gardenia jasminoides, assembly GCA_013103745.1. Classification (NCBI taxonomy): domain Eukaryota; kingdom Viridiplantae; phylum Streptophyta; class Magnoliopsida; order Gentianales; family Rubiaceae; genus Gardenia; species Gardenia jasminoides. The sequence goes on from CM023105.1 coordinate 43,886,587, forward strand.
TCCGCACTCCGCAAGAACTGGCCGGCTCTTCTTATGAAAGGTCAATGCAGTTCCCGGAAGAGGGACGATCCCTCGCAAGAAAACGGCCCTAAGTACAGTCTTCATAGGACAAAGCCAGATTGCAATTGTGGAAAGTATACAGAGTAAATGGTTGCTCCCTAATCTTTTGCTGAGTTTAAATGTCATTCTCTTAGCATGTGCATCTACGCTTGAAGCTGGCAAGTGCACATGTATGCATCCACCACTATTCTTATTACTAATTAGAACATCGTGGATGGCGGGTAGAAAGTCGGAATAATGCCATCAACAACAGTAGTAATAAATGACGACGTTAATAGTTAACCGAAGTTACCGGACCATGTTATGTATTAATTGTCTCGGAAATTTTAAATATATTTAATTTTTATACATGAGTCATACACCCAAAATACAAAATTGTACAGGGCGAAGTGGCAGAAAACAAATGCATGCTTTCACGCTTGATGTGGTGAATAAAGAGAGACAAGAAATTGGTACATAATGAATGATCTTACATACGAGGATGTCATATAGATCCTTCAAGTTATTTCCCCATTGTTGTCTTCATGAGCATCAATTTGACTACACGATTATGCAAAACTTTGCTTGGATTGAAGGCCCTGTTTGGCAACGGATTTTTTTTTTCCCTACAATTTTTTTAATAACTTAAGTTTTTTAACAGCTTTAACTACAATATAACTTCAAAAAATCTTTCAAAATTTTTAAAATACACATATCATAATATCCCAAAATACATAAAAAAATTTCCTTTCTTTCTATTCGTCTTCTTCCTTGCCCACCCCTCCCCACATTAACCAATCACCATTTCTGCCGTCGGCCACCACAACCGACACCTCTACTAGGCACCAACAGAAGCACCTCAAGTTATTGCTAGCACCATCGTGGTCGGCAGTTGATGGTGGAAATGGAGGGATAAGGAAGAGCAATGGAGTAGAGCAGCAGAAGAGGAAAGGAAAGAGAATGAAAATAAAAAGAAAAGAGAAAAAGAAATGTCTTACACACCTAAACAATTTTTACAAATTCTACAATAACTAAACTTTTATATAAATACCTAAAAAACTCGCTTACTAAACAGGGCACTACTTTTTGTAGACAAGTTACATATATATATATATATATATATATATATATATATTTATTTATAATGTTATAGTAATATACTCTAAAAATACCACCAAAAACATGTAACCCAGACAATCTCAAATATAACTTAAAGAAACACCAAAAAAATAAAATAACAATCTTACTATATTTTCTTCTTCCACCCACCACCACCATATAGTATCATTGATCACCACCTATTATCAATCCCCTTTCTCATTCCTCTACTACCGCCGCCAACATCCTTTCTCTCCCCTCATTCTTCCTCTCTCCTCCCAATCATCTTCCTTCCTTCCTCTTCCTCCCCTTCACTGTCAAACCTAATGGCACGACAATAGGTTGAGTTAGACACAGCAAAAATAGTCTTTTGAGAGATTTTGTGACCCTGAATCTGAAAAGTACTTATTGCTGGCATGGACATTAAGAAGCCACCGAACAAATGGTTAATATATAAATTAGGGCTAGCAAGTTAGGAGCCAATCCTATTTGAAACTTCGTTCATAGAAAAGCAGGTGCTACGAACTTGGAAATCAGAATAGCAATTGAGCCAGTTAATGCTACAAAAGTCATTGACAAACTCCCAAAGGTAAAATCTCTTGATTATCTGATTTGTTTAAATACGCAGACTGTTGATTTCTCTATCTGTCCATGTTGAAAAACTGTTTGCGATGGGAAAATTAACCGAAGCAGCACAGCCCTGTTGAATCAGTCCTTGGACCCAGGGCCCTAACTTCGTTGCTTAAGATCGGCCCATCAACTTATTTAAGTCTTCCAACGGGCAGCCCAAGCCCTGGAGTTCAAAAAGAAGGCAGAAGGGCATCATTGTAAATAAAACCACTATAATATTCCAACAGACCGTAAACCGTCGGATCCAAATGACCACGAAGAAACCAACGGCGAGATTAAAGGGCACGAGAGAGAGAGAGAGAGAGAGCGGCCCTCGAAAATTCAAATCCCACCCCTAAATTCTCTATCCCGCTCTCGTCTCAGACTTCACCCAAAACTTTTGACACTCCATCCACCGGCACCGTAGATAGAATCCAGATACAGAAAACAGAGAGAGATCTGGGAAGCAAGTAAGAGGATTTTGGTTCCATTTCAAATTATTTCTCATCGCCGCTAGAGAACAATGTCGAGTCGGCACGAGAAAGAAAAAGGTGTTAATGTTCAGGTCCTTCTTCGTTGCAGGTACTCCAAAGTGACAGTGAATCGCTAAATACGCGCTTTCATTTTTTTTTTCCCCTTCCTAAAGGTGCTTGCGTTAGTGATGTCGTAGTGTGGTTAAGGGTTTATTTTTCATTGGTATTGTTTAAGGGGAAAAAGTTCAAATTTTGAACATCTGAATGCGAATTTGCTACTTGGCAGGCCGTTTAGTGAAGACGAACTGAGGAACAATGCACCCCAGGTCGTGACCTGCAACGATTATCAGAGAGAGGTTTCCGTGTCGCAGAGTATTGCTGGGAAGCATTTTGATAGGGTTTTTACTTTTGACAAGGTAATTTTGCCCACCCATTCCCCCAAAAAAAAAAAAAAAGAAGAGGTTTTCTACCTAGTTTGTTCTGGCCTGCATCTCCACTTCCATCGCTTCAACCTTCGAGATTTGAGCATTTGACAATGAGGGGTTCATTTTAGGAATCAAAATTTTGACTCAGTTAATGCCTTTTCTTTGATTGTGAAAGTAAAAAAGGAGAATAGGTTTTATGTAATTGTTCGAGGACATTGGCGTCAGGATAGGATTTGTAATTGGCATCATCTAGGGACTCTGAACTTCTAAGGCTCTTTAGAACCTGTAACCTTTTAAAAGTTCCAGCTTCAAAGTGGAAGTCCCTTTTCTTCTTCCGTTTCTTTTCTTTTTTGTTTTCTGGGAAAACAAACACTTCGGTATTTTCGAGTTCGCTCATAACTTAATCGCACGTGGCTACGTTGCTGTGTTCAGGTTTTTGGTCCATCAGCTCAGCAGAAAGACCTTTATGACCAAGCAGTTGTCCCAATTGTCAATGAAGTTCTGAGGGTTTTAACTGTACCATATTTGCTTATGGGCAAACTGGGACCGGTAAAACTTACACCATGGAAGGTGAATGTAAGAGGTCCAAGGTACTTTGTTGTGGTGTTTATAAAGCATCTACTTGCGTTTTGCTTTTAATTTGGATTTTCTTGGTTCTCTTAATTCTCATGCACCTTATAACTCTGAATCACTAGAGTGGCCCTAACGGTGAGTTGCCTCCGGAAGCTGGTGTAATACCAAGAGCTGTAAAGCAAATATTTGATACACTAGAGTCACAGAATGCAGAATACAGCGTTAAAGTAACATTCCTGAGCTGTATAATGAGGAAATCACTGATCTGCTAGCCCCTGATGATTTGTCTAAAGTTGCTTTAGAGGACAAGCAAAAAAAGCAATTACCACTCATGGAAGATGGAAAAGGAGGAGTTCTTGTGCGAGGACTTGAAGAAGAAATTGTGACTAGTGCCAGTGAGATTTTTACTTTACTCGAGAGGGGTTCTGCGAAACGTCGTACTGCAGAAACCCTATTAAACAAACAATCTAGGTTGTAACTCTTCTATAGTTATAACATTCAATAACAACTTTTACTTCTTTTTCAATTTTATATTAATTTTGTTTTGTACAGTCGGTCACACTCCCTCTTTTCCATAACGATACACATCAAGGAAGCAACCCCTGAAGGAGAAGAACTCATAAAATGTGGAAAGCTTAACTTAGTTGATTTAGCTGGTTCCGAAAACATTTCAAGGTCTGGTGCCAGAGAGGTAATTGCTTGTTTGCTTTCTAATTTTTCAACAGCGCTGTTGTAGTGTGTTGCATGGTTACATATTTTGACCTAGTGAAGATAGTCTTTAGAAATTGAAAACTATGCTTTGCTTGAAATTTCTTGTTTCAATGTCCTTAGGGTCGTGCAAGAGAAGCTGGTGAAATAAATAAAAGTCTACTTACACTGGGACGAGTAATCAATGCTCTTGTGGAGCATCTAGGACATGTTCCGTACAGGTTCGTTGGATGTTTATATGTTAATTATGTTGTTCGTGTATTATGCTTGTTTCGTAGGTTCTAATATACAATTTTTAACTCTTTTATTCAGGGACAGCAAGCTTACACGTCTACTTCGTGACTCTTTGGGAGGAAGAACTAAAACATGCATCATAGCCACAGTCTCGCCTGCTGTACATTGTCTTGAGGAGACCTTGAGCACGCTGGACTATGCCCACAGGGCCAAGAACATAAAGAATAAGCCTGAGGTATTTTCTTATTTCCAATGAACTGATTTTGTGTGAATATGGGTGAGGAATAATTTCACCACTCTCTCTGTCTGTCCGTTTGTTGAACAAAGGATACAGGCCTACAAATTGTATGATTTTGCTGTTAACTTTCCTTTGTTATCTGTTGTACTAAATGTATCTTCTCCTTCACAAAGATTTATGATTTTCTGGTGATGAATGAAATTCTTAGTTGGATGCCTTGATTTTTGTTGATTGGTTTATTCTGTTCCTGCGGTAAAGCTAATATACTATTTTCTTGGTTTTTAGCATGGGTTCTGGAGATTACATTTCCTGACTGGTAATTTATTTCTGAAGTGGGTGTTCCATGATCTGTATAGTACATATTCTCCTCTATGTAGATGAGCTAGTTTTCTATTTTGCAGTTAAGATACATGCAAGTGCCTTCATGTATTCTGTTGTCTTGGCATTATGCCTGTTTATTAGAATGTTTACATCTCAAGGACGCTGTTTGGGTAGTTTCAGTTTGCCTATCCAATTATTTTGTCAACTATGATGATATGCTTCTGATTATCTTATGAGTGAAAACACTTCTTAAATATCAATATTTTGTTTCCTTGCAGGTCAATCAGAAAATGATGAAATCCACTCTCATTAAGGACCTTTATGGTGAAATTGACCGGCTTAAAGCAGGTAAATGGAAAACATTGTGCTTTTATCTGGTTAGATTTGTTCTGTAGCATCTTCTTGCATTCATGAAAGCGAGGTTAAGTTTCTTGACTTCTGCAGAGGTTCACGCGGCACGTGAGAAAAATGGAGTTTACATACCGAAAGAGCGTTATTATCAGGAAGAGAGTGAAAGGAAGGTACTACATTGGGCTTAGCTTTAATTTTCAATGTTAGTGTAAATTCATTTTCTACTTTTATCTGGTATGATATGCTAGCATTTTGTTGTACGATAAGTGCTTGTGGTCTATTCTTAGTTGGTCTTAGTTTCCTGTATTTCGTATTTCTAAATTTTTGTCAATAGAGTACAAGTTGGGTCGCTGCTAGGAGTAGGAACAATACCATATCTTTATTTTTTTGTCTCAGACATTTTGTGTTTCATTTCCTCCTTACTTGTTTTAATGCATTTCGATCAACTTGCTGAACGCTTTCAAAATCTCTTTTAATTGCATAGGCAATGGCAGATCAAATTGAACAAATGGGAATAACAATAGAAAACCATCAGAAGGCAAGCTTCTTTTCGAATCGCTGTTGTTTTACTGTCTCACTTCAAGTGGCTACTGTATCATCATGATTCCAATTCTTGGTTGTCAATGAACAGCAACTTGAGGAATTGCAAGCTAGATATGATGCTCAAGTTCAAGAGTGCTTAGAATTGAGGACCAAGCTTGAGAGTGCCCAGGTTACTCTTTGTTTACAACTATTGTGTGCTGTTTGTAGATGTCAAATTACTAATTGAAATGTTCTGCAGAAAGATTTGTACAGAACGAACAAATTGTTGGCTACTACAGAAGAAGAGTTAAGAAGATCCCAATATACTCTTGAGGAGCGAGACTATTATATATTTGAACAGAAGAAAGCGGGTAGGTTCATGGATGACTGTATTTCAAATGTGTCTTTAACTCTCTCTCTCTCTAAAACATACATGCAAATATCAACAGAAAATGCTCTGGCTCATCAAGCATGTGTGTGCGGGCTAACTTGGAGAAAGCTCTTCAGGATAATGCTTCATTATTTGCAAAATTGGTATGTAGCCTCCCTTATGGCTGGTGTTTTATGAGCCATTACCCTGGATAACTCATATACCAACTCATCTTCAAATGAAAATTTCATTGCTATAGCTAGAGAGGACAAATTGATTGCTGACAACCGGTTCGCTGTGAACAACTTTCAATCTGAGCTTGCACAGCAAATTAGTTCCCTCTGTAGAATGGTAACTGGATCAATATCTCAGCAAAATGACCACATAGAGTGTGTTGATAAACTCTGTCATTCTTTTCTTGAGTCACATGAAAAGGTACTTTTGGATTTCAACTTGCAAGAACTCTTAATGTTCATTTGGCTTTCAATTCTTTGCTTTGTTTCTTTTGTGTCTGATGATTTAAAATATTTGCTTGTAGGCTATGGTAGATATTAAGAAAAAGTTAAGTGCCTCAAAGGTTTCATTTATCTCCCACTTTGAGGCTGTGCAAAATGTTGTTCGACTGCACGGAGCTACATCGAATGCTGCTTTGGAGGAAATATCAGCTTTGGCTGCTTCTGATGCATATTCTACTGAAGAAGTAAGAAGTTCACATTGTTTGATCCTTTAATATTTATATCTAGCTGGATTGGCTAACTGTGCTTATTCACAAATTTTTGGGGCCTGTGGATATAGTTCTTAGCTGCAGATGCTGTTGAAGGAAAGTCAATTTTTGATGAGCTTCAGGGTACTCTATCTACACACCAAGGGGAAATGGCACATTTTGCCAGGGAACTTCGTCAGGTTTGCATCTTAGCATGAGGAGGGCATACAATTACCTTCTGTTTGTAGTCCTCTACTGTTTTGAACTTGATGTTTCAACTTTGCCGATTTAATTGCGTACATTTAGTTTGTTCATGCTTGAGTGCACTTCTATTATGGCTCTTTTTGTATCATGTTATAGTTGACCTATTCTAACCCACAGAGGTTTAATGCTGGTGTTGAGCATTTGACAAGTACCTCGGATGGCATACATGGGTTCCTTGAAAAACTCATGGAAGAATTTAAAAGGCTTGAAAGACATGCATCTCAGATTGATGAAGTTCAGACAAACAGTATTGCTGAATTTCAGAAGGCATATGAGGTAAATTGTAAAACATAAAAGCTGAAACTGGGATTGTGAATTGAGATGCTTATTCTTTTTGGGTCTGATTGTAGGAACAATCAAGGTCTAATGCAGAGCAGCTCATTGCTGATATGACAACACTGGTTTCCACACACATACAGCGTCAAAAAGAGCTGGTTTGTCATGATTTTATCCTTTTTGTGTCTTTAGGCTTTCATCTTTGTATGTGGATTGATGGATAAACTCAACAGGTAGATGCAAGACTTGTCAATCTTAGGGAGACAGTTACTGGAAATAAAACATTTTTGGATGGGCACATTTCTTCGGTGGATGGTATTACTACAGAAGCAAAAAGAAAGTGGCATGATTACTTCATGCAGGCTGAGAATGATATAAAAGATAGTGCTGACTTTTCGGCAGCTAAACATTGTCGGATGGAGTTACTTTTTCAGGAGAGGTATGAAATGTTGACGGCTATGTTCTTGGACTGTAATTTTTCTTTCTACATGGGAAATACAATCTTTGTTTTTCCTATCCGGATAAAAGCGTTTCTTTAAATTTCATACTGTATGATCTCGTGGTTCTTTTTTACCACTTTATTTGTATTTTCTTTAGTCTTGTTTTTCTTTTGAATCCAGTGTATCAACTACTCAAGCAGCGATCAAGAGGTGGGAGAAAGCACATGAATCCATTAGTGAGATGGGCCGTCAACATGTCACTAAAATGGCTTCACTTGTTAGGTTAGTGCTGAACTTTGGTGACTATCTTCATTTGTGACAGGATTAGTAATTAAGTATTAATGCTTCTAAAATATCAGAAGAAATAGGAAACTTAAACGTTGGTTAATAAGAAAGGAAAGGCATTGTTTTGCTTAAGTATGTTAATTCTTTTGTTTTGCCCTTAGTGTGTGTGCTTTGAATTGTCTTCACCAAACAGTAGAAAGATAAGTCACTAGTTGACCAGTCAGATCCAATTAATCTTAACCAGAAGCTGGTTTGAAAGATAAAAATCTTGCAAATATTATTTTGGATCCTGTTTTGGTAATTTGGAGTTAAGACAGAAATTAGAGAGGCGGGTTTTTTTTGGGGAGGGGTGTTATTAAATGAATGCTTCCTGGACTGATTGTGCAATTTCATGCAACTGATTTGCTTTGTCCTGGATGTAGTCTTTGATTATCTGAAACGTGCAGAACATTTAGAGGCAGATATTAAATAGGTTTACTATTGATTGCTTGAAAATGATTAATAATGGTACAGTATCAAATAGATTTTAAAACATCTTTTTTTTTAACAGAAATGTCTGTGATGGTAATGAGCAACATTTGTCTGAGATAGACTCTGCAAGAATTGCTGCTGAAGAGGATATAGTCAGAAACAGTGAAGATACCATCCAATGCTTTAACGGTAATACTCACAAAATATTACTGCTTCCAATATTGGATTTAAACCTCTGATTTAGATTGTCATTTCACTGGTAAATGTTTTTAAACACAGAAGAGTCACTATAGCATATCTTTAAAAGATGTGTGTTTGTGTTATTTCTGTGCTATTTACATCTTTTTAATTAGTGATGGATATCCACAAATCTTGGTTGACCTAATTTGTTAATGTTCCCTGTCAGAATGTTTTCATACCAATAACATGAGGCGGAGTTTATGATGAGCTTTCCTTCATTCTGGCCATTTTTCAGTTTTGTGGAACTTAGATCAAAGGAATTTAATGTGGTGATCATGAGATACTAGGATGCTAGCACTAAGCAATTAAATTCTTAAAAGGCACCATGGAATACTTGAGATCTACAATCAGAATTGTGACTTGCTAAAGATATTAGTGCTGAACATACTAAAATATAGCATTTTGTTGAACTTTTATTAGTGCTTATGCCTAAATTGTACGACATGACTGATGATAGATTCAAAACAAGACTAGTTTCAGCCTTATTGACACTGTATCATATTTGGCTCTGCTCATTTATCTCAATGTAGCCATGCAGATTACCATTTGTATTTGCAAAAAAGCAATGCAAGGGCAGATCACTGTACAACAAAGATTTTATTCTTTGTATTTCTGAAAGTAATCTCTGTCTGAGGCAGGAGGACCTTATTTATTACCTTTTGTGCATGTATATGTACTAATGGACTGTTCGTGTGATTCTAATCAATCTTAGGAACTATGTTGATACTTAGATTGTTCTTTTTGCTGAAAATTCAGGCATGTCAGAGCAAGAGAGGTGGTCTGTATCTGAAATTCTGACAGCTTCAGAGCTCATTCTGAGACGCTGGAGAAACTTCAGAATGATCATAATATGCAGTCTGCAGTCATAGGACAAAAGGCTGATGAAGCTTTCAATGAGCAGTTAATGGTATCATGATTTACAACTTGTCTATCTATCTTAATTAGTCCACTCGTCTACCGATATTCAATAGGTTTCACTCTTCACCACAGTGAGAACAGTATGCTTTGCTTTTATTCTTTTGCTTACTTTGCCTGAATTTAGTTCTTCATAACTTTTGCATGTGAAGTAAGCCATTTGTTTCTGTCTTGATGTTGGATGCAGACATTATTCTTTTGCCTCTTGGGCTTCAAAAATTAGGCAGTCAGATACTGAAAACGAGAGTTGACAACTTTTTTTCTCCCTACGTTTGTAAAATTTTCCCTGTTTGGCTAAGGACTAGGACTTTTCTAAGTTTGGTTCTCCACTAGACTGATATAATTAGATGAGTATTTTTCTCAAGTAGCATAAGGTACAACACTTTGAGGTTTCACAGTTCCGCTTTGTGTTTATATAAAATTGACTCAAGCAGTCAAGGAAGGAGATTTGGTGATCTTTAAGCTCATAACTTTGTTTTAGTAAATGAAGCAGGGCGTTTTTCACTGTTTTCATTTTGAATTTTGCTTAGAGGAAATGCTATATGTCATTAATGTGGTTTTTGTTTAATGTGGCGGCCTACTAATGGCGTCAGATTATGAGCCAACGGGCACAACACCAATCGGTCAGAGCCAGATGTTCCTAGCAGGTAGTAGTAAGCACTTCGGGCCATGCCAATGGATACCCTTCTGAGGAATTTCAGGAAAACCATTCATATGAATCTTTTCGGAGAGAAGCGAAGCCATCTCTTATTCCACGGTCCTCTGTCACAGATCAATTAAAAGCTTCATTTTCTGGCTCACGTTTTCAATTTGTTTTGTATCTGTATGTTTCATGTATACCTTTACTATCATCTGCAGCTGATACATGCAGAAATTGGTCTTAGGATTTGTATTATTGTAGGCTCATCAATTATAAATAATCCTGCTTGGGATTAAGGTAAAAGATGTAAATTGGGTGGATGCTCAACATACATTTAGAGAACTTACACATTTGTTGGTTACGCGTCTTGTTTCAGTCAGAGTTGCGGTAAAGTTAACTATTTTCTTTTCGGCTGGGCCACCAAAAGAAATAGCACATTACTTATCTTCTAATGTGCCATGTACCCTTGTATCATGTTAAGTACTGTCTCAAATTCAACGGTAATGGTGTAGTTTTCATCTCAAATTCAACGAATGTTCAAATTTAAACACCAATACCTTCTGCCCTCTCTCAAGTTCGGAAGAGTTGGCTTACTTTCAGCAGGTCCTGCTACAGTTGAATCCTTGGACCATCCTAATGGTGATAATCCAGAAGCTTTCCCAAGGCAGGATCCCACCATTTTACAAACATCTAACTCCCATTTTCGCAAACACTGGACCCTAGTTTTTATCTTTTATACTTTCAAATGTAAAATGTACACCAATAAGAAGTTCACGGCCAATTAACCGTGAACGGACTGCTTAAAACCTTGTCATTGCCAATAAACTTCTTTACATGTACACAGCGCATGGGGCTGTAACTGAAGCTCATAGCTTGTTCTGTGGAATTAGGGAGAAAAATTCAATGTCTTGGAGTGTCATGGTTGGTGGGTTCGCGAAAAATGCAGTGACTCTGTAGATTGTTTTAGATCAGAGTGCCCTTGGTGATAAGGGTCTGTAGAGATGATGGACCTCCAAATGGGTAGATTGATTCATCACATTGTACATAAATTAGATTGCATTCTGATCCTTTCGTTGCTGCAGCCCTTGTAGATATGTATGCTAAATGTAAGTAGGTTATCGAGGCCAAGAAGATGTTTGATAGAATGCTTGAAAGGGACCTCGTCACTTGGACGGTCATGATGGGCGCAAACTGAATGTGGAAGTGCAAACGAGGCCCTGTTGTTGTTTGATAGGATGCAAGAAGAAGGTGTTGTTCCGGATATTATTGCTATGGTAAATGTTGTTAATGCTTGTGCCAAATTAGGCTATGCACAAGGCTAGGCTTGTCCATGATTATATTTCTAGGAAGAAAATTTGGTTGACTGTGGTTCTAGGAACTGCTATGATTGATATGTGTATGCCAAGTGTGGAAGTGTGGAATCTGCGAGAGAGATATTTGATAGAATGGGAATAAAAATATAGTAACTTGGAGTGCAATGATTGCCGCTTATGGATATCATGGGCGTGGTAGAAGCTCTTGACTTGTTCTCTATGATGTTAATGACTGGGATGGTACCCAATAGTATCACTTTTGTCTCGATATTGTATGCTTGTAGTCATTCAGGGATGAAGATGGACTTAAGCTTTTCTCTCTTATGCAGGAAGAGTATGGTGTTAGACCAAATGTGAAACATTTTACTTGTGTGGTTGACCTCTTGGGCCGAGCTGGGAGACTTGATGAAGCATCGAGCTTAATCAATGATATGACCCTTGAAAAGATGAGGGACTGTGGGAGCTTTACTAGGAGCATGTCGAATTCATGGTCATGTTGAACTTGCAGAAAAGGCAGCAAGATCTCTTATTGAATTGCAGCCTGAAAACCCTGGGCATTATGTATTGCTTGCTAATATATACCAGAGCAGGAAGTGGAAAGAGCCAGGATTCGAACTAATGACCCATCGGAGATTGAAAAAAAGTTCCTGCTTGGACATGCATTGAAGTGGATAACAAAATCCATCAATTTACTGTTGAGACTGTTCTCATCCTCAGTCAAAGGGGATATGAGAAGCTATATTTGTGCAAGAAATTAGAGCTGGCTGGTTACGTTCCTGACACGAATTATGTGTTGCATGACGTTGATGAGGAATATAAGCGTGGAATCTTATACACACACAGCGAAAAGTTGGCCATCGCATTGGCCCTCTGCAACGCTTGAGGGAAGCTATTAGAATTACAAAGAACCTAATGGTGATTGTCACACATTTATTAAATACGTTTCATTGGTGGCAAAGAGGTTAGTTATTGTGCGAGATGCAAATAGATTTCATCATTTTAAGGATGGTGCTTGTTCTTGTGGAGATTACTGGTGATTGCTGTTTGCACGTTTTTTTTTTTTTTTGTTGGGGAGGGAGGGGGTGAGGAGGGGCTTCTCCCTTACCTACATAGAATACTTTGTTTGTGATTACATGGATGGAAAAATGGCATCTATGAAAATCTGAAGGTTGTATGCAGACTCTTGTGGGACATTCTGTAGAGCTTCTGCAACTGCCGCTGATGTGCACTTGTGCCACTGTGAATGCTAGCTTGGTTGTCTTCACTATCTTGTGGTCCTTGACACTGGGGCCGAGTTGATTTTAAATGATAAATATATTGCATACATAGTTAGAGCTATACTAGCTGACTCGTTTTGAACTTCCTTCTCCAAATGCCTAAAGCCATGTGATCACATCATTCTGCTATACTGCACATGAGTGTTCCACTAACAGAAGAAACAGTGTGTACCTCCACGTATCTGCATGATGTTGGTAGGGAACTCGAACGAGGAATCTTGTACACTTATGCTGAAAAGTTGACATTGCGCTCAGTGACGCTTCTGATGGAATCAATACTAGGATTACTGAGAATTTTAGGTCTCTGTGACTGTCACAAATTTATTAAGGAAGGTACTTGTTCTTGTGGAGATTAGAGGTTAATGCTGTTTCCACCTTGGTGAGGTAAGTTTTCTCCCATTTGAGTGTATCATACCCTCATCCATAGTGCCATAACTAAAAAATCCACTTTTAGAAGGCCATTCTTTGTGATTACATTGCTCGAGAAATGGTACTTGGAACAGAAAATATGGACAATCTGTGCAGATCTTATGGCCTACTGGAGCTGACAGTCTATGCACGGCTTGCCCCTGCTGTTAATGCGCTGTTTTGCTATAATGGATGTTAGCTTGTTTGACTTCTCTATCTTGTGGTCCTTATGGCAGCCTGCTAATTGATTTGGAACTCTCGAGCCATTTGCGTTTCTACTTCAGGAGTTGGCTTCCAGAGAGCACAAATTAAAGCCCCATGTGCTCATGTCATTATCCGACTCCGCTACATGTTTCTTCCACTAGCAGAACACAAGCAGTATATCTCTTCATACCTGCTCTGGGCTATC